>OX326959.1:15826237-17154074 GCA_946800325.1 Luzula sylvatica | reverse complement strand
ATTCAGGCTGTTAAAATTTCATGAAATTCGTGTTCAGCCGGTTACCATATTTTTAAGAGAAGGGTACAAGGGTAATTACACATATATTATTCTTGACCGTCTGTAATTCTCGTGTAATAGTAAATAGACACGTGTCAAGATAAAGAAAAAGAAATGATGTTTTTGGTATTCTTTTGTCTGGTGGTTATTTCAACTTTCAAGGAAACATTGCATAGAGTTATGCCATTAATGTCAGAGGTTAACTTAACAATTAATGAGAGAGTAACGGATCAAGTGTGGTTCTATTTTATGTGATATTGAATGCAGCATTATTTTGAATAAATATAAGATATTTCGGATTTTATAGAAAATAATTACAGAATTAGGAGGTACTCGCTAAGAGACGAATAAAATAATTATATTCTTCATTTTAGCACGAATAATAATCTTTACGATGATAATGACTATATTATAGTAAGTAAAATTATTTCATGTTATATTAATATTATCACGTTATACAACTAATTTTGTTATAATCAAGAATATATATTACAATTATAATTATGTTTCGGTAAAAAATAACTCATTTTTAATTAAATTTTAATACATATATTTCAGAAAATAATAATATAATATATTTTGTGTTATATATTTTAATTTTTTAGCTAAGTTAACCAAAATAATAATAATTAAAAAAACTGTTTAGTTTTATAAAAAAAATTATAAAAGATAAAAACACAAATTTTGTTAACTGTTCATATTTATTAACTATTCGTATCATTTTATTGTATTTACTCTATTTTAAAGCAACGGAACATTTAATAAAATTAGTTCAATAATATAAAATTAATAATTTCTTAAATATCAGAAGAATACATTATTCGTATCCCTATAACATATATCATATTTGTATCCGAAATCGGATCATATACAATATTCGTATTTTTATCCGAAATCGGATATTGGATATTATATATCGTATTCGTATCCGAAATCACATATCGGATATTAGATACCGTATTCGTATTCGTTATTCGTATCCAAAATATGATATCGGATATGGGATACCGTCTGAAATCGGATATCGGATATCGTATTCATATCTGTATACGTATTCGAAATCGCATATTGGATACTGGCTATCGTATTTGTATTAGTATCGAAATCGGATATCGGATATCGGATATCGGATATCGGATACTGTATTCGTATATGTATTCTTAAAAAAATGGTACTAAAAACAATATTTTCTAAAAAGTAACTGTATTATAAAAATAACATTATCTACAAACTAGTTGTATTGAAAAAAAATATTCTTTAAAAATAATGAATTTCATAAGAAATAATATAATTTTAAAATATTATGTTCACTTCCTACATCTAATCATATGATTTTCATCACTCATTTTTAACATCCTACATTCGTAGATTTTGTATATTCCTGCTATCATATTTTCCGAATATTAATATATTGACTTCATGCAACTACTAACTTCCTGCAACTACATAAAACATCGCTAGAAAACATGTCCCGATAACATAAGATTCTAACTATTATAATTTTGTATAAAAATAATAACTATTTAAATATTTATATATATTATTTGGCCTTGTATGTTATTTTAAAATATCAAAGATGGCACGTTTAAAAAAGAAGGTTTTAAAATTATTTTAAAATATGATATGCAATCAAGCAAAAAAAATGAATGAGCTCAAACCACCACCGCTACATCCAACTGTTCACGTGTCTTGAATTATCAAATACAAAATTAATGTATAAGACGAAGTCGATCACGAATAATTATGATAAAAAACTAATGATTAATAATTACGAATAGTTATGATGATGTGTCTTCGTTAAAAAGCTAAAAAAATTGGTGCAAAACAAGGGATGGCTAGTTTTTTTTTATATATTTATAATTTTTTAAAGTATTAATTATGATAAAATTTAATATTCACAATTATAGTTGTATTTTTTGAGATGGACAATTTTTAGTATATAATATAATTATGATATAATAATCTTCTGAATATTCAAAATTAGTTCGTATTCATATCCTTATTCGATAATATCCGAATCGTATCCGTATTCGTATGATATCCGAATCATATCTATATTCGGTTACTATTCATATTCAAATCCGTATAAAAAAAAAGTAAACGCATACAAATACAGTTTAACAATTATCCGCTTGTATCCGATTCATTTACACTCCTGGTCCCACTTCCACATTTTCATTGAAAATTTAAATATATAATATCTCAATGTAATATTTTTTGTTATTTTTTTTTTCATTGTTAAATTATTTTAATTCCAAAAGTAATATTTTTAATATAATATATAATTTTAGTGTTAATATATGTTTAATTGAATTGTATTATTGTCTTATAATATTTTTTAACAAATAATTTATAAATTATAACATTATTCCGAAAATTAAAATATTTTTTTATAAATTCATGTGTTTTTTTAGACTTAGTAGCCGTAGGCAATATAAATCCATGTATTAATATTAAAAAAAATGAGATCATGCATAGATTATCTTGGGTTTGCACCCTCCCAAGTTCCAACACAAGCAATAACTCATTTTGACTCTCTCTTTTTTTTTTATAAATGGAGAAGAGACCAAGAAAGCCAAAGATTAAACTGACCTGTTAAAATAATTTTTCCAACAATACCCTTCTGCTAATCAATGGTGGAGATTAAATCGATAAAGAAAAGGAAGAAAAAGTTTGGTGTATGGAAGAATTACTCTATTAACTTAGGGAGATTTACATATTTACCCTCTCTTAAACTTAAAATTACATATTTACCCTTCTTAAAATTAAAATATCATATTTATCCTTTCATAATTCTAAAATATCATATTTACCCAAAAATTGAAAACCATCCAATTTTTCCGTTAAAATTAACGATCAACTATTTTACCCTTTACATATTTACGCTTCTAAAATCCAAATTATCATATTTACCTTTCTAAAAATAAAATTATTATATTTACCCAAAAAATATAACAATGTAAACTCATAGATAATCATTCTACCAATCTCAAATGACAAAAATAAAATGTTAAAAATAAAGTTTCATTGTAAAAATATAATCATAGCTAAAAATATTATTAAATTGTAGGATGTGATTTCTTCTTATCGAGTGAGTAAAGATATGTATGTTACTTTTATTATTGATAAAGTAAATATGATATTTTTATTTTTAAAGGAGTAAATATAATATTTTGGATTTTTAGAAGGGTAAAATAGTAATATTAAATGTTGACCGTTAAGTTTAACGGAGAAATTGGATGATTTTTAATATTTGGGCAAATATGATATTTTAGATTTATGAAAGGATAAATATGATATTTTAATTTTAAGAAGGGTAAATATGTAATTTTAAATTTAAGAAAAGGTAAATATGTAAATTCCCCATTAACTTATACCAGTTAATGCAACGGTCAGTTATATGCTATTAAGTCTTAAGGGAAACAAAACAATAAGAATAAAATAATATAGAGAGAAAATTACGTAGCAAGCTAGCCACTATATTTTTTGTTATTCTTGAAGATCACATTGCAAGTATAGATTTTTTGTAACTTTCATTTTGATTCAATTTATTTGGACTATAATTTACACATGATCATCGATATTGCGTGATATTGCTGCACTATTTAGTATGTTGCGGTATTGCATTTTAGAAATAATCCTTGTCCTTGCTGGTGCGCTGAACCAACTCGCCAACATCAATTAAACAAGGATAATATGGTTGTTTGTCTTACAATCAACATGCTTTGTAATGACAAATTGTATAATGTGTTGGGTGACTATGACTATCATCTATTTGTAGTTTGATTTGGTTGATGATGTAGTTCTGTTATTTGTCGTTTGATTGTTCAGTTCTTGTTGATCTTGAATAACATGTAATGTATTGTATTGTATTGTATTGTATTGTAAAGTATGTCTTATATAAGCTTTCTCAGTTTTAATTTTACTCCTCGAATAAAAAAATTAAAAAAAACATTATATCATACCCTTCTTTCCGTTATAATGCTAAATATGTAAAAAATAAAATTAGCAGAGATAAATATATTGTAAAAGAGAAATTATACTTAGCCATAGGATTTCATTTCACCACTAGTCCTTCGTTTACTTTAAAAATGAACACATTAACTAGGCAATACTTCTCCTATTTCATCCGTTTACTTTGGGGAAATTCTCATTTTATTCATGTTTATGTCAACTACTTTCCCAAAATTTGGCATATATCTGCTTGAAATGAATTTAATCACGACAAAAAAATTAATACAATATCGAAATCGAATTTTGATATTTCACAATAACTTACTAGTTAATATCATATATTTTACATTTTTCGAGAGTAAAATGAGATCGTACTTTGTAATAAGAAACATAGACCTGGATTTTGAGAGTAGATTAATTTTATATCCAATATTTCAATAAAATTTCAGTCCAAAAATATCCAACACAACCCGAATTCCGAAAGAATCCGAATTCGGAATGGACCCGCATCCGATTAAATTCGAAATCCCAATTTAACCCGAGTCCGGATCATCTCGAACTTGAAAATTCGACCCGACCATAATTTTTAACTCGAAATTGATCCGAACAAAACCCAATCTGATCCGAATTAATTTAATTCGAAGAAGTTCGAATTCTAAAATTAATCCGAAATCCGATGGATCTAATCCAAACTGTCAAAATCGTCTGTTTGCCACCTTTAATTGCAATTAATAGTTATTGAAACTGCCATTAAATAAATAAATAAAACATGCTTACTTGTATATTTATATTAACATAAATTCTAACTAATCATCTCACGACACGGCCCGAATGTCATATTTATTCAAGGAATCCAACGTCATTGTTTTAAGTCAAAAAATGACATTTCAAAAGGTACCCACCCACATGCGAAACAAGCCCGATCGGGCCTCGTATAAAACAAAATTAAAATTTGACGAGTCATAATTCATATCTATAAAAATTATTGAGACATCCATCAATTCATGGCTATAAAAATTGAATCTTACAATATCTTACAATATATGCGTTTTTTTTTTTACTTTTCGCTCAACCAATTAAAATATGAATTCATGATTAGATATAATTTATACAATACATATAGAAATGATAAAAAGGTTAGTAATTAATTAGATAGAGAAATTATGGATTTTTTGTAACTTTCATTTTAACTCGTGGTCGTCTCTCTTATAATATATATGAGAGAGATATCATAAAGAAACAACAATGCTTCTTTTATTTCTTCTCTACTTTGTGTGAGTATTATTTTTCATTATTTTAAAATTTTATTTTTTATATTAGTCGAAGAAATTGGAGCGCATGACTTCATATTTTTTGAAATATAAAATTTTCATTTTATGACTGCATTACTAGATCGGAACAGAAATAAATCGAAGACGTTGAAACCTTGGAAACGGACAAACAAAAATGGGTGATTCTATGGTAGAACCTTTTCCAAATGGTATTTTGGGAATTTATAATTAATTATATATTCTCAATTAAATTAGTTTCCTGTTCGAGCATTGTATTAATTATTATTTAAATTAGAAGATTGAAAAATATCCAAAATATCCTTGTTAATTTGTATAAGAATTAAAAAAAAAAGTTCTACCATAGAATTAAAAAATATATCATGCACTAAAGGACGTCATATGTTCGTAGGACAAAAATGGAACGATCACGCGGCTCCATCCAGACTTGTTCTCGACTTATTTATTGTTATTATTTTAATAATTTAGTTTAATTAAATGTTTGGTTATTTTACTTAGAAATAATAACTAGTAATTTTACGGTAGAATCTTTTAAAAAAAAGTAATTTATGTTTTTTGAATTAATTAGAATATTTATATGTATGATAACTCATTTATATTTGCCTAACAATAATTGATAAAAACACACTTACATATTATATTATAATTAAATACATTAATACCCAAAATAACTTCTTATAAAAAGTTACGAAGAAGATTGTCTTACCACTAAAATAAAAAGTTGTGAAGAAGACTGTCTTACGACTTTTACCACTACTAAACTTGCCAAGAATAATTATTATTATCACCAAAACTTTCTAAATTAAAAAGCAAGCATAAACAAACTCGAACAAAAAAAACCAAGCAAAAAGCAAATATTGACACGTTCAAAACCAAGCCCGATCGGGCCTCCCATTAAATAAAATCAGCCCGATCGGGTATTTTTGTATGGTCCCTACTCGGAAAGCAATCATAGCTATCATTATCCAATTTATACTCTGAACGTCGCAGGCCCGAATATAAACTTCATCTACTTGCATTCACACGTTCAACTAAAGGATGATCCGGTATATTATTGTGACTATGATATTATTTATATGGTGCTTTGATTTAGGTAACCCTTTTAAATCCAAGCACACAACTATTTAATGTCATATCTCGACTCTCGAGTTCCCATGACCCGGTTGATAAATCATAGGTGTTTAAGAGATGAGAATTTGCTTTTAGAATATTAAAATAAATTGTTTTTTTTCTTTTACAAATTCCAAGCTTACTAATCTATTTTTATTGCCATCTTAACAACACTAAAAAAAACATGCTCATTGTTTATGTAGAAAAATGACAATGTAAAAGGAGCCCACTTGACCACATGTACAAAAACAAAGCCCGATCGGGCTTTATATTAAACAAAGCTAAAATTCTCTATGTTATAATTTATTAGAGAAAACATAATTCTAATGAATCAAATAAAAAATGGCAAAATTTGCATGGCCGAACTTACTTAATAACAGTAACAACCTCTCCTCCAAAAAAAAAAAAAAAAAAAAAAAAAAAAACTCATACAAACTATTTTAGATTGGAAAGTGAAATTTTTATTTTCAAAGTACAATTTCTTTTGTTTAGAGAGTTTTTGTTTTTATATTAGTTGGAGAAATTGGTTCACATGACTTCATTTTTTTTAGATGTAAGTTTTTCGTTCTATGACTGTGTTACTAAATTGGAACCGAGACAAATCAGATGTGTGAAATTTTTGAGATGGATAAACGAAAATATACCTTGCACTAGAGGGTACCATTTGTCTTTAGGACTACAATGGAACGACCACGCGGTTATATCCATGGTTGTTCTCGATTAATTAATATATTAATTTACTTTAATTAAATATTTGGTTTTTTCTGTAAGAATAATAATGGGTGACTTTATGAGATGACTTTTTAAAAACAGTAGTTTGAGTGTTTTGAATTAATTATAATTTTTTCTTTATTTGTGTGATAATTTTTTCTTATTTTGCCTTATGATTAATTGATAAAAACCTATGTTACGCGAATACTTCCAAAATGCAGAAGTATCCTGAGGATACGCGTATCCGATACGGATATGGGTGTGAGACGGTTCGGATACGTATCGGATATGCCACGTGACATATCAGAATATTTTAATATTTTTTTTTCCGAATACGGCTGGGATACTGCAGGATACGGCTAGGAATACGTCCAGGATACGGCTGAGATACTCTATTTAAGATACTTCGGTCCATTATGTATTTTTGACCATAATATTTTTAAATAAATTATATAGGATATTTCTAGGATATTTCTAAATTAGTTCTAAAATATTTCTAAAACAAGCTTAAGATAGTTTTATGATATTTGCATTGTTTGGTTGACATTATTTATTGTCATGATATTTAATTTAAAAATATTATTAATTTATTATTTAATTTATTACTTATTTATTAATTATATATAGTTTAAATATATTAAACTAATAATTATACAGTCGTATCCGTATCCGTGATTTTCTGAAAATTGTCGTATCGCCGTATCCATATCGTATCGGATACGCTATCCGTATCCGTATCCGTGCAACATAGATAAAAACACACTTGTATATGATCATTAAATAGACAAATATCCAAAAAAAAATTTAAATGATCTATAAAAAAAATTCTTCCATAAAATTCACCAATAATAATTATTATTATCATCAACACTATTGAAAATATGCATATTTAATTTAAACATAAAAAAACTTTATCAAGTACTCACTCGTTCAAAGCCAGCCCGATCGGGCCTCAACAACATCGCTATCGGAAATCAACATCACTTACTGGTGCAAATTAAAATAATGGATTCCTTGGCCCGAATAACACCACCCTCCTTTATAAATATCCAAAATATTCTCTCACAACATTTCATTCCAATTTCCTTCAAAAAAAAAACATTTCACTCCAATTTAAACTCTCAGAATCAGCAACAATGGCTAACAACATCGCAGTCAACGAAGAGCTACCAGCTGATGCTCTCAACCCGCGGCAACAAGATCCAACAAGATCACCGGTGAACCTAGCCATGGTCGGAAGATTCATTGCCATGTCGGCAGTTGTGGCTGCACTGAGGCCACTACCAGAAGTCCTAACTTCTCAGAGTATCTATTTTCGATGCACTTTTTACATGGCTCTTCTCATCCTCTTTTTCTTTGGACTTGGGATGATAGTTCTCAGCTGGTTGGTATTGGATGATCCGGCGTATTATGGTTCAATGGGAAGAGCCGTCATGCGAGCATCTCAAATAATCCTCGTCCTTGCTGGGGCGCTGAACCAACTCGCCAACATCAATTAAACAAGGATGATATGGGTGTTTGTCTTGGTTACAATCAACATATACTTTGTAATGACAGATTGTATAATGTGTTGGGTGACTACGACTATCATCTATTTGTATTTTGATTTGGTTGATGATGTAGTTCTGTTACTTGTCGTTTGATTATTCAGTTCTTGTTGATTTTGAATAATATGTAATGTATTGTATTGTATTGTATGTTTTATATAAACTTTCTCGGTTTTAATTTTACTCCTCAAATAAAAAAAATAAAAAAACATTATATCATACCCTTCTTTCTGTTATAATGCTAAATATGTAAAAAATAAAATTAGCAGAGATAAATATATTGTAAAAGAGAAATTATACTTAGCCATAGGATTTCATTTCACCACTAGTCCTTCGTTTACTTCAAAAATGAACACATTAACTAGTCAATAATTAGCCATAGGATTTTTTGTAACTTTCATTTTAACTCGTGGTCGTCTCTCTTATAATATATATGAGAGAGATATCATAAAAATGAACACATTAACTAGGCAATACTTAGCCAGATTATTTAGATTCGATTTTTTTTTTGTTTTCGAATATGTTTTGTTGTGTATATGCATATTTTAAATTCATATTTTTTTTTGTTAGAATTTAGAATATGTATACTACGTGACAAAACATATTCGTAACTTGACCTATGAATATTCAAGAGCGGTGATATAATGTTTTTTACATTTTTTATTGTATTGACGTGATGATATTTTGTTATTTAGTATTAAATATGACGTTAGTCGTTAAATCAATAGATAATAAAAGAATAAATATGTCTGGTGTAACATGCGAGTAGGTATTAATTAAATATATGATAACCAAATAAATAGATCTAATTTAACGCATAAATATTTTTAGTTTCACATATATATTTGTTTGATTTTTTTATTTATGAACATAATAAGAGGCATAATTTGTCATTGAAAATCTATGCCATAGTACTATGTACAATTAACTCAAAATGATAGGAAGGTTAATAATGAATTAGATAGAGAAATTATGGATTTTTTGTAACTTTCATTTTAACTCATGGTCGTCTCTCTTATAATATATATGAGAGAGATATCATAAAAGAAAAAAACAAGGCTTATTTTATTTCTTCTCTACTTTTGTGTGAGTATTATTTTTCATTATTTTAAAATTTTATTTTTTATATTAGTCGGAGAAATCGGAGCACATGACTTTACCTTTTTTGAAATATAAAATTTTCATTTTATGAATGCATTACTTGATCGGAACCGAAATAAATCAGAGACGTAAAAACCTTGCAAACGGACAAACAAAAATATACCATGCACTAAAGGACGTCATATGTTTATATGACAACAACGGAACGCTCACACAGCTCCATTCAAACTTGTTCTCGACTTATTTATTGTTATTATTTTATTAATTTAGTTTAATTAAATATTTGGTTATTTTACTTTAAAAATAATAACGAGTAATTTTATATGGTAGAATTAAAAAAAAAAGTAATTTATGTTATTTGAATTAATTAGAATATTTTTATATGTATGCTAACTCATTTATATTTTGCCTAACAATAATTGATAAAAACACACTTACATATTATAATCATAATTAAATACATTAATACCCAAAATAACTTTTTATAAAAAGTTACGACAAAGACTCTTATCACTAAACTCCCCAAGAATAATTATTGTCATCACCAACACTTCGGAAATTAAAAAGCAAGCAAATATTGACACGTTCAAAACCATCCCGATCGGGCCTCCCATTAAATAAAATCAGCCCGATCGGGCTTTTTTGTATAGTCCCTACTCGGAAGGCAAATCATAGTCATCATTATCCAATTTACTCTGAACGTCGCAATAACAGTGGGTCCGGCCCGAATAAAAACTTCTTCTTCTGGCATTCACACGTTCATCCTAAAGAAGGATGATCTGGGATGCCTTGGTCACAGTCAACATGTTTTGTAATGATACATGTATGTGTTGTGTGACTGGCTATCATATAATTTTGCTTTGATTTGGTTGATGCAGTAATTTTGTTACACGTTGTTTGATAGTTCCATTCTTCTTGATCTTGAATAATATGTATTGTATGGTCCCTACGAAAACAAAGCCCGATCGGGCTTTATATTAAACAAAGCTAAAATTCTCCATGTTGTAATTTATTAGATAAAACATAATTCTAATTAATCAAATAAAAGATGACAAAATTTGCATCGCCCGAACTTACTGAATAACAGTAACACCCTCTCTTCCAAAAAAAAAAAAAAAAAAATCATACAAACTATTTTAGATTGGAAAAAGATTTTTTTTTTTCAAAGTACAATTTCATATATATATATATATATATATATATATATATATATATAACCGGATCCGTGGACATAAAATTAGGTAAAAAATCAAACACAAATCTCTATCGATGGTTAGAAATGTTTGGTTGGAGAAATAGTGAGAAATTATGTTAATCACAATCGTTTATTATGGTTTAATATCAATATATTATTTATTATAATATTATATTATTTATGTATTATTTATTATAATATTTTAATATCATGTATTATTTATTTTTAACATTTTCTATTTTTTATAATAGTTTAATATGTATTTATTATTTATTAAATTATGAAAATATATAAAATAAAAACTATGAGGGTATAATGGTCATTAAAAAAAAACATAACAAAAAGATAGAAGGTTTTTGAGGGAATATAAAAATGTTAGTGTGTTTTGGGGGTTTTGGAAGAATAAACAAATATAGGGGATTTTTGAGAAAATTTAAAAAATATAGGGAATTTTCTAAAAAGGCAGTGGATTTTTCATAATTTACAGAAAAGTTGGAATATTTTTGAAGAATTCCCCTTATTTATTATTATTATTATTAATTATTTTAGTTAATTCTGTATAAATATAACCAACATAAAATGTGTAGTTTCTCTTTTTTGCCAGTAAATTTATTCGTACTTGTTTTAAAAAAAATGTAAAGCAACAATTAGGCAAACAAAAGACAGAGGCATCGAAGACAACAATATCAACATATTCTAAAAGAGATTATATATGGCATTTTCACGGTCTTTCCCTTTGGTTTTTTGATGTGTCAATCGAAAAAAATTAGTAGAGGTTAATTGGATTGATTAATCATTAAATCAAAGTTAGTTTGGTTGATTTAGTTAATGAGTTATCATCAATCTAATTAAATCCGTTCAATTGATTAATTAAGAAATCAATTGAGGATGTGTGGGAGTGCCATATATATTTTTCCCTTCATAAAACACTTAATAGTTCATGTCACGTGTGTGAGCAGCGATAACGAACGATTGCAGATTATTTAGATTCGATCCAATGATCGCAAACTAAAACACTAGCGTGGCACTCTATGTTTCGAACATGTTTTGTTGTGTATATGCATATTCTAAATTCATATTATTTATTGGAATTTAAGATATGTATACTACGTGACAAAACATATTCGTAACTTGACCGATGAATATTCAAGAACGGTGATATAAAGGTTTTTTATATTTTTCTTAAAGAATAAATACGTCTGGTTTAACACGCGAGTAGGCATTAATTAAATAAATGATCTAATTTAAGGTTTTTTTTAGTTTCACATATATATTTGTTTGATTTTTTTGATTTTTCGCTAATTACAAACACATCATTATTATGAACATATTCAGAGAGACATAATTTGGTTCCTCCTTGCAATTTTGGTAAACCGAGTCCGAATTCGAAAAAATCGTCCGACTCGTCCACGACCCGATAAATCTAGAAAAATCAAAACTACCGAACATGTGCGATCCGAATCCGAGAAATCCGATCCAATATTGACACGTGTATTGTACCGACCAAATTTGACCCGAATCCGGGTTGTTCGAAACTCGATGAATCCAATAAACCCGATACTGATAAGTCCGGAGCCATATTGCCCGAACCTAGTTTGACCCGATTAAAATCAATTCAAGGTCCAAAAAATGTCATTTACATATAACTTTTATATTTCCAAATTAATAAAATATTGATTATTGATAATTTTGTTTGAAATGTAGAAATTATAATAACAATATAACTTTAAAATTTCGAAATGAATAAAATATTCATTACTTATTGGCTATTTAGTACCAAATACCTGAAAATAAACATTATTTTTAAAATACTAATAAAACAAAATTCATTAAAAAAACATTAAGTAATCTGAAATAAGAAAACTTCTCAATAGATCAGAAATTTTATGACTCGATAAATATTGATCATGTCAAGAGTTCTGGCTTAATTTTTATTCTTCCAAGTATGAAAGTGAGTAATTTATAAAATTTATTGTTCTTTATCTATACAAAAATCAGTAACTATATTTGTGTGCTTGTAAAGTTTTGAACATGACTAAATATTGACAAATATCTCTAATTAATGTAATTAAATTACTTTAATTAGTTGATACTTGATTGATTGATTTCTTTTCTTAAACTTGGTAAACAATTTTCTCCGGATGAATACACCATTCACTATCTATCATCGCCAATCTCATCCTCATGTAAAAACATATTAAAAATTATCATAAAAACTAAAGCCCTTGGAATAAGTAATTAAAATTAATGAGCTCTTTGTGTAAAATTACACTCAACGAAATATTTAATTTTTCAAATTCAGCAAAACTCACAGCTTCTTCCCACCAAGTACTACTACTACTCGACATCTCAGCCTGTTGGGACGGCAACGATCCGGCACCGTTCCGTAAATTAAATAAATTAAAATGTGTCCGTACAAAACGGACCGTAATAACTATGTGAATTCAACCGAATTATCTCAAAACAAAATCGTACCTTAATCGTATGCGGAAGCGTATGGAATCCGTCCGAATTGATTCCGCGTCATTACCGTTGTTGCTTTCATGAAGACTTAATTGAAAGAATAGATTTTAAGTACTTTATTATGTCCAATTTAGAGACTTTTTGATTTTCTCTAATGGATCTCTCTTTCATCTTAATGGGGCAGATTTAAGAATGGAAATTATCTCTCATCATATGTACTTGGGACCAAATTGCTTTTATAGCCACAAGACATCTTTTCACAAAGACATACCTTTTGGCTCCTAATGTGGATCTTCTAATTAAGCACATCATAGAAAATAGAAGCACCACCCACAATATTCTAAACATTAAAGACCCACAACTTAATTGGCACATTTAATGCTTAATTTTATAACTAAAATTGATCACTATATTAATAAACATTTAAATGACAATATTACAACACATAATATTATACATATAACTCCAATGTTGGAATAATGTTCCAACAATCTCCCACTTGGACTTGAACATAAACCAAAATACGCATACTTGTTTGTCATAAAAAAAAAACTTTATGTGCCCCTAACCAATTCCGTCCATCAATAATATCAACGTAGGATCAAAGTGACCTTCGTCACATTTAACGCAACTAAACCTTCAATGGTCACATACACTAATATAACTCAATGACATGAATCATGATGTGGATGTATAGCATGAAAATTTCATGTAATGTGATCTTAACATACCTATTTCCAACTTGGTCCTCCTAAAAATAAATTTAGTTAGATCCTTAAAATCGTCTCATTTAATAACTTAATGAGACAAACCGCCTCCTTTAAAACCGCATTGAGACAACCCGTCTCTATTAATACCTTATGAGACAAACCGTCTCCGTTAAACCTTATTGAGACGAACTTAGTTTAAATCAGAGTAAAGTGATAAATATAACTTTAATTCTGCAGAATAACCATAATACCAAATAAACATGAAAAACTTTATAACCGTATCATATGTCTATGACATATGTTTATATCATGAGTATATATCACAATAATTGTACAATTATTTACTCCCACTATAACTGAATATCCTTAACCGAAATTACACCCATAAGAGCAACGTCTTGCTTATATAACATTTTTGGTAATTATATTTTATTGGAGTTTGTACCAAAATATATGATAGAATCTGACTTTTTTTACTTTCTCTCACGTAAGTAATGGTATATTTAATAATTAACAAAATCGTCTCAAAACCAAATAAGATAATTTTGTTGTAAAACCAAAAATATAAATACCAATATCAATATTCTTGAGATGTCTAAGTTTGTCTTTTCGGCTAAATAAAATTTGTAGCCGTATATCCCCCCGCAACAAGACATCTTTAAAGAATCATAAATCACATAAATACAAGAACTGAATTAATGTTAAACAGAAAACTATAATCAAGCATTGTATTGCTCACCAAAACAACCGAATAATAATAATAAATTTAATTAAAGGTTATCCCCATCATCAAGATATCCCTTTTCCGTTAATATCTTGACTTTGGCCAATCATATTTACTTCTTATTAATATCTTGGCGTAGTAATCAAGAATTGATAATAAATTAACGTGTCAACAAATTAACCTTCCTTTGGGCCGATTAAATAAGTCACACGTAAACCAAATAATTATCACACTTATTACCACAAATGCATATGAAATTATATTAAATATTGCCTTCATTTGGGCCGGTCAATATTTAAATAATATCATAAACATATCCGTTTATATTCTAAAATATAATTAATTTCAGCAAGAGAGGTCACTTTGGCGACATGTTGATGACCTTAATTAATCTTAAAACACATATATCTTCAACCTTTTAATTAATCTTAAAATTATACGTTATTATGGACAATTTTCCTAATTTTAATATTTAAAATTATAATATCCATAATTTCAATATTCCAAATTTCATTATTTTTTAGAATTCGGAAAAAAAAAAAAAATTGTGGAATTTTAATATTCGGAATTTTCATATTCCGTATTTCAATATCCAGAATTTCCAGATTCCATAATTTAGTTGTCCAGAAATTCCAAATTCCAGATTTTATATATCCTTACAGAATCCTAAATTTTAATCCCAGTTTTTATCTCCTAGATTTATAAATTCTGAATTTGAAATGCCTTGAGTAAACCGGAATATTAAATCCTAAATATATTTCCTGATTGTCTTTTTCCGAATTTTCATAAAATCCAAACTTTAAAAACCGGGATTTAATATCCCAATTTTAAAATCCAAACTTTAAAATCCAGAATTTGATACCCTGATTTTATACTTAGAATTTGTAATTCCAGATTTTATAAACTGAGATAACCGGAATTTCAAATCCTAATTGTCCTCAACATAAAAAACCGAAAACTAAAATCCCATCTCTTCATGAAACATTACGACCAGAGAAGGGAAAAAATGGTATCGTTTCATCTCTCTCGCCAAAAATGGCGTTGTTTCATGACTGGTTAAAGGGCCACTTCGCCAACGGCGTCCGTTGACGAAACGGAGACCACATATGTGTCAGGAATTACCCACTGAATATAGAGAGAGAGTACAAATTTTCTATAAATTTTTCTTTCTCTCTAATTTTATGACCCGTTTGTGACCCGTTTCGATAATAAACGAAATTATCCGAAATTAACAGAAATTGGACGAGAGAAATCGTGATAAACACTATATACTTCGTTTCTCTGCCATTTAAAACTGTGATTCAACATAGTTTCGCTCATATACCAATTATTGGGGCGGCAACGATCCGACACCGTCTCGTGAATAAATAAAATAAATGATTTGTCCGTACAAAACGGACCGTAATAACTATGTGAATTCAACCGAATTATTTTAAAACAACACCGTACCTTAACCATATGCGAAAGCGTATGGAATCCGTCCGAATTGATGCCGCGTCATTACATTTGTTGCGTTCATGAAGACTTAATTGCAAGAATGGATTCCAAATATTTTATGATGTCCAACTTAGAGACATTTTGATTTTTTCTAATTGATCTCTCTTTCATCTTAATGGGACAGATTAAATAATGGAAATTATCTCTCATCATATGTACTTGGGACAAAATTATTTTTATAGCCACAGGACATCTTTTCACAAAGACATATCTTTTGGTTCATAATGTGGATCTTCTAATTCAGCACATCATAAAAAATAGAAGCACCACCCACAATATTCTACACATCAAAGGCCCACAACTTAATTGACACATTTAATGCTTAATTTTATAACTAAAATTGATCATTATATTAATAAGCATTTAAATGACAATATTACAACACATAATATTTTACATATAAGTCAAATGTTGGAATAATATTCCAACAATCTCCCACTTGGACTGTATGTAATTCCTTATAATTACGTATTGAACATAAACCAAAATACGCGTACTTGTTTGTCATAAAAAAAAAAACTTTATGTATCCCTAACCAATTCCGTCCATCAATAATATCAACGTAGGATCAAAGTGGCCTTCGTCACATTTAACGCAACTAAACCTTCAATGGTCACATACACTAATGCAACTGAATGACATGAATCATGACGTGGATATATAGCATGGAAATTTCATGTAATGTGATCTTAACATGTCTAATTTCAACTTGATTCTCCGAAAAATAAATTTAGTGAGATCCTTAAAATCGTCTCAACTTAATGAGATAAACCGTCTCCGTTAAACCTTATTGAGACGAACCTAGCTTAAATCAGAGTAAAGTGATAAATATAACTTTAATTCTGCAGAATAACCATAATACCAAATAAACTTGAAAAACTTTATAACCGTATCATATGTCTTTGACATACGTTTATATCACGAGTATATATCATAATAATTGTACAAATATTTACTCCCATTATAACTGAATATCCTTAATCGAAATTACACCCATACGAGCAACGTCTTGCTTATATAACTTTTTGGGTAATTATATTTTATTGAAGTTTGTACCAAAATACACGATAGACAAATATTTGTCATAAAATTTGATATCCATATCTTGATTATAATTATAATTTGGTCTTGATTTGAATCGAATACTGATGGAGTATCAGGAACTCAATCGCAAGGCAATATGGACAATGCAAAGACTTGCAGCCGATTCTGAAATTTTCAAATGGGCAATTAGACCTAAATTTAATATGGGTTTATGTTGATCAGAATTAAAATGTATCAATTAAGGAAAGGAAAGGAAAATAAATCATATTTGTTCATCCTTGGAAAGGGTTTCTGTTTTCGAATTTCGTTATCGTGTTGGCTTTTTCTTCTTTGGATTCTTTGCGTTTAATTCTCTCTCCGTGCCATTTTCTCTGTACTCTCTGGATGCAGATTGTACACTCAATGAAAGATAAATTGCGAGCTAGTTAAAATTAATAAAAGGAGATTAAACAGTGCTAATTAGACTAATAAGCAAGAATCAGGCTTCTAGCTGGTTCAATTAGAGCTTAATTAAACCTCAATTTGATTGAGTTGGCAAATTAAGAGGCGTCCTCAGAAATTAGACCAAACTATTTATAAATTCCTTGAAACGGAGAAAGAGAGAACTCACCAAAAGACAAATCACCGCATTTGAAACAAGATAAAAGTCGATATACGTCGTCCTAGGTGTCATTCGCCATTAATGGAGTGATCTGATTTCCTCCTCTCCTTGGTTTTCGATTAACCGGTAAACATGATACATCCCACCTTTCTAAAACGGTAAAAGCAACAAATAGCGACTTTTTTCCCGATTTTACGAAACCTAGAATTACGTTCCAAGTTTCCCAACCGAGAACTGGATTTCAATGTCTCGCCCTAATGAAATTGGGAATTAAGTTTCCCGCATTTGAAAATCAGCGATTCAGTTTCTCGAAATTTAAATAAGGAATCATATTTTCCTGTTTATGAATTCAGACTTCTTCTTTTTTGAGAAAAATAGAGTATGATCTCATGTCCTACTTCTATTGATTTTTATATTATCTTATAGTTCATTACAATAAATTGAAGGTATTTGTCCTAACGATTTAAAAATCCTACTCCTAAATACCTTCAATATCAATCACATGAACTATACTATACATCTACTCTAAAACCCGGTAATTAGAATCCCAGATAGCATTTACATACTTTACAAAAGACCCGGTTCTAGAGTCTCTTATCCTATAATAACCAAGAAAGTGATTCCTTCCTTACTTTACTCTTTACTCATCACTGCCTCTTCTCTCTGTAACTACTTCCATCTTCCGAACCCAACCTAGTGTCTTATACAAACCCTAGATCTCCAAGAGGTAAATCCATCAATAAACTCGGAGATGCTGGCCTTGAATCTTGCCGTGAAGACTGGCTCAGTTGTTCACCAGCATCGTGAACATCGATTAATTCCTCTAAGCTTGCAACTATCCGATTTAAGGTATGTAACCCTTCAATTGATTGATTTGTATGTTCAAGTCCTTGTTGCAATCTGTCATCCTTATTTAAATCTCGATTGAACCACCATAGAGTCACATCGTTGTCCTGTTGCATGAGTTCTTCATTTGATTGCATTCCTTCTTCATTTGATAGCATTTCTTCTTCATTTCCAGTTCGAATTTGAGATCTTCCCATCGATCCACCATGATTTGGCCTTGATATTAGATTCCCACCTCTTGAATTCCCTGTATTAAAAGATAGATTAGTGTAGAAAAAATTCTCCTCAGAATCAGTAGATATATTATCTGAATTTGCATATAAATTTATCAATTAATTCAAGTTTGGTTTCTTGTAGACAACAGATATCTATATTTTCATCTTTTATATTTTTATTCACTAAGATTTTTTTTAAGATTTGCATTTAAGCCCCTAACATTCCAAGATAATAGCCTTAATTTTTTATATAACATTATTTATATTATAACCCTCATATGATCAAGTACCTAAATACCTTGATCCTCAACTAAATTATTGATTGTACTTATTATGTTTTCATTTATTTCAATTCCAGTTGCTTTTAAAATATCAATAATTTCTTCATGATTTTTTATTTCTTTTGTTTCATCCAGATTTAATGAATCCAGACCTTGAGGACTGGTCCGCAACCAAGTTCTCTCTTCATCTTCTCAATCTAAGATTTGTCCTTTTCTTTTAATTCTCCCCTCAAAATAATTTTATCATATGTAAATATTATAAACTTATATATGGGCCTGGTTTTGTGCATCTTCTAAGGTTCTCGACAATTATTATTATGAGATAAATGATTATATAAATGTAATACAGTAATGTAGATAGAGGATTATATAATTGTACTTTCTATAGGGGTTATGCATAATTCAAACTAATTGTACTTTTCAATGCAGTTGATTGCATAATTCAATCTCTATACAAAATAGGATTATCGTGCATATGTCATTTTTTAATTAAGTCATTTTTTTTTACTAAAATATTATATGGATTTGCGATAAAAATCGAGTGGAAAGTGAAGAGATGAAGTGAGAAGTCACGAGATGAAAGCACACAAATCAGATCGGATTTGGAATGTTTGGAAGGAGAGTTTTGGCTCGGCCATACAACCAACACGAGTCCGGATCTCAACGCAGATGGCACACTTGGTGGCTAGCCGGGATTTAGAATGTTTGGAAGGAGAGAAATATATGGATTTTCATGAACAAATCACTCGTGCACCAAGACCTTTTCGCCTTCATCCTACACGACCCGACAAATTGGGTCACATACTGCGAGTAGCTTCCCTCCATAAAAAAAATATATATATATTCTTATTTAATCAAGGCTAGGATTAAGGCGACAAAATATTTCGCGGCATTCAAATTCGTCCGTTTCAATTAGAATTAGCTCTGGAGACCCCCAACTAGATGTGATTTTTGTCATGAAAAAAATACAAAGATACACAACATGTATAGGGAAATTACCATCGAGGCAACAACAAACTGGACATAATTACAAAATGATTCATTCAACTTTTCAAAGGCTAAAAGAGAGCCCACGTTTCTCGTGCGACGAAAAAATAATTATGTAAACTGGCCTCGAGCAGAAAATTCTCCAGCGTGGATAGAAAACATGCTTGTTTCGGAGAATTTGAGATCAACCCATTTGAGAACTGGAGAAGGTGAGAAATTCAGCAAGGATTTTGTAGGGTTTATTGCTCCATATAAGAGCGTAAAATAAAAATGCCAATAAATAATGTGTAAAATGCAATGTTACAGAAATCGCTAGGCGCTAGTCGGACGGACGGACACTGTCTAGCGTCTAGAGGGATTAATCGGGAATTAATCGGATCTAGGCGGATTTGTAATTTTACATAATTTTGTTATATTTTTTAATTTTTATATATTATAATTTTTGCTATAATTTTTTATACTAAAAATAGTGTATATGAATTTTATTTAAGACAACGTCCAAACAAATCATAACATAAAATCTACAACATAATATTAACACAAATCCAAATAAATCACAAAATAAAATTACTAAAAATAGAAAAAAGAAAAAGAGAAAGGTGCGGGGTCTTTTAAAAAAAAAAAAAAAAAAAATTAAGTGGACTGGGCCTAGACGGAATTATTCGGCGCCTATGCGATATCTAGGCAGGCCTAGGCGGAATTCCGTCTAGACATAACCGATTAGGCTAAAACTAGGCGGTTGCCTAGGTCGATTTTTAGAACCTTGGTAAAATGAGTGCAAAATAAATGCATCGATAAATAAGGTGTAAAATTAATGATTCAACTAATTTAAGTAGTTACTTACGTGACTTCGTCACATTTTTTTGGTATTTTTTGGGTCCATATTATTATACTTATAAATAGGGTAAAATGACTCTCAGATGAAGAATAATAAGAATTAAGGAAATCTATTTTGAAGCATAGTGTGCTAATTTCATCTCTCCTTATCAAACAGTACGGTACATAGAAAGAACAAATTGAAAGGGACTTTTCGAGCAATATCATTTTTCAACATTATCCTGGCAAAACTAAAAAGAAAATTAAAGGCTCAAAAGGCTAAAGCAAATAAAAAACTAATAAATGGGCCAAAAAATAAAAAGAAAAAACAAATATCTGAAAACAAAAAAACCGGCAATGAAACAGGTAAAATGATTAAAAAAGTACAAACACCAAAAATTAAAAGCCCAATAAACAATATAACATACAAAAAGAAAAAGAAAAAACCACTCGAGCCCAAATCCTTGGCCTGCTACAAACTGAAATAGAAAATCCAACACCTCTAAACATGATCCAAATTGAATCAGTCAGACAACTTTGTGGTTTGCAAAATATGGAGAAAATTGGAAAAGATAAACACAAAACATCTAAAGGGGCAGTGATGCACTTCCCCCAACTCTCCCCCACACCTCTTGATGTGTCATTGTAACGCTTAACACCACTATGGTTTAACATCTGAATTATGATTTAACACCTTAATTTATAGTTTAACATCATAATGAAGATGTTAAACTACAAATTAAGGTGTTAAATCATAATTAAGATGTTAAATTTGAAGGTGTTAAGCCTTATGCCAACACATCAAAAGGTGTGGGGGAGGGTAAGTGGGGAGGTCCAACTTTTTCCTAAAGACAATAACACAAGAATTATTTTTCAAGTAACAACAAAACCCAAACTGGCACTGCTCTCACACGAAAATAGCAATGTCAATAAAATGCATTCACTTGAAAAGTAACAGTGCCCCCTAAAATATGGGGGCTTCTATCATACACATTTTTTCTTATCATACATTCATTTTCAAGGGTGTTTGGAGTAATTATCTATTTATAAATATTTAAGGTAAAATATCAAATATATTTATCAATTAATGTTTAACTAAATTGAAATTTTTTGTTGTTCATTTAAACAAAAATCTCCATAAAAGATAAATTTTATGATACACCTTTTTACAAATATAATTAATTGCTAAAATACCCAAAATACCCTTGTAAAAAGGTGTATGATAGAACTCCCCCTAAAATATATATCCCTTGTGCAGATAAAAACAATGAGGAATGGAGTGGAAAATTTGATTTCGAAGACGATACGTCACAAAAAGTGGAACATAGGTTGAGGAGGACCTCTATCCGTAGGTTACTAAAGATCACACATTTTGGAGCACAGCATAAGCTCGTCCTTTTGGAAGAAATATCTCTTATTTTTATGTCTATCTTTAATTATCATGCTATTTTGTGTTGGAACGTGAGGGGGTTAGGAAATCCGGAAAAATGTAAGATCGTCAAAAATGTAATTCGAGACTCGAAATGTAACATTATATGTCTCCAAGAAACTAAGTGGGACAACCCGAATTTCTTTAATATGAAAAAAATATCACCACCAAACATATCGGAAGCAAAATTCAAAAATGCGAATGGTTCTAAAAGGGGACTGATGACGACATGGTCAAACCACTTCACCCAAATTTCAACCACAACACTTAATTACTCACTAAATGTTACATTAGGCCTACCGAATGGTTTCTCCTTCACAATCTTAAATGTTTACGGACCAACAGAGGAGGCGCAAAAACAAGAGTTCATTCAAGAACTAAAAACAATTGATCCGGGAAACACACCATGGATTGTACTGGGAGATTTCAACATGATTAGAGAATTAAATGAAACAACGAGAGAAAGCCACTCGATTAGAGAAATTGTACAATTCAACAATACCATAAACACTCTAAACCTAAAAGAGGTCAACCTAGAAGGACGATTATACACGTGGACAAACAAACGCGAGCAACCTACCTTCTCTAAATTAGATAGAGTCCTACACTCACACCATTAACATCTGACCATGTCCCATTGAAACTAACATTTTCAAAACCGAAAACGGTAAACAAAGCCAGAATTAAGAACTTCGAAAGGAGCTGGCTAAAAGTACCACCCTTGATAGAAATATTCAAAGATAAATGGGGCACCACCAAACTACATAATAACACCGCATATATATATATATATATATATATATATATATATATATATATAGAGGTTAACTAAAAAACTTGTACAAGTAATCACTATATTTTGCTTGTACATCTCTGACCGTTAGATCTGCGTGAAGATCCGTCTTTTGATTACAAAAGCACGCTTCCGTCTATCTCTAACTCTCTCCGTCAATTTGATTGCTCTATGTTTCCTCTTCTCGTTTGCAAAACCCTTTATCTCTGCTGTTTCTTTCCCTCTCTTCATTCATAGTGAACTCAAGGCAAGAGAAACTATAGGCGTCTCCCTCTGATCATCAACAGGCCCGCCACTGGTGAGTGGTGTGGGTTTGTTGAGGTATCTCTTTCTGACCCGAATCCCTCGTCTCCGTTTGCCATCGTTGAGTCGTCGCTACCCTCGTGGCGAGGCACCTAGTCACCAGTACTCCAACCAAGCAGTCACGATCGCCTGATAGCTGGTAGATGTGCTAGTTAGAATTCAAGTGAGTCTACTGCTAGAGGTTCAGCTCAGCTAACTACGTTGCCTCCTTAAAAGCTGAAAACTGTGCTTGCATTTCTGGTCCCCAAAAATCCAGCTACAATTGATTTTATCTTTATGAGATCTGATTGGTTAGTTTCTCTTTGCGATATGCTATGGTCAGCTAAAAGAGGAAGAGTTCAATTAAATTGATTGAGAATTGGTACAAATTTCATGTTTCATGTTGTTGCATTTCTTAGGGTGTTGATAATTGCAGATGAAATAGAGTTTTCAGAGATGCAGTTCTTCTTGTAATATGGAGTTTCGGGAGAGATGGGGCTGTTGATATGAGAACTTCTAATGCTTCCTTCGTCAAAAGAGTCTTATCCAGAAGCAATGAAGAAGGGAGGGGCTTTTGATAGAACAGCTCGCAAGAGAAGGTAGATATGCCAGTGAAGGTTTTGATGGAGATTGAAGTTCTTTTCAAAAAGATGGAGATTTAAGTTTTTGACGGAGGTTGTTTTTAATTAACGGGACAGTGGATTGAAAAAGTTTGCACGAATCAAGATGGGATCCGACGGTTAGAAACTTACAAGCAAAAACTAAGTATTACTTGTACAAGCTTTTTAGTTAATCTATATATATATATATATATATATATATATATATCAGTGTTTTAAATTGCGGCGATATTGCGGATATTGCGGGCTGAGATTTAGAATCGCTATATCGCAATGAAGTATTACAAAAATATCGTTTTTTGAGAAATTGCGGATATTGCGGCGAGATTGCAGCGAGATATCGGTAATATTGCGGCCATATCGGGTCAAATATTGCGGATAATATTCAAATTGTTGTAATTTTCTCATCCTTCCACCAAATTACATGAAATTTATATCGAAATCGCTCGTCTCGACGAGAGGAATGCAATGGTGGGCTTGAATTTGTGAAATTTTCTCTTTTACCCTGAATTAAACACAAAACACACGTTAAAGTAATTTTATCGAGAATTATTTAGTATAAATGTTATAACATAAATTTTGTGATTATTTAATACTTAGTTTCCATGTTTTATTATCAAAATATTTGATAAAATATGCTCATAACATATATAACTTCTAAAATATGTCATTTTCATCTATAAATGTATGAATTTAGTAATTTTCATTGTATTTCATTGATGTTTCGATTTAAAATTTGAGTTATAGTGTTTTGATATTTTAGGATGTCGACAAAAAATTCTTCAACAAAATACAATTCCAAAGATCCCGTATAATTGCCATTTTAATGGAAATTTTATGATCAATTTTTATTTGCACTGAAAAGGTTCCTGGACAATCAACTTTTTTATCCTTTTTAGAAGAAGATTATAAAGAAAATTTTACGATATTAATGGTGAAAAAAAATAATGTGAAAAATATATTTAAACAAACTATTATTTTTACATATCGCAACGACTGTCCGCAATAAGGTCATTGCGCCGCAATTGCGCCCGCAAACGCAATCCGCTGCAAAAAAGACCCGGCCGCAATGGACCGCAATATCGCAATTTAAAACATTGATATATATATATATATATATATATATATATATATATATATATGGAACCTGGGCAGCAATGAACAAAGCCGCAAAGGAAAAAAAAAAGACCTCGAAGAAGTAGAAAAAGAAATGCATGCATACAAATCCTAGATGTCTTTGAAGAAACAAGAGAGCTCAGCCAACTAGAAAGAACAACAAGAATAGATTTAAAGACAAAAGCACAAGAGGAGAGCATTTTAGAGGAAATTAAGTGGCAACAAAGATCTTCCGTCACTTGGCTAAAATTGGGAGACAAAATCACCTCTTATTTCCACGCGATTGCATCCTCAAAAAGAAACCAAAACTCAGTCCAAAAACTAGTCCTAGAAAATGTAGAAATATTAGATCCAAAAGACATCTTACAAGCGTTCTTCCAATACTTCAAAAATATAATTGGAATAGATATCAACCCAACGCAAAACTGGGACCCCGCAATAACAACACAAACAGCGGACAACTCGATTCCCTGGAATTCACTAATTCAACCCTTCTCAGAGACAGAAATTAAAAACACGATATCAAACATGAAAAAAGGAATATCGGTGGGGCCGGATGGAATGCCAATGGAATATATCCAAATTCTAGGGGAGACAATGAAAATAGACAATACAAATAATAAATGACTTCTACCAAAACAAGTTGGACTTGAAAGAAATAAACAAGGCCTCGATCACACTAGTACCAAAAGCTCAAGGTACAACGAACATCAACGAATTTAGACCAATAAGCGTCATCTCTATCCCAATAAAAATTATCACAAAATTATTAGCTCAAAGGCTACAACCGATTCTACCCCAACTAATAAATAACCATCAAACCGCCTTCATAAAGAAAAGATCAATCATCGATTCATATGCAACGGCGAGAGAGCTTTTGACCTATTACAATAAAAAGAAAATCCCAACAATAATACTAAAAATAGATTTTCAAAAAGCGTTTGACAACATATCATGGAACTTCCTACTAAAATTACTAGATCAAAAAGGTTTCCCATCACAATGGCAACAATGGATAAGAAACATCCTAGTTTCATCCGCCTCCGCAATTAAGGTCAATGGGGGACTATCGTCTTTTTTCGCACACAATAAAGGTCTTAGACAAGGAGATCCGTTATCCCCCCTACTATTTGACATAGTGGTTGATTTCCTACAAGACATAACGAAGGCTATAGAGCCTACCATACAAACAACTATCTCTTGGACTACCCCAACACTACAATATGCGGATGACACCCTTATCTTCATAGAATCTACACCAAATAACCTACGTGTAGTAACACTAGCACTACAATTATTCACAGAAATAAAGAAATAACGGGATTGAAAATAAACAAACAAAAGACAACATTTACTCCAATTGGAATACCGTCAAGATACAACGATGTAATAGAAAACATACTAAACTGTGGGGAAAAAAGAATTATCCTTGAACTACCTCGGAATGCCATTGTCTATAAAAAAAACCAAAAAAAATAGCATACATGCCGATCATAAACAAAATACAAAACAAAATTCAGGATTGGAAAGCAAGATTTCTTACAATAGGAGGGAGGTTAACACTAGTTAAAGCAACTATCAATGCAATACCAATATACATAATGCAAGTATTGAAACTACCAAGATGGGTAATAAAGGAGATAGATAAATTAACGAGATCCTTCCTATGGTCGGGACAAAAACAAACCGGGGAAAAATCTAATAAATTGGGAAACTATATGCTTACCTAAAGAAAACGGGGAGTTAGGAATTAGACAATTGAGTTCGATGAATGACTCACTGAAGGAAATAATGCTCTAGGCTGAACGAAATAATGTCCTGGGCAGAACAGAATAATATCCTAGGCTGAACTGTTTAGCTTGTATGTAAACGAATGATCATTATTATTTATGTTTGTTGATCTAATATTTTAATATTTGATTAAAGTTTCATTTAATACGTGTACTGGTTATTTAGCATATTTATGAATATGTGAATAAGCCTTGAATTGTATCACTAGTTTATACATCATCATAATATGTGATTATGATAGTAAAACTGTAACAATGAACGTAATACGATTCTAAATGTCCCTGATCATACATATGATGTATATAGAGATATACATGTCTAAGGAAATAGAATATATATGTACAACAGTATATTCGCATATGAGATGATTATGTTTTACTGATCATGGACATGGAATACATAGAGATGTAGTGATGTCAAATATGGAATATAGATATGTATTAGAGACTACATATTGGACTGACCAACTTATGAGAATATCAGTGTTTTAAATTGCGGCGATATTGCGGATATTGCGGGCTGAGATTTAGAATCGCTATATCACAATGAAGTATTGCGAAAAAATCATTTTTGGAGAAATTGCGGATAATGCGGCGAGATTGCGGCGAAATATCGGTAATATTGCGGCCATATCGGGTCAAATATTGCGGATAATATTCAAATCGTTGTAATTTTTCCATCCTTCCACCAAATTATATGAAATTTATATCGAAATCGCTCGTCTCGACGAGAGGAATGCGGTGATGGGCTTGAATTTGTGAAATTTTGTCTTTTACCCAGAATTAAACACAAAACACATGTTAAAGTAATTTTATCAAGAATTATTCAATATAAATATTATAACATAAATTTTGTGATTATTTAATACTTAGTTTCCATGTTTTATTATCAAAATATTTGATAAAATATGCTCATAACATATATAACTTCTAAAATGTATCATTTTCATCTATAAATGTATGAATTTAGTAATTTTCATTGTATGTCATTGATGTTTCGATTTAAAATTTGAGTTATAGTGTTTCGATATTTTTAGGATGTCGACAAAAAATTCTTCAACAAAATACAATTCCAAAGATCCCGTATAATTGTCATTTTAATGGAAATTTTATGATCAACTTTTATTTACACTGAAAAGGTTCATGTACAATCAACTTTTTTATTCTTTTTAGAAGAAAATTATAAAGAAAATTTTACGATATTAATGATGATAAAAAATATGGTGAAAAATATATTTAAACAAACTATTATTTTTACATAATTTAATATCGCAACGACTGTCCGCAATAAGGTCATTGCGCCCGCAAACGCAATCCGCTGTAAAAAAGACCCGAGCGCAATGGACCGCAATATCGCAATTTAAAACATTGGAGAATATGCATGGTTATTGTCATTATATATATTCTCATAAACAAATAGAATTTTAGTTCTTTGACCTGAGGTTATCATTAGATTTCTCACCTGTGAATTGTGATACTTAGATATGTTTCTTTGTTATCTTTAACCGGGTAATCAAGATCATCAGGGTATAACATGAAGCATGTTGGAGGATGTGAATAACCAAGATGGAAGTTGTTCCTTTCATGATTGAAAGAGATATCTCTCAGGGCCCCCTGATGAATTAGGATTGAAGGAAATGCGTGGCCACGCTCAATAAGATTAACATGTGTTGTTAATATTAATTGAATATTCAATCTAATTCTATATCGGGAAAGAGTTAAGTTGATTTAGAAAGGATGATATTTGACCATGTCTTTGATCAACATATATCGTATGAACAAGAGAGCTAGTAATTTGTCTATTTGATAAATAGGTTATGATCACAAATCATTTATTTAATTTGGGTAGTCATAATGCCTTGCTAGAGGCCAATTATGATTTGCATATTTAAATAGAGATTTAATATGCTCCCAACATTAAATAAACCTATAGGGTCACACACAAAGACAAGTTTGGATTGGACACTGAAAATCAAATATAAAGATGAAGAGGTGTGGGCATTAGATGCGACATGCATGTATGTATGCATGGTAATTAATATTCAGGATATTATTCATTTGATGAAGATATTTTGTGTGCATTGGATGCCACAAAAGTGGTTGGAATTCTAAGAGTTTTCCACTTGATTAATACACACCAAACCTCTTCATAAATAAGATAGATTCACTCAATCTCTGGTGCAGAATTTTGACTCAAAGAATTTCGAATTTGGAGAGTAAAAAGAAGAGAAAATAGTTTTCTTAGAGAGAAAGAAAAGAGTGAAGCTTGGCTGAATTTCTTTGAGAAAGAAAAGAGAAGCAAGCAGATTTTCTGAAGGGAGGAAGAGACCGACTAGCATCGGGAGTCTTCACATCCAATTCGAACGAGTTGCGTGTGGATACCTCTAGAGTGTGGTGCCGAGTTTGGAGCATCGCTTGAAGTGATCGTCCTTGCTTCCTTCAACCGGATTTGAACTAAATCTGAGGTATAAATTTTGAAACTCTTCCTTCGTATCTAATTGCCGATACACAGATCCATGGCTTAAGGGGTTCAGGTAAGTTCCGCTGTGCAATATGGTTGCCCGAAAACCTAACACTCACTACTACAAAAATTTATGTGGAAACTGGATAGAGAACCGGACAACATATGGTCCAAATATATGGACTTGTTATACGGAATAACAAAATCAGAGGACTTAAAGGTGATGGGTGAACAATCAAAAAACTATTTCATTAAGGACCTAGAAAAGCTAACACCAATATATAACGCATCAACAGAAAAAGAGCAAACTACCAACCAAATAATCTGGCGATGGGAGCCGTCAAAAAGTTTCTCGGCTAAAACGGCTTATAACTTTCTAAGAAATCGGGGTGTTAAAAACGAGTGGCAACAGCTAATCTGGAAAACGAGAGCACCGATTAAAGTAAGATTTTTTATTTGGGTAGCGTCTCACAACAAAATAAGCACGGCAGATGTACTAGAAAAAAAGGGATGGCCACACATACCACAATGCATCCTCTGTAAGAGAGAGCACGAAACCAGAGACCACCAATTGCTAAAATGCACGTTTACCATAGCAACATGGAGACGAGTGGAGGGAGCACTAAAATGCGGCTACCCGGACACCACAAAAACAAACGTCTTTACATAATAGAGAGATCACCTTCAAGGCAGGAACAAGGACCAGAAAAAAGGGTGGAGTACCCTATGGATGGCGGTCGCATGGGAAATTTGAAAAGAACGTAACCGAAGAATATTCCAAGACAAAACGAAAACCCCACGGCTAATAGCAAGGAAAACGGTCCAGGAAGCAACAATATGGGCAAGACTACAAAACTAACAATTTTAGGTAATGCGCTAACTACTCTGTAGTTACGACTCTTAATATATTAATACAAAACACTTAAGGTATAGCATTCGCTATCCTTAGTTCAAAAAAAAAATTATGATTGATTATGCGTTATTTATGAGTCATGTTAAGGTGTTAAGATATATATTAGAGAAAACTGATTAAACAAAATATAAGGTAATTTCACAATTTTTTTGTAATTATTGTATTAGGTTTTTTAGCCTAGTCTAACTGTATGCATTATCCTATCCTATAATAATTATTTTTTACGTTTCTTACACATCACATTGTAACAGGCTCGCCAAAAAGAAAATTATGTCTCCATTAAATTACGGAATCACAATGATTTTTCTTAATAGTTTTTTCGTTTCATTTTTAGTTTGAATTTTATGAATGTGTAGGTGATGAATTAGCTTGGCTAATCCTCATAGTTCTAACTCAATAAAAAAAAGGTAATTTGACAATTTCATATTATATCAATATATAATATATTTAATTATAATTCTCGAATTATACTATTTCCTTTTACAATATTCATATAAAAAAAAATGTTTTGAGGAAATTGTCAGATTTACTATCAATTTCGTCCTAAATAAACATCTTACCGTGACAAAATCGAATAAAAAATGGTCCCTAAAAATCTTTTCCATCGGCATTGTTGCGACCAACACTACAACATATCAGCCATTTGGGGACGGGCCGTAGCAAAATCTCAGTCCTATTGGTACGGGCCGTCCCAAGAACCGTACCTAATTAACTACGGGACCGTAGGAAAAAGGATATACCGTCCCAACAATTTGGGATGGCCCGTCCCAACATGTATTCCCCGTCCCACATATTAGTTACGGCCCGTACCAACACCGAAGCCCCGCCCCAATTTGAAGCAACGGCCCGTACCAAATCTGAAACCCCGTCCCAACCTTAAGCGACGGCCCGTTCCAACATTGAAGCCCCGTCCCAAAATATTCAAATTCCCGCGCCTCGTACCACGTGTCTGCTTTTGAATTTCCTACGGACCGTAGCAAAACAAGACACCGTCCCAAATTCCCGCGCCTCGTACGACGTGTCAGCTTTTGAATTTCTCACGGCCCGTAGCAAAACAGGGCACCGTCCCAAATTCCGGCGCCTCGTGCCACGTGTCTGTTTTTGAATTTCCTACGGCCCGTAGCAAAACAGGGCACCGTCCCAAATTCCCGCGCCTCGTACGACGTGTCAGCTTTTGAATTTCCTACGGCCCGTACCAAAACAGGGAACCGTCCCAAATTCCCGCGCCTCGTGCCACGTGTCTGTTTTTGAATTTCCTACGGCCCGTAGCAAAACAGGACACCGTCCCAAATTCCCGCGCCTCGTACGACGGGTCAGCTTTTGAGTTTCCTACGGCCCGTGCCAAAGCATTATACCCGTACCAAAAGCCTTTCCTACGGCCCGCCCCAAATATTTATACGTTGTCTCATTACTCTCTTCTTTTCTCCCTCTCTCTCTCTCACCCTCACTCTGTCTTCCCCCTCCCAGCCCCCTCTCCCATCTCTAAACCCTAATAACCGTCGCCCTCGTGCTCTCTAAATAATCTCAAATCTCCCTCTCGCCCTCAGCCTCTCTTAGAAGCCTAATCTCCCTCTCGCCCTCTCTTGCAACATGTAGCCACGGCGTCACGACATTTCCCTGCAACAAGTGCTCTCGGTGGTGTTTCTTCCCGGTTTCGTCTTCGTCTCTGCTCCTACAGGTATGATTCGATCTCTTAGTTGGGTTTTATTTCTAGTTTTGTATTTTTTTTGAGGGGTTTTTAGACAGTTGTTCGTTTATTTTTTTGTTAGATCTGTTAGTTTTTGTGTTGAATAAAAAGATTTTTAGGGTTATTTTTGTGTAGTTTGTGGTTTATTATCTGGTTTTGTGGTTTCTTTGAAGGTTTTGCGGTTTTTTATCTGGTTTAGGGTTATTTCTAGGTTATATTAATTGGTTTTTTTAATTTTTATCACTTCTATTTTGAATCTGTTAGTTTTTAAATCTGTTAGGTTTTATTATATAGTTTTTAAATCTGTTAGGTTTTAAATCTTGTTTTGTGATTTTAAATCTGTTAGAAATTATTTATATAGTTTATATTATTTGGTAATTTTTAAGTTATGTTTTTTTTTTTAATATGTCAGATTAATGCTCGATATTTAACAGTTTTTATGATTTTGTTTTCGTGTAATTTCCGTGGTTTTATCATTTTTTTGAGTTTTGTAGGTTATATTATTTGATTTTAATATACAGTTTTGTTTTAATTTGTTAGGTTTTATTGTACAGTTTAGTTTTAGTTTTAGTTTTTATTACAATTTTTTTGATTTTAATTTGTTAGTTTTAGTTTTAGTTTATTTGATTTTAATATACAGTTTTTTTGAGTTTTAGTTTTAGTTTTAGTTTTAGTTTTAGGTTTTATTGTACAGTTTAGTTTTAGTTGTAGGATCGGGCCGGGGAGAAGGATCCGGATCGGGACCGATCTACGGATCGCAACGGACGAACTACTCCGTGAATACGGAATTGCAGACTCTGGTGAGGTCACCTCATTCGCCGATGGGGTTGCAGAGACCGCAACAACCGACGTCCTCGTCGCAGAGGCGACCACCGTCGTCGTCGCAGAGGATGTATCGTCCTATCCCCTCATCCCAGCCACAGAATTGGAATGTAAGTATATACATAAATAATAAATTATTATAGTATATATATATAGTTCATCGAAACTGTTTTTTTGTTTTGTTTAGGATATGATTACGAATCCGTTCTTCGCGCCGCCTGATGATGAAGATGACCTCCATTTGTAGTAAGTTTGTGAGAGATTTGTGTTTGTAAGAATTTATGTTTGTGGTTTGTATGTTTGTGGTTTGTGTATGTCGAATTGTGGTTTGTGTTGGTCGAATTGTGGTTTGTGTCTGTCGAATTGTTGGGATTTTTTGTTTGTTTTTGTTCGTTTGTTTTTTTTTTATGTTCGTAATTTCCTAATTAAATAATTATATAATTATATATACAATTATATAATTATATATACAATTATATATAATTAAATAATTATATAATTATATAATTATATATAATTAAATAATTATATAATTATATTTAATTAAATATATAATTATATATTTAATTATATAATTATATATAATTATATAATTATATATAATTATATATATAATTATATAATTATATATAATTATATATATAATTATATAATTATATATAATTATATATATAATTATATATATAATTACATATAATTATATAATTAAATATATCAATATATAATTATTAGATAATAATTAAATATATAAATATAAAATTATAAATATAAAACTATTAAATATATAAATATATAAATATAAAATTATTAAATAATAATTGAATATATAAATATAAAATTATTAAATAATAATTGAATATATAAATATATAATTATTAAATAATAATTGAATATATAAATATATAATTAATAAATTGGGTAGTGCTGACACGTGGCGCAAGGATTTGGGACGGCCCGTAGCAAAAACCCTGACACGTACTACTCTGAACACAGTCACGTCAACCATCAATTTGGGACGGCCCGTAGGAAAAACCCTGACACGTACTACTCTGAACACAGTCACGTCAACCATAAATTTGGGACGGCCCGTCCCACATATCACCGTCCCAAAAGTCATATTGGGACGGCCCGTAGCTGACAGGTACGCCCCCGGTTGGTACGGGTCTTTTGGGACGGCCTACCGTAGCAAAAGTATTATTGGGACGGTTTTGGACGTTATTGGGACGGTTTTTGCCCGTACCAAAACAGTGTGTATGTTGTAGTGCAAAACTTAAGAACTAAATTTGATCCCTAAATAACTCCAGCCACAAAAAATCGTGTTTTGGGGACTACAAAAAATTGTCCCAAAATCCATTTTTTGTAAGTAATGCAGCAATATTTGTATCACCCACAATATTTAAATAATATATTTTTAGACAATCACTGATATCTTTTTGGTAAAATATATAAATGAGCAGTAAAACCGATGATTGGAGCACCACGGTTATCGCCTATACAAGATCGGGATTCAAAATCCAAATTGAACGACAAGCATCTCGAATTGCTATCAATGAGGCAATGACTGAATTTTGTAACTCACCATCTTCGACAATATGTATTAACTAGGAAAAATTACCGCACTTCTTTGTAGTATTTTAAATTTATTTTTACCATAAAATAATAATTTCACATAAAATACAAATAAAAATAATTTTATGAAATGTTAATTCAAAAGAGCCTAATAATTATTATCTTAAAAAACAACTTACAAAAAGAAAAAAAGAAAAGAAACAAGTATATAATTGTAACAAAAAATATAGAGTTAAAAAAATAATCGTATTAATTAATAACTTTATTAAATATAGAGTTGAAAATTTACAAGTATATGGTATGCAATTTATCAGGAAGATAACAAAATTTTATAATTTCTTAATGAAAATTATATAAGTGGAATAAAAATTATCAAAATAGCATATTTGACTTTTGAAATACCAAATACTCTAAAAATGCCTCATCTTTCCATATACAATCTTTTTATTGTATCCTTATTATTTGCTAAACGTGAATAATATATTTTGAAATATATGTCTATAAAAAACGCACTCTATCCGTAAAATAATATATCTATAGATATTTAATTTATTCGAATAAAAATCGTATTTTTGAAAAGAAAATGTTTTGTATATCGATTAACAAAAATACTACACTCATAAAATTTAGCAAAACAACAAGTCTAAAGTTTACATCATAACATCAAACATTTCAGATTAAACACACATGGTCATAAAAATTGTATTAGAAGATGGTACTGACCCTCTCTCTTCTGAAAATCTAAAAGAGCCCAAGCTTGGGGTGGAGGCGCAATAAAAATTGATCCGATTTGAAAAATTACTACTTCCATCTCCTTACTTCCATCTCCTCCCGTTACATTGTAAAATAAAATTAATCGATCATTTCCATCATTTCTTTTATATCGAACGTAATAAAACATGCGCCAAGGCTCTCATTTACCAAAAAGTGGTGAAGATCCGATTTGAGTAGCGGCTTCGTGTACGAATCCGACAATTTTTTTAATTCATCCCACATAATTAGAGAAACTTGATGAGACTTTGGTTTGCTTATAGCTTTTAAGAGAATGAATTCCTCGCCAATTCTTTTTATGACTCTTGATATGATTATTGATGTGTGTGTCCATGTTATTAAGATTAAATTCCTTATTGAGTTCCTTACACATGAAATGTATTACCGTGCTTTTAAAACCTCTATCTCCTTTTAAATTATTTCTCATGGCTTCGGCCAAATGCTTGAGAAGAAATCCCATCGTTCTTGGAGTCCAATGAGCATTCTTTCCTGCATTGCGTTGAGTAGATTATAGATATACCTTCGGATTCCATCTATAATGTATTATACGAAATCATCAAGAAATTAAAATCAACCACACTATTATAAAATGATAATTAGATAAATGCAAATTTTACATTTGACTCAATTAAATGAGATTGATCTAGATAGAGGGCAATAGTCAAATCATGTTTTTTGAAATGAAAGTGTACAATTATTCTCGAGTCTGAACCAATTACACTGAAATAGCCTGAGACGAAACTGTCACAATGGTCAAATATTGTCTAATTTTGAACTAGCAATTGATGAAATTGTCAGTGAATGAAATGCAAATTTGCACTAATTGACGCAATAAACTCATAAATCTAAATTTTGAACTAATAGAGGTATCATTTTAATTGACGAAATTTACTATACTCATACTAGTTTAAGAGAGGGCCTCAGATGAAAAGGGGCTAATTGATTCACGAGAGGGTCTTAGTGAAATGTTCAGACGAAATAAACTCATACATCGAAATGGATGTGAGAAGCTTATACCTGAGATGAAAAGGAGATTCATGAGAGGGTCTTGGTGAAGTGTTGAGACGATTCAAGAGAAGAGTGGAGAGCAACTTGGTGAGCTTGAGCGTTGAGGCCCTTCAATACACGAGAACTCCTCTTTGATTCATGATGGTAGATAGAGAAGATCTGGAGAAAGGAGAGAGAAGATAAGGGTGGGAAAGATTAGCGCCAAAAGTTCTGCCGCAAAATTTCGCTGTAGGTTTTTATGGAGCGACAATTTGAGGAATCCTAGTTGAAACCATGGTTCGAAATCTCGGTATCGGAATCGGACTCGGTCGGGTCTGGAGACTCGGGACTCGGCTGACTCGGACAAGACTCGGGCGAGTCAAAAAAAAAAATCGGACTGCTAGTAAAAAAATCGGAAAAAATAGAAAAAAATTAAAAAACTTATTTTAAAAATATATAAATATTCATAAACATGATACACACAAATTCAACTCATGAAACTCAAATTACTACATTAAAAAAATTACATTACCTAAGAAAATTACTAAATCAGTACATTAAAAACTTCTACTGCCAAAAACTGTGACGAGCGGGTTGTGTTGTATAATCATTATCTTCATATTGATCATGAGGAGGAAAATACATTTGTAAATTTGTATTGTCGAAAATGTTCATCATTGAGTCGAAGGGTGATCGGTTTTCGTGTTGTGTGTTACCAGTATACGGATCGGAATAGTTTTGATTGGCTATAGTTTGATAATTGATATTTGAGCAATGACAGTTTGATCGGTTTTCATATTTGATTGATAATTGATAGTTTGATAGTTTGATAATTGATATTTGAGAAATTGGCTATAGTTTGATAATTGATACGGATCGGAATAATTGATAGTTTGATCGGTTTTCATATTCATCATGAGGAGGAAAATACATCTGTAGAAATTTGATTGGCTATAGTTTGATAATTGATATTTGAGAAAGAGGAAGAAAGAGTCTGTAGTTACAAAGCATGTGTAGTAACAAAAATATATAACAATCTCAAAAAAAAATATAACAAAATATATAACATCTATCTCTACAAAATAAACATATATAAAAAATAAAAAAATAAAAAAAAAAAAAAAAACCGGGTTATCGGATCCGATTTATCCGGGTCAATATCGGATCGGTGGGGTCCGAGTCCGAGTCAACTTGGCCGAGTTTTTTTTTACTCGGCCGAGATTTCGAACCATGGTTGAAACGAAATGTGGAGCATCTTTTATTTCTAGTTCTGATGGAGCATCGAAACACAGAATCGTAGTAGAGCGGGATTACAAGATCCGGTTCAGCCCCCAAAAACCCGTGCGCCAAACAGCCCCTAAAGAAAACTGATTAAAAGACTCAGAATTTAGTTATGGAAAATCACATTTATGTCGGGATATGTTTTTTTGTTTCCTGTATTGAAATGAGAATATATTTTGTATTGAAATTAAATGTTTTTTTTTAATATATTTACTCTTATGTATTTGTGTAATAAATAAATAGGTGAAATATAATGTGTGAATGGATAAAAATTATGTTGTGATGTAGGATTGTATTATCCAAACAAATAGTTATATGTGTGAAGTTGGATACATGATGTTTCTAAAAATTGTTGGATTTATTCAATCATGACGAGTCTTTCTCCGAGGACGAATGAATTGGGCAAGAAACATTGTGCCCAGAGTCTGTCATGAGCAATGTTATAGATAGCGGATATCGCTTACAGATCGGTCGGTCGCCGATAAGAGATATGACTGACATAGCGGATTCATAACGGAAAATATCAGTGGTATAGCGGTTGTGTACTTTTTAATATTAATATATTAAATTAATTATTATAACATTAATTTATATTAAGTTTCTTAAACTAATTTAAGTTTTACATGATTAATATTCAAAATTCAACAATACAACATAAATTTCAAATTAAATTAAATTAGATACATTTAAAATTGTACCATAAAATTCATAAATAATATAATAAACTAAACGACGAAATCATGTTCATTAACCATCGATATAGATGCGGATGCCCCCAATGAAAATCTAACCTCGTCCGGATCAAAATCGATTTCATCTCCGACCATCTCTTCATCCGAGTCACTCGAATCGAACTCTTCATTATCAACATCTCTTGTATCGTCGTTAGCCGTGTTGTAATTCTCATCAATTCCGCCAACTAACCAATGTAGAGCCGTGTTGCTTGTACCGTCCGAAGCAATAAGCACATCTTCGATCTCTTTCATTTGGGTTCTTTTGTCGGCGAAGTTTTAGGTTAAAAGAAGAAAATATACACTCTCTCTCACGCTGTTAAGTAATTAGAGTAAGAAAAGAAGAAAATGAAAAGACAGGGCCAAATTTTTTAGCAAAAAAATTATTATAAAATGGGCCAGCCCAAATCATTATTCAAAATATATTATTTTTAAAGTCCAAATCGGTTCAAACCGGTCCAATATCGGCCCATATCGGTCCATGTATCGGTCGACCGATTTACTCAAGTGATACGGGGCATATCGTAACGGAGGGGCACTGATTAGAGATATGAAACCGACATACCGGTCCATATCAGTGATATTTAGAACAGTGGTCATGAGCAGTACCCATGAGCAGTACCGACTCTTTCACGTATCCATGAATTTCTTTATGGAGCTTTTTTTTTCCTCGAATGTCCTTTTCGCTACTCATATGTATATGTTGTGTTCCTAGCTTATATTTTGAATGTTTTGCTTGACGCAAAAAAAAAAAAAAAAAAAAAAAATTTAGAAATATTTTGTGAATAACAAATGATTGCAAAAGTTTAATGCGTTAATTAGATTTATATTTCTTTCATCATATTATCCCTTTTTTTTTTTGGTAATTACAATTTTGCACAAACAATACAATAACATCAAATTATCAAATATTATGATTGATTATTCGTTGTTTGTGAGTCGTGCTAAGCTATTAGAGAAAACTGATTAAATAAAGATATTAAAGAAAACTGATTAAAGAAAATATAAGGTAATTTCACATTTTTTTTGTAATTATTGTATTAGGTTTCGTAGTATAGTCTAATTGAATACATTCCTATATATAATTTTACAAAATATGAATATTTTTAATAGACACAAATTTATTTGAAATAAAATATAATTTTTATGATTTAAAAATAAAATATAGTATTTATTTGATTTTTTCATCAATTATATAAATGATGGATATCTATAATGGTATAAATTGGGATGAAGTATCAACCAAAATAAAATTTGAAAAGCTCTCGACTTTTAAAAAATGGAGAGTGTTATTTTTCAAATTATCAAATTTTTTGATTTATTTTGTAAAATAACAAACAATATTTGTCTCTTGGCCAAAATCTCCCCCCCCCCCCCCCCCCCCCCCCCCCCCCCCCCCCCCCCCCGATTGATTCATCTCTCGAGGATCAAGACAGTTCACTTGGTTTGCTCATTTTTTCATTCAAAACTCTCCAGCCATTCGTCCCAACATAAGCTAGAACTCAAAAGGGAAGGACAGTGAAAGGCGAACCTAGTTCCAAAACGCTCGCACTTCGAGAAAGGCGAACCCAGCGGGAAAGACGGGGCACGCCAACCTTTGCCCATGCTAGCTCAGAACTCAAAAGGGAAGGACAGTGACGAGGACGACCTATACCCACCGGGTTTCTTAGAAGCTAATTTGGGCAAACCCGACTCTTTGAGCAAAGAGCAGACTGAGGAGCCGAGACACAGAGCTGGTCGCCTCACCAAAATGGATAAATCCAACATAGCAGCACCTGACTCGCACAGCCATCGAGGCTGATTTTACCTCCAATAATTAAATATGAGAAAAGTATATGTCAAGAAATAGATTATGCTTTGCTGATGAGTTGGGTTCGGATATTAGATAAAACTGATTAAATAAAATAAAAGACAATTTCAATTATTTTTTTAACTATTGTATTAGGTTTTATAGCCTATTCAAATGATACAAATTATTCTGTAATTATCAGTGTTTTAAATTGCGGCGCAATTACGAAAATTGCGGTTTGTAATTTGAAATCGCAACGCCGCAACAATATATTGCGAAAATAGTGTTTTTGGAAAATTGCGGTGCAGACAAATAGCAGTTAAATGATGATAATTGCGGTTGTTAATTACGGTAATTGGGTTGGTTTGAATAGGTTTTGAACTTTTGTGACCCAATTTGACTATAAATGAAATTCGAACTCTATGCGGCATCAAACCGAAAGAAATAGACGTGTTACACCAAACCGAAAAAATTAAAGCCACAATTATCCAAGATTTAAACGAGTTAGGAAGAGCAAGTAATATACAAATCAAGAAAGTAATAAATGAAGAAACCCAAACCGAGCCCAAAAAAAAAGATGTACAAACCGAGCCCAATAACCTAATTAGAACACCCCATAAATTAAAAGATAATTGGCACTTGCTCACTAAAAATAAACCAAAAAAATAGTAATCTAGAAAAAGATACTAACTATTGTGGGTTTTTATCTCTAGCAAAAAGAAAAATTGAAAGAAGCGGGCCACCCGCGGAAAGGGAGCAACAAGGAGAGAATGGCGACGATGCCATGTCCGAGAACTAGGCCGACTCCAAAAAAGGGCCTTTTAAAAATTAGATATTTTGTTAAGCAATGTTTGTAAACCTATTTAACTCTATCTCGATTTTGTGTTGGAATGTTAGAGGCCTCGGCAACCATGAAAATGTAAGGTTGTCAAGGACTCGGTGAGAGACGCTAATTGCAACATTGTGTGTATGCAAGAAACTAAATTAGAAAATTCATCTTTTTTTTATATGAAAAAAGTTTGCCCCTCAAGATTTACAAACGCATCTTTTAAAAATTCGGATGGGTCTCGTGGAGGCCAAATGACTGCAACAACAAACGCATTCACAACTCAAGACACATTACCTTCAACAGGCCCGGTCCTAGGATTTTGGGGGCTTTAGGCGAAAAAAAGACGAGGCTTTTGAAATCACATAAAATAGGCTGAAATTTGAAAAGAAAAAAAACGAGGCTTTTGAAAAATTGATTGAAAACCGCAGAAAATGAGCTGAAATTCACATAAAATAGGCTGAAATTTGCATAAAATGATTTGAAAATCGCAGAAAATCATTATAAAGTACTGAAAATCGCTACTAATCGCTGTAAATTGCTGAAAACCACAGAAAATTACTTTCGAGTCGCTGAAAAACGTTGGAAACCACTGCGAATTGCTGAAAATTAGGGGGCTTTTTTTTGTGGGGGCTTTAGGCGGCCGCCTACTGGCCTATAGCTCAGGGCCGGCCCTGCCTTCAACTTTTTGCTTGAACACCATAATAAAATCTCAAAACAACTTCACCTTCTTATTAACAAATGTCTACGGCCCAACAAGTAACGATCTTAGAACAACTTTCCTAGCCGAAATAAATAGCATTAGAACAAACTACAGTGGGCCGTGGATAATAATAGGTGATTTTAACCTTACAAGAGCAAGAAGCGAAACAACCGGTGTAGGTCATGACCCTTTTCTCGTGCTAGAATTTAACCATCTTATAGACCAACTAAATATAATAGAAGTCCCACTACATGGAAGAAAATTTACATGGTCTAACGAAAGACAAACCACAACCTTATCCAAATTAGATAGAGCTTTTATCTCCCATGAATTTTTAAACTACAATATCATACCTTCTCTCATAGACCTACCAACAATAACTTCCGATCATGCCCCACTAAAATTAACATTGTCCAAGAAAAATAGACAACAACACAAACCGAAAAAACTAGAGAGATTTTGGTTACAACATAATGATATAACAAAGGAATTCCAAATTTTTGTGGAGCGCACAGCCGCCAACATTAAACAACTCGGCCAAAACCCTTTTATTCAAGCTAAACAAGGTAAAAAATGGGCTAACAAAGTGGGGAAAAGGGGCTTTCAAGAAAAATAACGAACAACTAAATAACGCAAAAGAGGTTGTGAGACACCTAGACATAAAAGAGGAAGGAAATCCACTAGATGAAATAGAAAGGAAATTATGAATAGAAATAAAAGAACTAATATATACCCTAACATCGAATCAAGAAACGAAGTGGCAACAAAGAGCATCTTGCACATGGCTCAAACTAGGAGATAAAAACACTAAATACTTCCATGCAATAGCAACGGTCAAAACATTTACCAATATTATACCATCAATAACTCAAGGAGATAACATAACTACCGATAAAAGGGAAATATTGAAACTTTTCAAAGAACATTATTCGGAAATACTCGGATCCAAAAGAAAGAATGAACCAAATTTTAACCTACAAATTCTATTAAATCCCGCAAGAAACAACATAGACCTATCAACCCTAACAAATGTTTTTACGGAACTTGAAGTACAAATGGTAATAAATGAGCTAAAAAAAGAAAAAGCATCCAGACCGGATGGAATTCCGGCGGAATACATAACACAAATGTGGCCCGAAATGAGAAAAGAAATCATGGACTTAGTAAACGATTTCTACGACAATAAATTAGACCTATGGCTTTTAAACATGGCAACTATTACGCTAGTCCCGAAAAAAGAAAACCCGACCTCGGTAGAAGATTTTAGACCCATAAGCGTGCTATCGATACCAATCAAAATAATAACCAAACTACTAGCAACAAGATTAAAGCCATTATTACAATCACTGATACACCATAACCAAACAGCTTTCTTAAAGGAAAGGGCAATTACGGAAACGTTCGTTGTGGCTAGAGAACTACACCAATTCTATAAAGAAAATAAAATACCAACCGTGATGCTCAAAATTGACTTCAAAAAAACTTTTGACACGGTATCATGGCAATTTATCCTATGTTTGCTAAAAGCGAAAAAAATTCCCGGACAAATGGATACTTTGGATCCACAACCTTTTCATTTCATCGAGCTCGCATTTAAAAGCTAATGGGTTATTCTCGGACTTTTTCTTCCATCAAAGAGGACTAAGACAAGGAGACCCACTATCACCATTATTGTTTGACATAGCCGTAGATGTCTTACAAGACCTAATATGGAAAATTGACCCCCCTCCTACAAAAATCAACAACACTACCCACCCAAGTATTACAATTTGCCGATGACACGGTAATTTTCGTTGAAGCACACGCGAACAACCTTAAAATAATAAAAGAAGCACTCCACTATTTTTCTGAGATAACCGGTCTACAAATTAACGAAACGAAAAGCTCATTTACACCAATAGCGATACCGAATACACACCTAGAAGTAATACAAAGAATTATTATATATGAAAGACAAGAACTCCCAATTAAATACCTAGGACTACCCCTATCAGCTAATAAACCAAAGAAAAATTCACTATTGGAATTAATTAGAAAAATTCAAAAAAGAATTGGTTCGTGGAAAGGGAAGTTCTTAACAACGGGTGGTAGACTAACTCTATTAAAGGCAATGCTAAATGCAATCCCAACATACATCATGCAAACAATGAAACTACCAAAATGGTGCATAGATGAAATAGATAGATCACTCCGAGCTTTCATGTGGAAGGGAGGAGAGAAATGTATACCCGGAAATTGTCTTGTAAATTGGAAAACCGTATGCTTACCGACAAAAAATGGAGAACTAAGAATACAAAACTTAGAGACAAAAAATAACGCTCTACTCTTATAATGGTTATGGAAGTTAGATGAACACAACGGTAACATATGGGCGAGAACGTTAGCGGAAAAACAAGGGGTAACCTCATTCTTTCTGCAACAATTACAAGATTTAATTTCAATCTATAAAATGGCAACAAAGACTAATACAAATGGAACCACCGAATGGAAATGAGATCCATCAGGAAAATTCTCGGCCAAATCGGCTTACGCCTTCATGATAAACCCCAGAATAGTCATCCCCTGGCAAAGAATCACCTGGAAAATTAAGGCCCCGACAAAAGTCAAATTTTTCTTATGGCTAGCGATGTAGAACAAACTAAATACGGCGGATAGATTGATAAAAAGGGGTTGGCCACACATAGACAAATGCACTCTGTGTGAAGCTAAACCTGAAACACGACACCATCTACTGGTCTCATGCACGTATACTCAGGCCGTCTGGAAATTAGCCGATAGACTGTCAAATAGTAACCATCCGACAATAATACAAGGAAGCCTATCAAACACCCTCAAATCGAATAGGAAAAAACAACTACCGAAAGATATGAAGGAATGGGCCGCTAGATGGGCAAGCTTACTATGGGAAATATGGAAAGAACGAAATAAGTGAATTTTCCAAAAGAAAAAAGTCCCACCAATGATCGTAGCGCAAAGAGCGGTGGAAAAAGCGAAAAGTTGGCAAAAATGGTGTTGAGCTAGAAGATCGAGTTCATAATTATTGTACAGAATTTTTTTTTCTTCAATATATAAAAAACTCCGTCTTTTTTCTCAAAAAAAAAAAAAAAAAAAAAACTAAAGATTTTCGTCACCCCCATTTAACTAGTTTCTATACTTCCCAAATGTCTTAATTTGAAAAGTGAACTAAAGATTTCCACCGCCCAATAACTAGTTTTTATATTTCCCAAATGTCTTAATCTGAAAAGGGAGAATTTTTTCATATCTCTGCTAAACACCTAAATAATATATTTATTCCTCGTAATTTGTTAATATCATATTTACCAATACTATCAAATTGATCCAATCTTAACTCTGTGTTAAATTTTAAAAATGGAAAAATAAAATTACTATTATGCCCTCACACCATAACCCTTCTCTCTCCATCTCCCTCTCGCCTCGATCAGTCTCTTGATTATCCCTCTAACTCGATCTCCATCTCCAGGTCCACGTACGTTATGCTTACTGCTTATCTTGTTTGATGGATTTGCAAGAGAGGGGTTATAGTAGCATGCTTCAAGGAACATGCTTTTAAGCATGGGTAGTTGGACCAGAGCTCGATTTAGGGCTTCCTCTATGAATCTCATGAGATCGAGAAGAAGATTAAAGTCTTATAACCCTATCTTTGCCACTGGTAACATGGAACGCGAGCTCCTCGCCAAGTAAGTAATTCAATCATGTTTCACTACTATTCCTGTTTCTGCTATTTGGTATGATTTTATGCCAACTAGTCTGAATCTTATAATTTGAATTAATAAATTTGTTTGATGTTCTCTAGGTCGCATTGGGTTTAACTGAAGAGGAACGGTATCAACTTCAGAAGATGGAGATAGCCTTAAAAAGTAAGCATTTTTAGCAAAATCGAGCCATACCCGAACAATTTATCTTTAATTTACGCAAAATAGAATCTCAATTACTGGGAATTGAGCTTGAATCACTCTTAATTTTCCCTATTGTTATCTTCATTTTTGGTAGTTGGCAAGAAAACCCCGAAATTATGCTCAATTTGCAGAAAAATCCTCAATTATTGGAAATATTCTTAACACGCTAATTTTCTGTTTTGAAAAGAACCTCTAATTTAAGCACACGCATCACAAATTTCTTGTATGTTATATATCTATTTATACTATTTCAAACTTATTTACGGTTTTATTAAAATGTATTAGAAATATATAGTTTATATTTTTCTGTTTGTGTTTTTATAGATGATGGATGGATGATAAATGATGAAGGAAGGATGACATCGAGAATTGATGCTCTTCTTTGTTTTTATCCATATGATTTGTACCCTGTGTGTATGTGTAAATCGTAATGTGTATTTGTTGGATGTTAATTGTTATTTGTGCGGGCGTGGGCGCAGGAGCGGGTGTTACCACCAGCGTCATTGGGGCATTATATGGTATGAATTATGGAACATTGAACTTGACGGAGCCAGATATCGAGGTGGTGGAAATTTGTATTTGAGATATATGTTGCTTGAGATGTGAAGTAGGATTTGTTGTTCTACTATGTTGGAAAAGGAGATTTATAGTTGTACTTTTAGATGTAAATTATTAAATCGTGGATATAACTTTTGGTTGTAATTTTAGATGAAATACAAGTATTTATATTATGAAATGGTACATGATGGTACCGATTGAAATATAGTGTCTAATTTGTCAAATATTGATGTGTAAATTTTGATTTGGCAAAATGCAATTATTTTTTAGTGCATGATACTAATTATAGTTTAAGAAATACATGACATTTGTCAAATGAAGTTGAATATGTTAAGTTGGTACCATCCGATTTCATAGCAGTTTGTAATTTACAATTTTTTTGAAAAAATGTATATTTGCAATCAAAATATGTACCATCCGATTTCATTACAAATTTAAAATCATAATTATACGAAAAAAATCTCTAATTATATACAAGTTACTACCCCATACCCATTCAAAATATGTATGAATCACAATACATGATATCACTCAATTTACAATCACAATCATACCAGGATTCACACAAATTATCAATACAAAATCGTTATCTAATCGTACACAATTTACTAATCTTTTATAACATTATTTCGAATATAAAATGAATATAGTTTTCCAAACCTAAAAACAGAAAAATAAAACCAAACACCAAGTAATGAAATATGACGAAAAAGATTGAATTGGGTTGTTGTCTGCCCAAGCCTAATTCGTAGATGTTTGTGTACTCATGAAATATGACGAAAAATATTTGCATCACCCCATTTAAATGGTTTTTATACTTCCCAAATGTCTTAATCTGAAAAGAGAAGAATTAAAAAATTTCATCACCCTATTTAACTACTTTCTATGCTTCCCAAATGTCTTAATCTGAAAAGAGAAGAATTAAAGATTTTCATCACCCTATTTAACTACTTTCTATGCTTCTCAAATATCTTAATATGAAAAGAGAAGAATTAAAGATTACCATCACCCCATTTAACTACTTTCTATGCTTCTCAAATATCTTAATATGGAAAGAGAAGAATTAAAGATTACCATCACCCCATTTGACTAGTTCCTATACTTCCCAAATGTCTTAATCTGAAAAGAGAAGAATTACAAAATTTCATGACCCCGTTTAACTAGTTACTATACTTCCCAAATGTCTTAATCTGAAAAGAGAAGAATTACAAAATTTCATCACCCCATTTGACTAGTTCCTATACTTCCCAAATGTCTTAATCTGAAAAGAGAAGAATTACAAAATTTCATCACCCTATTTAACTACTTTCTATGCTTCCCAAATGTCTTAATCTGAAAAGAGAAGAATTAAAGATTTTCATCACCCTATTTAACTACTTTCTATGCTTCTCAAATATCTTAATATGAAAAGAGAAGAATTAAAGATTACCATCACCCCATTTAACTACTTTCTATGCTTCTCAAATATCTTAATATGGAAAGAGAAGAATTAAAGATTACCATCACCCCATTTAACTACTTTCTATGCTTCTCAAATATCTTAATATGAAAAGAGAAGAATTAAAGATTACCATCACCCCATTTAACTACTTTCTATGCTTCTCAAATATCTTAATATGAAAAGAGAAGAATTAAAGATTACCATCACCCCATTTAACTAGTTCCTATACTTCCCAAATGTCTTAATCTGAAAAGAGAAGAATTACAAAATTTCATGACCCCGTTTAACTAGTTACTATACTTCCCAAATGTCTTAATCTGAAAAGAGAAGAATTACAAAATTTCATGACCCCGTTTAACTAGTTACTATACTTCCCAAATGTCTTAATCTGAAAAGAGAAGAATTACAAAATTTCATCACCCCATTTGACTAGTTCCTATACTTCCCAAATGTCTTAATCTGAAAAGAGAAGAATTACAAAATTTCATGACCCCGTTTAACTAGTTACTATACTTCCCAAATGTCTTAATCTGAAAAGAGAAGAATTACAAAATTTCATCACCCCATTTGACTAGTTCCTATACTTCCCAAATGTCTTAATCTGAAAAGAGAAGAATTACAAAATTTCATCACCCTATTTAACTACTTTCTATGCTTCCCAAATGTCTTAATCTGAAAAGAGAAGAATTAAAGATTTTCATCACCCTATTTAACTACTTTCTATGCTTCTCAAATATCTTAATATGAAAAGAGAAGAATTAAAGATTACCATCACCCCATTTAACTACTTTCTATGCTTCTCAAATATCTTAATATGGAAAGAGAAGAATTAAAGATTACCATCACCCCATTTAACTACTTTCTATGCTTCTCAAATATCTTAATATGAAAAGAGAAGAATTAAAGATTACCATCACCCCATTTAACTACTTTCTATGCTTCTCAAATATCTTAATATGAAAAGAGAAGAATTAAAGATTACCATCACCCCATTTAACTAGTTCCTATACTTCCCAAATGTCTTAATCTGAAAAGAGAAGAATTACAAAATTTCATGACCCCGTTTAACTAGTTACTATACTTCCCAAATGTCTTAATCTGAAAAGAGAAGAATTACAAAATTTCATCACCCCATTTAACTAGTTACTATACTTCCCAAATGTCTTAATCTGAAAAGAGAAGAATTACAAAATTTCATGACCCCGTTTAACTAGTTACTATACTTCCCAAATGTCTTAATCTGAAAAGAGAAGAATTACAAAATTTCATCACCCCATTTAACTAGTTACTATACTTCCCAAATGTCTTAATCTGAAAAGAGAAGAATTACAAAATTTCATGACCCCGTTTAACTAGTTACTATACTTCCCAAATGTCTTAATCTGAAAAGAGAAGAATTACAAAATTTCATCACCCCATTTAACTAGTTCCTATACTTTCCATATTTAAGTGTCTGCCATGGAAAAGAAAACCGTAGCCTCAGAAAAAGAAAAATACGAACAGAAGCATAAGAATATCTCCTCCCAATTCCACAGTGTTTGGCCTAAAATGGATATAATCATGCAACTGATGAACGCCCACGTGTTTGATTCGTGCCAGAATATTGCTGCGACCTAAATGATCCTCGCAGTAGTCAACATTTATTTGGTGTCTCCACTTCTGGTCGAGCCGGCTAGCATCCACAAGCAGGGAACGCGAATCAAATTAATCTTCTGCCTGGTTAAATGGCTGGTGTTTGTTTGTTCCTTACTCGCCATGTTGACAGCAGTTTTGATTACAGACGACCCCGTTCTTTACGGTGATATTGGAAAATTCATGCGAGCACCTAGTTATACAGCCCTCCTATTTGCACTGGCGATTCACGGTCACCGTTAAGGTAAATTTCAAAACATTTTATTTACACCCAAACAAGACCCAAAAGTTACATTGCAAACGGTTCCCTGGAGTGAAATTAACGATCTGGAGTAGTCCTGTTGCAAGGGCGACGAGGATGCCAGGCCGCACAGCACGGAGACGAGGTAGACACGGTAATGATTTCCTCGGCGAGCCAGAGATATATTGATTTTCTAGGGGTTAGGCAATTAAGTTCCTTACTAAACCCAATTAAGCACGAAAATTTTCAATAGAACTTATAGACTATAGTATACTCAATTTGGTAACCTCCCACCGTGCACGGACTCAAAAATAAACTTCCAATTTTGGTTTGATCAGAACTTTTGATGTATTCTTACAAAAATATACAGTACTGTATTTGACTATACATGGTAGTTACAAATTTAGCCCTCGAAAATTAATTATTCTGTTATACTTAACATGAATGATAAAATCGTAAACATGTTATTCAGGTGCATTTATTCTCAGGTGTAGCTCATGTGGTGGTCTACTCTTTGTGGTGTTGTATTCTTCGTGGCACATCACTCGTGGTTGTCGCTTGTTATGTCATTTGGCACTGTCGTGATATGTTCTATGTAACACTTTTGTGGTTAGGGCGTGTTACCCTTGGATTGTTTTCTTCGGGAAGTAGCTCTCGAAAGCAAGGATATCGATTCGTGTCCGTATCAGCACTTTTACTGCCACACATGCATGGTTCTTTCGATGCTCTCAACATTATTCTACGTAATTTGAATCTGAGTCCGTTTGTGTGTGTGCGTGTCATGTAATTTACATTTGAGTTTGTGCATGTATCATTTGAGAAAGGTTGAATTTGATTCAGAACTTTCTCAGTACATGGGCCTATATGGATGGCCGTGTGCTTATTACTTATTAGACATTCCTAAAAGAATTCGAATCGCTGAGAATATAACTGTTGCAGTTGCAATGCATTTTTTGATGTTTTTGTAGAATTATTCGGAAATAGATGTTTGGATTGATGTAATTTTAATGTATTTATTTTATAGTTTGATTCGAAAAATAAATCATTATTATAAATATTTTTTTAGATGATCGTATACAACCAAGTTAATTATGAAATTGAGTAATAAACATAAATATGTATTGTTAATATATAATTAAGATGATTATATACAATTAAATTAAGAAAAAAATACGTTTTTGCCCTCCAAACTTGTTCCAGATGTGCAACTTACCATCCAAACAAAAAACTACACCTTTTTACCCCCTAATCTTTCAAACATTGTGCAACATGCCCCCTCCGTCCATTTGATGTTAAAATCTCAGTTAAATTGTGACATGACATGGTGATGTAGATTTTTTAGGTATTTTTATATTATGACATGACAAATTAATCCTAACCCGATCCGTTAGTTCCTAACCCGACCCGATCTCTCTTCTCTTCTCTCTCAAACCCATCATTTAAATCATACACATTAATCACTATAACTCAATCCATTAATCATTAATTACACCCAAATCCAATAACCAAAACATAAACCCAAACCCAATAACCACGGCCGGCCCGGCGTAATTGGAGGCCTTTGACAAAAAAAAAAAAGCGAAACTAATTAGGTATTAATATTATGTAAAATTAAACATAATTTTTTCAAATATGAAACTAATACCTGAGTGATGCGTATGCTTGGTCCTGTACCGTTGCCCCTCCACATGCAACATTGTTCAATAATTATTTCTTCTTTTTCTTCCTCGCATCCATTCCGTTCATTAATTAATTCTTCTTTTTCTATGATCATAAACCCTAATTATGTTGGTAATTATTAACTAGAACGACTCATAAAGAAAAAGAACTCGTACCAGATGGGGAGAGTGAGAAAGAGAGACGAGCTTCATCTTCAATTTTCCAGTCACTTGACGAATTAAGAAGGGACATTTCTACAAACACATCGAGTACATACTAAATTGATTTCATGCTTTAGCAAAAACTAATTACATATAACAATATATAAAGTAATTAAAAGGATAGATAAGATAAATGAACGAATAAATTCCTAATCTCCACCAAAATGAGCAATATAAATCAATGAATTTAGGACAAATAAATTCAGACCTGAATCCGCAACAGCGAACCAAAGTTGGAATTGGAGAGAATAAATACAATTATGGTCGAATTGAGGTTCTTTACTGTATGCACCGTGCCAGAGTCGAGAAATCCACGCACGTCAGAAATTAAAGAGCAACCGAGAACTAGGGAGAAACCGAGAAATCCACTGCCGATGCACATTGAAATTAGTCGAATTTCAGTGGAATTTGAGTCAAATTGAAGTCGAATTGCGCATAATTAGTAAAATCTGAGAGAAATTGGAGTCGAATTGGAGAGAATGAGTACAATGGGGAGAAATTGGAGTCGAATTTGGGATACTTAACTTCACTGCCTGCACCATGCCAGAGTCGAACTATCGAGAAATCACGCACGTCGAAGAACTGACAGAGAACTCGAGGAATCCACACACGGTGCCAGAATCGAAGCAAAGAAGTCCACTGCCGCGTCTTCTGCTTGGTGGGTCCTGCTGCACGCACGGCTCCTCGTCGCCGTTGCTTGCTGGGTCACTGCCGCACCGTGCTCGGTGTGTCCTCGTCGCGTCGCGGTTGGTGGGGGATCCAGCACGCACAGTCGGGTCCGTGGGTTCGTGGGTTCGTTCTTCTCTCTCTTTCTCTTGCAAGAGTTTGTTTGGACCAAAAAAAAAGACTTGGGCTTATAACTAATGTATTGTAAAAAAAAAAAAATGTGGCCTTCCGAAAATTCCGAAAATGATGGCCTTTGACATTGGCCTCGGGCCAACATAGAGGGCCGGGCCTGCCAATAACTAACACATCTCTCTCTGACGAGCCCCCTCTCTCTCTCTCGCCTCTGTTTCTCATGACCCCATTCTAAACAGGATTTCCTCTTCTTCTTTTCCCTTGAGGAAATCGAGTCATGAGAGAGAGCTAACGCAAGAGGAAACAAAAAAAAACAGATCGATGGAGGGAAAGAAGAGAGAGCGAACGAGAGAGAATCCCTACAAAACCTTAACGAAGCTATATCGGCGTCGCCAATAATCGAGATTCAACTCCGAAAACCCTAAACTTAAGAAACGATAGCCAATAATCGAGCTCCAGACAATGGACCCAAGAGGCAACCAATGTATTCATCAGTTGGTAAGTCAAGTTATTCATCAATTGATACTTTTTCTGCCAACAATGGCTAAATAATTACTTTTTTCACTGAAATTTCGTGTCTTTAAGTTAATTTAGGATTTTTAACTCGTAATTTGTTTTTTTGTGTGTTCAATGTCCATTATTGTAGATCTTTTTGCTGGTAATTACTATTTTTTCGTTTCTAAGTGCAAATTTCATATTCATTTGAGTATGAAAGCTTGATGTCAGATCTAATTAAGTGCAAATTGCACCGAACTCGTTTTTTTACTATTGCAGACCTAATTAAGTGCAAATTGCACCGGACATCTTTTAATATTGCAGATTTAATTATGTGATTTTGGTGTAATCTTAAGAGCTAAGCAAATGATGGACCGGCACCGCATACATGGCTAGATGCTCATCTAGTAGCTCAAAGAGGAATCAAGGTTCTTTGCGGATTCACGGTAAAGATGAAGATATGGATGAAATAAGACACAACAGGACCTCGAAAACAAACTTCAGGCTTAGGGACCTTCAAAAGAAGATATACATTTGTAATGGTTAAATGAATTTGTAATCAATTTTGCAATTTTTTTGAGAAGAGAAATGTGAATTGCAATGAGCTTGTGTTTTATTTTATTTTGCAAGAATTGAGTTCTTAAATGATAATTGTTATGATCTTGATCGTTGTTATTCATTAGAAATTTTGTAAGAGAGAGAAGAGAATAAGACCGAGGCATTGCCTAGAAAAAAGATTGTTCAATTATAAAATCATTTTAATAAATTCCATAGAAATAAAAAACAAAATAGTTTTATGACAATTAAACAAGATCAATTTAACAAAATTAAACAAAATTCAGTTCGCTAAACAAAATTAAACAAGATCCTTCAATCATTCTACAATTCAGCCCTCTATTCTTCTATCTTCTCTAATACTAATACATTTCAAACAAAATTAAACAAAAGTATTTCGAACAAAATCATCCTTTTCTCTTTATTCTTCTACGGAGGCTTCCATTGATGAATCGACCGTGCCACGTCTTGAACCCCTCAAAGAAATCACTATCCCTGAAAATTCAAACACTTTCAGTCCACTTTATTAGTTTTTAGTTTTGCACAAAATATTGAGAATGAATTAGTATATTGGATTGTAAAAGAAGAAAAATAGTTTTTAATTTTTGAGCCGTACCGATTTTATCTGTAACATATGCTGAAATATGCTGAAAATATGCTAAAATTTGCTGAAAATAACCACAATTTGCTCAAAATTTGTTGGAAATAACCCTAATTTGCTCAAAATGTGCTGAAAATAACCCCAATTTGCTGAAATTTTCTCAAATAACCCTAAATTACTAAAATATGCTGAAAATATGCTGAAAATTTGGTAAAATTTGCTCAAAATAACCACAATTTGCTCAAAATTTGCTGGAAATAACCCTAATTTGCTCAAAATGTGCTGAAAATAATCCCAATTTGCTGAAATTTTCTCAAATAACCCTAAATATACTCAAAATAACCCTAAATTGCTGAAATTTGCAGAAAATAACCCTTATTTGCTGATATTTTGCTGAAAATAACCCTAAAATTCCACTAAAATAACCCTAATTTCAGAAATTGGGGTAAATTACACTAAATCGAGAGAAAGAGAGGGAGAGATGAGTCGATCGATCTCGAGAGAGAGAGAGAGAGAGCTGACCTTTGTCACGAGAGAGCCGACGGAGATTGACGACACGAGAGAGAGAGCAGCTTCGAGTTTGGCGTCGCGAGAGAGAAAAGCAGAGAGGAGTTTCTCTTCACTAATGGCGTCGCGAGAGAGGGAGAGGCACAGATGTTAATGGCGAGAGAGTTGTGCAGAGGTGTTAATGGCACGAGAGGGCGAGAGAGAGAGACGGGGTGAGAGAAAGTGTTAAAATAATGGGTTTGGGTTTGGGTTTGGGTTTGGGTTTGGGTCATAATGGGTTAATGGATTCAATATAATGGATTAACGGGTCGGGTTAGAATTTATTTGTCATGTCATAATGTGAGGATGTCTAAAAAATCCACATCACCATGTCATATCATCATTTAACAGAGTTTTTAACACCAAATGGACAGAGGGGGCATGTTGCACAATGTTTGAAAGGTTAGGGGATAAAAAATGCAGTTTTTTGTTTGGGGGTAAGTTGCATATCTGGAACAAGTTTGGGGGACAAAAGTGTATTTTTTTTTCTTAAATTAATTATTAAATTGAATAATATATAGTAACTCATCCAAGTATAAATATAATGTTAAATCAATAATATATTTAAAAATATGGAAAATCAATGTTACACATATGATAATCATAATCACTCCAATTCCAAATCACAAAAAATAGAATTGAAAATAAGTGACAATTGTGCCACTCATTAGACCCACTCCGCCATAGTTAGCTTGAATTGAAGAAATATTGAATGAACTCTGAGAAGAACGTGACTCGAGAAATAGGAGCAGATCATTGGAAGAAACACATCCAAACTCAGTTTCTCAAGTATAAGTATCTATCAATATCACATATTTACCGAAAGTTCGAAATAAAATAGGAATTATTGGATTAATGAATTATTGACTAAAAAGAACAATATTGGTAGTTTTTTGCAATTTAGTCCCTGTCCAGAAAATTTTATTTTTTATCGAAATTTCAGTCAATTATCGGTATCTATTGAGATCTTTCATAAAAGATTCTCGTGACGTTACTGATCGTGTTATTAAATCAAGGTTTAGCCAATTTATTTTCTTATTGACTGTTTTTCAATCTTGTACCTAATCAACATTCATGCTTTTATTGAAACTTCAAGTAATAAATCGATCTCTATGTAGATGTTTGGTTGGAGTTTTGGATTTGGAATGTCTTGGAATATTTCTTATGAATTTCATTCCCACGTTTGGTTTACACGCTCGGTAATAAAGTAATGGCATACTCCATTCCCTAGGGAATAGTTGATTGGAATATGATTACCATCAAAATTAGTGGTTTTTCTCCATTCCCATGAGGAGATAATACATTTTATTTTAATTTCCAAAAATAAATATCTTGGCATGAGATTTAACTTTTAGAGTATGACATGGAATAATATGTCATGGAATACATTTTATTTCTTATGAATTTTCAAAATTGGTGGTTTTTCTCTATAAATAAACTCATTTTTACATTTTTAGAGTATGACATGGAATAAATAAACGTACCAATCAAACAAGGTATTAGAGTATGTCATGGAATGATATGTCTTGGCATGAGATTCCTTGTCATACTTCATGCCAATGCATTCTCCAAAGCACGAACCAAACGGCCCTTAAGAAACCTTTCAAAAATTGCAGCCACAAAAATCTCTTTCAAAAATATATAAAAAATTTATTCTCCTCCAAAATGTACCCACCGAATTCTCCATTATTTAGTTATTACATTTAATTATCGTGATAATTAAGATATATAATTAAATATTCATTAAAATTTATTCAAATATATGAATTCTAATAAATATTAATTACGTATTAAGTTAATATCTAACATGTGATCGTTATCATGTTAATTAAATATACTAATTTAGAACATAGATCATGTTATGGTAAAATTTGGGGAAAAATACCAAATTTTCAATTGAAAATTTTGGGCGAGCTTTCATCTGTCGCCTGGCGAGCTTTCATTATGCGCCTTTCTTAATTACTTTTTATTTCCGCTAACTAACGAAATAAATAAAAGCGAGGTTTCATTCTGCGCAAAAGGCATATTACGAATATTTTTCTAAACTTGATTATTTCGTTCATTAACTAATTATACATGGTTATATATGCAAAATTTCCACTTATATATAGGCCTGATTTTGTGTATTTTCGAAGGTTCTTGACAATTATTATTACGAGATCTTATAAAACCAGACCAAAATAAAAAAGATCAAAGTAATAAGCAATTGTGATACAGTAATGTAGATAAAGGATTATATAATTGTATTTTTCGGAGAGTGTAAGGTCAACCCATTTGATTCCATAAAAGAAATGGAGAAGTGACAAATTCAGCAAGGATTTTGTAGGGTTTATTTACTTTTTTTTTTTAAGGTGTAAAATTAATGATTCAACTAATTTAAGTAGTTACTTATGTGACTTCATCACATTTTTTACATTTTTTTTGGGTCCATATAATTATACTTATAAATAAGGTAAAGTGACTCTCAAATGACGAATTAAGGAAATTTATTTTTAATCATAGTGTGCTAATTGCATCTCTCATTATTAAATACGAGAAAAACATATGTGCCAATTATGATTGATTATGCGTTGTTTATGAGTCGTGTTAAGGTGTTAAGATATATATTAGAGAAAACTGATTAAACAAAATATAAGGTAATTTCACAATCTTTTCGTAATTATTGTATTAGGTTTTGTTGCCTAAACTAATTAGATGCATTATCTTGTAATAAATAATTTTTCTACGTTTCACAGTTCTTACACAATGCCAATTGCCAAATAATATTAACCATATATCAGGTATTAACATAACATAACCTCAATGATATTATTTCACAAAATTTAAATTATGCAATTCCTAATTCCAAACGGTAATTATTTTACAAAATTTAAATTATGTAATTCCAACGGTAACAAATCTACTTAACGTTAACATAATAATAATGTCATATCAAATAAACATGGTCCATGCACCGGATGGGTCTTATCAACGAATGTCATAGAGACACAGTGTATATTAAAGTCTAAACGCCCAGTCTAAGAAACCAATGAACATTCCATCAGCACTAGACTAGTTAGCATATCTAATTAAGGGAGGCTCCATTCCATTTCTCATCTCCCCCAAAATTCATTGTCTCGTCTTTCTTCCTTCCCCTTTTTCTCCTCCTCTCTCCCAACAAAAAAACAGAGAAATCTAGACATGGATACTAGCACGAGTTCGAAGCTTATCTGGGCTATCGATGCCCTCTTCTTCTTCATCTCCTGTTTACCCAAATCATCGCCATTCTTCCCATCCTAAATTCTTCCTTCCATGTAAACACGACAGCGAATTCCATGGATGTGGCGAGAACGATACATGCCAGACGCAAGTGTAAGTTATTATCTTCGACTTTTGAAATTTGGTTCTCTTTGATTCATTAACGCTTTCAGTTATTGCCGAATTAAGCAACTGTTTTTCTTATTTTTCTTTGTGTTGCGATTTTAGAAGTACCGTACCATTGGAAATTGGGTTTTATATTATCAATTTTTGTAGATGGAGTTAAAATAAAATATTCGGTGATTTCAGATTTGCTTAATCCGTGTGGCAGATTCTATTTTGCTCTTTTATTTTGATTTGTGATTTCGTTGGACAAGTTCTATAACATCGTCTCATTTTCTATTTCGGTTCTGAAAGTGATGTAAAACAAGTTTGAACCACTTAGGGCTTGTTGATTTACACTCTTAGTCTCAACTCTCGAGGTTTATCTTGATATTTCTTTTTATCAATTTTTGCATTCTTTCATGATATATTTTTGTTGAAATTTGAAAAAAGAAGATCAAAGAAATGCTTTTATAGTATTTCTAATCATAATTATGGCAGAAAGATATCACAATTTTCATAAATATTTTTTTTTTGAGAATTTTTTCATAAATATATATTATATACTTGGACTAATATTCTTGCTTACAAAATCGTTGATTTAGGTACACTACGGCGCTGGGTAAAGCCTATTCATAAGAACAAGGTAGAGTCTTAGTCGCTAAAGTCGAAAAAATCACAAATGCCCCCCTTTTATTGTCCACTAATGGTGGTGGGATCAAAACCTTAATTCAACACTGGCAAGGTAATATGCATTGAAGTCCATACATTAGGTTTAAATTTAAAAAACGTCCATGTGTTTGTCGATAGTCACAAGAAAAAAGTTACATTCCTTACTAGCCAAAACTGGAGTTTTTTATGCCAATATTTTCGATATCATAATTTTGGGTATATACAAAAAAGTTAGTTTCAGATTCCAAATCAAGGACAAATATGAAATAAAATAAAAAAAAGTATTAAGGACAAATATAGGATAGAGTCGTTTCAATTTTATCCCCTCCTTAATAATTTAATATATTTTGTAATACTAATTATTCGATCTAATATATTTTCGCTCAAATGTGCAGAGATGGAAAAATGATGATCAAATGGATTTACTGAAGAGATGGAAAAAAAAGATGATGAAATGGATTTTACCGAAGAGATGGAAAGAAATGAATGATCAAGAGATAGAAATTATATGTGCATGTTTGTATGTCCCGTGTATGTGTGTGCTTGTTTGTATGTCTCATGTCTCTCTGTATCCATGTGTGTGTGTGTGTGTGTTTATTTTTGTGCTTGTGTGGATTGTGTATGTGTGTATAGCTAACTCTTATGTTTTTTGTTTTCATTTTCTAGGTATGCTCGGGGCGAGGGGGAGGTGGGTTCGCCCCGGAGGGGCGGGCGGGGGGAGGGGTCCGCCGAAGAGGGGCGGGGCCTGCGAGGGGGAGGTGGGTCCGCCGAAGAGGGGCGGGGCCCGCAGGGGGGTGGTGGGTCCGCCCAAGAGGGGCGGGGCCCGCGGAGGGGAGGTGGGTTCGCCCAAGAGGGGCGGGGCCCGCGGGGGGGTGGTGGGTCCGCCCAAGAGGGGCGGGACCCGCGGGGGGGGCAGGGGGTCCGCCCAAGAGGGGTGGACCCACCCCGCGGGCCCTGACCCTCTTGGCAGACCCACCTCCCCCCGCGGGCCCCGCCCCTCTTGGGCGGACCCACCTCCCTCCCGCGGGCCCCCCCCCTCTTGGGCGGATCCCCCTCGCCCCTAGCATACCTAGAAAATGAAAACAAAAAACATAAGAGTTAGCTATACACACATACACAATCCACACACACACACATGCTTACAGAGAGACATACAAACATGCACATATAAATTTCCATCTCTTTGGTAAATCCATTTATTTGATCATCTTTTATTTCCATCTCTTCGGTAAATCCATTTCATCATCTTTTTTTTCCATCTCCAGTAAATCCATTTCATCATCGTCTTTCCATCTCTGCACATTTGAGTGAAAATATATTAGATCGAATAATTAGTATTACAAAATATATTAGATAAAATTGAAACGACTCTATAGTCTTATCCTATATTTGTCCTTAATACTTTTTTTTTATTTCATATTTGTCCTTAATACCACATGCTAAATAAATATTACTGTCCTTGATTTGTAATCTGAAACTAGTCTATAATTCTTTTTATATACCCAAAATTATAATATCGACGATATTGGCATAGAAAACTCCAGTTTTGGCTAATAGTAAAGAATGTAACTTTTTTCTTGTGACTTTCGACAAACACAGGGACGTTTTTTAAATTTAAACCTAATGTAAGGGCTTCAATGCATATTACCTTGCCAGTGTTGAATTGAGGTTTTGATCCCACCACCGATTACTGATTAGTGTACGGGCATTTGTGATTTTTTCGACTTTAGCGACCAAGACTCCACCTTGTTCTTATGAAGAGGCTTTACCACCAGCGCCATAGTGTACCTAAAATCAACGATTTTGTAAGCAAGAATATTAGTCCAAGTATATAATGTATATTTATGAAAATTGTGATATCTTTCTGCCATAATTATGATTAGAAATACTATAAAAGCATTTCTTTGATCTTCTTTTTTCAAATTTCAACAAAAATATATCATGAAAGAATGCAAAAATTGATAAAAAGAAATATCAAGATAAACCTCGAGAGTTGAGACTAAGAGTGTAAATCAACAAGCCCTAAGTGGTTCAAACTTGTTTTACATCACTTTCAGAACCGAAATAGAAAATGAGACGATACTTGTCCAACGAAATCACAAATCAAAAATAAAAAAGCAAAATAGAATCTGCCACACGGATTAAGCAAATCTGAAATCACCGAATATTTTATTTTAACTCCATCTACAAAAATTGTTAATATAAAACCCAATTTCCAATGGTACGGTACTTCTAAAATCGCAACACAAAGAAAAATAAGAAAAACAGTTGCTTAATTCGGCAATAACTGAAAGCGTTAATAAATCAAAGAGAACCAAATTTCAAAAGTGAAGATAATAACTTACACTTGCGTCTGGCATGTATCGTTCTCGCCACATCCATGGAATTCGCTGTCGTGTTGCGAATCTTGATATCTGTGTGAGTTTACATGGAAGGAAGAATTTAGGATGGGAAGAATGGCGATGATTTGGGTAAACAGGAGATGAAGAAGAAGAGGGCATCGATAGCCCAGATAAGCTTCGAACTCGAGCTAGATCTAGATTTCTCTGTTTTCTTTGTTGGGAGAGAGAGGAGGAGAGAGGAGGAGAAAAAGGGGAAGGAAGACGAGACAATGAATTTTGGGGGAGAAGAAATGAAATGGAGCCTCCCTTAATTAGATATACTAACTAGTCTAGTGCTGATGGAATGTTCATTGGTTTCTTAGACTGGGCTTTTAGACTTTAATATACACTATGTATCTCTGACATTCGTTTATAAGATTCATCCGGCGCATGGACCATGTTTATTTGATATGACATGATTATTATGTTAACGTTAAGTAGATTTCTTACCGTTGGAATTACGTAATTTAAATTTTGTAAAATAATTACCGTTTGGAATTAGGAATTACATAATTTAAATTTTGTGAAATAATATTATTGAGGTTATGTTATATTAATACCTGATATATGGTTAATATTATTCGGCATATATATATATATATATATATATATATATATATATATATATATATATATATATATATATATATATATAAGTTAAATATAGTTAATCTTATTTGATATTCGGTAAATACCAATTAATATATATAATATTATAATTAGTCCAGCATTAAAGTTATAATTATGTGATCAAAATAACTTGTTGAGGATGTTCAAATATAGTTAATCTTATGGAGCGATAGAGAGGAAAAAAGAACTACATACAAATTACGTTGGTGTTTCTACTTGACAGGAAAAAACAAAAAGAACAGAGTACTTCAAGGTAATTGTTTCATTTTTACTACTGCAAAATTTAAATTGTAATAAACTAATTACAATATGTTAATTTTAATTATTCATGGATAATCTCTCAATCTTCCAATTTCCTCTTTTCAATCCTCTCATGGATAATTCATTCTTTGTTGGAGACAATCATATTCGTGAACTGCAAATTTGAATTTTTGTTGGGTATAATTGCAAATTTGAATTCAATTGTCAAGACTACTTTCAGTCAGATAATAACATTTCAATTAGGGTGAAATGTAAATTGATTGAATGTTAATGAATGGGTTTAACACAAATTGTTTATCATGCAAGACTGGTGATTGTTAATTAATAATTAATTATGTATTTCTTACTAATCATCATGCTAATTAAGCGTGTAAAATGCCCGTACAAGTAAAATGTGATTGTACTTGTGACTCGTACCCCTTCGTCTCAACTTTGAGACACGTGCTAGGTAATTTATCTAAGGGAAATTTTCCTGTTTAGACCAAATAAGTTTCGTATTACCAAAAATAGACCAACTAGTTTCAAAATTTGGGAAATAACACTCTCGACCTTTGAAAAGTCGAGAGATTGCTAAACTGCTCGACTTTTCAAAAGTCGAGCGCTTTTATTCCTTAATTACCTGATATCAGGATTAATTATTTCCCCAAACTGCTCGACCTTTGAAAAGTCGAGCAGTTTTGTGGTCCCCACTCTCTCTCTCACTCTCTCTCTCTCTCTCTCTCTAAAGTCCTCGACCTTTCAAAGGTCGAGGACTTTGTGCTATTTACACCCCCCCCCCCCCATTTGGTCCCCCAATCACTCACTCTCTCTCTATCTCTCTCTCTTCCACGTGGTGTGTCAAGATATTAAAAAAAAAAATTATTCTACTCCAAAATATACCCGTCGAATTATCCATTATTTAGTTATTACGTTCAATTATGTTGATAATTAAGAAATATAATTAAATATTCAGTAACATTTATTCAAATTTATTCAAAATAAACGAATCGAAATTATCCAAATTTTACCATAACAACATCTCTATGTCTTAATTAGTGTATTTAATTAAAATAATAACGAGTACATGTTGGCTGTTAACTTAATATATACTTAATAATTATTCGAATTCATAAATTTGAATGAATTTTACTGAATATTTAATTATATATCTTAATTATCAATATAATTGAACGTAATAACTAAATAATGGATAATTCGGCGGGTACATTTTGGAGGAAATTAATTTTTTTATTTTTAATATCTGACACTGTTGAAAAAATATATAAAAAATTAAACCCCTCCAAACTGTACACGCCGAATTATCCATTATTTAGTTAGTACGTTCAATTATATTGATAATTAAGATATATAATTAAATATTCAGTAAAATTCATTCAAATTTATGAATTCGAATAATTATTAAGTATATATTAAGTTAACAGCCAACATGTACTCGTTATTATTTTAATTAAATACACTAATTAAGACATAGAGATGTTGTTATGGTAAAATTTGGATAATTTCGATTCGTTTATTTTGAATAAATTTGAATAAATTTTACTAAATATTTAATTATATTTCTTAATTATCAACATAATAACTAAATAATGGATAATTCGACGGGTATATTTTGCAGTAGAATAAAAATTTTTTTTAATATCTTGACACACCACGTGGAAGAGAGAGAGAGAGAGAGAGAGAGAGAGAGAGAGAGAGAGAGAGTGTGTGATTGGGGGACCAAATGGGGGGGGTGTAAATAGCACAAAGTCCTCCACCTTTGAAAGGTCGAGGACTTTAGAGAGAGAGAGAGAGAGAGAGAGAGTGAGAGAGAGAGTGGGGACCACAAAACTGCTCGACTTTTCAAAGGTCGAGCAGTTTGGGAAAATAATTAATCCTGGTATCAGGTAATTAAGGAATAAAAGCGTTCGACTTTTGAAAAGTCGAGCAGTTTAGCAATTTCTCGACTTTTCAAAGGTCGAGAGTGTTATTTCCCAAATTTTGAAACTAGTTGGTCTATTTTTGGTAATACGAAACTTATTTGGTCTAAACAGTAAAATTTCCCTTTATCTAACGGCCTCTCACTTCTCCGTTATGTTTTATGAGGAGTATTTTTTCTTGTAATCTTGTATGAATATAAAATTCAAAAAATAACCCGATTTTGAAATATAATAGAATTTCAAACTAACTCAAAATGGATTTAAAAATCCGGTACCACCGAATTATAAAACCAGATGACTTTGTGATTTAAAAAAATTGATTAGCCAGTGAAGTTCTTAGGAAAAAATGTCCGGATTTTATTAATCTAGTGAATCATTCAAAATAATAAATTTGTTTATGTCCTAAGATTTCACCACAACATCTTCTATGTTCTAGTTAACACATTCAATTAACATGGTAACTAATACTTGTCATATAATTAAAAATTAATTAATATGGAATTAACATTTGCTTGAATTAATCAATATTAATTAATTGTTAACGATATGTTTTTTTCAATTATCATGTCAATTGAGTGTACTAATTGAAATATAAAAAATGTGGTGGAGAAATTAGAGCAAAGTAAAATTTCTATTTTATGTCATAGGCACAAAATGCACCAGAGGTAGGGATGTCAATGGTGTGGATATTGCCCGAACCGACCCGAACCGTATCCGAAGAAATATCCGGATCCGAGTGAATCCGGATATGGATCTGGTTGCTAATTTTAGGATCCGGAACCGAATTCGATATTCGGTTTTGGTGCGAAGACCGGATCCGGGTATTTTTAGGATCCGGATACTCGGAGCCGGATTCGAGTATCCGGAACCGGATCCGGATACGTATATTATATATTATTTTTATGTATTATATTTGATATTAGTTGAAAAATCATATACAAATTAATGATTTGTGAGTGATTTAAACTCACAATCGTAAAATTACGTTTAAATATAATCAAATTTATCGTTCATGTCACAAATTATATATATTTATAGCTAAAAAGTAAGTCATGTTATGATAACATAGTATCCGTTTTAATATCCGAAAGAGAATCATATCCGTATCCGTATCCGACAATATCCGTACCGTATCCGTATCCGGATCCGGGTAATTCCGTATCCGGATCCGTATCCGAAAAAAAATATGGATATGGATCTGGTATGACCACTATCCGAACCGGATCCGGACCGTTGACACCCCTAACCAGAGGTACAAATTTTTTTCTGTTTACTCAATTTTTCTTGTTTGATTTTATGTCATAGGCATACTTCCTGTTTAATTAACATTGATAATTAATTAGAAACATACAATTAATGCTTAATTGTTATCGGTTAAGAATTGTTAATTCATATATACGTTATTTATATATTAGTTAACGGTTAATTGTGTCTTCCTTGTTAATTCTCATGTTAATTAAGTGTATTAATTAGAATACTGTGGTATGGCGGGAAATTCTAGGACATGGTAAATTGGGCTCTTTCATTTATACCCCTCGGAATTGTCTCTGTATGAAAATTTAGAAAAGTAACTTTGTTTTAAAGAATATTTCAAAATTAATACAAATCGTATTTTAAAAATTCGATGGGTGGATTAGGTAAAGATATACTTAACTGAGACAAATTAATGAAAGTTTAAAAGCACTATATTTAAAAAATCTGGTTGGCAATGCTATATTCACATAAGAATTTCACCGAATTGTCACCGAAGTGCAGATGGCAGATATACATTGATTGGATAATTGCGGAGCCCATTGGTTGGATAATTGCAGATCGGTATTATTTCGGTGAGATGATTCGGTAAGTCAAGTGTTTTTGCTAATACATGTCCTCCGGTGTTACCCTCACATCTTGTATATCTTAGTTTATACTATTAATTAACATGAGCATTAACACATGTCATATAAATAACAATTAATTAATATATAAACAATATTTATTTGAAATATTAAATTTGAATTAATATTAATTAATTTTTAATTATATATTTTTGAATTATCGTGCTAATCATATGTGTTAAATTGAATATAGAAAATGTTGTGTTGAAATCTTGGAACAAATTAAAACTTCTCTTTTACTTTTTCTTGGCTCATAGTCTCATTTGAAAGGGGTTATATATTCAGCCCCTCAAACTCCAAAAAGATGACTTCATGAGATGGCAAAAATGGGTTAAATAAGTTGATTAGTAGTATTAATTGACACGATTAACGATTTAATTGATCGTTTAATCGAATTGACACGTCAATTAACATGTACAAAAATTAACATATTATAAATTATTTACGTGTCAATTAATATTTAATAGAGCCAATTAAAAAGGCTAATCAATCCACTTAACCCACTTTTGCCATCTCATCAAGGCATATTTTTGGAGTTTGGGGGGGCCAAGTATATTTTCCGCATTTGAAATCACACGATCAATTTGTTGACCTGGAAACATTGTTTTTTACAAATGTCTTTTATGATATAGAAAAAATAAATATATTTTTTGTCATTTTCGTTTTTGAAACTAACAGATACTATATATCCAAAACTTAAAATTTACAAAATTAGGAGTCAAATACTAATTCTTTATGCCTATTAAGATCCTTGAGATATCTCGTTGCATTATACTCATCCGCATAAAATATTTCTTCCGAGAATGTCCGACGAAGAACGGGCCTATGCATATTATTTGCGGGGCTCACATTTTCATCCTCACCATTTAATATTTTCAAAACCTACCCAAAACAAAACAATTATGAGGGTATTCAGGATATTTTGAAGTTTATAGGGAACGAATGTAATTTTGTTTTATGGTAAATTTGGTACCTGGCTTATGCTGGGACGAAGAGCCGGTGAGTGTTGAATGCATAAATTAGCAACGCGGCTGACCCGTCTGACTTGATCTGGGTTGTATTCGCCGTCGAGAGATGGGTCAATTAGATCTTTTGTTTTCTCATTAAATAATAACGGCTTTGCCTGAAAAAAAAAACAATTATGATCAAAAAGGTCTTTATTAAATACTTAAAATAAAAAGAATATATTAGAAATCAAAAACATACCCAAAAAGTTATACTTTGTTTAGAGATATGATCTACGGCTCGACGACCCGAAACAAGTTCTAAGATTAGAACTCCATATGCAAATATATCTGTTTTTTCGTTTATTATTCCGTGCATAGCATACTCGGGTGCAAGATATCTATTTTGTCAAGCATATATATGTCAAATGTACGAAGTTAAATCTGATAAATATACTAAAAACTAATTAATCATTGAATTTTTGTTTAACATACCCAAAAGTGCCCTCGAAAAGCGATACTCGGTGATGTGTTAATTTCTCGGGTAGGCACTTTGCAAGACCAAAATCACAAATCTGAAAAAGAGAAACTGGTGAATTCTCCAAAATTCAAATTATATATGTATAGTATTTATGTATGGAGATTTCAAATCTACAAATGTATAATATATATATTTTTTGATAAAATTCAATAAGAAGTGCTAAAATGATGATGTATGTACCTTAGGCTCGTAATTCTCAGCAAGAAGAATATTCGATGCCTTAATATCTCTATGAATAATTCTTTTATAATATTTTTCATGTAAATACTGCAGACCCTTCGCCGTGCCAACCACAATCCTAAATCTCGTTTCCCAGTTTAGATTCTGATCCGGACCTAAACATTGTTTCCCAATTTAAAACCAACAAAGGAGAACTAAAAAGTTTACAAAATAAATAGAAAGATTGCGAGGTGTTTTTCGTCATTGCAAAATTACCGTAAAGTAGAGTTGCCAAGTTGCCGAAAGGAGAAAGCTCAAAGACGTGATATTCGCCTCCTTCGACACAAACTCCGACTAATTTTGCAATATTTGGATGATTCACGTGCGACACGATGCCCATTTTGGTTAAGAAATTATTAATCCGGTCATCTTCTTTTTTGAGTGAAATAATAATATTGTGATAAAAATTGTATATTAACTCTAAAAATTATGTTGACACTAAAACAATATATTATAATAAAAAAGGTTATGTTGACAATAAAAATGATATTTCGACTTGCATTATTAACATAAATTAGCATTTAAAATAATGCATTAACGCCAAAATTTATATAAGGAGAATTCTTGGAAAACCCCCTATTATTTTGGGATTTGTCAAAAACTCCCTAATTTTTGGATTTTTTTCAACCCCCCCGGAAATTAAGTTTCATTCTTCAAAAATTCCCTACTAGTGTTAATCTTTTATAAAATTGTTTATCCAATATAAATTAATAAATACATAAATAAATTAAATATTTCACTTTATTATACTAAAAATAATTTATGATAATATTTTACAACTCAATTTTTTTTTTTAATGTACATAGTATTATTTTATTAAATAAATACAATTTTATATTAATTTTTTTATTTTTTACATTAAATAATTTTATATAAAAAAAAATCATATAAAAATTCTAGAATAATATAATAAATATCATAAGATAATATTATAAAATATTATATTGTAAAACTCGAATAGAAAACTAATTTAGTTGACAAATTTCTAAAATAATTATAAATTTTCATAATACTCTCTTGAAAAGTCCATAGAATCACCCCAACACAAAAGTCCTCAATTTGCAAACATTCGTCATTCCTGATACATTCCAAATACCAACTCGAATATAAATTATATAATCACGAAAATACAAAAAGAAAAAGAAATCAAATACAAATGTAACTCCCGCTCGAATGAACATGACTTGCCTCGTTAAACTATTTAATCCCCTCACTAACGGGTTTGATCCCCAAACCCGATAAGCTCACATTCCTTCCCCGTTAAACCTAACTTCACCAACCACTTTATTCCACCTGAACGGGCATTCGATCTATCAACTTCCCAACCCCCTTAGCGGCAGGGCCAGCCCCGACATTTTGGGTGTCCTAGCCCGAGTTTGTAATCGTTATTCATATCATTAAAAGGTAATCCTCAAGAAAATAAAAATAAAAAGTATTGCCAAATTAATTTAATATGCGGTTATTTCGAAACAGAATATTTCAAACATTATCGATTGTAATTTTTTATAATTCATCATTAATAAAAAAAAAAATGTAAAACAATCAAACCTGTTATGGACAATAAAAATGATGTTTTTAGAAGATAAAAAATATCTAGTAAAGATCGAACAACACATTAAAATATTTTAGATTATAATATTTGATATGTCAAGGTTTATAAAATATTTTAATAGTTATATTATAATTATTATTTTATTAACTAAGATTAAAAATTCAAATAATTTATATAAAACCCTTAAAACTAAAAGTAACAAAAAAAAATACTAATTGGGTCTTGAACTCGTGACCTATTAAATCACAATTAAACTAGTTATCAATTGTGTTACGCCATATTTATGATTTAAATCGAAACATAATGTACATATTAAATTTTGGTGTCATAGCCCGTAGGTTTGCCGGGCTTGTCTCGGAGCCGGCCCTGCTTAGCGGGTACATCAGCCATTGAGAACCTATAAACTAGTAACCGCCCCGGTTTTTAAAGCAGCATGTTTACTTACTCTTCGTTTGCACGAAGATGATTAACCAACCGTTCTACACCTTTAATTTAATGAGCAAATATTAAATTAGTGAATTATTGAGGGCTTATGCATAAATTTGCCAAAACTATGTATTAAGCACGCACTCAAGTAATTAACCTTCTTTACTGCTATTAAAATACTGAAAGTAATGCAAAAAAAATAGAATAACAGAAATAGTTCTTGTTCACATCAGCAAATAAAATTTTAACAAAATCAAATGAGCTAAACTGGAGATCTCCCTGGCCCATCCAAAACAACCTATAGGACGCCTCCATTTAAATTTTCTAACTGTCGGTTGTTAGTTGTTAGTTATTACTCAATGAACTCAAATTTTAGGACTTATTCGTATATACCCCTGAACACATAAGTTATCAAAATTCTTTCTATTTTTTTTTTTCAAAAGTCAGATAAGTAAAATGATTCTTAATGCCAGTACCTTATTTTTTCGCAATTTCCTTAAAAAACAGGAGGGTTTTATGCAATTGTCAACAATGCATGGGTTTTTTTGCAACTTAGAAATGTTGCAATGGATATATATTTTTTTCAAGCAAAAGCAGACATGATTGAAGAATTTTATTTTATTTTATTCCATGATCATAATATGTCTATGCAAACTGTTGTGATTCGTGTGTTAAGCATGATCACTCGTTTATGTGTGTTTATTAAACATAAAAATGGCATGATACGATTGCAGTTCTTATAAAACAAGTATGAATTATATTTCAGTGTTTATATTCCTTTCATGTTGTCATAATCTTTCAAGGACAACTTATAGTTAATTTAATGCTTTTATAAGAAAAATATATATGTTAATGTATGTTTTTACTATCGAAAAATATAAATATATTTAGGTCATTGGAGTAAATCATAAAGAAATGGTATAATGGAAGTGGCTACACTTAATAGATTTATTTATTGAGTTTGGGGAGATCTCTTAGTACGATTTGGACGATATTGTTATTCCTAAAACTACCCGCGATCTTGACGTACTAATTCTCGGTGTCTTGTACGGGCCGCCGCCAGATCAAATTGTTGAACAATTACAAATGTGGTGTATTGAATGATATGAGTTGGTTTAGATTCAGGGTTCAGATGGAATAAATTAGTCTTAATAAATGTGTTGCATTATGAATTTATATAACTTTTTCATCATGATACTCTTTACGTGACGTTTGAAAACAAAATTGTGTTAGTTTAAACTTTTATCCCTTCTCAGCAAAAGTAATAATTCATATTTTAGTACAACTTTTCTCTCGATCGAAAAACTTAATCCTGATGTATTTATTATAATATTATAAATATTACATAATTTTGAATCTTATTATGAAAATTAATGATTTGATCAAACACTCAATCCTGATGTATTTGCTATTTATATTAAAAACCTTAAATTAGTTTGAATGCAATTATAAGAATTAATGAATAATGCAACCAATTATCCTTTCTCGGATTATTTTGAAATTTGTGCTACATTGAAAAAAAAAATAATGTTTATTTTGCTATTAGAAAATTTGGATAAAAATTTGTCCCCATGCATTATCCTAAAATTGCCAGAGAACCATAGATGATATAAAATAGGAAAATATATCTTGCCCTACAAAACTGATCCCAAGACCCTTGATGAGTTGGCAAAAAGGAATTAAAAGGATTTATTAGCATTTATAATTGACTTACTTAAATGTTAATTGATACGTCAATAATTAATAATATGTTAATATTAATACCGTTGCATCCCTTCATTAGGGATTAAAAGGATTTATTATCTTGCAACTTATGTAAGAGATTATGTAAGAGACGACTATAACCCTCCTAATCTCAGATCACATTAATCTGGTCGAGTTGGTAATTCCCTTGCATCCCTTCATTGCTATATATTTCAATCTTTTTTACTTCATATGATTATGGAAATTCTCATTGGAGAGACCACATTAATCAAAGCACAATATATATGTTTATTATATGCTCGTGCAAATTCTCCTAAGATTTTTTAAGACTAATTTGACCAAAGAAAAGAACTCCACAACCACAACAAGAATGAAAGCATGCTCATGATCTGTACGACTACTACATGTCAAGCCCTTGCAATCAGTATATATGCCAATCCATTGTTTTGAAGAGATTGTGAAAATATGCTAAATTTGTGTACAAAACTTGCTTGTGAAGGCTCAAGCGAAATAGATCCAAAGATGGATATGTCAAACAGTTCCGGTTCAAGAGAGTAAACCTAAACCATCATCTTCTTTCAAAGGATTAATTTTTTGATTCCCATGTTTATATTTTTACTTGTATTTGAAATTGAAATTATCAATTCATTTAGTAGGATTCTGTTTTGCTTATTCATAGTCCATAGATTGAAATAATATAATAGGATTATGAATTTATGATATACAAGATTATGTTTGAATTGAAGTGAAGCAGAGTTTTATATTTTATTCACGACTAATATGAGAGTAAAAACAAATATAAAGTTGAATATGATAATCCAAGAAAAAACATTTCATAATTGTGTACGAGTATTATCTAACAACAATGAAAACTTAAAGAAGATAGATATGAGCAACACTTTTAGTTTTAACTTTTAGCAATGATTTAGCGTTTCATTTTCTTAATTCCTTCTCCCACTTTATGAACAACGAAACATAATATGGACTACAAAACCTAACGTTAACTAGATTTCTTAGTACTATTGAAATTACATAATTTAAATTTTGTAAAATAATTACCGTTTGGAATTAGGAATTGCATAATTTAAATTTTGTGAAATAATATTATTGAGGTTATGTTATATTAATACCTGATATATGGTTAATATTATTTGGCATTGTGTAAGAACTAAGAAACGTAAAAAAAATATTTATTACAGGATAATGCATCTAATTAGTCTAGGCTACAAAACCTAATACAATAATTACGGAAAGATTTTGAAATTACATGATTATATTTTGTTTAATCAGTTTTCTCTAATATATATCTTAACACCTTAACACGACTCATAAACAACGCATAATCAATCATAATTGGCCCATATCTTTTTCTCGTATTTAATAATGAGAGATGCAATTAGCACACTATGATTAAACATAAATTTCCTTAATTCTTCATTTGAGAGTCACTTTACCTTATTTATAAGTATAATTATATGGACCCAAAAAAAATGTAAAAAATGTGATGAAGTCACATAAGTAACTACTTAAATTAGTTGAATCATTAATTTTACACCTTAAAAAAGAGAGTAAATAAACCCTACAAAATCCTTGCTGAATTTCTCACCTTGTCCATTTCTTTCTCACAATTGTGTTTTACTTTGATCTTTTTTATTTTGGTCTGGTTTTATAAGATCTCGTAATAATAATTGTCAAGAACCTTCGAAAATACACAAAATCAGGCCCATATATAAGTTCTATAATATTTACATATGATAAAATTATTTTGAAGGGAGAACTAAAAGAAAAGGACAAAACTTAAATTGAGATGGTGAACAGTGAGCTTAGTTGGTTGCGGCCCAGTCCTCAAAACCTGACTTCATAAACCAGGAAAATATGATTCCTTATTCAACTTTTGAGAAACTGAATCGCTGATTTTCAAATGCGGGAAACTCAATTCCCAATTTCGTTGGAGAGAAACATTAAAATCCAATTCCCGGTTTGGAAACTTGAAATGTAATTCTAGGTTTCGGAAAATCGAGAAAAAGTCGCTATTTGTTGTTTTTTTAATCGAAAACCAAGGAGAGAAGGAAAGCATATCACTCCATTAATGGCGAATGACACCTAGGAACGACGTATATCGACTTTTGTCTTGTTTCAAATGCGGTGATTTGTCTTTTCGTGAGTTCTCTCTATTCCCTGTTTCAAGGAATTTATAAATAGTTTGGTCTAATTTCTGAGGACGCCTCTTAATTTGCCAACTCAATCAAATTAAGCTCTAATTGAACCAACTAGATGTTGTATAATTTATTATAAATAATACCAATTAAATTTTATAGAAACTAACCCGATAAAAAAGCGTGGCAGATATAAAAATGATAAGAGAACATATACTGTAAAACCAGATTTCAATGTAAACCCCTCGATGACTCAGCAAAAGAACTTGTGGATTAACATTTAATCGGGCTTTTTCTTTTCGGCCCGCCCTATAAGGAATTTGAAGATCGTTTTTGGGCCCGATTAACCATCCCCCGAATTAATGGCCGATCCGATCACTTTTTTTTCACCAAATTCGTACTTTTTTCCGTACGGCACGTTAATGCGCCTGGCTTTATGTCTCTTCTTCTTTTCAAAAGACCAATTTTTGGACCCGGCTCGTATATATCTCAACCCTATGTTCATTGTCTCTCTCCTCCATTTGAGGCGGCCACACAGGCACACACCCACACACATTCACGCACACTTTGTTTTACCTTTTTTGGGAAATTTTGGCAGCCTTGTTTCGATTTTTCACCCACAAAAACACTTGGATCTGATTTTATGCTTTTTTGGCTGAAATTTGAGAGTTTTTTTGTGATGATTGGAGTGTTGAAAATAATCACTGATTACTTATGGTTTCTTGGACGTTAAATAGTACATTTTGAGGTTTTTGTGCTGCAATTTTGGCCGAATTTTTCAATTCTTTTTTTGTTCTGCAAAGATCTAATTCTTCAATTTGTGCATTTCTTGTTTTTAACTGATATTGTGTTGTTCTTTGTTTTTTCAGTGCTGAATGGGGCCATTTTCAGCATTAATTTGCTGTGAACTGATATTTGGCTGTCAATTTTTGAATTTTGTACTGTTTATTTGATTCATATTTTATTTTACTGTTAATTATTGAGTTTTACTGTTAATTAATGTGATTTTACTACCATTTAAATTGCTGACATGTTAATTGCTTTTTGAAACTCTTTTTTACCATAATTGTTGGCATTTGCATGTTATTAGACTCTTATGTACTAACCCTGCTAATTTGCAGATGTTTGGTTGTTATTTGCTCAAAATGGATGTAATGTTTTGTTAATTGATGTTTATTGGTGTGTAAATTAATTGCCAGATTTAAATTTGATGGGTTGTAAATCGATGTTTAGATCAAAATATTTGATTATTTATGTTTACAAAGATTTAAATTTAAGCAAACCTGTTAATTGCTTCTTTCAGGTTTTATTTAATCGATTATTTTTAATGTTTCAATTTTGTATGGTTTTAGGTGGTGTGATTCCGAAGTGGACATGAATGCTTTCTTTTTAATTGCAAGCTAATTCATTTGGACTTTGCTGAATATTGATGACACAATTTTTTATTGATGACAATTTTTTGTAAATTCATAATAAATTCCTCAAAAACTGATTTAATTGGATTGTCCTTTAATTACATTGTTTGTATTATAATTGATTGATAAAACTGATTTAATTGGATTGTCCTTTAATTACATTGTTTGTATTATAATTGATTGATAAAACTGATTTAATTGGATTGTCCTTTAATTACATTGTTTGTATTATAATTGATTGATAAAACTGATTTAATTGGATTGTCCTTTAATTACATTGTTTGTATTATAATTGATTGATAAAACTGATTTAATTGGATTGTCCTTTAATTACATTGTTTGTATTATAATTGATTGATAAAACTGATTTAATTGGATTGTCCTTTAATTACATTGTTTGTATTATAATTGATTGATAAAACTGATTTAATTGGATTGTCCTTTAATTACATTGTTTGTATTATAATTGATTGATAAAACTGATTTAATTGGATTGTCCTTTAATTACATTGTTTGTATTATAATTGATTGATAAAACTGATTTAATTGGATTGTCCTTTAATTACATTGTTTGTATTATAATTGATTGATAAAACTGATTTAATTGGATTGTCCTTTAATTACATTGTTTGTATTATAATTGATTGATAAAACTGATTTAATTGGATTGTCCTTTAATTACATTGTTTGTATTATAATTGATTGATAAAACTGATTTAATTGGATTGTCCTTTAATTACATTGTTTGTATTATAATTGATTGATAAAACTGATTTAATTGGATTGTCCTTTAATTACATTGTTTGTATTATAATTGATTGATAAAACTGATTTAATTGGATTGTCCTTTAATTACATTGTTTGTATTATAATTGATTGATAAAACTGATTTAATTGGATTGTCCTTTAATTACATTGTTTGTATTATAATTGATTGATAAAACTGATTTAATTGGATTGTCCTTTAATTACATTGTTTGTATTATAATTGATTGATAAAACTGATTTAATTGGATTGTCCTTTAATTACATTGTTTGTATTATAATTGATTGATAAAACTGATTTAATTGGATTGTCCTTTAATTACATTGTTTGTATTATAATTGATTGATAAAACTGATTTAATTGGATTGTCCTTTAATTACATTGTTTGTATTATAATTGATTGATAAAACTGATTTAATTGGATTGTCCTTTAATTACCTTGTTTGTATTATAATTGATTGATAAAACTGATTTAATTGGATTGTCCTTTAATTACATTGTTTGTATTATAATTGATTGATAAAACTGATTTAATTGGATTGTCCTTTAATTACATTGTTTGTATTATAATTGATTGATAAAACTGATTTAATTGGATTGTCCTTTAATTACCTTGTTTGTATTATAATTGATTGATAAAACTGATTTAATTGGATTGTCCTTTAATTACCTTGTTTGTATTATAATTGATTGATAAAACTGATTTAATTGGATTGTCCTTTAATTACCTTGTTTGTATTATAATTGATTGATCGAGATGATTCTTTACTAATATGCCCTTAATTTCATGTAATAAGAGATTTGATTCTTTATTCGCAGGTGATTTATCAACAAGTGTTTCAGACTTTCCTTCAAATCATTAATTAATCCTGCTAGGTAATTAAGAATTTGAAATTGAAGTGACTCGATGATAATTTTTTGTCAAATCTTATTGGGCCAAGCTACATGTACTGAAAGTAGTTGAAATGATATGTAATTAATGTCGTAATTATTTAAGAATTGTATTTGTAATTCATGTAAAAAATTGATTGGAAATTTTGTGAGTAACGATAGGACCACAAATACCAACTACAAATATGACACAAATATTTAAGTTTGTGTTTGATTTATGATTCTAATATGCATAATTAATATTACGAACTTAATTATTTGTGACACATTTATGATTAGTATTTTTGGCTCTATCACTATTTGAAATTTTGTTGATGATTAACAAGCAATTGAATTAACAAGTAAAATTGTTTGTAAACTAATAACAGAAATATATCCATAATGTACAATTTGTTTCTTATCTTTTGACAGAAAAACAATGACAAAAAACATTCTTATTTGAAGAATATTGTTTGATTAACTGATATGGTAATTGAAACGTGTTAATTGAGATGTTTTAAATTGATCCGATAATTCACAATTAACTGTATTCATACTTTCTTTGTTAATTCAATCTGGACAACTATGTTAATTAAAAGTGCCGATTAAATCTATCAAATAACGTTTTTAAATTAACAGTTCATTAGCAACAAAAATTAGTGATAACAAATAACACAATAATTAATTTCACAACTAACAATACATTAAAAAATCACAAACACAAATTAACAGCTCAGTACAGTACCAAACACAATTAACACTAATCACAATATCTAAATTAAAAATCTTCTTTAATATGGCATGTAATTAATGTGCACAATTAACATGGATGAATAATAATTAATCAATTTAAATGGGCTAAAAACTGAAAATTAAAACAAATGGACTAAAAAACGACTGAAAATAAACACAATTAGCACAACAAAAGTACGAATTGAAGTAGCATCCATTAAGTTAGATTAATTAATTGAAGGTCAATTCAAGGGAGAAAGCTCATGCAAGTCCTTCAAAAATGATAAAAACGAAGCAAGAAACACAAAAATCTGATTGTCAGGTACCAGATCTGGTGGCTGCCGAACCTGGGGTGAAGTCGGTTCTGGTGGCGGACCTGATGGCTGCGGATCCGATAACGACAAATCTGGCCGACATGTCGGTGCGCTTGAGAGGAGATACATATGTGTGTGCTGGGTGAAGGAGAGAAGAGAGAGGTGGGTTTGAGTACTGTGCGGAGGAGAAGAGAGAGGGGGATTAGGGTTAGTACGTGGGGTCCCGTAATAATTCAAATTTGTTTTGACAAAAATATTTCATCAATCCATTCTCAATTAATGTCTGTCAAGTAAAATATTCGTGCAACACAGAAAATATGTCATTTAGAAAAATGGGTCGTTGAAATCTGAGTTCAAGGTCCAATTTCATCAATCTGAGTTCAAGGTCGTAGAAAAATGGGTCGTTGAATACATCATGATGTGTGTGATGTGTGATGTGTGATGTGAAGTGTGAAGGAGAGGAGAGAGCGGCGGGTTTGAGTACGTTAAATACATCATGATGTGTGACGTGATCGATGATTTCTCGTTGAAATCTTAGTTCTAGAATTTCCCAAATGGATAAACGGAAATTTTACTGTTTAAACCAAATAAGTTTCGTATTATCAAAAATACACTAATTAATTTTAAAATTTGGGAAATAACACTCTCGAAAAGTCGAGAGATTGCTAAACTGCTCGACTTTTCAAAAGTCGAGCGCTTTTATTCCTTAATCACCTGATCACGTGGCAGGATTAATTATTTTCTCAAACTGCTCGACCTTTGAAAATTCGAGCAATTTTGCAATGATTTGGTCCCCCACTCTCTCTCTCTCACTCTCTCTCTCTCTCTCTCTCTCTCTCTAAAGCCCTCGACCTTTCAAAGGTCGAGCACTTTGTGCTATTTATACCCCCCGTTTGGTCCCCCAATCACTCAAAATGTACCCGCCGAATTATCCATTATTTAGTTATTACGTTCAATTATGTTGATAATTAAGAAATATAATTAAATATTCAGTAAAATTTATTCAAATTTATGAATTCGAACAATTATTAATTACGTATTAAGTTAACAACTAACATATATTGGTTATTATTTTAATTAAATATACTAATTTAGAACATAGATCATGTTATGATAAAATTTGGTATTTGTTTCCGAATTTTACCATAACATTATCTATGTTCTAAATTGGTATATTTAATAAAAATAATAACTAGTACATGTTGGTTGTTAACTTAATACATATTTAATAATGATTCGAATACTTAAATTTGAATAAATTTTACTGAATATTTAATTATATTTCTTAATTATCAACATAATTGAACGTAATAACTAAATAATGGATAATTCGGCGGGTACATTTTGGAGGAAATTAATTTTTTTATTTTTAATATCTGACACACACACGTGGTATTACGTAATAACTAATTAATTTTTAATATCTGACACACACACGTGGTACTGTTGAAAAAATATATAAAAAAATTAAACCCCTCCAAAGTGTACACGCCGAATTCTCCATTATTTAGTTATTACGTTCAATTATATTGATAATTAAGATATATAATTAAATATTCAGTAAAATTTATTCAAATTTATGAATTCGAACAATTATTAATTACGTATTAAGTTAACAGCTAACTTGTACTGGTTATCATTTTAATTAAATATATTAATTATAACATAGAAATGTTATGATAAAATTTGGATAATTTCGATTCGTATATTTAATTAAAATGATAACCAGTACATGTTAGCTATTAACTTAATATATAATTAATAATTGTTGGAATTCATAAATTTGAATAAATTTTACTGAATATTTAATTATATATCTTAATTATCAATATAATTGAACGTAATAACTAAATAATGGAGAATTCGGCGTGTACACTTTGGAGGGGTTTAATTTTTTTATATTATTTTTTCAACAGTGCCACGTGTGTGTGTCAGATATTAAAAATAAAAAAATTAATTTCCTCCAAAATGTACCCGCCGAATTATCCATTATTTAGTTATTACGTTCAATTATGTTGATAATTAAGAAATATAATTAAATATTCAGTAAAATTTATTCAAATTTAAGTATTCGAATCATTATTAAATATATATTAAGTTAACAACCAACATGTACTAGTTATTATTTTTATTAAATATACCAATTTAGAACATAGATAATGTTATGGTAAAATTCGGAAACAAATACCAAATTTTATCATAACATGATCTATGTTCTAACTTAGTATATTTAATTAAAATAATAACCAATATATGTTAGTTGTTAACTTAATACGTAATTAATAATTGTTCGAATTCATAAATTTGAATAAATTTTACTGAATATTTAATTATATTTCTTAATTATCAACATAATTGAACGTAATAACTAAATAATGGATAATTCGGCGGGTACATTTTGAGTGAGTGGGGACCAAACGGGGGGGTATAAATAGCACAAAGTGCTCGAGGGCTTTAGAGAGAGAGAGAGAGACCAAATCATTGCAAAATTGCTCGACTTTTCAAAGGTTGAGCAGTTTGGGGAAATAATTAATCCTGCCATGTGATCAGGTGATTAAGGAATAAAAGCGCTCGACTTTTGAAAAGTCGATCAGTTTAGCAATCTCTCGACTTTTCAAAGATCGAGAGTGTTATTTCCCAAATTTGGAAACTAGTTGGTATATTTTTGATAATATGAAACTTATTTGGTCTAAACAGTAAAATTTTCCATGGATAAACCCATCATCTCTTTCATTTGGTCTTGTCATTTTTCGAAATTTAATATTCATTTGGTCTTGCCATTTTTCGATAAATATTGTATAAAAATGATAAACCCAACTTTTTCATTTGGTCTTGTCATTTTTCGAAATTTAATATTCATTTGGTCTTGCCATTTTTCGATAAATATTGTATAAAAATGATAAACCCATCTCTTTTATTTGGTCTTTGCCATTTTTCAAATTTAATATTCATCATTAAAGATGATATTAAAAAAGAATTGAAATACTCTATATATTATCAAATCAATAAGATTAGACTTACCCCGTACCTGCCACATCATATTGCAAATAACCATGTTACTGAATAATGGAGAATATCTTAATTATCAATATAATTGAACGTAATAACTAAATAATGGAGAATTCGGCGTGTGCATTTTGGAGGGGTTTAATTTTTTTTTAATATCCGAACACACTGACACATGATTTGAAAAAAATATAAAAAAATTATTCCACTCCAAGATGTATCCGCCAAATTCTCCATTATTTAGTTATTACGTTCAATTATATTGATAATTAAGATATATAATTAAATATTCAGTAAAATTTATTCCAATTTATGAATTCGAATAATTATTAATCAAGTATTAAGTTAACAGCTAGCATGTACTTATTATCATTTTAATTAAATATACTAATTATAAAATAGAAATGTTATGATAAAATTTGGATAATTTCGATTCGTCTGTTTAATTAAAATGATAACCAGTACATGTTAGCTGTTAACTTAATATATAATTAATAATTGTTCGAATTCATAAATTTGAATAAATTTTACTGAATATTTTATTATATATCTTAATTATCAATATAATTGAACGTAATAACTAAATAATGGAGAATTCGGCGTGTACACTTTGGAGGGGTTTAATTTTTTCTTTTTTTAATATCCGACACACTGACACACGGTTAAAAAAGATATAAAAAAATTATTCCACTCCAAGATGTCCAAGATGTACCCGCCGAATTCTCCATTATTTAGTTATTACGTTCAATTATATTGATAATTAAGATATATAATTAAATATTCAGTAAAATTTATTCCAATTTATGAATTCGAATAATTATTAATTATGTATTAAGTTAACAACTAACATGTACTGGTTATCATTTTAATTAAATATACTAATTATAACATATAAATGTTATGATAAAATTTGGATAATTTCGATTCGTATATTTAATTAAAATAATAACCATTACATATTAGTTGTTAACTTAATACATAATTAATATTCATTCAAATTCATAAATTTGAATAAATTTTACTGAATATTTAATTATATATCTTAATTATCAATATAATTGAACGTAATAACTAAATAATGGAAAATTCGGCAGGTACATCTTGGAGTGGAATAAATTTTTTTTTTTAAATATCTGACGTAGAAATATATACATATAAAGGAAAAATCAAAATCCATATCTTCAACTGTAAGTATTACAGTCGTTCAGCAGTGGCGGCTCAACGTCATATCTCTTTGCAAATATTTAATTAATTATAGTTTATATTTTTGTGATCACAAAATATTGAAATCATGCTCAACTATAAATGATTCTTTAGAAATTTTCAAATAACTCTTTATTTTTTTTGAATATTCTAAAAAATCTCGTATCTTTTTGGACTGAAGAGAAAGAGAAGAAGGACTGAGAAAAAGCGCGACTGAAAAAGAGAGTGGGCGATTTAATGATAGTTGACTGTGGGAGACGTAATAGAAACGTAATATTCTAAAAAAACTCCGTATCTTTTCGGCGTGTCTGATTCCAAGGAGACACCAAATACGTTTCTGTGGGAGACGTAATAGAGATGTGGACGTAATGAGGAAAGAGAGAGGGCGATTTAATGATAGTTGACTGTTTATTTGTTGGCAATTGGAGACTTCTCTTCGCTATATAAGGAAAAATAACATCTTCAACTAGTGCCATAAATACAAATGGATCGAAAACAAAAATCAATAAAATACATCTGGATGTTGTAGTGGCTAATGACACATAATATAATTCAAATGAAAACAAAAGTCAATAATGTCGAAAATTGGGTGATTAAAAAGAAACGTGACATCTTTAAATTGGTCGAATGAAATGCAAATTTAAAAGGAGATAAATAAAAACGATTAAATATTTGTTTTATCATTTTGAATATGTAACTTGGAATAATGTCATTATCAGGTTGCAAATCTTCGAGACAAAAGATCCGACTAGTGCCATAGTGGAGACGTTACCAAAGAAAGAGCCAATACTCGAATAATTGCACCGTGTAACCTCAAAAGAAAGAGTTGATACTCGAATTTTACAGTACATAATAGAGTTTGGTTGTCACAGAAAATCCGAATTGTGAACCCCGATACGTCTTTCAGATAATAATTGTTGGAAAAATCAAAATCCATACACATTTTCTTGCTCCAAATGTAGCCACGTTATTGGTATAATCTAAGTCCTTGAATTAAAATTCTAATAGTACAAATAAAAAATAATATTTTATGTATTTGAACCATACCCGTATCGGATACGGATACGGCACCGATACGGCACCGATACGTATCCGATACGCCATGTGGCGTATCGGACTATATTAGTATATAAATTTGAATTGATACGTTTTCGATACGGCACGATACGTTTTCGATACGGCTGGATACGGTTCCGATACGGCTGACATATTATTTTTTGTTTTTTTTTTCCAATTTAAAAATACCAAATACTTTTATTATTCAATAGTATTTTACATCACATATTTTTTAGTTTATTTATTCGTAAAATATCCAAATCGATATTACATCTTGATTTTTATAATAATTTAATAAAACTATTTAAATATATATTTATTATATTAAAATAATATTAAATAATATACATATATAACGTATCGTATCCTAGAATTTTCAAGAAATGTCGTATCGGGTACGAGAATACGATACTCTTACCCGTAAACGTGCAACATAGATAATAACTTATGTATTTAGTTGTTCAATATTATATTATATATTATAAGTAAAAGTAAATTTTATATTATAAATATAATTCATATATTTTTAAATTATAGGACTCGGATGAAAAAAAAATCTTAATTTATATTGAGAAATCCCATGAGATATTGATCCAACTCCCTTCCCCTCAATTCTCACGGTCCATTTAACCTCTCCGTCATATATTTTTTTAAGTCGTGGGACCCACACAGATGGATGGAGATGATGAAGCCACGAAGAGGGTTGCACGCTTTTTATTAAAGCCACAGGAGAAACGACTCTTTATTGCTGGAATGAAGAAAGGTGTTTGAATATTCAAATTGCAAATGCAAAAGGAGATTGGCATCTTTAAATTGCTGGAATGAATTGTTGATAAATAAAAACGTGTTTGAATATGCAAATTGCAAATTTGTGATTATCTATCATGGTAATACTGTTGACAAAACAGATCCGAATAGTTGAGACCTTACCAGAATAATTGCACCGTGTAAGCTCAAAAGAAAGAGTTGTTACTCGAATCTTACAGTACCTAATAGAGTTTGGTCGTCACAGAAAATCCGAATTGTGACCTTTTTTTCAGATTATAATTGCAGGAAAAATCAAAATCCATATCTTCAACTGTAAGTATTACAGTCCTTGCGTCATGCAAAACAAAGCCGACCTTCGAATAGAAGGTCAGAAAGTCTCGAAAGACCATAAAAACACCATCTATAAAAAAGGAAAATAAAATGTCTTCAAAAACAAGATAAAAAGCCAAAAATTAAGATGGTTTTTTTTTATGTAATAAATATTAAAAATAGAGTTTTAATATTTGTTTTTATTCTTTGTAAAATATTTCGAAACCAAATTTCAAGTTAGATATTTTAATTCTTTCGAAGTTCAAAATTTGTATTTTATTATTTCAGAATTTTCGTAAGGATATTATGGTAATATAATTTCTAGTGTCTTAAAAGAACTATATTATATTATAATTAAATTTAACTAGATATTTGATAGCCTTGCAAATATATAATATTTTGGGATTATATATGAAATGCACCGTTTTTTTTATTGGACCGAATTCTTTCTCCTTCTTAGGCGGTTAGGTATTGGCTATATAAAATTTCTTATATAAAACATCTTAAATTTAACCAAATGTTTTTTGTAACTATTTGAAATGGTAACTTGTTTTTGTTTATAAAATTGAGATTAAAACAGTCAGGTTTCGAAAAATAATATAGTTTTTCATAATTTTAAACATGTATATTGTATTTTTGTCTATACAATTTTAAGCATGCGTGTTGTATTTTAGTGTGGAATGCAACTAAATTATACTATGACATATTCAAACTCAATAGTATATACATGAATTAAATATTCACAACTCAGGGTCTAATTTGTAAATATATAATAAGCATATATAATTTTAATCATTAACAATATAGTTTCGTCATAGTCAACAGTAGAGTATTAAGTCACGAATGAACGTCATGCTATTATTTTGTCATGCTGTGTTATTAAGAACGATTAAATAATTGTTTTATCATATTGAATTGCAACTTGCAGAATTCGTGGAGGTGCTACGAGGGCGGGAGGGTGGGAGAAAGAGGAGAATACGAAGTCGAGAAAATGTCGTCCCAATTCCGGAGTGTTTGGCCTGAAATGGAAATAATTATGCTCCTGATTAACGCCCAAGCGTTTTATCTGTTTCAGAATATTGTTGCGACCTTAATGATCCTCGCATTAGTTAACATTCGTTTGGTCTCTCCGCTTCTGGTCGAGCCGCCTTGCATCCACAACCAGGGAACGCGAATCAAATTAATCTTCTGCCTGGTTAAATGGCTGGTGTTTGTTTCTTCCTTACTCGCCATGTTGACAGCAGTTTTGATTATAGACGACCCCCTTCTTTACGGCGGTGTTGGAAAATTCATGTGGAAAGCTAGTTGTACAGCCCTCGCATTTGCACTGGCAATTTACGGTCACCGTTAAGGTAAATTTCAAAATATTTTATTTACACCGAAATAAAACCCAAAAGTTACATTGCAAACGGTTTCCTGGAGTGAAATTAACGATCTGGAGTAGTCCTGTTGCAAGGGCGACGAGGATACCAGGTATATTGATTTCCTAGGGGAGCCAGAGAGATCAGCGACGGCGGGCAGAGCATCGACGTGGGTGGCGGCGTTGACGATTTCTTTGGAACACTTGCAAAAAACTGAGCTTATTGGATATATTTTGCAAGCGGGTCCGTGTGTTTGAAACAAGATCCGAATTTTACTTTGGGCTAGGCTCTTCAAAAAATTCGACCCAAGGCCAGGGCCTGTGGGTTTGATTATTTTAGGCAATTAAGTTCCTTACTAAACCCAATTAAGCACGAAAATATTCAATTAAACTTATTAGACCAGTATACTCAATTTGGTAACCTCCCACCGTGCATGGACTAAAAAATTAACTTCCAATTTTGGTTTGATCAGAACTTTTGATGTATTCTTACAAAAATATACAGTACTGTATTTGACTATACATGGTAGTTACAAATTTAGCCCTCGAAAATTAATTATTTTGTTTTGTCAGGTCTAGCTCATGTGGTGGTGTACTCTTTGGGGTGGTGTATTCTTGGTGGCACATCACTCGTGGATTAAAATTTTGTATTGTATACTGGTAGAATTTTTTATTTGGTCCATTTTGTGAATTATAATTTTATAGAGTGATGATGTACGTCCCCTATAACTATTCCCCACCATTCTTGATGACGTGACACCACTAAAAATTAACACACAAGTAAATGATTTAACATCTTAATTTGATGTTAAATCATAGCATTATATAAATAACACGTAAAATTTGATGTTAACTCATGCATTTGTGTTAATTGTTACGGTGTTAATTCATAGCCACGTCATCAAGACTTGTGGTGAGTGTGTAGTGGGGGAGGTAGAACATTATTCAATTTTATATTGAACATTGTAGATTGGGAATAATAAAGTAAGATACAAATATAAATGGGCCAATCCCAATCTTTCTCCAATAAAAAATAATATATTCTTTCATCTCTTCCCCACGTAACAAATTGATCATGTTTTTGTGAACCCCATAATTATTTTTCAAATAATCCAAGATTTTCTTCAAACTACAAACAAAATATAAGCAAACTAGAGAAAACAAATATCTTCTTCAAGTTCCTTAAACCCCTCAAGGTTAGTAATTAATTTTACATAATTTATTTTAAACTTGCGAAATCTAGAAACAAGAAAAATAAAACTAATTGATAAAATTAGAACAATTACTTGGGGATTTTCATTTATGAATAATATAATTGTCACAAATGTTAGTTTTTAATTGAAAAAAAAATGAAATATTACATTTTGAATATGAATTTATGATTTTATCTAATGTTTAGACCTTTACATCTCATTTTAACTCTTTCGGTTTCGACGGCAACTATAGAACGCGCTTTTTCGACAATGAAAATTGTGAAAACAAGACTCCGTAATAAGATAGAGGATAATTTTTTAACTAACTATTTGATTGTTTATATTGAAAAGGAAATTGCCGAATCATTTTCAGAGAAAAAAATTATAAAAGATTTTGATTTAATGCAAAAAAAAAAAAAAAGGTTCAAATTAGATTTTATTTTGGATGTTTTATTGTTTTGGATGAATATATATTTTTGAATTTTACTTATAATTTAGTACTGTTATGTTTTTTTTATTATTTTTCATGTTATATTTCAATAAAGTTAGATAAAAAAAATTTGGCCCCCCTCAATTTTTGACTCTAGTTCCACTACTGAATTAGACTAATAAGAAAGAATCAGGCTTCTAGTTGGTTCAATTAGAGCTTAATTAAACCTCAATTTGATTGAGTTGGCAAATTAAGAGGCGTCCTCAGAAATTAGACCAAACTATTTCTAAATTCCTTGAAACAGAGAAAAGAGAGAACTCACGAAAAGACAAATCACCACATTTGAAACAAGACAAAAGTCGATAGACGTCGTCCTAGGTGTCATTCGCCATTAATGGAGTGATCTGCTTTCCTTCTCTTCTTGCTTTTCGATTAAAAAAACAACAAATAGCGACTTTTTCTCGATTTTACGAAACCTAGAATTACCTTTCAAGTTTCCAAACCGAGAATTGGATTTTAATGTTTCTCCCTAAAATGAAATCGGGAATTGAGTTTCCCGCATTTGAAAATCAGCGATTCAGTTTCTCGAAATTTGAATAAGAAATCATATTATCTAGGTTTATGAATCCAGGCTTTAAGGACCGGGCCGCACTAAGTTCACTGTTCACCTTCTCAATCTAAGTTTTGTCCTTTTCTTTTAATTCTCCCTTCAAAATAATTTTAGGGCTTGTTTGGAGGGTGAAATTTGAGTTGGAATTAGAATTTTGAAATGATGCAAAAGTAAATTTTTTGTTTGGTGTGTGTAGAAGATTGGAAATATATAATTTTTGGAATCTTCTAATTCCATTTTTCCATTAAAATTTGATTCTCCAAATTTGAGGAGTGCCAAAGTGGTGCAAAAGATTAATTAAAGAACAATTGTATTATAATTGTTAAATCTCTATAATTAATATAATATTATATTTATTAGCATGCATAATATTATTATATGAATAAAATATAATTTTATAATAATGCAACAATACATATAATATTATTATTTAATATATTATATGGATATAATTATTATAATATTATTATAATTAAATAATATATTATATATTATTATAATAAACTATAATAATTATATTATAATGATAAAATAATTATATTATAACAATTATATAAATATTATTAATATTACGTTATAAATATTATTATAATAATATATAATAATTATATAATAATGATAAAATAATTATATTTTAATAATTATATCCATATAATTAATAGAATATTATATATGATTATAATAATGTATCAGAATTATATTATAATGATAAAAATAATTATATTATACCAATTATATCAATATTATTAATATGAAATTATTATTATTATTATAATAATGTATAATAATTATATAATAGTGATAGAAATAATTATATTATAATAATTATATCCATATAATTAATATAAAATTATAAATATTATTATAATAATATATAATAATTATGTAATGGTAAAATAATTATATTGTAATAACTATATATGTATTATTATTATAATATTATAGATTATTGTAATAACATATATTAATTATATTATAATGAAAAATATTTATATTATAATAATTATATCCATATTATTAATATAAAATTATAAATATTATAATAATAATATGAATTATTATATTATAATAATTATATCCATATTATAAATATAATATTATATACATTATTGTAATAATATATAATAATTATATTATATTATTGTATCCACATAATTAATAATATATGATTGTAATAATATAAAATATAAGTTATAATATTATTATATTATATCTATAATTTGTATCTTTTTTATTAATATTAATTATGTATTATTTCTACATTTTCAATAACAAAATTCCAAAAAAAATTCTACTCAACCAAACAAAGAATTAGATTTTCCAGCATCTTATAATTCAGACATCCAACCAAACTGTGGAATTACTAATTCCAGAACTTTTTTCTCCTCCACCTTATAATCCGATTCCACTCGACTAATTCCACTTGCTAAATAGCCCCAAAAAAACCCCTATATTTTTTGTATATTCTAAAAAAACACCTATCTTCACGGAAACTCCAAAAAACCATCTCTACCAAACTTTTATTTTCAAATACCCCATAGGAGTTAAAATTAAATATGGATGGTGTTAAATTTTTTTTATGACCAAAATACCCTCATTTTTACGTATTTAGTAATTAAAAGAATATTTTTGTTATTTGTATTAATTTTTAAAAAGTCCTAATTTTTTTAGCTTATAATAATTTTACAAAAATAATTATGATATGTTATATTTATATAATTTTAATAATTCATACATTATATATATTTGGCTTTCATACTTTTTTTACTAAAAAAATGACTTAAAATAATAATAATATTAACAACAATATTAAAAGAACACTTTGCAAATATTTAAAAATTAAAAATATCATGAATCTATTAAAAACATACATAAAAAAAGAACGAAAATAGAAATAAAATAGATGTTTAAAGAAATATTTTTCTATGAATATATTTTCAAGGTATTTATTTTATAATTATTTGATGTCAGTTTTTCATGAATAACAAATGAAATATTAAAATTATACAAACACAACATTTAATAATTTTATTTTTGTGAAATTATTAGATGTTAAAAATTATTTTTGAATTTTCTTAAAACTAATAAAATTTTAATATTTCATTTATACATCTGAAAATTCATGAAGGGTATTTTGGTAAAAAATAGTTTTATACATCTGAAAATTTCATTTATACATCTGAAAATTATTTAATGAAAAATAACAAAAATATACATCTGAAAATAGAAGGGTATTTTGGTAAAAAATATTTTTTAACACCATTCAATTTAACCTCCTATAGGGGTTTTTTTAGAAAATAAAAATTTGGTAGAGGGATTTTTCTGGAGTTTCCAAAATTATAGGGGTTTTTTTAGAATATCCAAAAACTAGGAGTTTTTTTGAAAATTTTCCATAATTTGATCATATGTAAATAATATAGAACTTATATATGGGCCTGATATTGTGTATTTTCGAAGGTTCTTGACAATTATTATTACGAGATCTTATAAGACCAGACCAAAATAAAAAAAATATCAAAATAATACGCAATTGTGATACAGTAATGTAGATAAAGGATTATATAATTGTATTTTTCGGAGAGTGTAAGGGTCAACCCATTTGATTCCATAAAAGAAATGGAGAAGGTGACAAATTCAGCAAGGATTTTGTAGGGTTTATTTACTCTTTTTTTAAGGTGTAAAATTAAAGATTCAACTAATTGAAGTAGTTACTTATGTGACTTCATCACATGTTTTACATATTTTTGGGGTCCATATAATTATACTTATAAATAAGGTAAAGTGACTCTCAAATGAAGAATTAAGGAAATTTATTTTTGATCATAGTGTGTTAATTGCATCTCTCATTATTAAATACGAGAAAAACATATGTGTCAATTATGATTGATTATGTGTTGTTTATGAGTCGTGTTAAGGTGTTAAGATATATATTAGAGAAAACTGATTAAACAAAATATAATCATGTAATTTCACAATCTTTTCGTAATTATTGTATTAGTTTTTGTAGCCTAAACTAATTAGATGCATTATCCTGTAATAAATAATTTTTTTACGTTTCTTAGTTCTTACACAATGCCAATTTTGCCAAATAATATTAACCATATATCAGGTATTAATATAACATAACCTCAATGATATTATTTCACAAAATTTAAATTATGCAATTCCTAATTCCAAACGGTAATTATTTTACAAAATTTAAATTATGTAATTCCAACGGTAACAAATCTACTTAACGTTAACATAATAATCATGTCATATTGCCAATGGGTCCATAGCCTAGTTGGTTGAGTGTGAGACACAAAATACCATACGTTGTGAGAGGTTGTGGGTTCGATCCCCAGTGGCATCAAAAATATTAGGTATCAGTAACGAAAGCGATCGCTTGTCGGATACCATTCAAAAAAAATAATCATGTCATATCAAATAAACATGGTCCATGCGCCGGATGGGTCTTATGAATCGATGTCATATATGAATTATTTGATAAATTAAACAAGTCATGTATAATCAAAAATGTAAATAGATGTACAATATATAAATAATTATAAATAAGTGGGTTTGACTAATTTAATTTTGAGATAACTTCATTATAATTATTATAAAAAATATATAATTTGCATTACGTTAAAAAACAAATTTAGCCGCATACAGTTAGCACTATTTGATAATTAATTTTCAAATTATCGAAAATTGTACATATAAGATATCATTGTTGGTTCAAATTTCCTATTGTTTGATTATCTCAAATACAATGTCGATACAACTAACGAAATCTAGCAAGATAAATGTGTAGGAGATAGGTACAAAATGAAAGGATCAATCAAGAATAACAAGAATTAAAGACGTCGAAGAATCATGGATAAAATCAAGACGCACATAAATCAAGACGTTGAAGAATTGCGAAGAAGATCAAGACATAGAAGATTCCGCAAGTTGGGATATCTACCTAATCATCAATACAATATATATGTATCTCTAAACTTGTTTAAAAGATTAAACTCAATGAAAAAGTACTTGAATTCAATTAAAAAGGCTGAAATCAGTATGTCCGTTGCAACGAAATTCCAGTCCGTTGTAACGGAACTACTCGATTTATTCAACATGGGAAAAACCAGTATAGTCCGTTGCAACGTAATCATCAATACGTTGTAACGGAACTCTATCTCCGTTGCAACGTTATTTTATTTCCAATGAGGAAGCCTGTCACAGAAGAATGTCCGTTGTAACGGACATTAACGTCCGTTGTAACGGACATCAAGGCTTCACTTCAGTATAAACTCCCACATGAGTCCGTTGCAACGGATTAACCAATCCGTTGTAACGGAATCCCTCACCACGTTGTAACGGAAAACACTCCGTTGCAACGGGAATTAAAACCCAAAACTGAAGTGTTGTCTCAGTAGAAAGTCCGTTGTAAAGGACTCAAGTCCGTGGCAACGGACTAACTAACACAGAGTTCCGTTGTAACGTACTAATCTACGTTACAACGGACTGTGCAATAAATTCAAGTACGTCAGCCATAACGGCTAGTTTTTGAAAGTTCCGTTGCAACGGAACATATGTCCGTTGCAACGGACTATTCAGAATAAGCAATTGAGGGAAGTGACTACGTGTTCTATAAATAGAACCCTTCCCTCATTCTCTCTCTTCACTTCAACTATCCAAATCTAAACTTCCAAAGAGAGAAACCTTGCTATATCATTGAGCTAAAACAATCTTCTAAATCATTCTTAGAGATTAGATTTCCCTCTTCCCTTCCAAATACTATTCCCAACTTGCGTGACCGATCACGTTTAGTTAGTATTTAGATATCGTAATAGGCTAGTACCAAGAGTGTAAAGCCGCCATAGATCGAGAGAAACGTGTAACTCGATCTAGGCAAAACCTTGTACGAGTGAGTTGGAATTCAATCGAACGCCTAAAAGGCACAAGGCATTCCCGGAGACGTAGGTACTCGCAATTAATTGAATCGGTCAATTAAGCGAGTAAAGGGTGAGTTAAAGCTACAAAGCAACCACCTACCGAACTCCGTAATAAACATCGCGTGTTCGGTATCTTCTTTTCATTATTAACTTAAATTTATATTCCGCACTAAAATTAGAATTTGTATACCTAGTCGAAGTTTGCCCATTAGGTTACGTATTCAACCCCCTCTAGATTAGAATTAACCAACAATTGGTATCAGAGCTTGAATCCTTTGACGAGCTCTTGAGAGGAGTTGATGAACCTCGACAAAATGAGGGCAAACTCAAGAGCTCGACACTAGCTCTTGAGGAAAAGGTAGCTTCTCTAGAGTTAGCGATTAGGTCGTATAAGGCACAATTAAAAGAATTTCAAGGTTTTTCAAAATGTGAGTGTCAAGTTTTAAAAGGCGAGATATCTCACTTAAAAGTCGAACTTTTAAATTTAAAGGTTGAAAATGAATCCTTGAAGAGGACTTGTGCATCAATTGCACCAAGCTCTACTTCATTGGATGAAGTCTTAAAAGGATCATTAATGGGACAAAAACCCAATGACAAATCCGGTTTAGGATTTAAGAAGGATAACGGTAATAAATCCGGTCCTTCCAAATCCAAAAATCAAAAATCAAAATGGGAGAAAAATCGAACAAATAGTCACGGAAATGCTTTCATGTACCGTGACTATAATACGGGTAAAAGTGTGAAAAAGGAACAACCTAAAAATGCTAGCTTTAATAGGACTAATCATTTCACACAACATACACCCCATAGACGTAACAATTTGGGACGATCCGATTGCTTGTTCAAACGGGGACCAAATGGTTACTTCTATGAGGTGAATTACCACAATGACGCTACATTTCAAACAAGGGCTCCCAAACATTACAATAACACACAAAAACATTTTCAAACTAATCAATTTGCCAAACCGACCAAACCGGTAATTCAACGGAGAAGCGACACAAACCTACTCTCAAATCATTTTGTCAAGAGTTCCGAAACCGTCAACAAACCAACAATTGCATTTTGCAACTATTGTGGTAAATTAGGACACATATCTACCTCTTGTGATCTTCGCAATCCTAGGCTTAACCCAAAGGTTATGTGGATGCGTAAAGATCGTCACACAATGGGTCCCTCCTCCTCAAAGGGAATCGGGCCCTCGAGGACGTAAACGAGTGTGTGATTATATACTCCCTCATCCAATTACCTTAAGCCAAATATTAAGGGGGAGTATAATCATAAGAATTCATATTAGGATAATTTTTCTTATGAACTATTGACTAATATGAATTTCTTGTAGATGTGCCTAAGTTCCAAAAGCAAGTCATCGAAATGGTGTCTAGATAGTGTTTGCTCTAGACACATGACTTGGAACCAAGAAATGTTCAAAACCTTAGAACAATTAAAAGGAGGTGATGTTACATTTGGAGGTAATCAAAAAGGTAAGATAGTCGGTATCGGTTCCATAGGTACTTCAAATTGGACCCTAGAAAACGTCTACCTTGTCATAGGGCTTAAACACAATTTAATTAGTATAAGCCAACTATGTGATGCCGGGTATTGTGTAAAATTCGATCAAACCTCATGCCTAATCGACCGAACAAGAGATAACGTTACGGTGTGCAAAGGAACCCGACACAATAATCTCTACTACTTCGATTTTGAATCATTCACATCGGGAATCCATTGTCTCACCGTAACGGAATCCACTTCACGATTATGGCATAGGCGATTGGGACACATATGTATGGAAACAATTCACCGTATGTCCAAAAAGGAATTAGTTAGGGGTCTACCATCCCATAAACTCAAATTGGAGGGATTATGCGATGCGTGTGAAAAGGGTAAGCACACGAAGTCCTCCGGTTTCAAATCCAAAGATACCGTCACGACAAGACGACCTCTCCAACTCATCCATCTCGATCTTTGTGGACCAATGAGCGTCTCAAGTCTAGGTAATAAAAGGTATATGTTTGTAATTGTTGATGATTATTCACGCTTTACTTGGGTAATTTATTTACTTCATAAAAGTGAAACGTATGACGAATTCATTAAATTTTGCAAAATGGTTGAAAACGAAACCAACACTTCCATCATCACCATTCGAAGTGATAATGGAGGTGAATTCAAAAATGCAAAATTTGATGAATTTTGTCACACCAAGGGATATATACGTGAATTTTTCGCTCCTCGCACACCTCAACAAAACGGTGTCGTTGAGCGTAAAAATCGAACGTTAATTGAACTTGCCCGTACAATGCTCAATGAACACCCTTCTCCAAAATTTCTTTGGGCCGAAGCGGTTAACACCGCGTGTCATGTCGTAAACCGACTTAGCCTAATATGAGCTATGGTATGGGAGAAATCCAAATATCTCATATATGAGAGTATTTGGATGTAAAAGTTTCATTTTAAATGAATCAAATAATATCGACAAACTTGACCCAAAATCTCTTGAGGGAATTTTTGTTGGATATTCAAGTACTAGTAAAGCATATCGGGTTTACATTAAATCCTCGCGGATAGTATGTGAATCCGTACATGTTCATTTTGATGAAACTAACAAAGAAGCCGAGAAAGGTAATCAAAATGTAGGTACCCAAGAAAAAGAACTCGAGGAGGCACCTCAATGTTCCACACCACTCGAGCATAGATTCCTCGACATCACACTCGATGAAGTTGAACATCAAGTGGAACCTCTTGAAGATGAAGAGGAAGAATCGATTAACCTTCAATACTAAATTCCCGAAGTTCTTAGGGAGGTATCGGCTCATCCTCTCTCAAATGTCGTGGGAGACCCAAGGGAAGGGGTTCGGACCCGATCTCGAATTCACAATTATGTAGCTCATTGCGCATACCTCTCTCACATCGAACCAAAATCATTCAAAGAGGCCAACAACGATGACGATTGGATCTTAGCCATGCAAGAAGAGCTAGAACAATTTGAGCGAAATCAAGTGTGAACCTTGGTGCCAAGACCGATGACAAGGTCCATAATTGGCACTCGATGGATCTAGCTATCGAAACAAGCTAGACGAGCACGGAAATGTGGTACGAAACAAAGCTCGACTCGTAGCCCAAGGGTTCAAACTGAAGGAAATACAGTTTCAGGATCAACCGTAAAAGTGTACACAAGGATAAACGAATGTAGTCGTACATTCGTGGCCATAACTGTCAGTGGGAAAATCCGATTTGAATGGTTCAAATTGGGTTATATAGATAATTAGATTATCTATAACCTTCATGTAGAAATATATTTCATATGAACGAAGTATTAGTGTCGTTTATGTGAAATACCGAAAGGGTGCAACAGTATGACATACAGTTAGTACAGTCATAACTTTTGCATACGAACTCCAATTGGGCTGGGCCAAATTGGGTTGTGTAAATAATTAGATTATCTACAACGTTCATGTTGGGTGATTTTCTGTCTGAGAAATTTATCAATTTCGAAATGACAGAAGACTGACCAGGTTCATGCAGTTTTCTGTGTGAGAGGGTGTATATTGGATATACATGCCTTTTGGCTAATCCTGATCCTATTAGGTATAAATAGGATACTTTCTCTCTCATCCAAATCAGTTGAATCATTCTAAGCAAGTGATTATTCTGCCCAATATACACAAGAAAAAGAGCAAATTCAGATTTGATCTTTAGTGAGTGAAAGGGTGCGAAGAGAGAGAAATCGAGAAAGGAGTTTCTCGAGTAATAGAGAATCAAACGATCGAGCAAGTTCGCAGGTGCATCGTCTAGGCAGGTGCATCCGCGACCGACGTCTTGCGACTCACGGTGGATACAAGTAGAGGAGCGACAATTGTGGCTCTTAGATTGTGATCGACCCAAGGAGTGAGAAGACGGCCAACGAACGGTGAAAGACGCGTGGTATGGGACGCGCGGATTGTCACCAACGTGACAGGAGATAGAAGGCGACGATCAACCCTTCGTTTGTGATCAATTTCACGCTGGTATAGATCTATCCTTCTAATTGCATCGTACCCTCGAAGTCATGGCGTGATCTCGGGAATCGGAGAATCGGACCGGGCCTTCATTCCGCTGCGCGGGCCCGGGGTCGAGGATATTCTCCTACAGTGGTATCAGAGCGATCGCCATCGATTCGAGGGTCGAATCATAGTCGTATATTAGATATACGCACGGGTTATCAAAGTTCGTACCCGTTTGCATGATGTTACATATAGAGAGTCAAATTCCGTTAAAATCACAAGTGGAATTCGCTAAAGATCGATCAAAAGTTGATTGAGAGTATCTAGGAATTATCGTGAAAAGGTTTCATGATTTATCGTTTCAGAAACGAGCGAAAACGGAAGAAACGGCAAAATCTGCAGAAAATTAGAATACGAAACAGTGAGTAAAACTAAGATAATTTTCAGTGGGAAACTCCAAATTGATTGGATCAAATTGGCGTAGTTAGATAATGAGATTATCTATGACTTTGATACAGAAAGTTTTTTCATTTGAACGAATTATCAGTGTCGTTTTTATGAAATACTGAAAGGGTGCGACTGTTTGACATACAGAGACTAAAATGTCCGTATATGTCGTATAGAAACTCCAGTTGAGTCCAATCCAATTGGGTTAGTTAGATAATAAGATTATCTAGAACTTTCGTTCACGTTCAAAGTCGGTTGGAACAATTTAATATTTTTGTTTCAACAGAATACTGAAAAGGTGTCTGTAGTTTTCTGATTGAAAAGGTGTATATTGGATATACTTACCTTTTCGTTTGTTCGTATTTTACTAAAACTGGTATAACTTTCAGTAGAAAATTCCAATTTGAATGGTTCAAATTGTTTTATTTAGATAATTAGATTATCTAGAACTTTCATGTTGTAATATATTTTATTTGAGCGAAGTATTAGTGTCGTTCTAATGAAATAACGAAAGGGTGCAGAAAAACAGTTTTTCTGCCGCCCCGGGGGCAGTTTTTGGCGCCCCGGACGCGTCCCGGGCGAGGTTTTCTCGCGCCCCACGACCCTTGCGTTACAACGGATGGGGAAGTCCGTTATAACGGACCCTTCTCTGGATGCTGTTTTTGTTTTCGCAATAACTTTGGCTACGAAGCTCGGAATTTTGAGTTCTTTATATCGATTTGATCGGCATCAAACATTCTAGCATATTAGATAATTAATTATTTAGAATAATTAATCTCCCTAAATAAATCATATGCAATTACAAATCTTGTGATAATGATATAATATGATTATGTCACGAATTTAGAAACATGCAATGGCATGATCCCTCATAATATTTAAGTCATGGAAATGCCTTCCATATTCACAACCACTATGATCGGTACTACGTCTCACATGGGTCAAGGCCAAAGCCGACATGGGTTATTGTAGTCATCGACGGGGTGGCAAGCGTTAAATAGGGACTGATAAGGGTTAAGGCCAAAGCCGACTTATTAGTAGTTTATTTGAACGATACGATGAGTATGGTTGTGACTTAACCGTTCAAGCCAGTAAGGGTCTTGAGTGTTATGGGTCGCATTGGATGCGATTGGATATAATCCTACCTAAATAGCGAGATCCCACTCGTCTGCCAAAGCAACTTGTGGGAGGATCGTAAAATATGGGTCTTGAGTGTTATGGACTTGGAGTCCCGTATCGGTATGAGGGTTATCGATTCGATAAAAATAACACATTCATATATTCATCATATAAGCATATAGATTAAGTACGCACGGTTAGGAGTTAATCTTCATCATCCGTTTAGAATTATGTTTTCAAGCAACACCAAATATATCGATGAGATCGATATGATAGATGGCTTTTGGGCCGGAATTACCGTTATTAACCTTGATAGTCAAAGAATAGTTCTTAGACTTAAAGGAACGTGTTGGACACGGAAATGGTAGATTCGGGGCTCAATGCTATGGCTTTAGAGAAAGCCGGGTTCGATAAACTTTAAGAAGGAATCGAACGATATTACGTGCCTTGTGGTGGCATGAGAATTCGGTTGTATATGAAAGTAAAACACAACGCTCATGAAATAGTTTCAAGAGCTAGAGCGCGTTGAATGGTTCGATGCGGCTCAAAGAGTAGGTTAATTTTGAGACGCCTTATGGGTCTTTGATTAACACTCGTGTGTTGATGGTACGAGATTTTATCTTCGTTACCGAATATCATATGCATTTGATAGATAAGTCGATCCCGAAATTGCATATGATGCGATTTAAATTTGAATTGGAGATGCTCAGAGTATCCGAGGAATCCAATGCATATAGATGCGTGGATGTCCCTGTAATTCAAAAGCGGGATCGAAAGAAATATATGTCTAAGGGTATTTTGGGAAAATGTTTTCCAAACAGAAAGTTCGGACAAGGAGTTGTCCAAACTAATGACTCAAAAATGGTGAAATCCGAGGAGGATTAAACCTAGTAGTTGATTGCTTCTTTTGGCATTGCCGTCTTGGCCATATAAACGAGATTCGCGTATCTAGATTCCATATGATGGATTGCTAAAATCATTCGAATTAGATTCGATTGATTAATGCGATACTTATTTATTAGGCAAGACGACAAAGGGCATCATTCTCCAATGGTTGGAGAAAGATCCAACGAATTATTGGAACTTACATTCACATGTAGATGATCCGATAAGTTCCGAGGCAAGAGGAGGCTATCAGTATTTTGTTATGTTTATGGACGGTTAAAGTAGATATGGAAATATCTATTTAATGCGTGCCGAAACGGAGACTTTTGAAAGGTTCAAAGAGTTTCAAAAACGAAATACGAAATCAACTAAGCAAGAAAATCAAAGCTTTTCGATAGGATCGAGAAGGCGAGTATTTGAGCTAAACCTTTCGATAGGATCGAAGAGGCGATGTTTGAGTTATGAATATTGATGATCATTTATGATTGTGGAATCGTTTCACGATTGCCTTTATTCGGAACATTGAGATGTGTCCGAAAAGAGGAAATGAACGCATGTTGGACATGGTTCGATAAATGATAAGTCAATATGATCTCCCAAAAATATTTTGGGGATACGCCCTTGAGACAGCGGCACTAATGAATGGTTGCATTAAGATATGGACCATAAACCTTCTAATCGGTACAAAAGACGCCATATGAGATATGGATCGGAATGGTTCCGAAGTTGTCACTTGTGCAGATTTGAGGATGTGAGTATATTTCGAAATTTGTTTCGGTTAAACTCAATCCCAAATCTGGAAATTGGTCGTTTATCCTTAAGGAAACTAAAGGGTATTAGTTCTAACGTCCCTATGAAAATGAGATTTTCGTGGCTCGAAGAGATGCCTTCTTGGAGGAGGACTAGATGAGCACAAGTTTGGAACTTGGTGTCATTTATCTCTATGCGGGCTAGTGGGAGTAGAATAAATCTCGAAAGAGTTCGAGATCTGCAAATGAACATTGTACCGATGAAAGTTGACATGGCTTCATCAAGAATTGATGAACGCAAGTCGAACACACAAAGGAATTTTTCGTAGATCAAGTAGGCTATATCATAAGCCGGTAAATACGGATTTATCGTGGCTAATGATGATAGATCGAAATCATATGATGATTCGATATCCTACAAGGATGCTATGAAAAGTTGATTCCACATGACATGGTGTCATGAAATCTGAGATTCGATCCATGTAAATTATCAAGTTCAGAACTTGATTTCATCACTTTCTGGGTTAGACCCGTGAAATGTGAGTCGGTTTTTCAAGATGAAGAACCTACATGGATAGGAATACGCATATATATAAAGCGAGGCTTTTTGCGAAGAGTTTCATGCAATTCATAGTCGGACTATGAAGAAACGTTTTCGCATGTTGCCATGCTTTCCTATTCTCGAAATTATGCTTGCCATAATCGCGTATTATGACTATGTGATGTGGCAAGATGGATGTCAAAACCGAATTTCTTAACATAAATTTTATTAAAGGATGTGTACTTGACACAACCTTACGGTTTTGTCGATTCATAAGAATTGGAATAGGATATGCATGCTTTAACGATCCATATGATGGATTAAGGAATGCTTCTCGGAATTGGAATATTCGTTTTGACAAAGTTATAAACAGTTATAACATTGTCGGAACGAATGAAAACTTTGTGTACACATGAAGGTTAGTGGGAGCTGCGTTATATTTCTTGTAACGACAAAGGATTTAGACGAGACCGCTTATGAATAAGCATGAAGATCTATATGATAGATCTAGGAAGTTTCTCGTTCTATGTTATGGCACATATATCGACATATTGTTGAAAATGGTTTTCAACATATAACTCCTTGGAGGAGTTAAATCAAAATGTCGAATGACAGAAATTTTCAAAGGCTCGATGTGAGACATCAAGCAGCGCGAAAAGTAATAATATTATGCTTTACATTTCATGTTAGGATCTATTATATCTGTCATGATATGTATGTGGCTATACGTCGTACACATAAGTCGTCTAATTTACCGTCAAAAATTCATGGGAATCACATGAGTTTGAATGTAATTCTATTACATAAGACTAACTCTTGTGAATGTATAATGGTTATACATTTATATACATAATGGTTATGTATATTTAAACCCATTGGAATCTGTATTTATAGCGGTGAATGTTATCCTTGAATACTTTGCGAAAGAATTCAGGATTTTTATCTATAATGGTGTGGAGGACGTGTTGGTTATAAAGAGTTATAACAACAACAGTTTCCAAAGATTAAGCACGTCCAAATATGTAGCACGACTTTCGATCACAAAGTGTGTACATGTTTTGCTTAAATGAAAACACGGTTATGTGGAATGGTTCCACAAGACCAATAGTTTATGATTGTATGTACGGAGGCGAGTATATTGCGGTTATAAATCGCAAAAGGAAGTGGTATGGATCAAGGAAACATGACCAAACTCTCGTAGCCACGAGTTATCGGATTTATGGTTGTTTATTCCGTGAAACGCAATAGTACAAGCCAAAAATGCCGAGGTCACAACCACTTCTAGCCAATACTCAGAAAATTTCATTTGATCCTTGAAATTTTGTGAACAGATGTGATCATAGGTATTTGAAATGTTCCAATCCTGCTGAAGATTAACACTAGCGGGAACGTGCGGACCCGTTTACAAAACCGCTCTCTCTAGTCGCGCGTGACTGTCATGCGATGACTATGGGTATGGAGATACGTAGAGGAGGAAGAAGAGAGTAGAGTGTAGTTATCTAATACGATAGTCCTCGCAGGTTGTGGGTATGGAGATACCCATAGGTAAACGTTGTATCACCCAAATACTTAGTCCATATGAATGTATCCCTTTTAAAAATTTTGTTTACTTAAATTTTCATGCATTCACCTTATATGAAAACTGTGTGCTAGGTTGTGTAATATGATTACATGAACCTTGATTTGAACTTGTGTGGACGTCGACATGGTTGAGGACCATGTGCAGCGAAACCGTCACACTTAAAGTGTCATTTCTAAACATCCCTAGTCGCGGGTCAGTTTGCTTAAGAGAGAAGCATTACTATTACAAGGGAATAGACTGAACGCGTACACTAGTACGTTAGCCGAGGAGATGATTATGTTTTGCTAATCATGGGACAAGGTGTTTGTCGAATCGGGAACGTAGATATATGTTAGGTTACATGTATTGGATATGACCGAAGCCGCGAGACCATGACATGGTTTAGTCATTATAGATGGACTTGCGACGGATGGGGTTTTAGATTCTTCATACTTGTGGGGATCATTGATTGCGTTACGTGCGTAACACAATGCTTTGATATGATCTTACGCTCACCGTAACAGGGAGTTAAAAGGGTCATCATTGGGTATTGTCCGAAACACGGAATTCAATGTGAGTCTCCAAGATAGGAATTGTTTATTCCGAAAGGAAGAGATATCTCTTAGGCGCCGCTCGATGAGTCGATTAACGAAAACCGTGGCCACGGTCAATGATATTAATGGTTAATATCGATTGAAATTTGTTAACTCAACTCGGAATCGGGGAATAAGTGTAGTTAATCGAATTATAAGGATGACTATTACCATGCCTTTTGATTAACGGATATCGTAAACAAGAGAACTAGTAACCGCTATTCGAGATAGGCACAATGATCACAATCATTATTCGTTTAACATGGGTAGCTATGATGGAGTGACTAGATCCCGCTCATGAGCTTGTAGGCATTGGAAACAACCAACTGCCATCGTTAAGTCGAACCTACATGGTCACACAACGAGTCGTACTAAGTCGGGCTTGATCATAAAATTGTCACATTGGATGTGCATAGCTTGGTATTTGATACGCGAGCTATATTCTCTAAAATCGTGCGTATTGGATATGCATGAGTACCTTTTAGGTAGATCTGAAATTGAGTGGGAGACTGAAGGAAATACAGTTTCAGGATCAACCGTAAAAGTGTACACAAGGATAAACGAATGTAGTCGTACATTCGTGGCCATAACTGTCAGTGGGAAAATCCGATTTGAATGGTTCAAATTGGGTTATATAGATAATTAGATTATCTATAACCTTCATGTAGAAATATATTTCATATGAACGAAGTATTAGTGTCGTTTATGTGAAATACCGAAAGGGTGCAACAGTATGACATACAGTTAGTAAAACAATCATAACTTTTGCATACGAACTCCAATTGGGTTGGGCCAAATTGGGTTGTGTAAATAATTAGATTATCTACAACGTTCATGTTGGGTGATTTTCTGTCTGAGAAATTTATCAATTTCGAAATGACAGAAGACTGACCAGGTTCATGCAGTTTTCTGTGTGAGAGGGTGTATATTGGATATACATGCCTTTTGGCTAATCCTGATCCTATTAGGTATAAATAGGATACTTTCTCTCTCATCCAAATCAGTTGAATCATTCTAAGCAAGTGATTATTCTGCCCAATATACACAAGAAAAAGAGCAAATTCAGATTTGATCTTTAGTGAGTGAAAGGGTGCGAAGAGAGAGAAATCGAGAAAGGAGTTTCTCGAGTAATAGAGAATCAAACGATCGAGCAAGTTCGCAGGTGCATCGTCTAGGCAGGTGCATCCGCGACCGACGTCTTGCGACTCACGGTGGATACAAGTAGAGGAGCGACAATTGTGGCTCTTAGATTGTGATCGACCCAAGGAGTGAGAAGACGGCCAACGAACGGTGAAAGACGCGTGGTATGGGACGCGCGGATTGTCACCAACGTGACAGGAGATAGAAGGCGGCGATCAACCCTTCGTTTGTGATCAATTTCACGCTGGTATAGATCTATCCTTCTAATTGCATCGTACCCTCGAAGTCATGGCGTGATCTCGGGAATCGGAGAATCGGACCGGGCCTTCATTCCGCTGCGCGGGCCCGGGGTCGAGGATATTCTCCTACACAAACAACAAGAAGGTATTGATTTCGAAGAGACATTTGCCCCCGTCGCCCGTTTGGAATCCATACGACTCCTATTGGCTTACGCCGCCATCGAGGGATTCACTCTCTATCAAATGGATGTCAAAAGTGCCTTCCTAAACGGGGAAATCGAAGAAGAGGTCTACGTTGAACAACCTCCGGGATTCAAAGATCCAAAATACCCAAATCACGTGTGTCGACTATCGAAAGCCCTATACGGGTTAAAACAAGCCCCTCGAGCTTGGTATGGGCGTCTCTCGACATTTCTTCTATCCAACGGATTCGAGCGTGGTAAAACCGACACCACCCTCTTCACACGTAAAAAGGGAGATTCAATTTTACTCATTCAAATTTATGTAGATGACATTATTTTTGGATCTAGTGACCCGGCACTTGCCGAAGAATTTTCAATTCTTATGCATAGTGAATTCGCCATGAGCATGATGGGGGAGCTCACATTTTTCCTCGGACTTCAAGTCAAGCAATCATCCGAGGGGATATTCGTCAATCAATCTAAATACACTCGCGAACTCCTCAAACGATTCGAGCTAGATCAAACTAAAACGAGTGATACTCCCATGGCTAAGGAATCGAGACTAGATGCGGATGAGGATGGCGAATCATTCGACATAACGGAATATCGAGGTATGATTGGTAGTTTATTATATCTAACGGCAAGTAGGCCCGATATTATGTTTTCCGTGTGTCTATGTGCCCGGTTCCAAGCTAACCCTAAGGTATCACACTACATCGCGGTAAAACGCATCTTCCGATACCTTAAGGGAACAATCGACTTAGGAATTTGGTATGACCATAGTGAAAATCTCGTCTTGATAGGGTACACGGATGCGGACTTCACCGGTTCAAGGGTTGACCGCAAAAGTACGAGTGGAACTTGCCAATTCTTAGGCGGGTCACTCGTCTCGTGGTCAAGCCAGAAACAACATTCCGTTGCCCTATCAACGGCCGAGGCCGAATATGTAGCGGCGGGAAGTTGTTGTGCCCAATTACTATGGCTAAACCAAACACTAGGCGATTACGGGTTAAATTTTCGAAAAATCCCCATATTGTGCGACAATAATAGCGCAATATGCATCTCGAAAAATCCCGTGCATCACTCCCGAACCAAGTACATAGACATCCGTCATCACTTCATCTGGGATCACGTGGAAAAAGAGGACGTCAAACTTGAACGGGTAGACACGCTAGATCAAATCGCCGATATCTTCACAAAATCTCAACCGTTTGCTCAATTCTCCGTCCTACGATTAAAGCTAGGTATGCTTTCTCTCAAAGATTAAAATTCCTATCAAAATTCATTAGATACGCATCATTGATTATCATGAATACTCTCATGCGCATTTCATAAATTTTTCATGCGAAATTTTGTCACGAAACGCATATTTCCATATCCATAAAAACTATTTTAGATAAAATATATATTTTTGGAATTTATGACACACAAAAACTTTTCAAAAACCAAATTTTAACTCCTCGTCACAGTAAATAGTCCGTTATAACGCACCAATGTGCGTTACAACGGACCTAAGAGGGCAAGCCAAAACCTGCAAAATCATAAGGTTCGTTACAACGGATAAGCCAATACGTTGCAACGGACATAACCTCTCCGTTACAACGTAAGTGTCTGCGTTCCAACGGACCAACTGAGTTCTGAAAACCTCTCCAAACACAGAAGTCCGTTACAACGGATTAACCAATCCGTTACAACGGATGTGTGCGTTACAACGAACATATTTCGTTGTAACGGAAGTCTGCAATACCAGTTAAAATATCCCCAAATCGACAGTTGCGTTACAACGGAACTACACTTCCGTTGCAACGGACTTGGCGGTAACTGCAATATAACCCAAGGGGCGGCTCTCTCTTTCCACTCTCCTCACATTCTTCATCTCTCTCGAAAATCCTTCCTCTTCGGTTTCACTCCTCCAGACCGGTAAACTCTTCCTCTTCTCCCTTTCCTCTTCCTATTTAACCTCCATACTTCACTCTATTGAGATCCAAACACCCCTCATCTCTCTCGAAAACCCTTATTTCTCTCAAAAACCCTAGTTCTCTCCTAACTTTCTCTCTCTCTCTCTCTCTCTCGAAAAATGTCTACCAAGAGAGCGAAACGTCCATTACCAACCGGAAATCGCCGATTCGAGTTCAACAACACCGAAAACCATTACCTCTTCGAATCAATTACGCGAGCACGTAAATTTCAGGACGAATTCAAAGAGCGTCCGGTCGTGAAATGTTTTTACGTGGAAATTCCTCCCGAGGCTATCACGCTTCGCGAAAACATCCAACATCGAATCACCGATTGGAGTCTCGGCGGGTTGTGTAGTCTTCAATACCCCGTATACAACCAAATCGTGCGTCTCTTTTATGCTCACGCCACACATGACGACGACAACAAGTGTATTCGAAGCTATGTCCTCGGTAAGGAATTAACAATTTCGGAATCAAACCTAATCGAATGGCTCGGTCTATCCCCGGATGGTGAGCGATTCTATGTGAGTCGCGTTGACTCGTATCACGGTAATGACTCGGAGGAGATGGAGAAAATCACCACTAATGATGGAACGTATTCATACTCCACCAAATACGAACCTAATCTCCGAATCGCGTGGCAAATCGGGAATAACGTTCTCACCCCGGTTGTTAAATTAAAAACGAATCTCGAAACACGAAACAAGGTGTTGATCTACAATTTTTGGTACCAAGATACACCCACAATCAACATTCCAAACTTGATCATCAAGCACATGGAATACTCGTTGCGAGTCAGCACATCCTCTCTTCCCTATGGCCACATCATCACCCTCGCATGTTTCAAATCCGGGATTACGATACCGGAATCGGAATGGCCATTCGGGAAGGTAACGACCGACAATCTGTTGTCTCCCGAACGCCTCGAAGTGTTAGGACTAAGTCGAAAGAACAATCGAGGCCTCTCGGACCATTATTCTCGAAACAACCGAGCCGGTCCCTATTTCTTTCCCGAAATCCCCTCCGCATGGGTTCGATTTGACCCTCCGACGCAAGAGACCAACAATCCTCCGTAACCTTCCCGCGGGTCCAAACGGGGTGCTCTCAATGATGGCTCTAGCTCATCCACTCAACCGTCTTTAACTCCTGAGGACATGCAAGCACTTCTCGCGGCCCAAACCCTCGAACTAAACACTAGCGCCGAATCAAGACGCGATGAGATCCTCGCCGACAATCGTATGACCCGCGATACCGTTCTTGCGGCCCGCGACGAGGTTTTGGCTGATAACACTCTCACCCGAAACCATGCGGTTCAACTCCGTACGGAATTATATGACTATATCGATACCAAATTCGAGGAAATGAACCTTCGCTTCAAAGCCTACAACGATCCCGACGATGAAGACTCGAACGGAGATGATTAGAGTTATGTGTGTCTACCTAGCTCATTAGAGCATAACAACATTTTCTAAAATTAGTACCTATTTGCATATGTCTTGTCATGTTTGTTTTCGAAAAACTTGTTTTAATTATGCTATTTCGTATGTGTATCCATGCATGTTTGCGTGTAAAAATTTGAATTTATGATTAAGAGTTGATTTGGTCAAAATATTTGTGCAAATGAGTAGTATATTACTTTGTTCACATTCTCATTACTAAAACTCGAAAATTATATCACCTATTAATCTCAAAAATCATTCATAATTTAAAAAGAGTATTCAACTACATCAAAGCCTATACATGCGCGATATGCACGTGTTTAGGGGGAGCTTGCATGTAGGGGGAGCTTTCCTTCATGATTTTTCAAATTCAATCCCTTTTGATCCACTTTCAAAAAGGGGGAGAAAGGATAATCGTATTGGAAAGTTACCGATAATCGATGTATCTCTCCAAATCGACATTGTTTTGAAATGAATCAAATTAAAGGGGGAGTTTGTTGGTTCAAATTTCCTATTGTTTGATTATCTCAAATACAATGTCGATACTACTAAAGAAATCTAGCAAGATAAATGTGTAGGAGATAGGTACAAAATGAAAGGATCAATCAAGAATAACAAGAATTAAAGACGTCGAAGAATCATGGATAAAATCAAGACGCACATAAATCAAGACGTTGAAGAATTGCGAAGAAGATCAAGACATAGAAGATTCCGCAAGTTGGGATATCTACCTAATCATCAATACAATATATATGTAATTCTAAACTTGTTTAAAAGATTAAACTCAATGAAAAAGTACTTGAATTCAATTAAAAAGGCTGAAATCAGTATGTCCGTTGCAACGAAATTCCAGTCCGTTGTAACGGAACTACTCGATTTATTCAACATGGGAAAAACCAGTATAGTCCGTTGCAACGTAATCACCAATACGTTGTAACGGACATGTACGTTGTAACGGAACTCTATCTCCGTTGCAACGTTATTTTATTTCCAATGAGGAAGCCTGTCACAGAAGAATGTCCGTTGTAACGGACATTAACGTCCGTTGTAACGGACATCAAGGCTTCACTTCAGTATAAACTCCCACATGAGTCCGTTGCAACGGATTAACCAATCCGTTGTAACGGAATCCCTCACCACGTTGTAACGGAAAACACTCCGTTGCAACGGGAATTAAAACCCAAAACTGAAGTGTTGTCTCAGTAGAAAGTCCGTTGTAACGGACTCAAGTCCGTGGCAGCGGACTAACTAACACAGAGTTCCGTTGTAACGTACTAATCTACGTTACAACGGACTGTGCAATAAATTCAAGTACGTCAGCCATAACGGCTAGTTTTTGAAAGTTCCGTTGCAACGGACTATTCAGAATAAGCAATTGAGGGAAGTGACTATGTGTTCTATAAATAGAACCCTTCCCTCATTCTCTCTCTTCACTTCAACTATCCAAATCTAAACTTCCAAAGAGAGAAACCTTGCTATATCATTGAGCTAAAACAATCTTCTAAATCATTCTTAGAGATTAGATTTCCCTCTTCCCTTCCAAATACTATTACCAACTTGCGTGACCGATCACGTTTAGTTAGTATTTAGATATCGTAATAGGCTAGTACCAAGAGTGTAAAGCCGCCATAGATCGAGAGAAACGTGTAACTCGATCTAGGCAAAACCTTGTACAAATACTATTCTCAAAGACTTGGTGTATGTTATGTTGCACGGATACAGATACGAGTATCGTATCCGTCACGATTCGGCGATACGACGATACGGCAGTTTTAAAAAATATATAGGATACGATACGGCCATTATATATAATATTTTATTATTTTATTAATTATATATATTATATTATATATAGTATATATTTGACATACAATATCATAAATTTTTCATTTACTTAGTTAATACTCGGTCTTATGCACACTGTGTAACCTCAAAAGAAAGAGTCAATACTCGAATCTTGCATTACATAATAGTTTGGTTGCCACAGAGAACCCTGTGTCCTATATATTTGACATACAATATATAGGATACGATACGGCCATTATATATAATCTTGCATTTCTCTTGGATTAAGTTAACATCTAACACGTACTGGTTATCATTTTAATTAAATAGACGAATCGAAATTATCCAAATTTTACCATAACTACTCTATGTCCTAATTAGTATATTTAATTAAAATAATAACTAGTACATGTTAGCTGTTAACTTAATATATAATTAATAATTGTTCGAATTCATAAATTTGAATAAATTTTACTGAATATTTAATTATATATCTTAATTATCAATATAATTGAACGTAATAACTAAATAATGGAGAATTCGGCGTGTACACTTTGGAGGGGTTTAATTTTTTTATATATTTTTTCAACAGTGTCACGTGTGTGTGTCAGATATTAAAAATAAAAAAAATTAATTTCCTCCAAAATGTACCCGCCGAATTCTCCATTATTTAGTTATTACGTTCAATTATATTGATAATTAAGATATATAATTAAATATTCAGTAAAATTTATTCAAATTTATGAATTCGAACAATTATTAATTACATATTAAGTTAACAGCTAACATGTACTGGTTATAATTTTAATTAAATATATTAATGATAACATAGAAATGTTATGATAAAATTTGGATAATTTCGATTCGTATATTTAATTAAAATAATAACCATTACATATTAGCTGTTAACTTAATACATAATTAATATTCATTCAAATTCATAAATTTGAATAAATTTTACTGAATATTTAATTGTATATCTTAATTATCAATATAATTAAACGTAATAACTAAATAATGGAGAATTCGGCGGGTACTTCTTGGAGTGGAATATTTTTTTTTTAAAAAGATATGTGATTCAGCGCCTTTATTTAACTGCCTTAATTACTCGGTAAACAAAGGCGCTGAATGGTTCCCCGCTATTTAAAAAAGGCGCTGAATGGTACCCCGCAAAAGAAATTTTGAGAATTATGTTCAAAATTTGGTTATTTCGGATATAAAATTTAAAAACTTGGTTACATCTAAAAAATTTCCTTTATTATTTGTTGTTTGGCAAGAATAGATGGGATAAATTACACTATACCCGACTTATCCAGCTCCCAAACAGGGACTTAGTGAAAAGCTATTACAACGATGCCCCTAACATTATAAGCACTGTCCTATTTATAGTGTGAACACAAACTCTATTACTCTCTTATACTAATTTGACTACTCTCGTTGTATGGACTCACCAGTCCACTTCTTTCTTTGGTGCACAAGACCCAGTGCACGCTTCTTTTATTTTTGCCTTACGCTTTCTCTTTATTTGAAGATGGCTAATATGCAGGGTACCCCCTGTACTTATTTATTTTACACAATGTAAAGTTCCTTACAGATTTCTTCGGCGAGCCAGAGATATATTGATTTCCTAGGGGAGCCAGATAGATCAGCGACGGCGGGCAGAGCATCGACGTGGGTGGCGACGTTGACGATTTCTTTGGAACACTTGCAAAAAACTGAGCTTATTGGATATATTTTGCAAGCGGGTCCGTGTGTTGGAAACAAGATCCGAATTTTACTTTGGGCTAGGCCCTTCAAAAAATTCGACCCAAGGCCAGGGCCTGTGGAAACCCATTAATCAAATCCGAATTAACGTTTTTTACCAATCCAAATCAGTCCCAAGGACTTTAGTTCTTTTACAAATAGAGAAAGTCTTCGTTAAAATGAGGATCCTTCGTGAACACAGCAAATACGAGACGAGATGGCATGGCAACGGAGACGAGATGACGTGGCAGAGACAGGATTGCATGACAGAGCCAATATGACGTGGCAGAGACGGGATTGCATGACAGAGACAGACGAGATCGCATGGCTGAGAGAGATGGCTTGGCGGCAGAGGAGATGATATGGCGACGGCGACGGCGACGGCATAGAGGAAGATGCGACACAGATGACCTGGCCGCAGTGATGAGATGGTGGCGCAGAGCAGACGATGTTTGAACACACAAACCCTAAAATCTCCCAATTAGAATTAGAATTGTTATTTATGAAGAAAAGAAACACTTGATTCATCCGAGAGTAAGAAAAGGAAATATCTTCTACGATATTGGTAGAGCCTTATCTTCCACATTCCAGGATTATTTTAGACAATTAAGTTCCTTACTAAACCCAATTAAGCACGAAAATATTGAATAGAACTTGACTATAGTATACTCAATTTGGTAACCTCCCACCGTGCATGGACTCAAAAATTAACTTCCAATTTTGGTTTGATCAGAACTTTTGATGTATTCTTACAAAAATATACAGTACTGTATTTGACTATACACTATGTTACGCGGATACTTCAAAAATGCAAAAGTATCCTGAAGATACGGATATCCGATACGGATACGGATACGATACGGCTCGGATACGTATCGGATACGCCACGTGGCGTATCCGATTATTTTAATATTTATTTTTTCCGGATACGGCGGGGATACGGCAGGATACGGCTGGGATACGTTCAGGATACGGCTGGGATACTCCATTTAGGATACTTCGGCACATTATATATTTTGGCCCATAATATTTTTAAATAAATTATATAGGATACTTCTAGGATACTTCTAGGATATTTTCAAATTAATTCTAGGATACTTCTAAAATAAATTTAGAATACTTTTATGATATTTGTATTGTTATGTTGATTTTATTTATTGTCATGATATTTAAATTCAAAATATTATTTAATATATTTATTATGTACAATATAAATATATTAAAATAATAATTATATAGCCGTATCCGTATTCGTGATTTTTTGAAAATTGTCGTATCGCCGTATCCGTATCCGTGCAACATAGACTATACATGGTAGTTACAAATTTAGCCCTCAAAAATTAATTATTGTGTTAAACTTAACGTAAAATCGTAAACATGTTATTCAGGTGCATTTATTCTCAGGAGTAGCTCCTGTGGTGGTCTACTCTTTGTGGTGTTGTATTCTTCGTGGCACATCACTCGTGGTTGTCGCTTGTTATGTCATTTGGCACTGTCGTGATATGTTCTATGTAACACTTCTGTGGTCAGGGCGTGTTGCCCTTGGATTGTTTTCTTCGGGAAGTAGCTCTCGAAAGCAAGGATATCGATTCGTGTCCGTATCAGCACTTTACTGCCACACATGCATGGTTCTTTCGATGCTCTCAACATTATACTACGTAATTGGCATCTGAGTCCGTTTGTGTGTGTGCGTGTGCGTGTCATGTAATTTACATTTGAGTTTGTGCATGTATCATTTGAGAAAGGTTGAATTTGATTCAGAACTTTCTCAGTACATGGGGCTATATGGATGGCTGTGTGCTTAGACATTCCTAAAAGAATTTGCATAGCTGAGAATATAACTGTTGCAGTTGCAATGTATATTTTGATGTTTTTGTAGAAGAATTGGGAAATAGATGTTTGATGTAAATTGCAATGTCTTTATTTTATAGTTTGATTTGAAAAAAAAAATCATGATTACAAATAATTTTTTTGATGATCATATACAGCCAAGTTAATTATGAAATTGAGTAATAAACATAAATATGTATTGTTAATATATAATTAAGATGATTATATACAATTAAATTAATTATTAAATTGAATAATATATAGTAACTCATCCAAGTATAAATATAATGTTAAATCAATAATATATTTAAAAATATGGAAAATCAATGTTACACATATGATAATCATAATCACTCTAATTCCAAATCACAAAAAATAGAATTGAAAATAAGTGACAATTGTGCCACTCATTAGACCCACTCCGCCATAGTTAGCTTGAATCGAAGAGATATTGAATGAACTCTGAGAAGAACATGACTCGAGAAATAGGATTTAGGAGCAGTTCATCGGAAGAAACACATCCAAAAGTATAAGTATCTATCAATATCACATATTTACCGAAAGTTCGAAATAAAATAGGAATTATTGGATTAATGAATTATCAACTAAAAAGAACAATATTGATGATTTTTTGCAATTTAGTCCCTGTCCAGAAAATTTTATTTTTTATCGAAATTTCAGCCAATTATCGGTATCTATTGAGATCTTTCATAAAAGATTCTCATGACATTACTGATCGTGTTATTAAATCAAGGTTTAGCCAATTTATTTTCTTATTGACTGTTTTTCAATCTCTATATGTTATTGATATCTTCATGTAATCAGCATTCATGCTTTTATTGAAACTTCACGTAATAAATCGATCTCTATATGTTATTGATATCTTTCAAACGAACAAGTGGATGTTAATTTCATAATATGGTTCTGAATATCGGACTCGGACTCGGACTCGGTCGGCTCCGGAGACTCGGGACTCGGTCGACTCGGACAAGACTCGGGCGAGTCAAAAAAAAAAAATCGGACGGTTCGTAAAAAAATCAGAAAAAAAAGAAAAAAAAATATTTTAAAAATATATAAACATTCATAAACATGATACACACTAATTCAACTCATAAAATCCAAATTACTACTCATAAAACCCAAATAGTGTGCAAATAGTTACATACAGTATAATATTTACATTAGTAGACATTAAAAGAGTGCAAAGAGTGCAAATAGTTACAAAGAGTGCAAATAGAAACATACATCATAATGTTTACAAAAAGTGCAAATAGTTACATTAAAAGACATACAACATATTTACAAATAGTGCAAATAATTACATATAGCAAATAGTTACATTCAGCATAATGTTTTTTTTTTCAAAGAGTCTTCAAAAAGACATTGCTTTCAAATAGTTATACAAAAGTTACAAAATAGTGCAAAGAAATGGGAACATGGAGTAATAATATTCAAATATTACAAAAGAGTGCAACTTTTTGTAATTTTTTTTGAAGTTAAAAAAATGAGAGCAAGAAATAGAAGCATAATATTCATAGATTAATTAAGTTTATTCTTAAAAAATAAAAAAAATAAAAAAAATATATATTAATCTCAAAATTGTAATATATTAGATAGAACAATGTGTGTGTGTCTATATATATATATATATATATATATATATATATATAAGAAAATATATTAATACCTATACAACAATATATTTATTAACAATTTTTTTACAAAAATAGATTACTTAATTAATATAATATCTTTTTTATGAAACATATGGTGTATAACGTCACTGTATACTGTACATTCCCAACTTGGGTAAAATGTGGTGAATATTAGCAATTCTTCCCAAAAGTTGCTTGGCTGAGATTTTGTATGGTTATTTTGCTTGTCTAAAAAGAAAAAGTCAAGCAAAATTATGGTAAATGTTGAAGCAAAGATGATACACTTACCGAAATTATCCACCGAATAACCACCGAACAACACATGGCAACAATCTATTGATTAAATAATTATGGGACCCATTCAAAACATACCTATTTTGTTATTTCGGTATCAAATCGGTGAGATATTTCGGTAAGTATATACTTTTTGATGTTGAAGTGTACAAAAAATAACAAACAAATTGCCATAGAAGATCCTATCATCTCTCTCATTTTTCCAATCACACCTCCTTCCTTTTCTTTGCTGTTCAGCCATGGAAAGCTCGTAAACTCAAAAATATGAACCCTACATTTCTTATTCCGACCAACTCGTCCTTCTTTTTAACTGGAGATTCAGCTTGCGAAAACTATGAACTGTGGTATGCACTATCTTGAAAAAAAAAAAAAAAAAAATTCGGTGACTCGGATCCGATTTTATCGGGTCAAAATCGGCTCGGTGGCCACCGAGTCCGAGAATATCGGCCGAGTTTTTTTTATCTCGGCCGATATTACGAACCATCATCCATCATATAACTAACTAAGTAAGATCTTTCAAAAATCTCGGTTTGGGAATTTAACCAATGCTAGCAAGAAACCTTTCATTAATTACCCAAAGCAAGATAGGCAAAAATTGCACCCACAAAAAGAAGATCCCTTCGCCAACTCATTATCGTGCTGGCTTTTTCTTCTTTGGATTCTTTCCGTTTAATTCTCTCTCCGCGCCATTTTCTCAGTACTCTCTGGATGCAGATTGTACACTCAAGGAAAGATAAATTGCGAACTAGTTAAAATGAATAAAAGGAGATTAAACAGCGCGAATTAGACTAATAAGGAAGAACGAGGCTTCTAGTTGATTGAATTAGAGCTTAATTAAGCCTCAATTTGATTGAGTTGGCAAATTAAGAGGCGTCCTCAGAAATTAGACCTAACTATTTATAAATTCCTTGAAATAGAGAAAGAGAACTCACGAAAAGACAAATCACCGCATTTGAAACAAGATAAAAGTCGATATACGTCGTCCTAGGTGTCATTCGCCATTAATGGAGCGAACTGATTTTCTCCTCTCCTTGGTTTTCGATTAAACAGTAAACATGATGCATCCCAATTCCCACCTCTCTAAAACGGTAAAAAGCAACAAATAGCGAATTTTTCCCGATTTTACGAAACCTAGAATTACGTTCCAAGTTTCCAAACCGAGAACTGGATTTCAATATCTCGCCCTAATGAAATTAAGAATTAAGTTTCCCGCATATGAAAATCAGCGATTCAGTTTCTCGAAATTTAAATAAGGAATCATATTTCCCGGTTTACGAAGCCAGGCCTTGAGGTCTGGGCCGCAACCAAGTTCACTGTCCACCTTCTCAATCTAAGTTTTGTCCTTTTCTTTTAATTCTCCCCTCAAAATAATTTTATCATAGGCAAGTATTATAGAACTTATATATGAGCCTGGTTTTGTGTATTTTTACAATTATTACGAGATCTTATAAAATCAGACCAAAACAAAAAGATCAAAGTAATACGCAATTGCGATACTATAATGTAGATTGAGGATTATATAATTGTACTTTTCATACGAGTTGATTGCATAATTCAATTCAATCTCTATACAAAATAGGATTATCTCGCATATGTCATTTTTTAATTTTTTTTTTTTTATGAAAATGTTATATGGATTTGCGATAAAAATCGAGCGGAAAGGAAAGTGAAGAGGCGAAATGAGAAGTCACTAGATGAAAGCACCCAAATCAGATCGGTGCACGAGATAGTGACGTGGCAAATTGTCAATGGATGAAGTGGCGGAGCATTCGAGCGAGGTAAAGACCGTAAACTCGGATCATGGGCTGTGAAGACAAGCCCAGAGGCCCACTTCTTTTTTATTCTCAGCTTTTATTATAATCTTTTTCGAATTTAAGAGTAAATGTAATTAACAAATTTAAATATGCTTGATTTAGTTAATGAAAAAAAAATAGAAGAAGTGTATGAAAACCTTCTCTATTTTCCCTTCAAGATAAAAATTGCATGCATTCCTTATAAAATATAATTTTTATTTTTCACAACGAGGAATTCATGACATAATTAAAATCTCCAATATAATGTATATACTAAATCATAAATCTAATATCATATGTTACATGGATACGATAGATATCGGTATCGTTACCTATCCATTAGATACACTATGAATAGCATGATATCTCAATTTTAGAAAGATCTAGAATAGGATATAGATATAAGCAGGAACGATTAACGAAACCAGCAACTATTGTTGGACGGGGGGATTATTTTTGTAGGGGAAACGCTATTTCTAGAACCGATATTTCTGAATCTAGAGCAATTATATCAAAATTCCCAAAATATCATTTTCTAATCATAAAGTTGTTTTTGTATGACTTGAAGTAAATAATTATAAGTTTTATTGTATTTGTTTCATTATAATAAATTATCTTTTATAATGCAAATTTTTATTATTGGACATCAAAGAAACGAGTAACATTATTTACGGATCAAAGGTCACTGCACATTTTTTTATATCGAGTTTAATTAGTTTTAGTAGATTTGGATTTGAGAAAGTTGTTATTTTGTATGAATAAATATTTTTATTGATTTCAATATTATTATTGTTTTGAATTATTTATGAAGGGGTGTTATTTATTGATATTATTTCAAATATAGAGTACATGATGGACGAAAATAAATCTTTAATTATTTACATTGATGTTAATTTTAAATTTTAACAATTAATCAAGATTGATTAGAGAAGGGTATTTTGGGGATTTTGATATAATTGCTCTAGATTCAGAAATATCCACTCTAGAAATAACGCTTCCCTTTTTGTAATTATAAAATATGTCATGCAAAACATACAAAATGCATCATTAAATTACAACGAGCAATCAAAATATACTAACTAACAAAATATTTTAAAGACGAAAAGGAACACGTCTTGTCTGCATCATATCAAAATCGTCTATGATCTTGTCCGTCGAGAAAGATTCGGCAATTTTCTTTGTCAATATAGACAATCAAATAGTTTGTTAAAAAATCACCATCCATTCTAGTATGAAGTCTCGTCTTGACGATTTTCATGGCCGAAAAATCGCATCATGCCGCCGCTGTCGAAATTGGAAGCATTAAAACAAGACACAAAAATCTATCGACTAAAAAAAGATCTCAAATTTCCTAGTTGTCACTAGTGATTGACATGAATCAAAAATTGTGGATAAATTCAGCAATTATGGATCAATCGACACATCAATTTGAGAATGCCTTAATTGACATCTTATAAAAATTCTTTCTTGCTCATTAAAATTTATAAGATAAAAAAAATTCGGCAAACTCGCATATGTTATTCATGTCGAATGTCTCGTACGAATTTTGCGTGTTCAATGCGATGCTCAAGATAATGAATTTAGTCTCACCGAATCTACTATCTGACTCTTGTATTTGTTGGTCGATTGTTGGCTAAAAAGGAAGAATACTCAAAAAAAATTAAGGACTAAATCGAGTGAAAGGAGAAAAAAAGTTTACCTTTGATGGCTACAAAGGAAGAATCCTCCAATGTGAGAACTCCCTCAAAACAGAGAAAATAAATGAGGATTTGTATTAAAATATATTTTTATATGTTCACGAGAGATTCATTTTTTGGTGGGCCACTTCAAATGGGCTTGGACATGTATTTCATACACTTGAGTTCTATAAGTACCATATGGTAGATATTAAATTCATAGGGGAGAGGGGTTTAGGCCCACCTTGGATTAAAATTTTATAGATATGCATGGAAGTGTTTCAACATTTTTTTTGGATTGTGAATAAACTTCCTTCTAGAAAGATGATCAGTTTGTAATTAAAACTGATAAGTAACGCATATCTTAACACTGATAAGTAACGCATAATCAATCACGATTGACATGTATTTTTCTCATATTTTATTATTGGAGGTAAAATCAGCACACCATGCTTTCAAATAAAGTTCTTTAATTCTTCTTAATTATTCATTATGTGAGAATCAATTTGCCTTTTATTTTATATGTATATATAACAATGTCAGTTTAAAGTAATTCATTGATAAGTGTGATATGGTGTAACAACTAACAAATAATAAAATTATAAAAAGTAAGAGAGGGAGAAATATATAAAATCCTAACTCGCAAGAGTCTTGCGGCACATATATAAAAGATTAAAAAAAATATTTAGCTTTACTTAATGAACAAACAATGATAGAAATACATATTACATAAATGTTATGAAAAGTAAAATCCTAACTCGCAAGTCGTCTATGTGCACTAACATGAATTAACAAGAAATATTATAAAAATGAAAGATCAACGTTAGGGTTTTTAGATAAAGTCACATAACTAATATCTACTCAATTAATGGAGTAGGCTTGTCAGGACAAGAGAGAGAGAGAGAGAGAGAGAGAGAGAGAGAGAGAGAGAGAGAGAAATAAGGGAAAGAAAGAGGAGGAAACGTAGGGCATATAGAGAATTCAATATTCGCGAGCTCCCGTTCTGCAGCGTGGTGGCAGGACCGCTAGGGTATTGGCTCCGGACTAATATTCTACCCATTTTCACCGTTATTATCTCATATTCTCTTTCCAATTTGAATCAAATTTCGTTCACAGATTCTTTCTGAAACAGTCGAGACATAGGTTAACGGAACGTTAGAGTTGATCAACAAAAAATTGCATCATGATTTGATCAAACGGTCAATGTGGTGTTTGGACAGATATTTAGTACAAAGGGTTTTGGACAGGCTCCGGACCCGTTAATTGGACTCCTAGAAACATTTCACATAATTAATATTGAAATTTTTAATTGTTAATTTGAGTTAATTAAATTACTAAAAATATTTTCAAGAACGTGGAATGAATTAAGTTGCCAAAATTATTCCAAACTATGGTTAATTAAGTATAAACAAATTTTGATCAAAGAATTAATTAATTATACTTGTTAATATTAAGAAAAATGTATGAAATAAATATTATTTGAATATTTTAATTGCTAACTAATCAAAGTATTACAAAGTTGTGTTAATCGGGGAATTCTCAAATATTTTATTAAAGATATATTGCATTAACCGGTAATTACATTACAATTTAATTAACAGTTAATTACCGTTATGTTAGTTGAAGGGGATATTTGAATGCAAAAGTGGATCGGTGAACTAATATCATGTCCATGACATTACGTCAATCATCACAAGTAAGGGGAAATCTCGGGGGCACGATAAAATTTCCCCATACTTAGAACCAATATAATAATTTCGAATGATTTTGGAGACTTAACCCATATACGGCGGGACCGGAAGGAATCGCCAAGACTCAATTTCCTCCAATATATCAAAACAATTGAACAGAAACATAAATACATAATTTTCGAAAATAACTTGAATAAATTGTGTCCCTGACTCTATCAAAAACAATGAGCCATTATTTATTTATAGATATATAATAGTCATGCAATCAACAAGACCATTATTCCCTTTAACATTCATAGGTTTTGAATTCATGATAATAGTTTCAACTAAGTATATTCCCAATCATTACAATTACATGACAATTGTCTCAACTAGGTCATGCAAACAGCATGACTATCGTTCTTTGATCATTTTGTATATAATTCATAGTTTTAATTCAACAAAATAATAGTAAGTTTCATATAAAGTCCGGTAAAAATCAATCACACCAATTTCATGCATCCGCTACTTTGTCTACTAAACAAATCATTAAATTTATTTACATACATTTTTTTGTTTCAAAGAAACATACGACTAAATATCCATTTGTTCAAATATTTTAATAATATAATATACACTATTTTCTAAAAGGATTACTAACTTCATCTTCTTCCGTAGTTGAAAAATTCACACTTTTAAATGTAAAAAATCCTAATTAAATATTGATCTTTTAAAATTTTGAAATTATACAAATAAATAACAAAAAGAACCAACAATAAAAGAGAATGGACATGATCAATGGCTGAAATCGTCCCACAGAAGGGACCAATCTCACCTCGTTGAATATATATATATATATATTGGGTAGGCTCAATGGCCAACATGCTAGTTTGGCCAACATAGCCAACATTTTATAAACCGTTGGATCAATAAATCGGAGGGTTGAAATTATGTCGGCACCTGCTAAAAAGTTCCCCCGATTTTCGTTCATAAAGACCGGTTTAATTCGGTTTTTCTACAAAAACCGGACTGATTTGTCTCACGATTTTTTTCATTTCTTGTCGTCTTCGTCCTTTCTATGTTTCTTCAAGCGCCCTGGATTAGCAAGAGAGAGGTGTGGAGATGGTCGAGTAGATACAAAGAGAGAGATAGAACTATGAGAGAATAGCACGGAGGTTAAACCTCTTCCTCACTTCTCTTGTTCACCTACACGATTTTTACTGTCCCTCGGATGTTTGGTCACGGAGCTGGCTGGAGGTTAACGCTATTTTTTTAATTGAATGCCAGTTACTCGCGGATTGTTCTTTTCCTGCTCTCCTTGTAAATTTTCTAGAGAATAATCAGTTTGAAAATAAGTTAAATACCATGTATATTGAGCTTGGTTTTTCTCATGTGTCTTCTTTCAAGGAAAAAAAATGCTGCCCAGTATGTGTTCGATGAAATGCCCATGAAACTAATCCAATCCAGCTAGAAATGTTATTGTCAACTATATATTCAATTTATACATGGAGTATAGACAATTCAGTTAGTTAAGGATATAAGTAGATCTTATAGGCGATAAAGCCATTGAGTGTAATAAATTAGTGTATCTTAAATCGATGCATCTTATAGGTGATAATGCCCATGAAACTAAAGAAGTTTTGTGATGTATCTTAAATCGATGTAATAAATTAGTTGAATCGACGAATTGATGTAATAGTAAGTTAGTGTATATTGAATTGGTATAATAATGAATTGATAAATAATGAATTTAGTGTTTACAATGATGGTTTTGAAATGTTATTTTGGATCATAATTTGTAAAAAAAGATAACTAAGGATTCTTCAAAATGCAGAACTAAAAATTGTACAAATTTCATGCAAGATCATCAATGATACACTTCAATTTATAAAACATTAATCCGAACTATACAATCATGACTCTCATATACAACTCAATCGCTTCAATTCAATTTAGCCCCAAACACTAACCCTAACCCTAACCCTAACTCTAACCCTAAACAAAAGATCGCGTATTCAGTAGCAATACACTAATGCATCGTATTTATAATCCTTCATTTCCTCTCTTTTGATTTCAGCATTTCAACTTTCTTGGCTCGATATAACAAGCCTTTGATTCAGCAAATTCGGTAATATTTACAATTGCATCCTCCAAATGTAAATTATTAGAAATCAATCCTTCCATTGAACTCTTCTTGTTTGTACCAGACATTTCTCTTCTCGCAACATAACGTCTCCATTTTGAAGAATCCTTAGTACTACTTTGTTCTCTAGCTTCTTAACTCTCAATCCATCTACACCCTTCTTCACAATCAACCTGAAAATTGCATTCGTAGTCCAACTTAGGCCCCTACTGAGGTAATTATTCCCTAATCGAAATGAGTACAGTATCAAACAAGAATGCAATGACAGTATCGGGTAAAACACTTGGTACTATGATATCCACACTACAAAACCCCGTTTTTTAAAGCCAAATTCTGAAATTCTCATATTGAGCTCAAATTTGCTGAAATTCTGTCCAAATTGGGAGTACTCCTGCTGACATTTTGCTAATTAATCTGAAATTTTAACTATATGTACCCAAAATATGCTAAATTCAAACTAAACTGTAACTGAAATTTGAGGATGAGCAAAAACAAACTTATGGCTTTGAGAGGCGGATGAAAAAAATCACATGGAGAGGTAGGAAGGCTAAAAGAAAGATCGAACGCAAGAGGGTACTTAGGGTTTTCTTCTAGAAAGAATCAAGAAGAAAAACACCCGAAATTAAACTATGTTAGGCTCTTGTTTCGTTATCAGGAGAGAGGCACGACGACGGCCACTTCTTTCTCCGGAGGAGAGGAGAAGAACGAGGTTTTCTTTTTTGGAGAGCAGCAGGAGGAGGTAGAGTGATATACGGGAGTGGGCACTAGTGAAAGAAAGAACAAAAAAAAAACGGCTAAACAAATATCCGGTTTATGCAACAAAAAAAAAAAAACGTCCGGTTCAAAACAAAAACCTGTTATTTTTGTCCAAGTGCGGGATTTAATCATATCCATCAGATTTGATGATCAGACGGTTGAGAAAATGTTGGCCATGTTGGCCAAGTAAGCTTGTTGGTCATTGAGCCTACCCATATATATATATATATATATATATATATATATATATATAGGGGACGGTGTGAGTCCTTATTTCGAGTCCGATTATGAACCGTGGATCTAAATTTGATGAGTGGTTGATATTTAATTCAAAAATTACCTTCTATGTATTTTCTATTACAAGATCTCAATTAATGCCCGAATATATTCACTTGCCCAAAAAAAAAAATCTGATATTTATAATTTTCCTTGTTTGCATAGTATGATATTTTTCTTTTCTTTCTTTCAAGTCCATGTTTAAAGATTGTCATGCATATTCATGCGTGCAGATTATTCTAATTTGAAAAAATAATTTATATTATGTACTTGTTAATCTAGAAAAAAAAGCAAAAACTAGATAAAAAACAAAGTCACAATATATGCTCATAATTATTGACCAGTACTTTGAGCACAGTCTAATTTATTATACTAAATGTATGTACAATGTTTTAAATGCAAACAAATAAAAAAATGAGATTTGATATAATACAAATAACGAACAATTGATAAAACAAAAATAAGATATATAATTTGAATGCATGCATTTCATGCATGATAAATATAATCCTCACATGAACGTGAAAGAAAGAATAAGAAATATCATAAATATCATACTTTGTAAGCAAGGTATCATAAATATCATACTCTGTAATCCTCACATGAACGTGAAAGAATAAGAAATATCATACTTTATAAGCAAGAAAATTCATAAATATCAAATTCTCTTTTGGCAAGTAAATAAATTCGGGGACAAATTAAAATCTCATGCAGGATATTAGTATGCAGATGTAAAAGGTAATTTTTGAATTAAATATCAGCCGTCCATCAATCCTAAATCTAAGGTTCGGATTTAGACTCGGAATAAGGACTCAAAATAAGATCTCAACGGAACCGCCCCCATATATATATATATATATATTCAACGAGGTCTTTCCTTCTCATTTTCCTAATGATCAAGATTAGAAAACTTTATGAAGTTTTGAAAGGAAGAATGTTGCTTAGCAGTTGTCTGTCAGAAGAATGGTTGAATCTGCAAATTGATTAAGATTAAATATTTTATTAATTTGTATGTTTTTAATTGGTCCATACCTATCACATTGTATTAAGATTAAATTTTCAAATTAATTAATAATTAATCTAATTAACGTGATGACGTCATCGAATAATTTTATCTCATTTTTGTGGGGCATCATATCATGCCCTCTTATGTTTATGTGTGTTGTTTGTAATTTAGATTGTTAACTGTGTTATTTGGGCGTAATTTCATTGTAGTAATCTAAAAGTAATTTGTGTGTGCGAAATCAAACAAAAAAAACTGTGTTTCTTGACTTGAAAGTTCTTGTTGGTATGTTTTGAGTATTCTATTATAGGTTTTCTAATTACAATTACAATATATTATTAAGTTTATGGTTATATGTTAATCTCCAGTCCTATTTATATGATCATCTTCATTTTCGTCTTACTGTTCGTTTTTTTTTTCGGGATGAATTTTTTTTTTTTTGACGGGTTTTGAACTCGGGTGGTTTCTACCACACACAAGTGTCAAACCAATTGTACAAGCGATCGCTTGTAAAAACCATGTATTTTGGTTATCCAAATCTTAATTAACATATACAAAATAGTTATTTTGGTGATTTCCTTACAAACCATGTATTTTGAGTTTTTGCCTTTTGTTATTGGCCCATCGGAAATAATCATTTTTTTTTTTTGAGAAATAATCATCGGAAATAATCATTAGTTTTATACTTTTATATGATTGGAGACGTGCAAACAATTGTACAATTCATAGTTATTTAACTTTCTAAACAACTACACATTATATAATACGGGAGTTCTATCATACACATTTTTACTTATGATACATTCATTTTCAACGATAGTTTGAATAATTATCAATTAGTGAGTATTTAAGATAAATTTGCAAATATATTATCAATAAATGATAGGCTAAATAAGAAATTTGATTTGTTCATGAAAGAACAAATATTCATAAAAACTAAAATTTGTGATACACTCTTTTAAATATCCAAAATACCTTTTAAAATGGTGTACGATAGAACTCTCCTATATAATAATAATAATAATAATAATAATATTAAATATCTAATATAATCATTTAATGAGTGAGATGACAGTATAACATTAACAGTTCAGATTAAGATATATGCATGATCACACAAAATTGGAATTTAAACTTGGATGCAAGAAAACTACACTTGAAAATGGACAAATTGGAGAGTGGTAAATTACAAACAGCCACATTTGTATAACCAAAAATATTTCAAATAAAAATACTTCTAGACAATTACACTTTTTTTTTGTTTGTAAAATATATAACAGAAACCGATGACTATCGTTAGGATCCCGTATCAATCAGCACGGAAAGCTAGAAAGAGTCAGAATTTCACATATTTCAATATCTTGCACACAGAATATATCGAAATCAAACCAAATTGGATTTGTATGTAGAAATCTAATGAACATTACATTTACAACAAGGATCGAAGTGAAACTGTCAAAGGCCTCACAAGATCGCAATTTAAAATCCGAGCAAATAGAAGGACAAGCATCACGAATTGGGGTTCGGAACTTGTCCGGTCGGCATTGGACATGAATTTGTCCATGCACTTAATGGACGGTTGGATCTATCCTGATCCAATTATTGAAGCTCTGACACTATATACTCGAGCTCTTCGCTTCTCATTTTCCTAATGATTAACACTAATAACAAGAAAACTTCAGGGGTAGTAATGTATTGTGAAATAAAAATAGGCATATATAGAAAATAATAGAAAAAAAAGCTTCATGAAATTTTGAAACGAAGAATGTTGCGTAGCAGTTGTCTGTCAGAAGAATGGTTGAATCTGCAAATTGAAACGATTGTAATTTGTTTGAACTAAGGATTGAGTATTTCTTAATATCGGGACTGTGTCGCCTCTTTATGTTCTGGATTAGTGTAAGTTACCACAAGCATGATGATATTAAATTAAGAATATTACTACAAAGCTCGGGACTAAAATGACAAAATGACAAAATGATTTTCTCAAAAAATTTATTTTTTCTCGGATTATGATGTGAAGTTGTTTGCAAAAGTTTCATGATTATTGGCTGTATGTTTCATATATATGTTTTATGATTTTGGTTTTATATTATTTTGAATTGAATGTGTATGTTCTGTTGATTTTTTTTTTTTTCTAGTAGCAGCCGGCTTCCCATCCTGAATCATTCATGTTTTATAATGTCTTAAATCTGGGATTTCTTCACTGACAATCATCAGTCTCTCTGGTACTGGACTTTTGAAATTAGTAATTGTCTATTCAATTTTGATTTTGTTGCACACCTGTAGATTTAACATCCAGTTGGTACTGAATTTTATAGTACTTATTTTCAATTTGTTTTCATATATTTTTAGCTAAAAAAAATATCACAAATAAAATTAGATCTGAATAGAGAAAGAAGAGATTTTCATTTAGCTAATAAAATAGTACACTGAATAAACATGATAACTCCAGTATTTCTTTCTGGTGCTGCTTTTTTTTTTTTTTTTTTTTTTTTTTTTTTTATATATTTCAGGACAAAATCTGAATTTGTTATTTTTATTTAAAATTTCAAGCAGTTATGTTGGCTAGTATTTTGTCCTACCCTTGTATATTATTAATACAAATCGATACATAATATTACAATTTTTTTAGATTGCTGCCCGATTTATTTAACACCCAAAAGACAGGAAGAATAAGTTCATTATATCTTTGATTGCCAAATGTATAATCTTCAAAAAGAAAATGTAAAATATGAGAAGACGATAATCATAACAATCACATAACCAATAAAAACTATTTTTCATTTTTTAAAGATAGCAACTCCAATGGAATTGAGATTACTAGTTTAGTTTATAAATGAAGAATCATATCGACAAGATTCGAAGATGATTTAGAATTTTCTCAACAATTTTATACAAATGAACAAACAATGTGTTGTTTCAATGTTTTTAAGCAAAGAAAGTTAAGAGAGAGATATTTGGAGATTAATTCCGGTGAGATAAGATACCAAGAACTAAAGACAAAGATAATGGACCGAGTAATTATTATTCGGTTTGTGTGGACCGAGTAATTATTATTTCCATTTTCAGAAGAAGACGGTGTTAAATCAAAACTTTCTAATCATCAAATCAAGGAAGTAATCCAACGATTAATTAGATATTCGGACAAAAGTCTTGCCCGATGGTCATCGGACAAACTCCCCTCCCATTGCTATCAACGTCCAACGAGGCAATATGTCAAATTCTATGAATAATCATAATTAATTTGTATTAACTAAGAACTTAATGAAAATGCCTCTTAAAATGCCTACTCTTTCCATATAAAATTTCTTATTATATCCTTATTTGCTCTAAGGGAATGATATATTATTAAAAAATAATATGTGTCTATTGACAAAAGGCACGTTACATTCATATGGTAATATATCTATAGGATTCGACTTTTTCTCATAGAAATCATATTTTAAAAAAGAAAATCTTTTGTATGCCTGTTAATAGAAATATCACATTCTAGAAATGAAATTCAGCAAAATAGCAAGTATAATGTACCGTAACAAGTATTAGTATTACAAAAAGTTTACACTTACATACATCTTTCACATAATTAATACCGAAGTGTATTTTGGTATGTATTTGGGTGAAAAAATTGAATAGGACCCACATGAATTATGGTCATATTTTACTATTCGGTATTACTTCGGTGAAACACTTATGTGGATGTAGAATTTTCCATTAGTATTAGCATATTAGGGGATGTTTGGTTGGAGTTTTAGATTTGGAATGTCATTTCATTCCCACGTTTGGTTTACACGTTCGGTAATAAATTAATGGCATACTCAATTCCCTAGGGAATAGTTGATGGTAATAAGATTACCATCAAAATTGATGACTTTACTTCATTCCCATAAGGAGGGAATATATTTTATTTTAATTTTCAAAAATAAATATCTCAATGTTTTTATAAATAAACTCATTTTTACATTTTTAGAGTATGCCATGAAAAAAATAAACGTACCAACCAAACAATGTATTAGAGTATATTATGGAATGATATGTCTTGACATGAGATTCCTTGGCTTACTTCATGCCAATGCATTATCCAAAACATGAATGAAACGGCCCCTTAGAGAGGTACCAGGAATAGCCCGCGGAACAATTGCGCGGGACTTTAGATCTTTTTTAATATTTTTTTTGTATAATTTGTTTAAATAAAATTTGCACGAGTACGTTTAAGCTCATTTATATAATTATGATATATTTACAAATATATTGATGTCAATAAATGCATTATAATTAATGAATGTTCATGAAAATTATATATCATGGAAATACGAATTATAATTAATAAGAGTCCATGAAATTGGTCCATCATTATAAATTCACACAAAATAAATAAAATAACATGTTATAATTCAAACAAAATTAAAGTTTCAAAACAAATAAAAGAAAATCGTGAATAATACACATAAAATCGAAATATATATTTAAAATGTCATACATTATCATAAAAAATATCAATTCTTTTTAAAAAAAAACACAATTGTATATTATACCATAAGAAATTAACAATTGACCCATAGTTTCATGCGAAGATTATATATGGAGTTCCAATAACACAAAAATAAAATCATTTATGAAGCGGCAAGAGATGATTAAATATATTGATTAGTATTATTGATTGACTCAATTAACGATTTCATTGATCGTTTGATTGAATTAACAAGTCAATTAACATTTACTAATATTAATATATCATAAATTATTGATGTGTTAATCAAACACGTCAATTAACATTTAATTGAGTCAATTAAAATTGTTAATCAATTCACTTTCTCACATCATCAAGGATATTGTGATCAGTTTTGGGAGTCAATTATATTTTTCTTCGATACATGAATATAATTTGAATTGCAAGATACAAAACTAAAAAAAAAAAAAAAAAAGACACGTGTCATCATGTGGTAATATGCTCAAAATTATATATATATATATTTTTTTTGATAGGCCGGCGGAAAGCCGAACCTAGGGTTTTAGATTAATATTAATATATGAGAACATTTACATATGTAAGAGATTTCTAAACAGAAATAAAAAACAAATTAAAGTAAAAATTTTGGAGCCTTCTTTAATTCGGAAATCTTGTCCACGTAGTAGCTAATTCGCAGGCTTTGAGGGCTACTACTGTTGGCGTCGCGGTAGTTTGTTGAAATATTCGGCGATTTCTTTCTTTCCAAATTTCCCATGAAGTGGCGAGACAAAGCGTTTTCCAATTCCCCCTCTCTTCCTTCGTTGTGTTGCGTATTTGTCCACTCCATACCTCTTGAAAAGTTTCCGTTGTCATAGAAGACCAAGTCGTTCCTAGGCTTGGGTTTATCCTACCCCAAGTAGTTTGAGTGAATGGACAATAGATTATGAGGTGGTCTCTCGATTCTTGATGTTGTTGGCAAAGGCTACTGTTGGTTCAAATTTCCTGATAGTTTGATTATTTCAAAACACTGTCATTACTAATGTATACATCCAGAAAAGTGCAGGATAACATAGGTACGATACGAAGATGAAGGAGGATTTGTGAAGGAAGACTTCATTGGACTACATCAAGAATCAGGACATGAAGTCTCAACATAAACAAGAAAAGAAGAACACAAGGAAGGCCATTGGAATACATCAAGACTCAAGATGTTGAAGCCTTCCGTGAGTGGGATACGCCACAAATAAACCTTAGGTACAAACCTAGTAGAACTCAAGTAAAATCATGTTCAAAATAACAAAGAGTTCAGTCAAGCAGGAAGTGCGTTCTGAATGAACTCAAAGTCCGTTCAGAACGGACTTGCTACATATCAAAACTTTAAAGCTTGATTAGAAACAAACGTGTCACAGGGATGTGTGCGTTCGAACGAACAATCATGTCCGTTCGAACGGACAATTAGAATCCGTTCACCCACCTTCTGAGTGCGTTGAACGGACAATCCTTCCTGTGAACGGAAAACGTCACAGGGATGTGTGCGTTAGAACGAACACACATGTGCGTTCGAACGGACAACCTGGAATCCGTTCACCCACTTTTCAGTGCGTTGAACGGACTCTTGTTCCTGTGAACGCAAAATGCTATGTATAATTGAGTCCGTTACGAACGGACATTGTCCGTTCGAACGGACCCAAAATGTACTTGCACGTTATTTTGAAACGGCTAGTGCAAACTACAAGTGCGTTCTGAACGGACTTTATGCGTTCGAACGCACTTCAAGTTTTCTGAAGGATTTCTATAGAGAGTATAAATAGAATCCTTCATGGGTCTCTCTCTCCCAACCCTTCATTTTCAAACATTTAAACCTAAAAAGAGAGAAACCCTAAGCTGTGATTATCTATATCCATTGATAGCTTGAGAAACCTCTTTAGATCGTTGATCTACTTTCGATATTCTCCACTAATCGTATCCCACTCACGTGACCGATCACGTTGTAGCTCGATTAGTGAAAAAATGTAATAGGCTAGTGCAACAAATTGTAAAGAGCCTAAGCTATAGATCGATAGAAGCGTGTAAATCGATCTAGGCAAATCCTTGTAATCGAGTTGAGTTGGAAGTCAATCGAAAGCCAAAAAGAGGCACAAGGCATTCCCGGAGACGTAGGTACTCGCAAATAATTGAGTCGGTCAATTAAGCGAGTAAAGGGTGAGTTAAAGCTACAAAGCAACCACCTACCGAACTTCGTAAACAAACATCTTGTGTCAAAGTGTTTGTACGGTATCATCTTTATCATCTAAATTATTATTTATTCCGCACCGTAAATTAGGTTTAAATCTAAACTAAGTGTAAGTTAGATTCCCAAATTTACCCCCCTCTAGGTTAGAATTAACCAACAATTGGTATCAGAGCAGGGTACTAACCATCTCTTAAATTTATTAAGGATAAACTTGTACCTTACGATATAATGGCTGAATTTAATCCCATGAGCGCGGTGGAAGCAGCCATTCACTCTCTCCGTATTGAACGAGGTCTAACTTCAACACACCACCAGCCCATAATTGTAGACGCAGAACCTTCCTCTCCCACTCTAAGCTCGACACATGACAAAAGTTATGAGGTACGTACTAACTCTCTATATGGTATCAAATCGTTACCTAGACCTGAATTTTCTCCCGCATCCAAACTAGAACTCGAATCTTGTGACGAGTTTCTTAGGGATGAAGGGAACTATCAACTAAATGAGGGTAAACTTGAAAGTCCCACCCAAGCTCTCAAGGATAAGGTAGCTTCTCTTGAGCTATCCATCTTGGCATACAATGAAAGAAAATATGGCTTAAGAATTAACTTGGAAGAATTTATATAAATAGGCAAATATGCAATTAGAATTGGGCCAGTTCATAATCTGGGCCCGCTCAGAATTTAGGGTTTTAATCTAATTTCTAATAATTAGATTTTAATCTGAATTTGGGCTTATTCTGATTTTAATAGTTTTTGGGCTTATAATTCTGAAATTAGGGTTTCTTAACCTAATTTCGGATTTAACCTAAAATTGCCTATATATATATTCAGAATTTCATTTTTCTCTCTCTTCTCTCTCTCATTTTCTAACCTAATTCGGCCGCCGATTTTTCTTCTTTTTCCCACAATACGAAAAGAGATCTGGTGAGTTTCAGAGAGAGATTTTGAGCAGAAATCTTGAGAGAAATAATCGTGACATCGGCTAGAACGGTGTTGGCGGTTCCGATCAGACGAAATCGAGGTGGACACGAGTAGAGGGAGTGCAAGAGCAATCCTTGGAGAAGGTTCACAAGATCTGGACAAGAAGGCATCACGTACTAACTTGTACGAGGTAAAATTCTGAATAACTTTTCCTTTTTCGTGGTTTTTCGAACGTGATCCCGGTAGAATTAGGTTATACATGTGTAAATAATTCCGCTGCACATCTCTAAATCATATGTATAACCCTACAGTGGTATCAGAGCAAACGCTCGTTAAAACCATCGAAAATTAGATTTTCAGATTTGTAGATTAGAATTTTATAATTTGAGAAATTTTAGAATTTTTGGGCTAAATTGCAAAATTACATAATATGAATTCTGTTGAAAATTAGATTTTCAGAAAAATTAGATTTTCAGAATATATTGTAATTATAACAGATTAGATCTGGTTAAAATTGTATTTTCAGAAAAAATTAGGTTTTCAGAATAAAAATGGAAATTCAGAAAAATTAGATTTTCAGAATATATTTTGTACAGATTAGATCTGTTGAAAATTGGATTTTCAGAAAATTAGATTTTCACAATATATGGTAATAAATACAGATTGGATTTGTTATAAAAATTTGGATCTGTTAAATATATTTTAATAAATACAGATTTTCAAAAAAAAAAAAAAAAAAAAAAAAAAAAAAAAAAAAAAAAAAAAAAAAAAAAAAAAAAAAAAAAAAGAGTACAAAAGTTGAAATTTTTTTTTCTGTCGTTTCTCGATCGAACTTGGAGTGTCGATCGTATGAAAAAAAATTCTGGACAACAAATTTTTTTTTCTGTCAAAAATGCCCATTAATTTAAAATTTTCAATTTATAAATTCAATTCGGTATAGCATATAGCCTAAAACGGGGATGATTGTTTGTGAATGTTTGTATGTATGTTGTGATTGTTTGTATGTGTATTGTGCTTGTTTGTATGTATGTTGTGTGGGGGCCAGTGAGCTTTCCAAATTGTAAACTATTTTAATATGGGGATCGGTGAATCTTCCAAATTGTAGTAGTATAGGTTTAGTTTAAGAAACCTTCAAAGCAAGACGACACGAAGATTGGATCTTCAAGAAAAGACGACACAACACGAAGATTGGATCTTCAAGAACAGCACAAGATCATTCTTGGGTTTTAGGGTTGGGAATTTAGGGTTTTATGATTGCTCATAAAGCTAAAAGGCCTATATGCTATACCGTACAATTTTTATTTTGTTTTTGTTTTTATGCATGAATAAAATAAAAGTTAAATAAATGATTTTAAGAAACGAAAATCCTCCCACGTAATAATCAAGTAACTTGCCTCCCTAAATGGAACCTTCGAAACTAGTATTTGTTTATTTGTGTTTCATGGCCTTAGTCTGACACAGATTTACACGTACGTAGCATTGAAGGCATGCATTGATTAGGAATTGATATGTTGCACGGCTTTAGTCTGGCATGTCAATTCGCTAATTGAATGATACTCCATTTGTGGTTTGGACTTGACCAATTAGCTAGCTAGGCTAGTATTTGGGGCAAGGAGTGAGGAACACATACTCTGGTTTTGAGTTAGACTCAATACTGGACCTCGCGAATAAAGCAAGAATCGTCTTAGAGATGATTGGACACCGTCCTACCTAACGTGACGTGTTTTCTGAGTGGTTGGCCTTAGTCACCTTAGAAATATGTTAAATAGGGATCTTGTCCATTATGAGATTTAAGGTATCAAATCTCCGTTTCAATAGTGGGGGCTATTTGAAATGATAAAATAATGGGTATTTCAAGTTGTTTAAAAATGAATTTTAATATATGAAAGACCACGTTATTAATTACATTATTTTTCAAAAATTTGTAGATTTAATGGCTTTACCAAGTAATAACCGCTTTGGTTTACGTTCCATTTTGGAAAAGGAACGAATGAACGGAAAGAACTTTCTCGACTGGCAGAGGAATCTGGGATTCGTTCTGAGACAGGAAGGAAAGGCACATGTCTTGGAGACGCCTATCCCTCCTGTGCCAGGGGATACAGCAACTGAGGATGAGACATTCGAATATACGAACTTGATGGACGATTCGAATGATGTCACATGCCTCATGTTGGCTACTATGACTCCTGAATATCAAATTCAGTTTGAGAAACAGGATGCATACGAGATTATTAAACAGCTCAGGGAGATGTTTCAGGTTCAAGCAAGGGTGGAGAAGTATCAAGCTCTTGGCAATGCGACGCAATGCAAGATGCAAGAGGGTACGCCCGTTAGCTCTCATCTTCTCAAGATGAAAGGATATTTCGATCATCTTGAGAGGCTTGGCATGAAATTTGAGTTGGAGTTACAAACTGATTTGATCATGTTGTCACTGCCACCGAGTTTCGATTCGTTCATTTCGCATTTCCACATGTCGGACATGACAAGGACCATTCCCCAGCTTTTCGGAATGCTCAGAACATTCGAAGGTGACCAGAAACCGCGGTACATGAAGTCTAGGACTTCGGAGGTATTGGTGGTTCAAGGGAAGAATCCAAACAATGGGAACAATAACAAGAAGAGGAAGGCAAAGGGCAACAAGGTTGCGCCTAAGCCCGTGAGCAAGAAAGCCAAGGATGACAAGAAGTGTTTCCACTGTCTCAAGGAGGGGCATTGGAAGCGTGATTGCGAGATCTTCCTGAGGGAGAGCAAGCAAAAGACCGCTTCCTCGGACACACCGGCATCAGGTATTTCCGTTATCGATTCTTATTTCTTTACTTTATCATCATGGGTGTTGGACACTGGATGTGGGACTCATATTTGTAATAATATGCAGGGCCTAAGAAGTAGAAGATCGTTGATTCGTGGCGAAGTTGATTTACGTGTCGGGAATGGAGCTCGAGTAGCAGCATTAGCCGAAGGGACGTATGATTTAACTTTGCCAAATGGACTTATTTTAGTTTTGAATAATTGTTGTTATGTACCTACTTTGAGTAGGAATATTATTTCTGTTTCGAGACTTATTGCGGATGGATATGAATTAGTTATTGGTACTAATGATTGTTTTATTCGCAAGAATGACATTTTCTTTAGTAATGTTCTAGTTGAAAATGGTTTATATGTCTTGGATTTAGAAAATAACAATAATAATCAGTCCATTTATAACATAAATACCACTCAAACTAATGAAACATACTCATGGCATTGTCGTCTCGGACACATAAACGAGAAACGCATTGCTAGACTCCAAAAGGATGGAATGCTAGATTCTTTTGATTTAAAGTCAATAGAAAATTGCGAATCTTGTTTGATGGGTAAGATGACAAAGACACCTTTTTCAAAGAAAGGAGAAAGATCGAAAGATGTGTTGGCTCTCATACATTCCGATGTATGTGGACCGATGAGTGTCGAGGCTAGAAATGGGTATCGCTATTTCGTGACTTTTACTGACGATTATAGTAGATATGGATATCTATACTTAATGCGTCACAAAAGTGAAACTTTTGAGAAATTCAAAGAGTTTCAACACGAGGTAGAACTTCAACTGGGCAAGAAAGTAAAAGCCATTCGATCGGATCGAGGTGGCGAATACTTGAGCTATGAGTTTGAGGACTATCTTCGAGATCGTGGTATAGTATCACAATGGACTCCACCCGGTACACCCCAATGGAATGGAGTGTCCGAGAGGCGGAATCGGACCTTGTTGGACATGGTTCGCTCGATGATGAGTCGAACAGATTTGCCAAAGTCATTTTGGGGTTTCGCGCTTCAAACGGCCGCTCATATACTGAATAGAGTTCCGTCCAAATCGGTTGAAAAGACACCATATGAATTATGGCATGGCAAGGTGCCATCATTGTCTTATCTTAAGATTTGGGGTTGCGAGGCATACGTCAAAAGGTTATTGACGGAAAAACTCGAGCCAAGATCAGACAAGTGTTTATTTGTGGGGTATCCTCAAGAAACAAGAGGATACTATTTTTACTTGCCGAGCGAAAACAAGGTTTTCGTGGCTCGACGTGGTCATTTCTTAGAGAAGGAATTCCTAGATCGTCAAGCCAGTGGGAGTAAAATTGATCTCGAAGAAATTCGAGAACCACAACGTGAACATGTTGATTTGGAACAAGATTCTGAGTTACCATTGGATGGTGAACCAGAATCTACTACACAAGCTCTACGTAGATCTGGTAGGATTCGTCAAGAACCTGAGAGATATGGATTTCTCATTAGTAATGACGATGATGAGTTGACTCTAGATGATGAGCCAACCTCCTACAAAGGTGCTATGTCTAGTTTGGATTCCTCGAAATGGCATGACGCCATGAAAACCGAGATCCAGTCCATGTATGATAATAAGGTTTGGAATCTTATTGATCTACCTAATGGTGCTAAGACCGTTGGGTGCAAATGGGTTTTCAAGAAGAAAACCGACATGGATGGTAATGTACACACTTTTAAAGCAAGACTGGTGGCGAAAGGTTTCAAGCAAATTCATGGTATAGACTATGATGAAACGTTTTCTCCAGTAGCCATGTTTAAAAGTATTCGCATTCTTTTAGCGATAGCTGCATATCACGATTATGAGATATGGCAGATGGATGTCAAAACCGCTTTCCTTAACGGGAACCTTACCGAGGATGTGTATATGACACAACCCGAGGGTTTTGTCGATCCAAAGAATACGAATAAAGTGTGCAAGCTTATGAGATCCATTTATGGATTAAAACAAGCATCTCGTGCGTGGAACATACGATTCGATGAGGTTATCGCAAAGTATGATTTCATTCAAAATATCGAGGAACCTTGTGTATACAAGAAATTCAGTGGGAGTTCGGTTGTATTCCTCATCTTGTACGTGGACGACATCTTACTCATTGGAAATGACATCCCGATGCTTAACCAGGTTAAGGCATATTTGGGTAGTCAATTCGCAATGAAGGACTTAGGAGAAGCTGCCTATATTTTAGGTGTGAAGATCTATAGAGATAGATCGAGGAGACTTCTCGGACTAAGTCAAAGTACATATATTGACAAAGTGATAACTAGGTTTCACATGGAGCAATCCAAGAAAGGATTTCTGCCAATGTCACATGGCATCACTCTCACTAAGGCTCAGTGTCCTTCAACGGACGCTGAACGTGAGCGAATGAGTCGGATCCCATACGCTTCGGCTATAGGATCGATCATGTATGCCATGATATGTACTAGACCAGATGTCGCATATGCGTTGAGTGTGACTTCCCGCTATCAGTCTGATCCCGGGGAAGCTCACTGGTCCGCAGTCAAGAGCGTTCTTAAGTATCTCAGAAATACTAAAGATATGTTTCTTGTCTATGGTGGTTCGGAAAGAGATCTGATTATCCAAGGATATACAGATGCTAGTTTCCAAACTTGCCCGGACGATTTCCAATCACAAAGTGGTTACGTCTTCACGCTCAATGGCGGAGCTGTTGTTTGGAAAAGCTCCAAGCAGAAGACGGTGGCTGATTCTACAACTGAAGCGGAATACATCGCGGCTTCCGAAGCTGCAAAGGAGGCTGTCTGGTTACGACAGTTCGTGATGGAACTTGGCGTTATGCCAAGCATCTCGGGTCCCATGGATGTTTATTGTGACAATAACGGAGCAATAGCACAATCCAAGGAACCGCGAGCGCATCACAGGTCCAAGCATGTACTCCGACGTTACCACTTGATTCGTGAGATTACAAAGAGAGGTGACGTGAAAATAATGAAGATACCTACGGATGATAACGTGGCTGATCCATTTACGAAGCCACTATCACGTGCCAAGCATGAACAGCATGCTAGGGCGATAGGATTGGGATATCTATCGCAGTGTTAGATTGGGTGTTTTATTTATGTTTCTTATTGTATAAGGGGATTTGATCTGCCTAGTGCAAGTGGGAGAACATTTATTATGCCCTAGGCGTGTTATTGGGATTGTATTTGTTTATGAGACAGATATTTATATTATTATTCATCATATGACCTAAACCTTCATATTTCAAAATTTTTAAATAACAAGAAAGTGTGTGAGAGGTTATTCGATTATAATAATCGGATAGACCTTGAATTTTATTCTAGTTTAGTGCATCGAGTCAGTTGAGAATAATATGTTGCATGGCCTTAGTCTGGCATATTGATTCGTCAATTGAATGATAGTAAAACCACTAAACGGGATGAATATAATTCTAAAACGTCCCTCGTGTATAAAGTTGTTCATAGATTTGAACCAGGTAGTCCATTCATTGAATGGAGACTTTTACATACACCGGCATATTCGTAGATGAGATGATCAGGTTTTACTGATCTGAGACGGTAGCGTCGATTCTAGAATATGGATATACGCGGTGTCGTATATTGGACTGACCACTATATGAGTTTGTGACATGGTTAGAGTCATTGGAGACAAACTCATATCCAGATAGTGCGTTTTAGTGCTTCATACTTGAGTGATCTCACGGATACCTAGTATGTGAAAAAGACAATGCTTTGATGTAATTAACCCTACACGTAACTGTGTAGCAGAGATTATTATTGAGTATTGTTTTTAGCATAGGCAAAGGATGTGAGGTTGCAAGATAGGAATTGTTCCTTTCTAGTCTTGAAAAAGGATAGAGGGAGATATCTCTCGGGCCCCTCGATTGAATTGAGATTGATGAAATGCTTGGCCAAGCTCGATGGAACTCAGTAGAGTTCGCATTGTAATTATCAATCTAATTCTTATCGAGAAAAGAGTATATCTGATCAAAAGAAAAGAGGATGACTTGAAGTTTTAAACTTCACCGTGACTCCTTTGATCGGAAGATATCGCGAACAAGAGGACTAGTAACAATTATCTGAGCTAGGTATGAAGATGTACTGCATCTTCGTAAAGGTGTTCTCCACCTTTTTCGTGCTAATTCTGGGTAGGTATTAACGGCAGTCTAGTGCTCGCAATACCTTGTGGATTGTTGCCATATCCACTGCCAGTCCTAGACGAACCTACAACGGTCACACCAAGATTTCGTAACATATCGGATTCTCAAGATAATGCTCACCAATACGTTTGTTGGACAACCAAAATGAAATCACGTGTGATTAGATCTCACGACATATGTTGGACATATGGCCAAGTTGATTAAGTCTTAATCCAAGAGGGAGTTTGAAAGAAAATATGGCTTAAGAATTAACTTGGAAGAATTTATATAAATAGGCAAATATGCAATTAGAATTGGGCCAGTTCATAATCTGGGCCCGCTCAGAATTTAGGGTTTTAATCTAATTTCTAATAATTAGATTTTAATCTGAATTTGGGCTTATTCTGATTTTAATAGTTTTTGGGCTTATAATTCTGAAATTAGGGTTTCTTAACCTAATTTCGGATTTAACCTAAAATTGCCTATATATATATTCAGAATTTCATTTTTCTCTCTCTTCTCTCTCTCATTTTCTAACCTAATTCGGCCGCCGATTTTTCTTCTTTTTCCCACAATACGAAAAGAGATCTGGTGAGTTTCAGAGAGAGATTTTGAGCAGAAATCTTGAGAGAAATAATCGTGACATCGGCTAGAACGGTGTTGGCGGTTCCGATCAGACGAAATCGAGGTGGACACGAGTAGAGGGAGTGCAAGAGCAATCCTTGGAGAAGGTTCACAAGATCTGGACAAGAAGGCATCACGTACTAACTTGTACGAGGTAAAATTCTGAATAACTTTTCCTTTTTCGTGGTTTTTCGAACGTGATCCCGGTAGAATTAGGTTATACATGTGTAAATAATTCCGCTGCACATCTCTAAATCATATGTATAACCCTACATACAAAACTCAAATAAATGAATTTAAAGGATTTTCAAAATGTGAATGTAAAACCCTGAAATGTGAGATTTCTCATTTAAAAGTCGAAATTCAAACTATGAAAGTTGAGAATGAGTCCTTGAAGAGGGCATGTACAATGATTGCATTGACCCCCCCCTTCATTGGATGATGTCTTAAAATCGTCATTAACGGGACAAAAATCCAATGATAAATTCGGTTTAGGATATAAGAAAATTAACGGTAATAAACCCGACCTTTCAATATCTCAAAATAAAAAATCTAAATGGAAAAACAATGAAGTAAGTAGTCATGGAAATGCTTTTATGTACCATGATTATAACAAAGGTAAATATGCTAAAAATGAACAACCTAAACGTGTCGATAATAATTATAGGAACAATCATTTTACACAAACTTCACAACCTAGACATACTAATTTGGGACGAACCGATTGTTTGTTCAAAAGGGGACCAAATGGGTATTTCTATGAAGTGACAAACTACACCGAAGCTTCATATCAACAAGGGCCTCCCAAACATTTCACCAACACACTTAAACAATTTAAACAAAATAATTTTAAGCAAAATACATTTAAATCAAATAACCTTTATCAAATGCCAAAATTGATAACTTCTAAGAGAAGTAATCCGAATAAACTCTCGGACTATTTTGTGAAGAGTACCACACCCACAAATAAGCCCACCGTAGCATTTTGTAACTATTGTTGCAAAATCGGTCATGTCTCAACCGGGTGTGATCTTCGCAATCCAAAAGTGGCACCAAACGTCATGTGGATGCGTAAAGATCGTCACTCAATGGGTTCCTCTACCTCCTTCGGTATAGGACCCTCTAGGGTGTAAAACCCTAACTTGAGACACTATACTCCCTAGTATACCATACCATAAGCCAAATATTTAGGGGGAGTATAGTTAGTAAGAATTCATATTAGTCAATTTCAATTTTTCTTTGGTTTAACTAATATGAATTTCTTATAGATGGGTCTAACTTCCAGAACAAAGTCATCAAAATGGTGTCTAGATAGTGGTTGTTCTAGACATATGACTTGGGATCGAGAGATGTTCAAATCCCTCGAACCTTTCAAGGGAGGAGACGTTACCTTCGGAGGAAATCAAAAAGGTAAAATTATCGGTATCGGTTCTATAGGTACCTCAAATTGGACTTTAGAGAATGTCTATCTTGTAACTGGACTTAAACATAATTTAATTAGCATAAGCCAATTATGTGATGCCGGATATTGTGTGAAATTCGATCAACTCTCATGCTTGATTGATCGAATGAAAGACAATACCACAGTATGCAAAGGAACCCGACACGAAAATCTATACTACTTTGATTTCGAATCATTCGTGCCGGGAATCCATTGTCTCACTGTATCAGAATCAGTATCTCGATTATGGCATAGACGGTTAGGTCACATTTGCATGAAAACTATACATAGGTTGTCCAAAAAGCAACTAGTTAGAGGACTTCCCTCACATAAACTTGAACTAGAAGGATTATGCGATGCGTGTGAAAAAGGTAAGCACACTAGATCGTCCGGGTTCAAATCAAAGAACATGGTCACCACGAATCGACCTCTTCAACTCATCCATCTTGATCTTTGCGGACCAATGAGCGTTACAAGCATAGGTAATAAAAGGTATATGTTTGTTATTGTTGATGATTATTCACGTTTCACCTGGATACATTATTTACTTCATAAAAGTGAAACGTGTGACAACTTCATCAAATTTTGTACTCTCGTTGAAAATGAAAAAGGCACCTCAATTGTCACCATTCGAAGTGACAATGGAGGTGAATTTCGAAATGCAAAATTTGATGAATTTTGTCATAAAAAGGGATATATACGCGAATTTTTGGCTCCTCGCACACCTCAACAAAATGGTGTGGTTGAACGTAAAAATCGAACGTTAATTGAACTTGCCCGTACCATGCTAAGTGAGCACCCTTCTCCAAAATACCTTTGGGCCGAAGCCACTAACACCGCATGTCATGTGGTGAATAGGGTTAGCTTAAGGCCTATTTTGAAGAAGACGCCATATGAGCTATGGTATGGGGGAAATCCAAATGTCTCTTACATGAGAGTATTTGGATGCAAATGCTATATCTTGGATGAATTGAGTAATCGAGACAAACTCGATCCAAAATCCATCGAAGGAATATTTGTCGGTTACTCAAGTACAAGTAAATCATACCGAGTTTACATACGATCAACACGAGTCGTATGTGAATCCGTTCACGTACATTTTGATGAAACTAAAAAGGAAGCCGAGAAAGGTAGCTTAAATGTAGGTGAAGTCACGGAAACAATTGCTAAATCACCGAGAAAACAAGCCGAGCTGGAATATCAACACATCGACATAACTCTTGATGAACCTCAAAGAGAAAACGATGATCCTCCAGAAGAGGAAGAACAGGAGGAAGAGGAAGAAGAGAGTGAAACTCCTTACCAAATCCCTGAGGTTCTCCGAGAAGTACCCCACCATCCTCTCACAAACGTTGTTGGAGATCCCCGAGAAGGTGTACGAACTCGGTCTCGTGTCCACAACTACGTAGCTCATTGCGCATATCTTTCTCACACCGAGCCAAAATCCTTCAAGGAAGCCAATCTAGACGAAGATTGGATTATCGCAATGCAAGAAGAATTGGAACAATTTGAAAGAAATCAAGTTTGGAGTTTGGTTCCAAAACCCATGAATCGTTCGATCATTGGGACTCGATGGATCTTTCGAAATAAACTTGATGAACACGGAAACGTGGTACGAAACAAGGCGAGACTCGTCACTCAAGGATTTAAACAACGAGAAGGGATCGATTTCGAAGAAACCTTTGCTCCAGTGGCTCGTCTAGAAGCGATACAACTCCTCCTAGCTTACGCCGCTATTGAGGGGTTTACACTATTTCAAATGGACGTCAAGAGTGCATTTCTCAATGGTGAAATCGAAGAAGAAGTCTACGTTGAGCAACCACCGGGATTTAAGGATCCTAAATTCCCCGATTACGTGTGCAAACTCTCAAAAGCCCTATACGGATTGAAACAAGCCCCACGAGCATGGTACGATCGACTATCCTCATTTCTCACCTCAAATGGTTTCGTGAGAGGTATAATCGACACCACCCTCTTCACACGTAAAAAGGGAGTATCCATTTTACTTGTTCAAATTTACGTAGATGATATTATTTTTGGATCAAGTGATGCGGCTCTTGCCGAAGAATTCTCTATTCTTATGCACAGTGAATTTGCCATGAGTATGATGGGAGAGTTAAAATTCTTCTTGGGTCTTCAAGTCACACAGTCAAGTGAAGGAATTTTCGTCAACCAATCAAAGTACACTCGCGAATTATTAAAGAGATTCGAGTTGCACCAAACTAAAACGAGTGACACTCCAATGGCAAAGGAATCAAAATTGGATGCGGATGAAGAGGGCGAATCGTTCGACATTACGTCCTATAGAGGAATGATCGGGAGCCTTCTTTATCTAACGGCGAGTCGTCCCGACATCATGTTCGCCGTATGCTTGTGCGCTAGATTTCAAGCTAACCCCAAGGTATCACATTACACGGCCGTAAAACGCATATTTCGTTATTTAAAAGGTACAATTGAACTTGGGATATGGTACGGGCATAGTGGGAACCTAAACCTAGTAGGATACACTGATGCGGATTTTGCCGGATCCCGAGTTGATCGAAAAAGCACGAGCGGTACATGCCAATTTTTGGGAGGTTTACTTGTATCATGGTCAAGGCGTAAACAACACTCGGTAGCCTTATCGACGGCCGAAGCCGAGTATGTAGCCGCAGGAAGCTGCTGTGCTCAATTACTGTGGTTGAACCAAACCCTCGGAGACTACGGTTTGAACTTCCGTAAGATCCCCATATTGTGCGACAACAATAGCGCAATATGCATCTCGAAAAACCCTGTCCACCATTCACGAACCAAGCATATCGACATACGTCACCACTTCATTTGGGATCACGTGGAAAAAGGCGATGTTAAACTCGAATGGATAGAGACTCAAAATCAAATTGCCGACATCTTCACAAAACCGTTACCATTTGCTCCTTTCTCCGATCTACGACTAAAGCTAGGTATGTTATCTCTCAAGAATTAAAATTCAGCATATTGAGTCTAGTCTCATGTAGTTGCATCATAACTGTATTATCATAAGTACAAATAGAGTTGTTGAACTAGGGTCAGTGTTTTGGGTCAATACATCCGGGTCTCAGCTCAGTATCTAGTCCGTTCGAACGAACAAAAGAGTGCGTTCGGAACGGACAAATGAAATCAACAAATACCATCCTTCCAGACTCAAGTCCGTTCGAACGAACAAACAGTGCGTTCTGAACGGACAGATGAAGATTAACAAATGCCATCCTTCCAGACTCAAGTCCATTCAAACGAACAAACAGTGCGTTCTGAACGGACAGATGAAATGTATGATTATGACGGCTTTTCATATTATTGCGCCTTTCCCAACAGTTGCAAGTGCATTCGAACGAACTCAAAGACCTCTCACCTGCAACTCAAACCCAAACAATGGCGCCTTTTACCCAGAAGCGTGTACGTTCGAACGCACATGAATGTCCGTTCGAACGGACTCGTCGTTTTTACTCTCCATCTGCATGCAACCGACCCTCATCAATGGACGCTATGGTTCATCTTCTCGTACGAAGAGACTTAAAGGGACACGATTTACATTCTTGAAACCCTTACCCTTATCCTCTCTTTCCAATACTCCTTCTCTTCTCTCTCAAAAGCTTGATTTCATGGATGCCAATCGAAGCCTCATATCAAAAGGGAAATCCAAGGAAAAGAAGAGAACAGGAGAAAGCTCGAAAGCTCAAGAAATACCATCGCCTCCATCGATTGTTCGCATGAAGAGGGGCACGCCAGCCAACAGGCCTAATCACAGCGCACGAATGCAAGCAGATTACGATTTCACTAATCCGAATAACGATTATCTCTTTCGAAACCAGGAAGCCGGACTCCTCTTCAATAGCGTTGTGGTAAGGAGACCCCTCTCAAAATCTTACTATTACGAGTTTCCACGAAATTGTTCTATTCTTTCCGACAAGATCGAGGAAATCGAGCGAAAATGGGGATTTGCAAACCTTGCACATCTCAACGAGAGGTCGTATGAGATCATCACTCGGCTATTCTATGCAAACGCCACTTTCGATCATGCCCAAGATAAGATAACCTCGTTTATTCTCGATGAGGAAGTCGTAATCTCGGTGCAGAATTTGTGCGACTTGTTCGGGCTCAAAGATGATGGAGAGAAGGTGTACAACGACCGCTGGGGGAAAATTGAAACCGAAGGGTTCGAAACCATGAAGAAAGTGGTCACGAATAGATACGCATCACAATCAGCAGTGTCACACTTGGCCGCTCCTGAAAAATTCGTCTGGATAATTGGTAATAAAATTCTCGCTCCTGTTGAAAAATTGAGAGTAGACCTCGAAGATCGAAATATCTTGTTTTTATATCGCATGTGGTACGAGGACCAACTCCCCGTCCACGTGCCTTATCTCATATTAAGCCACATGGAAAGCGCCATGAACCTAAGGAATGCATCGTTGCCCTACGGAACGTTGATTGCTCGAATGTTGAACCTCCAAGGAGTCTCAATCCCGGTGGAAGATTGGGATTTCCGACCTGAACCACCGATCAACCTCGCGTCAAAATTAAATCTTCTGCGTCAAAGGTTTCGGTATTCGGCACAAGGTCATGAATGGATTATCGATCACCCAGATGAAGAGGGAGCGTTCCACCTTCCTCCAAATCCTACCCGTTGGTTGGAGAGTGACGCTCCATCCGACCAGGGCAGTGAAAACCAGGTTCGACCACGTGAGAGGAGTGAGAGTGTAAGAAGTTCGAATGTCCCGATGGAAAGGGATGAAAGGCGGTTCGCTCACATAACGTCGTTGTTGGAGGCAATGAATAAGCGTATGGAGCGACATGAACGAGGGATTCGAAATGAAATTCGAGAGGTCATGCAAGTTTCCGAGACAAGGATGCTCGAGAGAGTGGAACGTCAATTTTCCGACCTTTACGGTCATCTTGAAAACCGTTTCGGGTCCTACCCTGAACCTCGAGAACAAGACAATCCTCCTCCTCCTCCATCTCATCCCACCGCGAATCCGTCGGAGTCCCATTCGGGAACTTTCAACGTTGACGACTTCTTTGCGTCCGGTCCAAGCTATCATCCCGACCCGAACCCTTATCCCGGTCCCAACGAGATGTAATCACCGGCGGTGTTATAAGTGTGTTGTGTTGTCGTGTTTATTTTTATATGACGTGCATGTGTGTGAGAAATTGAGTTTGTTGTGTTTGTAGTACTGAACAACTAATGTTATGCGTGTGTATGCATCGGCCTGTGTCATGCCGTGTTATGAACAAATTGTTTTGTGGTCATATTTTCAGTTCCAACTGTTGCATCTATTTTTGATTTTTTTACATAACCTATCAGTCCAGATGCAAGTGCGTTCGAACGCATTACTTTTTCCGTTCGGAACGCACACACAAAAACTGTTTTATTTTCTTAAAAATATCAAATGTGAAAAGATTTTTGTCATTCAAAACAAAAGAATTTGATCATATCTACGAGCTCATACATTCATCAATTCATTCTTTGAGGGGGAGCTCGCATTTAGGGGGAGCCTTCCGTTGATGAAGTCTCCTTGGCCCTTTTGATCTCTTTCAAAATGGGGGAGAAACGATCGTACGGAAAGTTCTCAACTAAATGGTGAAACTCTCCAAACCGACAGTGTTTTGAAATTAATCAAAAGGGGGAGTTTGTTGGTTCAAATTTCCTGATAGTTTGATTATTTCAAAACACTGTCATTACTAATGTATACATCCAGAAAAGTGCAGGATAACATAGGTACGATACGAAGATGAAGGAGGATTTGTGAAGGAAGACTTCATTGGACTACATCAAGAATCAGGACATGAAGTCTCAACATAAACAAGAAAAGAAGAACACAAGGAAGGCCATTGGAATACATCAAGACTCAAGATGTTGAAGCCTTCCGTGAGTGGGATACGCCACAAATAAACCTTAGGTACAAACCTAGTAGAACTCAAGTAAAATCATGTTCAAAATAACAAAGAGTTCAGTCAAGCAGGAAGTGCGTTCTGAATGAACTCAAAGTCCGTTCAGAACGGACTTGCTACATATCAAAACTTTAAAGCTTGATTAGAAACAAACGTGTCACAGGGATGTGTGCGTTCGAACGAACAATCATGTCCGTTCGAACGGACAATTAGAATCCGTTCACCCACCTTCTGAGTGCGTTGAACGGACAATCCTTCCTGTGAACGGAAAACGTCACAGGGATGTGTGCGTTAGAACGAACACACATGTGCGTTCGAACGGACAACCTGGAATCCGTTCACCCACTTTTCAGTGCGTTGAACGGACTCTTGTTCCTGTGAACGCAAAATGCTATGTATAATTGAGTCCGTTACGAACGGACATTGTCCGTTCGAACGGACCCAAAATGTACTTGCACGTTATTTTGAAACGGCTAGTGCAAACTACAAGTGCGTTCTGAACGGACTTTATGCGTTCGAACGCACTTCAAGTTTTCTGAAGGATTTCTATAGAGAGTATAAATAGAATCCTTCATGGGTCTCTCTCTCCCAACCCTTCATTTTCAAACATTTAAACCTAAAAAGAGAGAAACCCTAAGCTGTGATTATCTATATCCATTGATAGCTTGAGAAACCTCTTTAGATCGTTGATCTACTTTCGATATTCTCCACTAATCGTATCCCACTCACGTGACCGATCACGTTGTAGCTCGATTAGTGAAAAAATGTAATAGGCTAGTGCAACAAATTGTAAAGAGCCTAAGCTATAGATCGATAGAAGCGTGTAAATCGATCTAGGCAAATCCTTGTAATCGAGTTGAGTTGGAAGTCAATCGAAAGCCAAAAAGAGGCACAAGGCATTCCCGGAGACGTAGGTACTCGCAAATAATTGAGTCGGTCAATTAAGCGAGTAAAGGGTGAGTTAAAGCTACAAAGCAACCACCTACCGAACTTCGTAAACAAACATCTTGTGTCAAAGTGTTTGTACGGTATCATCTTTATCATCTAAATTATTATTTATTCCGCACCGTAAATTAGGTTTAAATCTAAACTAAGTGTAAGTTAGATTCCCAAATTTACCCCCCCTCTAGGTTAGAATTAATCAACAGCTACATGTCGGTGTGTTTGGCCAACCTTTCTTGATAAGAACATCGGCCGTGTTTAGACGGTTGTGGAGAACTATCCACAAAAAGAACCGTGTTTTCATCGGTGCTCTTGTACTCCATACCTCCTTTTGCCACGAGTTCAAAATTCCGGGATTTCTCATGAATAAGTATGAAGATTTGGTCGTGAATAGCCCCGTGGGCGTCCATCTCCACATCACGCCATTGTCACTTGGGCTGGTATTAGTGGATGTGCGGTATTGAGGTAAAAGTTTCTTGAGCTCTTTATTCAGGGAGGAAAGACTCACCGTGGAGCCTTGTTCTATGTTACTCGAGCGCTCGAATCCGTAAAGCAATCTCATATACTTTGTCCATATATTGTTAGGGTCATTGTCTAACTTCCAAAGGAATTTTTGGAGCAAAGCATCATTCATGGTTTGGAGGTGTAAAATTCCTAGGCCTCCGTACTTTTGTGGTAGGCAAACCGTTTCCCAATTAATGAGGCTTTTGCCGGCTTTATAGGTATCTTGCCCATTCCATAGGAAGGCTCGCATTAGGCATTCGATTTGGTTTGAAACCCATCTAGGCAATTTATTGACTTGCATTTGGTATATTGGTATGGATCTAAGGGTGGCCCTTAGTAGCGTTATCCGTCCTCCGAAGGATAGTAATCTCCCTTTCCAAGAGGCTATACGATTTTGGATTTTCGAGATTAATGGGAGATAAGATTGTTTGTTCGGTTTCTTATAGGTTAGGGGGGTACCAAGATAGTTAATTGGGAATTTTTTCTTGGGACAACCAAGAATGCTTTGTATAGTGTCATGAAGGTCTCGCGGAATACCTATAGGCGTAAACGAACTTTTTTGCCTATTAATTTCAAGATCCGTAATTTTCGTAAATAAATCGAATATATGTGAGATGATTTTTAAGTTGGAGGGAGTAGCCTCAACAAAGACTATTGTATCATCCACGTATTGGAGAAGCGGTGTTTGGATCGGGAAGGTGTTTGAGATAAGGGGAGCCACTTGTCTTATCATATCTTGAAGCACATCCACGGCTAGATCGAATAAGAGGGGTGATAGGGGGTCACCTTGGCGTAGCCCCCTTTTGTGCGGGAAGTAGGTTGATAAGGTGCCGTTTATCTTGATAGCGGAAGAAGAAGAGGTTAGTAAGTTATTAATCCAAACTAACCATTTGGGCGGGAATCCTTTAGTGTGTAGAAGTTTTTGGAGGAAATCCCAAGAAATTGTATCAAATGCCTTCTTAAAATCTATCTTGATTATGACCGATGGTATTTTTTTTATATGGTGGAAGTGAAGGATCTCTTTGGCACACGCATATGAGTCGATGATAGATCTATTTTCAAGAAAAGCCGTTTGGTGATCATCTAACCGGGAGGCCAATAATTTGGTGATGATCTTTATGGGCGTGGAGATTACACTTATTGGTCGGAAATCGTCTAGAAAGACCGGTTCCGTTTTCTTTGGGATTAGTGTGATCGTTGCTTTGTTCAAGGTTTGAAGAGAAATGTTGTTGTCGAAGAAGTCGTTAAAGAGGTTGAGCAAATCTTGCTTCATCGTTGGCCACAATTTTTGTATAAATTCAATTGGGAGACCATCCGGCCCCACCGATTTCCCCTTATTCATTTCCTTAATTGTTTGAAGGATTTCATCTTCATTAAAAGGGGCGTCTAGGTCCCTAAGCAAGGTCGAAAATTGGTTGGGTGGGATGATACTCGTTGGTTCCCAATTGGTTGCTATTGAAGGAAATACAGTTTTGGATCATCGCTAAAATGGTACGTAGGACAAACGAACGTACGCGTTCGTGGGCATACGAAACAGATTAGTAAAACTGGTATAACTTTCAGTAGGAAACTCCGATTTGAATGGTTCAAATTGGGTTAGTTAGATAATGAGATTATCTAGAACTTTCATGTTGTAATATATTTCATTTGAGCGAAATATCAGTATCGTTCTAATGAAATACCGAAAGGGTGCGACAGTTTGACATACAGTCAGTAAAACGGCCGTAACTTTCGGGTCCGAACTCCAATTGGGCTGGGCCAAATTGGGTTGGAAAGATAATTAGATTATCTACAACTTTCTTAAATGTTCAAAGTCGGTTGGAACGATTTAATATTTTCGTTCTGACAGATTACTGAAAGGGTGTATGCAGTTTTCTGTTTGAAAATGTGTATAGAAGATATACATACCTTTTGGCCCATCCTTATCCTATGGAGTATATATATGATGTTTCTCTCTCTCTCATCAGTCCAACCAGTTGAATAATTAGATTAGTTCAACCAGAAAATTAATGGAGTTAATTTAGAATTAATCCAGAAATTAAGAGACTCTAATCACTTGATGAAAGAGTGCGAAGAGATTGAGAGAAAAGGAGAAAAGAATTTTCTCCATCTAGAGAATCGAAATGCAATCATGCAAGTTCGCCGGTGCATCGTCTAGGCAGGTGCATTCGCGACCGAGGTGCTACGACTCACGGTGGATACGGGTAGAGGAGCGACACATGTGGCTCTTCGTTGTGATCAAACCGGAGAAGTAATCGAGTAACGGGCTGTGGAATCATGCGGGCATGGAACGCACGAAGACAACCCGAGGCGTGTTGAAACGGTGGGAGACGTGCGGTATGGGACGTACGGGCTAGTCACCAACGTGACACCGAAGGAAATAGAAGGCGGCGATCAACCCTTCGTGTGCCATCAATTTGGCACTGGTATGAATCTGTCCTTCTATTCGCATCGTACCCTCGAAGTCGTGGCGTGATCTCGGGAATCAGGGAATCGAACCGGGCCTACATATCCGCTGCGCGGGCCCGGAGTCGAGGATATTCCCCATCAGTGGTATCAGAGCGATCGCCATCGATTCGAGGGTCGAATCATAGTCGTATATTAGATATACGCACGGGTTATCAAAGTTCGTACCCGTTTGCATGATGTTACATATAGAGAAAGTCAAATTCCGTTAAAATCACAAGTGGAATTCGCTAGAGATCGATCAAAAGTTGATTGAGAGTATCTAGGAATGATCGTGAAAAAGTTTCATGATTTATCGTTTTGGAAACGAGCGAAAACGGACGAAACGGCAAAATCTGCAGAAAGTTAGAATACGAAACAGTGAGTAAAACTAAGATAATTTTCAGTGGAAAATTCCAAATTGATTGGATCAAATTGACGTAGTTAGATAATGAGATTATCTATGACTTTGATACATAAAGTTTTTCCATTTGAACGAATTATCAGTGTCGTTTTTATGGAATACTGAAAGGGTGCGACTGTTTGACATACAGAGACTAAAACGTCCGTATATGTCGCATCGAAACTCCAATGGAGTCCAATCCAATTGGGTTAATTAGATAATAAGATTATCTAGAACTTTCGTTCACGTTCAAAGTCGGTTGGAACAATTTAATATTTTTGTTTCAACAGAATACTGAAAAGGTGTCTGTAGTTTTCTGATTGAAAAGGTGTATATTGGATATACTTACCTTTTCGTTTGTTCGTATTTTACTAAAACTGGTATAACTTTCAGTAGAAAATTCCAATTTGAATGGTTCAAATTGTTTTATTTAGATAATTAGATTATCTAGAACTTTCATGTTGTAATATATTTTATTTGAGCGAAGTATTAGTGTCGTTCTAATGAAATAACGAAAGGGTGCAGAAAAACAGTTTTTCTGCCGCCCCGGGGGCAGTTTTTGGCGCCCCGGACGCGTCCCGGGCGAGGTTTTCTCGCGCCCCACGACCCTTGCGTTACAACGGATGGGGAAGTCCGTTATAACGGACCCTTCTCTGGATGCTGTTTTTGTTTTCGCAATAACTTTGGCTACGAAGCTCGGAATTTTGAGTTCTTTATATCGATTTGATCGGCATCAAACATTCTAGCATATTAGATAATTAATTATTTAGAATAATTAATCTCCCTAAATAAATCATATGCAATTACAAATCTTGTGATAATGATATAATATGATTATGTCACGAATTTAGAAACATGCAATGGCATGATCCCTCATAATATTTAAGTCATGGAAATGCCTTCCATATTCACAACCACTATGATCGGTACTACGTCTCACATGGGTCAAGGCCAAAGCCGACATGGGTTATTGTAGTCATCGACGGGGTGGCAAGCGTTAAATAGGGACTGATAAGGGTTAAGGCCAAAGCCGACTTATTAGTAGTTTATTTGAACGATACGATGAGTATGGTTGTGACTTAACCGTTCAAGCCAGTAAGGGTCTTGAGTGTTATGGGTCGCATTGGATGCGATTGGATATAATCCTACCTAAATAGCGAGATCCCACTCGTCTGCCAAAGCAACTTGTGGGAGGATCGTAAAATATGGGTCTTGAGTGTTATGGACTTGGAGTCCCGTATCGGTATGAGGGTTATCGATTCGATAAAAATAACACATTCATATATTCATCATATAAGCATATAGATTAAGTACGCACGGTTAGGAGTTAATCTTCATCATCCGTTTAGAATTATGTTTTCAAGCAACACCAAATATATCGATGAGATCGATATGATAGATGGCTTTTGGGCCGGAATTACCGTTATTAACCTTGATAGTCAAAGAATAGTTCTTAGACTTAAAGGAACGTGTTGGACACGGAAATGGTAGATTCGGGGCTCAATGCTATGGCTTTAGAGAAAGCCGGGTTCGATAAACTTTAAGAAGGAATCGAACGATATTACGTGCCTTGTGGTGGCATGAGAATTCGGTTGTATATGAAAGTAAAACACAACGCTCATGAAATAGTTTCAAGAGCTAGAGCGCGTTGAATGGTTCGATGCGGCTCAAAGAGTAGGTTAATTTTGAGACGCCTTATGGGTCTTTGATTAACACTCGTGTGTTGATGGTACGAGATTTTATCTTCGTTACCGAATATCATATGCATTTGATAGATAAGTCGATCCCGAAATTGCATATGATGCGATTTAAATTTGAATTGGAGATGCTCAGAGTATCCGAGGAATCCAATGCATATAGATGCGTGGATGTCCCTGTAATTCAAAAGCGGGATCGAAAGAAATATATGTCTAAGGGTATTTTGGGAAAATGTTTTCCAAACAGAAAGTTCGGACAAGGAGTTGTCCAAACTAATGACTCAAAAATGGTGAAATCCGAGGAGGATTAAACCTAGTAGTTGATTGCTTCTTTTGGCATTGCCGTCTTGGCCATATAAACGAGATTCGCGTATCTAGATTCCATATGATGGATTGCTAAAATCATTCGAATTAGATTCGATTGATTAATGCGATACTTATTTATTAGGCAAGACGACAAAGGGCATCATTCTCCAATGGTTGGAGAAAGATCCAACGAATTATTGGAACTTACATTCACATGTAGATGATCCGATAAGTTCCGAGGCAAGAGGAGGCTATCAGTATTTTGTTATGTTTATGGACGGTTAAAGTAGATATGGAAATATCTATTTAATGCGTGCCGAAACGGAGACTTTTGAAAGGTTCAAAGAGTTTCAAAAACGAAATACGAAATCAACTAAGCAAGAAAATCAAAGCTTTTCGATAGGATCGAGAAGGCGAGTATTTGAGCTAAACCTTTCGATAGGATCGAAGAGGCGATATTTGAGTTATGAATATTGATGATCATTTATGATTGTGGAATCGTTTCACGATTGCCTTTATTCGGAACATTGAGATGTGTCCGAAAAGAGGAAATGAACGCATGTTGGACATGGTTCGATAAATGATAAGTCAATATGATCTCCCAAAAATATTTTGGGGATACGCCCTTGAGACAGCGGCACTAATGAATGGTTGCATTAAGATATGGACCATAAACCTTCTAATCGGTACAAAAGACGCCATATGAGATATGGATCGGAATGGTTCCGAAGTTGTCACTTGTGCAGATTTGAGGATGTGAGTGTATTTCGAAATTTGTTTCGGTTAAACTCAATCCCAAATCTAGAAATTGTTCGTTTATCCTTAAGGAAACTAAAGGGTATTAGTTCTAACGTCCCGACGAAAATGAAATTTTCGTGGCTCGAAGAGATGCCTTCTTGGAGGAGGACTAGATGCGCACAAGTTTGGAACTTGGTGCCATTTATCTCTATACGGGCTAGTGGGAGTAGAATAAATCTCGAAAGAGTTCGTGATTTGAAAATGAACATTGTACCGATGAGAGTAGACTTGGCTTCATCAAGAGTTGATGAACGTAAGTCGAACACACAAAGGAATTTTTCGTAGATCAAGTAGGCTATATCATAAGCCGGTAAATACGGATTTATCGTGGCTAATGATGATAGATTGAAATCATATGATGATTCGATATCCTACAAGGATGCTATGAAAAGTTGATTCCACATGACATGGTGTCATGAAATCTGAGATTCGATCCATGTGAATTATCAAGTTTAGAACTTGATTTCATTACTTTCTGGGTTAGACCCGTGAAATGTGAGTGGGTTTTTCAAGATGAAGAACCGACATGGATAGGAATACGCATATATGTAAAGCGAGGCTTTTTGCGAAAAATTTCATGCAATTCATAGTCGGACTATGAAGAAACGTTTTCGCTTGTTGCCATGCTTTCCCATTCTCGAAATTCTGCTTGCCATGGTCGCGTATTATGACTATGTGATGTGGCCAAATGGATGTCAAAACCGAATTTCTTGACAGAAATTTTATGAAAGGATGTGTACTTGACACAACCTTACGGTTTTGTCGATTCATAAGAATCGGGGATAAGATATGCACGCTTTAACGATCCATATGATGGATTAGAGAAAGCTTCTCGGAATTGGAATATTCGTTTTGATGAAATTATAAACTGTTATAAAATTGTCGAAACGAATGGAATCTTTGTGTATACATGAAGGTTAGTGGGAGCTGCGTTATATTTCTTGTAACGACAAAGGATTTAGACGAGACTGCTTATGAATTAAGCATGAAGATCTATGGGATAGATCTAAGAAGTTCCTCGTTCTATGTTATAGCACATATATCGACATATTGTTGAAAATGGTTTTCAACATGTAAATTCCTTGGAGGAGTTAAATCGAAATGTCGAATGACAGAAATTTTCAACGGCTCGATGTGAGACATCAAGCAGCGCGAAAAGTAATAATATGATGCCTTACATTTTGATGTTAGGATCTATTATATCTGTCATGATATGTATGTGGCTATCTGTCGTACAAATAAAGCGTCTAATTCACCGTCAATAAAATTCATGGGAATCACATGAGTTTGAATGTAATTCGATTACATGAGACTAACTCTTGTGAATGTATAATGGTTATACAAATATATACATAATGGTTATGTATATTTAAACCCATCGGGATTTGTATTGATAGAGGTGAAGTTTATCCTTGAATACTTTGCGAAAGAATTCAAGAATTTTTATCTATAATGGTGTGGAGGACGTGTTGGTTATAAAGAATTATAACAAACAACAGTTTCCAAAGATTAAGCACGTCCAAATATGTAGCACGACTTTCGATCATAAAGTGTGTACATGTTTTGCTTAAATGAAAACACGGTTATGTGGAAAGGTTCCACAAGACCAATAGTTTATGATTCTATTTACGGAGGCGAGTATATTGCGGTTATTAATCGCAAAAGGAAGTGGTATGGATCAAGGATACATGACCAAACTCTAGTAGTCACGAGTTATCGGATTTATGGTTGTTTATTGTGTGAGACACAATAGTACAAGCCAAAAATGCCGAGGTCACAACCACTTCTAGCCAATACTCAGAAAATTTCATTTGATCCATGAAATTTTATGAAAAGATGTGATCGTAGGTATTGGAAATGTTCCAATCCTGATGATGATTAACACTAGCGGGAACGTGCGGACCCGTTTACAAGACCGCTCTCTCTAGTCGCGCGTGACTGTCATGCGATGACTATGGGTATGGAGATACCTAGAGGAGGAAGAAGAGAGTAGAGTGTAGTTATCTAATACGATAGTCCTCGCAGGTTATGGATATGGAGATACCCATAGGTAAACGTTGTATCACCCAAATACTTAGTCCATATGAATGCATTCCTTTTAAAATTTTTGTTTACTTAAATTAAATATGCATTCACCTTATATGAAAACAGTGTGCGGGTTGTGTAATATGATTGTTACATGAACCTTGATTTGAACTTGTGTGGACGTCGACATGGTTGAGGACCATGTGCAGCGAAACCGTCACACTTAAAGTGTCATTTCTAAACATCCCTAGTCGCGGATCAGCTTGCTTAAGAGAGAAGCATTTCTATTATTGGATAGACTGAACGCGTACACTAGTACGTTTGCCGAGAAGATGATTATGTTTTGCTAATCATGGGACAAGGTGCTTGTCGAATCGGGAACGTAGATATATGTTAGGTTACATGTATTGGATATGACCAAAGCCGCGAGTCCATGACATGGTTTAGTCATTATAGATGGACTTGTGACGGATGGGGTTTTAGATTCTTCATACTTGAGGGGATCATTGATTGCGTTACGTGCGTAACACAATGCTTTGATATGATCTTACGCTCACCGTAACAGGGAGTTAAAAGGGTCATCATTGGGTATTGTCCGAAACACGGAATTCAATGTGAGTCTCTTAGGCGCCGCTCGATGAGTCGATTAACGAAATCTCTGGCCAGAGTCAATGATATTAATGGTTAATATCGATTGAAATTTGTTAAATCAACTCGGAATCGGGGAATAAGTATAGTTAATCAAATTATAAGGATGACTATTACCATGCCTTTTGATTAACGGATATCGCAAACAAGAGAACTAGTAACCGCTATTCGAGATAGGCACAATGATCACAATCATTTTTCGTTTTAACATGGGTAGCCATGATGGAGTGACTAGATCCCGCTCATGGGCTTGTAGTGCCATGGAAACGGCCTACTGCCATCGTTAAACGAACCTACACGGTCACACAACGAGTCGTACTATGTCGGGCTTGATTGCAAGTTTTTGCACATTGGATGTGCATGGCTTTAGCGTATTTGATACGCGGGCCAGATTCTCTGATATAGTGTATATGTGATATACATGAGTACCTTTTAGGTAAATCTGAAACTGAGTGGGAGACTGAAGGAAATACAGTTTTGGATCATCGCTAAAATGGTACGTAGGACAAACGAACGTACGCGTTCGTGGGCATACGAAACAGATTAGTAAAACTGGTATAACTTTCAGTAGGAAACTCAGATTTGAATGGTTCAAATTGGGTTAGTTAGATAATGAGATTATCTAGAACTTTCATGTTGTAATATATTTCATTTGAGCGAAATATCAGTATCGTTCTAATGAAATACCGAAAGGGTGCGACAGTTTGACATACAGTCAGTAAAACGGCCGTAACTTTCGGGTCCGAACTCCAATTGGGCTGGGCCAAATTGGGTTGGAAAGATAATTAGATTATCTACAACTTTCGTAAATGTTCAAAGTCGGTTGGAACGATTTAATATTTTCGTTCTGACAGATTACTGAAAGGGTGTATGCAGTTTTCTGTTTGAAAAGGTGTATAGAAGATATACATACCTTTTGGCCCATCCTTATCCTATGGAGTATATATAGGATGTTTCTCTCTCTCTCATCAGTCCAACCAGTTGAATAATTAGATTAGTTCAACCAGAAAATTAATGGAGTTAATTTAGAATTAATCCAGAAATTAAGAGCCTCTAATCACTTGATGAAAGAGTGCGAAGAGATTGAGAGAAAAGGAGAAAAGAATTTTCTCCGTCTAGAGAATCGAAATGCAATCATGCAAGTTCGCCGGTGCATCGTCTAGGCAGGTGCATTCGCGACCGAGGTGCTACGACTCACGGTGGATACGGGTAGAGGAGCGACACATGTGGCTCTTCGTTGTGATCAAACCGGAGAAGTAATCGAGTAACGGGCTGTGGAATCATGCGGGCATGGAACGCACGAAGACAACCCGAGGCGTGTCGAAACGGTGGGAGACGTGCGGTATGGGACGTACGGGCTAGTCACCAACGTGACACCGAAGGAAATAGAAGGCGGCGATCAACCCTTCGTGTGCCATCAATTTGGCACTGGTATGAATCTGTCCTTCTATTCGCATCGTACCCTCGAAGTCGTGGCGTGATCTCGGGAATCGGGGAATCGAACCGGGCCTACATATCCGCTGCGCGGGCCCGGAGTCGAGGATATTCCCCATCAGCTATAGGGGAGGTAGAGCCAATGATGTTCTTGTAATTAGCGAGGAAGTGCTCCAAGATCTCTTGCGAGTTAGTTATCTCTCCGCTATTTGAATGTAATTTGTGGATGGTGTTGCGCCTCTTTCTAGACGACGCTATGGCATGAAAATAAGTGGTGTTTCGGTCCCCTAATTTAAGCCATGTTATGGAGGATCGTTGTTGCCATTTGGATTCTTCAAGAAGGTTGATTTCATATGCTTTTTTCTTTAGCTCTATCATTAGCTTGCATTCGTGTTGATGTAGCGTTCGGGATTCTTCAATCCAATCTAAGAGGTTGATGCATTGTAAGGTGTTTTCCTTATTTCGTTTGTTTTCTTTTTCGTTTTCTTTGGCCCATTTATTTAACTTGGCCCAAGTTTTATTGATCTTATAGAGAAAGTTGGTTGCGGAGTTGTTGTGAAGAACGTTTGTCCCCCAATTATCGTGAAATAATAGTATGGCCGTTGGATTTTGTAACCATGCTCTTTCAAAATTCTTAATCTTTGGTTCTCTTATAGGAGAGAGTTTCTCGATTGATATTTTAAGGGGAAGATGGTCCGATGTTACCGTATTCAACGGCTTTAGGTGGAAGGAAAGGTTCAAAGGGATCAAATGGTGAGAAAAGAACGCTCGATCAAGTCTAGAAAAAGTTGGGATTTGCCTTTTGCTCGAGTATGTGAACTTACGTCCTTGTAGTTGGATTTCTTCAAGTTGTAGGTGATTTATTGTTCGGTTAAAAGCCATTATATCCGTGAGTAGGTGGTTTGATCCCGTTGATTCGTCAATTGCTCGTATTGTGTTAAAGTCTCCAACCATTAACCATGGTAGATTGTTCGGGTTAAGAGATAAGAGTTCGAGGAAGAAATCATTCTTGAGCCTGTCGTTCGTTGGGCCGTAAACATTAGATATGAGGAAGGTGAAACCATTTGGTAGCGAGAGTGTCGTATTGAGAGAGAAGTTAAGGGAAGAGGAATTTAGTAGAGAGAAATCATTGGACAAAGAGGTCATCATGCCCCCTTTAGATCTATTGGCTTGTTTGAATTCAACATTATTAATTGGGTGTGGGCATACGGATCTCATATCAAAAAAATTTGGGGAATCCCATTTAGTCTCTTGTAGACAAATAATATTACAATGCGCATCTCGTACCACATTTTTAACTAATTTGCATTTGTCTACATTTCCTAGACCCCGCACATTCCACGACAAAATAGAGAGAAAATTAAAAAGCGTCATAAATAAACTTTAACAAGAAAAGAGAACGTATCTAGCTCGGGATGGTCACATAAACGAGGACTACATATAGTACTCCTCTTCCTCTCCAAAGTCGACTTGTTGAGAGGTTGTGTCTTCGAAGTCAAACTTCAAGTGAGAGTCATTTGGCAAAGAAGCTGTACGAAAAACACATAAATTAGCGGAGTTATCACTATCACTTATCGGTTTATTAATTTGTAGGGAACATGAGCCAATTATTCTATTCAATTTTTTCTTTGACTTTTTTGACTTTAATAGTGGCTCGGATATTGAATTTTTAGTTGGTGATAACTGCTGAGCCTGCATTGAGGGATTAGTAACAGTTCCCAATTGAGCCAAATGGGGTGTCTATTATACCATTGTCCAGTCCACAAAGCATGTTAATTTTTTTAATAACATCGAAATGTAGTGGGCTTTGATCTAACTTTTCAATTTCTAAAAGCTTCAGAATTTTGTTTGGTGGGCCCTTTACAACCGAATGGCCTTGAGGCTCTTTTGACTTCTTTTGTTTGCCTTTCATTGGCTTTATGGATCTATTAAGTTCTTTGTTTAATTTGTCTTTGCAATTCTTCTTAACTAATGGGCCTAGTTCAAGTTTTTTCTTAATTTTTAAATTATTTTTAATGGATTGGAGAGTTTGGTTGAAAATCACAGGGACCATAACTGGAGGGGGAGCAATTTTCTTTTTTGTTTTATTAGAACTAGGTAATAAATGCTGTGATATAGGGGTACCTTTTCTAGAGCCTCCTCCCTCCTCGAGTCCTCTTTTGACAATGGAAGGCGCGTGGGAGCTGACGCCTCTCTGAGAGCACTCGTCCTGTTTCTCGATGTGGTATTCTTTCTGCTGACTTCCCAAAATGGGGGCTGTGAAACCTGGCGGCCTAGAGCAGTCCGACTGCGATGTCTGCACTTTCCCTGATTGGTGTGGAATCACGGACATGGGATTTGGCGAGATAGTGTCTAGCTCCGGTGAAGTGGAATGGAGATCTCCCGTCGGATGCGGAGACATCGTCGGTGCTGCCGTTTTCAGTTTTGTTGTTGCCGGTGATAGTTTGTTCTTACCACCAAAAACCAGGGGAGCGAGAGCGTCCTTCTCTGCCGAGGGGGGAGCGAGTTGCCAAAGCTTGAGTAAGGTCTGGTCAATCGGAGCTCGTTCTGACATGGATTCTTCGAGCTCTCTAGCTTGTGATGATGTGAGAACGTCGGGATGGGGATTCGAATGAGGTGGGGATTCGACTGAAGTGGGAGAGTATTGGGACTTGGTTTTCGATTGATAAGATGGAGGAGAAGGCTCACGGTAGTTGATTTCGTTGTACAAACAATCGAAGAATTGTTCATTTGGTGTCGCTTCCGGTGGCCGGAAGAAGAAAGCTTCCTCCTCTATGACCCGATTGACCACCAGGTGTATCTTCCTCACATATCCATCAGAGGCTGACCAAAGAAAAGGAGGAAGTTCCTTCGCTTGTTGCGTTGTAAGGATAATACGCAGCCTCTCCAGAGTGCGCACTTGCGAGATGGGACCGTGATGCAAAATTTCGCCTAAATTTGCACACAAATTATCCAGTTCTTTCTCACAATACGTTGTAAGAGGGAGGCCAAAGAGATCTACCTCCATCTTAAACTTGTAGTGAATCACCGTAGCCCCGAGGCCCACCGTCCACTTTTATGATACGAGTCCTTCTTTTTCCAAATGGTTTGGTATGATACTAGCATCTCTATTTATAGCTAAATCATACTCAATACAAGATAATGATATAAGAAAATAATCATTGTATTAATTATTATTCTATCATGACAATAAGAATATAAGAAAATAACCTATCCCTCTATTTACTAATATTCAAAATCTTGAGTTTTCAATTAAGTTTCCATAACATAACAATCTTCTACTTGGAGACTTCAGCATCATCTTCTTTTTTCTCGTCACGAACGAGGCTTCCTTGAGTCCGACGACAGCTCTCACTAGCTCAGGTGACTAGCCCCATGGAGGCGATGCACGACCTCATTTTCTGGGTAGGGACTTCTTTGGCCAACATATTTGCAGCGTTATTGACATCTTGAATCTTTTCCAGCGACATGACCTCATCATTCACAAGTTTTCGGATGTAGTGATACTTCAGTTCAATGTGCTTGATCCTCGAGTGAAATACTGGTTTTTTCGCAAAACATAAGTCACTTTGACTGCCAGTGTAAAATGTCTTGCAACCCTAAGTTTTTCCAATCTCCTTTAGAAAAGTCAAGAGTCACATCATCTCGTTTTCAGCTTCTGGGATTGACACATACTCAGCCTCCGTTGTCGATAGCGACACACACTTATGCGGAGTTATAATTTTGTGTTATAAACCTTGAAATACTCAGTTGTTTAATATCGTGCTAATAACGTATTGTAAAATAACAATAACAATAACAAAGAAAGAGAGATAATTGTGAGAGATAAAATTTTATTCAAAAATAAATCAAGAATATAATAGTCACTACCTCTTATATTGTAGAGGATGAGTGCAAGAATTAAAAAATTAAATAGGGTGTTACAAATAATTAATAGTAAATATATTAAATCTCTATAATTACTCCGTCAAATTAATTTTAAGTTACAAAATTAACATTCATATATTCAATATATTCATAATAAATACTGGTTTCAAATTGTTTGCGTTTCTTAAAAAAAAAGAGAAAGTAGATACAAGTCGCTCCCAAACTGTTAAACAATTCATAGCACAACTTGCTTGAGCGGTATAGTATAATAATAATTTGAAATATAAAGAAAAGAAACCATAGAACAAGGATACAAGGTATATACCGTCTTTCTTTTTATTATTTTTTTTTTTGAGAAAAATAGAGTAGGCTCATATGTCCTACTTCTATTATTTTATTAATTAATGTTGTATTTTACAAGTTTATGTAACCATAGAAGGTATTTGTCCTATACTAGCTAAAAAAACACTAATCCTAAATACCTTCTTATTTAGCTACAAATTACAAATAAAAACAACATTACTTAATTTATCCTAAAAGATTTTCCATCTTTTGTAATCCCGAATTTGAGAGCCTGGTTTTCTTCTAACACTAGAAGTTTATAGCCTTGATTTTATTTCCCGTTTTTGTTTTCTTTTTATTATTTTTATCATTGCAATTGCTATCAAGCCAGCTATATCGATGGTTGCATGATTTCTATAAAAAAAAACATTTGGTTTTTCCAGGACTTTGGACTTTCTCTTAATCGTGCTTATAATGTTTTATTATTTGGCGATAATCATGTATTCAATGATCTAACAATAGATTAATTGCCAAATAATTGATCCAAAGTCTGACTTGAATACATGTATATTAATGGATAATTATATCGTGTCCCTCAAATTTTTCCCAACATTTTTATATCACCAATTAACAATTAATCAACATGGTAATTAACAAAAATGCACTTCATTAATAATTAATTAATATTAATTAGGAATTGTTAATACATCTATTTTAATTATATATTAATCAATCATTAATAAAATATATTTTTTGTTAATTATCTTGTTATTTAATTGTTAATTCGATGATGTAGAAAATGTCGGTGGAAATTTGAGAGACATCATATATGACTTCTATATTAATTGCAGAATGGGTGCAACGATCACTTGTCACGCCTAACTGGACATAAAATAAAATAAGAAAAATTATACTTCTCCCTCCAAATTCATCACAACTTTCGTGATGGAGTAAACATGACATCACTTTGTCATGCTTACCGCTTCATGCCCTCAATTTTTGCACCCAAAGAACTGTCCAATTAATTTTTAACCCAAAATTTGATAATTTTAATTGAAATTTAATTCATTAGATCATTCATTATTTTAATTAGAAGCTAATTAATTATAAATTAATTCAAGGAGAGTTTAATTGGAGGATGGGGGGCAGATTTCACCTAACTTTCAATTGATGATGGCATCATGAAAGTTGTGGTGAAATATGGGGGCACAGTAGAACACCTCCAATTATGAGATCATATAATATTTTGTTCAACATTTTCTGTATCACCAAATAACAATTAATTAACAAAATAATCATTATAAATACACTCTATTAACAATTAATTTATATATAATTAAAATATATATGAATTAGTAATTCTTAATCAATATATATTAAATATTAATTGATTAGATTTTTTGTTAATTATTATGTTAATTAATTGTTAATTGATGATATAAAAAATATTGGGGAAAATTTGAGGAGCATGTTATACTTATCAGAAAATAAATCACTATTTGAAAAAAAAGTGGATTAGAATATTAGTCTCTGTTACCACGAGCTTCACCACTTACTTGGCTCTCTCTCTCTATACATATTAACCTATTCGTTACCACTAGCTTTACAACTGCTCAAATACAAACAACTTACTCTCATACAATAATAAGAAAGCTAAAAAAAAACTAGAACCACCAAATTGGAGTAAGATGGCCGAGGTTGTTGTTTTCTCCGTGTTGCAAAAGCTCGCAGATGTTGTGATTCAAGAAGCAATATTTTTTTACGGGGTCAAGGATCAGGTTGAAGTCATGAAGCGCGAGTTGGTTCGTATTCAGTGTTTTTTAAAGGACGCTGACTCGAAACGCAAGAGTAATCATAGTGTTCAAAACTGGGTTAAGGAGGTTAGGGACGTGTCCTATTGGATTGAAGATGTCATTGACATCTTCCTTATAGAGGTTCAACAAATCCATGCTAAGAAACCTGGTCTGATCAACAAATTTAAGAGGCTAGGCAAAAAACCCCAAACGGCAATTCTTATGCACAATCTTGGAGATGAGATAATAAAGATTCAGGCATGGCTTATATTCATTTCCAATTTTATCATTATTATTTCACAAAAAATTAGAGGATCAAAATTCTGATTTTATCTAATCCAGCTAACTAATTTCTTGTATTGCAGGCAAGGATCAGTGAGATCTATGATAGTACGACAAGGTATGGAATCAACAGAGACATGGAGAAGAGCAGTGGAGAGATGGACAATGTTTTTAAGCGAAAACCTGTGGTGCCTAACATAGATGAAGATATTATCGGGTTTGATGTCGAGAAGAAGGAAATTATTGAGCACTTGCTTGATCAGAAAGTTCTAAAACGCCGTGTACTGTCGATCGTGGGTCAAGGTGGTCTTGGAAAAACTACTCTCGCTAAAAAAGTGTACAACAGGTTTGTGTAACATATTATTCCTTACATAGTTAACATTATTTTGATATAAGTTAGATGATAATAGAGTGAAGTGTAATTGGTCTAAATTTTAAGTGTACCTTTGCACTCCCTAATTTTTAAGAAGAAAAAAATATTACAAACTATAAAACACAAATATTGAACATTGGGGATCAAAAGTCAAAACCCCTTAATTTGATTGTTGGTGTTTGAATCTAATGTATTGCAAGATATCATACGTCTTGTGCTCGAGATTCGTTGGTATTATCAACAAAAATATGAAATCAAATATATCCAAAATTCGTGGGTTAAGTTTCTTTCAAAAAAATATGTTTTTTAACTCTTGATTTACTTTGCAGTGCGGATGTAAAAAATCGCTTCGATATTCGCATATGGTTGACAATCTCACAAGAGGTTAAACCAATTCAACTCTTGAAAGATGTATTAAGAGAGCTTGGAAAGGAGAACCTATGCCAGACGGATCGGAGTGAAGAATATTTCATTGGCGAGATTCACAAAACACTAAGCGACAAAAGATATTTAGTTGTCTTAGACGACATTTGGAAGGATGGTGTATGGAATAATCTATTCCAACTGACCTTCCCGGATATTAAAAACGGAAGTCGAGTTTTGATCACCACTAGGTTCGTAAACATTGCTAAAATGGCAGACCCCAAAGATGTACATGAACTTCGCTTCATGAATAATGAGGAGAGTCTAGAACTCTTACTCGAAAAGGCTTTTACAAAAGAAAATGTCAGTGAATCCTATCCTCCTGATCTGTATGAACTAGCCAACAAATTTCTAAAACCTTGCGGTGGGCTGCCTCTAGCATTGGTAGTTGTAGGAGGTCTCTTATCAACAAAACTTCCAAACTACAATGCTTGTAATAAATTGTTAAATAATATGAATTGGCAAAGTGAAGGAAACCAGTGTTCAGAAATTATAGCCACCAGTTACGAGGATCTTCCACTTCCACTAAAACCTTGCTTTATCTATCTTGCATCTTTTCCCGAGGATTATACAATCGATGCTAGATTGTTGATGATGATGTGGATAGCCGAGGGGTTCATATCAAATGAAGGAAACAAAACAATGGAAGACACAGCTGAGGAGTACCTCGAGGAACTTGCTCAAAGGTACTATTTCATTCTATGTTAACCCATTTCTAATATCAAGCGTGCACAAACTAGCAGATAATTAGTTACAGTTTCATCTTGTTCAAAATATGCTTGTTTTATCTTGTTTCATCTTGTTCTGCAAATATGGATTAAGTCTTCTAAAATCCGGGAAAATAAATGATGATTGCTGGATTGGTAATTTTCTTATTCTCATTATTTCAAAATCTGGTTGTTCAGTCTATTTTTTGGGTTTTGTTAGAGGTGCTAAAAATGTAAAGGAAATATTCGAATAGAGACTAATATGGGTTTTATTAACCCTAGTAGAGGCTGTAAAAACGATTTTTAATCAAATAAATAGAAGTGGAGCATGAGAATCCACTCTATTTTCTTCAAAAATAAATAAATAATATCCATCTACTTTCCAAACAATTTCATACTGTAAGTGCAAATCATGGTTCTGAAACTCGGACTCGGACTCGGTTGGCTCCGGAGACTCGGAACTCGGACGACTCGGACAAGACTCGGACGAGTAAAAAAAAAAACTCGGACGATTAGTAAAAAAATCGGAAAAAATAGAAAAAAAATAAAAAAAATAATTTTAAAAATAGATAACCATTCATAAACATGATACACACAAATTCAACTAATAAAACCCAAATTTTTATACTATAAAGTGAAGTATGTCTAGTATGGCTAGTATGGCTGAAATAAAGTATGTACTGTAAAATCTTTATGCACTGTAAAAATGAAATTGAAAGATGTGTAAAATAAAAACAATTTTTATACAACTACAATCCATTTTAATATAACAATCTTTAAAAAAAAAAAAAAAAATCACATCTCATATGCAAAATATTATTCGAATCTGGATGGTATGTATGTATATTTGTAAATTGTAAGCCTACCCTTAAAACTTTTAGTTTCTTTTATTCGATTTTCATAAATTTAGGAGTAAAATAAAGACAATTTTTTTAATTACATATTTATTCCTTCTTAGCTTAATTTATTTTAAACTTATTAGAATTTAACAAACTTGTTCAAATAATTTCCTGACTCGATTACAATTTACAACAAGATTACGAAGATTGATAACCAATTAAAATTTAAAACATTCAAAATACTAATTTTGGAGGTGTAAAAATGACATTATTCGATTTAAAAAGTAAATATGTAATTTTTTATATTAGAGGGATAAATTTGTTATTTTGAGTTTTTTTAGGGACACATAATAAAATTCCCTTTTACTTTACCCCACGCTCCCTCTCTCTCTCTCTCCCAGTTAGGTTTTCCTCACTTTTCAAGCACACAACCATGGTTCGTAATATCGGCCGAGATAAAAAAAACTCGGCCGATATCGGCCGAGATAAAAAAAACTCGGCCGATATTCTCGGACTCGGTGGCCACCGAGCCGATTTTGGGCCGATAAAATCGGATCCGAGTATACGAATTTTTTTTTTTTTTTTTTTTTTTTAAGAATACACTATATGAATCTATGAATATTATGATGTATGTTTCTATTTGTTATTCTCATTTTTTTAACTTCGAAAAAATTACAAAGAGTTGCACTCATTTGTAATATTTGTATATTATTACTCTATGTTCACATTTCTTTGCACTCTTCTCTAACTTTGTAGACTTGTACCTATTCGAAAAAACATGCACACTATTTTAATGACTCTTTGAAAAAAAAAATGTACAGTATCATGTCATATTATGGCCGAGAAGACTCGGTATATTTTTTCAATTGCTTTATTTTTTATAATCTTGAGATACAAACCGACATAGAGGTAATTAATTAAATACTAAAATTATCTAAATTATTTATAATCTTGAGATACAAACCAACATATTATGTCATATTTTTTCAATTGCCTTATTTTTTAATTCAAGTATTTAATTTTTTTATAGGTCATATAATGTATTTTTTTTTTAGTTCAATTAGTGTGTATCATGTTTATGAATGTTTATATATATATTTTTTTAAAAAATTATTTTTTTTTCTATTTTTTCCGATTTTTTTTATTAACCGTCCGATTTTTTTTTTTTGACTCGCCCGAGTCTTGTCCGAGTCGACTGAGTCCCGAGTCTCGGAGGCCGACCGAGTCCGAGTCCGATATTCAGAACCATGCACACAACCATGGCTGCCCATGGAGCCATGGTGTTTTCTCACTTTTCAGTCGATTTTAGGCGATTTTTAGTCGATTTTCTTTCAACTCGGGCAGATTTTTAGTCGATTTTCTCTACTTCAGTCGATTTTTTCTCAACTCGGCCAGGTTTTTAGTCGATTTTTCTCGATTTTTTTTCACTTTTCAGACCGAATCGGCCGAGTCCGATTTATCCGGGTGAAACTCGGGTCGGGTCCGGCCGAGTCCGAGTCAACTCGGCCGAGTTTTTTTTTACTCGGCCGAGTCTAAGAACCATGGTGCAAATGAACAATCTGACTCATATGGAATAGTATACATAGTTACAGTTTAGAGTTGGACATTTTGGTATGTAATTGGGAGTACACGTTGGAAATAGTCGGAATTGACCCTGTCAAATATCATCTTGTATGTAACAAAAAAGCCAACACTAGCAGCTAATTAGAATGAATATGTGTACCTTTATTATTTGGTTTGTAATTTGTCAGATTTTACACTTTTTGCAGGTGTATGATTCGAGTTTCAAAGACATCAATATTTGATGATTACATCTATGAATTCAGCGTACACGTACACGATCTCTTGCTTGATTTAGCTATTGATGAAGCCAAGCAAACCAACTTTTTAAAAGTATTCTCCAAGCAAACCGATTTCCAAGGTATAATCGGTGATACACGTCGTGCAACATTCCAATTGCAAGAGCCTAGTTGGGAAAATGCTTCCTTTGAAGAAAATAATCTGACCGCATACGCAAAACCAAATCTCCGCACTTTAATCTTCTTTGGGAAGGTACTACCCTTTGATTCTCAATTTAAGTTGTTGAAAGTTTTGTTGGTTGAACATTATGGTTCCCGGGAAGATCCAAAACCGGATATAAACGACAACCTAAAGGGGTTGCTCCATCTGAGATGCTTGGTTTTTACAGATTGTACTTTTGATGATTTTATTTTGTGTGTTGATCATTTGCACAATCTCCAAACATTATGCGTTCAATGTTGTGGAGGTCTTACAGTCAAGCTTTCGTCTTTCTCGGGTATCAAGTCTCTAAGGCATGTATCATGTGACTACATAGAAATAGAATCAGTTACAGATGACTCGATAAACCTCCAAGCTCCCGGACAAGGGTTAGCACCACCTGACCTACCATATCTCATAACTCTTAAACGTCTCCGTATACGGAAATCTGCTGAAATAAAACCGATTCTTGGGAATATGTCCAGCCTCCGAAATTTAGATATTGAAAATGAAAATAATTCTTGGGAATCAATTGTTAATTTCATTACCAACTTTAATTGCCTCATATCCCTTACCATAATAACTGAGCAAAAAATCCCATTAGAAATTTTTGACACGAGGGCATTCCCATGGTATAAGAATTTGGAAACCTTGTGGTTAATTGGGAAGTGGCAACATGAGGGCATGAGAATAAATACTGATATGTTTCCCCCACGTCTCAGCGAACTTGTACTAGATTGTTCTTATATCGATCAAGACCTAATGCCAATACTTGAGAAACTGCAACGGCTTAAAGTACTTGTATTAAAGGGCGAATATTATATAAGAAAACAAATGGTTATTTCCATGGGAGGGTTTCCTCAACTACAAAATTTGAAAATTTCAAATTTACTAGAGTTAGAGGAATTGAAGATAGAGGAGGGGGGCATACCCATGCTTAGTAATCTCAAAATACATCGGTGCTATGGGTTGCAAATGCTTCCAGATCTACAACATGTACTCACTCTCAAGGTCATTCAGCTGAGTGATATGCCAAAAGCAATCTATTGGAGGGCGGAAAACCAAGACCAACACAAAATCAAGCATATCCCTTCAATCATCATCACCGAATACGACTGGTAACCTGCTTAAAATTTAATTCAATTTCCACATGTTCAGTTTGTTTTAATACAAATGTTGTTTTGATTATTTTTATGTTCCAATTCTAGGATTTTATTGTGTATTGTATTTGATTTTTTGCTTTATTGTATAATGCATTTGTTGTTGTGTTGATTTAAATTCATGCGTGTTGAAAACAAGTTTGTTAAATGTATTAATTGAATGTATTGAGCTATATATTTTGTTTATTGGATGCAAGAACTATATATGTAAGAAATAAATGGTTTCAACATTAATTCAATTGACACGCTACTAGTAAACAATTGTACTTATTGAATACATTCTGATTTTTCATTCTTGTTTATTATTAATTATACCAGTTAATGCATCTGTCAAATATATGCTATTGTCTTAAGGAAACATAAAAAGTAAGAAAAAAAAAAGTATATATAGAGAGAATTACCTAGCTAGCCATTTTACTATATTTTTTGTTATTCTTGAAGATCACGTTGCAAAATTCTTGTATGCTATTTAGTATCAAATACCTGAAAATAAACATTATTTTCAAAATACTAATAAAACAAAATTCATAAAAGAAACATTCGTGAACCTGATCCAAGTTCATCATCTTAACTAAGTAATCTCAAATACATACAATAGTACATACAACGATAATTGATGAACAACGAAGAATGGAGGAGATGGGATGCTTGTAGTTGGGGGGGATAAGCCGCATGGTTGGCAAGAAACAATTCGATCTTGAGAGATGAACGACCTTAATTACAAGCATGTGTTCATCACGCGGGATATCTGGTTAATAACTGGTTACATATATAAAATGAACAAAACATAAAGTGGGATAATTTAGATAATAATTCCAACTGTATTAATTTTAGTTTAAGTTGCTTTGGAATTGGAATAGATATTAAATCGTAGCCTAGAAGAGTAATACTTTAATATACATATGATGATTGTAACAGTCTTCAAGCAATGGAAATATAAGGGGACAATCTCTATCTTTTCTTTCAATAAAAAATATATATTTCACATTTGAAAATTTTGTGCATTTTTTTTATCAAAATATATTATTTGGAGTAATTACTATTTGATAGTTAATGAGTTAATTACGTATACTTTTTGTTAACTACAATCTAGAAATTATTTGCATTTCTTCTGTCTTTTTTTTTTTTTGAAAAATTAAGAAGCGCGGCTTCTTTTCGATATATTAAAGCAAGTTTAATACAACGTTTTAATTTTACACGGTAATGTAAAAAGTAAAGACAAAATAAAGGTCTATGCTAAATCCTTTATTAGGAACATGTATCTATTAAGGACACGCCCTACAAATAAGGAGATTTAACGAGGTTTGAGAAGAAGAAGAGAAGAGAAGCTAGGAGCGGCGAGCGAAGATTGGATCCCGATTAGCTATGAAGTTTCCATGCCTTTGCCTCGTAGGTGACTTTCGCTATCGTGGAGGATGACGGAGAGTTCTTTTGATTAAAGATCCGTTCGTTTCGCTCTTTCCAAATGGTCCAAAGTGTGGCCACGAAGTAGGTGTCGATTTCATCTTTTTTTTCCTTGGAGTATTTCCGTCGGTTGTCTAGCCAAAATTTCGGTAAGGTGTCGCGAATGTCGAAGGATACTCCTATGATGCGTTGAAGCCCCCTCCAAACCCTTTGTGCATACGAGCAATTAATGAGTAAGTGGGTCGCCGATTCTTCAACGTTGTTGTTGCAATTTTTGCACGTTGTCTCGTGCGGCCAATTCCTTTTTCGCAAAACATCTCCCGTTAAAATTCTTTCGTTGAGCGCTAACCATGCAAACATTTTTGTTTTCGCGGACACTTTTGTTTTCCATAAGGTGGTGTTCCACTCACATTTTATTCCCGGATTTATTAGGAGTTTGTATGTAGCGGCCGTGGAGAAGGAATCCGGTTTGCCCATCCAAGCGTGTTGGTTCGTTGTCGTGTCGAAATCGTAAGCTATGCGAAATTGTGAGAGAAGTGCGCGTAGGTCTTTGACGAAGTAGGATGAGTGCTTACTCGCCACATTTTCCAATTGGGATGCATGTTCGATTCCGTAAATATTTTTGATGGTGGTCGCCCACATACCCTCACTATTTTGGCATATTTTCCAAAGCCACTTTAGTAATAGTGATGTGTTGTGTGTTTCGATATCTAACATCCCTAATCCTCCGTTTTCTTTTGGTAGGCAAACCTTTTTCCAATTAATTAGGCAATGACCCCCTAAACATTCCTTATCGCCTTTCCAAAGAAATTTCCTTGTTATTTTATTTATTTTCTTTATCAACCATTTTGGTAGGCGGAAGCATTGCATGAAATACGTCGGTACCGCATTTAAGACCGATTTCGCAAGCACTAACCGTCCTCCCAAGGAGAGGCATTTTTCTTTCCATCCCGATAATCGGGATTGTATTTTCCTTATTAGGGGGATGTAGTCAATTTTTTTCGGTTTTTTGGTGTTTAGAGGCATGCCGAGGTATAATATGGGTAGGGTTGTTTTCGCGCAATTTAGGAGTCTTTGGAGTGTCCCATTTAGGGATTCCGGTATGGCTATCGGAACAAAGGCGGTTTTGTCCCAATTGATTGCAAGTCCCGAAACCCGTTGAAATAGATTTAAAGTGTATGTTAGTATCTTGAGGTTGGTTGGATGTGCCTCGATAAAGAGGATTGTATCATCGGCATATTGAAGGGCCCTTGTTGCAAATTTGATCGGCGATACCATGAGATGATTAATTTTTTGGAGGAATGTTTGTAACGAATCGGCTACCAAATCGAAAAGCATCGGAGATAAAGGATCTCCTTGCCTTACTCCTCGCTTGTGTTTGAATTTTTTTCCCTAATTTTCTGTTTAATTTCACCTTTGACGATGCCGAGGTTAGTAGCTCTTTCACCCATCTTGACCATTTTGGCGGAAAGTTGCGAGCCTCTAGGAGGTTTTGGATGTAGTCCCATGGTAGCTCTTTCACCCACCTTTGCAAAAATCAATTTTTAGCATGATCGTCGGAATTTTCCTTTTGTGTGCCGCGCTAAGTAGTTCTCGTGCCGAGAGGAAGACTTCGCCAATGGACCTTTTTTTAATAAAAGCGGCTTGGTCGCGGTGGATAAGATATTCCATCTTCGGTTGCAATCTCGCGGCCAAAATCTTGGAAAATATTTTTCCAATCGTGTTAATCACGCTTATTGGCCTAAAATCTTTTCTTTCCACGGCGTCCTCTTTTCTTCTGTCTTTTTATGTTGAGAGAGAAAAGAGACAAAACTGTAATATATTTTTAAAGGATAATCAGAATTTATTTTATCTTAGAATAAGTAAAATTTCATTCAATAGCTAATTCACTAAAATATATAGTTGGAGAGAAAGAAAAAGAGAAGGAAAGAGGAAAAAAACGAGAAAACATAGAAAGCAAGTGAAAAGAAAAGATTACCAATAATCATAGGCACCTAGATTTTTTTTATCTAGATTTGCACCTAAAAATACACGTGACAATCAAATTTAGAATTTCTAGAATTTTATTTCTATTTAAAAATTTGATGTTGTTGCACTGTAATTTGTCACTTATGTTTCTAGATGAAATATAGGTGTTTAAGACTACAAATCAAATGGAATGGAGATGATATCAATTACAAGCAATGGAAGAAAAGTATTTAATACTTGTTAATAATTTTAGTACCTAAACTATCATTATCAATTATCAAATGGGTGTTAAATAGAAGCTCTCATATTATTATTATTATTATTATTATTATTATTATTATTATTATTATTATTATTATTTTCGCTAATGAAAAAAGTATATTTTAGCTCAACAATAAAGGATAGTTTGCTGGCAGAGTCGCCAATGTTAATATCAATTTCACTAAAATAAATTAATTGTACCTTATCATGGCTATAACTTGGTGTGGTTTAAGCACAAATACTTAAAACTATTTTGTTGACTAAAAGAAATTGATTGATTAATGTTTTTATTTCAAATTCATCAATTGTTGAATAAAATAGAAAGTGTTATTGGCTCAAGGTTTATACTTTAAAACAAAATAAAATTTACAAATTGAGATACGACTTGAATATAGATATTTCTCCTGCCAAATGTTGAATAATTCATTGCACTACACTATAAAATTTACAAATTGATTGATTAATGCTTTGGATTCCTCGGATGCTCCAAGCATCTCCTATTCAAATTTACATCGCATCTCATGCAATTCCGGGATCGACTCATCTATTGAATGCATATGATATTCGGTCACGAAGATCAAATCTCGTACCATCAATACATGAGTGTTAATCAAAGACCCACAAGGCTTCTCAAAATTAACCTACTCTTTGAGCCGCATTGAACCATTCAACGCGCTTTAGCTCTTGAAACTATTTCTTGAGCGTTGCGTTTTACTTTTATATACACTCGAATTCTCAAAACAATTTTGAGAAATTTGCGTCTATACATGCCACCACAAGGCACGTAATATTGTTCGATTCCTTCTTAAAGTGTATCGAACCCGGCTTTCTCTAAAGCCAAAGCCTCGAGCCCCGAATCTATCATTTTCCGTGTCAAACACGTTCTTTTAAGTCTAAGAACTATTATTTGACTATCAAGGTTAATTATGGTAATTCCAGCCCAAAAACCATCTATCATATCGATCTCATCGATATATTTGGTGTTGTTAGAAAACATAATTCTAAACGGATGATGAAAATTAAGCTCCTAACCGTGCGTACTTAATCTATATGCTTACATGATGAATATATGAATGTGTTATTTTTATCGAATCGATAACTCTCATACCGATACATGACTCCAAGTCCATAACACTCAAGATCCATATTTCGCAATCCTCCCACAAGTGACTATGGCCGACAAATGGGATCTCGCTATTTAGGTAGGATTAATATCAAATCGTATCCAATACGACTCTTGAACCTTTATAGAATTTCGGTGATGGATCGTATCACATACAATCCCAGTTCCGTGTGTGCATTATATCTATGTCCCGAACTCTAATCGGATTAGCTTGGACGGTTAATTCACAATCATATCCAACATATCGTTCAATTGAACAAATATGAACTCTAATCAGATTAAATAATTTTAAATTGTACAGGACTATGTTGATGTGACATAAAAAATTGCACAAATCTGAACTTAAAATAAAATCTACTCAATTGATTATTTCTAAATATATTATGTTCCCATGAACACAAAAAAAAAAAAAATTTGATGCGTCCATCAAGAAAGATTAATTAGATTTTTTTTAATTGGATTGATTAAACTATTTAATCGAATCATCGAACTAAGTATTAATTTGATTGATAATTAATACAATTAATCCTCATTAATTCTTTCCATTGACGTATTAAAAAAAATATATTTTTTTTGTGTTTGAGTGACGCCATATATAATCCCATTTGTCTATATTAAGGCTAGGCTGCTAGCAGAGTTTCCGATGTTAATATAAATATGACAATAATGAACTTTGTAACGTGATTACTACTTGGTGGGATTTAGAGCAAATTCTTAATTATTTGTTGACTAAACGATATTGATTGATTTAAAAAAAATCTATTTATAATTGATGAATTGTTAATTAAAACAATAATGTTACTGGTTTCAAGTTGTTTACATTTACAAGTTGCGTGTAAATAATTACTCCTCCAAGCTGTTCAACAATTCGTTGCACAACTTGCTTGAGCGGTATAGTATAATAATAATTCGAAATAAATAAACCATATAACTAGGATACAAGGTATACAAGGTATACACCGTCTTTCTTTTTATTATTTTTATTATTGCAATGACTTTCAAGCCAGGACATTGGACTTTCTCTTAATCGTGCTAATAATGTTTTATTCTTTAGCGATAAGCATGATTTCTAACTAAATACTTCGTTTTATGTATTCAAAGTCATGCTTAGCTGTAGCTTGGACATAAATTAATTGCCAAATAATTGATTCAAAGTCTGACTTTGGAAGAATACATGTATATTAATTGGAGAATAGGTGCAACATCAGTCATGCTTAGCTGTAGCTTGGACATAAATTAAAATCACTATTTTTTTTTTGGAAAAGAATGAATTAGAATATTAGGCTCTATTACCCCCAGTTTCACCTCTTATTTAGGTCTCTCTTTCTCTATATATTAGCCTATTCGTTCTCAAAGAGTCATAAGACTCATAATCACCATTACACAAATTCAATCAACTTACTCTCATACCACAATAAGAAAGCTGAAAGAAGAAAAAAACTAGAAACACCAAACTAGAGAAAGATGGCTGAGGCCGTTGTCTTCTCCGTGTTGCAAAAGCTCGCAGATGTTGTGATTCAAGAAGCAATATTTCTTTACGGGGTCAAGGATCAGGTTGAAGTCATGACCCGCGAGTTGGTTCGTATTCAGTGTTTTTTAAAGGATGCTGACTCGAAACGCAAGAGTAATCATAGTGTTCAAAACTGGGTTAAGGAAGTTAGGGACGTGTCTCATTGGATTGAAGATGTCATTGACATCTTCCTTATAGAGGTTCAACAAATCCCTCCTGATAAACCTGGCCTGGTCAACAAATTTAAGAGGCTAGGCAAAAAACCCCAAACGGCAATTCTTATGCACAATCTTGGAGATGAGATAATAAAGATTCAGGCATGGCTTATATTCAATTTGAATTTTTATCATTGTTATTTCACAATAAATAAAGATGATCAAAATTCTCTCTATATTTTAACTAATCCATCCAACTAATTTCTTGTATTGCAGGCAAGGATCACTGAGATCTATGATAGTACGACAAGGTATGGAATCAACAGAGACATGGAGAAGAGCAGTAGAGAGATGGACAATGTTTTTAAACGAAAACCTGTGGTGCCTAACATAGATGAAGATATTATCGGGTTTGATGTCGAGAAGAAGGAAATTATTGAGCACTTGCTTGATCAGAAAGTTCTAAAACGCCGTGTATTGTCGATCGTGGGTCAAGGTGGTCTTGGAAAAACTACTCTCGCTAAAAAAGTGTACAACAGGTTTGTGTAACATATTATTCCTTACATAGTTCACATTGTTTCCATATAAGTATAAGATGATAATAGAGTAAAGTGTACTTGGACTAAAGGTTTTGCATTCTCTAAATTTTTGAAGAAGAAAAAAACATTACAAACTTTAAAACATAATTATTCAACATTGGGGATCAAAACCTTTTAATTTGAATGTTGGTGTTTGAATTTAATGTATAAAACATAAATATAAGTAAGATGACAATATGTTTTTTTAACTCTTGATTTACTTTGTAGTGAGGGTGTAAAAGATCGCTTTGATATTTGCATATGGCTGACAATATCACAAGAGGTTAAACCGATTCAACTCTTGAAAGATGTATTAAGAGACCTCGGGATGAAGGACTTACGCAAAACGGATCGGGATGTAGAATATTTCATTGGCGAGATTCACAAAACACTAAGCGACAAAAGATATTTTGTTGTCTTAGATGACATCTGGAAAGATGATGTATGGAATAATATATTCCAACTAGCCTTCCCGGATATTGAAAACGGAAGTCGGGTATTGATCACTACTAGGTTCGTAACCGTTGCTAAAATGGCAAATCCCGAAGGTGTACATGAGCTTCGCTTTATGAATAATGAGGAGGGTCTAGAACTCTTACTCGAAAAGGCTTTTACAAAGAAAAATGTCAGTGAATCCTACCCTCCTGATCTGTATGAACTAGTCAAAAAATTTCTAAAACCTTGCGGAGGGCTGCCTCTAGCATTGGTAGTTGTAGGTGGTATTTTATCAATAAAACTTCTAAACTACAATGCTTGGCATAAAGTGTTAGATACTACGAATTGGCAAAGTGAAGGAAACAAGTGTTCAGAAATTATAGCCACCAGTTACGAGGATCTTCCAATTCCGCTTAAACCCTGCTTTATCTATCTTGCATCTTTTCCCGAGGATCATATAATTGATGCTAGATTGTTGATTATGATGTGGATAGCTGAGGGATTCATATCAGATGAAGGAAACAAAACAATGGAAGACATAGCTGAGGAGTACCTCGAGGAACTTGCTCAAAGGTATTATTTCACTCCATGTCAACTCATTGTTAATATTATAACGACAATAGCGTTGTAATCTAGCGCGTGCGCACACACACACACATAAAGGGATTTTGATCCCTAATGTTGAATTAAGGGGTTTACCAAAAAAAAATGATCCCATTTTTATAATTATTTGGAAAATTGGCAAGACAAGAAATAATATCGTTTTAATTGTTTTGAGGAACATTCTCCATTTTCAATTGTAGTCCAGGCTAATGGATAATTTTAATTTTTTCTGGCTTAACAATATCATTTCTTGCCTTGCCAATTTACAAAACAATTACAAAAAAATGTGATATTGAATTTATCTTACAAAATTTTCAAATGTTTTATGTGCTCACATACTCTATGCATAATGTGCTAGTTCCATTTTGTTTTGGCTCTATAATTTCTATTTGTTTTCCAAGCAATTTCATACTGCAAATGAACAATCTAACCCATGTCAAACATTATATTGAATATTTTAATTCAACATTCTTCTTAATTAAGTTATTTATGGATTAAGATAAGATAAGATAAATTATACCTTATATATAAATCAAACAAATTTATTGTAATTCTAAGCTTCCACGTCATCAAGGACTTTTGTATAAAAAAATTATTTTTTAAATTTACATTTTGGTCCATTTTATTTATATTTTGATCATGTTTTATTTACATTTCGGTCTTTTTTTACGTTTTGATCATTTTTTCTTATTTTACATTTTGGTCATGTTTTACATTTGGTCCTTTTCTCCTACTTTTTACATCTCCATGTCATCAAGAACTTTTGTATAAAAAAATTATTTTTTAAATTTATATTTTGGTCCTTTTTATTTACTTTTTGGTCCTTTTTATTTACATTCCTGTCTTTTTTATATTTTGATCTTTTTTTCTTATTTTACATTTAGGTCATTTTTTACATTTGGTCTTTTTTTCCTATTTTACATACATTTTGTATAATAAAACTATTTTTTAAATTTACATTTTGGTCATTTTTATTTATATTTTGATCATTTTTTATTTACATTTCGGTATTTTTTTACATTTGATAATTTTTTCTTATTTTGCATTTTGGTCATTTTTTACATTTGATCTTTTTTTTCCTATTTTACATACATATTAAAATCTGCGAATATGTTTTGATTATACTAATCGATTTTAGAAGCACCTGAACAAATGCTATTTATACAAATTATATTAGAAAATAATATCCGTGATAGACTAATTTCATGAACCTTATGCATCTATTGACATCATGATATTTGCAAATATGTCATGATTAGATTAATTTAGTTCAAACGCATGCACGTTAATTCACACACGCGTTAATTCTATTTAAATAATTATATAAAAAATATCCCGCGCAATTGCGCGGGGATAAAGCTAGTATGTAATGAAGTATGGATACGATAAGATAAGATAAATATGAAGAATGGATAAGATAAGATAAGATCAATATGAAATATGGACAAGATAAGATAAGATAAGATAAGATAAGTATAAATTTTAAGAATCAAATTTGTATTTTACTTTTTAGAACTTCATGTAGTATAAATATGAGGGTCTTGAATGGATATCTAATTCTATTCTATAGATAGAGAAAATAAAAGGAGAGATGATAGTTTAGAGAGAGAGAGAGAGAAAGAGAAAGAATTTGTAAGTGTGATAGTTTTGTAATATCAAGAGTTTGAGTAATAAGATTAGTTTTTGAGTATCATTGTGTTGCACAAATTTCAACACAATATACAAAGTTACAGTTTAGAGTTGGACATGTTGGTATGCAATTGGGAGACCCTTTCCAATATCATCCTAAATGTAACAAAAAAGCCAACACTAGTAGCTAATTAGCATGGATATACTGCATAACAAATCTAATGCACATTAATTTACATGCACACCGCACACGTGTCATGTAATGATTTATTATTTAGTTTGTAATTTGTCACATTTTACACTTTTGCAGGTGTATGATTCGAGTCTCAGAGAGATCAATTAATGGTTCCATTAAACAATTCAGCGTACACGACCTTTTGCTTGATTTAGCCATTGATGAAGCCAAGCAAACCAACTTCTTAAAAGTATTCTCCAAGCCAACTGATTTCAACAGTATCGGTGTTGCACGTCGTGCAACATTCCAATTGGAAGATTCTAGTTGGGGAAATGCTTCTTTTGAAGAAAATAATCTGACCGAATACACAAAACCAAATGTCTGCACTTTAATCTTCTTTGGGAAGGTAGTACCATTTGATTCTCAGTTTAAGTTGTTGAAAGTTTTGTTGGTTATAAATTATTATCCTAGTTTTAATCAAGAAACGGAAACAGATATGAACGACAACCTGAAGGGGCTGCTCCATCTGAGATGCCTGATTTTTCAAAATAGTTATTTCCATAATTTGATTTTGTTTGTTGATCATTTGCACAATCTCCAAACATTACATATTGAGGATTGTGAAGGTATTACAGTGCATTTGACTATCTCGCGTATGAAGTCTCTAAGGCATGTATCTTCTGTCCGCTGCACGCTAATCGGATCAGATACCGATGGTCCGATAAACCTACCATATCTCATAAATCTATGCATAGGGAAGACTACTCGAATAGAACAATTTTGTGGGAATATGCCCAGCCTCCAAAATTTAGTTCTTTGTAATGCAACTAATTCTTGGGAATTAATTGCTAAATTCATTGGTAACTTTAATTGCCTCGTATCCTTTTGCATAATTAGCGATAAAGAAATCCCATTAGAAATTTTTGATATGAGGGCATTCTCATGGTATCAGAATTTGGAAACCTTGAGTTTATTCGGGGGATTCAAATCCGTGGGCATGAGAATAAATACCGATATGTTTCTCCCCCCACGTCTCAAGAGACTTGTACTAGCTTGTTGTTATATCGATCAAGACCCAATGCCAATATTTGGAAAACTGGAAAGCCTTACAACACTTGAATTAGTGGCCGGTTCATATAGAGGAAAACAAATGATTATTGTCATGGGAGGGTTTCCTCGACTGCAAAAGTTAGTACTTGCAAATTTAAATGAGTTGGAGGAATGTAAGATAGAGAAGGGGGCCATGCCCATGCTTAGTGACCTCCAAATATTCAATTGCGTTCGCTTGAAAATGCTCCCAAATCTACAACATGTACTCACTCTCAAGGTCATTCGGCTAAAATATATGCCACGTGAATTCATTTTGAGAGTGCAAAATCAAGACCAACACAAAATCAAGCATATCCCTTCAATCATCTTCACCAAAATTTAGTTGTTTTCTTACAAATATTATTTTGATTATTTTTATATTCCAATTGTATAGATTTGATTGTGAATTGTATTTGATTTTTTGTTTTATTGTTTAATGGATTTGTTGTTGTGTTGGTTTAATTTATATGTGCGTTAAAAACACGTTTGCTAAAAAAGCCGCCGAGGGCGATTTCGGGCGATTTCGGGGTGGAGGCAAACCGACGCCGCCGCCTCCACCCCCTTTTCTCTCTCTCTCTCTCTCTCTCTCTCTCTCTCTCTCTCTCTCTCTCTCTTCTCAACTGCGGCTCGAATTCGGTTCCGCTCTCGAAACCCTAGCCGCCGAGGACGAACGTCGAACGCGGCGGGCCGCGGCTGTCTGGCACCTGGCGACGAGCGAGGGTGAGGGGACGAACAACGACGACAAGTATCTGGCTGCGCAGGGAGTCCAGTTGTTCTGCCAGATCTGCCTGGCACAGAGGCTCAAGAGAGAAAGCAGCGGAAAGAAGGCGACGACTGGAGCGAGGAAAGGGAGGAAAGGGGCGACCGCGACGACGGGGCGACGACTGGCGACGAGAGGAAAGGGGCGCCGACTGGCCACAGCGACTCTCGAAACCCTAGCCGCCATCGGGGTGATTTTGGAGCTCCTCGAAGATCAAAAACTCGGGAAAGGAAAAAGCGGGAAGGGAAAAAGGAAAATCGAAAAATCGCAAGGCTGGTGCCGAGTCTGGGACGAGTCTGGGGCGAGTCTGGGGCGAGTCCGAGAGCGACGGCCGAGTCTGGGGCGAGTCTGGGGGCGAGTCCGAGAGCGACGGGCCGCGACAGCGACGGTGACAGCTTCGATGACAATCCGAGCTCGCGTGGCAAACCAAGGGCAGAGAGAGGTTGCGTTCGTCTAATGGATGGCCGAAAGCATCATTTCTCGGCATGTATCTTACTTTTGCAATTATAAATTACTTTTGCGAAACTACTTTTTTACATTTATCATGTAAAATCGCACCAATGTATTAAACTTTGCTTTAATATATTAAAAGAGGCTTCGCCTCTTTAGTTTTTCAAAAAAAAAAATAAAAAAAATAAAATGTATTTAACTATATGTTTTTTTATTGAATGTAAGAACTATATATTTTGTTTATCAAATGCAAGAACTATATATGTAAGAAATAAATGGATTCAACTTTAATTTCATTGATACACTACTAGTAAACAATATTACTTCTTGAAAAAGATTCGGATTCTTGCTGATTATTAACTTATACTAGTTAATGCAACGGTCATTTATATGCTATTAAGTCTTAAGGGAAACAAAACATTAAGAAAAAAATAATAGAGAGAAAATTACGTAGCAAGCTAGCCACTATATTTTTTGTTATTGTATGCTATTTAGTATCAAATACCTGAAAATAAACATTATTTTTAAAATACTAATAAAACAAAATTCATTAAAAAAACACTAAGTAATCTGAAATAAGAAAACTTCTCAACATATAAGAAATTTTATGACTCGATTGTTGGAAATATGGATCGATTTTATTTGGGGAAGAGATAATATAGGGATCAATATATGGTAGAATAAATAATTCAACCAAGTAGCAACAAGCAGGAGAGAGAAACACAGAGACCAAAGATCGCTCTTGTTTTTTCTTTAATTACGCTCGGATCGTTTTTTTTTTTTTTAATCGTCTCCTTTCTTCGTCATGCTCATATCATCGATAATTTTTTTCTCTTTCTAATATTTTTCATAGACCATGCGAGATCAAATAACCCTCGTGATAATTCTCCAAAAAATCATATTTTAGATACTTATATTTAATAGTAGACATCTTTTGATTTAATAGACATTCTCCTTAATAATATTTTAGATACTTATATTTATTTAACTTAATTATCCTGCCCAAAATATTAATAATATTATTAAAAACATTAATTTCAATATCGATAAATAATAAATATTGATCAAGTCAAGAGTTCTGGCTTAATTTTTATTCTTCCAAGTATGAAAGTGAGTAATTTATAAAAGGGAAATTTTCAAAAAACCCCCTATCTTTTTTGGATATTCTAAAAAACCCCCTATCTTTTTAGAAACTCCAAAAAAACCCCTCTACCAAACTTTTATTTTCAAATACCCCCTATGGGGTTAAAATTAACTATGGATGGTGTTAAATATTTTTTTATGACCAAAATACCCTTCATTTTACATATTTAGTAATTAAAATAATGCTTTTGTTATTTGTATTAATTTTAAAAAAGTCCTAATTTTTTTTTGCTTATAATAATTTTTAAAAAATAATTGTCATATGTTATATTTATATAATTTTAATATTTCATACATTACATATATTTGACTTTCATAACTTTTTATTGAAAAAATAACATAAAATAATAATAATATGAACAACAATATTAAAAGAATACCTTGCAAATATTTAAAAATTAAAATATCATGAATCTATTAGAAGCATACATAAAAGAACGAAAATAAAATTAATTAAAATAGATGTTTAAAGAAATATTTTTCTTTCAGTATATTTTCAAGGTGTTTATTTTATTATTATCTGATGTTAGTTTTTCATGAATAATAAATAAAATATTAAAATTATACAAACACAACATTTAATAATTTTATTTTTGTGAAATCAATATATGTTAAAAATATTTATGATTTTTTTTAAAACTAATAAAATTAATGAAAAAATAACAAAAATATACATATGAAAATAGAAGGGTATTTTGGTCCAAAAAAAAAATTAACACCATCCATGGTTAGTTTTAACCCCTATAGGGGGGTATTTGAAAATAAAAATTAGGTAGAGGGGATTTTTTGGAGTTTCGAAAAAGATAGGGGGTTTTTAGAATATCCAAAAAAAATAGGGGCTTTTTTGAAAATTTCCCTTTATAAAATTTATTGTTCTTTATCTGTACAAAAATCAGTAACTATATTTGTGTGCTCGTAAAGTTTTAAACATAACTAAATATTGACAAATATTTCTAATTAATATATGTAAATTAATTTAATTAGTTGATACTTGATTGATTGATTTCTGTTCTTAAACTTGGCAAACTATTTTTTCTGCATGAATCCACCATTCACTGTCGTCGCCAACTCATCCTCCTGCAAAAACATATTAAAACTTATCACAAAAAGCCCTTGGAATGATTAATTAAAATTAATGGGCTCTTTGTATAAAATTACACTCACCAAAATATTTAATTTTTCAAATTCGGTCACAGCAAAACTCACAGCTTCTTCCCACCAACTACTACTACTACTCGACAGCTCATCCTCTTCAAATTTTTCACAATTTTTCAAATTATTTTTCACCAGTCAATTTTACATCAAAATTTATATCCATATCTTGATTATAATTATAATTTGGTCTTGATTTGAATCGAATACTGATGCAGTATCAGGAACTCAATCCCAAGGCAATGGACAAAGCAAAGACTTGCAGCCTGTTTTGAAATTTTCAAATGGGCAATTAGGCCTAAATTTAATATGGGTTTATGCTGATCAGAATTTAAAATGTATCAATTAAGGAAAGGAAAGGGAAATAAATCATACTTGTTCATCCTTGGAAAGGTTTCCGTTTTCGAATTTTTTTTTATCGTGCTGGCTCTTTCTTCTTTGGATTCTTTGCGTTTAATTCTCTGTACTCTCTGGATGCAGATTGTACACTCGATGAAAGATAAATTGCGAGCTAGTTAAAATTAATAAAAGGAGATTAAACAGTGCTAATTAGACAAATAAGGAAGAACGAGGATTCTAGTTGATTGAATTAGAGCTTAATTAAGCCTCAATTTGATTGAGTTGGCAAATTAAGAGGCGTCCTCAGAAATTAGACCAAACTATTTATAAATTCCTTGAAATAGAGAAAGAGAGAACTCACGAAAAGACAAATCACCGCATTTGAAACAAGATAAAAGTCGATAGACGTCGTCGTAGGTGTCATTCGCCATTAATGGAGTGATCTGCTTTCCTTCTCTCCTTGGTTTTCGATTAAAACAACAACAAATAGCGACTTTTTCTCGATTTTCCGAAACCTAGAATTACATTTCAAGTTTCCAAACCGAGAATTGGATTTTAATGTTTCTCCCTAATGAAATTGGGAATTGAGTTTTCCGCCATTAATGTTTCTCCCTAATGAAGCCAGGCTTTGAGGACTGGGCCGCAACCAAGTTCACTGTTCACCTTCTCAATCTAAGTTTTGTCCTTTTCTTTTAACTAGTTTATTTATTTTCTAATTACAATGCATAACGCACAATTTTTTTGCTTGTATAAAAATGTAACTCAACTAAAGATAATAGGGCCACAAATACATTAGCTTTATTTTGCAATAAATTATTCTACACTATATAGATAAATATAATCATGACACATAAATGTAATTAAAAATTGATAACGGGCCCCAAATACTTTAGTTTTAATTTGCATTGTTCTACATTAAACAATAATCATGTCACTTAAACAATGTATACTAAAAAGTTCCATCATTCTACAATATAGTAATAGCACTTAAATTTATATCCTAACTTATATTCTATTTTCCAAAACATAAATTATGTCTATATAAACAAAGTTGCTCAAAATAACTTTTCTTAATCAGGACAGCTCAATGTGTGCTTTCTACAAATATTGAACTGAAGTACGGGAAAGAAACGATCACATTGTATCCTTCAAACAACAATAGCTGAAAAATAAACAACCATAGCTGAAAAAGAAATGATTTAATGATAAATATCTCAGGGGCAAAATCGTAAATACTGAAAAAACTGAAATACTCACCGCAAAACGGTGGTTCCGAGTCCTACTTCATATTCACGCCGACAATCATAGCTGAAAATAAATGATACAATCAGAAATATCTCGTGGGCAAAATCGTAAATACTAAAAAAATTGAAATTCTCGTCACAAAATGGTGGTTCCGAGTCCTAATTCATATTTACGCCGACAATCATAGCTGAAAAATAAATTTATACAATCATAAATAATCAGGGGTAAAATCGTAAATACTGAAGAAACTGAAATACTCACCACAAAATGGTGGTTCTGACTTCTGAGTCCTGCTTCATATTCACGCCGACAATCATAGCTGAAAAATAAATGATACGATCAGAAATATCTCGGGGGCAAAATCGTAAATACTAAAAAATTTGAAATACTCGTCACAAAATGGTGGTTCCGAGTCCTAATTCATATTCACGCCGACAATCATAGCTGAAAAATAAATTTATACAATCATAAATAATCAGGGGTAAAATCGTAAATACTGAAAAAACTGAAATACTCACCACAAAATGGTGGTTTTGACTTCTGAGTCCTACTTCATATTCACGCCGACAATCATAGCTGAAAAATAAATGATATAAGCATAAATATCTCAGGGGAAAAATCGTAAATACTGAAATAATGAAATACTCACCACAAAATGGTGGGGTTCCGAGTCCTACTTCATATTCGCACCAACAATCATAGCTGAAAATTAAATGCTATAATCATAAATATCTCAGGGGCATAATCGTAAATTCTGAAAACAACTGAAATACTCACCACAAAAAACTGAAATATCTCTCTGATATATCTGTTTCAAAATCTGCAGATTTATTCATAGCATGCCTAAACGAAAAGAAGACACAAAAAAGGATATAAATAGAAATACGATATTTTAAGGATATATACGAAACAAAAATGCATACCAGCCGCTTCAATCTTTCAATTTAAATTTGTACACATACAAAAGGGCATTAATATAATTTCATGTAAATTACCTCTTTGAATGTAGAGGGAGGGAATTGCTTAGAAAATTGAAAAATAAGTTTCGGTGAGAATGAATTGCATGTATACAAATATAAGATGGATCCATATTGTTTGTCTACAATATTTGCAGTTGAATGTAAACATACATGTAATTTATCAAAATACCCTTCATCAATGAAGGTTTTGAGTTTAGGAAAACAAAGATTATTTGTTAATGATGACATGCTTATTTGGGTTTTATCGAAGAAGGGCCAGAAATTTCGGTCCATCGACCTTCAAGAATCGACATCATAAAATTTGCATCAATCCTGAAGTTACATGAAAATCAAATTACCGTTTATCTATTTCATGAAATTAGAGTATGAATTTGGTAGGATGAAATTACATTGTTACCCTCAAATTATTGTAGAGAGAAAACATTTCTTTTGCTTGGCCTTGTCGAGCAGTTCCATTCCACTCAACCATGGAAGTCGCGAATTGACTATTCCATCCAATGCTTGATCTGTCTCCTCCTTCAATTCGGCTGAAATGAAAATCGAACATTGGTAAAAATTTGGTCTAGTATTTTTTCAGACCTGGAATCAAACCATTCTGTTATCAATGAAAATATTTTCAGTTCAAGACCTAACAATTTCATGAAGAGAAGCATTGCTCAAAGTGGCTTTCTGTCAAAACATGCAAAACAATCAAAATCGCACAATTGTAACAGTTTTGAACAATATGTTCAGTTTCAGACCAAAAAATAGGAAAGAATATTGGTATATTGAGGAAATCATTTCTAAAAAAATATATTAAATAAGGAATATATATAAATTAAATACTTATTAACTGATTGATAACTTTACCATATATATGAACTTGAAAAATGCTATTCGAGTCCTGCGATAAACATCCATCGTACTTGCCGATTGTTTAACACCAAAGGCATTGTCCTCATATTTTCTTCCTAAGCAGAAAAAAAATCACTCGTTTCAAATTTTAAAAAACAAATTGTCACAAAAAGTTCAAATATCTACCACACAGATTTGGAATGAATCTAATCATGATGCAAATTTCTTCAACGAATTCTCGTAAATGCGTTCTAATATATATTTCTTTAACATGCATATTCGTTTTTTGTCAAAAATATGAGTAGGCATTTCATCAAACACATAGTAGGCGTGATCTATAAATAACTAAAAAGTCTTTAAAGCTATTTTGTATCAAATACTGACATCGAACAATTCATTCAATCCCGCAAAAGACAAAATAAAAGATTCAATAGATGGATATAGATACGAAATGCACATACCAAGCTTCTAACTGAAAATCGGGTCGAACGGTGGTCTAGGGTTAATATGTGAGAGATTTGCGGCTTGCAAAAAGGTAAAAAAAAGGCCCTAATTTTCCTTGTGCTAGCCTTCAAATCGCCTGCAATAGCAAAACAAAACGAAATAAACTCGGAAGAAAACTCGTAATCTAAAAAAAAAATGAAATTTCACGTACTGGCCTTGAAAATGGGTTGGAATCGCCTTGAAATCGATTTCAACGGCCTTCGAATCTGCACAATGTATTTCTCTACCGTCTTGTTTTTTGGTGTGCGAGAAGAGAGATGAGGAGATTGTGGGGCGTTTGTTACTTCGTGCGAAGTAGATGAGAGGAAAGAAAATGGTGAACAAAAGTGTGGGAAGAAGAACTGTGAATATAGAGCATAGAGGCGCCTTGTTTATCCTTTGAGTAGACTTGATGAAAAAACGCAAAGAAGACAAATACATATTTTAGTTAACGAGTCTAATTTTAAGTCCGGATTTGAAGTCCAGATAGGTTAAGAATGACGTGGCGTTATGAGATTTGAGAAAAGAGTTTGTAGAATATTATAGTAGGATTAATTCTCCCATCGAAATAATTTTAGGGAAATTTTCAAAAAACTCCCTATCTTTTTTGTATATTATAAAAAACAAATCTTTTTGAAAACTAAAAAAAAAACCCCTCTACCAAATTTTTATTTTCATATGTAGTAATTAAAAGAATATTTATGTGGTAATTTAAATATGAATGGTGTTAAATATTTTTTATGACCAAAATATCTTTTTTTTACATATGTAGTAATTAAAAGAATATTTATGTTATTTGTATTAATTTAAAAAAAGTCCTAATTTTTTTTAGCTTATAATAATTTAAAAAAAATAATTATCATATGTTATATTTATATAATTTTAATAATTCATACATTATATATATTTGACTTTCATACTTTTTTACTAAAAAAATAACTTACAATAATAATAATATGAACAACAATATTAAAAGAACACCTTGCAAATATTCAAAAATTAAAATATCATGAATCTATTAAAAACATACATAAAAAAAGAACGAAAATAGAAATAAAATAGAAGTTTAAAGAAATATTTTTCTATCAATATATTTTCAAGGTACTTATTTTATTATTATTTGATGTCAGTTTTACATGAATAATAAATGAAATATTAAAATTATACAAACACAACATTTAATAATTTTATTTTTGTGAAATTATTAGATGTTAAAATTTATTTATGAATTTTCTTAAAACTAATAAAATTAACGAAAAATAACAAAAATATACATCTGAAAATAGAAGGATATTTTGGTAAAAAAAATATATTTTAACACCATTCATGGTTAGCAACTTCTATAAGGGAGTATTGAAAATAAAAATTTGGTAGAGGAGTTTTTCTGGAGTTTCCAAAAATATAGGAGGTTTTTTAGAATATCCAAAAAATAGGAGTTTTTTTGAAAATTTCCCATAATTTTATCATATGTAAATAATATATAACTTATATATGGGTCTGATTTTGTGTATTTTCGAAGGTTCTTGACAATTATTATTACGAGATCTTATAAAACCAGATCAAAATAAAAAAAAATCAAAGTAATACCAAATCAAAATAAAAAAAAATCAAAGTAATACGCAATTGTGATACAGTAATGTAGATAAAGGAGATATAACAATCCTTGTTTTGTTAAGGACCTCTCATGTACGACAACCCAAAAGGGCGACTAAGAAAAGAAACCCTAGAGGCGGCTTGATCTAGGGGGGGCGCAACCCTAACGGCGTCGGCCGGCGGCCCCCCTGGGTCCTTTACTCTTCTTCGTCTCAACCTCCTCTTCTTTTCAACCTCTTGACTCAACCACACCCGAGATTCATTTCTCAAACGGAAAGAACAGTCGGTTATTGACGCCTCTTATCTTCCACTCGTTTTTCCGAGACGGCAGAGAGATTTAGTGGACACCGTGACCACATCAATACAGGCAGATCTTGTCTGCTTCGTCTTTGCCGAGCTGGTGGAGTTTCGACGAAAATCAGGTAGTGATCTGACCGGCAGCGGAGTTTCGACGTGACGACGACAGTTCATTACAACAGTCGGATCAAGCACCACGACGAAACGACGACAACATATGGACGTGTCAGGTGGTTCTTATGGAGTGCTGCCATCCTAGCTTTGATGATTTGCTTCTTTCGCTCGAGGTGGTTTTGTCACATTGTCATTGGTGATTAGTCGTTTTTTGTTCCGACCCTAGCCTTTCACAACCCTTGCCGTTTTCGAACCTTGCAATTTTGTGTCGTTCATAGACTAAAATGCAACGAGGCAGTAATCACACTCATCGACAAAGATTATGGATCGTAGTGCATTCGAAGCGAAGAAACGACTTACTCACTTGTATCTTCTTTTTAGTTTCTTCTTAATTCTATGTACGTTTTAGAATTGTAGAAGGATAAGATCTAAGTATGTAACGATCTTAACGAATTGTCATGAGAAAAAAATAGGATCTAGCTTTGGATTATTAGATACCAGGTAACTCTATTGGTGTGCTAATTGCATCTCTCATTATTAAATACGAGAAAAACTTATGCGCCAATTATGATTGATTATGCGTTGTTTATGAGTCGTGTTAAGGTGTTAAGATATATATTAGAGAAAACTGATTAAACAAAATATAAGGTAATTTCACAATCTTTTCGAAATTATTGTATTAGGTTTTGTAGCCTAAACTAATTAGATGCATTATCCTGTAATAAATAATTTTTTTACGTTTCTTAGTTCTTACACAATGCCAATTTTGCCAAATAATATTAACCATATATCAGGTATTAATATAACATAACCTCAATGATATTATTTCACAAAATTTAAATTATGTAATTCCAACGGTAACAAATCTACTTAACGTTAACATAATAATAATGTCATATCAAATAAACATGGTCCATGCGCCGGATGGGTCTTATGAACGAATGTCATAGACACACAGTGTATATTAAAGTCTAAACTCCCAGTCTAAGCAACCAATGAACATTCCCCCAGCACTAGACTAGTTAGTATATCTAATTAAGGGAGGCTCCATTTCTTTTCTTGTCTCCCCCAAAATTCATTCGTCTCGTCTTCCTTCGCCTTTTTCTCCTCCTCTCTCTCCAACAAAAAAACAAAGAAATCTAGATCTGGATACTTGCTCGAGTTCGAAGCTTATCTGGGCTATCGATGCCCTCTTCTTCTTCATCTCCTATTTACCCAAATCATCGCCATTCTTCACATCCTAAATTCTTCCTTCCATGTAAACACGACAGCGAATTCCATGGATGTGGCGAGAACGAAACATGCCAGACGCAAATGTAAGTTATTCTCTTCGACTTTTGAAATTCGGTTCTCTTTGATTCATTAACGCTTTCAGTTATGGCCGAATTAAGCAACTTTTTTTCTTATTTTTCTTTGTGTTGCGATTTTAGAAGTACCGTACCATTGCAAAATTGGGTTTTATATTATCAATTTTTGTAGATGGAGTTAAAATAAAATATTCGGTGATTTCAGATTTGCTTAATCCGTGTGGCAGATTCTATTTTGCTCTTTTATTTTTGATTCGTGATTTCGTTGGACAAGTTCTATAACATCGTCTCATTTTCTATTTCGGTTCTGAAACTGATGTAAAACAAGTTTGAACCACTTAGGGCTTGTTGATTTACATTCTTAGTCTCAACTCTCGAGGTTTATCTTGAAATTTCTTTTTATCAATTTTTGCATTCTTTCATGATATATTTTTGTTGAAATTTGAAAAAAGAAGATCAAAGAAATGCTTTTATAGTATTTCTAATCATAATTATGGCAGAAAGATATCACAATTTTCATAAATATTTTTTTTTTGAGAAATTTTTTTATAAATATATATTATATACTTGGACTAATATTCTTGCTTACAAAATCGTTGATTTAGGTACACTACGGCGCTGGTGTTAAAGCCTTTTCATAAGAACAAGGTGGAGTCTTTAGTCGCTAAAGTCGAAAAAATCACAAATGCCCCCCTTTTATTGTCCACTAATCGTGGTGGGATCAAAACCTCAATTCAACACTGGCAAGGTAACATGCATCGAAGTCCTTACATTAGGTTTAAATTTAAAAAACGTCCCTGTGTTTGTCGATAGTCACAAGGAAAAAGTTACATTCTTTACTATTAGCCAAAACTGGAGTTTTTTATGCCAATATCTTCGATATTATAATTTTGGGTATATACAAAAAAGTTAGTTTCATATTCCAAATCAAGGACAATTATGAAATAAAATAAAAAGTATCAAGGACAAATATAGGATAGAGTCGTTTCAATTTTATCCCATCCTTAATAATTTAATATATTTTGTAATACTAATTATTCAATCTAATATATTTTCACTCAAAAATGTGCAGAGATGGAAAAATGATGATCAAATGGATTTACCGAAGAGATGGAAAAAAATGAATGATCAAGAGACGGAAATTATATGTGCATGTTTGTATGTCCGTGTATGTGTATGTGTATGCTTGTTTGTATGTCTCATGTCTCTCTGTATGCATGTGTGTGTGTGTTTATTTTTGTGCTTGTGTGGATATGCTATCTCTTATGTTTTTTGTTTTCATTTTCTAGGTATGCTCGGGGCGAGGGGGAGGTGGGTCCGCCCAAGAGGGGCGGGGCCCGTGGGGGGAGGTGGGTCCGACCCCTAAGAGGGCGGGGCCCGGGTGGAGGAGGTGGGTTGGGGCGGGGCCCGCGGGGGGAGGTGGGGCCCGCAAGAGGGAGGTGGGTCCGCCCCTGAGGGGCGAGGGGGCCTGTGGGGGGAGGTGGGTCCGCCCAAAAGGGGCGGGCCCGCGAGGGGAGGTGTGTCCGCCCCTCTTGACGGGCCCACCTCCCATGCAGGCCCCACCCCTCTTGGGCAGGACCACCTCCCCCGCAGGCCCCGTCCCTCTTGGGCGGACCCACCTCCCCCCGTGGGCCCCGCCCCTCTTGGGCGAACCCACCTCCCCCGAAGGGTCCGGGCCCACCCCTCTTGGGCGGACCCACCTGCCCCGCAGGCCCCGTACCTCTTGGGCCCACCTCCCCCGCGGGCCCGGCCCCTCATGGGCAGGACCCCCCTTCCCCCCAGGGGCAGGACCCACCTCGCCCCCACGGGCCCCGCCCTCTTGGGCGGACCCACCTCCCCCTCGCCCCGAGCATACCTAGAAAACGAAAACAAAAAACATAGAGTTAGCATATACATACACAAACCACACAAGCACAAAAATAAACACACATACAGAGAGAGACATACAAACAACACATACAAGCACATATAAATTTCCATCTCTTGATCATTCATTTTTTTCTATTTATTTGATCATCTTTTTTTTCCATCTCTTCAGTAAATCCATTTCATCATCTTTTTTTTCCATCTCCAATAAATCCATTTCATCATCGTCTTTCCACCTCTGCACATTTGAGTGAAAATGTATTAGATTATTAAGGTGGGGATAAAATTGAAACGACTCTATCCTATATTTGTCCTTAATACTTTTTTTTTATTTCATATTTGTCCTTAATACTACATGCTAAATAAATATTACTGTCCTTGATTTGCAATCTGAAACTACTCTATAATTTTTTTTATATACCCAAAATTATAATATCGAAGATATTGGCATAGAAAACTCCAGTTTTGGCTAATAGTAAAGAATGTAACTTTTTTCTTGTGACTTTCGACAAACACAAGGACGTTTTTTAAATGTAAACCTAATGTAAGGACTTCAATGCATATTACCTTGCCAGTGTTGAATTGAGGTTTTGATCCCTCCACGATTAGTGGACAATAAAGGGGGGGCATTTGTGATTTTTTCGACTTTAGCGACTAAGACTCCACCTTGTTCTTATGAAGAGGCTTTACCACCAGCGCCGTAGTGTAACTAAATCAACGATTTTGTATGCAAGAATATTAGTTCAAGTATATAATGTATATTTATGAAAATTGTGATATCTTTCTGCCATAATTATGATTAGAAATACTATAAAAGCATTTCTCTGATCTTCTTTTTTCAAATTTCAACAAAAATATATCATGAAAGAATGCAAAAATTGATAAAAATAAATATCAAGATAAACCTCGAGGTTGAGACTAAGAGTGTAAATCAACAAGCCCTAAGTGGTTCAAACATGTTTTATATCAGTTTCAGAACCGAAATAGAAAATGAGACGATGTTATAGAACTTGTCCAACGAAATCACAAATCAAATTTTTTTTTTTTTTTTTGATTAAAATAGAGTGGGCTCACAAGTCCCACTTCTATTGTTTCATTAATTAACAATTGTTTTACATTAATTACAAGCATATAATAATCCCTAAATCAAGCTTTAGAAGCTCATTATTAGTCTTAATACAAAACAGGAAATGAAAGCTAGACATTTGATAAAACCATTAAACCTAATCCCGAATAGAGAAAACCTGGAAAACCTGGAAAATCAATCCCATCTCCCTCATAAGCTTGAGTAACACTCTTTCATTCCTTGTCCAAATTCCAGTTAGCCGCTTTTCTTCTCTAGCGAGCAACTCATCTCCTCCGACTCCAACTAGTTCCCCTTCTCATACTCCTCTCGTCTGAAACCCTCTCGCGCCTAATCCTCACTCCAAAACCTTCCTCCATCGCCATACTCCTCTTCTCCTCTTATCTCATTGGAATGAGATGTCAGATGCTCAATCACCATCTCGATATCCTTTCTATCCTGAACAATTAACCCAACAATCCTATCCTCTCTTAACTGATACTCCTAAAAAATCCTTCTACATCTTTCCTTCCAAATATTAAAAACCATTAAAGCTATTAATTGCTTCAATTTTGCTCCAATTTGCTGAGAAGTTATCAGATTTATAGGGTCCAGAACTAGATTTTGATCCAGGTAATACAAATTTTTCAATTTAGCCCATATATTTTTTGTAAAAACACAATATGAGAATATGTGTTGAACTGATTAAGTATTACTGTTACATAATACACATCTATTTGCTAAATTCCAACCTTTTCTCTGCAGATTATCCATCGTTAGGATTTTATTCTGCAAAGCCAGCCATAGGAAAATTTGAATTTTACCAGGTATTTTAATTTTCCAAATATACCTTAATTCTTCCTTATTAATTCCTGATAAAATTGTATAACAATTTTTAACTCTAAATTTTCCATATGAGGTACCTTCCCAACCAATTGGTCCTTTTGGTCTGGAAATAGCAGAAAACCCCCAAATTGCTGGTATATTGAATGGATTTGGATCTCTGCTTCAAAAGATAATGGCTCCCTTACCCTTAAAATGGTATGTATATCAGTCTCTAATAATTCTTCTGTAAATTCCTTTAGGGTTAATTCATAATTTTGCACAAAAGAGTATAATTCAGGAAATTTTTTATATAAGAATTCTCCATCCCAATTATCTCTCCATAGATTAATTAGGTCTCCATTTCCAGGAATAAACTTAGAGTTTTCCCTAAAAATATCCAATAATTTCACCACATCTTTCCAAAAATATGAACTCTTGTTATCAATTTTATATCTAGGCCCTCCTAATCTTTGCAATTTATCAACTAATACATCCCATTTTAAATTCTCCTCAGACAAATTATAGTATTTCCAAACCCATTTAAGCAACAATGCATTATTAAATTTTTCCAAATTTAAAATTCCCAAACCTCCAAATTTCTTAGGTAAACAACAAAATTTCCAATTAATTAAATTATATCCCTTCTCCTTATTTCCCTTCCATAAGAAATTCCTCCTAATTTTATCAATAGCTTTAATCACCCATTTTGGGATTTTAAAAATACTAAGGAAATAAATTGGAATTGAGGACAGGACAGAATTGATTAAAATCAATCTTCCACTAATATTCAAAAAATTTCCTTTCCAACCCTCCATTCTTAATTTAACTTTATCAATTAATTTTTTTAAATCCTCCTTTACTGGTCCTTTAATATTCAATGGTAACCCTAAATACATCATTGGAAAGGTACCAATAGAACAATTCATTTCAGATGATAAATTCTCCATATCTCTTGTTTCCACATTTATTCCAAATATTTCTGATTTTTCCATATTTAAATTCAAACCAGATTCATTTCCAAATATTTTTAAAATAAGCATTAACTTTTTAATATTCTCCACTGTTGGCTTAAGAAAAAAAATGGAATCATCTGCATAAAACAATGAGGTCACAATCCCATTCATTGGTCTTTCCAAAAATCCTTTTGCAGTTAAACCCTTTATAATTCTTGATAATACATCCATCACCAAAATAAACAAATAGGTAGAAAGTGGATCTCCTTGTTTTAAACCTTTTTTTAAATATATATATTTTCCTGGAACTCCATTTAATAAAACCCTAGTAGAACCTCCCAAAACAGATTTTGAAATCCAATTAATCCATTTATCTCCAAACCCTCTGAATTTCAATATTCTCAATAGGAATTCCCAAGAAATTGAATCAAAAGCCTTATAAATATCAGCTTTAAATACTAATAAAGGGCAGTTCATTTTATTTGCATTATTTAAAACCTCTCTTGCATAATTATAATTATCTGTAATTGATCTATCTTTAAGGAAACCTAATTGATTTGGATCAATCAAAGATCCAATTTCTTTTTTTAATCTGTTGGATAATATTTTTGAGAAAATTCTTTGAATTGAACTCACCAAGCTAATAGGCCTATAATCCTTTATTTCTGCTGCATTTTCTTTTTTTGGAATTAAGGATATATAAGATGTATTATATTTTGATAATCCTATTTCTCCAACTTTATTTAGTAAATAAAACAATTCATCCTTTATTAAATTCCAATATTTTTTATAAAATTCACCATTAAATCCATCTGGACCTGGTGATTTATTAGGTTTCCATTTATCAATAACCTCCTTAATTTCTGCCATATTTATATCTTCCTCTAAATAATCAAAATTATTTAAATTATTTCCATATAATAATTCCAGATCAATTCTTCCTCCAACTTCCATCTCTGTCTTTTTAACATGTTATTTTCCAATAAGATTTTTATAAAAATTAAAGATTAATTTAGCTTTATCCATATGATTTTGGAAAATATTATCATTATTATCCTTTAATACCGGCACCATCAATTTACTCTTTTTAATAGTAGCATGTAAATGGAAGAATTTTGAATTAGTATCCCCCTCCTTCAACCATAAATGTTTGGATCTTTGTTTCCAATATAAATCATTTTCCATAACCAAGTTATTATATCTTTCCTTAGTTATCTTTTTCACCCATTTTTGAATTGAATTTAGGTTTCTATTTTCTTCCAAATCATCTATCCATTTTATAGTTGTCAAACAATTTGCCAAATATACTTTATAATTACTAGCTCTTTGAATATTCCAATTCATTAACCTTTTCCCTAAAGCTTCCAACTTTGCATAAAACTCCTCCAAATTATCAGAAAAAGTAGCTTTTAAGTGATTACTTATCATATTTTCTGCCTCATTATTAAAATTCCAACCATTTTCAAATCGAAAACCTTTATATATTGGAAAATTTGTAGTAGCCATATATATCACTGGCTCATGATCAGAAATAGTTTGCTTAATCAAGAATTGGTTTGAATTAGGAAATTCTATAAACCATTCCTTATTAAATATAAATCTGTCTAATCTAGCTTTGGCTAAACTATTTCTCCAAGTAAAAAATCCTCCAGATAAATTCAAATCAATTAATTCCATATCACTCATAAAATTCAAAAAAATACCTAGTATTAATATGATCTCTATCAATTCCACCTCCTCTTTCCTCATTTGATAAAACCATATTGAAATCTCCAAAAATAGTCCAGGGAATTGTAATAGAATTTCCCAAATCTTTTAATTCATTTAAAAATTCCAATTTAACCGTTTTTTCTACTGGACCATAAACTCCAGTGATAAATAATAAATTATTATTCCATTTACATTGTATCATCACTGATAAAGAAAAATTCCTTATATCCACACTAATATCCTTAACATAATCCTCATTCCAAGCTATAAGAATACCTCCAGAGGCTCCATTAGATTTTTTATAATTAAAACGCTTTAATCTATTTCCACAAACCTCCTTTACAATTTCCTTATTTAAAATTTCCATTTTTGTTTCCTGAAAACAAACTATATCAGGTTGAGCAAATCTGAAATCACCGAATATTTTATTTTAACTCCATCTACAAAAATTGATAATATAAAACCCAATTTTGCAATGGTACGGTACTTCTAAAATCGCAACACAAAGAAAAATAAGAAAAAAAAGTTGCTTAATTCGGCAATAACTGAAAGCGTTAATGTATCAAAGAGAACCAAATTTCAAAAGTGGAAGACAATAACTTACACGTGCGTCTGGCATGTATCGTTCTCGTCACATCCATGGAATTCGCTGTCGTGTTGCGAATCTAGCGATCGGTGTGAGTTTACATGGAAGGAAAAATTTAGGATGGGAAGACTGGCGATGATTTGGGAAACAGGAGATGAAGAAGAAGAGGGCATCGATAGCCCAGATAAGCTTCGAACTCGAGCTAGATCTAGATTTCTCTGTTTTCTTTGTTGGGAGAGAGAGGAGGAGAAAAAGGGGAAGGAAGACGAGACAATGAATTTTGGGGGAGAAGAAATGAAATGGAGCCTCCCTTAATTAGATATACTAACTAGTCTAGTGCTGATGGAATGTTCATTGGTTTCTTAGACTGGGCGTTTAGACTTTAATATACACTATGTATCTCTGACATTCGTGTATAAGATCCATCCGGCGCATGGACCATGTTTATTTGATATGACATGATTATTATGTTAACATTAAGTAGATTTCTTACCGTTGGAATTACATAATTTAAATTTTGTAAAATAATTACCGTTTGGAAATAGGAATCACATAATTTAAATTTTGTGAAATAATATTATTGAGGTTATGTTATATTAATACCTGATATATGGTTAATATTATTCGGCATATGTATGTATGTATATATATATATATATATATATATATATATATATATATAAGTTAAATATAGTTAATCTTATTTGATATTCGGTAAATACCAATTAATATATATAATATTATAATTAGTTCAGCATTAAAGTTATAATTATGTGATCAAAATAACTTGTTGAGGATGTTCAAATATAGTTAATCTTATGGAGCGATAGAGAGGAAAAAAGAACTACATACAAATTACGTTGGTGTTTCTAATTGACAGGAAAAAACAAAAAGAACAGAATACTTCAAGGTAATTGTTTCATTTTTACTGCTGGAAAATTTAAATTGTACTAAACTAATTACAATATGTTAATTTTTATTATTCATGGATAATCTCTCAATCTTCCAATTTCCTCTTTTCAATCCTCTCATGGATAATTCATTCTTTGTTGGAGACGATCATATTCGTGAACTGCAAATTTGAATTTTTGTTGGGTATAATTGCAAATTTGAATTCAATTGTCAAGACTACTTTCAGTCAGATAATAACATTTCAATTAGGGTGATATGTAAATTGATTGAATGTTAATGAATGGGTTTAACACAAATTGTTTATCATGCAAGAATGGTGATTGTTAATTAATTATTAATTATGTATTTCTTACGAATCATCATGCTAATTAAGCGTGTAAAATGCCCTTACAAGTAAAATGTGATTTTAAAATTTGAGATACGTGCTAGGTAATTTATCTAACGGCCTCTCACTTCTCCGTTATGTTTTATGAGGAGCATTTTTTTTTGTAATCTTGTATGAATATAAAATTTAAAAAATAACTCGATTTTGAAATATAATTGAATTTCAAACTAACTCAAAATGAATTTTAAAAATCCGGTACCACCGAATTATAAAATCAGATGACTTTGTGATTTTAAAAAATTGATTAGCCAGTGAAGTTCTTCTTAGAAAAAAATGTCCGGATTTTATTAATTCATGAATCATTCAAAATAATAAATTTATTTATGTCCTAAGATTTCACCACCACATCTTCTATGTTCTAGTTAACCCATTCAATTAACATGGTAACTAACACTTGTCATATAATTAAAAATTAATTAATATGAAATTAACATTTACTTGAATTAATCAATATTAATTAATTATTACTGATATGTGTTTTTCAATTATCATGTCAAATGAGTGTGCTAATTGAAATATAAAGAATGTGGTGGAGAAATTAGAGCAAAGTAAAATTTGTATTTTATGTCATAGGCACAAAATGCACCAGAGGTACAAAAAAATTATGTTTACTCAATTTTTCTTGTTTGATTTTATGTCATAGGCATACTTCCTGTTTAATTAACATTGATAATTAATAAGAAACATACAATTAATGATTAATTGTTATCGGTTAATAATTATTAATTCATATATATGTTAATTATATATTAGTTAACGGTTAATTGTGTTTTTCTTGTTAATTATCATGTTAATTAAGTGTATTAATTAGAATACTGTGGATATGGCGGGAAATTCTAGGACATGGTAAATTTGGTTCTTTCATTTATACCCCTCTGAATTGTCCCTGTATGAAAATTTAGAAAAAGTAACTTTGTCTAAAGAATATTTCAAAATTAATCCAAACCGTATTTCAAAAATTCGATGGGTTGATTAGGTAAAGATATACTTAACTGAGACAAATTAATGAAAGTTTAAAATCACTATATTTACAAAATCTGGTAATTGGCAATGCTATATTCACAGAAGAATTTCACCGAATTGTCACCGAAGTGCAGATGGCACATATACATTGGTTGGATAATTGTGGAGCCCATTTCATACATTCCTATTTTATTAGATTGGTATTATTTCGGTATGATGATTCGGTAAGTCAAGTGTTTTTGTTAATACATATCCTCCGATGTTACCCTCACATCTTGTATATCTTAGTTTATACTATTAATTAACATGAGCATTAACACATGTCATATAAATAACAATTAATTAATATATAAACAATATTTATTTGAAATATTAAATTTGAATTAATATTAATTAATTTTTAATTATATATTTTTGAATTATCATCCTAATCATATGTGTTAAATTGAATATAGAAAATGTTGTATTGAAATCTTGGGACAAATTAAAACTTCCCTTTACTTTTTCTTGGCTCATAGTCTCATTTGAAAGTTGAAAGGGGTTATGTGTTCAAAACCCCCCCCCCCCCCCCCCCCCCCCCCCCCCCCCCCCCCCCCCCCCCACACACACACACACACACACACACACACACACACACACCAACACTCCAAAAAAAATGACTACGACGATTATCGATTTAATTGACCGTTTAATCGAATTGACACGTCAATTAATATGTACAAAAATTAACATATTATAAATTATTTACTTGTCAATTAATATTTAATAGAGCCAATTAAAAAAACTAATCAATCAACTTAACCTATTTTTGCCATCTCATAAAAACATCTTTTTGGAGTTTAGGGGGGCCAAGTATATTTTCCGCATTTGAAATCACACGATCAATTTGTTGACCTGGAAACATTGTTTTTTACAAATGTCTTTTATGATACTTGGTGATGTGTTAATTTCTCAGGTAGCCACTTTGCAAGACCAAAATCACAAATCTGAAAAAGAGAAACTGGTGAATTCTCCAAAATTCAAATTATATATGTATAGTATTTATGTATGGAGATTTCAAATCTACAAATGTATAATATATATATTTTTTGATAAATTTCAATAAGAAGTGCTAAAATGATGATGTACCTTAGGCTCGTAATTCTCAGCAAGAAGAATATTCGATGCCTTAATATCTCTATGAATAATTCTTCTAGAATATTTTTCATGTAAATACTGCAGACCCCTCGCCGTGCCAACCACAATCCTAAATCTCGTTTCCCAGTTTAGCTTCTGATCCGGACCTAAACATTGTTTCCCAATTTAAAACCAACAAAAGGAGAACTAAAAAGCTTACAAAATAAATAAAAAGATTACGAGGTGTTTTTCGTCATTGCAAAATTACCATAAAGTAGATTTGCCAAGTTGCCAAAAGGAGAAAGCTCAAAGACGAGATATTCGCCTCCTTCGACACAAACTCCGACTAATTTTGCAATATTTGGATGATTCATGTGCGACACGATGCCCATTTCGGTTAAGAAATTATTAATCCCGTCATCTTCTTTTTTATGGTTCAATCTCTTAATTGCAACGAGTTGGTTGTTTTCTAGTTTCCCTAAGTACACTTTTGCATATCCGCCCTTACCTATCACATTATCTACAAATCCAAAATAAAAATAAAATTGTAAGAAAGGTTAGATCTTAACCACTATGGTTCATAAAATCTCTCTCCTCTCACTCTCAACCCAGTAGTTAATAGACAATGACATATAAATTATATATGTGCAAACAAACTTCAAACATTTGTGGTCACATGTCAATTGGTACCAAATTAGATGATGGCGCTTTAACTTAAATATATAGGACTTTTTCATTTTTTCAATTAACTAAATTATTTTACAATCCATGCATTTTGATTTTAGCACCGTACCGGCCAAGTACGAAACTAATACGAAAATATACGATTCGTACCGAGTTGGTATTTAAAATCGTACCTTCTTTAAAATTGTTTGTCGCATTAATCAACTCCTCGAGTTGATTCATGTGCGACACGATGCCCATTTCGGTTAAGAAATTATTAATCCTGTCATCTTCTTTTTTATGGTTCAATCTCTTAATTGCAACGAGTTGGTTGTTTTCTAGTTTCCCTAAGTACACTTTTGCATATCCGCCCTTACCTATCACATTATCTACAAATCCAAAATAAAAATAAAATTGTAAGAAAGGTTAGATCTTAACCACTATGGTTCATAAAATCTCTCTCCTCTCACTCTCAACCCAGTAGTTAATAGACAATGATATATATATTATATATGTGCAAACAAACTTCAAACATTTGTGGTCACATGTCAATTGGTACCAAATTAGATGATGGCGCTTTAACTTAAATATATAGGACTTTTTCATTTTTTCAATTAACTAAATTATTTTACAATCCATGCATTTTGATTTTAGCACCGTACCGGCCAAGTACGAAACTAATACGAAAATATACGATTCGTACCGAGTTGGTATTTAAAATCGTACCTTCTTTAAAATTGTTTGTCGCATTAATCAACTCCTCGAGTGAAAAATTCGTACTAGCCGGTGATTTGAGCTCACCACTCAGCGACGAATTAGACGTAGCCACCACACCGCGATTTTTCTCACTCTTCTTCTTACTCATTCTCCCGTATCCAAAAGGAGGAAAACTCGAAAACCTCCCCATGTTTCCTCCATTCTTATGCCTCCAAATTCGCACCAAACCTTTCCATATCGTTGATGTTTGTGATGTGGTGGCGATACCCATGGAAGTGGAGGTTTTGGAAGACACTGTCTCGGAATCCGTGCTGCGAGGAGTTCCATTCGTTCGATCGTCTAGAGTGGTGAGCGGCGGTAATGGAGATGATGGCGATGGTGGTACTTGAGAGGATCGTTGCTCTAATGGTGATGATGTAATTCGGTTTAGTGTTGCAAAATCTGAAGAGAAAAAAAATCAAAAATTCGTTGTTCTAATCATATATAATATAATCCCCAATTAAACCCAAAATTCAAAAATGAATAAAAAAGTAAAACCAACTTAAACAAACTACAATAAAAATTACAATACCGTACCGGTTACCGTTCAGGATAATCGGGCCTATAGATATTGTTATTCCTAAACTTCCTCAGAACCATTCGAACGCATCCAAAGAAGATTATGCCCATCAACATACAAAGAAGAATATGCAAATACTATAAACGCAATACCAACAACATACCTAATGCCCTGCATGAACCCTTCCTGCCCAAAATACGAAAGGGACAAATATGATATTACCATTTTTTTTCTTATCGTTTCTTTTGCATAGCTTCATTTATTTTTCTTGTAAGTTGCATCCCAAAAAGTGATGCGAACGGGTTCTTTGGCGTCATTTTCATCCGTGTATAATATTAAAAACAAATTAATAACAAATGACTATTGATTTTTATTTGAAAATTTACCATTTCTTTTTTTTTCTCGCAATACTTTTTCTTCCACCCATCTGATTATGAACTAGTTTCTTCGCATTTAGAGTATATTAAATGTTCATTATACTCATATTATCATATACCTTTTTTAAAAATATATTAAGTATTCATTGTACTTATTTCAATAGCAATACTCATTATTATTTGTACATCTCGTATCTTTTATATGTTTGCCTTGCATAACCGCACTAAATATCAGACCTCTTTAAAAAAAGAAACGAAATAAATCACAGGGTAACAAACAAATAAACCAAATACTATTCGAGCCCACAAATCTCACAAACCAAATTACAAAGCATACAAAGGACCCTTTTTCTAATTCTTATATTAATTAACAAGCGTATTTTGAGTATTTTTCAATCTTCTAGTTTAAATAATAATTAAGACAATACTCGAATAGAAAACTAATTTAGTTGACAAATTTCCAAAATAATTATAAATTTTCAAACTACTCTTTTGAAAAGTCCATAGAATCACCCCAACCCAAAAGTCCTCAATTTGCAAACATTTGTCATTCCTGATACAGTCCAAATACCAACTCGAATATAAATTATATAATCACGAAAATACAAATGTAAGTCCCGCTCGAATGAACATGACTGACCTCGTTAAACTGCTTAATCCCCTCACTAACGGGTTTGATCCCCAAACCTGATAAGCTCACATTCCTTCCCCGTTAAACCTAACTTCACCAACCACTTTATACTCGCTCGAGTCCACCTCAACGGGTATTCGAGCTATCAACTTCCCAACCCCCTTAGCGGGTGCAGGTTTACTTACTCTTCGTTTGCACGAAGATGATTAACTAACCATTCTACACCTTTAATGAGCAAATATTAAATTAGTGAAATTGAGGGCTTATGCATAAATTTGCCAAAACTATGTGTTAAGCACCCACTCAAGTAAATTAACCTTCTTTACTGCTATTAAAATACTGAAAGTAATGAAAAAAATTGAATAACAGAAATAGTTCTTGTTCACATCAGCAAATAAAATTTTAACAAAATCAAATGAGCTAAACTGGAGATCTCCCTGACCCATAAAAAACAACCTATAGGACGTCTCCATTTAAATTTTCTAACTGTCGGTTTGTTAGTTGTTACTCAATGAACTCAAATTTCTGGACTTATTCGTATATACCCCTGAACACATAAGTTATCAAAATTCGTTCTATTTTTTTTTTTTCAAAAGTCAGATAAGTAAAATGATTCTTATTGCCAGTACCTTCTTTTTTCGTAATTTCCTTAAAAAACAGGAGGGTTTTATGCAATTGTCAACAATGCATGGGTTTTTTTGCAACTTAGAAATGTTGCAATGGATATATATTTTTTTCAAACAAAAGCAGACATGATTGAAGATTTTTTTTTTTTATTCCATGATCATAATATGTCTATGCAAACTGTTGTGATTCATGTGTTAAGCATGATGACTCGTTTATGTGTGTTTATTAAACATAAAAATGGCATGATACGATTTGCAGTTCTTATAAAACAAGTATGAATTATATTTCAGTGTTTATATTTCTTTCATGTTGTCATAATCTTTCAAGGGCAATTTATAATTAATTTAATGCTTTTATAAGAAAAAAAAAATATGTTAATGTATGTTTTTACTATCGAAAAATATAAATATATTTAGGTCATTGGAGTAAATCATAAATAAATGATAAAATGGAAGTGGCTACACTTAATAGATTTATTTATTGAGTTTGAGGAGATCTCTTAGTACGATTTGGACGATATTGTTATTCCTAAAACTACAGGCGATCTTGACGTACTAATTCTCGGTGTCTTGTACGAGATCAAATTGTAGAACAAATACAAATGTGGTGCATTGAATGTTATGAGTTGGTTTAGATTTAGGTTCAGGTGGAATAAATTAGTCTTAATAAATGTGTTTCATTATGAATTTATATAACTTTTTCATCATGATACTCTTTACGTGACGTTTGAAAACAAAATTGTGTTAGTTTAAACTTTTATCCCTTCGCAGCAAAAGTAATAATTCATATTTTAGAACAACTTTTCTCTCGATCGAAAAACTCAATTCTGATGTATTTATTATAATATTATAAACATTACATAATTTTGAATCTTACTATGAAAATTAATGATTTGATCAAACACTCAATCCTGATGTATTTGTTATTTATATTAAAGACCTTAAATTAGTTTGAATTAAAAAATAGTGTTTATTTTGTTATTAGAAAATTTGGATAAAAAATTGTCCCCCTGCATTATCCTAAATTTGCAAGAGAACCCTAGATGATATAAAATAGGAAAATATATCTTGCTCCACAAAACTCATCCCACGATCCTTGATGAGTCGGCAAAAAGGAATTAAAAAGATTTATTAATATTTATAATTGACACACTTAAATATTAATTGACACGTTTAATTGATACGTCAATAATTAATAATATGTTAATATTAATACATGTTAATTAACGTATCAAATCAATTGAACTCTCAAACAAAAACGAGATTGCTCTCTCTCTCTTGGTATTATGAATTTATGGGATTTTATTCCTTTCTCCCATTTGTTTCACTGGGCATTAGCGAAAAAAAGTCCCTAACTATCATGAAACTTCAGAACAGGCCCACTTTTTGAAAGGCTGAAATATGGCATGTTTTAATCAAAAAAAAAAAAAAAATGCTACAAAATTAAGGCCCAATATCAATAGTCCATCTATTCAAAACGCAATCCTCATGAAAGACAGAGAAAGAGGATTATACCATTTTGGCATTTTCACATTGCCAATCTTCTCCAAAATGTACAGTGATAATTACTATACTTAAATTAATAAAATTACCTAATTAACTATCAATATAACAATACCATTAAGTTCTTTTTATGTTGAGAGAGACAATAACTTACATGTGCGTCTGGCATGTATCGTTCTCGCCACAGCCATGGAATTCGCTGTCGTGTTACGAATCTTGCGATCGGTGTGAGTTTACATGGAAGGAAGAATTTAGGATGGGAAGAATGGCGATGATTTGGGTAAACAAGAGATGAAGAAGAAGAGGGCATCGATAGCCCAGATAAGCTTCGAACTCGAGCTAGTATCCAGATCTAGATTTCTTTGTTTTTTTTGTTGGAGAGAGAAGAGGAGAAAGACGGGAAGGAAGACGAGACAATGAATTTTGGGGGAGATAAGAAATGGAATGGAGCCTCCCTTAATTAAATGGGTTGAGACTTGAGAGCTTGTCCGGTGCCCACCGAACAAAATCTTGTCCACGTACCTTTTAGAACCATTGGATCTGATCATCATATGTCTCTGATCAATCAATTTAACGTTTTGTTTAACTTCCACTAACACTAATTAGGAAAAAGCTCATCTTTCTCGGAAATTTCTATTTTTGAATTTGGCTAAAATATGTGATCCCCTCTCTCTCTCATGAGAAAGACTGCAACTTATGTAAGAGATTATGTAAGAGACGACTATAACCCTCCTAATCTCATATCACATTAATCTGGTCGAGTTGGTAATTCTCTTACATCCCTTCATTGCTATATATTTCAATCTTTTTTACTTCATATGATTATGGAAATTCTCTTTGGAGAGACTGTTGGGGCGGCGGCAACGATCAGGCACCGCCCCGTGAATAAAATAAACTAAATTTGCTCGTTGAAACGGACCGTAATAACTATGTGAATTCAACCGAATAAACTTAATCAAAACCGTACCTTAACCGTATGCGGAAGCGTATGGAATCCGTCCGAATTGATGTCGCGCTATCACCGTTGTTGCGTTCATGAAGCCTTAGTCGCAAAGATTTGGAATTCCAAGCACTTTATGATCTCCAATTTGAAGAATCCTTCGATTTCTTTTCTCCTATGGATCTCTCTCTTTTCTTAATGGGATGGAAAAGATAATGACAGAATCTCATATGTGCTTGGGACCAATTTGCTTTTATAACCACAAGACATATTTTCACAAAAAACGTACCTTTTGGGTTCCCTAATGTGGATTTTCTAATTCAGTCCATCATAGAAAATAGAAGCACCATCCACAATATTCTACACATCAAAATGCCCACAACTTAATTGACACATTTAATGCTTAATTTTATAACTAAAATTGATCACTATATTAATAAACATTTAAATGACAATATTACAACACAATATTTTACATATAAGTTCAATGTTGGAATAATGTTCCAACAGAGACCACATTAATCAAAGCACGATATATATGTTTATTATATGCTTGTGAAAATTATCTTAAGATTTTTTAAGACTAATTTGACCAAAGAAAAGAATTCCACAGCAAGAATGAAAGCATGCTCATGATCTGTACGACTACTACATGTCAAGCCCTTGCAATCAGTATATATGCCAATCCATTGTTTTGAAGAGATTGTGAAAATATGCTAAATTTGTGTACAAAACTTGCTTGTGAAGGCTCAAGCGAAATAGATCCAAAGATGGATATGTCCAATAGTTCCGGTTCAAGAGAGTTAACCTAAACCATCATCTTCTTTCAAAGGATTAATTTTTTGATTCCCATGTTTAGATTTTTACTTGTATTTGGAAATTATCAATTCATTTAGTAGGATTCTATTTTGCTTATTCATAGTCCATAGATTGAAGAATATAATAGGATTATGAACTTATGATATACAAGATTATGTTTGAATTGAAGTGAGGTTTTATATTTTATTCACAACTAATATGAGAGTAAAAACAAATATAAAGTTGAATATGATAATCCAAGAAAAAACATTTCATAATTGTATACGAGTATTATCTAACAACAATGAAAACTTAAAGAAGATAGGTATGAGCAACACTTTTAGTTTTAGCAATGATTTAGCGTTTCATTTTCTTAATTCCTTCTCCCACTTTATGAACAACGAAACATAATATGGACAAGTCTATAAACAAACATAGAGACGTAGCGATTCAGTAACAATAGTGGCTTGGAATGGCCTTTTGGTGCTATCATTTCTTTCTGCCGATTGGTTTTGATCGCTCCGATCCAGTGGTTGTGTCATCTAACGTCTCAGGGGAATCATTGCAGCTGATGGGAGAGAGGTTGATAATTGAGAGGCTGACATGTGAGGAAGGTGAAAGACACAATGACGAGAGAAAAATAATCCATTAGAAAGACAAAGGACATTTTTTTCATTATCAGCAAAAATCCGACATATTTTTCCCAAAGTTCTTTCTTATTTTGTGTTGACTTAAGAGTAAAAGAAGAGATCTTTATAATCTTACTAAAACATAAACATTAACAAAGATTTAACGGGACGTTAAGTCATCAGACAAAAATACATCATGATTGAAATCTAACGGTAAATATAATGTGTGGACAAGATTTCGTCCGATGAAATGTTCATTGGTTTCTTAGATTGGGCGTTTAGACTTTAGTATACACTATGTATCTCTGACATTCGTTCATAAGACCCATCAGGCGCATCGACCATGTTTATTTGATATGACATGATTATTATGTTAACGTTAAGTAGATTTCTTACCGTTGAAATTACATAATTTAAATTTTGTAAAATAATTACCGTTTGGAATTAGGAATTGCATAATTTAAATTTTGTGAAATAATATTATTGAGGTTATGTTATACTAATACCTGATATATGGTTAATATTATTTGGCATGGTGTAAGAACTAAGAAACGTAAAAAAAAAAATTATTACAGGATAATGCATCTAATTAGTCTAGGCTACAAAATCTAATACAATAATTACGGAAAGATTGTGAAATTACATGATTATATTTTGTTTAATCAGTTTTCTCTAATATATATCTTAGCACCTTAACACGGCTCATAAACAACGCATAATCAATCATAATTGGCCCATATCTTTTTCTCGTATTTAATAATGAGAGATGCAATTAGCACACTATGATTAAAAATAAATTTCCTTAATTCTTCATTTGAGAGTCACTTTACCTTATTTATAAGTATAATTATATGGACCAAAAAAAAATGTAAAGAATGTGATGAAGTCACATAAGTAACTACTTAAATTAGTTGAATCATTAATTTTACACCTTAAAAAAGAGAGTAAATAAACCCTACAAAATCCTTGCTGAATTTCTCACCTTCTCCATTTCTTTTCCGGAATCAAATGGGTTGACCTTACACTCTCCGAAAAGTACAATTATATAATCCTTTATCTACATTACTGTATCACAATTGCGTTTTACTTTGATCTTTTTTATTTTGGTCTGGTTTTATAAGATCTCGTAATAATAATTGTCAAGAAACTTCGAAAATACACAAAATCAGGTCCATATATAAGTTCTATAATATTTACATATGATAAAATTATTTTGAAGGGAAAATTAAAAGAAAAGGACACGACTTAGATTGAGATGGTGAACAGTGAACTTAGTTGGTTGCGGCCCAGTCCTCAAAGCCTGGGTTCATAAACCAGGAAAATATGATTCCTTGTTCAACTTTTGAGAAACTGAATCACTGATTTTCAAATGCGGGAAACTCAATTCCCAATTTCATTGGAGAGAAACATTAAAATCCAATTCTCGGTTTGGAAACTTGAAATGTAATTCTAGGTTTCGGAAAATCGAGAAAAAGTCGCTATTTGTTGTTTTTTTAATCGAGAAAAAGCATGCCGGATATAAAAATGATAAACCCATCTCTTTCATTTGGTCTTGCCATTTTTACTTCTCATGGTCTTCCCTTTTTTTCATAACGAAACTTTATCCTATAAATCTCCCCTCTTAATTTGCTTCGTTCTATAGCACGATTGGAGGGTATACTGCAATTTTCCTAACCCCAAAATTTTCACCATCCCTTCTCTCTCTCTCTCTCACACACACACACACACACACATGATTCCCCTCTGAGCACTCTCCGTTCCCACAATGGCTTTGACCAAAAACAACTTAAATAGTTCTTCGCCATGAAAGTTGTGGAGTATATTTTGAAGTTTAATCTAAGTTTGATTGGGAGACAAGGCGATTCTTGGATCTGAGAGCGAAGGCGATTCTTGGATGTGAGCGAAGGCAATTCTTGGATCTGGGAGCGATTTGAGAGAGATCTGAGAGAGATCTATTCTCACGGCGATCTCACTGGCCGTAAAAGATAGTAAGAATCTGAACTAGACCATAGCCCCCTCGGGGTGTAGCGGGTTTAGGATCTATCATTAGGGTGAAAATAGAGGAAGGAATAAACTCGAAAGAGCAATTCTTAATCTCTACTACTCCCTTTGATTTTTTTCACTCAGATTCTGAAATCTAATTAGATCATCTAGCATTATTCAATATGAGAGAGGGTGTTAAGCTAGCAATTGATGAATCGAGATTGCTAGAAAGGAAAAGATCTTATTTGGAGGTATTGCAAGGCGGAAGAAATGATACTTATGGTTGGACACTGGTGCAGAGAAAGCAAAGGTCACTGAAGGTTGAAGTTCCAAGGTCAAACAGCTGTTTTAGATGCTTAAAACCGGGATATTTCAAGTACCAATGTAGGGAACCAATTCATTGCTTCAAATGTGGAAATATGGGACATATAAGCAAATTTTGCAAAACCATAAATAAGAGGCCATTACAAACAAATGGAAAGCAAACAAATGGAACAAATACATACAAAAAAGATAAGGAAATTCATGGTCCTTTGTTCAATCTTAACCTTCCATCTTCTTCACAGAGCTTTCCTTCTTCACAGCCTATCCACCAGAAACTTAATCCTCATATTCCATCTTCACAAAACCTTCCTCCTTCTCAGAATAGTACACCAATAGTCCATCTGTCAACATTGAGAGAGATAAAAAATTCCAAATATATCCAGCATAAAATTACCTTGGAAAATCTGCCATTTTCAATCTGTACTCACCACTTTATCTCAACAATTTTGGCCAACTATGGAATTCTCCTACAAATGGGAAAATTTCAAATGGAAAATATCATTTCTATTGATTTGATAATAGGCTGTGAAATAGGCATGAAAGTACCTGATAAGATTATAATATATCTTGATGGTGAGCCTGTTGAGTTATCCTTAAAGAAAACAATTGATCATGCTGTAGAGAGTTTGGAGATATTGGACCTGAAACAAAAACAAAAGAAAAATGAGAAAATATGGAGGATAAAGGAAAAAAAAGCAATGGAGAGAGAAAGTAAAGAAAGTTTGGAGAGTAAAGCAAAAGTTGGTATGGAGAGAGAAGATAAAGCCTGTTATCATGCCATGTAATTCAAAAATGGTTCCAAAACCCTCATATCTTGAAGATTTAATCATTGGGTATGATAAGGGGATAGGGGCAATACACATTCGGGGTTGTGATTTCAGTTATCAGATAAAACTGGTAAACCATAGAGAGATCATGTTTAATGAGTTTTTGAGGCAATCAAATTTCTTAATACAGAAAGAAAGGGGTCAGTGTGATACCTTTATGCAAATAGTTAAGAGTGCTTTTGTCCACTTAAACCTCAAGTTATCCATTATCAATGGGAAATGGGGCATTTCTTATATTTCTTCTAATTCCTCATAAGAGGGGAAATGAGTTTTTGAGGCAATCAAATTTTATTACCTGGAATGTCAGGGGAGCAAATAATAGAGATAAGAGGGGATCATTAAAAATTGCATTTCTCAATCTAATCCGGATGTATTGTGCCTGCAAGAGACAAAAATGGAATTAATTACTAATGAAGATAATATAGAGATTTGTGGAAGAAGGCTTAAGGAGTTTAGGTATCTTGAATTTGTGGGAGACTCTGGTGGAATTTTAATTGCATGGAATAAAGATATTTTTGAATTTGTACAGGAGGATAAGAGTTTGAGTACTATTACAGTCTCTCTAATTTGTAAATGGAATGGGAAAAAATTAATGATTACTGGTGTTTATGTACATGTGGATAAGGCTTTAAAATTGCAGTTTTTAAATGAGATAAGATTAATTCAAAGCATAATTAACAATCCATGTTTATTATTGGGAGATTTTAACTTGGTATTAAGTGAGGATGAAAGAAGTGGTTCAAATGCAGATAGGAGGAATACTAGATTATTTAAAAATTTGGTTGAGGAGTTGGAATTAATTGATCTACCTTTATTTGGTAGACAATTTACTTGGGGAAACTCAATTGCAAAAGCTAGGCTTGATAGGATCATTGTTAATGATTCTTGGGTGTCAAACTTCCCAAATTCCCAATTAACACCTAAACCTAATCCTTGTTCAGATCATGTACCATTGCTATATGAGGCTAATACTACATTTCCTATATATTCAGGATTTAGGTTTGAAAATATTTGGCTTAAAGATGCTAGAGCAAATTCTCTAATTATCAATCATCTAAAGGCTACCAAATCAGAAAATTTTGAGGAATTTAATGCAAAATTGAAATCTTTGGGGAAAGGGTTGAAGGAGTGGCATGGAAATAAATTTTATAATAATAAAATAGAATTGGAAAATTGTTATAAATCATTGAGCTGGATTGATAAAGTAAGTGATGACATAAATGTAGGGTTACGCACACGTTTATCAAAGTGTGCAGCGGAATTAGTTTCGCATGCGTAACCTAATTCTACCGGGATCACGCTCGAAAACCGCCCAAAAATGAAGAGTTGGAGAAAATTACCTCGTACAAGTTAGTACGTGTCGACTTCTTCTCCAAATCCGTGAACCTTCTCCAAGGAATGCTCGTGCAATCCCTCTACTCGTGTCCACCTCGATTTCGACCGATCGGAATCGTCGACGTCGTTCTAGTCGCCGTCACGATCAATTCTCTCAAGAACTTGCTCGAATCTCCCTCTCAATCTTTCTAAACGAAATCAGAATTCTGTCGAAGAAGGAGAGAGAAACGGCAGCTCAAAAAACCTAGGTGCTAAAAAAAATTTAGGTTAAAACGAAATCAGAATTATATATATATAGGAAATAAGTTCGAATGGGCCCAATTCTGACTGCAGATCGGGCCCAATTCTGACTGCAGATTTGCCTATTTATATAAATTCTTCCAAGTTAATTCTTAAGTCATATTTTCTTTCAAGAAATTTATTGCAAATGGAAGTGTGGCTTAAGGAAAAAACTAAGGAAAGATTGTCTAAGTTGGTACAGGAAAATACCATCTATTGGCAGCAAAGGTCTAAGTATCAATGGATTCAAAAGGGGGATTCAAATACTAGATTTTTTCACTTACATGCTTCAATGAATAAGATTAAGCAAATGATTCCTGTGCTTGAGGAAAATGGTATCCAATTCTATGAGCATGTTGAAAAGGTTAATATCTTATTTCAATTTTATTGCAAATTAATGGGTAGGATTCATGTAATTGATCCTGATATTGCAAAGAAAGGAAAATTGGATCTGGAAAAAGTATATGATTATGAAAGTACCATGCTGGGAAATTTGGATAAATTTTTTGAAAAGGAAGAATTAATGGAGGTTTTTAAAAGCTGGAAGAATAATAAGGCTCCTGGGCCAGATGGTTTTAATGGGGATTTTTTTAAGAAATATGGAAGTGAATTGAGTGATGAATTATTGGACTAGTTTAATAAAGAGGGGACTGAGGGATTATCGTTTCATAATACATCATTTATTGCATTAATTGCTAAAAAGGAGGGGGCTAAGGAGCCTAAAGATTATTGGCCTATTAGTTTGATGAATTCAATTCAGAGAATATTTTCTAAGATTCTTGCTAATAGGCTTAAACCATATATTAATTCAATGATTGATGTTAATCAATTAGGTTTTCTGGAAGGAAGGAGCATAACAGAAAACTATGTATATGCTAGGGAGGTATTATACACAGCAAAGAAAAATAAAGTTCCTTTAATATTGTTTAAGGCAGATATTCATAAGGCCTTTGATTCAATATCTTGGGATTTCTTATTAAAGATTTTAAAAGTTAGAGGATTTGGAGACAAGTGGATTAACTGGATTAAGAACTCTGTTTTACCAGGAACTACAAGGATTCTACTTAATGGAATACCTGGAAAAACCATTCACTTAAAAAAGGGTTTAAGGCAAGGTGATCCCTTATCTACATATCTATTTATCCTAGTAATGGATGTGTTATCAAGGATAATTGAAGGTTTAAGTTCAGAAGGTTATTTGATTAAACCTATGAATAACATTGTATCTTCTTTGTTATATGCAGATGATACTATGTTTTTCCTAAAGCCAGATTTGGTTAATGTGAGAAGATTAATGCATGTTTTGGAAATTTTTGGAAATGAATCTGGGTTGTTGATTAATTTTAATAAATCTGAGGTTGTGGGAGTAAATGTGGATGATGAGTTATTAAAGAATATTTTGCTATGGAATTGAATTGCCCTATAGGTCAATTGTCAATGACCTATTTGGGGCTACCTTTGCATTATAAAAAGCCATCAAAAGATGAATTTAGGAAAATTGTGGATAAGTGTAATAGAAAATTGGATGGGTGGAAGGGAGGATTATTAAGCATTGGAGGGAGGTTAATATTAATTAATGCAACTTTAACCTCAATCTCTACTTATTATATGAGTGTACTTAAATTTCCTAAATGGGTGTTAAAAGATATTGATAAGGCTAGAAGGAGATTTTTATGGAAAGGTACCACTAATAAAAGCCTAAATTTAGCTAAGTGGTCGCTGGTTTGTAAGCCTAAGTCAATTGGAGGAATGAGAGTATTAAATTTGGAGTATTTTAATGCAAGTTTAATTATCAATTGGATTTGGAAATTTTACTCAATGAAGGAATATAACCTACCTTGGAACAAGCTTATGAAGCTTATTCAATGCATAGGTACTAGGGATATTCAGCATGATCCTAATATTTCCTATTTTTGGAATGATGCCCTAAAGTTTCTGAGTTGGTTCAGGGGAATTCAAGTTTTAAATTGGGAAATGGAGAATTAATTAATCTTTGGAATGATAATTGGAATACTTTCAATTTAAGGGATTTAATGCCAGAATTGTATTCACATGTTCAATGCAAGGACATGACAATATCAAGTATATTGGAAGAATTAAATTCAGAAGAGGATTGGCATACCTTGATGCAATTATCTTCTCCATTATCCAGTATTGCTCAAAACCAATTAAGTGATCTTCATTCGATTCCAACTTCTGCAAATTTGGATCCAAACTCTCCTGATCAGATTTCATGGAATCTAGCATCAAACAAAAAATTTACTGTTAGCAATTGTTATCGGAGTTTTTTTAGAGAGGAAGAAAATAACATACAAAATGTATGGAGATTAAGATTGCCATTAAAAATATTTTTTGTTGTTGTTGGTTAAGTATACAGAATAAAGTGTTAACCTTGGATAATTTGCAAAGGAGAGGATGGGTGTTGGCGAATAGATGTGAAATGTGTTGCAGCAGTGATGAAACAGTGATGCATTTGTTGAGTGATTGTCATTTTGCCAGAGGAGTATGGAGTAAGATCAATGATCTGCTACATTTATCCATTGCTCAAATTTCAAATCCCTTCCAATTAGCTTTGGATCTGACAATGAATAAGGAGTTGAGAGAGTTAATTGTTGTGTTCATATCGAATATATGGAGGGAGAGGTGTAGAAGAATATTTCAGAGTAAAAAATGTCAGGAAAGGGAGATAGTTGACCATATTTTGAAGGAAAATAAGATCTATAAGAAGTTGCTGCATCGAAGGAGTGTTTCTGCCGTCCAAACACTGCAAGTGGAAGAGGATCTAGAGGTAGTTGAGCAGAGTAGAGGAGGAGAAGTAAATTGAAATAATGAATCAAACTTATCTATTTTACTGGAAGCAGAGACTTTGTAATAAGAAGAGTTATCGATCTCTTGCACACATCTCTGTAGTCGTCCAGGCTCAAATTGATTTTTCTCAAGCTCAATTTGTTAATGGCGCTGGGAGTGGATCTAGGGTTCTCGGACAAGAGTGGCGGCGGGAGATTGTAAGAAATGAAGGGAAGAAGGAGAGAGAAAAGGGATTCGTTGCTCTTATACTATGTTGTTTAAGGAGTCTTAATTCTGGTTTGAAGAGTAAATGCAAGTTTGAATCCAGGATTTTATTTCTCAGTTTTTTATTAATGTCAGATAATTTTAATTCTGGGTTATGTCGGAAGTTAGTATTTGGTGTGAAATTGTAGTCTTAAAGTACTATTGAATTAGGGTAAATGAGTATATGTACTCACTACCCTATTAGAGGCTGGATTTTATTTCATCTAAATGGAATATATAAAATAGACGAAGGATTTTAAGCCTTCTCTATTATTTTCAAAAAAATAAAATAAAAAAATATTTGGAGTGTTAAGGTTCAGGATACTACACTCCGATTGGAGGTCTTTTGTATGCAAGAAAATTATACATGTCACGAGGTCGTACTGGACAAGCTTAATGGTCAGCTTGTCTGCATCATTTCGGGTCATTGCTTCAATGGTTGGTTATCTCGTAACGAGGAATTTGAAATTTGAAACCGACTGTTATATGGAGAGTATTTAGGGATTAACTTTGTATAAAAACTGGTATCTAATACTGAATCACTGAATCAATGATATTGTTCATAATTAAATAATCGGGATGTAGTTTAGAGTTATTTGAGTTCTGAATTCATTGAGCTGTTAATATTATATTAATTTATTACTCTCACTAGTAATTAGTTCATAATTTGAGTTAAAGTTTTTTGGGGGTGTGTAGTATTGGAGGTGTGCTGCCAATTGGTGGTGATCAACAAGAAACAAAATCAAATCAATTGATTATGTTCAATTTCAGTTCTATTGTCTCAGTCTGTACGAAGTTAGAAAAATCAACTCTGTTCAATACATTATAGAACTGATTCTTAAAATCCAAATATTATTGTTTGTGTAAAAAAATAACAAAAAAACAACAGAGTATCAACCAGTCCAAAATAGAAGGCAAATAGATTAGAGAAACAAAGTAATGGAGCAAAGTAAAGAAACAGAGAGTATGGACGCTCCAAAGAATAGCTAAGCAGAAGAGAGAGAGAGAGAGAGAGAAGCGGCCACATGAATTATTTTACTAATTTAGACGCTAATTTCTTATCGGGTGCAGTTAAACGGGCTTAAATTAAGATCCGATCCAGTATTCAATAAATTTTTAACCTGTTGACGTGGCAGAAGGTGCAGGTACCACGTCAGGAGCGGGTTGATTGCGGGATTATTTTTGCGGGGTGTCTAGTCTTATTGGTTATCAAATTATATTTCAGTTTTAATATATATATATATATATATATATATTTTTTTTTTTTTTTTTTTTTTTTTTTTTTTTTTTTTGTTACAAGAATACCTGTAGGCTATATACAAGACACATGTCAATTAATTACATTTTGCATCATAGAACATGTCTAAATAAAAACGGTTTTAAACATAAAACCAAAAAGAGATCTAAACCTCGGGGTCATCATGACCACAAAAACTATTTTGAGTTAAGCTCGCCTTTCTCGCAAGAGCATCCGCCCGTGTATTCTTCTCCCTCGTGAGGTGATAAAATCTCCACCCGTCGCTTTCGTTGGCCAATCCTCGGCACTCTTGGAGTTGGAAATAAGATCGCCAATCAATTGTGCGATGCCGATCATGTAAAGCTTGAACAAGGAGTAAGTTGTCCGAGAAAATATTACAAACGGTAATGTTCATATCTTTAAGTTTATGCAACGCTTTAAGACAAGCGAGAATTTCAACATGTAGGGGCGAACTTGCAGAAGTAAACGAACCTTCGAAGTAAATCGTCTTGTTGTCTCTCAAGATAATAAGACCGGTACCCGCTCTATCGAGTGACCATGAGCCATCAAAGAAGCAAACGGTGCGCTCGGGAGGAATGTGATCGGTCAAGATGTGTGGGGGAGAGATATCTCCGAGGGGGTCGTTCGCGTGAGCGATGGCATTGGCTATGCGGATCACATTTGTTGGACTATGCCGTGCATTTTTTAAAATTCTCTCGCACCGACATTTCCAAATGGCCCATAGAGTGTTAGCAAAGGATCCAAATTGTTCGATATCAAGAGATTGACCGAGAGTTTGGAGGATTTCCTTAAAATCACCGATAAGATTATCAACTTGGATTCCAAGTGATGAGATGAACCAAGTTGCCTTCGAGTGTGGACAAAAGAAGGCCATATGTAACGTGTCCTCATGAGAGAGTTCGCATCTTGGGCAAAGAGGGTTGAAAGACATAATCCGGCGATGTAAATTAGCATTTAGGGGTAAGGCGTTTTGACACGCGCGCCAAAGAAATGTCGCCACCCGCGGACTAATAACGGTGTTGGACCAAATTAATGACCAAACGGAGGATCCTTCTAGAGGCGACCACACCGAATGGCCCATGAGGTTCAAGTACGCATTTGTTGCCGAAAAATTCCCAATTTGGACCTTTGTCCACACGAGACGGTCCGAAAGTTGGGTCGAGGAGTTAGTGATTCGGGTTGAAGAGAGGATTTGAACCGTTTTGGTATGCCCGAAATGTTCCATTAAGGCGTGTGAATTCCAACTTAAGTCCGCCAAATTCATAAAATCCGCCACTTTGAGATTGCGATGAGCCAATGTGGCGGGTTTGTCCTCTTCCCAACCGTCATACCAAGGCTCGCCTATAGCCGAACAATACTCTCCATTCCCTATTAACCATCGGATGTTGCCTCGAAAATGTGATCGTTGGGCACTTAAATGTTGCCAAAACCTTGTTGCCCTTGATCTTCGTTTGGTAAACCAAATGGTACTTGACGGAAAATATTTGGCTTTAATAATTTTAACCCAAGGTTTAGAGTTGTTAGTTAGGAGAGTCCATAGATTCTTTTGCATTAATGCGGTATTAACCATCGTGAGATCCCGAACACCAAGCCCTCCTTTCGCCTTTGGTTTAACTATCGTCTCCCATTTACAAAACACTGTAGGATTACGCATACGATTACTAGAGTATGCAGCGGAATTATTCACGCATGCGTAACCTAATTCTACCCTGGATCACGTTCGAAAAACCATCAAAAAGGAAGAGTAATCAGAATTTTATCTCGTACAAGTGAAAGAAAATATGGCTTAAGAATTAACTTGGAAGAATTTATATAAATAGGCAAATCTGCAGTCAGAATTGGGCCAGTAATTAAACGTGGACCTGTTCAGAACTTAGGGGTTTAATCTATTAATTATGGTTTAATCATTTTCGGGCCTATTCTGATTATTAGGCTTTTAATCTGATTATTGCCTGTTAGGGTTTAACCTAATTTTGGTTTAACCTAAATTTTTTCCTATATATATATTCTGATTTCATGATTTTCTCTCTCCTTCGAAACCCTAATTCTGGCCGCCGAATTTCTGGTCGCCGAAAATTATTTTCTCTTTTTCATAAAACACAAATTGAGATCTGGAGAGTAATAGAAGAGAAAATTCTGAGCAAGTTCTTGAGAGATACAATCGTAACACTGACTAGAACGGTGTTGGCGGTTCCGATCGGACGAATATCAAGGTGGACACGAGTAGAGAGACTGCACGAGCAATCCTTGGAGAAGGTTCAACAGATTGGAGAAGAAGACATCACGTACTAACTTGTACGAGGTAAAATTCTGATTACTCTTCCTTTTTCGGTGTTTTTCGAGTGTGATCCAGGGTAGAATTAGGTTATACATACGAAATAATTCCGCTGCAAACCTCTAAATTCGTGTGTATAATCCGACAACAAGTTAGTACGTGATGTCCTCTTCTCCAGATCTCGTGAACCTTCTCCGAGGATTGCTCTTGCACTCCCTCTACTCGTGTCCACCTCGATTTCGTCTGATCAGAACCGCCAACACCGTTCTAGTCAGTGTTACGATTATATCTCTCAAGAAATTACTCAGATCTCTCTTCTATTTTCTCTGGATCTCGCTTTGAAATTTCTGTGGGATAAAGAAGAAATTGTATTTTCAGAAAAATTAGATTTTCAGAATAAAATTGGAAATTCAGAAAAATTAGATTTTCAGAATATATTTTGTATTTAAAACATATTAGATCTGTTGAAAATTGGTTTTTTAGAATATATTATAATAAAGACATATTGGATATGTTGAAAAATGAATCTGTTAAATATATTTTAATAAATACAGATTTTCAAAAAAAAAAAAAAAAAAAAAAAAAGTTGAAATTTTTTTTTCTGACGTTTCTCGATCGAACTTTGAGTTGTGATCGTACGAACAAAATTCTGGACAACAAAATTTTTTTTCTGTCAAAAATGCCCAATAATTTAAAATTTTCAATTTATAAATTCAATTCGGTATAGCATATAGCCTAAAACGGGGATGATTGTTTGTGAATGTTTGTATGTGTGTTGTGATTGTTTGTATGTGTTGTGATTGTTTGTATGTATGTTGTATGGGGGCCAGTGAGCTTTCCAAATTGTAAACTATTTTAATATGGGGATCGGCGAGTCTTCCAATTTGTAGTAGAATAGATTTAGTTTTTGAAAAGGAACCTTCAAAACAAGACGACACGAAGATTGGATCTTCAAGAAAAGACGACACAACACGAAGATTGGATCTCCAAGAAAAGACGATCCAACACGAAGATTGGATCTTCAAGAACAGCACAAGATCATCTTGGGTTTTAGGGTTGGGAATTTAGGGTTTTATGATTGCTCATAAAACTAAAAGGCCTATATGCTATATCGTACAATTTTGTTTTGTTTTTGTTTTTATGCATGAATAAAATAAAAGTTAAATAAATGATTTTAAGAAAAGAAAATCCTCCCACGTAATTATCAAGTAACTTGCCTCCCTAAATGGAACCTTTGAAACTAGTATTTGTTTATTTGTGTTGCATGGCCATAGTCTGACACAGATTCTCACATACGTAGCATTGAAGGCATGCATTGGTTAGGAGTTGACGTGTTGCATGGCTTTAGTCTGGCATGTCAATTCGCTAATTGAATGATACTCCATTTGTGGTTTGGACTTGACCAATTAGCTAGCTAGGCTAGTATTTGGGGCAAGGAGTGAGGTACACATACTCTGGTTTTGAGTTGGACTCAATACTGGACCTCGCGAATAAAGCAAGAATCGTCTTAGAGATGATTGGACACCGTCCTACCCAACGTGACGTGTTTTCTGAGTGGTTGGCCTTAGTCACCTTAGAAGTATGTTAAATAGGGATCTTGTCCATTATGAGATTTAAGGTATCAAATCTCCGTTTCAATAGTGGGGACTATTTGAAATGATAAAATAATGCGTATTTCAAGTTGTTTAAAAATGAATTTTAATATATGCAAGACCACGTTATTAATTACATTATTTTTCAAAATTTGTAGATTTAATGGCTTTACCAAGTAATAACCGCTTTAGTTTGCGTTCCATTTTGGAAAAGGAACGAATGAACGGAAAGAACTTTCTCGACTGGCAGAGGAATCTGGGATTCGTTCTGAGACATGAAGGAAAGGCACATGTCTTGGAGACGCCTATCCCTCCTGTACCAGGGGATACATCAACTGAGGATGAGACATTCGAATATACGACCATGATGGACGATTCGAATGATGTCACATGCCTCATGTTGGCTACTATGACTCCTGAATATCAAATTCAGTTTGAGAAACAGGATGCATACGAGATTATGAAACAGCTCAGGGAGATGTTTCAGGTTCACGCAAGGGTGGAGAAGTATCAAGCTCTTGGCAATGCGACGCAATGCAAGATGCAAGAGGGTACGCCCGTTAGCTCTCATCTTCTCAAGATGAAAGGATATTTCGATCATCTTGAGAGGCTTGGCATGAAATTTGAGTTGGAGTTACAAACTGATTTGATCATGTTGTCACTGCCACCGAGTTTCGATTCGTTCATTTCGCATTTCCACATGTCGGACATGACAAGGACCATTCCCCAGCTTTTCGGAATGCTCAGAACATTCGAAAGTGACCAGAAACCGCGGTACATGAAGTCTAGGACTTCGGAGGTATTGGTGGTTCAAGGGAAGAGTCCAAACAATGGGAACAAGAACAAGAAGAGGAAGGCACAGGGCAACAAGGTTGCGCCTAAGCCAGTGAGCAAGAAAGCCAAGGATGACAAGAAGTGTTTCCACTGTCTCAAGGAGGGGCATTGGAAGCGTGATTGCGAGATCTTCCTGAGGGAGAGCAAGCAAAAGACCGCTTCTTCGGACACACCGGCATCAGGTATTTCCGTTATCGATTCATATTTCTTTACTTTATCATCATGGGTGTTGGACACTGGATGTGGGACTCATATTTGTAATAATATGCAGGGCCTAAGAAGTAGAAGATCGTTGATTCGTGGCGAAGTTGATTTACGCGTCGGGAATGGAGCTCGAGTAGCAGCATTAGCCGAAGGGACGTATGATTTAACTTTGCCAAATGGACTTATTTTATTTTTGAATAATTGTTGTTATGTACCTACTTTAAGTAGGAATATTATTTCTGTTTCGAGACTTATTGCGGATGGATATGAATTAGTTATTGGTACTAATGATTGTTTTATTCGCAAGAATGACATTTTCTTTAGTAATGTTCTAGTTGAAAATGGTTTATATGTCTTGGATTTAGAAAATAACAACAATAATCAGTCCATTTATAACATAAATACCACTCAAACTAATAAAACGTACTCATGGCATTGTCGTCTCGGACACATAAACGAGAAACGCATTGCTAGACTCCAAAAGGATGGAGTCCAAGATTCTTTTGATTTAAAGTCAATAGAAAATTGCGAATCTTGTTTGATGGGTAAGATGACAAAGACACCTTTTTCCAAGAAAGGAGAAAGATCGAAAGATGTATGGGCACTCATACATTCCGATGTATGTGGACCGATGAGTGTCGAGGCTAGAAATGGGTATCGCTACTTCGTGACTTTTACTGACGATTATAGTAGATATGAATATCTATACTTAATGCGTCACAAAAGTGAAACTTTTGAGAAATTCAAAGAGTTTCAACACGAGGTAGAACTTCAACTGGGCAAGAAAGTAAAAGCCATTCGATCGGATCGAGGTGGCGAATACTTGAGCTATGAGTTTGAGGACTATCTTCGAGATTGTGGTATAGTATCACAATGGACTCCACCCGGTACACCCCAATGGAATGGAGTGTTCGAGAGGAGGAATCGGACTTTGTTAGACATGGTTCGCTCGATGATGAGTCGAACAGATTTGCCAAAGTCATTTTGGGGTTTCGCGCTTCAAACGGCCGCTCATATACTGAATAGAGTTCCGTCCAAATCGGTTGAAAAGACACCATATGAGTTATGGCATGGCAAGGTGCCATCATTGTCTTATCTTAAGATTTGGGGTTGCGAGGCATACGTCAAAAGGTTATTGACGGAAAAACTCGAGCCAAGATCAGACAAGTGCTTATTTGTGGGGTATCCTCAAGAAACAAGAGGATACTACTTTTACTTGCCAAGCGAAAACAAGGTTTTCGTGGCTCGACGTGGACATTTCTTAGAGAAGGAATTCCTAGATCGTCAAGCCAGTGGGAGTAAAATTGATCTCGAAGAAATTCGAGAACCACAACGTGAACATGTTGATTTGGAACAAGATTCTGAGTTACCATTGGATGGTGAACCAGAATCTAATACACAAGCTCTACGTAGATCTGGTAGAATTCGTCAAGAACCTGAGAGATATGGATTTCTCATTAGTAATGACGATGATGAGTTGACTCTAGATGATGAGCCAACCTCCTACAAAGGTGCTATGTCTAGCTTGGATTCCTCGAAATGGCATGACGCCATGAAAACCGAGATCCAGTCCATGTATGATAATAAGGTTTGGAATCTTATTGATCTACCTAATGGTGCTAAGACCGTTGGTTGCAAATGGGTTTTCAAGAAGAAAACCGACATGGATGGTAATGTACACACTTTTAAAGCAAGACTGGTGGCGAAAGGTTTCAAGCAAATTCATGGTATAGACTATGATGAAACGTTTTCTCCAGTAGCCATGTTTAAAAGTATTCGCATTCTTCTAGAGATAGCTGCATATCACGATTATGAGATATGGCAGATGGATGTCAAAACCGCTTTCCTTGACGGGAACCTTACCGAGGATGTGTATATGACACAACCCGATGGTTTTGTCGATCCAAAGAATACGAATAAAGTGTGCAAGCTTATGAGATCCATTTATGGATTAAAACAAGCATCTCGTGCGTGGAACATACGATTCGATGAGGTTATCGCAAAGTATGGGTTTCATTCAAAATATTGAGGAACCTTGTGTATACAAGAAATTCAGTGGGAGTTCGGTTGTATTCCTCATCTTGTACGTGGACGACATCTTACTCATTGGAAATGACATCCCGATGCTTAACCAGGTTAAGGCATATTTGGGTAGTCAATTCGCAATGAAGGACTTAGGAGAAGCTGCCTATATTTTAGGTGTGAAGATCTATAGAGATAGATCGAGAAGACTTCTCGGACTAAGTCAAAGTACATATATTGACAAAGTGATAACTAGGTTTCACATGGAGCAATCCAAGAAAGGATTTCTGCCAATGTCACATGGCATCACTCTCACTAAGGCTCAGTGTCCTTCAACGGACGCTGAACGTGAGCGAATGAGTCGGATCCCATACGCTTCGGCTATAGGATCGATCATGTATGCCATGATATGTACTAGACCAGATGTCGCATATGCGTTGAGTGTGACTTCCCGCTATCAGTCTGATCCCGGGGAAGCTCACTGGTCCGCAGTCAAGAGCGTTCTTAAGTATCTCAGGAATACTAAAGATATGTTTCTTGTCTATGGTGGTTCGGAAAGAGATCTGATTATCCAAGGATATACAGACGCTAGTTTCCAAACTTGCCCGGACGATTTCCAATCACAAAGTGGTTATGTCTTCACGCTCAATGGCGGAGCTGTTGTTTGGAAAAGCTCCAAGCAGAAGACGGTGGCTGATTCTACAACTGAAGCGGAATACATCGCGGCTTCTGAAGCCGCAAAAGAGGCTGTCTGGCTACGACAGTTCGTGATGGAGCTTGGCGTTATGCCAAGCATCTCGGGTCCCATGGATGTTTATTGTGACAATAACGGAGCAATAGCACAATCCAAGGAACCGCGAGCACATCACAGGTCCAAGCATGTACTCCGGCGTTACCACTTGATTCGTGAGATTACGAAGAGAGGTGACGTGAAAATAATGAAGATACCTACTGAGGATAACGTGGCCGATCCATTTACGAAGCCACTATCACGTGCCAAGCATGAGCAGCATGCTAGGGCGATAGGATTGGGATATCTATCGCAGTGTTAGATTGGGTGTTTTATTTATGTTTCTTATTGTATAAGGGGATTTGATCTGCCTAGTGCAAGTGGGAGAACATTTATTATGCCCTAGGCGTGTTATTGGGATTGTATTTGTTTATGAGACAGATATTTATATTATTATTCATCATATGACCTAAACCTTCATATTTCACAAAATTTAAATAACAAGAAAGTGTGTGAGAGGTTATTCGATTATAATAATCAGATAGACCTTGAATTTTATTCTAGTTTAGTGCATCGAGTCAGTTGAGAATAATATGTTGCATGGCCTTAGTCTGGCATATTGATTCGTCAATTGAATGATAGTAAAACCACTAAACGGGATGAATATAATTCTAAAACGTCCCTCGTGTATAAAGTTGTTCATAGATTTGAACCAGGTAGTCCATTCACTGAATGGAGACTTTTACATACACTGGCATATTCGTAGATGAGATGATCATGTTTTACTGATCTGAGACGATAGCGTCGATTCTAGAATATGGATATACGCGGCGTCGTATATTGGACTGACCACTATATGAGTTTGTGACATGGTTAGAGTCATTGGAGACAAACTCATATCCAGATAGTGCGTTTTAGTGCTTCATACTTGAGTGATCTCACGGATACCTAGTATGTGAAAAGACAATGCTTTGATGTAATTAACCCTACGCGTAACTGTGTAGCAGAGATTATTATTGAGTATTGTTTTTAGCATAGGCAAAGGATGTGAGGTCGCAAGATAGGAATTGTTCCTTTCTAGTCTTGAAAAAGGATAGAGGGAGATATCTCTCGGGCCCCTCGATTGAATTGAGATTGATGAAATGCTTGGCCAAGCTCGATGGAACTCAATAGAGTTCGCATTGTTATTATTAATCTAATTCTTATCGAGAAAAGAGTATATCTGATCAAAAGAAAAGAGGATGACTTGAAGTTTTAGGCTTCACCGTGACTCATTTGATCGGAAGATATCGCGAACAAGAGGACTAGTAACACTTATCTGAGTCAGGTATGAAGATGTACTGCATCTTCATAAAGGTGTTCTCCACCTTTTTCGTTCTAATTCTGGGTAGGTATTAACGGCAGTCTAGTGCTCGCAATACCTTGTGGATTATTGCCATATCCACTGCCAGTCTTAAACGAACCTACAACGGTCACACCAAGATTTCGTAATATATCGGATTCTCAAGATATTGCTCACCAATACGTTTGTTGGACAAACAAAATGAAATCACGTGTGATTAGATCTCACGACATATGTTGGACATATGGCCAAGTTGATTAAGTCTTAATCCAAGAGGGAGTTTGAAAGAAAATTTGAAAGAAAATATGGCTTAAGAATTAACTTGGAAGAATTTATATAAATAGGCAAATCTGCAGTCAGAATTGGGCCAATAATTAAACGTGGACCTGTTCAGAACTTAGGGGTTTAATCTATTAATTATGGTTTAATCCTTTTCGGGCCTATTCTGATTATTAGGCTTTTAATCTGATTATGGCCTGTTAGGGTTTAACCTAATTTTGGTTTAACCTAAATTTTTTCCTATATATATATTCTGATTTCATGATTTTCTCTCTCCTCCGAAACCCTAATTCTGGCCGCCGAATTTCTGGTCGCCGAAAATTATTTTCTCTTTTTCATAAAACACAAATTGAGATCTGGAGAGTAATAGAAGAGAAAATTCTGAGCAAGTTCTTGAGAGATACAATCGTAACACTGACTAGAACGGTGTTGGCGGTTCCGATCGGACGAATATCAAGGTGGACACGAGTAGAGAGACTGCACGAGCAATCCTTGGAGAAGGTTCAACAGATTGGAGAAGAAGACATCACGTACTAACTTGTACGAGGTAAAATTCTGATTACTCTTCCTTTTTCGGTGTTTTTCGAGTGTGATCCAGGGTAGAATTAGGTTATACATACGAAATAATTCCGCTGCAAACCTCTAAATTCGTGTGTATAATCCGACAACAAGTTAGTACGTGATGTCCTCTTCTCCAGATCTCGTGAACCTTCTCCGAGGATTGCTCTTGCACTCCCTCTACTCGTGTCCACCTCGATTTCGTCTGATCAGAACCGCCAACACCGTTCTAGTCAGTGTTACGATTATATCTCTCAAGAAATTACTCAGATCTCTCTTCTATTTTCTCTGGATCTCGCTTTGAAATTATGTGGGATAAAGAAGAAATTTCGGCGGCCAGAATTAGGTCAGAAATTCGGCAGCCCTTAGGAGAGAGAAACTCAAAATCAGAAATTCTCAACTGACTCGATGCACTAAACTAGAAGAAAATTCAAGGTCTATCCGATTATTATAATTGAATAACCTCTCACACACTTTCTTGTTATTTAAATTTTTTGAAATATGAAGGTTTAGGTCATATGATGAATAATAATATAAATATCTGTCTCATAAACAAATACAATCCCAATAACACGCCTAGGGCATAATAAATGTTCTCCCACTTGCACTAGGCAGATCAAATCCCCTTATACAATAAGAAACATAAATAAAATACCCAATCTAACACTGCGATAGATATCCCAATCCTATCGCCCTAGCATGCTGCTCATGCTCGGCACGTGATAGTGGCTTCGTAAAAGGATCGGCCACGTTATCCTCAGTAGGTATCTTCATTATTTTCACGTCACCTCTCATCGTAATCTCACGAATCAAGTGGTAACGCCGGAGTACATGTTTGGACCGATGATGCGCTCGCGGTTCCTTAGATTGTGCTATTGCTCCGTTATTGTCACAATAGACATCCATGGGACCCGAGATACTTGGCATAACGCCAAGTTCCATCACGAACTGTCATAGCCAGACAGCCTCTTTTGCGGCTTCAGAAGCCGCGATGTATTCCGCTTCAGTTGTAGAATCAGCCACCGTCTTCTGTTTGGAGCTTTTCCAAACAACAGCTCCGTCATTGAGCGTAAAGACGTAACCAATTTGAGATTGGAAATCGTCCGGGCAAGTTTGGAAACTAGCATTTGTATATCCTTGGATAATCAGATCTCCTTCCGAACCACCATAGACAAGAAACATATCTTTAGTATTCCTGAGATACTTAAGAACGCTCTTGACTGCGGACCAGTGAGCTTCCCCGGGATCAGACTGATAGCGGGAAGTCACACTCAACGCATATGCGACATCTGGTCGAGTACATATCATGGCATACATGATCGATCCTATAGCCGAAGCGTATGGGATCCGACTCATTCGCTCACGTTCAGCGTCCGTTGAAGGACACTGAGCCTTAGTGAGAGTGATGCCATGTGACATTGGCAGAAATCCTTTCTTGGATTGTTCCATGTGAAACCGAGATATCACTTTATCAATATATGTACTTTGACTTAGTCCGAGAAGTCTCCTCGATCTATCTCTATAGATCTTCACACCTAAAATATAGGCAGCTTCTCCTAAGTCTTTCATTGCGAATTGACTACCCAAATATGCCTTAACCTGGTTAAGCATTGGGATGTCATTTCCAATGAGTAAGATGTCGTCCACGTACAAGATGAGGAATACAACCGAACTCCCACTGAATTTCTTGTATACACAAGGTTCCTCGATATTTTGAATGAAACCATACTTTGCGATAACCTCATCGAATCGTATGTTCCATGCACGAGATGCTTGTTTTAATCCATAAATGGATCTCATAAGCTTGCACACTTTATTCGTATTCTTTGGATCGACAAAACCCTCGGGTTGTGTCATATACACATCCTCGGTAAGGTTCCCGTTAAGGAAAGCGGTTTTGACAACCATCTGCCATATCTCATAATCGTGAGATGCAGCTATCGCTAGAATAATGCGAATACTTTTAAACATGGCTACTGGAGAAAACGTTTCATCATAGTCTATACCATGAATTTGCTTGAAACCTTTCGCCACCAGTCTTGCTTTAAAAGTGTGTACATTCCCATCCATGTCGGTTTTCTTCTTGAAAACCCATTTGCACCCAACGGTCTTAGCACCATTAGGTAGATCAATAAGATTCCAAACCTTATTATCATACATGGATTGGATCTCGGTTTTCATGGCGTCATGCCATTTCGAGGAATCCAAGCTAGACATAGCACCTTTGTAGGAGGTTGGCTCATCAACTATAGTCAACTCATCATCGTCATTACTAATGAGAAATCCATATCTCTCAGGTTCTTGACGAATCCTACCAGATCTACGTAGAGCTTGTGTATTAGATTCTGGTTTACCATCCAATGGTAACTCAGAATCTTGTTCCAAATCAACCTGTTCACGTTGTGGTTCTCGAATTTCTTCGAGATCAATTTTACTCCCACTGGCTGGACGATCTAGGAATTCCTTCTCTAAGAAGTGTCCTCGTCGAGCCACGAAAACCTTGTTTTCGCTCGGCAAGTAAAAGTAGTATCCTCTTGTTTCTTGAGGATACCCCACAAATAAGCACTTGTCTGATCTTGGCTCGAGTTTTTCCGTCAATAACCTTTTGACGTATGCCTCGCAACCCCAAATCTTAAGATAAGACAATGATGGCACCTTGCCATGCCATAACTCATATGGTGTCTTTTCAACCGATTTGGACGGAACTCTATTCAGTATATGAGCGGCCGTTTGAAGCGCGAAACCCCAAAATGACTTTGGCAAATCTGTTCGACTCATCATCGAGCGAACCATGTCTAACAAAGTCTGATTCCTCCTCTCGGACACTCCATTCCATTGGGGTGTACCGGGTGGATTCCATTGTGATACTATACCACAATCTCGAAGATAGTCCTCAAACTCATAGCTCAAGTATTCGCCACCTCGATCCGATCGAATGGCTTTTACTTTCTTGCCCAGTTGAAGTTCTACCTCGTGTTGAAACTCTTTGAATTTCTCAAAAGTTTCACTTTTGTGACGCATTAAGTATAGATATTCATATCTACTATAATCGTCAGTAAAAGTCACGAAGTAGCGATACCCATTTCTAGCCTCGACACTCATCGGTCCACATACATCGGAATGTATGAGGGCCAACACATCTTTCGATCTTTCTCCTTTCTTGGAAAAAGGTGTCTTTGTCATCTTACCCATCAAACAATATTCGCAATTTTCTATTGACTTTAAATCAAAAGAATCTAGTACTCCATCCTTTTGGAGTCTAGCAATGCGTTTCTCGTTTATGTGTCCGAGACGACAATGCCATGAGTATGTTTCATTTGTTTGAGTAGTATTTATGTTATAAATGGACTGATTATTGTTGTTATTTTCTAAATCCAAGACATATAAACCATTTTCAACTAGAACATTACTAAAGAAAATGTCATTCTTGCGAATAAAACAATCATTAGTACCAATAACTAATTCATATCCATCCGCAATAAGTCTCGAAACAGAAATAATATTCCTACTCAAAGTAGGTACATAACAACAATTATTCAAAACTAAAATAAGTCCATTTGACAAAGTTAAATCATACGTCCCTTCGGCTAATGCTGCTACTCGAGCTCCATTCCCGACGCGTAAATCAACTTCGCCACGAATCAACGATCTTCTACTTCTTAGGCCCTGCATATTATTACAAATATGAGTCCCACATCCAGTGTCCAACACCCATGATGATAAAGTAAAGAAATATGAATCGATAACGGAAATACCTGATGCCGGTGTGTCCGAGGAAGCGGTCTTTTGCTTGCTCTCCCTCAGGAAGATCTCGCAATCACGCTTCCAATGCCCCTCCTTGAGACAGTGGAAACACTTCTTGTCATCCTTAGCTTTCTTGCTCACTGGCTTAGGCACAACCTTGTTGCCCTGTACCTTCCTCTTCTTGTTCTTGTTCCCATTGTTTGGATTCTTCCCTTGAACCACCAATACCTCCGAAGTCCTAGACTTCATGTACCGCGGTTTCTGATCGCTTTCGAATGTTCTGAGCATGCCGAAAAGCTGGGGAATGGTCCTTTGCATGTCTGACATGTGGAAATGCGAAATGAACGAAGCATAACTCGATGGCAGTGACAACATGATCAAATCAGTTTGTAACTCTGCCTCGAATTTGATGCCAAGCCTCTCAAGATGATCGAAATATCCTTTCATCTTAAGAAGGTGCGAGCTAACGGGCGTACCCTCTTGCATCTTGCATTGCGTCGCATTGCCTAGAGCTTGATACTTCTCCACCCTTGCTTGAACCTGAAACATCTCCCTGAGCTGTTTCATAATCTCGAATGCATCCTGTTTCTCAAACTGGATTTGATATTCAGGAGTCATAGTAGCCAACATGAGGCATGTTACATCATTCGAATCATCCATCATGGCCTGATATTCGAATATGGCATCCCCAGTTGCGTCATCCCCTGGCACAGGAGGAATAGGCGTCTCCAAGACGTGTGCCTTTCCTTCCTGTTTCAGAACGAATCCCAGATTCCTCTGCCAGTCGAGAAAATTCTTTCCGTTCATTCGTTCCCTTTCCAAAATGGAACGCAAACTAAAGCGGTTATTACTTGGTAAAGCCATGAATTCTACAATTTTGGAAAAATAATGTAATTAATAACGTGGTCTTTCATATATTAAAATTCATTTTTAAATAACTTGAAATACCCATTATTTTATCATTTCAAATAGCCCCCACTATTGAAACGGAGATTTGATACCTGAAATCTCATAATGGACAAGATCCCTATTTAACGTATTTCTAAGGTGACTATGGCCAACAACTCAGAAAATATGTCACGTCGGGTAGGACGAAGTCCAATCATCTCTAAGACGATTCTTGCTTTATTCGCGAGGTCCGGTATTGAGTCCAACTCAAAACCAGAATGTGTGTACCTCACTCCTTGCCCCAAAATCTAGCCTAGCTAGTTAATTGGTCAAGTCCAAACCACAAATGGAGTATCATTCAATTAGCGAATTGACATGCCAGACTAAAGCCATGCAACACGTCAACTCCTAATCAATGCATGCCTTCAATGCTACGTATTTGAAAATTTGTGTCAGACTATGGCCATGCAACACAAATAAACAAATACTAGTTTCGAAGGTTCCACTTTGGGAGGCAATTTACTTGATAATTACGTGGGAGGATTTTCTTTTTATAAAATCATTTACTGAACTTTTTATTTTATTCATGCATCAAACAAAAATAAAATATTGTACGGTATAGCATATAGGCATTTTAGTTTTATGAGCAATCATAAAACCCTAAATCCCCAACCCTAAAACCCAAGATGATCTTGTGCTTTTCTTGAAGATCCAATCTTCGTGTTGTGTCGTCTTTTCTTGAAGATCCAATCTTCGTGTCGTCTTGCTTTGAAGGTTCCTTTTCCAAAACTAAACCTATTCTACTACAACTTGGAAGACTCACCGGTCCCCATATTAAAATAGTTTACAATTTGGAAAGCTCACTGGCCCCCACATAACACACATACAAACAATCACAACACACATACAAACATTCACAAACAATCATCCCCGTTTTAGGCTATATGCTATACCGAATTAAATTTATAAATTGAAAATTTTAAATTATTGGGCATTTTTGACAGAAAATTTTTTTTGTTGTCCAGAAATTTGTTCATACGATCGCAACTCCATGTTCGATCGAGAAACGACAGAAAAAAAAATTTCAACTTTTGTTGAAAATCTGTATTTATTAAAAAATTTCAACTTTTTTTTTTTTTTTTTTTTTTTGAAAATCTGTATTTATTAAAATATATTTAACAGATCCAAATTTTTATAACAGATCCAATCTGAATTTAATTTTCTGAAAATCCAATTTTCAACAGATCTAATCTGTACAAAATATATTATGAAAATCTAATTTTTTCTGAATTTCCATTTTTATTCTGAAAACCTAATTTTTTTCTGAAAATACAATTTTAACCAGATCTAATCTGTAATAATTACAATGTATTCTGAAAATCTAATTTTCTGAAAATCCAATTTTCAACAGAATTTATATTATGTAATTTTGCAATTTAGCCCAAAAATTCTAAAATTTCTCAAATTATAAAATTCTAATCTACAAATCTGAAAAACTAATTTTCGATGGTTTTAACGAGCGATTGCTCTGATACCACTGTAGGATTACGCATACGATTACTAGAGTATGCAGCGGAATTATTCACGCATGCGTAACCTAATTCTACCCTGGATCACGTTCGAAAAACCATCAAAAAGGAAGAGTAATCAGAATTTTACCTCGTACAAGTTAGTACGTGATGTCCTCTTCTCCAGATCTCGTGAACCTCCTCCGAGGATTGCTCTTGCACTCCCTCTACTCGTGTCCACCTCGATTTCGTCTGATCAGAACCGCCAACACCGTTTTAGTCAGTGTTACGATTATATCTCTCAAGAAATTACTCAGATCTCTCTTCTATTTTCTCTGGATCTCGCTTTGAAATTCTGTGGGATAAAGAAGAAATTTCGGCGGCCAGAATTAGGTCAGAAATTCGGCAGCCGTTAGGAGAGAGAAATTCGAAATCAGAATTATATTTATAGGCAAAATTAGGTTAAAACCCTAGCTTTCGGATTGGGCCGAAATTAGGTTAAAACCCTAATTATCTGAATGGTCTGAATGGGCCCGAAAATAGATTAAATCCTAATTATCTGAAATTAGGTTAAATCCCTAATAATATTAACGGCCCAATTCTGACTGCAGATTTGCCTACATAATATAAATTCTTCCAAGTTAATTCTTAAGCCATATTTTCTTTCAAACACAAGGAACCGTCCCTCACGTTTACCTCACCAAAACCGCCGAACAATTTGCGTAATTTTTTTAATGATGGTTTTCGGCAAAATCTCCGTGATCATTGAAAAAATCGGAATAGCTTGTAGAACCGAGTTGATGAGAACTAAGCGACCCACATGGGATAATGTGCTCGTTTTCCAACCCGCTAATTTAGATTGGATTTGATGGATAAGCGGGTACGGATCCATGGATCCGTTTGATCGCAATAATATCCCCAAGTATCGTTCTTTCGCATCCGCAAGGGACCCACCAATAATGCCGAGAATTCGAGTTTGTAATTCGGGTTGAACATTTCGACTAAACCACACTTTGGATTTCGAAGGGTTGAGAAATTGCCCCGAGACCAACTCGAATGAGTATAAGGCCTCTCGAATTCGTGAAGCCTCGAGTTCGGTACCGGTTGCAAAAATGGTAAGGTCATCGGCATATTTCAATTTTAATATATGAAAGACTAATTAATTGACTATCATTTAATTTCCAAATGAAACCGAAATAAAGAGTAATGAGGTTTCTTTCAAATGGATCATCATGTATTCATCTTCTTATCAGAAGAAAATATTGATAGATAGCTCCTTTCTTTCTTTCTTTTAATAGGAAGAAAAAGAAATTGTTTCCATCATAAAGATTCCTTCAAAATACATACTATATTTATTCTCCAACTTTCGAAATAATAAAGTTTGGTTGAAGAATCGGTGTACGTAACTTCATCTCTTTCGACATGTATGTATTCCGCTCTACGACTGTACTACTAGATTGGAACCGAGACATATCGGAGGTATAAAACTTTGGAGATCATGGAGAAACGAAATACTCTGCACTAGAGGACGTCATATGTTTTTAGGACGCACGACCACGCGGCTATACCAGGCTTGTTTTCGTTTTTATTTATTTATAATAATTATTCAAATATTTATTTATATTATTTATTCGGTTATTTTATTGAAATGTAACCAACACTAGAAGCCTGATTCTTGCTTATTAGTCTAATTAGCACTGTTTAATCTCCTTTTATTAATTTTAACTAGCTCATAATTTATCTTTCATCGACTGTACAATCTGCATCCAGAGAGTACAGAGAAAATGGCACGGAGAGAGAATTAAACGGAAAGAATCCAAAGAAGAAAAAGCCAGAACGATTATGAGTTGGCGAAGGGATCTTCTTTTTGTGGGTGCAATTTTTGCCTATCTTGCTTGGGTAATTAATGAAAGGTTTCTTGCTAGCATTGTTTAAATTCCCAAATCGAGATTTATGAAAGATCATAGTCATATGAAATTTACATCCACTTGTTCGTTTGAAAGTTCTCAATAACATATAGAGCTCGAGTTATTACGTGAAAGTTTCAATAAAAGCATGAATGTTGATTAGGTACTAGATTGAAAAACAGTCAATAAGAAAATAAATTGGCTAAAACTTGATTTAATAACACGATCAGTAATGTCATGAAAATATTTTATGAAAGATCTCAATAGATACCTGATGAGTGTGAATATGATACGGTTTTACGCACTCATCCGGACTTAAAACGTTTTATAAATTGTACTGAATAAACTCTTAAACGTTAAAATACTAACAAAACCACGAGAATTGCTCGTTGGCATCTTGTTTGATTATATTTGCAGATTTGGGTACAATACAAGATAAAAAGACTCTAGAAGTGAAGAAATGCAAGTATCGAGGGTCTCGGCACCGTTCCAAGCTTTCACAGTGCAAAACAAGCAAAAATCGCAACTATTGTTGGAAGATCAAAAAATGGAAAGAAGCTGCAGAATCTCAGAATTTGGCAAGTAATAAAATGGCCATATCTTTTGATTGGTAACTCCAAATTTGGTGATTCAAGTTGCCATAACTTCAGGAAGGAATCCTCTAAAAGATTGCATAATTCACACCTCATATTTCGTGGCCCAGACCCTGATATGGGCCAACTTTCGACAGCCATGTATGCTGTGACATAACCCTAGCCATCGACTATAAAAGGCTATCGCTGCCTTTGCTAGGGTTACCTTTTCATCTTCTATTTTTTCATCCTTTCTCCAACCAGAATCCACCTCTCATCCTCCTCTTTCTCGACTCGCCTCATACACCTTTTCGCAGCCGTCAACCATCGAAGAAGATCACGTTGTTTAGGAGTAGGAGTTTACGAAGAAGAAGACGTTCGTCAACAAATCGGTTTACTCTTTCTCGTGTTTAGTTTTATGATGTATTTGATATTTAGATTTGTTTTGTTGTCGAACATGAGTAGCTAAACATTTATCTAGGGGTTAGGGTTCATTAGTACTTGCGATGTTTTGGTAGTATTATATGCTTGTTTCTTTCAGATTTGATTTGTGTTTAGTGCTTTGATATTACTCGTCTTAATTAACCGTTTGTACGCGTTTAGGCCAGCCTAAGTGACATAGGTTAGGACATCCTTGACTAAGTAGCGAGAGTGGACGTTTAGGATTGTTTAAGCCCTCAAATAAACTAGTCAAACCAAGTAGTTAAGATCGTTTTAGGTTAACCTTGCGAAGCGAGAGCGGAGTGAGAAACCAGATTGTAAATGCACAAACTTGGACCGTTGTATTCTAAGAACATTGGTACACGTCACCCACGGGATTATAGGATTATCATAGAGCGTAACGGGTCTTTCTTAGGCATAGTCAGCGAGAGCAAGAGTGTTTAAGTTGGATACGTCTAGTCGCGAGCGAGAGCCGGTCTAGGAAGAATAGGATAACACCTCCACCAATGTCAGATTTCGAGAGAGCGTTTAGCAACCTTTAGAACACACCAAATCATCCAAGTAGAATCCGAACACCCTAGAGTCCTCTCCTATACTAAAAAACCCTTTCTTTTCTGTTAAAATCTGTCCCGAATCAACCAACAAACCTCAGTTTTAGATCGAGTCGAATTGTGAATCAGAAGTCGTCGCTAGTACTCAACCCTCTCTGTGGATCGACCCCTAACGTACTCAACGAATACCATGCGCTTGTGGTCCAATTAGAGTCATTTAGGGTTTTAAATCTTGAAAAGCCCTGCTTAAACATAAATACACAACAAGCTTTTCTGGCGCCGCTGCCGGGGAGGTGTTTGATATTAGTTGATTTCCTGGTTTTCGAGATCGATTCACCCATTTTAGTTTTCTTTTATTTTCAGATTTCAGATCTTCGCTGGCAGAAAGGTACAATCTAAGAAGCAAAGCGCGAAGGCCACCGCAGATTATGATGGAGCAAAACCAACCGAATCATGAAGAGAATGTCCGACCAGTTCCGCCTCGCGCACGTGCTCTATGTGAATACACTTCGCCCAGCGCCACGGCAATTGGGAGAAGCATCGCGCCACCTGGTATCGCTGCAAACAATTTCGAGCTCAAGACACCGCTTCTAAATATGGTGCAAGCAAATCAGTTCGGTGGTGGTGCGATGGAGGATCCGCACGCTCACTTACAAAATCTATACGAAATAGCGAGCACGATTAAGGTAAATGGAGTTTCGAATGATACTATCATGCTAACTCTTTTTCCTTTTTCTCTCACGGGCAAGGCAAAACAATGGCTTTACGGTCACTCCGACGGACATTTTACGTCGTGGAACCAACTCTGCGACGCATACCTCGCCAAGTACTTTCCGCCCAGCAAAACAGCCATGTTACGCGCCCAGATTACGAGTTTTCAGCAAAACGCAGGGGAAAGCTTATACGAAGCGTGGGAGCGTTTCAAGGAATTACAAGGTGCGTGCCCTCATCACGGCCTAGCGAAGTGGCTGCTCTTGCAAACGTTTTACAATGGAGTCACCTACCAAACCCGCGCCAACCTCGACGCGGCTTCGGGAGGTGCATTGATGGATAAGAGTGTGGAGGAAGCTTGGGAGTTGATCGAGAACATGGCCCTCAATTACCATGGATGGTCGAATGATCGTGCCCCCACGACGGGGCGACAAGGTGTTTTAGAAGTCGACGCGGTAACAGCCATAAACGCCAAGCTAGACATGCTCACGAGGAAGCTCGGAAATCTTTTAATAACAATAACAACTTTCGTAGCGATAATAATGGCATATATAGGCCCCCACATCAACGATCTCGTTTTAATAATTTTTCTAATGGTCCGAACCCTTCGGGGGAGGAAGTAATGTCACTAATGAAATCTTTTATGAGTGAGCAAGCTCGGAAAAACGAGCAGCTAGAGAAGATTCTCACGAAGCTAACCGTTTCGATGGACGGTGTCACAACGCGATTAGATGCCCTCGAAAACCCGAATCCGCGAGCTCAAGGAAGTTTGCCTGGACGGACAGAAAACCCACGCGAAAATGTTTGTGTAGTTCAATTGAGGAGTGGAAAACAATACGAGAAACCTAGGGACGAAACTGCCATCTCTAAATCTGGCGATCTTACGAAAACCTCTGTTGGTTCAAATTTCCTGATAGTTTGATTATTTCAAAACACTGTCATTACTAATGTATACATCCAGAAAAGTGCAGGATAACATAGGTACGATACAAAGATGAAGGAGGACTTGTGAAGGAGGACTTCATTGGATTACATCAAGAATCAGGACATGAAGTCTCAAGATAAACAAGAAAAGAAGAACACGAGGAAGGCCATTGGAATACATCAAGAATCAAGATGTTGAAGCCTTCCGTGAGTGGGATACGCCACAAATAAACCATAGGTACAAACCTAGTAGAACTCAAGTAAAATCATGTTCAAAATAACAAAGAGTTCAGTCAAGCAGGAAGTGCGTTCTGAACGAACTCAAAGTCCGTTCAGAACGGACTTGCCACATATCAAAACTTTAAACCTTGATTAGAACCAAACGTGTCACAGGGATGTGTGCGTTCGAACGAACAATCATGTCCGTTCGAACGGATAATTAGAATCCGTTCACCCACCTTCTGAGTGCGTTGAACGGACAATCCTTCCTGTGAACGGAAAAATGTCACAGGGATGTGTGCGTTCGAATGAACACACATGTGCGTTCGAACGGACAACCTGGAATCCGTTCACCCACTTTTCAGTGCGTTGAACGGACTCTTGTTCCTGTGAACGCAAAATGCTATGTATAATTGAGTCCGTTACGAACGGACATTGTCCGTTCGAACGGACCCAAGATGTACTTGCACGTTATTTTGAAACGGCTAGTACAAACTACAAGTGCGTTCTGAACGGACTTTAATGCGTTCGAACGCACTACAAGTTTTCTGAAGGATTTCTATAGAGAGTATAAATAGAATCCTTCATGGGTCTCTCTCTCCCACTCCTTCATTTTTCAAACATTCAAACCTAAAAAGAGAGAAACCCTAAGCTGTGATTATCTATATCCATTGATAGCTTGAGAAACCTCTTTAGATCGTTGATCTACTTTCGATATTTTCCACTAATCGTATCCCACTCACGTGACCGATCACGTTGTAGCTCGATTAGTGAAAAAGTGTAATAGGCTAGTGCAACAAATTGTAAAGAGCCTAAGCTATAGATCGATAGAAGCGTGTAAATCGATCTAGGCAAATCCTTGTAATCGAGTTGAGTTGGAATTCAATCGAAAGCCAAAAAGAGGCACAAGGCATTCCCGGAGACGTAGGTACTCGCAAATAATTGAGTCGGTCAATTAAGCGAGTAAAGGGTGAGTTAAAGCTACAAAGCAACCACCTACCGAACTTCGTAAACAAACATCTTGTGTCAAAGTGTTTGTACGGTATCATCTTTATCATCTAAATTATTATTTATTCCGCACCGTAAATTAGGTTTAAATCTAAACTAAGTGTAAGTTAGATTGCCAAATTTACCCCCCCTCTAGGTTAGAATTAACCAACAATTGGTATCAGAGCAGGGTACTAACCATCTCTTAAATTTATTAAGGATAAACTTGTACCTTACGATCTAATGGCTGAATTTAATCCCATGAGCGCGGTGGAAGTAGCCATTCACTCTCTCCGTATTGAACGAGGTCTAACTTCGACACACCACCAGCCCATAATTGTAGACGCAGAACCTTCCTCTCCCACTCTAAACTCGACACATGACAAAAGTTATGAGGTACGTACTAACTCTCTATATGGTATCAAATCGTTACCTAGACCTGAATTTTCTCCCGCATCCAAACTAGAACTCGAATCTTGTGACGAGTTTCTTAGGGATGAGGGGAACTCTCAACTAAATGAGGGTAAACTTGAAAGTCCCACCCAAGCTCTCAAGGATAAGGTAGCTTCTCTTGAGCTATCCATCTTGGCATACAAAACTCAAATAAATGAATTTAAAGGATTTTCAAAATGTGAATGTCAAACCCTGAAATGTGAGATTTCTCATTTAAAAGTCGAAATTCAAACTATGAAAGTTGAGAATGAGTCCTTGAAGAGGGCATGTACAATTATTGCATTGAGTCCCCCTTCATTGGATGATGTCTTAAAATCGTCATTAACGGGACAAAAGCCCAATGATAAATCCGGTTTAGGATATAAGAAAATTAACGGTAATAAACCCGACTTTTCAATATCTCAAAATCAAAAATCTAAATGGGAAAACAATAAAGTAAGTAGTCATGGAAATGCTTTCATGTACCATGACTACAACAAAGGTAAATATGCTAAAAATGAACAACCTAAACGTGTCATTAATAATTATAGGAACAATCATTTTACACAAAATTCACAACCTAGACATACTAATTTGGGACGAACCGATTGTTTGTTCAAAAGGGGACCAAATGGGTATTTCTATGAAGTGACAAACTACACCGAAGCTTCATATCAACAATAGCCTCCCAAACATTTCACCAACACACATAAACAATTTAAACAAAATAATTTTAAGCAAAATAAATTTAAATCAAATAACCTTTATCAAATGCCAAAATCGATAACTTCTAAGAGAAGTAATCCGAATAAACTCTCGGACTATTTTGTGAAGAGTACCACACCCACAAATAAGCCCACCGTAGTATTTTGTAACTATTGTTGCAAAATCGGTCATGTCTCAACCGGGTGTAATCTTCGCAATCCAAAAGTGGCACCAAACGTCATGTGGATGCGTAAAGATCGTCACTCAATGGGTTGCTCTACCTCCTTCGGTATAGGACCCTCTAGGGTGTAAAACCCTAACTTGAGATACTATACTCCCTAGTATACCATACCATAAGCCAAATATTTAGAGGGAGTATAGTTAGTAAGAATTCATATTAGTCAATTTCAATTTTTTTTGGTTTAACTAATATGAATTTCTTATAGATGGGCCTAACTTCCAGAACAAAGTCATCAAAATGGTGTCTAGATAGTGGTTGTTCTAGACATATGACTTGGGATCGAGAGATGTTCAAATCTCTCGAACCGTTCAAGGGAGGAGACGTTACCTTCGGAGGAAATCAAAAAGGTAAAATTATCGGTATCGGTTCTATAGGTACCTCAAATTGGACTTTAGAGAATGTCTATCTTGTAACTGGACTTAAACATAATTTAATTAGCATAAGCCAATTGTGTGATGCCGGATATTGTGTGAAATTCGATCAACTCTCATGTTTGATTGATCGAATGAAAGACAATACCACAGTATGCAAAGGAACCCGACACGAAAATCTATACTACTTTGATTTCGAATCATTCGTGCCGGGAATCCATTGTCTCACTGTATCAGAATCAGTATCTCGATTATGGCATAGACGGCTAGGTCACATTTGCATGAAAACTATACATAGGTTGTCCAAAAAGCAATTAGTTAGAGGACTTCCCTCACATAAACTTGAACTAGAAGGATTATGCGATGCGTGTGAAAAAGGTAAGCACACTAGATCGTCCGGGTTCAAATCAAAGAACATGGTCACCACGAATCGACCTCTTCAACTCATCCATCTTGATCTTTGCGGACCAATGAGCGTTACAAGCATAGCTTAAATGTAGGTGAAGTCACGGAAACAATTGCTAAATCACCGAGAAAACAAGCCGAGCTGGAATATCAACACATCGACATAACTCTTGATGAACCTCAGAGAGAAAACAATGATCCTCCAGAAGAGGAAGAACAGGAGGAAGAGGAAGAAGAGAGTGAAACTCCTTCCCTAATCCCCGAGTTTCTCCGAGAAGTACCCCACCATCCTCTCACAAACGTTGTTGGAGATCCCCGAGAAGGTGTACGAACTCGGTCTCGTGTCCACAACTACGTAGCTCATTGCGCATATCTTTCTCACACCGAGCCAAAATCCTTCAAGGAAGCCAATCTAGACGAAGATTGGATTATCGCAATGCAAGAAGAATTGGAACAATTTGAAAGAAATCAAGTTTGGATGTTGGTTCCAAAACCCATGAATCGTTCGATCATTGGGACTCGATGGATCTTTCGAAATAAACTTGATGAACATGGAAACATGGTACGAAACAAGGCGAGACTCGTCGCTCAAGGATTTAAACAACGAGAAGGGATCGATTTCGAAGAAACCTTTGCTCCAGTGGCTCGTCTAGAAGCGATACGACTCCTCCTAGCTTACGCCGCTATTGAGGGGTTTACACTATTTCAAATGGACGTCAAGAGTGCATTTCTCAATGGTGAAATCGAAGAAGAAGTCTACGTTGAGCAACCACCGGGATTTAAGGATCCTAAATTCCCCGATTACGTGTGCAAACTCTCAAAAGCCCTATACGGATTGAAACAAGCCCCGCGAGCATGGTACGATCGACTATCCTCATTTCTCACCTCAAATGGTTTCGTGAGAGGTATAATCGACACCACCCTCTTCACACGTAAAAAGGGAGTATCCATTTTACTTGTTCAAATTTACGTAGATGATATTATTTTTGGATCAAGTGATGCGGCTCTTGCCGAAGAATTCTCTATTCTTATGCACAGTGAATTTTCCATGAGTATGATGGGAGAGTTAAAATTCTTCTTGGGTCTTCAAGTCACACAATCAAGTGAAGGAATTTTCGTCAACCAATCAAAGTACACTCGCGAATTATTAAAGAGATTCGAGTTGGACCAAACTAAAACGAGTGACACTCCAATGGCAAAGGAATCAAAATTGGATGCGGATGAAGAGGGCGAATCGTTCGACATTACGTCCTATAGAGGAATGATCGGGAGCCTTCTTTATCTAACGGCGAGTCGTCCCGACATCATGTTCGCCGTATGCTTGTGCGCTCGATTTCAAGCTAACCCCAAGGTATCACATTACACGGCCGTAAAACGCATATTTCGTTATTTAAAAGGTACAATTGAACTTGGGATATGGTACGGGCATAGTGGGAACCTAAACCTAGTAGGATACACTGATGCGGATTTTGCCGGATCCCGAGTTGATCGAAAAAGCACGAGCGGTACATGCCAATTTTTGGGAGGTTTACTTGTATCATGGTCAAGTCGTAAACAACACTCGGTAGCCTTATCGACGGCCGAAGCCGAGTATGTAGCTGCAGGAAGCTGCTGTGCTCAATTACTGTGGTTGAACCAAACCCTCGGAGACTACGGTTTGAACTTCCGTAAAATCCCCATATTGTGCGACAACAATAGCGCAATATGCATCTCGAAAAACCCTGTCCACCATTCACGAACCAAGCATATCGACATACGTCACCACTTCATTCGGGATCACGTGGAAAAAGCCGATGTTAGACTCGAATGGATAGAGACTCAAAATCAAATTGCCGACATCTTCACAAAACCGTTACCATTTGCTCCTTTCTCCGATCTACGACTAAAGCTAGGTATGTTATCTCTCAAGAATTAAAATTTAGCACATTGGATCTAGTCTCATGTAGTTGCATCATAACTGTATAATCATAAGTACAAATCGAGTTGTTGAACTAGGGTCAGTGTTTTGGGTCAATAAATCCGGGTCTCAGCTCAGTATCTAGTCCGTTCGAATGAACAAAAAAGTGCGTTCGGAACGGACAAATGAAGTCAACAAATACCATACTTCCATACTCAAGTCCATTCGAACGAACAAAAGAGTGCGTTCGGAACGGACAAATGAAGTCAACAAATACCATCTTTCCAGACTCAAGTCCGTTCGAACGAACAAAAGAGTGTGTTCGGAACGAACAAATGAAGTTAACAAATGCCATCTTTCCAGACTCATGTCCGTTCCAACGAACAAACTGTGCGTTCTGAACGGACAGATGAAATGTATGATTATGACAGCTTTTCATATTATGGCGCCTTTCCCAACAGTTGCAAGTGCGTTCGAACGAACTCAAAGACCTCTCACCTGCAACTCGAACCCAAACAATGGCGCCTTTTACCCAGAAGCGTGTACATTCGAACGCATATGAATGTCCGTTCGAACGGACTCGTCGTATTTACTCTCCATCTGCATGCAACCGACCCTCATCAATGGACACTATGGTTCATCTTCTCGTACGAAGAGACTTAAAGGGACACGATTTACATTCTTCAAACCCTTGCCCTTATCTTCTCGTTCCAAAACTCCCTCTCTTCTCTCTCAAAAGCTTGATTTCATGGATGCCAATCGAAGCCTCATATCAAAAGGGAAATCCAAGGAAAAGAAGAGAACAGGAGAAAGCTCGAAAGCTCAAAAAATACCACCGCCTCCATCGATTGTCCGCATGAAGAGGGGCACGCCAGCCAACAGGCCTAATCACAGCGCACGAATGCAAGCAGATTACGATTTCACCAATCCGAATAACGATTATCTCTTTCGAAATCCGGAAGCCGGACTCCTCTTCAATAGCGTTGTGGTAAGGAGACCCCTCTCAAAATCTTACTATTACGAGTTTCCACGAAATTGTTCTATTCTTTCCGACAAGATCGAGGAAATCGAGCAAAAATGGGGATTTGCAAACCTTGCGCGTCTCAACGAGAGGTCGTATGAGATCATCACTCGGTTATTCTATGCAAACGCCACTTTCGATCATGCCCAAGATAAGATAACCTCGTTTATTCTCGGTGAGGAAGTCGTAATCTCGGTGCAGAATTTGTGCGACTTGTTCGGGCTCAAAGATGATGGAGAGAAGGTGTACAACGACCGCTGGGGGAAAATTGAAACCGAAGGGTTCGAAACCATGAAGAAAGTGGTCACGAATAGATACGCATCACAATCAGCAGTGTCACACCTGGCCGCTCCTGAAAGATTCGTCTGGATAATTGGTAATAACATTCTCGCTCCTGTTGCAAAATTGAGAGCAAACCTCGAAGATCGAAATATCTTGTTTTTATATCACATGTGGTACGAGGACCAACTACCCATCCATGTGCCTTATCTCATATTAAGCCACATGGAAAGCGCCATGAACATAAGGAATGCATCATTACCATACGGAACGTTGATCGCTCGAATGTTGAACCTCCAAGGAGTCTCGATCCCGGTGGAAGATTGGGATTTTCGACCTGAACCACCGATCAACCTCGCGTCAAAATTAAACCTTCTGCGTCAAAGGTTTCGGTATTCAGCACAAGCTCATGAATGGATTATCGATCACCCAGATGAAGAGGGAGCGTTCCACCTTCCTCCAAATCCTACCCGTTGGTTGGAGAGTGACGCTCCATCCGACCAGGGCAGTGAAAACCAGGCTCGAACACGTGAGAGGAGGGAAAGTGTAAGAAGTTCGAACGACCCGATGGAAAGGGACGAAAGGCGGTTCGCTCACATAACGTCGTTATTAGAGGCCATGAATAAGCGTATGGAGCGACATGAACGAGGGATTCGAAATGAAATTCGAGAGGGCATGCAAGTTTCCGAGACAAGGATGCTCGAGAGAGTAGAACGTCAATTTTCCGACCTTTACGGTCATCTTGAAAACCGTTTCGGGGCCTACCCGGAACCTCGAGAACAAGACAATCCTCCTCCTCCATCTCATCCCACCGCGAATCCGTCGGAGTCCCATTCGGGAACATTCAACGTCGACGACTTCTTTGCGTCCGGTCCAAGCTATCATCCCGACCCGAACCCTTACCCCGGTCCCAACGAGATGTAATCACCGGCGGTGTCATAAGTGTGTTGTGTTGTCGTGTTTGTTTTTATATGACGTGCATGTGTATGAGAAATTGAGTTTGTTGGGTTTGTATCGCTGAACAGCGTATGTTATGTGTGTGTTTGTATCGGCATGTGTCATGCCCTGAACTGCATAAATTTGATTTAGTGTCAGTCTGAGTATTATCAACTGTTACATCTATGTTGATTTTTTTTATAATCTATCAGTCCAGATGCAAGTGCGTTCGAACGCACCACTTTTTCCGTTCGGAACGCACACACACACAAAAAATTGTTTTATTTTCATTAAATCTGCTAAATTTGAAAAAGATTGTCATCATTCAAAACAAAATAATTTGATCATATTTACGAGCTCATACATTCATCAATTCATTCTTTGAGGGGGAGCTCGCATTTAGGGGGAGCCTTCCGTTGATGAAGTATCCTTGACCCTTTTGATCTCTTTCAAAATGGGGGAGAAACGATCGTACGGAAAGTTCTCAACTAAATGGTGAAACTCTCCAAACCGACAGTGTTTTGAAATTAATCAAAAGGGGGAGTTTGTTGGTTCAAATTTCCTGATAGTTTGATTATTTCAAAACACTGTCATTACTAATGTATACATCCAGAAAAGTACAGGATAACATAGGTACGATACAAAGATGAAGGAGGACTTGTGAAGGAGGACTTCATTGGATTACATCAAGAATCAGGACATGAAGTCTCAAGATAAACAAGAAAAGAAGAACACGAGGAAGGCCATTGGAATACATCAAGAATCAAGATGTTGAAGCCTTCCGTGAGTGGGATACGCCACAAATAAACCATAGGTACAAACCTAGTAGAACTCAAGTAAAATCATGTTCAAAATAACAAAGAGTTCAGTCAAGCAGGAAGTGCGTTCTGAACGAACTCAAAGTCCGTTCAGAACGGACTTGCCACATATCAAAACTTTAAACCTTGATTAGAACCAAACGTGTCACAGGGATGTGTGCGTTCGAACGAACAATCATGTCCGTTCGAACGGATAATTAGAATCCGTTCACCCACCTTCTGAGTGCGTTGAACGGACAATCCTTCCTGTGAACGGAAAAATGTCACAGGGATGTGTGCGTTCGAATGAACACACATGTGCGTTCGAACGGACAACCTGGAATCCGTTCACCCACTTTTCAGTGCGTTGAACGGACTCTTGTTCCTGTGAACGCAAAATGCTATGTATAATTGAGTCCGTTACGAACGGACATTGTCCGTTCGAACGGACCCAAGATGTACTTGCACGTTATTTTGAAACGGCTAGTACAAACTATAAGTGCGTTCTGAACGGACTTTAATGCGTTCGAACGCACTACAAGTTTTCTAAAGGATTTCTATAGAGAGTATAAATAGAATCCTTCATGGGTCTCTCTCTCCCACTCCTTCATTTTTCAAACATTCAAACCTAAAAAGAGAGAAACCCTAAGCTGTGATTATCTATATCCATTGATAACTTGAGAAACCTCTTTAGATCGTTGATCTACTTTCGATATTCTCCACTAATCGTATCCCACTCACGTGACCGATCACGTTGTAGCTCGATTAGTGAAAAAGTGTAATAGGCTAGTGCAACAAATTGTAAAGAGCCTAAGCTATAGATCGATAGAAGCGTGTAAATCGATCTAGGCAAATCCTTGTAATCGAGTTGAGTTGGAATTCAATCGAAAGCCAAAAAGAGGCACAAGGCATTCCCGGAGACGTAGGTACTCGCAAATAATTGAGTCGGTCAATTAAGCGAGTAAAGGGTGAGTTAAAGCTACAAAGCAACCACCTACCGAACTTCGTAAACAAACATCTTGTGTCAAAGTGTTTGTACGGTATCATCTTTATCATCTAAATTATTATTTATTCCACACCGTAAATTAGGTTTAAATCTAAACTAAGTGTAAGTTAGATTGCCAAATTTACCCCCCCTCTAGGTTAGAATTAACCAACAACCTCTTCAACAGCCCAAATTCCATTCCAGAAATTTCAGCGATACCTGCCTCAAACGAGGCAGCGAAAAATGATGCGGGGAAGTCAAACAGCCCCGATTCAACCCGCGGAGGTGCACCAAAACCGACCAGACCGATTGGTTTCGACGAACTCGGTTTTCCGATCTACCGAGAAGGAGAAAAATACGTGCCACCTCCGCCACTTCAGCCACCAATACCGTTTCCCCAACGCCTCGCAAAAAAATCGCCTCGACAAAGACTTTGCCAAATTTAAGGAGGTGATTGAGAAATTGGAAGTTACGATTCCGTTCGTCGACGCCCTCAAGCAAATGCCGACGTACGCAAAATTCTTAAAGGAGGTTCTCTCGAGGAAGCGGAGGCTGGAGGAAGTGGACACCGTAACCCTCACTGGTGTCCAGTCTTGTGCCCTTGTTCGAGATACAAAACTGCCGCGAAAAATGAAGGATCCAGGTTCGTTCGCCATCCCGTGCATCATCGGGAACAAGTCGTTCGACAAGGCACTTTGTGATCTTGGTGCAAGCGTTAGTCTCATGCCACATTCAATTTTTATAACCCTCGGATTGGGAGAACTCAAAGAGACGAGAATGACTTTGCAACTCGCCGATAGATCAGTTCGAATACCCACAGGAGTTGTAGAGGACGTGCCAATAAAGGTCGGGAAATTCTATATCCCGGTCGATTTCGTCGTAGTAGACATGGAGGAGGACCAAAAGGTCCCAATCATTTTAGGGAGACCATTCTTAGCCACCGCGGGTGCGATAATAAACGTTCGAGAAGGGAAGCTATCTCTTAACTTGGGAGAGGAGAAAGTCGAATTCAATCTAGAGAAGGCAATCAAAAACCCCGACCCGGACGGTTCGTGCTATCGAATCGACGTTGAAGATGTCCTAACGATGGACGAATATGCCAGCATCACGAGAATGGAGTTGGATGAATTTGAGGAGATGTTACACCAATGCGAAAACCTCGTCGAACCAACGTCGCAACTAGAAACTGTCGAATCAGTGGAGATACCAAAAATCAATGTTCCACCACGAGTCGAGCTTAAATCTCTTCCACCAGGACTCCGATACGAATTCCTCGGGCCGAACGACTCGTACCCGGTCATTGTGAACGCGAATCTCTCTCCCGATCAGACAGAGAAATTGCTTCATATGCTCCGTCTTCACCGCAAAGCTCTCGGTTACACGATCGACGACATCAAGGGGATAAGCCCCTCATTCGGTATGCACCGGATATTTCTCACCGACGACCACAAAACATCGATCGAGCATCAACGCCTCCTCAACCCGAACATGAAGGAGGTGGTAAAGAAGGAGATAATGAAGCTCCTCGACGCAGGCATCATCTACCCTATTTCGGACAGCGAATGGGTCAGTCCCGTTCACGTGGTCCCCAAGAAGGGTGGAACGACGGTCGTACAAGACAGCAATGGCAACCTAATTCCGACTCGTGCTACCACGGGATGGAGGATGTGCATCGACTACCGCAAATTGAATAAAGCAACACGAAAAGACCATTTCCCGCTTCCTTTCATTGATCAGATGCTTGAGAAACTCGCGAATCACGAGTACTTTTGTTACCTCGATGGTTATTCAGGCTTCTTCCTGATCCCAATCCACCCCAACGACCAGGAAAAGACGACGTTTACGTGTCCATACGGCACATTCGCTTATCGCCGAATGCCTTTCGGTTTGTGCAATGCCCCAGCCACGTTCCAACGTGCGATGATGGCCATTTTCAGCGACTACATCGAAGATTTCATGGAAGTCTTCATGGACGATTTCTCCGTGTATGGTAATGATTTCAATTCTTGTTTAGCTAACCTTTCCAAAGTACTTCGCAGGTGCGTAGAAACAAATCTAGTGCTAAATTGGGAGAAATGCCACTTTATGGTCCAAGAAGGAGTAGTGCTCGGCCACGTTATCACCTCTCGAGGAATTGAAGTAGATAGATCGAAAATAGAGGTTATCGAGAAACTGCCACCGCCACACGACGTAAAAGGTATACGTAGTTTTCTTGGTCATGCAGGTTTCTATCGGAGATTCATCAAGGACTTCTCGAAGGTCGCAAAACCACCCACAAACCTGCTGCTGAAAGACGCGCCGTTTGATTTCGACGACGAATGTTTGAAGGCATTCACAAAGCTCAAGGGAGCCCTCATATCTTCGCCAATCATCATGCCACCAGATTACTCGCTACCTTTAGAGATAATGTGCGATGCAAGCGATTACGCCGTAGGGGCAGTTTTGGGGCAACGTAAAGATAAGAAACATCACGCCATCTATTATGCAAGCAAGACACTGGACGAAACACAAGCCAAATATGCCACGACGGAGAAAGAGCTACTCGCCGTCGTATTCTCCATCGAAAAATTCAGGTCATATCTTGTAGGATCCGAAGTTATTATTTACACTGACCATGCAGCTATTAGGTACCTCATCAATAAGAATGATGCCAAACCACGACTCTTACGATGGATCCTTTTGCTCCAAGAATTCGACATCGAGATTCGAGACAAGAAAGGAGCCGAGAATAGCGAGGCCGACCACCTATCTCGAATACGCAGCGAAGACATTAGAGATGCGACCGACCCGATCGACGACGCATTCAAGGATGACCGATTGGTTGCAGATGTAGCGTCAATCAGCCACGAACGAAGAACAAATGATCGCCACAACAACTTTCCCGAGCACGATTGGGACCCCTTCCGCACGAAAAGAGCAATGAATCCAGCCGCCACGACAGACCCCGCGCCTTGGTATGCGGACATCGCGAACTTCCTCGCAAGCAAGATAGTTCCGCCAGACTTTTCGCCCCAACACAAGAAGAAATTCTTCAACGAACTAAAGTACTACTATTGGGACGATCCGTTCCTTTACAAGCAGGGGGTGGATGGGATCTATCGAAGATGCGTGCCCGAAGAAGAGAGGATGGACATCATCGCTCACTGCCACTCATCACCATATGGAGGACACGCTAGCACGGGAAAAACTAGCGCAAAGGTATTGCAATCAGGTTTCTATTGGCCTACTATTTTTCGAGATGTGCACAAATTTGTTTCAGGTTGCGATAGATGCCAAAGAACGGGGAGCATCTCGCGAAGGCACGAAATGCCGCTAAATAACATCCTCGAAGTAGAAGTTTTCGACGTATGGGGAATCGACTTCATGGGCCCCTTTCCGACCTCAAATGGTTACTCTTACATCCTCGTCACAGTCGATTACGTGTCGAAATGGGTAGAAGCTGCTGCATGCAAAGCTGCAGATTCGAAAACGGTCCAGAAGTTCCTTAAGAAGACCATATTCCCTCGGTTCGGTGTACCGAGAACCCTAATCAACGATGGAGGAGCCCACTTCAACAATAGCCAGCTTGCTACCCTACTCCGAAGATACGGAGTGAACCACAAAGTGGCCAGCCCATACCATCCTCAAACCAGCGGTCAAGTGGAAATTTCGAACCGCGAAATCAAGATGATCCTCGAAAAAACAGTCTCTAGTTCCCGAAGGGATTGGTCATCAAAACTCGATGACGCATTGTGGGCGTACCGGACATCATTCAAGACGCCCATAGGAATGTCCCCGTTTCAACTAGTGTACGGACGAGCCTGCCATCTTCCCGTTGAAATAGAACACCAAGCCTTATGGGCACTTAGATACTTAAATTTCGACTCGAAGGCAGCGTACGATCGAAGACTTTTAGAGCTGCACAAGCTAGACAAGTTCCGCATTAACGCATACGAGAACGCGAAGTTGTACAAGGAGCGGACGAAGAGATGGCATGACAGGAAGATTCTACGACGCGAATTCCACAAAGGAGATAAGGTACTTCTTTTCAATTCTAGGCTTAAACTATTTTCAGGAAAACTACGCTCGAGATGGTCGGGCCCATTCGTGGTACAAAAGGTTAGCCCGTACGGTGCAATGACAATATGGAGCGAAGGAAAAGGAGAATTCGTCGTAAACGGCCAGCGTTTGAAGCATTACATCAACGGAGAACCGGTGGGGAAAATCGCATCATGCCTCCTCTCCGATTCGCCGATATTCTAAATCAAGAGGAAACGGTCAAGCTAACGACCTTAAACAAGCGCTTCTGGGGAGGCAACCCCAGCGGTTAGGTTTTCTTTCATTGCATTTAGCATATTTTGCATATTTCACTGTTTGTTAAGTGTAGGCCCCATAAATAGAGAAGAGAAACAATCGCGACCGTGGTTCTTTTGAGCAGTTCGTATACGACTAAACGAGAAGAAACAAAAACACCAAACGATGGTGGGGCTGGCTGCCAGACCAAGGGCATCTCCTATCTCAATCGGGAGGAAACAGTAACTAAATCTCTCTCTCTCTTTTACTCTTTCATTTTTCTCCAACTAATAAGATTTAATCGCATCAGGGACGACGCGTAATATTAAACTTGGGAGGGTATACCATTCACGGCCTTGCATCTTATCCATTTTTCATTTTATTCTTTTCATCTTTATTTTGCATGTAGCTACAAAAAAAAAAAAATAATAAAAAATCAGAAAAGATAAAACACAAAAAATAGGGGTTCCGATAAAAACTTTCCGAGACCAGATTTAACGGGTCCCTCTTGGACCCAAAAAAGCCTTTGATGTTTTAACGCAGGTTTGGAAGTCGAACGCCGAGCTTCGGGAAGAACAAACGCGCCGACGCTTTGAACATCGAAATCGATGAAGTCGGGAGGAAGCCTGGCAGGGGACGGGAAATTGCGAGCCAAATCGACGTACGCGAGCCTTGGTCGGGGCGAAGCTTCCCATGCGAACAAGGAACGGGGGGACTTTCAAAGCACTCCTAAACGCGTCTAAAAAAGTAAGCAGGCCTTCGTGCTAAATTTTACAAGTCTTTCTCGCGCTCAATTTTGCAGGGTTGACCCTTAAACGGACGAATTCGCACGAGCGGCCATTGAGGGAGGTTCATTATTTGAGTAGTAGGGGGAGTGTCTTGGCGAGAGGCCGAATGAAAGCCCCGCTCAACGTGATCCGAGCGGGGCAATAGTAGAAGTGCGTAAGAGTGAGGCGGGCCCGATTTCGAAATTTATACGGTGAGACAGTGGGCCCGCTAGGCCCTATTTAGATCGAGCTCTCGCGGTACGAAATTGGCCAAACCCTAACCCTATTCCACCTCATCCAAATCTGACGTCAAAAACTGGTTGCGCCAAAGGCGTAAACTTGGGAGAAGGGATTCCGAGCACGTCGCAATTCTGATCCCTCTCCCCGTTCATCGAAAAAGAATCCGTGCATGCAAATGGGCTAAAAAAGGGCAGCGTTGTGGGGCAAAAAAAAAAAAATGAATAGAAAAAAAAAAAAAAAGAGAAAAAGAAAAAGAAAAAAGAAAAAAAATAAGAGTCCGCAACGCTGGTACCCTAAACCTTTTTCGCACGATAATAATACGCGCAAACCCGGTTCGAAACCTCAACTCTCAAATCGACTCAAATCCATCAAACCAGATTACACATATCGATTCCACCAAACCAGATTTCGATCCTATTTCGAATCTGAATTCTCCCATTTACCCTTCGTACCGCGAGTCGTTGTAGTTAGGGGAAGGTCATTTGTGATAAGTAGTGGCTGCCGTACGATGATTCCGTTCTAGGCAACTTGTGGAAGCGAGCAAGCCACCAAATATCCACCGATGCGCGCCATCGCTACGCGAGACTTATTAGGCGTTATAAAAGGAGTGTGGAGAAGAGCCCCGTCCCTTACTCGGGCCATGTAAAGTGGCCTTCTACCCCGGGAAGGAAATCGGTACGTTGAGGAGTGCTCGTGAAAGCGAGGACCCAGCCTATGTGGACCGACTAGTGACGATGTTCACGACGAGGGCGCAAAAGATCATTACCGAAGTGAAGCACAACTCGACACTCCAAGCCAGCAAAAGAACATTGTAAGTGCTTTTTCATTTTTCTTACTCGTTCGGGACGAACGAGATTTAAACTTGGGAGATTTTGATGAGTGTGAATATGATACGGTTTTACGCACTCATCCGGACTTAAAACGTTTTATAAATTGTACTAAATAAACTCTTAAACGTTAAAATACTAACAAAACCACGAGAATTGCTCGTTGGCATCTTGTTTGATTATATTTGCAGATTTGGGTACAATACAAGATAAAAAAGACTCTAGAAGTGAAGAAATGCAAGTATCGAGGGTCTCGGCACCGTTCCAAGCTTTCACAGTGCAAAACAAGCAAAAATCGCAACTATTGTTGGAAGATCAAAAAATGGAAAGAAGCTGCAGAATCTCAGAATTTGGCAAGTAATAAAATGGCCATATCTTTTGATTGGTAACTCCAAATTTGGTGATTCAAGTTGCCATAACTTCAGGAAGGAATCCTCTCAAAGATTGCATAATTCACACCTCATATTTCGTGGCCCAGACCCTGATATGGGCCAACTTTCGACAGCCATGTATGCTGTGACCTAACCCTAGCCATCGACTATAAAAGGCTATCGCTGCCTTTGCTAGGGTTACCTTTTCATCTTCTATTTTTTCATCCTTTCTCCAACCAGAATCCACCTCTCATCCTCCTCTTTCTCCACTCGCCTCATACACCTTTTCGCAGCCGTCAACCATCGAAGAAGATCACGTTGTTTAGGAGTAGGAGTTTACGAAGAAGAAGACGTTCGTCAACAAATCGGTTTACTCTTTCTCGTGTTTAGTTTTATGATGTATTTGATATTTAGATTTGTTTTGTTGTCGAACATGAGTAGCTAAACATTTATCTAGGGGTTAGGGTTCATTAGTACTTGCGATGTTTTGGTAGTATTATATGCTTGTTTCTTTCAGATTTGATTTGTGTTTAGTGCTTTGATATTACTCGTCTTAATTAACCGTTTGTACGCGTTTAGGCCAGCCTAAGTGACATAGGTTAGGACATCCTTGACTAAGTAGCGAGAGTGGACGTTTAGGATTGTTTAAGCCCTCAAATAAACTAGTCAAACCAAGTAGTTAAGATCGTTTTAGGTTAACCTTGAGAAGCGAGAGCGGGGTGAGAAACCAGATTGTAAATGCACAAACTTGGACCGTTGTATTCTAAGAACATTGGTACACGTCACCCACGGGATTATAGGATTATCATAGAGCGTAACGGGTCTTTCTTAGGCATAGTCAGCGAGAGCAAGAGTGTTTAAGTTGGATACGTCTAGTCGCGAGCGAGAGCCGGTCTAGGAAGAATAGGATAACACCTCCACCAATGTCAGATTTCGAGAGAGCGTTTAGCAACCTTTAGAACACACCAAATCATCCAAGTAGAATCCGAACACCCTAGAGTCCTCTCCTATACTAAAAAACCCTTTCTTTTCTGTTAAAATCTGTCCCGAATCAACCAACAAACCTCAGTTTTAGATCGAGTCGAATTGTGAATCAGAAGTCGTCGCTAGTACTCAACCCTCTCTGTGGATCGACCCCTAACGTACTCAACGAATACCATGCGCTTGTGGTCCAATTAGAGTCATTTAGGGTTTTAAATCTTGAAAAGCCCTGCTTAAACATAAATACGCAACAATACCGATAATTGGCTGAAATTTCGATAAAATATAAAATTTTCTGGACAGGGAATAAATTGCAAAAAACCACCAATATTGTTTTTTTTAGTCGTTAATTCATTAATCCAATAATTCCTATTTTATTTCGAACTTTCTTTCGATAAATATGTGATATTGATAGATACTTATACTTGAGAAACTGAGTTTGGATGTGTTTCTTCCAATGAACTGCTCCTATTTCTCGAGTCACGTTCTTCTCAGAGTTCATTCAATATTTCTTCAATTCAAGCTAACTATGACGGAGTGGGTCTAATGAGTGGCACAATGTCACTTATTTTCAATTCTATTTTTTGTGATTTGGAATTATATACTTATTTATAAAGTTAACAAAATTCTTGATCATACATGAGACCACGTCACCTCTTTGATATATTTCCATTTTGGTTTTTTTTTTTTGGTTTATTTACATTTTTGTCCTTTTTAATTTACATTTTGGTCCTTTTTTCTTATTTTATATTTTGGTCCTTTTTTTTTGTTTATTTACATTTTGGTCATTTTTTACATTTTGATCTTTTTTTCCTATTTTATATTTTGGTCATTTTTTACATTTTTATCTTATTTTTATATTTTGGTCCTTTTTTACATTTTGATCATTTTTTCTTATTTTCCAATTTTTTTAATTTGCTCATTGGACAGGGTTATGTATGCATTTCGTAAGTTCAATTTTTTTTTTGTAATTTTCCTTTTTACCCAATTTTTTTCCCTTTTTACATTTTGATCATTTTTTTGCTTTTCAATTTTTTTTGTATTTGCTCATTTTGCACGGGTATATATGAAATTTTGTAACCTCAAATTTATGCGAGTTTTTTTGTCATTTGCCCATTGTATCCATCTCGACACATTGTGATCCTTTAATGAACCGTAACTATAATGCATCTATTGACATCAAATATATTTGCGAATATGTCCTGATTATATTAATCGATTTTAAAAACACCTGAACAAATGCTATTTATACAAATTATATCAGAAAATAATATCCATGATAGATTAATTTCATGAATCTTATGCATCTATCGACATCATGATATTTGCAGATATGTTGTCTCGCGCAATTGCGCGGGGATAAAGCTAGTTAGAGTGATTACGATATGTGTAATATTGATTTTCTATATTTTTAAATCTATTATTGATTTAACCTTATATTTATACTTGGATGAGTTACTATATATTATTCAATTATAATTAATTTAATTGCATAGGGATAATTTCACGCGTGTCCCTCTAAAAGAACAAAATATCAAATTTGTCCCTTCAAAAATGTTATTATCAAATTTGTCCCTTTAAAACTCATCTATTAACAAATTAAGCCAAAACTTACTCCTCCGTCCAAGCTTTCATTAAATTGTGAAAGTTGAACTCTAGTTCATTAATCTTCGTCCAAGCAAGATTAAGTTCAATCCTTCAAATTTTAACGAATCAAACTAATTTGAAGCTTTCTATGCTAAGGTTGGAAGGGCATTTTAGTCGTATTGATTGAAAGTTAGCGATTTAGAATTTTTACTCGAGTTTAATTTGACGGCAAATTTATCATTTGGACATATTTGATAGAAAACACAATTTTAAAGGATAAATTTGATATTTTTATTTTATAAGGGACAAATATGATATTTTAATTTTTTGAAAGGACATACACGAAATTACCCCTTGCATATAATCATCTTAATTATACATTGACAATACATATTTACGTTTATTACTCAATTTCATAATTAACTTGGTTGTATACGAGCATCCAAAAATTTATTTATAATAATATTTTTTGTTCAAATCAAACTATAAAATAAAGACATTGCAATTACATCAATCCAAACATCTATTTCCGAATTCTTCTACCAAAACATCAAAGTATACATTGCAACTGCAACAGTTATATTCTCAGCGATTCGAATTCTTTTAGGAATGTCTAATAAGCACACGGCCATCCATATAGCCCCATGTACTGAGAAAGTTCTGAATCAAATTCAACCTTTCTTAAATGATACTAGCTTTTTTTCCCGCACAAATGCGCGGCAGTTTTGGAGTTTGTCGTTATTTATCTTTTTTTTGTATGTCATTTTTTTTATCTTAATTTCGACTTTTTATTTTATTTCTAGAGTATTTGTTTTTTTATACATAGTTATTGTGATTGAGTATAGTTTCTCGTGATGTCATCATGTATTTTTTATTTTGTTTAAATTTCTTTATTTGCGATATTACTGATGTTATTATGAAAAGTTATACCTTAAACAAAAATATAAACATTCACAATAACTCTCTCTCATCGTCTCTATCACTCTTTTTCAATATCCATAATATTGTTCTCTTTCTTCGTCCGTCTCGTTCTCGCCCGCCATTCTCTCCACGTTAGAAATTGCCTCCTCCATCACTCTTATTTGTCTCGTTAGGTTTAGCCACCAAAAATAATAAAGAGAAACAAATATAATTGGGTGTGAGAAATTTTGAAAAAAAAATCTAAGTTTCAAGGATATTGTAAAAAATCCTTATCTTTTTGGAAATTCCAAAAAAACTCATCTGCCAAAGTTTTATTTTCAAATATCTCCTATGGGGGTTAAGACTAACCATGCATGATATTAAAATTTTTTGGGTAAAATATCTTTTTATTTTCATATGTAGTAATTAAAAAATACTTTTGTTATTTTTTTTTTATTAATTTTATTAATTAAAGAAAATTCATGAATATTTTTTAACACGTGATTTAAAAAAATAAAATTTATTACATGTTGTGTTTATATAATTTTAATATTTCATTCATTATTCATGAAAAAATAACATAAGACAATAATAAATAAACACCTTGAAAATATAGTGATAGAAAAATATATGTTTAAAAATCTAGTTTTTTATTTTCATTCTTCTCTGTTTATTTTTTTAATAATTTCATGATATTTTATTTTTTTAATAATTTCATGAATTTTATTTCCATTTAAAAGTTTGATTTGGTTGCAGTGTGATTTGTTACGTATATTTCTAGATGAAATCTTGGTACAAAATTTAGTTGTTTATCATTATTGAAAGACTACAAATCAAATGGAATGGAGATAATATCAATTACAAGCAATGGAAGAAAAGTATTTAATACTTATTAATAATTTTAGTACCTAAACTATCATTTTATCAAATGGGTGTATGATAGAAGTTCTCATATTATTATTATTATTATTATTATTATTATTATTATTATTATTATTATTTTCGCTAATGAAAATAATAGATTTTAGCTCAATAATAAAGGATAGTTTGCTGGCAGAGTCGCCAATGTTAATATCAATTTCACTAAAATAAATTAATTGTACCTTATCATGGCTATAACTTGGTGTGGTTTAAGCACAAATACTTAACTATTTTGTTGACTAAAAGAAATTGATTGATTAATGTTTTTATTTCAAATTGATCAATTGTTGAATAAAATATAAAGTGTTATTGGCTCAAGGTTTACACTTTAAAACAAAATAAAATTACAAATTGAGATACGACTTGAATACAGATATTTCTCCTGCAAAATGTTGAATAATTCATTGCACTACACTATAATGTTTCCTAAAGAAAAAAAACGAGACAGCATTAAATTAGATTACAAGTTACATAATCACGGCTAAATGTGAACATAATTGATGCCCTCGATTTTTTTATTTTTACAAAAAAAATCCGTGGAGAAACCTATCCGAAACCATACCAATTTGATGGATGCTCTCTTTTGGATAGAAATCAGAAATAAGATAATCATTCTAATATTGTAGATTTCTTCCTCCGTAAGCTTGACTTTTCAATATACTAAAAGTTTTGTGTCCTCGATGATCTAACAATAGATTGATCACAGGATTCAAGTAAATTCAAGTTTTGACTTTATCCATATTCTTCCGGGAGATCAGATCGTAAGGAATCCATTTATTGGGTAAATAATAAATATCATGCTCCCAGCTTCATGAATACACACAAAAAAAAAAATTCACTTACTTTTGTCGTCTCAACTCTTCAAAAAATTGCAAGTTATCCCCTAAAATTTAATTTGTTCTTTTTTACTTTTGAATTCTTGATTTTGCTCACTTGTGTCCTTTTCATCAGTTAACTGTATAGTCATCAGTTAACTGATGATGTGACACTGTGACGTATCATTTTTTAGTCAATTTGAGCGATGACATGACAAAATTAAAAAATATTAAATTATACAAATAAATTGAATCCATTAACTCATTAAAATAAACTCATTAACAACTAATTAAATCCAAATCCATTATTTTAACCTATTAATTTGATGTTAATCATTAGACTATTTAATTTAACTATTTAATACGTCCATCGAGAGAATTTAAATTCATTAGACTATTTAATTTAACTATTAATTTGATGTTCGCATCAACACATTTTCGTGTGTTTGTGTATAATCCCTTATTTATTACCCCAATTGAAAAGTATATTTATCACCAGCCACATGCATGACAGGGGAAACAAGATCCAAACAAAGTGGCACGTTAAGGACGTCGTGATACATGCCTTAGCATAGGCCAAATGAAATATTTACGACAAGTCAATCAAAATATATATCACTAATTTTGTTTTAAAATTTGTTATATTATATAGGGAAATTTTAGTATTTTACCATTCCCCGGATGCATCACCACATTCTTTATATCTTTTATTAACACATTTAATTAATTGATAATTAACAAGATATACTCGATTAACAGTTAAGTAATATTAATTAGTAACTGCTAATTCATGTTTATGTTAAATATATATTATTTAATTGTTAATCGAATATCTTTTGTAAATTACCAGTTAATTTAAAGTGTTAATTTGGGATATAGAGGATGTGATGATGCAAAATGAGTGTTAAAAACCCGTTGAGGAGAAAGAGTGTTAATTAGGGATATAGAGGATGTGATGATGCAGAAGAAAATGAGTGTTAAAAACCCGTTGATGCAGAAAATAATGGTTTTAACTTAATTAAACCAACTAGTTTTTAAATCAGTTGGTATCGGGTTATTAAAATCCGGGTTGGGTGAATTTTGGAATATTTGTTAAAATCGGATTATTTTTCGAATTTTTTTTTGCTGCAGGGTTACATGCATAAATGCTTCATATTATTTTCATTTATAGACCTCTGAACAAAATTAAATAATTTTAAATTGTTCAAGGACTATGATGATGTGACATAAAAAATTGCACAAACCTGAACTTAAAATAAAAACTACTCAATTGATTATTTCTAAATATATTATGTTCCCATGAACACACGAAAAAAAAAATTGATGCGTCAATCGAGAAAGATTAATTAGATTTTTTTAATTGGATTGATTAAACTATTTAATTGAATCATCCAACTAAGTATTGATTTGATTGATACTTAATACAATTAATCCTCATTAATTCTTCGATTGACGTATTAAAAATATATATATATGCTTTTTTGTGTTTGAGTGACGCCATATATAACCCCATTTTTCTATATTAAGGATAGGCTGCTAGCAGAGTTTCCGATGTTAATATAAATATGACAATAATGAACTTTGTAACGTGATTACTACTTGGTGGGATTTAGAGCAAATTCTTAATTATTTGTTGACTAAACGATATTGATTGATTTAAAAAAATTCTATTTATAATTGATGAATTGTTAATAAAACAAATAAAGTAACTGCTTTCAAGTTGTTTACATTTCTTAAAAGAGGAGAAAGTAGATACATGTTGCGTGTCAATAATCACTCCTCCTAGCTGTTCAACAATTCGTTGCACAACTTGCTTGAGCAGTATAGTATAATAATAATTCGAAATATAAATAAACCATAGAACTAGAATACAAGTTATACATCGTCTTTCTTTTTATTATTTTTATTATTGCAATTACTTTCAAGCCAGCTGTATGATTTCTATAAAATAAAAACATGGGGTTTATCTTAATAAGCCAAAGCCCAATTAAATATTTATCAAGTTTAATTAGCCCAAATAATTTTAGGAAAATATTATTTTAAGGAAAGAAGTTTAGGAAATAATTATGGGGCAGATTTTAATTATAAGAAAATTAGTTTAGGAAATAGTTTTTAAGGCAAGGTTTAATTCATTGTATATCAAGTTTATGGAGCCTATAAATAAGGTTGGATGTTTAGCAATTTATATCATCAAATATCAATTAGAAAAGAGAGAAAGACTTGTAAAAGACTATTAGAATTAAGAAAGAGAGTTTTGTTTATTAGAAATTCCTATTAGAAATCCATATTCGAATCCCGTATTACCAACAAATTGATATCAGAGCGATGGCGAGTTCTGGGAGTGCTTTTGGCCATATACTGCTACCGCTATTGACGAAGACGAATTACGAAGTATGGAGTATCCAGATGCGGGCGTTACTCGGTGCGCAAGATGTTTGGGAGTTAGTCGAAGCTGGCTACGTGGAACCGGTTGCCGAAACGGAGCAGACGGTAAACCAGTTAAAAACAATGAAAGAGAAACGAGTGAAGGACAAGAGCGCCCTATACCTGTTGTACCAAGCTGTAGACGAGTCGGGTTTTCAGAAGATTGCCGGCGCGAAAACTTCGAAGGAAGCATGGGACACTTTGGAGAGAGTGTTCAAGGGTGCCGACCGAGTAAAGCAAGTGAGGCTTCAGACTTTGCGAGGCGAATTGGAGTCCATGAAGATGAAGGAATCGGAAGGAGTGTCCGATTACATCTCGCGTGTACAAGGAGTGGCGAATCAGTTAAAAGGCAACGGAGAAGCTCTAACCGACGCAAGAGTTGTTGAGAAGATTCTACGATCTCTGACCGAGAAGTTCGAAAACGTGGTGTGTGCTATTGAAGAGTCGAAAGATTTATATCAAATGACCGTTGATTAATTGGCAGGTTCACTCGAAGCACACGAGCAGCGAAAGAAAAAGAAGGAGAACGAGGCACACCAAGAAGCTCTGCAAGTCAAGGCGACCATAGTTGAGGACAAGGCGATGTACGCTGAGAACAATCGAGGAAGAGGACGCGGCCGTGGAGGTCGATTTGGTGGTCGAGGCAGAGGCGAAAACTATAATTCAGAAGAAAAGAAGCAACCGAATCAGCAAAATTGGCGCGGCCGAGGACGAGGTCGTGGACGAGGAAGCTGGTCGAGTCGAGCAAGTGTCGAGTGTTACAACTGCAGCAAGCCTGGACACTACGCGAAGGAGTGCTGGTCCGAGAAAAAGGTAAAAGAAAATGCCAACCTAGTAAAGAAGGAGGAAAATGATGGTGTTCTCATGATGGCTCACAAAGACACCACATCGGAGAGCGATACGATTTGGTACCTCGACACTGGCACAAGCAACCACATGTGCGGGCACAAACACCTTTTCGTAGAGATGAAGGAGCTAGACGATGGGCACGTGTCATTTGGAGATGCGTCAAAGATCCAAGTGAAGGGCAAAGGTAAAATTCGATTCTATCAGAAGGATGGTAAAGAAGGACATATCGAAAATGTCTATTACGTGCCTGAGATGAAGAGCAACATAATCATCATGGGGCAACTATTGGAGAAAGGATACTCGGTCTTCATGAAAGATCGAACGATGCAGCTGAAGGACAAGCAAGGTCAATTAGTTGCGCGTGTTGAGATGGCGAAGAATCGAATGTTCAAGCTCAACCTGAGAAGTGTGCAGAGAATGTGTTTACGAGTCGACATGGAGGATAAAGCTTGGCTCTGGCATTTGCGGTTTGGACACTTGCACTATGGAGGCTTGCGAGAGTTGGCCAAGGACATGGTGCACGGTTTGCCAGATATGGACTACACGAGCAGATTTTGCGAAGGTTGCGTACTCGGTAAACATTCAAGAGTCCCATTTCAGAAGAAGACGAAATATGAATCAGCAAACCCTCTCGAGCTGGTGCACACAGACATTTGTGGTCCGATCACACCGAAATCGTTCAGTGAGAAAAGGTATTTTATTACATTCGTTGATGATTACACTAGGAGGACCTGGGTTTATTTTTTGAAGGAAAAATCCGAGGCATTCGTAGTGTTCAAGAGGTTCAAGGTGCTTGTCGAGAAGATGACCGGGCGATACATCAAAGCTTTGCGGTCAGATAGAGGCGGTGAGTACACATCAACCGCATTTACGAGCTTTTGTGAGGAGCAAGGGATTAAGAGATTCTTGACTGTGCCATACTCGCCTCAGCAAAATGGTGTGGCCGAGAGGAAGAACCGGACCATTCTCGACATGGTTCGATCGATGTTGAAGAGCAAAGGAGTGCCAAAAGAATTTTGGGCCGAGGCGGTACAGTGTGCGGTGTATGTACAAAATCGATGTCCTCATGCAAAATTAGGCGAGAAAACACCTCAAGAAGCTTGGAGCAGGCAAAAACCGACGGTGTCGCATTTCAAGGTGTTCGGAAGTGTGGCATATGCACATGTACCGGATCAAAGGAGAACGAAGCTCGATGATAAAAGCAAGAAGTTCGTGTTCATTGGATATGACGAGAAAACGAAGGCATACAAGTTGTACGACCCGATTGAAAGAAAGGTTGTGGTGAGTCGAGATGTTCATGTGAATGAGAAGAGCGCATGGAACTGGAGTAAGAAGTGCGAGATGGACGATGAGGATGCCGAGTCAGACGAGTCTGAGAAAAAAGAATCCGCAGCTATTGTACCGACTAGCCCTGCAATACTTGTTGAAGAAGACGAACCGAGACAGACACGCACACGGAGCCTACAAGAGCTATACGATGCAACCAGTGAGGTACATCTTGTTTGTCTTTTGGAAGATGCGGAGAATATTTCCTTTGAAGAAGCCGTGAGAAACAAGAAATGGAAAGCCGCGATGGATGAAGAGATTGGGGCTATCGAGAAAAACAAGACGTGGGACTTGGTCGAGTTACCAAAAGGATGCAGGCCCATAGGAGTCAAGTGGGTGTACAAGAAGAAGACGAATGCTCAAGGCGAGATCGAAAGGTACAAGGCTCGATTGGTGGCGAAGGGGTATCGGCAACAGGCCGGTATTGATTACGATGAGGTTTTTGCTCCTGTTGCGAGAATGGAGACGATCCGACTTATCATATCTCAAGCAGCTCAATTCAAGTGGTCGATCTATCAGATGGACGTGAAATCAGCATTTCTGAATGGCGTGCTCGAAGAAGAAGTCTATGTCGAGCAACCACCTGGTTACGTGAAAACTGGAAAAGAAGAAAAGGTGTTGAAGTTGAGAAAGGCGTTGTACGGGCTCAAACAGGCACCTCGAGCATGGAATACCCGAATCGACACATACTTCAAGAAGAGCGGCTTTGTACAATGCCCATACGAACATGCATTGTACGTGAGGAAGAAGGAAAAAGACGTGTTGTTTGTTGCTCTCTATGTTGATGATCTGATTTTCATGGGGAGTAATGAGAAGATGGCAAAGGAATTCAAAGAAGCGATGACGCGAGAATTCGAGATGACAGATTTGGGTCTGATGAAATACTTCCTTGGCCTCGAAGTTAAACAAGGTGAGTCGGGAATTTTTGTATCACAGGAGGCATATGCGAAGAATATTCTGGAAGATGTACAAGATGGAGGACAGCAACCCAGTGACGACCCCGATGGAGCTCGGTGCGAAACTCTCTAAATTTGAGGGAGGAGACAGAGTTGATCCGAGCAAATTTCGAAGTTTGGTTGGGAGTTTGCGGTACCTTACTTGTACTCGGCCCGACATTGCGTATAGTGTTGGGGTGGTGAGTCGATTCATGGAGGAACCGAGACATTCACACTGGAAAGCGATAAAAAGGATTCTTCGGTACATTCTTCGGTACTGAATCACTCGGGTTATACTACTCGAGGACGGACGAATACAAGCTGGTGGGCTACTCGGACAGTGATTGGTGTGGAGATGTTGACGATCGAAAAAGCACAGCAGGTTATGTGTTTTTCATGGGAGATACTGCATTTACGTGGCTATCGAAGAAACAACCAATAATGACGCTATCGACGTGCGAGGCGGAATATGTGGCAGCATCATGGTGTGTGTGTCATGCGACATGGTTAAGAAATTTGTTGCACGAGTTGAAGATGACGCAACACGAAGCGACTGAGATACGAGTCGACAATAAATCCGCAATCGAGCTAGCAAAGAATCCGGTCCATCATGAGAGGAGTAAGCACATTGATGTGTGTTTTCACTTCATTCGAGAGCAGGTGAAGAAAGGCGATATGCGAATGATTCATGTGGCGAGCCAGGACCAGGTAGCAGACATCTTCACGAAGCCGCTTCCGACAACCCTGTTTGAGAACTTCAAGACGATGATCGGGATGAAGAACAAGCTTGAGCTTAAGGGAGGAATTTGTTAATAAGCCCAAGCCCAATTAAATATTTATCAAGTTTAATTAGCCCAAATAATTTTAGGGAAATATTATTTTAAGGAAAGAAGTTTAGGAAATAATTATGGGGCAGATTTTAATTATAAGGAAATTAGTTTAGGAAATAGTTTTTAAGGCAAGGTTTAATTTCTTGTATCTCAAGTTTATGGAGCTTATAAATAGGGTTGGATGTTTAGCAATTTATATCATCAAATATCAATTAGAAAAGAGAGAAAGACTTGTAAGAAACTATTAGAATTAAGAAAGAGAGTTTTGTTTATTAGAAATTCCTATTAGAAATCCATATTCGAATCCCGTATTACCAACCGTTTCTCAAGGACTTTGGACTTTCTCTTAATCGTGCTAATAATGTTTTATTCTTTAGCGATAAGCATGATTTCTGTCTAAATACTTCGTTTTATGTATTCAATGATCTAACAATAAATTAATTGCCAAATAATTGATTCAAAGTCTGACTTTGGAAGAATACATGTATATTAATTGGAGAATAGGTGCAACATCACATGTCATGCGTGGCTGTAGCTTGCACTAAATTAAAATCACTATTTTTTTTTTGAAAAAATGAATTAGAATATTTGGCTCTATTACCCCCCAGTTTCACCTCTTATTTAGGTCTCCCTTTCTCTATATATTAGCCTATTCGTTCTCAAAGAGTCATAACCACCATTACACAAATTCAATCAACTTACTCTCGTACAATAATAAGAAAGCTGAAAGAATAAAAACTAGAAACACTAAATTAGAGAAAGATGGCTGAGGCTATTGTCTTCTCCGTGTTGCAAAAGCTCGCAGATGTTGTGATTCAAGAAGCAATATTTCTTTATGGGGTCAAGGATCAGGTTGAAGTCATGAAGCGCGAGTTGGTTCGTATTCAGTGTTTTTTAAAGGATGCTGACTCGAAACGCAAGAGTAATCATAGTGTTCAAAACTGGGTTAAGGAAGTTAGGGACGTGTCTCATTGGATTGAAGATGTCATTGACATCTTCCTTATAGAGGTTCAACAAATCCATGCTAAGAAACCTGGTCTGATCAACAAAGTTAAGAGGCTAGGCAATAAACCCCAAACGGCAATTCTTATGCACAATCTTGGAGATGAGATAATAAAGATTCAGGCATGGCTTATATTCATTTCCATTTTTATCATTATTATTTCACAAAAAATAAGAGGATCAAAATTCTCAAAAGAGTTTATCTAATCCAGCTAACTAATCTCTTGTATTACAGGCAAGGATCACTGAGATCTATGATAGCACAACAAGGTATGGAATCAACAAAGACTTGGAGAAGAGCAGTGGAGAGATGGAGAATCTTTTTAAACGAAAACCTGTGGTGCCTAACATAGATGAAGATATTATCGGGTTCGATGTCGAGAAGAAGGAAATTATTGAGCACTTGCTTGATCAGAAAGTTCTAAAACGCCGTGTACTGTCGATCGTGGGTCAAGGTGGTCTTGGAAAAACTACTCTCGCTAAAAAAGTGTACAACAGGTTTGTGTAACATATTCCTTACGTAGTTCACATTATTTTCACACAAGTCAGATGAAAATAGAGTAAAGTGTACTTGGTCTAAATTTTAAGTGTACCTTTGCAGTCCCTAATTTTTAAGAAGAAAAAAATATTACAAACTATAAAACACAAATATTGAACATTGGGTATCAAAACCCCTTAATTTGATTGTTGGTGTTTGAATCTAATGTATTGCAAGATATCATACGTCTTGTGTTCGAGATTCCTTGGTATTATCAATAAAAATATGAAATCAAATATATCCACGATTCGTGGGTTAAGTTTCTTTCAAAAAAAATATGTTTTTTAACTCTTGATTTACTTTGCAGTGCGGATGTAAAAAATTGCTTCGATATTCGCATATGGTTGACAATCTCACAAGAGGTTAAACCGATTCAACTCTTGAAAGATGTATTAAGAGAGCTTGGAAAGGAGAACCTATGCCAGACGGATCGGGGTGAAGAATATTTCATTGGCGAGATTCACAAAACACTAAGCGACAAAAGATATTTAGTTGTCTTGGACGACATTTGGAAGGATGGTGTATGGAATAATCTATTCCAACTGGCCTTCCCGGATAATAAAAACGGCAGTCGAGTTTTGATCACCACTAGGTTCGTAACCATTGCTAAAATGGCAGACCCCAAAGGTGTACATGAACTTCGCTTCATGAATAATGAGGAGAGTCTAGAACTCTTACTCGAAAAGGCTTTTCCAAAAGAAAATGACAGTGAATCCTACCCTCCTGATCTGTATGAACTAGCCAAAAAATTTCTAAAACCTTGCGGAGGGCTGCCTCTAGCATTGGTAGCTGTAGGAGGTATTTTATCAATAAAACTTCCAAACTACAATGCTTGGCATAAAGTGTTAGATAGTATGAATTGGCAAAGTGAAGGAAACAAGTGTTTAGAAATTATAGCCACCAGTTACGAGGATCTTCCACTTCCGCTTAAACCTTGCTTTATCTACCTTGCATCTTTTCCCGAGGATTATATAATTGATGCTAGATTGTTGATTATGATGTGGATAGCCGAGGGATTCATATTAGATGAAGGAAACAAAACAATGGAAGACACAGCTGAACAGTACCTCGAGGAACTTGCCCAAAGGTACTATTTCATTCTTTGTTAACCCACTGCTAATCTCTCTCTCTCTCTCTCTCTCTCTCTCTCTCGAGTTTAGAACGGTGTATCACAAATTTTATTTTTTATGGATATTTTTTCTTTAATGAACAATTCAGATTTTCTATTTAGCATATTATTCTTTGATAAATATACTTAAAAAATTAACTTAGATACTCATTAATTTCTAGGGATTGGTATTGTCAAAAGAGAAATCCTATCAGATATAAAAAAAATATGTTATGTTTGGATGTAATTTAAGGAATTTTATGGAAGTGTTGTTTCAAAAAAATTATTTAGATTATTTTATTTACATAATATAATATAACATAATGTAATATAATTAAATATGATATGATATGATATAACATAATATCATGTAACATAATATAGTATATTTTAATACAGTATAATCATGTAATATAATGTAATGTAATATAATATAATATAATATATTCAAAAACTATGTTATATGATATGATATAATATAATATGACATGATATAATATTATATGACATGATAATATATTTCAAACTTATCAAAATTATTTAATAATATATTTATTATGTTGAGTATTTTACCATGATAAAATAGTGTTCTCACTAATTCCAAGAAAGTTCCTACAAAAAGCTTAACAAAAAGTTTAGTTTTTTTATTTCGACTCTTTTGTATACAAAAAACACTATAAGCTCAACTTAAAATCCTTCAACCGATTCTTTTATAGCATCCAAACATGTACTAGTAAAATTTTGAAAAACTTTACCAATGATTTCTTAACCTAATGGTAAAGTGTTTAGCACAAGACATCAAAGATCAGGGGTTCAAGTCTCATTGTTATCACGAATAAAAAATGAAACCCAAAATATTCATGATTCATGGATTATGTTTCACTTGAAAAAAAAAATTGAAAAACTTTCATTATTCCTAGACTAAACTATAGTTTACTACGCATCCAAACAAGCCCTAATCCGCATGAATATATTGAATAACAAATATAATATAATGCACCTTAATTTACATGCACACTGCACACGTGTCCTGTAATAATTTTATTATTTGGTTTGTAATTGGTCATATTTTACACTTCTGCAGGTGTATGATTCGAGTCTCAGAGAGATCAATAATTAATGGTTCCATTAATCAGTTCAGTGTACACGATCTCTTGCTTGATTTAGCTATTGATGAAGCCAAGCAAACCAACTTCTTAAAAGTATTCTCCAAGAAAACAGATTTCCAGAGTATCGGTGATGCACGCCGCGCAACATTCCAATTGGAAGATTCTAGTTGGGAAAATGCTTCCTTTGAAGAAAACCTAACCGGATACACAAAGCCAAATGTCCGCACTATAATCTTCTTTGGGAAGGTAGTACCATTTGATTCTCAGTTTAAGTAGTTGAAAGTTTTGATGGTTATAAATTATGATTCTTTTTATAATCAAGAAACGGATATGAACGACAACCTGAAGGGGCTGCTCCATCTGAGATGCCTGATTTTGAAAAATTGTTATTTCAATGATTTAATTTTGTTTGTTGATCATTTGCACAATCTCCAAACATTACATATTAAGAAATGTCCAGGTATTAAAGTGCATTTGGCTTTCTCTCGTATGAAGTCTCTAAGGCATGTATCTACTGACTGCACGCTAATCGGATCAGATGCCGATGGCCCGATAAACCTACCATATCTCAGAACTCTATGTCTATATATAAAGAATACTGCTCAAATAGAACTGTTTCTTGGGAATATGCCCAGCCTTCAAAATTTAGCTCTTCATAATGAAACTAATTCTTGGGAATTAATTGCTAAATTCATTGGTAACTTTAATTGCCTCGTATCCCTTTTCATAATTAGCAACAAAGAAATTTCTGACACGAGGGTATTCCCATGGTATGAGAATTTGGAAACCTTGAGTTTATACGAGGGATACCGATCTGTGGGCATGAGAATAAATACTGATATGTTTCCCCCACGTCTCAACATACTTGTACTATGTGGTTGTTATATCGATCAAGACCCAATGCCAATACTTGGAAAACTGGAAAGCCTTAAAACACTTGAATTAAGAATTAATTCATATACAGGAAAACAAATGATTATTGTCATGGGAGGGTTTCCTCAACTACAAAATTTGGTACTTACAAATTTACCTAATTTGGAGGAATGTAAGATAGAGGAGGGGGGCATGCCCATGCTTAGTAACCTCGAAATATTCGGTTGCGGTCGCTTGCAAATGCTCCCAGATCTACAACATGTACTCACTCTAAAGGTCATTGAGCTAACATATATGTCACGTGAATTCAATTTGAGGGTGCAAAATCAAGACCAACACAAAATCAAGCATATCCCCATCATCATCACCGAACCAAATTGGTAGCCTGCTTAAAATTTAATTCAATTAGGCACATATTCAGATTGTTTTTTTACAAATGTTGTTTTTATTATTTTTATGTTCCAATCGTGTGGATTTGATTGTGAATGGTATTTCATTTTTTGCTTTATTCTATAATGGATTTGTTGTTGTGTTGATTTAACTTATATTATATGTGCGTTGAAAACGAGTTTATTAAATGTATTTAACTATACACTTCTTTTTGAATGTAAAAACTATATATTTTGTTTATTGAATGCTAGAACTATATACAATTCAGCGTACACGACCTCTTGCTTGATTTAGCCATTGATGAAGCCAAGCAAACCAACTTCTTAAAAGTATTCTCCAAGCCAACTGATTTCAACAGTATCGATGATGCACGTCGTGCAACATTCCAATTGGAAGATTTTAGTTGGAACAATGCTTCCTTTGAAAACCTAACCCGATACACAAAGCCAAATGTCCGCACTATAATCTTCTTTGAGAAGGTAGTACCATTTGATTCTCAGTTTAAGTTGTTGAAAGTTTTGTTGGTTATAAATTATAATTTTATTTATAATCATATTTATAATCAACGAACGGATATGAACGACAACTTGAAGGGGCAGCTCCATCTGAGATGCCTGATTTTTAAAAAATGTTTTTTTGCTTCTTTTATTTTGTTTGTTGATCATTTGCAAAATCTCCAAACATTACATATTGAGGAATGTGTAGGTATTAAAGTGCATTTGGCTTTCTCGCGTATGAAGCAGTGTTATGGAAATCGGCCTTGGCGGCCGATTAATCACCGATTAATCGGTAGTCGAGGGTCCGCCGTCGAGATAAACTCTTGGCGTTTTGTGCTTGGCGGATTTCCGCCAAGCGGCCGCCAAGGGTCCGCCAAGACCGCCAAGCCACCGCCGAGCCGATTTTTAGATGTGTACAGTTTTTTTTTTTTTTTTTTTTTTTTGCAATTTTTTTTTTTTTTATTTTTTTTATTTTTTTTTTGAATTGCCAACGGGTCCATAGTCTAGTTGGTTGAATGTGAATTGCCAACGGGTCCATAGTCTAGTTGGTTGAATTGCCAACGAGATAAACTCTTGGCGTTTTGTGGGATACTATTCAAAATAATGATCGTTTTTGTTATTTATTGCCAATGGATTTTCATTGACATCAAAAAAATTAAACATCAATAATGAAAACGATCGTTTGTCGGATACTATTCAAAAAAATATATTTAGACTAAATTTTTTCATATTTTTAATATTATTTATATATATATATATATATATATATATATATATATATATTATTATTATTATTATTATTATTTGAGTTTATGTTAGTCTAGTGACGTAGTGTATTTTGTTACTTAAATTATTTAAAACTTATTAAAAAAACTGTGATTTGTAATTTTGTTTAATTAATTTAAATATTAAATATAAAAAAATAAAAATCCGCCGAGATTCCCGATTAATCCCGATTAATCATCCTTGGCGCTTGATGGTCGTCTGCCGACCAGCGAGCGCCGAGCGATTTCTGGAACATTGGTATGAAGTCTCTAAGGCATGTATCTTCTGACTACGGACAAATCGGATCAGATACCGGTGGCCCGATAAACCTACCATATCTCATAACTTTTAAAGGTATATATATAAAGCATATTGCTGAAATAGAACTGACTCTTGGGAATATGCCCAACCATTTAATGCATCCGTCAGTTATCTTTAATAGTTCTAATATCTAACATATCACAATAAGGTGACACGTGTCATCATATTTTTTTTTTAATAGTTTTTTATTCTATTTCAACCCAAATTACACCCATTATGGAAGAAAAATATAATTGACCCCCAAAATATTTTATTTATTTTGTGTGGGGACCAATTTCATGAATCCAATTACACCTATGTATGGAACAAATAATATAATTTGACCCCCCAAAATAATCACAATATCTTATTTATTTGGTATAAATTTTTAATGATGGATCAATTCCATGAATGCTTATTAATTATAATGTATATATCCATAATGGACAAATTTCATGAGCATTTATTAATTATAATGCATATATTAACATCAATATATTTGCGACCATATCATGATTATATAATTGATTTTAAACGTACATGTGCGCAAATTCTATTTAAACAAATTATATAAAACATGTAAAAAATGGTATAAAGTCCCGTGCAATTATTGCGCGGAATATTGCTAGTATGCTATTAAGTCTTAAGGGAAACAAAACAATAAGAAAAAAATTATATAGAGAGAAAATTACCTAGTATTGAGCCACTATATTTTTTGTTTTTCTTGAAGATCACGTTGCAAAATTCTTGTATGCTATTTAGTATCAAATACTTCAAAATAAGCATTATTTATAAAATACTAATAAAACAAAATTAATTAAAAACACTAAGTATTCTGAAATAAGAAAACTTGTTGACAAACACCGAATATAATGATTACGGCCAACAAGGCCATACAAAATATTTAATGGGCTCTTTGTGTAAAATTAATGTTTGCGGCCATGCACCGAATTTTTAATTGGCTCTTTCTTGACAAACACACTAAATATTTACGGCCAACAAGGCCATACAAAGTATTCTGAAATAAGAAAACTAATTCTTGGAATGATTAATTAAAATTAATGGGCTCTTTGTGTAAAATTACACTCATCAAAATATTTAATTTTTCAAATTCGGTCAGCAAAACTCACTGCCTCTTTCCCCCCAAGTACTACTACTACTACTTGACAGCTCAGCCTCTTCAAATTTCTCACAATTTTTCAAATTATTTTCACCAGTCAATTTTACATCAAAATTTATATCCATATCTTGATTATAATTATAATTTGGTCTGATTTTAATCGAATACTGATGCAGTATCAGGAACTCGATCCCGAGGCAATGGACAAAGCAAAGACTTGCAGTTTATTTTGAAATTTTCAAATGGGCAATTAGGCCTAAATTTAATATGGGTTTATGTTGATCAAAATTTAAATGTATCAATTAAGGAAAGGAAAGGAAAATAAATCATACTTGTTCATCCTTGGAAAGGTTTTATGTTCTCCAAAAAAAAATTATCGTGTGGCTTTTTCTTCTTTGGATTATTTCCGTTTAATTATTTCTCTGTGCCATTTTCTCTGTACTCTCGATGAAAGATGAATCACGAGAAATTAATAACAGGAGATTAAACAGTGCTAATTAGACTAATAAGGAAGAACGAGGCTTCTAGTTGATTGAATTAGAGCTTAATTAAGCCTCAATTTGATTGAGTTGGCAAATTAAGAGGCGCTCTCAGAAATTAGACCAAACTATTTATAAATTCCTTTTTTTTTTTTGAAGAAAATATTTATAAATTCCTTGAAATAGAGAAAGAGAGAACTCGCGAAAAGACAAATCACCGCATTTGAAACAAGATAAAAGTCTATATACGTCGTCCTAGGTGTCATTCGCCATTAATGGAGTGATCTGATTTCCTCCTCTCCTTGGTTTTCGATTAAACGGTAAACATGATACATCCCACCTCTCTAAAACGGTAAAAAGCAACAAATAGCGACTTTTTCCCGACATAATTGTCGTAAGCCATCTTCATCGTCATTCATATTTACCGACATTATATGAAGATGAACATTGCACACTACACAATAAATTTGTTTTCTTTGCTGTTTTTGCAGGGTTGAATTGACCATTATTTCATATCGATCTAAAAAGTGAGTCCAATTTCATCTAATGTAATTTGAAAGAAAGCCAGACATGTCCTTTTATATATTTACTCTCAATCTTAGAAAAAAAAGTTAACTTTTTCAAAAATTAATTACCTGATTCAATCAAGACTTGGATTGAGGCGACAAACTTTTTCGCAGCATTCAAATTCGTCCATTTCGATTAGAATTAGCTCTGGAGAGTGGAGACCCCCAACTAGATGTTATTTTTGTCATGAAAAAAACACAAACATACACAACATTTATAGGGAAACCATGAGGGCAACAGCAAATTGGACATAATTACAAAATGATTTATTCAGCTTTTCAAAGGCTGAAAGAGAGCCCGCATTTTTTCGTGTGACGAAAAAATAATTATGTAAATTGGCTTCAAGCATGAAATTCTCCAGCGTGGATAGAAAATATGCTTGTTTCAGAGAATTTAAGATCAGCACATTTGAGAACTGGAGAAGGTGAAAAATTCAGCAAGGATTTTGTAGGGTTTATTGCTCCAGATAAGAGCGTAAAATAAAAATGTGAATAAATAATGTGTAAAATGAGTGCAAAATAGTACGTCGCTAAACGAGTGTAAAATGAATGATTCAACTAATTTAAGTAGTTATTTATGTGACTTCATCACATATTTACATTTTTTTGGATCCATATAAATTATACTTATAAATAAGGTCAAGTGACTCTCAGATGAAGAATAATAAGAATTGAGGAAATTTATTTTTGTAATTTCACAATCTTTTTGTAATTATTGTATTAGGTTTTGTAGCCTAGTCTAACTGTATGCATTATCCTATAATAATTACTTTTTTTACGTTTCTTACACATCACAATGTAACAGGCTCGCCAAAAAGAAAATTATTTCTCCATTAAATTACGGAATCACAATGATTTTTCTTAATATTACTTCGTTTATTTTTAGTTTGAATTTTATGAATGTGTAGGTGATAAATTAGCTTGGCTAATCCTCATAGTTCTAACTAAATAAGAAAGACAATTTCATATATCAATATATAATATATTTAATTATAATTCTTGAATTATGCTATTTCCTTTTACAATATTCATATAAAAAAAATGTTTTGAGGAAACTGGTAGATTTACTATATCTCTCAGTAAATATATTTTTATTTTCTGTTTGTTCATTTGTTGATACGATTCTCTAGAGACATGATTGAAACTTGGATGCAAGAAAACTATGCTTACAAATGCACGAAACTACGTTTGTTTGTTTCTTGATATTATTGTTGAGAAAAATTCTCTTCTATCATATGTGTGATTGAGAATAGAGTATTTGCACGGATCACCACTGATCAAGACACAAAAAATTTAACTTGGTTAGGCCAAAAATGCCAACGTCCAATAATTTCTATTATATAAATAGGATTACAATATTTCTTCACTTCGCACGGTGGCTTACAAAATAAACACACTCAATTAAGCTCTCTTTCTCTCTTCTCACTTTATCTTGTGGATCTCTCTTTGAATGTTGATTATTTGTGATCTTTCTTCGATCTATCTAAACTCTCTACAAATGATCGCCTTTTATAGTGTAGAGGAATGTCCAAGTTCAAGAAGTCAATACATGCATTAGAATTAATTGCATAGTATTCAAAGCATCACCATAAATTTTAGATACATGAACATGCATCTCTTCTTGGTTTTATTTATCAAGGTTAATCTTCCCAATTAATACAGAAGTATCCCAACAAAATCTCCGTCATTACACCAGCTCCTTGACAACAATCTTCGAATTTCTTGGAAGATATGTCCTTGGTCATCATATCGGACCAGTTCTAGTTCTCATCAGTGTGGATTTTGTCAACTTGTAGATGCTTTTCTTCAATGACATCTCTAATCCAATGATATCGAGTGTCTTCGTGCGGTAATGGAATCTTGCATTCCGTGCCAAGAAATTTAAATGGGTTGGATTTACATGAACCAACATATGATTTTATCATATGAATCATTTGAACCATGTCTATATGAGTTAATGATGAATTGTTATTCTTAAATGGGCTGGGTTTACATGGACCAACTCATATGTCTATAATTGAAAAGTTAAAAGAATTTTGGTCCATCGTGGACCAAGTTCACTCATTTTTTTTTGTCTCAATTAAATATGAGAAATTTACAAAAACATCTTAAATTTTTGTATATTGTAAAAAACACTTTAATTTACATATATAGTAATTGAAAATAAATTGTTATTTTTTATTAGCTTTAAAAAATCCTAATTTTTGTACAACATATAATAATTAAAAAATAATTACAATTATATGTTATATTATATCATTTAACAAATCATACATCATAAATATTTGAGTTTTTATATTTTTTCTAAAAAATAAAACAAAATAATAATAAGATGAACAACAATATTAAAAGAACACCTTGCAAATATTTAAAAAAAATAAAAGATCATGGAACTATTAAATAAAATAAAATGTGAACGAAAATAAAGAACTTGATGTCTAAATACATATTCTTCTATCAATACATTTTTAATTTGTTTATATTATTGTTTTATTTTATTATTATCTGATGTTAGTTTTTCATAAATAATAAATAAAATATTAAAATTATATAAACGCAATATGTAATAATTTAATTTTTTTTAAATCACTACATGTTAAGAAATGTTAGGGGATTAATGTTCGGACAATAAGACAAAAAAATATAGTATGCAATTACGTATTAAGAAAAAATTAAATCAACAAATTTAAATGGGTTGGATTTTACATGAACCAACATATGGTTTTTATCATATGAATCATTTGAACCATGTCTATATGAGTTAATGATAAATTTTTATTCTTAAATGGGTTGGGTTTACGTGGACCAACTCATATGTCTATAATTGAAAAGTTAAATGAATCTTGGTCCATCGTGGACCAAGTTCACTCATATTTTTTTTGTCTCAGTTAAATATGAGAAATTTATAAAAAAGTTCTTAAATTTTGTATATTGTAAAAAACACTTTTATTTACATATATAGTAATTGAAAATAAATTGTTATTTTTTATTAGCTTTAAAAAATCCTAATTTTTGTACAACATATAATAATTAAAAAATAATTATAATAGTATGTTATATTATGTCATTTAACAAATCATATATCATAAATATTTGAGTTTTTATATTTTTTCTGAAAAATGAAACAAAATAATAATAAGATGAACTACAATATTAAAAGAACACCTTGAAAATATTTAAAAAATAAAAGATCATGGAACTATTAAATAAAATAAAATGTGAACGAAAATAAAGAACTTGATGTCTAAATACATATTCTTCTATCAATACATTTTTAATGTGTTTATATTATTATTTTATTTTGTTATTATCTGATGTTAGTTTTTCATAAATAATAAATAAATATTAAAATTATATAAACGCAATATGTAATAATTTAATTTTTTTTAAATCACTACATGTTAAGAAATGTTAGGGGATTATTGTTCGAACAATAAGACAAAAAATATATAGTATGCAATTACGTATTAAGAAAAAATTAAATCATGACAAACTCGAAAAGTCCCGCGCAATTGCGCGGGGAAAATGCCAGTTATGTATAATTCTAACAAAATTCTTGCTTCCATTGAATGCCACATCATCAAGTTAATATGGGCCATTAGATCATGTTCAAAATGTCTAAATTAATTAATTATTCATTTGAACATGGTTTATATAAACCAACAAAAGTAAAAATTACTTGAACTTTGGTCCATTGTGGACCAAATTCATTCATTTTTTGGTCTCAATTAAATATGGAAAAAAAAACACTAATTATTTTTAATATTGTAAAATCCCCCCTAAATTTACGTATAGTAATTAAAGTAAATTGTTATTTTTTTATTTAAAAAAATCCTACGTTTTTGTAGCAATTAATAATTCAAAAATAATCATTATTACAAGTCATATTTATATAATTTTAATATTTCATACATTATATTATGACTTTTATATTTTTTTACTCAAAAACTAACATAATTTAATAATAAGATAAAAGACAATATTAAAATAACACCTCGCAAATATTTAAAGAATAAAATATCTTGAAATTATTAAAAATATACATGAAATGGAATGAAAATAAAAAACTAGATGTTTAAACATATATTTTCTATCAATATATTTTCAAGGTGTTTATTTATTGTTGTTTATTTTTTATTATCTGATGTTAGTTTTTCCTGAATAATAAATATAATATTAAAATTATATAAACACAACATGTAATAAATTTTTTTTAAATCACATGTTTAGAAATATTATGAATTATATATATATTATTATATCTTATGTATAAAGTTAAGAAATTTCTTGCAATTCTAGGCCTCCACGTCATCAAGGTCCTTTGTGTAAATTTTTTTTTTAATTTACATTTTGATCCTTTTAATTTATATTTTGGTCCTTTTTAGTTTTAAAATTTACATTTTGGTCCTTTTTTATATTTTGGTCCTTTTTAAATTACATTACGGTCCTTTTTTACATTTCGATCCTTTTTTATTTTACATTTTTGTCCTTTCTATTTACATTTTGGTCCTTTTTATATTATATTTCGGTCCTTTTTTACATTTTGATTCTTTTTCTTATTTTACATTTTTGTCATTTTTTATATTTTGGTCCTTTTTGTTTTAATTTATATTTTGGTCCTTTTTTATTTACATTTTTATCCTTTTTTCTTATTTTACATTTTTTACATTTGGCCTTTTTATCTTATTTTACATACATATTAAAATTTGCGAATATGTCATGATTATATTAATCGATTTTAGAAACGCCTGAACAAATGTTATTGGTACAAATTATACTAGAAAATAATATCCGTGATAGACTAATTTCATGAATCTTATGCATCTATTGACATCATGATATTTGCAAATATGTCATGATTAGATTAATTTAGTTCAAACGCATGCGCGTTAACTCGCACACGCGTTAATTCTATTTAAATAATTATATAAAATACATCCCGCGCAATTGCGCGGGGATAAAGCTAGTACTTATATATAAAGTAAACAAAATTCTTGATCATACATGAGGCCACATCACCTCCTTTACATTTTACTCCTTTTTTTGGTTTATTTACATTTTGGTCCTTTTATATTTATATTTTTGTCCTTTTTTACGTTTTGGTCATTTTTTCTTAATTTATATTTTGGTCTTTTTTTTTGGTTTATTTACATTTTGGTCCTTTTTTACATTTTGATCCTTTTTCCTATTTTGTATTTTGGTCCTTTTTTACATTTTGATCATTTTTTCTTATTTTCCAAATTTTTTTTTAATTTGCTCATTGGGCAGGGTTATGTATGAAATTTCGTAAGTTCAATTTTTTTTTTTTACGCATTTTTTTTCCTTTAACATTTTGGTCATTTTTTTTTTGTATTTGCTCTTTTTGCACGCGTATATATGAAATTTTGTAACCTCAAATTTATGTAAGTTAATATATAATGCATCTATTGACATCAAATATATTTGCGAATATGTCCTGATTATATTAATCGATTTTAAAAGCACCTGAACAAAATCTATTGACATCAAATATATTTGCGAATATGTCCTGATTATATTAATCAATTTTAAAAGCACCTGAACAAATGCTATTTATACAAATTATATCAGAAAATAATATCCGTGATAGATTAATTTCATGAATCTTATGCATCTATTGAAATCATGATATTTGCAAATATGTCATGATTAGATTAATTTAGTTCAAACGCACGCGCGTTAATTCGCACACGAGTTAATTCTATTTAAATAATTATATAAAAAACATCCAGCGCAATTGCGCGGGGATAAAACTAGTTCTTATATAAATTAACAAGCGTATTTTGGATATTTTTCAATCTTCTAGTTTAAATAATAATTAATACAATACTCGAATAGAAAACTAATTTAGTTGACAAATTTCCAAAATAATTATATTTCCAACATACTCTTTTGAAAAGTCCATAGAATCACCCCAACACAAAAGTCCTCAATTTAATATAATATTTCAGGAGGGGTTTAGGGGTTTAGGGGTTGGATTGGCGAAAGGGTAGGTTTTCTCAGGCAAGATACTAGGTCGCACCTCTCCGGGTGGGGGGCCCCTAGGGGTTTCTCATCCAATCCCTCACTCTGTCTCACATAATCAATCTTCTTTCACTTCTTCTCACACCATTAAGAATAGATCTTACAACGAAGCCCTAAGAGAAAATCTACAGTACACTCAATCAAATGATAAGAAGAGGGCTGCCACTGAATCTGAAAATGGAGGAGTTAATAAAAGGAAGATCCAATGCTTCAAATGCCTCGAGTTTGGGCATATGAAGCATGAATGTCGCGACCCAATTAAGTGCAGAAAGTGCAAAAAAATTGGGCATGTTCAGTCAAGATGTGATCAAGATCCACCAAAAATAAACAAGACGGAGAAAACTTCCCCTTTTACAATTTCGAATCAAAACAAAAGGGAAGTTATTTACATCAATGAATCAAATAATCCTTATGAGTTATTACAAGGATGGGAGGAAATTGAAATCTGCATTAGGAGAATTCCTGAGAGGTATTGCAATCCTAAGGCCCTTGCTCCATTATTAGCCACTGTGGGGAGAATCAAAAGAATCAAGAGTGTAAAAGGTTACACCGAGATGAAAGAAGTCATAATTGATATCTCAAAGCTAAAGAATGGAGATTTGATAAATAAACACATACATATTGAAAATGGAGATGCAGTCTTCAACTTTCATGTGTTTTCCATTAAAAAAATAGCAAAGCCAATTCAAATCTGGAGACCAGTTCAAGCTATAAAAAAGAAGAAAGAGTGGGTTGTGATTAAAGACTCAAGAAGATCTGTAAATTCATGCAAAGAGATGGTGATTTACGTACCGATTCCTTCTCCTTTCTCCTCATCCCAAATGGACACTCAATTCCAAGAGTCACCTGAAAAAATGAACATGAATTCTTATTTCAGTGAAAATTCACCAACAAAGTTAGATTTTGGGAGAGAAATCACCACCGTCAAAAGAGATTCTCCAAATCATGAGGAAGATGTGACAGGAAAAAATCCCATTTCAGTCCCTGATATGTTAACAATCCTTCCAACAAACCATCGAGTGGGTGTAGAAGAACCAAATATAGCAAATCCAAGTACTAACCTGCAAATTCTCAGAAGGAGTGAAAGATTAAAACATAAAAGAGGTGAAAGTTCAAACTCCACAAAGCGCATCTCCGACGCTTTGGCAAGAGCGCTGACTTCTTTTCTCCGTTGGTTCGCCTTTCGCCTCCTGGTCCAGGCTTGTAAGCCCTTCGGTCTTAGAGTGCAGCCATCTCTCTCTCCACCTGGCGGAGCGTCAAGTAGCCACCAAGAAGAAGAGGTGAAGCACCGAGGATGAAATAATTCAATATAAAGAAATTCAACATGGATTTGCCAAAGGAAATAGAAATAAAAAAGGGACTAAAGTGAATATAGAAAAAGATAAATTGTATTTGGAGGAAAAAGATATCTATGATGTACTGGAATCAGTAGGAATTATGGTCAATCAAGATATGATTGACATAATCAAAAACCTAGGAAAAAAAGAAAATGATATAAAATCAAATGATGTGCTAATGATAGAAGCATCTCAGGCTGAAATTGAGGAGGGTCAAATAAAATCTGATGAAGCATAAATCATTAAAAATATTAAGTTGGAATGTTAGGGGTTTAAATGCTAGAAAAAAAAAGCTCAAATAAGGAATAATATAATTGAAATTCAACCTGACTTAGGTTGCTTGCAAGAAACCAAATTAGATGATTATAATGTCCAATTAAATAAGGAGATTGTTGGTACTCAACTAGATGGATATGAAACCCTAAATGCTCAAGGTACCTGTGGGGGTATTCTTTTAATGTGGAGTAAAAATCTCTTTGATTTATTAAATGTGGAGAAAAAGGTATACTCATTGAGTATCATGCTGAAATGCAAATGGGACAATAAAAAACTAAAATTAACTGGAGTTTATGGTCCCCAATTAATTAGAGAAAAGGAATGTTTTCTGGATGAATTAAGGGAATTAGAAGGAGATCAAGCTATTCCATGGTTGATCATGGGGGATTTCAACATGGTAGCAAGTATCTTAGAAAGAAAACATGCTGAGAATAGACACTGGGAAGGGATTCACCTATTCAATTCATTTATAAATGATTTAAACCTAATCAATTTACCCCTTAATGGAAGGGATTTTACATGGGCAAATAGTACTACAATGGCTAGAATTGACAGATTTTTATTCAATCTTTCATGGTCAAATCTTTTTCCAAATTCTTCCCAAAATGTCCTTCCAAACCTAAGTTCAGATCATTGTCCTATATTATTGCAATCCACAGCCTCATTCCCAATCTTTCAAGGGTTTAGATATGAGAATGCATGGCTAGATATAGAAGAAGATAATGAAATAATTTTATCACATCTCAAAGCCTCTAAAGGAGGGTCTTTCAAGGAATTAAACCAGAAATTAATGAAATTAGGGATAAATCTAAGAAGATGGGGAAAAAATAGAAGAAAAAATCTCAATATTCAAACAGATAATTGCAAATATGTGATTGAATGGTTAGATAAAAAGGAGGAAAATCATGCTTTATCACAGTTAGAGATGTGGCTGAGAAATATGATTAAAAGGAGATATGAGGACATCATACAAGAAAAGTATGAGCATTGGAAAATTAGGGCAAAAAATAGATGGATCAAGGAGGGTGATGCTAACACCAAATTTTTCCACAATTATGCCACTATAAAGAAAAATAAACTTATGATATCGACACTTACTGATCATGAATCAAATCAAGAGGTGGCAGATCATAAGTCCAAAGCTAAAGTACTATTTGAATTTTATAAAAATCTAATTGGTACAGATTCTCAAGTCAATTTGCAAAATCCAGTTATTAAAGTTGCGAAAATATACTCTTCTCAAAGAGATATCTTGCAAGACTTGGAATTGCCAATTCAAATGGAGGAATTAGATCATGTTGTGAAGAAATGGAAAAAAGGAAAGTCCCCTGGCCCTGATGGATTAAATGGCGAATTTTAAAAAAAATTCTGGCCATATATGAAAGAAGAAATATTTGATATAATAAGTGCTCGAAATGGAAATGATGATCTGGGAGGATTTGAAATTTCCTACATAGCCTTATTGCCAAAAAAAAGAGAATGCATATTTGGCCAAAGATTTTAGGCCAATTAGCCTAATTTCAGGAATTCAAAAGTTAATTTCAAAAACATTGGCAAATAGATTGAAAAAAGTTATCAATGAAATGATTCTGCCCAATCAGCGGGATTTTTGCAAAATAGAGAAATTGGAGAATGTTACATATATGCCCAAGAATCAATTTTTAGAGCCAATGTTAATATTTAAAGCAGATGTACACAAAGCCTTCGACACCGTTAACTGGGATTTTATAATGGAAATCATGGCAGTGAGAGGATTTGGCTCTAGATGGTTAAATTGGTTAAGAAATTGGATTTTTGGAGGTGCTACAAAAATTATACTTAATGGGGTCCCAGGTAAAAGTATACATATGAAGAGGGGTGTCAGACAAGGAGATCCCCTATCTCCACACCTCTTCATAATTGTAATGGACTCCTTAGCTAGAATGATAGAAGCATAATTGGGAAATAAAGGATTCATAGATAGACCAATTCATGATGGCAATTTGGTACTTTTCTATGCAGATGATCCTCTTATAATGCTGAAACCAGACATTATACAAGCTAGGAGAATTAAAATGATACTTAACTCATTTGGAAATAGTGCAGGATTGGTAATTAATTACGATAAATCAGAATTCTCTATTATACCATGTAATGATCAAGAAATAAGGGAAATTGAAATAGAATTAGGATGCCCTTATGTGACCCTACCTATCATGTATTTAGGGTACCCTTTGAGCGATAAAAAACCTAGAAAACAAGATTATAATGTTATAATTGAGAAGATGAGTAAAAGACTCGAAGGATGGAAAGGGGCACTTTTAGGAATCGGAGGGAGATTGACTTTGGTAAATTCAGTTCTCTCCTCAATCCCAGTTTACCATTTTATGGTATTTAAATTTCCTAAGTGGGCAATTAATGAAATGGAGAAGATCAGGAGATTGTTTTTCTGGAGAGGAAATGACAATAAAGATTTCAACCTAGCTTCTTGGGACTCAGTGTGTCGACCTAAAAAATTTGGGGGGTTGGGAGTAATAAAATTGGACAACTTCAATCAGGCTTTACTCCAAAAGTGGTTGTGGAAATACTATGTGAAAGATAAGGGATTGAGTTGGCAAGAACTAGTGCCTCCATTAGCAGAAAAAGTCATTGATGGAAAAAAAATATATATAAGACTCTCACTTTTGGAGAGAGTTACAATCATATTTAAATTTCTTTTGGAGATCACTAACATTTGTAATTGGAAATGGAACAAAAATTAGTATGTGGTACAATAATTGGGGGGGAGGATTATTGTACCAGGAATTACCAAATTTATTTGAAATGGCAATTAAACAAACTGGTACTTTGTTTCAATTCAAGTCTCTGGGAAATTTAAGAGGGGCATTTGCTGAAACACTAAATACTAAAGCTGTGCTTGAATTGAGATGGTTGGAAAGAAAGATGAATGAAATAAAACTGGACCCTAAAATCCAGGATGAAGTTAAATGGAATTGGGACCCAAAAAATTCTTTCTCTACCAAAAATGCATATGAGATAATAATGAAAGGAGTGCATTCACATTCTGATCTGGGTCAATTATGGAACTTAAAAATACCAGGAAAAGCTATAATCTTTCTTTGGTTACTAAAACAAAATAAAATATTGACTCAAGATAATCTAACAAAAAGTATGGTAATTACTAATAGATGTTACCTATGTTTGAAGCAAGCCGAATCGGTTGAGCACTTGATGTACCACTGTAGCTTTCTTCAGCTTCATTGGGAAGAATTAAGATCGAAATTCCCTCTGATGAATGAATTGAACCACACTGTAGATGGTATGCTCGAAGATCTAACTAGAAAAAAGCTTGATTCAAAAAGTAGTCAACTATTTGTAGCTTTTTTGTACGGTACCTGGAGAGAAAGGTGCCGGCGAGCTTTCTTAGAGGGGCGAAAAGAGGGATCAGTTCTGCTGGAGGAGATAGTAAAAGATTGGTTCTTATTTCAGAGAATCGGTAGAAGAAGGGATGAAGAACAGGAGGGGGGAGTTAATGGCGATGTATCAAGAATTGAGGGTGATGAGCGCACAGAAGAATAGGAAATGGGGATTGAAGAGGAAGAGATAAAATGTGGGCATGGGCTGATTATTAATTGGGGCTGTATTATAAAAGCCTGATGTGGAGATGAATGTAGTTTTAAAATATCTTCATTATTTTTGGGTTAGGGATTAATGTGCTTAAGAGAGGATAGGTAGGTATAGAGCTTATTCATTTCTGATCCTTGTGGTGTGTATATTTGAACATTGTTTCTTTCATTTATATTTATTTATTTATTTTGGAAGAGAGGCATCGAACTCTCTCCAAGTTTACTCAAAAAAAAAAAAAAAGTCCTCAATTTGCAAACATTCGTCATTCCTGATACATTCCAAATACCAACTCGAATATAAATTATATAATCATGAAAATACAAAAATAAAAAGAAATCAAATACAAATGTAACTCCCGCTCGAATGAACATGACTGACCTCGTTAAACTGCTTAATCCCCTCACTAACGGGTTTGATCCCCAAACCCGATAAGCTCACATTCCTTCCCCGTTAAACCTAACTTCACCAACCACTTTATACTCGCTCTCGCTCGAGTCCACCTCAACGGGCATTCGAGCTATCAACTTCCCAACCCCCTTAGCGGGTACATCAGCCACTGAGAACCTGTAAACTAGTAACCGCCCCGGTTTTTAAAGCAGCATGTTTACTTACTCTTCGTTTGCACGAAGATGATTAACCAACCGTTCTACACCTTTAATTTAATGAGCAAATATTAAATTAGTGAATTATTGAGGGCTTATGCATAAATTTGCCAAAACTATGTATTAAGCACGCACTCAAGTAATTAACCTTCTTTACTGCTATTAAAATACTGAAAGTAATGCAAAAAAAATAGAATAACAGAAATAGTTCTTGTTCACATCAGCAAATAAAATTTTAACAAAATCAAATGAGCTAAACTGGAGATCTCCCTGGCCCATCCAAAACAACCTATAGGACGCCTCCATTTAAATTTTCTAACTGTCGGTTGTTAGTTGTTAGTTATTACTCAATGAACTCAAATTTTAGGACTTATTCGTATATACCCCTGAACACATAAGTTATCAAAATTCTTTCTATTTTTTTTTTTCAAAAGTCAGATAAGTAAAATGATTCTTAATGCCAGTACCTTATTTTTTCGCAATTTCCTTAAAAAACAGGAGGGTTTTATGCAATTGTCAACAATGCATGGGTTTTTTTGCAACTTAGAAATGTTGCAATGGATATATATTTTTTTCAAGCAAAAGCAGACATGATTGAAGAATTTTATTTTATTTTATTCCATGATCATAATATGTCTATGCAAACTGTTGTGATTCGTGTGTTAAGCATGATCACTCGTTTATGTGTGTTTATTAAACATAAAAATGGCATGATACGATTGCAGTTCTTATAAAACAAGTATGAATTATATTTCAGTGTTTATATTCCTTTCATGTTGTCATAATCTTTCAAGGACAACTTATAGTTAATTTAATGCTTTTATAAGAAAAATATATATGTTAATGTATGTTTTTACTATCGAAAAATATAAATATATTTAGGTCATTGGAGTAAATCATAAAGAAATGGTATAATGGAAGTGGCTACACTTAATAGATTTATTTATTGAGTTTGGGGAGATCTCTTAGTACGATTTGGACGATATTGTTATTCCTAAAACTACCCGCGATCTTGACGTACTAATTCTCGGTGTCTTGTACGGGCCGCCGCCAGATCAAATTGTTGAACAATTACAAATGTGGTGTATTGAATGATATGAGTTGGTTTAGATTCAGGGTTCAGATGGAATAAATTAGTCTTAATAAATGTGTTGCATTATGAATTTATATAACTTTTTCATCATGATACTCTTTACGTGACGTTTGAAAACAAAATTGTGTTAGTTTAAACTTTTATCCCTTCTCAGCAAAAGTAATAATTCATATTTTAGTACAACTTTTCTCTCGATCGAAAAACTTAATCCTGATGTATTTATTATAATATTATAAATATTACATAATTTTGAATCTTATTATGAAAATTAATGATTTGATCAAACACTCAATCCTGATGTATTTGCTATTTATATTAAAAACCTTAAATTAGTTTGAATGCAATTATAAGAATTAATGAATAATGCAACCAATTATCCTTTCTCGGATTATTTTGAAATTTGTGCTACATTGAAAAAAAAAATAATGTTTATTTTGCTATTAGAAAATTTGGATAAAAATTTGTCCCCATGCATTATCCTAAAATTGCCAGAGAACCATAGATGATATAAAATAGGAAAATATATCTTGCCCTACAAAACTGATCCCAAGACCCTTGATGAGTTGGCAAAAAGGAATTAAAAGGATTTATTAGCATTTATAATTGACTTACTTAAATGTTAATTGATACGTCAATAATTAATAATATGTTAATATTAATACCGTTGCATCCCTTCATTAGGGATTAAAAGGATTTATTATCTTGCAACTTATGTAAGAGATTATGTAAGAGACGACTATAACCCTCCTAATCTCAGATCACATTAATCTGGTCGAGTTGGTAATTCCCTTGCATCCCTTCATTGCTATATATTTCAATCTTTTTTACTTCATATGATTATGGAAATTCTCATTGGAGAGACCACATTAATCAAAGCACAATATATATGTTTATTATATGCTCGTGCAAATTCTCCTAAGATTTTTTAAGACTAATTTGACCAAAGAAAAGAACTCCACAACCACAACAAGAATGAAAGCATGCTCATGATCTGTACGACTACTACATGTCAAGCCCTTGCAATCAGTATATATGCCAATCCATTGTTTTGAAGAGATTGTGAAAATATGCTAAATTTGTGTACAAAACTTGCTTGTGAAGGCTCAAGCGAAATAGATCCAAAGATGGATATGTCAAACAGTTCCGGTTCAAGAGAGTAAACCTAAACCATCATCTTCTTTCAAAGGATTAATTTTTTGATTCCCATGTTTATATTTTTACTTGTATTTGAAATTGAAATTATCAATTCATTTAGTAGGATTCTGTTTTGCTTATTCATAGTCCATAGATTGAAATAATATAATAGGATTATGAATTTATGATATACAAGATTATGTTTGAATTGAAGTGAAGCAGAGTTTTATATTTTATTCACGACTAATATGAGAGTAAAAACAAATATAAAGTTGAATATGATAATCCAAGAAAAAACATTTCATAATTGTGTACGAGTATTATCTAACAACAATGAAAACTTAAAGAAGATAGATATGAGCAACACTTTTAGTTTTAACTTTTAGCAATGATTTAGCGTTTCATTTTCTTAATTCCTTCTCCCACATTATGAACAACGAAACATAATATGGACTACAAAACCTAACGTTAAGTAGATTTCTTAGTACTATTGAAATTACATAATTTAAATTTTGTAAAATAATTACCGTTTGGAATTAGGAATTGCATAATTTAAATTTTGTGAAATAATATTATTGAGGTTATGTTATATTAATACCTGATATATGGTTAATATTATTTGGCATTATGTAAGAACTAAGAAACGTAAAAAAATATTTATTACAGGATAATGCATCTAATTAGTCTAGGCTATAAAACCTAATATAATAATTACGGAAAGATTGTGAAATTACTTGATTATATTTTGTTTAATCAGTTTTCTCTAATATATATCTTAACACCTTAACACGACTCATAAACAACGCATAATCAATCATAATTGGCCCATATCTTTTTCTCGTATTTAATAATGAGAGATGCAATTAGCACACTATGATTAAAAATAAATTTCCTTATTTCTTCATTTGAGAGTCACTTTACATTATTTAAAAATAATTATATGGACCCAAAAAAAATGTAAAAAATGTGATGAAGTCACATAAGTAACTACTTAAATTAGTTGGATCATTAATTTTACACCTTAAAAAAGAGAGTAAATAAACCCTACAAAATCGTTGCTGAATTTCTCACCTTCTCCATTTCTTTTATGGAATCAAATGGGTTGACCTTGCACTCTCCGAAAAGTACAATTATATAATCTTTTATCTACATTACTGTATCACAATTGCGTTTAACTTTGATCTTTTTTATTTTGGTCTGGTTTTATAAGATCTCGTAATAATAATTGTCAAGAACCTTCGAAAATACACAAAATCAGGCCTATATATGTTAAGAAGACGATTCTGACAATCACTGGAGAAGAACAGTAGATACACAACTGGAGGATATATGGCGACAAATGGAGAGTACAACGGCTCCTATCCGTTAGGAACTGACTCAATGAGTTATTATGAGAATGGGCCTCAGAATATGTATTTGGGCTTTAGTAAAATAGTAGTTAGGATTTATTGTAACAAATAATTAAGCAGTATGTACATCATGTGTCCATCTGTGTAATGAGTCAAATGTAGCGGTTGAGGTTAGGTGAGGATTAGTGATGTTAATCCTCTATAAATAGTTAGTTTATCTCTGTAAACATTAAGAAAAATTTTAAATACAAAACACTTCATTACAGTTTTCATGGTATCAGATTATTAGGCATACGCCAAATTTACTTTCGATCCTGTCCTTTCCGCCAAAATTGCTGACACTCACTCAAGAAAAGTTCAAGACTTTGCTTCAAGACTTTGCCGTAGACTCAAATTGCTTCAAGACGAGTTCAAGAACTTAGCTTCACTGGTTCCAACCGTTACAAAGACTGGTACCAACTATTCTTTACACTCTCCAGTTCACAACATCTCTAGTTCAGTAGTAATATAGCTAAGTTTTTCAAGATCCGATAACCCGTTAAGCTGAAATTATTCAGTTTAACCCAAAAACTCTACAAATTGCAAAAATACCTTTTTTTTTTCAAGTTCTCAACTTCTTCAAAGAGTCTCGCTTAGTTATACTCTTCCTTACTATCTTTCTTCTCAGAGTAATATCGTTGATTTTCCAAGATCCGATAACCCGTTAAGTTGAAATTATTCATTTTAACCCAAAAATTCTATAAATTCCAAAAACACCCTTTTTCAAGTTTTCTCTCTCACAATTCTTTTACAGTTCCATCCACAAACTTCCTAAAATATCACAATTCAAAATCTTTTTCCAAAATTCTCAAAAATGAACACATCTCCTCCAATAACACCAAATACGTCAGACATGTCTTCCAATTCTACCTTCAAGATAGTATCTTTTCCACATCCAATACCAATCAAACTAGACAAAACAAATTATCTCATGTGGAAATCAAACGTAACACCTGTTCTTCGAGGTTACAATTTACTCTCTCATCTCACTCCTCCATCGTCTGAGTCTCCAGGATTTAATCAAGATTCTTCAAATACTCTTTTTCTTAATTGGCAAGCTCAAGATTCTCTTATTCTAGCATGGATTCTTGGCTCTCTCACTGAATCTATTTTGATTCAAGTTCTCAACTGTGATACAACGCATGAGCTTTGGGCTGTAATTCAAAATGCTTACTCCTCAGCATCCATGGCTGGCATCATGGAATTAAGAAATCAGCTTAACACAACGCCAAAAGGTAATCTGAGCATCTCAGATTACTTTACCAAAATTCGATCCATTGCAGATCAATTGAAATATCTTGGTGATCGAGTTGAAGAAAAAGATATCATTATAGCAATAATGAATAATCTTGGTGATGAATATGAGGGGTCGTATTATGGAATCACTTCGAGTAAGGAATTTCTATCTCTCTCTGACATTCAAGGAATTCTTCTTACTCATGAAAGAAAGATAAACAAGAAGAATCAACTTCAAGCTATCTCTTCTCACAATCCACAAGCCTTAACTCATACAGTTCAATCTGTAAATTCATCACAACCAAGACCTTCGTTTCAACCATCAAATTACCAACCTCAACAAACCAATTCACAACCCTGGAGACCTCCATTCAAGAAAAATAAAAACAAATGGAAAAACAATTCCAATAACAATCAACAATTCAATCCAAATCAACCATTTAATCCCTATGCGTGCCAAATCTGCAAACGAACTAATCATACGGCTGATAAATGTTACTTTCGAGATCCAAATAATCCAACATTTGGTAACAGACCCCCTATTCCACGACCACCAATGGCATATCTTGCCAGACCTTATAATCCAACAACCTTCTCTAATCAACCAATTCACTCACCGTATACACAACCTCCGACTGATTGGTTCTTAGATTCTGGAGCGACACACCATCTCACTCCCGATCTCAACAACCTATCTTCACATCAACCTTATACTGGTTCAGATCAAGTTCAAGTGGGTAATGGAGCAGGTTTGCATATTTTAAATACTGGTTCATCATTTCTAAACACTACTAATAAATCATTTCATTTAGAAAACATCTTACATGTACCCTCTATAACTAAGAATTTAATCAGTATTAATAAATTTGTCACTGATAACAATGTATATGCTGAATTTCATCCTGATTTATGTTTGATAAAGGATCCAGCAACCAAGGCTATCATCCACCAAGTCAAGGCTGTTGATGGATTGTTCTCACTTCCAAGTACCTCATCTTCAAGTGAATCTTTCTCTTTGAGTCATGTTGCTTTCTTAGGAGCTAAAGTGTCGCCTAATATCTGGCATAAGAGATTAGGTCATTCTTCCTCAGATGTATTGTTTACCTTAACTAAAAATCAGTGTATTTCTGTTAGTTCTAATAAGATTGAACTGTGTAATGATTGTTGCAAATCCAAATCCAAAGTTTTACCCTTTTCTGATTCTACCTTTTCTGCTACTTGTCCTCTTGAACTAGTTCACTGTGATGTATGGGGTCCCTCACAAATTACATCCAAAACTGGAAATAGTTCACTGTGATGTATCTTTCCAGAATTTAAACTACAAGCAGAAAATTTACTTTCTCACAAAATCAAGTGTATTCGATCTGATGGTGGTAGTGAATTCTTCTTTCTAAAATCAAAATTTCCTCAAATAGTTCATCAAACTTCCTGTCCATATACACCACAACAAAATGGACTATCAGAACGAAAACATAGACACATTGTTGAGCTTAGTCTTGCTAGTATGTCTCATGCCTCTCTTTCACTCGAATATTGGGATTATATTTTCTCTAGTACGGTGTTTATCATCAACAGACTTCCTACACAAGTTCTACAAAATCAATCACTCGAATAGTAGTTAGGATTTATTGTAACAAATAATTAAACAGTATGTACATCAGGTGTCCATCTGTGTAATGAGTCAAATGTAGCCGTTGAGGTTAGGTGAGGATTAGTGATGTTAATCCTCTATAAATAGTTAGTTTATCTCTGTAAACATTAAGAAAATTTTTAAATACAAAACACTTCATTACAGTTTTCAATATATAAGTTCTATAATATTTACATATGATTAAATTATTTTGAAGGGAGAATTAAAAGAAAAGGACACTACTTAGATTGAGATGGTGAACAGTGAACTTAGTTGGTTGCGGCTCAGTCCTCAAAACCTGGCTTCATAAACCAGGAAAATATGATTCCTTATTCAACTTTTGAGAAACTGAATCGCCGATTTTCAAATGCGGGAAACTCAATTCCCAATTTCATTGGAGAGAAACATTAATATCCAATTCTCAGTTTGGAAACTTGAAATGTAATTCTAGGTTTCGAAAAATCGAGAAAAAGTCGCTATTTGTTGTTTTTTTAATCGAAAACCAAGGAGAGAAGGAAAGCAAATCACTCCATTAATGGCGAATGACACCTAGGGCGACGTATATCGACTTTTGTCTTGTTTCAAATGCGGTGATTTGTCTTTTCGTGAGCTCTCTCTTTTCCCTGTTTCAAGGAATTTATAAATAGTTTGGTCTAATTTCTGGGGACGCCTCTTAATTTGCCAACTCAATCAAATTGAGGTTTAATTAAGCTCTAATCGAACCAACTAGATGTTGTATTATTTGTTTTAATGATATAAAATATTAACAAGTAAAATTTAATATTCATCATTAAAGATGATACTAAAAAAGAATTGAAATACTCTATTTGTTATCAAATCAATAAGATTAAACACCACGCAAGTATTATCTCGCACTTACCCCGCACCTGCCACATCATATTGCAAATGGATGGAAAAAAACTAACCCGATAAAAAAGCGTGCCGGATATAAAAATGATAAACCCATCTCTTTCATTTGGTCTCGCCATTTTTACTTCTCATGGTCTTCCTTTTTTTTCATAACGAAACTTTATCCTATAAATCTCTCCACTTAATTTGCTTCGTTCTTTAGCACGATTGGAGGGTATACTGCAATTTTCCTAACCCCGAAATTTTCACCATCCTTTATGCAAAAACAAAAAACAAAAAAAAAATTTCACCATCCCTCTCTCTCTCTCTCTCTCTCTCTCTCTCTCTCTCTCTCTCACATAGTCTCACATGATTCCCCTCTGAGCACTCTCCGTTCCCACAATGGCTTTGACCGAAAACAACTTAAATAGTTCTTCGCCATGAAAGTTGTGGAGTATATTTGGAGTGTTAAGGTTCAAGATACTACACTCCGATTGGAGGTTTTTTGTATGCGAGACAATTATACATGTCGCGAGGTCGTACTGGACAAGCTTAATGGTCAGCTTGTCTGCATCATTTCGGGTCATTGCTTCAATGGTTGGTTATCTCGTAACGAGGAATTTGAAATTTGAAACCGACTGTTATATGGAGAGTATTTAGGGATTAACTTTGTATAAAAATTAGTATCTAATACTGAATCACTGAATCACCGATATTGTTCATAATTAAATAATCGGGACGTAGTTTAGAGTTATTTGAGTTCTGAATTCATTTGAGCTGTTAATATTATATTAATTTATTACTCTCACTAGTAATTAGTTCATAATTTGAGTTCAAGTTTTTTGGGGGTGTGTAGTATTGGAGGTGTGCTGCCAATTTGGTGGTGATCAACAAGAAACAAAATCAAATCAATTGATTATGTTCAATTTCAGTTCTATTATCTCCGTCTGTACGAAGTTAGAAAAATCAACTCTATTCAATACATTATAGAACTGATTCTTAAAATCCAAATATTATTGTTTGTGTAAAAAAAAAAAAAAAAAAAACAGAGTATCAACCAGTGCAAAATAGAAGATAAATAGATTAGAGAAACAAAGTAATGGAGCAAAGTAAAGAAACAGAGAGTACGGGGCGCTCCAAAGAATAGCTAAGCAGAAGAGAGAGAGAAGCGGCCACATGAATTATTTTACTAATTTAGACGCTAATTTTGTATCGGGTGCAGTTAAACGGGCCTAAATTAAGATCCGATCCAGTATTCAATAAATTTTTAACCTGTTGACGTGGCAGAAGGTGCAGGTACCACGTCAGGAGCGGGTTTGATTGCGGAATTATTTTTGCGGGGTGTCTAGTCTTATTGGTTATCAAATTATATTTCAGTTTTAATATATGAAAGACTAATTAATTGACTATCATTTAATTTCCAAATGAAACCGAAATAAAGAGTAATGAGGTTTCTTTCAAATGGATCATCATGTATTCATCTTCTTATCAGAAGAAAATATTGATAGATAGCTCATTTCTTTCTTTTTTTTAATAGGAAGAAAAAAAAATTGTTTCCATCATAAAGATTCTTTGAAAATACATATTATATTTATTCTCCAACTTTGGAAATAATAAAGTTTGGTTGAAGAATCGGTGTTCGTGACTTCCTTTCTTTTGAGGTGTATGTATTCCGCTCTACGACTGTGCTACTAGATTAGAATTGAGACTAATCGAATGTGTAGAACTTTGAAGATTATGGAGAAACGAAATATCCTGCACTAGAGCACGTCATATGTCTTTACGACAGCTGTGACACGACCATGCGGCTATACCAGACTTGTTTTCGTTTTTATTTATTTATAATAATTATTCAAATATTTATTTATATTATTTATTCGGTTATTTTATTGAAATATAACCAACACTAGAAGCCTGATTCTTGCTTATTAGTCTAATTAAATTAGCACTGTTTAATCTCCTTTTATTAATTTTAAGAGGCCATTTACTATACCCCCCAAACCCATCACCACATCCTTGATATCATATTCATCTCCCAAAAATTACCCACTCGATTAACAATGCTTTGAATTAACTGTTAATTGAATTAATGAATTATTAGGTATTAATATTAGGTGTTAATTTACTCATAATTAACTGTTAATTCGAAACATTAATTAATTTGGAGAGAGAGAGTGGGGTGCAAATTGGAGTTGGGGATTAACACCCAACCCAAAAAAACATAAATGGTATTGGGATGGTGGATGTTGTGATGGGTTTGGGGGGCAAGGTATAATTTCCCTAATTTTAACTAGCTCATAATTTATCTTTCATGGAGTGTACAATCTGCATCCAGAGAGTACAGAGAAAATGGCACGGAGAGAGAATTAAACGGAAAGAATCCAAAGAAGAAAAAGCCATCACGATAATGAGTTGGCGAAGGATCTTCTTTTTGTGGGTGCAATTTTTGCCTATCTTGCTTGGGTAATTAATGAAAGATTTCTTGCTAGCATTGGTTAAATTCCCAAATCGAGATTTATGAAAGATCTTAGTTAATTAGTTATATGAAATTAACATCCTCTTGTTCGTTTGAAAGATCTCAATAACATAAAGAGCTCGAGTTATTACGTGAAAGTTTCAATAAAATTATAAAAGCATGAATGTTGATTGGGTACTAGATTGAAAAACAGTCAATAAGAAAATAAATTGGCTAAACCTTGATTTAATAACACGATCAGTAATGTCATGAGAATCTTTTATGAAAGATCTCAATAGATACCGATAATTGGCTGAAATTTCGATAAAAAATAAAATTTTCTGGACAGGGACTAAATTACAAAAAACCACCAATATTGTTTTTTTTAGTTGTTAATTCATTAATCCAATAATTCTTATTTTATTTCGAACTTTCTTTCGATAAATATGTGATATTGATAGATACTTATACTTGAGAAACTGAGTTTGGATGTGTTTCTTCCAATGAACTGCTCCTATTTCTCGAGTCATGTTCTTCTCAGAGTTCATTCAATATTTCTTCAATTCAAGCTAACTATGGCGGAGTGGGTCTAATGAGTGGCACAATTGTCATTTATTTTCAATTCTATTTTTTGTGATTTGGAATTAGAGTGATTATGATATGTGTAATATTGATTTTCTATATGTTTAAATCTATTATTGATTTAACATTATATTTATACTTGGATGAGTTACTATATATTATTCGATTATAATTAACTAGAAAAGACCCCGCACAATGCGCGGGACTTCATACCCTGTTTTCTACATCATTTTTTTTTTATATGCTTTGTTTAAATATTATTTGCACGGGCCACATTTGAACTCAATTAATATAATCACGTAATGTTTGCGAATGTATTGAAATCAACACATGTATTATAGGTAAAACATCATATTTATCATATCAACGATACATTTTTATTTCTTATTAAAGCAAAGTAAAACAATAGTACAATTCATTTTATCTTTTTTTCTTACAAATTTCATACACGTACACCTTAATCCACCAAGCAATAAAGACTGCAAAAAAATCACTCCCTAATGCATAAATTGCAAATTAAATTGCTATAGTCTACTCAATGACTAAGAAAGCAACTGAAAATATAATATAGTACATACGTGACCTCCAGTTTGGGGTTGTGAACCTCTCAAAACTTAGCAAAATCAGCAAGGCTTTCGGTACGTAATGAATCAAAAATTTCCTCATCTTTGCACAATATATAGAAAATATAACATCTTCTATGTCTTTTGCCTTTGAACCCGTAGAAATAAATAAAAACGGTTTAATCATGTTTTTTGTTTTTGTTTCCTATTATAAATTTCATTATCCATATTATAATCATAACATATAAAAAAAGAATACCTGAAAAAGCTAATGAAATTGTTGAATCGCGTCGATAGTGCCCTGAAACCTACATTACATCATTACAAAAAAAAAATCTTTTTCATATTAAAAAATATGAAAAACAAAATACCTATACAATTTCATAGAATAGAAGAAAAACACAACTCTAAAAAAACTCTTAATATCATGATATTATCGACGACCATAAAAATAAAAATAAAAATGTAAAAAATTCTTAAAATTGAAAATCTGTAGAACCCACACCAAAAAAAAATATGCCTATCATTATTTCGAATTTGCAATAAAGTTCATATCTTATATCTAATTGCAACTACATTCCCTACCTTAATGGAGGAGACTTTTTGCAAATTTTCCCTCATAAAAAATAAAATAAAGTCATTCTTCCAATTGATCAAAAGGCTCAAAATTAATGGTAACGTGGAGCAATCTAAGAAGAGAGATTTCCTTAAATTTATTATTAAACCTAAACCTACATTACATCATTACAAAAAAAAAAAAAAAAATCGTTTTCATATTAAAAATATGAAAAAAAAAAATACCTATACAATTTCATAGAATAGAAGAAAAACACTTACAACTCTAAAAAAACTCTTAATATCATGATATTATGGACGCCCATAAAAATAAATAAAAAATGTAAAAAAATCTTAAAATTGAAAATCTGTAGAACCCACACCAAAAAAGAATATGCCCATCATTATTTCAAGTTTGCAATAAAGTCCATGTCTTATATCTAATTGCAACTATATTCCCTACCTTAACGGAGGAGACTTTTTGCAAATTTTCCTTCATAAAAAATAAAATAAAGTCATTCTTCCAATTGATCAAAAGGCTCAAAATTAATGGTGACGTGGAGCAATCTAAGAAGAGAGATTTCCTTAAAATTATTATTATTAATAATTAATAATTTAATTGTATAGGGATAATTTCACGTGTGTCCCTTTAAAAGAACAAAATATCAAATTTGTCCTTTCAAAAATGTTATTATCAAATTTGTCCCTTTAAAACTCATATATTAACAAATTAAGCCAAAACTAACTCCTCCGTCCAAGCTTTCATTAAATTGTGAAAGTTAAACTCTAGTTCATTAATCTTCGTCCAAGCAAGATTAAGTTCAATACTTCAAATTTTAACGAATCAAACTTATTTGAAGCTTTATATGCTAAGGTTGGAAGGGCATTTTAGTCGTATTGATTGAAAGTTAGCGATTTAGAATTTTTACTCGAGTTTAATTTGACGGCAAATTTATCATTTGGACATATTTGATAGAAAACACAATTTTAAAGGATAAATTTGATATTTTTATTTTATAAGGAACAAATATGATATTTTAATCTTTTGAAAGGACATACATGAAATTATCCCTTGCTTATAATCATCTTAATTATACATTGACAATACATATTTACGTTTATTACTCAATTTCATAATTAACTTGGTTGTATACGATCATCCAAAAATTTATTTATAATAATATTTTTTGTTCAAATCAAACTATAAAATAAAGACATTGCAATTACATCAATCCAAAGATCTATTTCCCGAATTCTTCTACCAAAACATATATTTTGGCGGATTTTGAAATTGTTTGATCGTGACCCGGACCGACCCGTTTTTTGCGGGTCGGATTACGGATTTGAAACTAAAACCCGAATTAACACAATCCGACCGAGAGACTATCAAATTTCCAATTAATTAGAGAACTTATTTATATCTCCAATAACTTGAAAAATTAATTATCACATTTATCCTTTACATTAGTTTAATAAGGCATAAGAAGAAAATTTCCAATTATTTACATCCCTAATCACGTCTCTGAAACCAAAGCAATTGATGAGGTTGATAGTCATTTGATAAAAAAATTGATTAAAGCATGATTTACATAGAGAACAAATTATGTGCCAGCTTAAGAAGAAAATGAAAAAACGAAAGGAACAAAGCTATACATGAGTTCGTGACAGTCTAATAATCGTTGTTGTCCACACAAGTAATTTGATATGGTAAATTTGTTATGATCACAAATGTATGACTATTTAATAATATTATATTTTTTTTGACCAAAAATAGAGAGGGTTCATATGTCCCCATCTATTCTATTTTATTGTCAAAAATTTTACAATTTATGTAAGATTAGAATTTTAAAAATGAAATTCTAGATCTTAATAGTTTGGCCTTATACTAATATCTCCCATAAAATACATACAACCAACATGCTAAGAAACAAAATCCTAAACTCGACCACACCATCTATAAAAAAAATAAAATATCAAATGTCTCAAAAACAAGATAAAAAACCAAAAATTAAGATGATTTTTTTTATGTAATAAATATTAAAAATAGGGTTTTAATATTTGTTTTTATTCTTTGTAAAATATTTCGAAACCAAATTTCAAGTTAGATATTTTAATTCTTTCGAAGTTCAAAATTTGTATTTTATTATTTCAGAATTTTCGCAAGGGTAGTATCGTAATATAATTTCTAGTGTCATTAAAAGAATTATATTATATTATAATTAAACTTAACTAGATATTTGGTAGCTTTGCGAATATATAATGTTTTGGGTTTATATATGAAATGCACCATTTTTTTTATTGGGCCGAGTTCTCTCTTCTTAGGCGGTTAGGTATTGGGTATATAAAACTTCTTATATAAAACTTCTTAGATTTAACAAAATGTTTTTTTAACTATTTGAAATGGTAACATGTTTTTGTTTATAAAATTGAGATTAAAACAGTCAGGTTTTGAAAAATAATATAGTTTTTCATAATTTTAAACATGTATATTGTATTTTTGTCAATACAATTTTAAGCATGCGTGTTCTAAACCCTAAATTATACTATGATATATTCAAACTCAATAGGATATACATGAATTAAATATTCACAACTCTGAGTCTAATTTGTAAATTTGTAAACATATAATAAACATATTATTAATTATTAATATCTTTAAAGTTTAGTGAAGTGATTGTGTTGTTGACTCCTGTCCAGCAGACGAGAATATACTATATATAGAATAAATTGAAACGTTATACACATGAGCATCTATGGCTTGGTGGTATGAACAATTGATCCCTAGATAGATCATCCGGGTTCGATCCTTTTATCATCACACGTTGAGTATATACTTACAATCTTTAGGCCAATTGGTTTGGATCGTTTCCATTGGTGTTGTGTGCCTGAGTTCAAAACTCAGCTAGAACATTTTTTTGTCAATTTTTTTTTTATCATTTTCATTTGAAAAAAAAAGAAAATTTGGTATTTGAAGTATAACTGATTTGGACTGATATTAAAACAATGTTTATAACTCAATAAAATATAATAATTATAGTTTTGAAATAAAACGAATACGTCCTAGTATAATTTTAATCATTACAATATAGTTTAGTCATACTCAACAGTAGAGTACTAAGTCACGAATGCACGGCATGCTAATATTTTGTCATATTGTCTTATTATAAGAACGATTAAATAATTGTTTTATCATATTGAATTGCAACTTGCAGAATGTTTCACAAGTTTGACAAAAGATACAATATTTTATGTCACTTTCCAATTTCCATCGTATGTGGAATGATGTGATCGTCAGGGTTGATAAATCAAGGAGTAATGATAGGGACCACGAATTTGTACCCACGAATTGTCCTCACCTGTCACGTGACAGGTGGCAATTGGCTGTATTAAAAGTTGTGCAAAAATACAGTCAATTGCCACCTGTCACGTGGATGGTGAGGACAATTCGTGGGTACAAATTCGTAGTCCCTATCATTACTCTAAATCAAGCTAGATATTTTAATTCTTTCGAAGTTCAAAATTTGTATTTTATTATTTCAGAATTTTTGCAAGGGTATTATCGTAATATAATTTCTAGTGTCATTAAAAAAATTATATTATATTAGAATTAAATTTAACTAGATATTTGGTAGCCTTGCAAATATATAATGTTTTGGGGTTATATATGACATGCACCATTTTTCTTATTGGGCCGAGTTCTCTCTTCTTAGGCGGTTAGGTATTGGGTATATAAAACTTCTTATATAAAACTTCTTAAATTTAACAAAATGTTTTTTAACTATTTGAAATGGTAACATGTTTTTGTTTATAAAATTGAGATTAAAACAGTCAGGTTTTGAAAAATAATATAGTTTTTCATAATTTTTTTTTTTGAGTTAAAGGCGATGCCTTTGTGATTTATAAAATTAGATAAAAGGATTACATAGTTAGGCCGGTTCTTGGGATGAATTATCCCTTGAATCGCCTCGTTTTGATCTCACCCATTCGCTAGAAGATCCTTGAATTTTAATCTAACCTACACTAGTTGTTGAACCTACACCATGTGTGGTAGTCTTGTGTTGCCATTTGGGCCGTTAATTCGGAGGTTTTTTTGTTTGTTCGTGAATATTCTCGCATTTCTTTCCTTCCATATTGTCCAACATATTGACGCCCAAGCTGTGTCTCCATTCTTTCGGTCATCTTAGTTTTTCATAATTTTAAACATGTATATTGTATTTTTGTCAATACAATTTTAAGCATGCGTGTTCTAAACCCTAAATTATACTATGATATATTCAAACTCAATAGGATATACATGAATTAAATATTCACAACTCTGAGTCTAATTTGTAAATATATAATAAACATATATAATTTTAATCATTAACAATATAGTTAGTCAAATCCAAATCTTTGATATATGATGACGACGTTTAATCCGAACTATGGAACCTTGATACTTTTTTCAGATAATAATTGCTGGAAAAAATAAAAATTCAAACCTTTGATATATGATGACGACGTTTAATCAAATCCAAATCTTTGTCTACTATGAGTATATAAAAAATCCCTAATGTTTTTGGGATTTCTCAAAAACTCCCTAACTTTTTGATTATTTAAAAAATCCCCTATAAATTGAAGTAAATTCATGAAAACTCCTACAAAGTTTAACTTTAACATTCCATCCAATTTTTATTTTTAGGGACAAAAATACCCTTCTTGATTTTCTTTTATAAATTATTTTATTCAATATAAATTAATAAATACATAAATAAATTAAATATTTCATGATAAACATTTCAAATTATTAATATTTTACAACTCAATATTTTATTTTACTATTTGTAATATATATAAATTATTATTATTATTAAATAAATACTAGTAATTGTATTTTTTATTTTTACATTAAATAATTTTATATAAAACTCATATAATAAATTATAGAATAGTATAATAAATATCATGATATAATATTATGAAATATTATATTGTAAAATATTATTTATTTATTAGTTTATAGAATAAATTCAATTATAAAATAAATTGTGAGGATATTTTGGTCCAAAAAATAATAATTTGGATGTAAAATGAAAGATCAAGAATTAAACTTAATTTATAAGGGGTTTGTCAGAAAATCTAAGAGTTAGGGGGTTTTTGAGAAATTCAAAAAAGTTAGGGGGTTTTTGAAAAATCAAAATCCAAATGTTGTCTTTTAATGATTTAATTTGTGTAGCATGCTTCGATTTCGTATAACTTTGATTAAATCAAAAAATTAATTTTACACTTTCTAAACCAGGGTCAGCTTTACACTTTCCAAATCAGGGGTAATAATGTAATATGTGTCCATTAGTCTAAATTGCATTATATATCTAATAAGCATTTCATGTTTGAATTGAATTTTGGTTTCTCATAGGTTCTTAAAAAATGGAATTAAATAGGATTGAAGAACATAATCGCAAGTCCAATGATGGTGCCGAACATCTTCGTACCTATCTCAACCTTCCTTCTGAGATCGTACCAGCCCTAGGTATTTTTCTCCTGGGGTATTAATGATAATTCTCAATTTGTAGGGGCACTCATGATAATTTGGATTTTGTAGGGTTGAAGGAGAAAGGCCGGGACTATCACAAAGACTGATACCCGCGTAGCGCGTGAAGAAAAATGCTTCGTAAACGAAATTGCCGACAACTCGTGATTTAGGGGTGGTTTTGCTTATTCTCTCAATAGTGATTATAATCTCTAGTGTAATTGTGCAAGTTAAATTTTTATTTAATTTTCCTATATTTAATCAATATTTTATTATTCAAATGTTGATCTTTTATAATGTCATTTCAATGAAATGTTTAATACATTATGAATTAATTTTATAATACCATTCATTATGTAACTAACTCATAAATCATGAATTTCAAACTAAGAATCAAACAATCGATTTTGATATACATGATATTACAATCCAACTAATCAAACAACTAGCATTGATGATAAAATACATGGATATGGTTTCACAATCTTTTCGTAATTAAACAAAATATAAGGTAATTTCACAATCTTTTCGTAATTATTGTATTAGGTTTTGTAGCCTAGACTAATTAGATGCATTATCCTGTAATAAATGATTTTTTTTACGTTTCTTAGTTCTTACACAATGCCAAATAATATTAACCATATATCAGGTATTAATATAACATAACCTCAATGATATTATTTCACAAAATTAAAATTATGCAATTCCTAAATTCCAAACGGTAATTATTTTACAAAATTTAAATTATGTAATTCCAACGGTAAGAAATCTACTTAACGTTAACATAATAATCATGTCATATCAAATAAATATGGTTCATGCGCGTGATGAGTCTTAGGAACGAATGTCATAGACACAATAGTGTATGTTAAAGTCTAAACGCCCAGTTTAAAAAACCAATGAGCATTCCATCAGCACTAGACTAGTTAGTATATCTAATTAAGGGAGGCTCCATTTCTTTGACATGTTTGGTGCATGAAAGAAAAAGGTTCAAAATATGAAATTTTCATAAGGAGTGTAATTATTATGCAATCTTCATTTTCACATATATTATTTATATCATAATTAATTTTATTAAGGAGCGAGTATATTTTGTTTTCAATATTACACGATTACCAATTATGTACTAGATTATAATTATAATTATAATTATAATATTTGAAAGGATACAAATGAATTAAGTTTTGATTCTTTGAAGCATGGAAGAGATCGGTCATTTGATTTTGATGTCAAATAATTGAAGTCGCAACATACGAGAAAATGGTACAGCTGACCCATTCATTTCCTTGAAATTGTGATCTCGATCAAGCTCCCGCAGAGAGATTTGATATTATGTAAATTGGTAGTCATTTCTATTACGTTGATGTTTGCGGTTAGATCTTGTGTGAACATTCAGTTATATGTATACAATTTTCTTGAATTATATACAAAATTCGATGCAAAAAATCTTATACGTGTTGTTGAAACAAACATATACATAAATATTAGGAAAAAGTTGGACCTCCCCACTTACCCTCCCCCAAACCTCTTGATGTGTTGGCATAAGGCTTAGCACCTTCAAATTTAACATCTTAATTATGATTTAACACCTTAATTTATAGTTTAACATCTTCATTATAATGTTAAACTATAAATTAAGGTGTTAAATCATAATTCAGATGTTAAATCATAGTAGTGTTAAGCGTTACAATGACACATCAAGAGATTTGGGGGAGAGTTGGGGGAAGTGCATCACTGCCCTAAATATTATAGGGGTTTCTTCAAAATTCTTTTAGTAAGATTTATCGAAAGCTCTCTTATTTTTAGTTTATTCCGAAACCGACTAGAAATTGAGTTGACTTTTTTAAAAATCTCATGTTAGAATTATCTTTAATTTTTCATTCAAATTATTTTCTTAGACAAAAACATCTCTCACAATTTATTTATAATTGAATTTATTCTATTATCTAATAAATAAATAATATTTTTCAATATGATATATCATAATTTTATGTTATGATATTTATTATATTATTCAGTAATTTTTTATCTAAAAATATTTCATGTAAAAAATTGATAAAAAATTTAAAATGTAATATGAAATAGTATTATTCGATACAAGTATTTCTTTTTGAGTTTCTTTAATGAATATGTTGGGATTTTTGGGGTTTGGGTTTATTGATTTATTGATTGGAGGATATGTGTGAGATTATTGTTGTGGACAACTGGACATATATCAAATATAGTAAATATATTGTTGAAAAGAAACAAAAGTCTTCATACATAACACACCAGAGAACGGAGAGAGAGTCATGGCTAAGCCCTCTGAAATTTATTTATTGATTTTTCTCTAACTTGATATTTGGCTACAGTACAGTTTAAATAGGATTCAATATGCATCTCCTAAACACATCCTTTTAAACATACATCCTTATATATCTAAATTTTAGATACTTCTATTTAAATCAATAGACACCTATTTATGTCAAGAGACATCTCTCATTCAGACACAAATACATTGTATATTATTCTGCAATGATAATATTATTAATTAAAAAACATTAATTTTAATACTCTCCCTTAATGTTTTTTTTCGTTATATTTTTTTTTTGTTCTCGATACTCCCTCGTGATTTATTTATTTTTCGTCACGCTCGTCTATTTATTTATTTTTAATCGGCTTTTTTTTTCGAATCGTCCTTTTTTCGGATCATCTTTTTCTAATCGTCTTTTTCCGAATCGTCCTCTTTTCGGATCGTTTTTTTTTCTTCTTCGAATCGTTTCTTTTCTTCGTCTTGCCCATACCATCGACAATTTCTTCTCCTTCTAATATTTTCCATAAACCATGCGAGATCAAATAACCCTCGTGATAATTCTCCAAAAAATTATATTTTTCTCCATCGAAATTGAGTTGCAAAATTTGTGGGAACCCGAACACACCGTCTTGGGTTGTCGTGGCCTTCTCCTACTCCAAATTTCTACTAAACTCGACAAATCGATAATGAGTTGTGAAGTTTATGGGAGCTCAAATACGTAACCTCCTTGGTTGTCTTGGTGATCTCCTTCTCTGACTTCTACTAAACTCGATAATTCGGAAATGAGTTGTGAAGTTCGTGTGAGCCCAAGTACGTAACCTCCTTGGTTGTCTTGGTGATCTCCTTCTCTGACTTCTACTAAACTCGATAATTCGGAAATGAGTTGTGAAGTTCGTGTGAGCCCAAGTACGTAACCTCCTTGGTTGTCTTGGTGATCTCCTTCTCTGACTTCTACTAAACTCGATAATTCGGAAATGAGTTGTGAAGTTCGTGTGAGCCCAAGTACGTAACCTCCTTGGTTGTCTTGGTGATCTCCTTCTCTGACTTCTACTAAACTCGATAATTCGGAAATGAGTTGTGAAGTTCGTGTGAGCACAAGTACGTAACATCCTTGGTTGTCTTGGTGATCTCCTTCTCTGACTTCTACTAAATTCGATAATTCGGAAATGAGTTGTGAAGTTCGTGTGAGTCCAAGTACGTAACCTCCTTGGTTGTCTTGGTGACTCCTTCTCCGACTTCTACTAAACTCGATAACCGTCGCTTTCGATAACCGTCGCTCTGATGCCAATTTGTTGGGATTTTTTGGGTTTGGGTTTATTGATTTATTGATTGGAGGATATGTGTGAGATTATTGTTGTGGACATATATCAAATATAGTAAATATATTGATGAGAAGAGACAAAAGTCTTCATAGATAACACACGAGAGAACGGAGAGAGAGAGTCAGTGCTAAGCCCTCTGAAATTTCTTTATTGATTTTTCTCTAACTTGATATTTCGCTACAGTACAGTTTAAATAGGATTCAATATGCATCCCCTAAACACCCCTTTTAAACATACATCATTATCTATCCAAATTATAGATACTTCTATTTAAATCAATAGACACATATTTATGACAAGAAACATCTCTCATTCATATACAAATACATTGAATATTATTATGCCCTAATAATATTATTAATTAAAAAAACATTAATTTTAATAGAATGACACATGTAGTTTCCCAAAATTATATAAGATTTTCTAAAGAACACCAAATTTTTTGTTTTCATAAATTAGTTCACAATTTTTAAGGACAATTTAATTTTCGAAATTTAGAGCCTTTTTTGTCGCAATGCATCTCATCAGTCAGTTCTGGTCCGAATAATTTGAGGTGGGAAGCATACCAGTTGTAAAAAGGACCGGATCAGAATGCGCACTATCGAATGATATCTTATGAAATGTGTATATCTAAAAAGTCATGTCTTCAATGTCTTCGTAACTTAAAAAAAGCAACACATCTCATATTCATTATACACAGACATTTGATTATGACTCAATTTTGAAGAAGAGCAAACTTTGGGCGCACAATCTTAATTATTTTGGTGAATAAAACATTTTCTGAATTTATAATCAAACATTTTCTGAATTTGTAACTTAAATGTTCTTTTGTCAAATATCATGTTAATTAATCATCAATTAATGATTAATTTGTGATAAGAAAATGTGATGAGAAATGAGGGGGTACGACATAATTTCCCGTAATATTTCTTGTTCGGATGACTAAAATAATACTTCTAAAGTGTCACTGTTCACCTAATTAATCTTTTTTGTTCACAGCTGGGGACTTCTTCTCTGCTATAAAGGAATCATAACATCCTCAACATCATAATCATACCATAATCTCCTCAAAACCATAACCTCAGAATATTGTTGTAATTCGAAAAAGAAGAATCTCATCTCCCAATTCCTGTGTTTGGCCTGAAATGGAAATAATCATTCAACTGATGAACGCAATCATTCTACTGATGAACGCAATCATTCTACTGATGAACTCCGACATGTTTGATTCGTTTCAGAATGTTGCTGCGATCTTAATGTTCCTCGCAGTGATCAACATTAGTTTGATCTCTCCACTTCTGGTCGAGCCGGCTAGCATCCACAAGCAGGGAACGCGAATCAAATTAATCTTCTGCCTGGTTAAATGGCTGGTGTTTGTTTCTTCCTTACTCGCCATGTTGACAGCAGTTTTGATTATAGACGAACCCGTTCTTTACGGCACTGTTGGAAAATTCATGTGGAAAGCTAGTTGTACGGCCCTCATATTTGCACTGGCAATTTACGGCCACCGTTAAGGTAAATTTCAAAATATTTTATTTACACCGAAATAAGACCCAAAAGTTACATTGCAAACGGTTTCCTGGAGTGAAATCGATCTGGAGTAGTCCTGATGCAAGGGCGACGAGGATACCAGGCCGCACAGCACGGAGACGAGGTACACACGGCAATGATTTCTTCGGCGAGCCAGACATATATTGATTTCCTACGGGAGCCAGATAGATCAGCGACGGCGGGCAGAGTATCGACGTTAGTGGCGGCGTTGACGATTTCTTCTTCTTCTTTTTTTTTGTTTTTTTTTTTTTAGCCCGTAGGCCTAGACGTTGACGATTTCTTTGGGAACAGACTTGAAAAGAGTGAGGTTATTGGATATATTTTGCAAGCGGGTCCGTGTGTTTGAAACAAGATCCGAATTTTACTTTGGGCTAGGCCCTTCAAAAAATTCGACCCAAGGCCAGGGCCTGTGGGTTTGATTATTTTAGCCGATTAAGAACGAAAATATTCAATTAAACTTATAGACCAGTATACTCAATTTGGTAACCTCCCACCGTGCACGGACTCAAAAATTAACTTCCAATTTTGGTTTGATCAGAAAATTTTGATGTATTCTTACAAAAAATATACAGTACTATATTTGACTATACATGCTAGTTACAAATTTAGCCCTCGAAAATTAATTATTCTGTTAAACTTAACGTTAAATCGTAAACATGTTATTCTGGTGCATTTATTCTCAGGTGTAGCTCATGTGGTAGTGTACTCTTTGTGGTGTTGTATTCTTCGTGGCACATCACTCGTGGTTGTCGCTTGTTATGCAATTTGGCACTGTGGTGATATGTTCTATGTAACATTTTTGTGGTTAGGGCGTGTTTTTTTTTTTGTTGAGAAAAATAAATAAGTTTTTGTGTCCTACTTCTATTATATTTCATTTATATTGATTATAAAAAAATACAAATAAAGAAATATTTGTCCTAAATAATAAAAAACTACTCCTAAATACCTCTTATTCTCTACTTATATTACCTATAAGGCTATAATACATCAATACAACTCTGGATATTAAAATCCTGGAAACTAATTCCATTAAAGCCTTTATACCCTAGATATAAATAGCCTTTTTAACCACTATCGCCCCCTTCTCTTTCCCTTATTCCACACGCCACCTCTCCCTCTCTCTTTCCTGCTAATCTCTCTGCTGCGTCAATGATGATTTCCACCACGAAATCTAAACTGTTTCTCAACGATTTCTACATCTATCTCCATGGATTGATTGAAGAAGTTTTTGCCGTTGCTAGATCTACAATATGCATTAACAACCAGATTCGAGAAAAGGTGCCAAGTCGTAGCTTCCTTTACTACTCTATAGTAACTGTTATCGCGCTTGTCGCTGAAACAAACACAAATTCCGTTGAAACCTAAAAATAAACCAAAAAAAATACAAAATTGGATTTAATTGCGCAATTATGTTTAATTCGAGGGGTACCGATGTAAGTTTACCTTGAAAAATGCTAAAGAGCTGCCAATAAGCATTAACAACCAGATTCGAGAAAGGTGCCAACGACTATCGAAATAAGCATTTGAGAATCTGCAATTAAGTTAGAACCTTCACATTTTTTAAAATTCCGTTGAAACCTTGAGTGTATTTGGGGTTGGGGAGAAAGAGTTTAAGTTGGGCCTTGCACAGGAGTGAGGGGATTTGGGGATTGGAGGCGTGGGATGAAGTGGAGTGAGTGAATAAATGGGCTGCATGCACACTGGGCTGACAATTTTTTTATAATATTACTAGTTTTATCCCGTCACAATTGTGCGAGATTTTTTTATATAATTATTTAAATAGAATTAACGCATGTGCGAATTAACGGATATTTTTTTCTAATATCATATTTGAACTAAATTAATTTAATCATGACATATTTGTTGGGGATTATACCCGATCCCGGGCCCGCGCAGCGGATATCAAGGCCCGGTCCGTTTCCCCGATTCCCGAGATCACGCAATGACTTCGAGGGTACGATGCAAATAGAAGGACAGATTCATACCGGTGCAAAATTGATTGCACTCGAAGGGTTGATCGCTGCCTTCTTTTTCTTGTCACGTTGGTGACAATTCGCGCGTCCCACGCCCACGCGTCTTTCACCCTTCCGTCGACGTTGCCGATTCGCTCGATTTAGTCTCCGACTGAATTTACTCGTCCGAATCGATCACAACTGAAAGAGCCCCAATTGTTGCTCCTCTACGTGTATCCACCTTGACTCGTAAGACGTCGGTCGCAGGTGCAACTGCCTAGACGATGCACCGACGAACTTGCTTGAATGAATCGATTCTCTTCTCCGAGAAAAACATTTTTTCTCGATTTTCTTCTCTTCGCACCTTTTCACTCTTGAGAGAGATCACTCTTGAATTTCAGAATTCTCTCTTCTTTTAGTGTATATGGCAGAATGATAATCACATCTGGATGAGAGAGAAAATATTCTATTTATATCACACAGGATAAGGATGGGCCAAAAGGCATGTATATCCAATATACACCATTTCACACAGAAAACTGCATGAACCTGTTCAGTAATCCGTCCGTACGAAAATGGTAAATTTCTCTGACCGAAAATCAACGAACACGAAAGTTGTAGATAATCTTATTATATTTCCAACCCAATTTGACATGGCCCAATTGGAGTTCGGATGAGAAAGTTACGGCGGTTTTACTAACTGTATGTCAAACCGTCGCACCCTTTCGGCATTCCATTAGAACGACACTGGTACTTCGCTCAAATGGAAAATATTACAACATGAAAGTTCTAGATAATCTCATTATCTATCTAACCCAATTTGAATCATTCAAATCGGAGTTCCGTACTGAAAATTATGCCAGTTTTACTGAAACGTCTTAAACTGAATTTTCTGGTTTTCTTAATAAAAGCCGTTTTTTATCAATTTAACCACGTATATCATATATACATATGTGCTAGTTGTAAATGTGGAAAGTTCATGTGGAAAGCTAGTTGTACAACCCTCGCATTTGTACTGGCAATTTACGGTCACCGTTAAGGTAAATTTCAAAATATTTTATTTACACCCAAATTAAGACCCAAAAGTTACATTGCAAACGGTTTCCTGGAGTGAAATTAACGATCTGGAGTACTCCTGTTGCAAGGGCAATGATTTCTTCGGCGAGCCAGAGATATCAGCGACGGCCGGCAGAGCATCGACGTGGGTGGCGTTGACGATTTCTTTGGAACGCTTGCAAAAAAGTTAGCTTATTGGATATAATATTTTGCAAGCGGGTCCGTGGGTTTGAAACCAGATCAAAATTTTACTTTGGGCTAGGCCCTTCAAAAAATTCGACCCAAGGCCAGCCTGTGGGTTTGATTATTTTAGGCAATTAAGTTCCTTACTAAACCCAATTAAGCACGAAAATATTCAATTAAACTTATAGACCAGTATACTCACTTTGGTAACCTCCCACCGTGCAGGGACTCAAAAATTAACTTCCAATTTTGGTTTGATGTATTCTTACAAAAATATACAGTACTGTATTTGACTATACATGGTAGTTACAAATTTAGCCCTCGAAAATTAATTATTCTGTTAAACTTAACGTAAAATCGTAAACATGTTATTCAGGTGCATTTATTGTCAGGTGTAGCTCATGTGGTGGTGTGTACTCTTTGTGGTGTTGTATTCTTCGTGGCACATCACTCGTGGTTATCGCTTGTTATGTCATTTGGCACTGTGGTGATATGTTCTATGTAACACTTTTGTGGTTAGGGCGTGTTACACTTGGATTGTTTTCTTCGGGAAGTAGCTCTCGAAAGCAAGGATATCGATTCGTGTCCGTATCAGCACTTTTACTGCCACACATGCATGGTTCTTTCGATGCTCTCAACATTATTCTACGTAATTTGAATCTGAGTCCGTTTGTGTGTGTGCGTGTCATGTAATTTACATTTGAGTTTGTGCATGTATCATTTGAGAAAGGTTGAATTTGATTCAGAACTTTCTCAGTACGGATGGCCGTGTGCTTAGACATTCCTAAAAGAAATCGCATAGCTGAGAATATAACTGTTGCAGTTGCAATGTATATTTTGATTTTTTTGTAGAAGAATTGGGAAATAGATGTTTGATGTAATTGCAATGTCTTTATTTTATAGTTTGATTTGAAAAAAAATCATGATTATAAATAATTTTTTTGATGATCATATACAACCAAGTTAATTATGAAATCGAGTAATAAACATAAATATGTATTGTTAATATATAACATATGATAATCATAATCACTCTAATTCCGAATCACAAAAAAATAGAATTGAAAATAAGTGACAATTGTGCCACTCATTAGACCCACTCCGCCATAGTTAGCTTGAATTGAAGAAATATTGAATGAACTCTGAGAAGAACGTGACTCGAGAAATAAGAGCAGTTCATTGGCAGACACACATCCAAACTCAGTTTCTCAAGTATCCATCAATATCACAAAAAGAAGATCCCTTCGCCAACTCATTATCGTGCTGGCTTTTTCTTCTTTGAATTCTTTGCGTTAAATTCTCTCTCCGTGCCATTTTCTCTGTACTCTCTGGATGCAGATTGTACACTCCATGAAAGATAAATTACGAGCTAGTTAATATTAATAAAAGGAAATTAAACAGTGCTAATTAGACTAATAAGCAAGAATCAGTCTTCTAATTGGTTCAATTAGAGCTTAATTAAACCTCAATTTGATTGAGTTGGCAAATTAAGAGGCGTCCTCAGAAATTAGACCAAACTATTTATAAATTCCTTGAAACAGAGAAAAGAGAGAACTCACGAAAAGACAAATCACCGCATTTGAAACAAGACAAAAATCGATAGACGTCGTCCTAGGTGTCATTCGCCATTAATGGAGTGATCTGCTTTCCTTCTCTCCTTGGTTTTCGATTAAAACAACAACAAATAGCGACTTTTTCTCGATTTTCCGAAACCTAGAATTACATTTCAAGTTTCCAAACCGAGAATTGGATTTTAATGTTTCTCCCTAATGAAATTGGGAATTGAGTTTTCCGCCATTAATGTTTCTCCCTAATGAAGCCAGGCTTGGAGGACTGGGCCGCAACCAAGTTCACTGTTCGCCTTCTCCATCTAAGTTTTGTCCTTTTCTTTTAATTCTCCTATCAAAATAATTTTAGGGAAATTTTCAAAAAACCCCCTATCTTTTTTGTATATTATAAAAAACCTATTTTTTTGAAAACTCCAAAAAAAAATCCTCTACCAAACTTTTATTTTCAAATATCCCATATGGGGTTAAAATTAAATATGAATGGTGTTACATATTTTTTATGACCAAAATATCTATTTTTTTACATATTTAGTAATTCAAAAAGTCTAAACCTCCCGAAATAAAACACAAAAGAGCCCCCGAAATAATAAAAATGGAATATATAAAGTGGGACCCAAATATTTTTAACCAATAAATGAATGACATGTTCGGTGGTACATATCGGTGGATGTAGAATCCTTGTTTAGTAATTAAAAGAATATTTATGTTATTTGTATTAATTTTAAAAAAGTCCTAATTTTTTTTAGCTTATAATAATTTTAGAAAAATAATTATCATATGTTATATTTATATAATTTTAATAATTCATACATTATATATATTTGACTTTCATACTTTTTTACTAAAAAAATAACTTAAAATAATAATAATATGAACAACAATTTTAAAAAAACACCTTGCAAATATTTAAAAATTAAAATATCATGAATCTATTAAAAATATACATAAAAAAAGAACGAAAATAGAAATAAAATAGATGTTTAAAGAAATATTTTTCTATCAATATGTTTTCAAGGTATTTATTTTATTATTATTTGACGTCAGTTTTACATGAATAATAAATGAAATATTAAAATTATACAAACACAACATTTAATAATTTTATTTTTGTGAAATTATTAGATGTTAAAAATTATTTATGAATTTTCTTAAAACTAATAAAATTAATGAAAAATAACAAAAATATACATCTGAAAATAGAAGGGTATTTTGGTAAAAAAAAAAAATTTAACATCATTCATGGTTAGCTTTAACTTCTATAAGGGGGTATTGAAAATAAAAATTTGGTAGAGAAGTTTTTCTGGAGTTTCCAAAAATATAGGAGGTTTTTTAGAATATCCAAAAAATAGGAGTTTTTTTGAAAATTTTCCATAATTTTATCATATGTAAATAATATAGAACTTATATATGGGTCTGATTTTGTGTATTTTCGAAGGTTCTTGACAATTATTATTATGAGATCTTATAAAACCAGACCAAAAAAAAAAAAATCAAAGTAATACGCAATTGTGATACAGTAATGTAGATAAAGGATTATATAATTGTATTTTTCGGAGAGTGTAAGGTCAACCCATTTGATTCCATAAAAGAAATGGAGAAGGTGACAAATTCAACAAGGATTTTGTAGGGTTTATTTACTCTTTTTTTTTAAGGTGTAAAATTAATGATTCAACTAATTTAAGTAGTTACTTATGTGACTTCATCACATTTTTTACATTTTTTTTGGGTCCATATAATTATACTTATAAATAAGGTAAAGTGACTCTCAAATGAAGAATTAAGGAAATTTATTTTTAATCATAGTGTGCTAATTGCATCTCTCATTATTAAATACGAGAAAAACATATGTGCCAATTATGATTGATTATGCGTTGTTTATGAGTCGTGTTAAGGTCTTAAGATATATATTAGAGAAAACTGATTAAACAAAATATAAGGTAATTTCACAATCTTTTCGAAATTATTGTATTAGGTTTTGTAGCCTAAACTAATTAGATGCATTATCCTGTAATAAATAATTTTTTTACGTTTCTTAGTTCTTACACAAAGCCAATTTTGCCAAATAATATTAACCATATATCAGGTATTAATATAACATAACCTCAATGATATTATTTCACAAAATTTAAATTATGTAATTCCAACGGTAACAAATCTACTTAACATTAACATAATAATAATGTCATATCAAATAAACATGGTCCATGCGCCGGATGGGTCTTATGAACGAATGTCTAAACACCCAGTCTAAGAAACCAATGAACATTCCATCAGCACTAGACTAGTTAGCATATCTAATTAAGGGAGGCTCCATTCCAGTTCTCATCTCCCCCAAAATTCATTGTCTCGTCTTCCTTCCCCTTTTTCTCCTCCTCTCTCCCAACAAAAAAACAGAGAAATCTAGACATGGATACTAGCACGAGTTCGAAGCTTATCTGGGCTATCGATGCCCTCTTCTTCTTCATCTCCTGTTTACCCAAATCATCGCCATTCTTCCCATCCTAAATTCTTCCTTCCATGTAAACACGACAGCGAATTCCATGGATGTGGCGAGAACGATACATGTCAGACGCAAGTGTAAGTTATTATCTTCGACTTTTGAAATTTGGTTCTCTTTGATTCATTAACGCTTTCAGTTATTGCCGAATTAAGCAACTGTTTTTCTTATTTTTCTTTGTGTTGCGATTTTAGAAGTACCGTACCATTGGAAATTGGGTTTTATATTATCAATTTTTGTAGATGGAGTTAAAATAAAATATTCGGTGATTTCAGATTTGCTTAATCCGTGTGGCAGATTCTATTTTGCTCTTTTATTTTGATTTGTGATTTCGTTGGACAAGTTCTATAACATCGTCTCATTTTCTATTTCGGTTCTGAAAGTGATGTAAAACAAGTTTGAACCACTTAGGGCTTGTTGATTTACACTCTTAGTCTCAACTCTCGAGGTTTATCTTGATATTTATTTTTATCAATTTTTGCATTCTTTCATGATATATTTTTGTTGAAATTTGAAAAAAGAAGATCAAAGAAATGCTTTTATAGTATTTCTAATCATAATTATGGCAGAAAGATATCACAATTTTCATAAATAATTTTTTTATGAGAAATTTTTCATAAATATATATTATATACTTGGACTAATATTCTTGCTTACAAAATCGTTGATTTAGGTACACTACGGCGCTGGGTAAAGCCTATTCATAAGAACAAGGTAGAGTCTTAGTCGCTAAAGTCGAAAAAATCACAAATGCCCCCCTTTTATGCATTGAAGTCTCAATTCAACACTGGCAAGGTAATATGCATTGAAGTCCATACATTAGGTTTAAATTTAAAAAACGTCCCTGTGTTTGTCGATAGTCACAAGAAAAAAGTTACATTCCTTACTAGCCAAAACTGGAGTTTTTTATGCCAATATTTTCGATATCATAATTTTGGGTATATACAAAAAAGTTAGTTTCAGATTCCAAATCAAGGACAAATATGAAATAAAATAAAAAAAGTATTAAGGACAAATATAGGATAGAGTCTCCTTAATAATTTAATATATTTTGTAATACTAATTATTCGATCTAATATATTTTCGCTCAAATGTGCAGAGATGGAAAAATGATGATCAAATGGATTTACTGAAGAGATGGAAAAAAAAAGATGATGAAATGGATTTTACCGAAGAGATGGAAAGAAATGAATGATCAAGAGATAGAAATTATATGTGCATGTTTGTATGTCCGTGTATGTGTATGCTTGTTTGTATGTCTCATGTCTCTCGGTATGCATGTGTGTGTGTGTGTGTTTGTTTATTTTTGTGCTTGTGTGGATTGTGTATTTGTGTATAGCTAACTCTTATGTTTTTTGTTTTCATTTTCTAGGTATGCTCGGGGCGAGGGGGAGGTGGGTTCGCCCCGGAGGGGCGTGCCCGCAGGGGGGAGGGGTCCGCCGAAGAGGGGCGGGGCCCGCGGGGGGGGAGGTGGGTCCGCCGAAGAGGGGAGGGTCCCACGGGGGGGGAGGTGGGTCCCGCGGGGGGAGGTGGGTCCGCCCAAGAGGGGCGGGGCCCGCGGGGGGGATGTGGGTCCCCCAAGAGGGGCAGGGCCCGCGGGGGGGTGGTGGGTCCACCCAAGAGGGGCGGGACCCGCGGGGGGGAGGGGGTCCGCCCAAGAGGGGCGGGGCCCACGGGGGGAGGTGGGTCCTCCCAAGCCGTGGGGGGAGGTGGGTCCGCCCAAGAGGGGCGGGGGTCTGTCTGTGGGGGGAGGTGGGTCCGCCCAAGAGCAGCGGGGCCCGCGGAGGGTGGTGGGTCCGCCCAAGAGGGGCAGGGCCGCGAGAGGCGGTGGGTCCGCGGTCCGCCCAAGAGAGGCGGGGACGCTGGGGCGGACCCACCCCGCGGGCCCTGACCCTCTTGGGCGGACCCACCTGCCCCGCGAGGCCCGCCCCTCTTGGGCGGACCCACCTCCCCCCGCGGGCCCCGCCCCTCTTGGGCGGACCCACCTCCCCCCCGCGGGCCCCGCCCTCTCTTGGGCGGATCCCCCTCGCCCCTAGCATACCTAGAAAATGAAAATAAAAAACATAAGAGTTAGCATATACACACACACAATCCACACACACACACACATGCATACAGAGAGACATACAAACATGCACATATAAATTTCCATCTCTTTGGTAAATCCATTTATTTGATCATCTTTTCTTTCCTTCTCTTCAGTAAATCCATTTCATCATCTTTTTTTTCCATCTCCAGTAAATCCATTTCATCATCGTCTTTCCATCTTTGCACATTTGAGTGAAAATATATTAGATCGAATAATTAGTATTACAAAATATATTAGATAAAATTGAAACGACTCTATAGTCTATCGTATATTTGTCCTTAATACTTTTTTTTATTTCATATTTGTCCTTAATACTACATGCTAAATAAATATTACTGTCCTTGATTTGTAATCTGAAACTACTCTATAATTCTTTTTATATACCCAAAATTATAATATCGACGATATTGGCATAGAAAACTCCAGTTTTGGCTAATAGTAAAGAATGTAACTTTTTTCTTGTGACTTTCGACAAACACAGGGATGTTTTTTAAATTTAAACCTAATGTAAGGGCTTCAATGCATATTACCTTGCCAGTGTTTTATATAATTCGTGGGAATAGGGTGTGGTCAATTTGGGGGAGATAAGAAATGAGATGGAGCCTCCCTTAATTAGATATACTAGCCTAGAACTGATGGAATGTTCATTGGTTCCTTGGACTGCGTTTAGACTTTAATATACACTGTGTCTATGACATTCGTTCATAAGACGCATCAGGCGCATGGACCATGTTTATTTGATATGGCATGATTATTATGTTAATGTTAAGTAGATTTGTTACCGTTGGAATTACATAATTTAAATTTTGTAAAATAATTACCGTTTGGAATTAGGAATTGCATAATTTAAATTTTGTGAAATAATATTATTGAGGTTATGTTATATTAATACCTGATATATGGTTAATATTATTCGGCATACATATATATATATAATATTAATAAGTTAAATATAGTTAATCTTATTTGATATTTGATAAATACCAATTAATATATATATAATATTATAATTAGTCCAGCATTAAAGTTATAATTATGTGATCAAAATAACTTGTTGATGATGTTCAAATGGTTCGATTTAATTTGAGACCAAACTAAACTAGCTAGTTGGATTCGATTTAACCGGTTCGATTTTTTGATTTAATTGGATAAGTTCAGTTGGAAAAATGACATTATTGCGGTTATTTGGTATGGATATGTTCAATTCATTTTATACCCGATCAAACCTGAATCGACCAAACAACATTTTATTTTTCATTTTCTTTTAATATTTTAATGTTAAAATATTAAAATGTGATTTAATAATCTTAGAAAATAATATAATTAAATTTTGCAAGATTTATTTATAAATTTGTATAAGGACTAGCTTTGCTGGCCTTACTAAAAAATAAATTGTTTTGTGGTCATTCTGAACCTAGCTTATGCTGGGACGAAGGGCGGGGGAGTTTCGAATGCACAAACGAGCGACCCGAATGAACCGCGTGGCGCGTGCCTTGATCTTCGAGAAATGGATCAATATAGTCTTCGGTTTTTTCACTAAATAATAGTGGTTTTGCCTGAAAAAGACATTTATTCAAATATTGAAAAATGTATAAAACAAAAAATATTAGAAATGAAAAACATCATTATGCTTTGTTTGGAGATGTGTACAAAAAATACTCTTATTCAGGCGTATGGACCATGTTTATTTGATATGACATGATTATTATGTTAACGTTAAGTAGATTTGTTACCGTTGGAATTACATAATTTAAATTTTGTAAAATAATTACCGTTTGGAATTAGGAATTGCATCATTTAAATTTAAATTATATACAAGTTGCTACCCCATACCCATTCAAAATATGTATGAATCACAATACATGATATCACTCAATTTACAATCACAATCATACCAGGATTCACACAAATTATCAATACAAAATCGTTATCTAATCTCACACAATTTACTAATCTTTTATAACATTATTTCGAATATAAAATGAATATAGTTTTCCAAACCTAAAAACAGAAAACAAGTAATGAAATATGACGAAAAAGATTGAATTGGGTTGTTGTCTGCCCAAGCCTAATTCGTAGATGTTTGTGCTATCTATATAAATGACCACACATCTCATCAATATAGTCACAATGCATATTTCTCCACTGTGTGTACTCGTTCGTACCATCACATACGACCTAAAATTCATCATATCTTTTTGAAGTATTCATCATTTAAACCTCTCCGATCGGATATATGAATTCATTTCAGTATAAAATTCAGCAAACAAAATATAACAATATGAAAAGACCTAACAAAAAAATTTCCGACCCGATAATGACTTTTGTTTTACAGTTTTTACCCTAAACTTTTCACCAATCTCAAATGCACAGCTAATACAACTCAATTAACCCTAAAACAACATAATTGATCCAGAATTGATCATAGTTAAGCCATAATTAATCATAATTCATTTTATTTTGTCCCCAATTAGCACTAATTGGTCGGAATTGGCCTTAATGTAGTCTCACTTAACCAAATTCTGATAATTAACCAGTCATAATTGACCGCAATCCATCCCAAGTAACAAAAAATCACATAATTGACAAAAAATCAGCAAGAATATATATATTTGTGACTGCATATTTTACAGTAATCCATTTATCTTTCACCAGAGAAAATCAAATCACCTTTCGCCAGAGAAAAGTCTGTCGCCCTTCACCAAAGAATAGCCAGTCGCCAGTCACCGAATCGCCTTCGCTCTTCACCAAAAAATTAAAATATTATAATAAATAATATATTGATATTAAAATATCATTTTCAACAATTATTATAATATTTTAATATCAATATATTATTTATTATAATAATTTAATATCTATGTATTATTTATTATAATATTTTAATATCAATAAATAATATATGATATTAAATTATTATAACATTTTTATTGATATTTTAATATCAATAAAATTATAAAAAATGAATAATGCATGATATTATATTATTATAATATTTTTATAGATATTTTAATATCAATAAAATTATAAAAAATAAATAATGCATGATATTAAAATATTATAATAAATAATACATATATATTAAATTATTATAATAAATAATATATTGATATTAAAATATTATAATAATTGTTGAAAATGATATTTTAATATCAATATATTATTTATTATAATATTTTAATACTATATATTATTTATTATAATATTATAATATAATGTATTATTTATTTTTAATTTTTTTATAATAGTTTAATATATATTCATTATTTATTAAATTATAGAAATTTAAAAAATAAAACTAAAGGGTATAATGGTTATTTTTTAAAAAACATAATAAAAAGATAGGGGGTTTTTGAGAGAATCTAAAAAAGTTAGGGGGTTTTTGAAGAAGCAAAAAATATAGGGGGTTTTTGAGGGAATCTAAAAAAAATAGGGGGTTTTCTAAAAGTAGAGGAGGTTTTTCAGAATTTTCAGAAAAGTTGGGGGGTTTTTGAAGAATTCCCCTATATATTTTGCTTCCCTGTAATAAAAATTCACTTAAGCAATTCTTTTTTTTTTTTTGAATTTTTGAACACATGTTGAGCCACAACAAAAAAAAAAACAGTTAATTTTTGTCAAGATATTGGATAAAACTAATGTTCTTAAATATTGTTCATAAAAAAAATTCAGTGATTGAATAACTATATCATCCAATTATTCAATCTCATCGGAACCCAATAGTTCTGTGGAATGTTTTAGTAAGCAGGTAAATTTTTTATTCAAAATCGAAACCTGATAAATGGTCTATTTTTTCAATCGAGGATCGTATCGTGTCTAGCTTGGAGCCATTAATCTTTATCCTATAGCGACGTCCTCAGTCTCAGTGACACCAGTTTTGTTCGGTCGCTGGGAGTTTGGGAGGAATCTCAGCTCCGCAACGAAGCTGCAATGAAAGCAGAAGTGAAACAACACACGCATACGCCCAAGAAAGGACATTCGTAAACCCACATCTAGGCCAAAGAAACCACCATCGTGACCTCGTCAGAATGCAAAAAATTAGTTACGATTATAATTATAATAATTATTATTATTATAAAAGTAATAATTAATATAATTTTGATGCACAATAATACAAAATTGCGTATTCTTTACGAATGTGATATTAATTAATATTATATATAGTTTTGAAATTCCAAAACGATCAAGATGCCGCGTATGTTATCTAATATATGTTTTTATCATATCTCTCGTATAATTTAACATGCCAAATATAACTTCTTTATTATTATGACTTGTTTATATTTTTTTATGACTAATACATCTTTCAAATAATACAAGTTTATCTTGTGTCATCACATATAATTTTAATATTAATATATCTATTTATGACGTATACGTGCAATTTTAAGTTTTATGCAAGTCATCACAAACAATTTTCAGTATAGTTTTTATCTTTCTTATATACCTTTACCTATATAATATACCTTTCTTATATACCTTTACCCTGTAGGCTGTATAAGAGATTTCAAAATATAAATAGATTCTGTAAGTTAAATAAAAGTAAAAATTAATTATCAACAGAATATAGAACTGATATATAAAAACTTTTAGAAGGGTATATCCGAAATGATATTATTTTTTGAAGAATTAAACGATGTCAGCTTTTCAAACTCTTCCTTTTTATGCGCCATCCTCAAAATTTACATATAACATGTATAGTTTATATTTTCGAAAAATTAAGAAAGCTATATATGAAATTATGTAAAGATGTTGCATACTACTTTGCTCGTGATATCTCCATAGCTTCAACTAAAAGCAAAAAATATATATCCAGAGGTTCATCTTTGAATAATTTTAACATTCACTCCCAACGAAACCGCCTTCTCGTAGCCTTCAAAAAAGCAAAAAAAAAAAAATGTTAGGTCCCCAAAAATAAAATTAATTAAAAACAATGAATGTTTAATATATAATACCTTGACGAATAATTTGCCGCAAAATTCATTGTGGAGTTTTGGGGGGAGAAAACCCGAAGAACCCCGCACGAAATCAAAGTCTCCACGTCATCATTTCTCAATACATTATCAGCCATGAATTTCTCCAGCTTTATAAATTTGTGTATACAATAATATATTTGTTCTTGTCAATGCGCCCATAAACCTAGTTGGTTGAGTGTGATGCACAAAAATTCATGTGTTGTGAGAGGTTGTGGGTTCGATTCTCATTGACATCAATGAATGGAGGATATATGAGCCTTCTCCATTTATTATAAAAAAATATAATATATTTGTTCTTGCAGAATAATATCTTTTAACTTGTAGAATAATTTCTTAAAAGCATTTCAAAAACCGAGTGTCCGTGTCAGAGAGCGTGTGTCAGAAAATGATTTATCAAAAATCGCGTATGAAAACGATCCATCATGCACAATACATAGAATATTATCTTATATAATTCAATATATAATTCAAAATCGCGTATAATTCAACATAGTTTCTTATATAATTCAATATATAGAATATTCGCGTGTGTCAGAAAATGATTTTTATGTCAGAAAATGTGATAAATAATGTTAGTAAGCATTTAATTTCATATAATTACGGATTCATTTAACTCAATTGACAGTTATTTTGCAGCAAAATCTCAGTTGAGTTAAATTTATATCCCAATTGGACAAAATTGCTTCGATTTTGTTTAGTCTCGATTGTGCTGAGAAAATTAATGTATTAGAGTAAAAATTTAACCCCCGATTAGTTGAGAACGAGTAAGAAAACAAACTAATTGATAAATAACTGTTGAGAATAGAAATGTCTTTCGATAATAAAGTGGCATACATGTTCGTGATGCATCTAGAGTGCCCTATCTTCCACAATGCCGCTACCATCAATAACCATCTCACTAGAACCCGAGACCACAAAATCAAACATGAAAAGGCTAAATTCCCGAAAATTAAACTATGGGAAACAAATTACCTCTATAAACATTACAAACGATTTGATGTTGTTTCTTTGACGACTACAATCGGAAGAAGTTGAAAAGACGAAATAGAATGGCTCTGCTGCTTCGGTGTAGCGTAACTCCGAGCCCCGGCTTCAGTCACAAACTAATAGGTTGGCTTAGCTTCTTGTAGCGTAGTCTCGACGATTTCTACGTAGGGCTGGCAACGAGCCGAACACAGCCCAGCTCGAGCTTGGCTTGAGTGTGGCTAGAGCCAGCTCGGCTCGACTCGATACAAGGGTTGGAGCTCGAATGTTCAGCTCGAGCTCGGCTCGAAAAAATCTCGAGATCGAGCCAGCTCGAATTAGTATAAAAAATTTACAAAAAAACACAAAAATCATAAAAACCACAAAAACCATTAAAAATCACAAAAATAAATCTACATTTCATACAACCCACACCTGCACATACTCATACAGACAACACACACATTCATACACATAAACATCATGACAACATACATATTCACATGTATAAATAAATTAAAAAAACCCTAAACAGTATTACTCTATTCCCTGCTGTTCTAGAAGATGGGTTAATGAAAATACTGACTTTAAAATTGGTAGACAAATCTGAAAAAATGGTTGAAGAAGATAATTCATTACGAATAGCACAAATTATTATCACATTTTAACATACGGAGGAAAATTAAAAAAACCCTAAACAGTATTACTCTATTCCCTGCTTACTAATTAAATGTTTGTTTGAAAAATTATCGCATGCATGTATGAGTTAAAACCAGCTTTAATAGTAATTTTTCTATGTTGAAAATTCTTGAGTGAATTCTAGTATGAATATGATTTTGGTAGTGTAAAATTCAAAATTTGTTCTAAAATCATACAATTGAACTCCAAAAACTCACTCACATCCAAACTAATTTCAAAAACTTGAGGAAATTCATCTATGTACAAGCCTAAAAATTGCGAATTGCAAGAATTTAAGGGGAGCTTGTATGTAGGGGAGCTTTAACATTGTACGTCATGACGGACCAATCCAAGCATTATGACGCTAGAACAGCTCTTGAGAAAAACATTGTACGGTTCGTCATGACGCACTGACCATGCGTCATGAGGACCAAGTGAGTAAATATCACAGTAGAGGGTCCGTTACAACGAACCATTCAAGGGTTAGAACGAACCCGTGGGTAACGGATATACCCAAATCCGAACCAGTTACTCGAAAAAACACCAATATAAAATCTAAATAATATATATAAAAAAATATTATAAAAAATGCATAAATTCATTAACAATTTTATATACATAAAACAATAAACTTGTGCAAAATACATTAAAAATATAAATATTACAATAAATAATCCTTAAAACATCACAAACTTTCATATCATAAGGTATTTTTCGGATATTTCTCGAGTATTTTCGGATTCGAATTTTACCCGACCCATTGACATCCCTAGGAAATATGAACCAAATAAAAGTGATACACGTGAATTTCTCTCAATGCAACGTAATAAATACACACAAAGTATAATTACTAAAATATCTTTTCCATTCAATTTTTTTTTTTTTAGTAAAGGCGTTGTCTTTTGTTATATTGAAATAAAAAAAAATTATGTACAATAATCATGAGCGTGTTGTTCATGTATTAATCAAAAACAAAAGTAAGCTGATTCATATTCTATCTCTAGCACAATTTTTGTCAATTTTTGGCTTGTGCTGCCACTCATTGTGCTATGTTGATCGGTGAAAAAAAATTTAACAATGAAAAAAACCGTATGATTAATTTTTTAACCTGCTCATTGCAACTTTCAAGACAGTTTAATCTGTGGATTAATTTTATGAATAAAGCTCAAACCCCTCCCTCCCTCCCTCCCTCCCATATCCCCTCCCTAGATGGTTGACATGTGGATCCCACATAAATTAATTTTTGAAAAAGTAGGTGTGGGGTCCACATGTCATTGATTTAGGGAGTGGATTTGGGAGTGAGGGAGGGAGTGAATGTAGCATCACTATAATTTTATCTGGTTTTTACAATAAATATTAACCGTATGATTTGAGAAATGGACGGTAAAGAAAGATTTGGTGTATGGAAGGAGAACCCAACAAATAAATTGTATATTCAGCTTCTCGCAAAGTACACCTGAAATTGTTAATTAAATAATAACTTTGACATGTTTGGTGCATGAAAGAAAAAGGTTCAAAATATGAAATTTTCATAAGGAGTGTAATTATGCAATCTTCATTTTCACATATATTATTTCTATCATAATTAATTTTATTAAGGAGCGAGCATATTTTGTTTTCAATATTACACAATTACCAATTATGTACTAGATTATAATTATAATTATAATTATAATATTTGAAAGGATACAAATGAATTTAGTTTTGATCCTTTGAAGCATGGAAGAGATCGGTAATTTGATTTTAGTTGACCCATTGATTTCCTTTAAATTGTGATCTCGGTCAAGCTCCTGTAGAGAGATTTGATTTGATGTAAATCTCCCTCCTTTCCGTTGAAACAAACATATACACAAATATTAAGAAAAATATACCATTCCTCCCACCTTTCCGTACGCAATCTCCCTCCCCCACCCTCGTCATAATCAACATGTCATGGCTAAAATTCTAACATGCCGCCCACCTTTCAATACGCATGGCTCATTTCCGTCTCCAATTTGCACATAATTTTTTTCATTAAATTAATTATATTTTGAATTAACAATTAATACAAAAACTCCACAATTTTTTCTATTAAATTAATTATATTATTCAATAATTTTTATCTAAAAATATTTCATGTAAAAATTTGATAAAAAATTTAAAATGTAATATGAAATAGTATTATTCGATACAAGTATTTCTTTTTGAGTTTCTTTAATGAATAACACATGTAGTTTGCCCAAATTATATAAGATTTTCTAAAGAACACCAAATTATTATTTTTTTTCATAAATTAGTTCACAATTTAATTTTCGAAATTTAGAGCCTTTTTTGTCGCAATGCATCTCATCAGTCAGTTCTGGTCCGAATAATTTGAGGTGGGAAGCATACCAGTTGTAAAAAGGACCGGATCCGAATGCGGCACTATCAAATGATATCTTATGAAATGTGTATGTTATATCTAAAAAGTCATGTCTTCAATGCGATCAAGTCTTTGTAACTTATAAAAAGCAACAAATCTCATATTCATTATACACAGACATTTGATTTGATTATAACTCAATTTTGAAGAAGAGCAAATTTTTGGCGCACAATCTTAATTATTTTGGTCAATAAAACATTTTCTGAATTTATAATCAAACATTTTCTGAATTTGCAACTTAAATGTTCTTTTGTCAAATAGCATGTTAATTAATCACCATTTAATGATTAATTTATGATAAGAAAATGCGATGAGAAATGAGGGGGTACGACATAATTTCCCATAATATTTCTTGTTCGGATGACAAAAATAATACTTCCAAAATGTCCCTATTCACTAATCGTTTTTGTTCACACATGGAGACTGTACAAGGAAACACAACTTCCTCAAAACCATAACCTCCGAATATTACTGTAATTCGAAAAAGAATACGAACAGAAGAAAATCTCATCTCCCAATTCCAGTGTTTGGCCTGAAATGGATATAATCATTCAACTGATGAACGCAATCATTCAACTGATGAACGCGATCATTCTACTGAAGAACGCCAACAAGTTTGATTCGTTTCAGAATGTTGCAGCGAGCTTAATGTTCCTCGCATTAGTTAACATTCGTTTGGTCTCTCCGCTTCTGGTCGAGCCGGCTAGCATCCACAACCAGGGAACGGCAATCAAATTAATATTCTGCCTGATTAAATGGCTGGTGTTCGTTTGTTCCTTACTCGCCATGTTGACCGCAGTTTTGATTATAGACGACCCCGTTCTTTACGGCGGTGTTGGAAAATTCATGTGGAAAGCTAGTTGTACAGCCCTCGCATTTGCACTGGCAATTTACGGTCACCGTTAATTAAGGTAAATTTCAAAATATTTTATTTACACCGAAATAAGACCCAAAAGTTACATTGCAAACGGTTTCCTGGAGTGAAATTAACGATCTGGAGTAGTCCTGTTGCAAGGGCAATGAGGATACCAGGCCGCACAGCACGGAGACGAGGTAGACACGGCAATGATTTTTTCGGCGAGCCAGAGATATATTGATTTCCTAGGGAAGCCAGAGAGTGTTAAGATCCTACTTCGATCTTACTTCAATTTCAGTAATAACACGCCGAAATTGATCAATTCACTCAATTTCTAATCAATTAAGTGAATCACAATCAATAATCTCAATCATGACCTTAGTGAAGAACACTCTCTGCACTGAGCTACTGATCGCCTAATCCTCTTATCAGAGATAACTACACGATACCAATTTCATTTTCTCTTCTACTATTTATACTTCCCCTAACAACTCTGACACTGACTCAACTAACAACCTGCACAGTACAAGAGGGATCTATGGACTCGATGTACCTCTCCTTCCTACTCCGGCGGTCTATGGACCTCCTACACTCAGTCCAGTAGCTTCTCTTCATCTTCGCAGTCTTTATTTCTTTAAATTGTAAAATAAGCCTCTTGGTCCCTATCCTTATTTTATTTACAAAACGATACTTGGATCATTACAGAGAGATCAGCGACGGAGGGCAGAGCATCGACGTGGGTGGCGGCGTTGACGATTTCTCAGTACGGATGGCCATGTGCTTAGACATTCCTAAAAGAATTCGAATCGCTCAGAATATAACTGTTGCAGTTGCAATGTATTTTTTGATGTTTTTGTAGAAGTATTTGGATTGATGTAATTGTAATGTCTTTATTTTATAGTTTGATTTGAAAAAAAATCATTATTATAAAAAAAATTTAGATGATCGTATACAAACCAAGTTAATTATGAAATTGAGTAATAAACATAAATATGTATTGTTAATATATAATTAAGATGATTATATACAATTAAATTAATTATTAAATTGAATAATATATAGTAACTCATCCAAGTATAAATATAATGTTAAATCAATAATATATTTAAAAATATGGAAAATCAATATTAAACATATGATAATCATAATCATAATCACTCTAATTCCAAATCACAAAAAGTAGAATTGAAAATAACTGGCATTGTGCCACTCATTAGACCCACTCCGCCATAGTTAGCTTGAATTGAAGAAATATTGAATGTACTCTGAGAATAACGTGACTCGAGAAATAGAAGCAGTTCATTGGAAGAAACACATCCAAACTCAGTTTCTCAAGCATAAGTATCTATCAATATCACATATTTACCGAAAGTTCCAAATAAAATAGGAATTATTGGATTAATGAATTATCGACTAAAAAGAACAATATTGGTGGTTTTTTGCAATTTAGTCCCTGTCCAGAAAATTTTATTTTTTATCGAAATTTCAGCCAATTATCGGTATCTATTGAGATCTTTCATAAAAGATTCTCATGACATTACTGATCGTGTTATTAAATCAAGGTTTAGCCAATTTATTTTCTTATTGACTGTGTTTCAATCTAGTAAATACCTAATCAACATTCATGCTTTTATTGAAACTTCACGTAATAAATCGATCTCTATATGTTGTTGATATCTTTCAAACAAACAAGTGGATGTTAATTTGATATCTTTCAAACTAACTAGGATCTTTCAAAAATCGTGATTTGGGAATTTAACCAATGCTAGCAAGAAACCTTTCATTAGTTACCCAAAGCAAGATAGGCAAAAATTGCACCCACAAAAAGAAGATCCCTTCGCCAACTCTATCGTGATGGCTTTTTATTCTTTGGATTCTTTCCGTTCAATTCTCTCTCCGTGCCATTTTCTCTGTACTCTCTGGATGCAGATTGTACACTCCATGAATGATAAATTACGAGCTAGTTAAAATTAATAAAAGGAGATTAAACAGTGCTAATTAGACTAATAAGCAAGAATCAGTCTTCTAGTTGGTTCAATTAGAGCTTAATTAAACCTCAATTTGATTGAGTTGGCAAATTAAGAGGCGTCCTCAGAAATTAGACCAAACTATTTCTAAATTCCTTGAAACAGAGAAAAGAGAGAACTCACGAAAAGACAAATCACCGCATTTGAAACAAGACAAGAGTCGATAGATGTCGTCCTAGGTGTCATTCGCCATTAATGGAGTGATCTGCTTTCCTTCTCTCCTCGGTTTTTCGATTAAAAAAACAACAAATAGCGACTTTTTCTCGATTTTCCGAAACCTAGAATTACATTTCAAGTTTCCAAACCGAGAATTGGATTTTAATGTTTCTCCCTAATGAAATTGGGAATTGAGTTTCCTGCATTTGAAAATCATCGATTCAGTTTCTCGAAAACTGAATAAGGAATCATATTTTCCTGGTTAATTATGAAGCCAGGCTTTGAGGACTGGAGTCTGGGCCGCAATCAAGTTCACTGTTCACCTTCTCAATCTAAGTTTTGTCCTTTTCTTTTAATTCTCCCGGCCTTCAAAATAATTTTAAGGAAATTTTCAAAAAACTCCCTGTCTTTTTTGTATATTCTAAAAAGCACATATCATCTTGGAAACTCCAAAAAATCACCTCTACCAAACTTTTATTTTCAAATACTCCTCCTATGGACTTAAAATTAAATATGGATGGTGTTCAATATTTTTTATGACCAAAATGCCCTTATTTTTACGTATTTAGTAATTAAAAGAATATTTTTGTTATTTGTATTAATTTTAAAAAAGTCCTAATTTTTTTAGCTTATAATAATTTTACAAAAATAATTATCACATGTTATATTTATATAATTTTAATAATTCATACATTATATATATTTGACTTTCATACTTTTTTTACTAAAAAAATAACTTAAAATAATAATAATAATAACAACAATATTAAAAGAACACTTTGCAAATATTTAAAAATTAAAAAATTATGAATCTATTAAAAACATACATAAAAAAAGAACGAAAATAGAAATAAAATAGATGTTTAAAGAAATATTTTTCTATGAATATATTTTCAAGGTATTTATTTTATAATTATTTGATGTCAGTTTTTCATGAATAATAAATGAAATATTAGAATTATACAAACACAACATTTAATAATTTTATTTTTGTGAAATTATTAGATGTTAAAAATTATTTATGAATTTTCTTAAAACTAATAAAATTTTAATATTTCATTTATACATCTGAAAATTCATGAAGGGTATTTTGGTAAAAAATAGTTTTATACATCTGAAAATTTCATTTATACATATGAAAATTATTTAATGAAAAATAACAAAAATATACATCTGAAAATAAAAGGGTATTTTGGTAAAAAATATTTTTTAACACCATTCATTTTAACCTCCTATAGGGGTTTTTTTAGAAAATAAAAATTTGGTAGTGGAATTTTTCTGGAGTTTCCAAAAATATAGGGGGTTTTTTAGAATATCCAAAAAATAGGAGTTTTTTTGAAAATTTTCCATAATTTTATCATATGGAAATAATATAGAACTTATATATGGGCCTGATATTGTGTATTTTCGAAGGTTCTTGACAATTATTATTACGAGATCTTATAAAACCAGACCAAAATAAAATAAAAAAAAAGATCAAAATAATAGGCAATTGTGATACAATAATGTAGATAAAGGATTATATAATTGTATTTTTCGGAGAGTGTAATGTCAACCCATTTGATTCCATAAAAGAAATGGACAAGGTGACAAATTCAGCAAGGATTTTGTAGGGTTTATTTACTCTTTTTTTAAGGTGTAAAATTAAAGATTCAACTAATTGAAGTAGTTACTTATGTGACTTCATCACATGTTTTACATGTTTTTTGGGTCCATATAATTATACTTATAAATAAGGTAAAGTGACTCTCAAATGAAGAATTAAGGAAATTTATTTTTAATCATAGTGTGTTAATTGCATCTCTCATTATTAAATACGAGAAAAACATATGTGCCAATTATGATTGATTATGTGTTGTTTATGAGCCGTGTTAAGGTGTTAAGATATATATTAGAGAAAATTGATTAAACAAAATATAAGGTAATTTCACAATATTTTCGTAATTATTGTATTTGGTTTTGTAGCCTAAACTAATTAGATGCATTATCCTGTAATAAATAATTTTTTTACGTTTCTTAGTTCTTACACAATGCCAATTATTGCCAAATAATATTAACCATATATCAGGTATTAATATAACATAACCTCAATGATATTATTCACAAAATTTAAATTATGCGATTCCTAATTCCAAACGGTAATTATTTTACAAAATTTAAATTATGTAATTCCAACGGTAACAAATCTACTTAACGTTAACATAATAATCATGTCATATCAAATAAACATGGTCCATGCGCCGGATGGGTCTTACGAACGAATGTCATAGACACACAGCGTATATTAAAGTCTAAACGCCCAGTCTAAGCAACCAATGAACATTCCACCAGCACTAGACTAGTTAGTATATCTAATTAAAGGAGGCTCCATTTCTTTTCTTATCTCCCCCAAAATTCATTCGTCTCGTCTTCCTTCCCCTTTTTCTCCTCCTCTCTCCCAACAAAAAAACAAAGAAATCTAGATCTGGATATTAGCACGAGTTCGAAGCTTATCTGGGCTATCGATGCCCTCTTCTTCTTCATCTCCTGTTTGCCCAAATCATCGCCATTCTTCCCATCCTTAATTCTTCCTTCCATGTAAACACGACCGCGAATTCCATGGATGTGGCGAGAACGATACATGCCAGACGCACGTGTAAGTTATTGTCTTCCACTTTCGAAATTTGGTTCTCTTTGATCCATTAATGCTTCCCGTTATTGCCGAATTAAGCAACTGTTTTTCTTATTTTTCTTTGTGTCGCGATTTTAGAAGTACCGTACCATTGGAAATTGGGTCTTATATTATCAATTTTTGTAGATGGAGTTAAAATAAAATATTCGGTGATTTCAGATTTGCTTAATCCGTGTGGCAGATTCTATTTTGCTCTTTTATTTTTGATTCGTGATTTCCATGGACAAGTTCTATAACATCGTCTCATTTTCTATTTCGGTTCTGAAACTGATGTAAAACAAGTTTGAACAACTTAGGGCTTGTTGATTTACACTCCTAGTCTCAACTCTCGAGGTTTATCTTGATATTTCTTTTTATCAATTTTTGCATTCTTTCATGCTATATTTTTGTTGAAATTTGAAAAAAGAAGATCAAAGAAATGCTTTTATAGTATTTCTAATCATAATTATGGCAGAAAGATATCACAATTTTCATAAATATTTTTTTTTTTTGAGAATTTTTTTTATAAATATATATTATATACTTGGACTAATATTCTTGCTTACAAAATCGTTGATTTTAGGTACGCTCCGTCGCTGGTGGTAAAGCCTTTTCATAAGAACAAGGTGGAGTCTTAGTCGCTAAAATAAATAAAAAATCACAAATGCCCCCCTTTTATTGTCCACTAATCGTGCTGGGATCAAAGCCTCAATTCAACACTGGCAAGGAAAAAGTTACATTCTTTACTATTAGCCAAAACTGGAGTTTTTTATGCCAATATCTTTGATATTATAATTTTGGGTATATACAAAAAAGTTAGTTTCTGATTGCAAATCAAGGACCAATATGAAATAAAAAAAAGTATTAAGGACAAATATAGGATAGGGTCGTTTCAATTTTGCCCCCTCCTTAATAATTTAATATATTTTGTAATACTAATTATTCGATCTAATATATTTTCACTCAAATGTGCAGAGATGGAAAAATGATGATCAAATGGATTTACTGAAGAGATGGAAAAAAAAGATGATGAAATGGATTTACCGAAGTGATGGAAAAAAATGAATGATCAAGAGATAGAAATTATATGTGCATGTTTGTATGTCCGTGTATGTGTATGCTTGTTTGTATGTCTCATGTCTCTCTGTTTCCATGTGTATCCATGTGTGTGTGTGTTTGTTTATTTTTGTGCTTGTGTGGATTCTGTATGTGTATATGCTAACTCGTGTTTTTTGTTTTCATTTTCTAGGTATGCTCGGGGCGAGGGGGAGGTGGGTCCGCCCAAGAGGGGTGGGGCCCGCGAGGGGGAGGTGGGTCCCCCAAGAGGGGTGGGGCCCGCGAGGGGGAGGTGGGTCCCCCAAGAGGGGCGGGGCCTGCAGGGAGGGGGAGGTGGGTCCCCCAAGAGAGGCCCCGTGGGTCCCCCCAAGAGGGGCAGGGCCCACGGGGGGAGGTGGGTCCCCCCAAGAGGGGAGGGGCGGGGCCCGTGGGCGGACCCACCTGCCGCGCGAGGCCCTCCCGTTGGGCCACCACCCCTGCGGGCCCCGCCCCCCTTGGGCCAACCTCCCCCGCGGGCCCAACCCCCCTCTTGGGCCCACCTCCCCCCGCTGGCACCGCCCCTCTTGGGCGGATCCACCTCCCCCTCGCCCCGAGCATACCTAGAAAATGAAAACAAAAAACATAAGAGTTAGCATATACATTCATACAGAGAGACATACACACACACACACATACATATAAATTTTCATCTCTTCATCATTCATACAGAGAGACATACAAACATGCACATATAAATTTTCATCTCTTCATCATTCATTTTTTTCCATCTCTTTGGTAAATCCATTTATTTGATCATCTTTTCTTTCCATCTCTTCAGTAAATCCATTTCATCATCTTTTTTTTCCATCTCCAGTAAATCCATTTCATCATCGTCTTTCCATCTCTGCACATTTGAGTGAAAATATATTAGATCGAATAATTAGTATTACAAAATATATTGGATAAAATTGAAACGACTCTATCCTATATTTGTCCTTAATACTTTTTTTTTATTTCATATTTGTCCTTAATACTACATGCTAAATAAATATTACTGTCCTTGATTTGTAATCTGAAACTACTCTATAATTCTTTTTATATACCCAAAATTATAATATCGACGATATTGGCATAGAAAACTCCAGTTTTGGCTAATAGTAAAGAATGTAACTTTTTTCTTGTGACTTTCGACAAACACAGGGACGTTTTTTTAAATTTAAACCTAATGTAGGGGCTTCAATGCATATTACCTTGCCAGTGTTGAATTGGGGTTTTGATCCCACCACCGATTACTGATTAGTGTACGGGGACATTTGTGATTTTTTCGACTTTAGCGACTAAGACTCCACCTTGTTCTTATGAAGAGGCTTTACCACCAGCGCCGTAGTGTACCTAAATTAACGATTTTGTATGCAAGAATATTAGTCCAAGTATATAATGTATATTTATGAAAATTGTGATATCTTTCTGCCATAATTATGATTAGAAATACTATAAAACCATTTCTTTGATCTTCTTTTTTCAAATTTCAACAAAAATATATCATCAAAGAATGCAAAAATTGATAAAAATTAAAAAGAAATATCAAGATAAACCTCGAGAGTTGAGACTAAGAGTGTAAATCAACAAGCCCTAAGTGGTTCAAACTTGTTTTACATCAGTTTCAGAACCGAAATAGAAAATGAGACGATATAGAACTTGTACATGGAAATCACGAATCAAAAATAAAAGAGCAAAATAGAATCTGCCACACGGATTAAGCAAATCTGAAATCACCGAATATTTTATTTTAACTCCATCTACAAAAAATGATAATATTTTTTTTTTGTTTGAGAAAAACAAAAAATGATAATATAAAACCCAATTTCCAATGGTACGGTACTTCTAAAATCGCAACACAAAGAAAAATAAGAAAAACAGTTGCTTAATTCGGCAATAACTGAAAGCGCTAATGAATCAAAGAGAACCAAATTTCAAAAGTCGAAGATAATAACTTACTCTTGCGTCTGGCATGTATCGTTCTCGCCACATCATGAAATTCGCTGTCGTGTTGCGAATCTTGAGATCTGTGTGAGTTTACATGGAAGGAAGAATTTAGGATGGGAAGAATGGCGATGATTTGGGAAACAGGAGATGAAGAAGAAGAGGGCATCGATAGCCCATATAAGCTTCGAACTCGAGCTAGATCTAGATTTCTCTGTTTTCTTTGTTGGGAGAGAGAGGAGGAGAAAAAGGGAAAGGAAGACGAGACAATGAATTTTGGGAGAGAGAAGAAATGAAATGGAGCCTCCCTTAATTAGATATACTAGTCTAGTGCTGTGCTGATGGAATATTCATTGGTTTCTAGACTGGGTGTTCTTTAATATGCACTGTGTGGCTATGACATTCGTTCATAACACTCATCAGGCGCATGGACCATGTTTATTTGATATGACATGATTATTATGTTAACGTCAAGTAAATTTCTTACCGTTGGAATTACATAATTTAAATTTAAATTTTGTAAAATAATTACCGTTTGGAATTAGGAATTACATAATTTAAATTTTGTGAAATAATATTATCGAGGTTATGTTATATTAATACCTGATATATGGTTAATATTATTCGGCATTCATATATATATATATATATATATATATATTATTATTATTATTATAATTAGTCCTGCATTAAAGTTGTAATTTGGTTAAATATAGTTAATCTTATTTGATATTTGGTTTTGGTAAATACCAATTAATATATATAATATTATAGTTAGTCCAGCATTAAAGTTATAAGGCAAATTTTCAAAAAAACCCCTATCTTTTTTGGATATTCTAAAAAATCCCATATTTTTATGGAAACTCCAAAAAAATCCATCTACCAAAGTTTTATTTTCAAATACCCCCTATAGGAGTTAAATCTAACCATGGATGGTGTTAAAAATTTTTTTTGACCAAAATACCCTTGTATTTTCATATGTATATTTTTGTAATTTTTTCATTAATTTTATTAGTTTTAAGAAAATTCATAAATAATTTTGAACATATAATGATTTCACAAAAATAAAATTATTGAATGTTGTGTTTGTATAATTTTAATATTACATTTATTATTCATTAAAAACTAACATCAGATAATAATAAAAATAAACACCTTGAAAATATATTGATAGAAAAATATTTTTTTATACATCTATTTTATTTTTATTTTCGTTCTTCTTTTATTCATGTTTTTAATAGTTCCATGATATTTTAATTTTTAAATATTTGCAAGGTGTTCTTTTAATATTATTGTTCATCTTATTATTATTTTATGTTATTTTTTCAGTAAAAACATATAAAAGTCAAATATATATAATGAATGAAATATTAAAATTATATAAATATAACATATGATAATTATTTTTTAAAAATTATTATCAGCTAAAAAAAATTAGGACTTTTTTAAAATTAATACAAATAACAAAAACATCATTTTAATTACTAAATATGTAAAAAGAAGGGTATTTTGGTCATAAAAAATATTTAACACCATCCATAGTTAATTTTAACCCCATAGGGAGGTATTTGAAAATAAATGTTTGGTAGAGGGGGGTTTTTGGAGTTTTCAAAAAGATAGGGATTTTTTTGAAAATTTCCCAAGTTATAATTATATGATCAAAATAACTTGTCGAGGATGTTCAAATGGTTCGGATTAATTTGAGACAAAATCAAACTAGCTAGTCGACCTCGACGGTTCGATTTTTTTGATTTAATTGGATCAGTTCGGTTGGAAAAATGACATGGTTGCGGTTATTTGGTACGGTTATGTTCTATTCATTTTAAACCCGATTAAACCTGAATCGACCAAATAACATTTTATTTCTGGATCACTTTAAGATGTGTGCTACTCTTTGATACTTAGATTTTTTCTACCCTTGGATCACTTTAAGATGTGTGCTACATACAAATTACGTTGGTATTTCTAATCGACAGGAAAAAAAAAGAACAGAGTACTTCAAGGTAATTGTTTTACCAACGGTCTCATGACCTAGTTGTGAGGTGCTTGGCACAAATACCATAGGTCATGGGTTCGAATCCCGTTGGTATTATCAATAAAAAATATGAAATCAAATATGTCCACGATTTGTGGATTAGATTTCTTTCCAAAAAAAAAAAAAGGTAATTGTTTCATTTTTACTACTGGAAATTTTAAATTGTAATAAACAGATCACAATATGTTAATTTCAATTATTCATGGATAATCTCTCAATCTTCCAATTTCCTCTTTTCAATCCTCTCATGGGTAATTAATTCTTTGTTGGAGACGATCATATTCGTGAACTGCAAATTTGAATTTTTGTTGGGTATAATTGCAAATTTTAATTCAATTGGCAAAGACTACTTTCAGTCAGATAATAACATTTTAATTTGGGTGAAATGCAAATTGATTGAATGTTAATGAATGGGTTTAACACAAATTGTTTATCATGCAAGAATGGTGATTGTTAATTAATTATTAATTATGTATCTCTTACGAATCACCATGTTAATTAAGCGTGTAAAATGCCCGTACAAGTAAAATGTGATTGTACTTGTGACTCATACACCTTCGTCTCAACTTTGAGATACGTGCTAGGTAATTTATCTAACGGCCTCTCACTTCTCCGTTATATTTTATGAGGAGCATTTTTTCTTGTAATCTTGTATGAATATAAAATATAATTGAATTTCAAACTAATTCAAAATGGATTTTAAAAATCCGGTACCACCGAATTATAAAATCAGATGACTTGTGATTTAAAAAAATTGATTGCCAGTGAAGTTCTTCTTAGAAAAAAATGTCCGGATTTTATTAATCCAGTGAATCATTCAAAATAATAAATTTATTTATGTCCTAAGATTTCACGACAACATATTCTATGTTTTAGTTAACACATTCAATTAACATGGTAACTAACACTTGTCATATAATTAAAAAATAATTAATACGGAATTAACATTTACTTGAATTAATCAATATTAATTAATTGTTAACGATATGTTTTTTCAATTATCATGTCAATTGAGTGTGTTAATAAAAATTAATTAATATGGAATTAACATTTACTTGATTAGGTAAAGATATACTTAACTGAGACAAATTAATGAAAGTTTAAAAGCACTATATTTACAAAATCTGGTTAAATTTTTTATGCAAGTAACTAATACATGTCCTCCGATGTTACCCTCACATCTTGTATATCTTAGTTAATACTATTAATTAACATGAGAATTAACACGTCATATAAATAACAATTAATTAATATATAATCAATATTTATTTGAAATATTAAATTTGAATTAATATTAATTAATTTTTAATTATATATTTTTAAATTATCATGCTAATTATATGTGTTACATTGAATATAGAAAATGTTGTGGTGAAATCTTGGGACAAACTAAAACTTCCCTTTATTTTTTCTTGGCTCATAGTCTCATTTGAAATCACACGATCAATTTCTTGACGTGGAAACATTGTTTTTTACAAATGTCTTTTATGATATAGAAAAAACAAATATATTTTTTGTCATTTTCGTTTTTGAAACTAACAGATACTATATATCCAAAACTTAAAATTTACAAAATTAGGAGTCAAATACTAATTCCTTATGCCTATTAAGATCCTTGAGATATCTCGTTGCATTATACTCATCCGCATAAAATATTTCTTCCGAGAATGTCCGACGAAGAACGGGCCTATGCATATTATTTGTGGGCCCCACATTTTCATCCTCACCATTTAATATTTTCAAAACCTACCAAAAACAAAACAATTATGAGGGTATTCAGGATATTTTGAAGTTTATAGGGAACGAATGTAATTTTGTTTTATGGTAAATTTGGTACCTGGCTTATGCTGGGACGAAGAGCCGGCGAGTGTTGAATGCATAAATTAGCAACACGGCTGACCCGTTTGACTTGATCTGGGTTGTAGTCACCGTCGAGAGATGGGTCAATTAGATCTTTTGTTTTCTCATTAAATAATAATGGCTTTGCCTGAAAAAAAAAACAATTATGATCAAAAAGGTCTTTTATTAAATACTTAAAATAAAAATAACATATTAGAAATGAAAAACATACCCAAAAAGTTATACTTTGTTTAGAGATATGATCTACGGCTCGTCGACCCGAAACAAGTTCTAAGATTAGAACTCCATATGCAAATATATCTGTTTTTTCGTTTATTATTCCGTGCATAGCATACTCGGGTGCAAGATATCTATTTTGTCAAGCATATACATGTCAAATTTATGAAGTTAAATCTGAAAAATATACCAAAAACTAATTAATCATTGAATTTTTGTTTAACATACCCAAAAGTTCCCTCGAAAAGCGATACTTGGTGATGTGTTAATTTCTCGGGTAGCCACTTTGCAAGACCAAAATCACAAATCTGAAAAAGAGAAACTGGTGAATTCTCCAAAATTCAAATTTTATATGTATAGTATTTATGTATGGAGATTTCAAATCTACAAATGTATAATATATATATATATATATTTTTTTTGATAAAATTCAATAAGAAGTGCTAAAATGATGATGTACCTTAGGCTCGTAATTCTCAGCAAGAAGAATATTCGCTGCCTTAATATCTCTATGAATAATTCTTCTAGAATATTTTTCATGTAAATACTGCAGACCCCTCGCCGTGCCAACCACAATCCTAAATCTCGTTTCCCAGTTTAGCTTCTGATCCGGACCTAAACATTGTTTCCCAATTTCAAACCAACAAAAGGAGAACTAAAAAGCTTACAAAATAAATAAAAAGATTACGAGGTTTTTTTCGTCATTGCAAAATTACCATAAAGTAGATTTGCCAAGTTGCCAAAAGGAGAAAGCTCAAAGACGAGATATTCGCCTCCTTCAACACAAACTCCGACTAATTTTGCAATATTTGGATGATTCATGTGCGACACGATGCCCATTTCGGTTAAGAAATTATTAATCCTGTCATCTTCTTTTTTATGGTTTAATCTCTTAATTGCAACGAGTTGGTTGTTTTCTAGTTTCCCTAAGTACACTTTTGCATATCCGCCCTTACCTATCACATTATCTACAAATCCAAAATAAAAATAAAATTTGTAAGAAAGCTTAGATCTTAATTTCTTAACCACTATGGTTCATAAAATCTGTCTTCTCTTACTCTCAACCTAGTAGTTAATAGACAATGACATATAAATTATAAATATGTGCAAACAAACTTCAAACATTTGTGGTCACATGTCAATTGGTACCAAATTAGATGATGGCGCTTTAACTAAAATATATAGGACTTTTTCATTTTTTCAATGAACTAAATTACTTTACAATCCATGCATTCTGATTTTAGCACCGTACCGGCCAAGTACGAAACTAATACGAAAATATACAATTAGTACCAAGTTGGTATTTAAAATCGTACCTTCTTTAAAATTGTTTGTCGCATTAATCAACTCCTCGAGTGAAAAATTCCTACTAGCCGGTGGTTTGAGCTCACCACTCAGCGACGAATTAGACGTCGCCACCACACCGCGATTTTTCTCACTCTTCTTCTTACTCATTCTCCCATATCCAAAAGGAGGAAAACTCGAAAACCTCCCCATGTTTCCTCCGTTCTTATGCCTCCAAATTCGCACCAAACCCTTCCATATCGTTGATGTTTGTGATGTGGTGGCGATACCCATGGAAGTCGAGGTTTTGGAAGACGCTGTCTCGGAATCCGTGCTGCGAGGAGTTCCATTCGTTCGATCGTCTAGAGTGGTGAGTGGCGGTAATGGAGATGACGGCGATGGTGGTACTTGAGAGGATCGTTGTTCTAATGGTGATGATGTAATTCGGTTTAGTGTTGCAAAATCTGAAGAGAAAAAGATCAAAAATTCGTTGTTGTAATCATATATAATATAATCCCCAATTAAACACAAAAATGAATACAAAACCAACTTAAACAAACTACAATCAAAATTACAATACCGTACCGGTCACCGTTCAGGATAATCGGACCTAAATCAGTACCTACAATGACCGGTACGATAAACCCGACATGCGCAAATTTAAATTCTCTGTTTACATAAAATTGAAATGACGAATGCATGTCGACTGGACATGTCCAGTTCCTTTGCTTGGCAATATATCACAACGTGGGTGCCAAACATTGAAATGTCCACTATTTCTTTTATTAAATTGAAATGTCCGCTTGAAATTGCAAATTGCAAGAATTAAATTTGGATTGAACAGACAGATATTAGGATAATTATAATCAGAGAGAGAGAGAGAGAGAGAGAGAGAGAGAGAGAGTGAGAGAGAGAGAACCTTGACACGAGAAAGAAGTTTTTCTTGGAATATCAGAGAATTCCCTCCTACAATCCCAACAAAATGCATGTAAAAATACACCCAAAAAAATCAAAAAAATAAAAGAGAAAATATAACAAAGACGATTGTAAAATCAATTACCTATGATGGGACACCACTTTCATTTCTCTGAGCTGATCCACCATTATCGCATCAAAACGAGAAAAAGAAGGAGCAAAGAGGCAAAGTGGGCTTATTAATTTTGGTGGAGATAAATTGGATAAATGCAGTTGGTTTACATTTGTGTAAACGGTTAGTGAAGGAAGGATTAGGAAGAGAGAGGGGAGAGAAAGGTAGTGTGTCGTTCGCGCGATTGGACCCGCATTTGCCCTCTTGAGTCTTGACTCTTGACATAGAAACCTCTGGTTGGCTCCTTCACCCTCCATTGTTAACAACTGGATATTTCCATTTTCTATTTGATTTGACAAATAAATTCACTACTCATTTTAAAATTTTAAGGATACGTTATTGTAAAAGCTAATCTAATTAAATTCAAAGCGATTTCAATTTTTTTTTAATCAAATAGTCACTATACTATGTTTATGGTGATTGATGTTTATTATACTTATATATTATTACTTATATATTTCATGAATAATATAAAAAAAAAATTTCTAATATTATGAAAAAAATCAAATATAAACAATATATATTAATTTTCATATTTAAATATATATTACATGTTACAATTTAATTGTTTTTTAATGATGAAAAAAATTAATAATAAAAATATTTTTTAATATATGAAATATTTTATTTTCATGATTTATGGAAAGTGATAAACTAATAGATAAATGTAAGAAATATCAATTATCAATTCATCATTAACAGGGTATAACGGTCATTTGATTAAAAAAAATCGAAATTGCTCTCTCAATTTAGGCATGTTGGCTCTTGCAATAGCATCACCCATTTTTAATTGTTATATTGTTTTTCTTTTATTTGTCCAAACTAAACTATAAAAAATAATATTGAATTATTTAATAAATAATGCTCGACACTTTGATTGTCATGAGTAATGATTAAATCATCAGCTAAATATGGAAATTTGATTAATAATTTGGATATCATATTATTGTTTTCTCGAATGAATGAAAAATTAATATCGTGATCTAATTGACAATATTTGTTGCTTCGATCGGTTGAAACAATTATGAATTTCGGGGGTAACTCGTTCCGAACCCGTGGACGAAGTGAGATTATATCTACATATCATACCTTATAATCAATAAATAATAAATATACTTCAGTGGCATTGATATATTTTGAATTTATTCTCTTTTTACATACATAGCATGTTTACAACAAAAAAAATTTATTTTTATGCAAATAATCAGCAAAATATTCATTGATTGTCTATCAATCACAAGAGTCACAACAAACAAGAGAAGAAAAGGGAAAGCAAGTGAACTTTTCCTCGTGTATTATTAGTATATCATTTTCATGTAATCGTATAATTTTAAATATAAAATTATTAGGTATTATATTCTAAGACAAATTCATATATATGATTGGAGAACACTGAACACATCACTTTCGTTGAAATAATAAATTCTCAGATTGTTTGGAAGCTATCTAGTGGACAACCATCTTCTTCCTTGGGTAAGTAAGATATCTTGTTCATATGCATAATTTCATATTATTATCCATATACATAAAGTTATAAATTTGTATTATATAATTTCAGAGAAATGCTACAGTGCACGAAACCAACTCCCGAATTGTTATTGAAAAATTATTTAACATACATATTATATTGGGCCCAAAGCCCGCATACACATGAAATACATATTAATTCAATTTTCGGGAGTGAGTGAGTAAATTAATTCGGGACATTAAGATTTTTTCTATAATTTCATACTATATACATTAAGCTAAATTATTTTTTTTCTCTTTCTAATATGTGATTTTTATTAGATAAATATTTTTAGATATATTGTTTAAGAAACAAAATGAATTATATATTGATATTTTATAATATATACAATCAATATGTTCGGACAAAATTTTTGCTGTAAATAAAATTATAATACCGGGTGCAGCGTCGGCTTGTATTTTATGGGGCCTTTATAAATTGAAAATAAATAAATAAATTATATATTGATATTTTATAATATATACAGTCAGGATGTTCGACAATTTTGTGCCGAATCCATAATTATGATTGCAATCGAAAAATTTGATAACAAACATGCAAAATAAACAAACAAATAAATAAGAATAAATAACGTATTTTAATTAGTATAATTTTATACTTTTTCCTGTCCCTGGATTTGGCCACGTCACTCATCGCTTCTGGGCCGTTCGATCGTGATTAATGAAGATCGGACGGTCCTGCTTGCAGTGAACTCGGCTCACGTGGCCCATTGTATGCTAACATTACATGGACCACGTGAGCCAAGTCTAACCAGAATTTTGTGCCCAACTCAAAACCCTAAACCCCTTCTCTCTCCCCTCATTTCTGCGGTTCACCCAGAAAAAAGAGCGGGCACAAACCCTAGCGAAACGGTGACGGAATCCGATCTCGAAGAGAGAAGTCACGTCCTTCCGGCGATACAGGCGATTTTCTTGCCGAATTCTTCCGCGCGTCTAAGTCAGCCTCCAACCCTCCATTTTCATTGGTTAGAGCTCGAATCTACTATAGGTACGGCCATTTTTTCTCATTTTTTTGTATTTTCCTTCTGATTTTTTGTTGATTTGTGTTCGATGTCTTTTTTTCTTGATTTTGTGTGTTCTTTACCGCTGAATTTCAGTATGTTACTGGTTGGGATTTTGTTCAACTCCAGTTTGTGTTCTTGCATGAGAAATTGATAGTTATTGCTCAGATAATCTCAGTATTTCGGGCACGATTATCATTTTTTTCCACAAGTTTGAAAGAAATACAGTTTCGGATCAACCGTAAAAGTGTACACAACGATGAACGAATGTAAGCGTACATTTGTAGCTATAACTTTCAGTGGGAAAATCCGATTTGAATGGTTCAAATTGGGTTAGATAGATAATGAGATTATCTATAACCTTCATGTAGAAATATATTTCATATGAACGAAGTATAAGTGTCGTTTATGTGAAATACCGAAAGGGTGCAACAGTATGACATACAGTTAGTAAAACAGTCATAACTTTTGCATACGAACTCCAATTGGGCCAGGCCAAATTGGGTCGTGTAGATAATAAGATTATATACAACTTTCGTGTTGGTTGATTTTCTGTCAGAGGAATTTACCATCTGCCAAATTGGGAAAGGACAATGTTCGGATCCAACTTTCGTGTAGATAATAAGAACTAATTGGTTCAAAAAGAGACGCATTCATGTTCCGTTATATTAGTTCGGTCCAATATATACTGACCAGGTGTACCCGAACTAATATAACGGAACATGAATGCGTCTCTTTTTGAACCATCTGTTTCGGATGCACAAGATGCAGGTACAGAACCCGGATCCGATAACGATCTCCGTCAAAATATTTTATCGAGCACGCGCGAGACATTCGTGTACTGAAAAGAAAACATAAGAAAAAAAAGAAGAAATGATATTGAATTGTGGGAAATGATATTGAAAAGTGCATGAACCTGTCCATTATTCTGTCCATACGAAATTGGTAAATTCCTCTGACAGAAAATCAACCAACACGAAAGTTGTATATAATCTTATTATCTACACGACCCAATTTGGCCTGGCCCAATTGGAGTTCGTATGCAAAAGTTATGACTGTTTTACTAACTGTATGTCATACTGTTGCACCCTTTCGGTATTTCACATAAACGACACTTATACTTCGTTCATATGAAATATATTTCTACATGAAGGTTATAGATAATCTCATTATCTATCTAACCCAATTTGAACCATTCAAATCGGATTTTCCCACTGAAAGTTATAGCTACAAATGTACGCTTACATTCGTTCATCGTTGTGTACACTTTTACGGTTGATCCGAAACTGTATTTCTTTCAAACTTGTGGAAAAAAATGATAATCGTGCCCGAAATACTGAGATTATCTGAGCAATAACTATCAATTTCTCATGCAAGAACACAAACTGGAGTTGAACAAAATCCCAACCAGTAACATACTGAAATTCAGCGGTAAAGAACACACAAAATCAAGAAAAAAAGACATCGAACACAAATCAACAAAAAATCAGAAGGAAAATACAAAAAAATGAGAAAAAATGGCCGTACCTATAGTAGATTCGAGCTCTAACCAATGAAAATGGAGGGTTGGAGGCTGACTTAGACGCGCGGAAGAATTTGGCAAGAAAATCGCCTGTATCGCCGGAAGGACGTGACTTCTCTCTTCGAGATCGGATTCCGTCACCGTTTCGCTAGGGTTTGTGCCCGCTCTTTTTTCTGGGTGAACCGCAGAAATGAGGGGAGAGAGAAGGGGTTTAGGGTTTTGAGTTGGGCACAAAATTCTGGTTAGACTTGGCTCACGTGGTCCATGTAATGTTAGCATACAATGGGCCACGTGAGCCGAGTTCACTGCAAGCAGGACCGTCCGATCTTCATTAATCACGATCGAACGGCCCAGAAGCGATGAGTGACGTGGCCAAATCCAGGGACAGGAAAAAGTATAAAATTATACTAATTAAAATACGTTATTTATTCTTATTTATTTGTTTGTTTATTTTGCATGTTTGTTATCAAATTTTTCGATTGCAATCATAATTATGGATTCGGCACAAAATTGTCGAACATCCTGACTGTATATATTATAAAATATCAATATATAATTTATTTATTTATTTTCAATTTATAAAGGCCCCATAAAATACAAGCCGACGCTGCACCCGGTATTATAATTTTATTTACAGCAAAATTTTTGTCCGAACATATTGATTGTATATATTATAAAATATCAATATATAATTCATTTTGTTTCTTAAACAATATATCTAAAAATATTTATCTAATAAAAATCACATATTAGAAAGAGAGAAAAAAATGTACGTCGATCCATTACAAAATTATCATTCATAAAATTTCCAAAAAAATAATATATTTTACGTGGTTTCTTATCTCACTTCCCACTTGTTATTTTGCTAAATATTACGAATTGGATACTTTCCTTAACGGGCATACATAATATTCTACTTTCAATAATATGATTTCCAAAAGAAAAAATAAAATATCTGTATTACTTTATGAATGTAATAGACATGTAATTTTTTTCAAAAATTCTATGCATAATATTTTTCATACATGATTCCTCATTTAAGAGGTTTGTTTAATTCATGATTTTGAAATTTTTCGTTACAAAAATTTACCAAACCTAAACTACAAATTTATTTTGCATGTAAACATGCCCTTTAATTCGTTTTCTTTTCATAACTCTCTAAATCAAGTGTGTGTAGTTATTTTCTAATTGTAAGTTTTTAATCCTTACATATGTCCTGTCTAATTTGATGTATAATGATGGTTTGCTTGCCGTATTCATATCGACAATTTCTTGATTTGGATCCGAACATTGTCCTTTCTAAATCAGGATGCTGTTAAATATATCATGCATGTTTTGAAACGGTTCATATATGTACAAATACCCATATGAATCCGTGACATATTTCATATTTGTCAGTACCCTATCTGTGAATCCAAATAATATCTGTAATGAATCAATTGGATTTTACTTTTACACAGTGATTTTGTTGATTTTTTTGGATGTAATTTTAGAATTTTCCTTCTTTATTATGCAAGTTAGAATTGTTGGTTCAAATAACTTTGATAATGAAATAATACTATGTAACATATCAATCAATGGGTCCATAAAATGGAATGATTAGCTACATGACGTAATTAATTGTAGGTCATGATTTTAATTCTAATTGACATCTAATAGTAATGAATGGCTTAATTCAAAAGAAAATACTGTAGTGTACAAACAGAAAAGAATATATATAATTCAATTTCATTCACAAAAAGTCGAATAAGCTCGCGCAAATGCACGAGGTATTTCCATGTAATATAATTGTACAAAAAAACATGATAGCCGATATTGTATCGTTGGTGGAAGTTGATTGGTGTGCGTACTACACGGTAATGCAATGCAAATCGATCACGACTTCAAGGAAAGGTTGGCGTTTTTATCATATCCAAAAAACATGAATAAAAAAGTCGATCAATTAGCAAAGCAAGTTTGAACTCTTCAAACCGAACTTAGAAGGAATGTATTTCCAATAAATTGATAGGATTAGAAAGCTGTATTTTTTTTATCTTATATTCAAAAAAAATCTATAATTTGAATGTAACCGTGCCTAAGGACTTTTATGCAACAACAACAACAACAACAACAATATATATATATATATATATATATATATATATATATATATATATATATATATATATATATATATATATATATATATATATATATATGCCGCAATAGCGTAATTCGCAATAAATATCCATAAAACGCAACGCCGCAATATGACGCAATATCGGGGATCATGTGTAAATTATTGTTCAAGCGCAATGGACCGCAATATCGCAATTTAAAACATTGATATATATATATATATATATATATATATATATATATATATATATATATATATATATATATATATATATATATATATATATATATATATATTATATATCTTGTAAATTTGAAATTTTATACAAATAAACAAATAAAAATTAACTACAAAAAGACATAATTTGAAATTATTCAATTGCACATGATGTTTCAAATTTACATTTAAAAAAAAAAGTTAAAACTATTCTTTGATATATTATTATTATTAATATTAATTAATAGTTATAATTTTAGGGAAATCCCTCTCTTCTCATGCCTCCACATCACCATCTTATTATGCCTCCACATCACCAATTTACTAGGAATATTTTCAAAAAACTCCTTAAATTTTTAGATATTGTAAAAAACAATTAATTTACATATGTATTCATTAAAAAAAATGCTTTTTTTAATTTTAAAAAAATCTTAAACTTTTTGTAATATATAATAATTAAAAAAAATTACTATGTGTTATATGTTATATAATTTTAATATTTCATTCGTTACAAATATTCGACATATATATTGTTTTTCTTTAATAGTTATAATTTTAGGGAAATCCCTCTCTTCTCATGCCTCCACATCACCACCTTATTATGCCTCCACATCACCAATTTACTAGGAATATTTTCAAAAAACTCCTTAAATTTTTAGATATTGTAAAAAACAATTAATTTACATATGTATTCATTAAAAAAAATGCTTTTTTTAATTTTAAAAAAATCTTAAACTTTTTGTAATATATAATAATTAAAAAAAATTACTATGTGTTATATGTTATATAATTTTAATATTTCATTCGTTACAAATATTCGACATATATATTGTTTTTCTTGAAAAACTAACATAAAATTATAATAAGTTGAACAATATTATTAAAAGAACATTTTGCAAATATTTAAAAATAAAATATCATAAAACTGTTAAAAAATAAATAAAAGGAAAACTAAACTAAAAAATAGATGTTTAAATAGATATTTTCTATGAATATATTTGCAAGGTGTTTATTTATTATTATTTAATGTTAGTTTTTTGTGAATAAAGAATGGAATATTAAAATTATATAAACACAATATGTAATAATTTATTTTTTTTGAAATCACTACATGTTAAGAAGTGTTTATGAATTTTCTTAAAATTAATAAAAAATAACAAAAATAACTTTTAATTATTACATATGACATTTGAAGGGTATTTTGGTAAAAAAAAAATTAATACCATCCATAAGGGGTATTTTAAAATAAAAGTTTGGTAGAGAGTTTTTTTTGAGTTTACGAAAAGATAGAGGATTTTATACAATATCCAAAAAAATTAAGGGGTTAAAAATATACCAAATCACGGATGTGCGAACAATCACACAAAATAAACATAGAATCTAATTACATATTATGAAAAATAAATCATGACAAACTCGAGGGCTCCCGCGCAATTGCGCGAGGAAAAAACTAGTGTTTTATAAGTTTGGAAAATTATTTATGTTTTGATAACTATAATATACTTACTATTATTATGCAGCATTTTCGAATAATTTTTAAAATTAATAATATTAATAATTAAAAATCAATTATGGAAATATGTATTATTTTCATTTTTTTTTCCTTACTTAAATATTATATCGCAATCTTAATCAATAGTTTTATTTCTATATACTCTTTTTCAATATTAATGTATGAGTGATGATATTGATTATACACTATGTAAAACAAAATATAATAGAATATACTAATATGTAGACCAAAAGGAATTAGTTCAGCAAACTAGAGGAATGCAATTTGCATGATCCTTTGGCCTCAATGCTGTGTGAGTTTTGGCCAGTTATTAGTATCACATGCAAATTTCGTTCTCAAGCAATAGTAAAATTTGTGTATGTTTGTAGGTACCACATCCAAGTCTCGTTCTCACGGATTTTTTTCCTATATTTATGAAATAGCACCATTTTTTTTGATAATTTTTAACAATACCTCTTTCATGAATCATAAGCTTTACGAGATATTTTCATGGGTAATTTTACCATGCCCTTTTATTTGTTTATCCCATCTTCTATCTTACCAATTAACTATTAATTGATAATTAATTAACATGACCATTAACAAAAAGAAATTTCATTAATCATTAATTGATTAAGAATTTTTAATTCGTATGTACTTTAATTATATAATAGTTAATTGCTAATGGAATGTCTTTTTATTAATTATTCAGGTGATTAGTTGTTAATAGATGATATAGAGAACGTGGTGGAAAAATACGGAGCCACGGTAAGTAGTCTCATTTTTAATCATCTACTGCGAGAAGCATTATTAGGATATTGGAGGACACTAAATGGCTGGTTAATTCAATGCAAATCGAAGACGAGTTTAAGGAAATGTTGGCGTTTTTATCATATCCAAAGAAACATGAATAAAAAAACCCGATCAATTAGCAAAGCAAGCTCGAACTCTGCAAACCGAACTTACAGGGAAAGTATTTTCAATGAACTGATAGGATTAGAAAGGTGTGTTTTTTTTTATCCTATATTCAAGAAAAATCCTGTAATTTGAAATTTGAAATTTAAAATTAACTACGAAAAAACATTGATTATACCATACTAGTAAATTTTAAATTCGATATATATAAACAAATAAAAATTAACTACGAAAAAACATAATTTGAAATTATTTAAAATTTACATTTGAAAACAAGGTTAAAACTATTCTTTGATATATGTTTTATAAGTTTGGCAAATTATTTATGTTTTGATAACTATAATATACTTATTATTATTATGCACCATTTTCGAATAATTTTTAAAATTTATAATATTAATAATTAAAAATCAATTATGGAAATATGTATTATTTTCAAATTTTTTTCCTTACATAAATATTATATCACGATCTTAATTAATAGTTTTATTTCTATTTACTCATTTTCAATATTAATGTATCAGTGATGATTATACACTATGTAAAACAAAATATAATATAATATAAATGTTGCAAATAGCATGTAGCGGTCCGTAGCGTGATGATTGTTTTTCGTAACAATAGCGAGTAGAGTGCGGAATTGCGAGAGATATTGTGAATGATATAATTTGTGTCGCATTAAATAATTCATGAAATATATGAAAATTAACATCTCCAACAAGTCAAAACATTTCTACCTAAATAAGCGACGGGATTTATGATTATTTATGAACCGAAACACTTTTGAATTATTAAAATTTTGATAAAATAAATTTTCTTAATTAAATTCATTTGATTTTTATAAAATAAACTAACAAAGTATTTTATTGAACCTTAGCGGGCTAAAAAGTTGTAGCGTCTGACGTTTTGCTTATAAAATAAACTATATCGGTATTGTGTAGCGTTTATCAAAACTATTTACAACCATATTACTAATATGTAGATCAGAAGCAATTAGTTCATCAAACTACAGGAATGCAATTTGCATGATCCATTCCTTTGGCCTCAATGCTGTGTGAGTTTTGGCCAGTTATCACATGCAAATTTCGTTCTCAAGCAATAGTAAAATTTGTGTCTGTTTGTAGGTACCACATCCAAGTCTCGTTCTCACGGAATTTTTTCCTATATTTATGAAATAGCACCATTTTTTTTTTGTGATAATTTTTGACAATATCTCTTTCATAAGCTTTACGAGGTATTTTTAATGGGTAATTTTACCATGTCCTTTATTTTTTTCATCTCATCTTTTATATTACTAATTAACCACTAATTGATAATTAATTAACATGATCATTAACAAAAAGAAATTTCACTAATCATTAATTGATATTGATTAAGAATTTTTAATTCGTATGCATTTTAATTATATAATAGTTAATTGCTAACGTAATGTCTTTTTATTAATTATTCAGACGATTAGTTGTTAATAGATGATATAGGGAACGTGACGGAAAAATATGGAGACACGGTAAGTAGTCCCATTTTTAATCATCTTCTACGAGAAGCCTTGTTAGGATATTGGAGGACACTAAATGGCTGGTTAATTCACTATAACAAACATGTGAATGGTGATACCATTAATGGATTTCGACAAAATAAACAATAAACAATTTTTAATTAGTTATAAATATAACCAGTGATTTAAATTGCGGCGCAATTGCGCCACCATACCGCAAATCTTAATAAATATTTATAAAACGCAACACTGCAACGTACTAAATAGCGCCGCAATAGACCGCAATATCGCGGCAATATCGCGCAATATCGGTTATCATATGTAAATTACAGTCCAAGCGCAATGGACCGCTATATCACAATTTATTTAAAACATTGAATATAACTAATGCTAAAATTTATTTCAATAAACTGTAATTTAAAGAAAATTTATCCATACATATTAAAAATTCAAAACTTAAAAAACTTGAGACGTATATAAGCATAGAAAAATAAAAAGTTAGAGATAATTAGGTCACATTATACTTTCATTATTTCAAAATTGTCTTTCGAAATAGACGAGATACTTGGATATGATTCTATAAACAAATTGATCTAGGTGATTTCTAGAAATTCAAAGAATAAAACAAATTTTAAATATGTTTGGAAACAAAATTTGTACAATCACACATAAAACTTGTTGCTTTAGTTTGTATTTCAATTCGGGAAAGATCATGCACTCCGAGAATTAACATGCATGGATCGTAACGAGCATGCCTGGATTATCAATATAAGAGCAACACGTGACAGTTTTATTTTTAAATTTTTGATTATATTTTGTGCACCTTTGTGTATTCCAAAACACAGGTCGTATATTTCGATGTATTTCTCATTTTATATGTATGTTGTATATTTTTACTTATACACTTAAAATTATAAGTTACATTTTTATATACTTATACACTTGTAGGGTGATTATGTGGTCGATTTTTTTTAAAAGGGTAATTATGATATTTTCAATTAACTTGAATTTTTATTTGTATGTATGATAAATTTGTCTCATCTTGTCGATAGAAACATATTTTAATATTTTCATTAAATTGGCAAATTGTCAAATTATCCTTTCTAAAAGGATCTACAATAAAAAAAAAATGTTCTATCATAAAATCACTTATTCTTTTAGACTAAATTTATATTTTCTGCATGATTTTTTTTTTGTGACGGGCCTTTTAAAATGTACAAATACAATAAAAATTGAATAAAGTTAAATCGGCACGTGTCCTATCACATTTAATAGGCAACTCAGACATATTCACTTTTGAAATACAATAATTTATTATTATTATTATTAGACATTAAATTATTGGTATGATTTATTTATGTGAGATAATTATAATATTTTAATATGATTAAGAAATAACTATGATAATTATAAATTTGCATAAAAAATAATAAAATTTTAGAATATTTAATTTATTTGCTACGTCTAATTCTATGGTTTTCATCAAACACCTTTTAAACATCTCATACTCATAGTTTTTGCATATTCCTGCTATCATAGTTTCCTGATATTCATATATTGGTTTCCTACACCTACGAGTTTCCTGCTGCTATACAAAACTGACCTAACAAACACGCCCAGGAGGACAAGAAATTAGTTATGAAAGAGCAAAGAGATGCCGAATTAAAAGAAAAGAAATCAGATAACTTTGAAAAACTAAATAGATTTATTCGCTATTGCGCGGGATAGATTTAATTTTTTTCTTATTTGCAAAGGGTGTTATTGCCAATGTTTTGTCTTATAAAATTATATAGCAAAACATGAGATTTTTTTATGGAGAAACATAAGATATTGTTTTTAGCAAAACAAATAAAATTATTCACGGCTACACACAAACACATTGTTTCTAGTAAAATTTTATCAAACGAAATAAATTGAATGAGCATGGTGTATCGTGATCTAAGAAGATATTATTTATTTTATTTGTCTCATGGTCCACGTGAACCATGTTTATCTAACAAATAAACAAATCTCAGTCCTTAATTTTTGATCCAATGTATGGGGAAAAAAAGCTGACATCGTTTTACCATGTTAAAACAATTTTCTTAACTTTAGACATAAGTATAAATATAAATATCAAAAGAAACAAAAGAGAGTAATTTTAGGACAAATAATAAACATTAAGGAGATGATTATGAAGCAAATTGATGAGAAAAAAATAAGAAAAAATAATTTAAGGAAACAAATATAATGACGGGATCATGACATGATACGATGAGAACTTGGCATATGCAAGAGTAAATCAGGGTGGGGAGGAAAAAAATTGGTATGGATTTTACTGTTAGGGTATTTAATATATGAGGGCTTCTATCAAACACCTTTTTTTTATAATATATCAATTTTCAAGGATGTTTTGAGTAGTTGTCCATTGATGAATATTTAAAATAAATTTTCAAGTGTATTTATCGACTACATGTTTGGCTAAATAGGAATTATTATTGTTCATTTAAGAAATAATTTTTCTAAAATATAAATTTTATGATACATATTTTTAAATATCCAAAATACTCTTTTAAAAAAATTGTACGATAGAATTTCCCTTAATATATTTATATTTTGTCCCTATAAAATTTTGTATTTTTTAGTGGGTCTTATTTTGTGAGGGAAGCATTCATGGCACGAATCGTGATTGGACAAAAGTTCGAAAAGTAAGCTTTGTTTTAAAAAATATTGTACGGCTAATTCAAACTGAATTTTAAAATTTTATTTCACTGGATTTTAAAAGCCTGATAAATTAATTTGATAAATACATATTTAATTAGGAGAGATTTAACAATGATTAAAAGCACCGGATTTGTGCAATCTGGTCAAACTTTATGCAAGAAGCTAAAGCTAATAATGTTTTCAGATTTTGTCTCCACATTTTCTACATCACAAGTTAATACATTTAACTAACACATATTATATAAATACTAATTAATTAATATTAATTTAAATGGTTAAATTTGAAATAAAATTAATTAATTTTAATTATATATTTTTAAATTATCACACAAATTAGAGTAATGATAGACACACAAATATCAACCACAAATGTGTTACAAATGTCTAAGTTTGTGTTCGATTAGTAATTCATATATGCATTAGTAACATTACGAACATAGTTATTTGTAACACATTTGTGGTTGATATTTTTATCTCTATCATTACTTTACAAATTATGTGTGATAAATAAAATATAAAGACGTTCTGTAATCTTGGAGCAAATAAATATTTGGCCGATCCGGTCCTAATTCTATCTTATGTATAAAGTTACAAGAATTCTTGCATTTCTAGAGCTCCGCGTCATCAGGACCTTTGTGTAAAAAAAATATTTTTTAATTTATATTTTGGTCCTTTTTAGTTTAAAAAATTACATTTTCGTCCTTTATATTTACATTTTGATCCTTTTTTATTTACTTTTCGGTCCTTTTTTACATTTTTGAATTTATATTTTGGTCCTTTTTATTTATATTTTGGTCCTTTTTATTTTTAATTTACATTTTGGTCCTTTTATTAATATTTTGGCCCTTTTTTATTTACTTTTTGGTCCTTTTTATTAACATTTTGGTCCTTTTTTATTTACTTTTTGGTCCTTTTTTACATTTCAATTTACATTTTGGTTCTTTTATTTACATTTTGGTATTTTGATTCTTTTTATTTACATTTTGGTCCTTTTTATTTACTTTTCGATCTTTTTTTACATTTTGATCTTTTTTTCTTATTTCACATTTTTGTCATTTTTTACATTTGGTCTTTGTTTCCTATTTTACATACATATTAAAATTTGCGAATATGTCTTGATTATATTAATCAATTTTAGAAGCAAATGAACAAATGATATTTATACAAATTATATTAGAAAATAATATTCGTGATAGACTAATTTTATGAACCTTATGCATCTATTGACATCATGATATTTGCAAATATGTCATGATTATATTAATTTAGTTCAAACGCATGCGCTTTAATTCTATTTAAATAATTGTATAAAAAACATCCCGCGCAATTGCGCGGGGATAAAGCTAGTTAATAATATTAATGTACGAATGCTTATACCGGTTTTGAAACAAAGTATAATATAATATACCAACTAGTTCAACAAACTAGACTAGTGCAATTTGCATGAACCGTTGAATGTGTGAATTAGCATGCAATTTTCGTTCTCGCATAATTAACAATATTTGCGTCAGTTAGTAGTTAACACATGCAAATTTCGTTGTTACACAATTTTTCCTATACTTATTAAATAGCATCATTTATTTATATTTTTGTGATTATTTTTAACAATATATTTTTCATAGGAGTTTAGGAGATATATCTTTTATCATATGTTGCGGGAGCTTTGTTAGGATATTGGAGGAAACTAAATGGTTAATTCACTGTAGTAGATATGGCAACGGCAAAACAATCATATAAATTAGTCACGATGACTAACTTTACGTTGTCGAGTTTGAATTATCGAGAATTCGCTGGTTCTATTTTTTGAGATTTGTGATTCCGGTCATGCCAAATTGATATTACAAAAATGAACACATCATCGTGCATCGATATTTAAAAGATACACTAGAATATGTTAAACAAAAATTCAACAATCAATTTTCTTTTTTTAGTATATTTTGTGATTGTATTAAATCTTGTAAAATTAACATTGATTAATACAAAAATAGATGTAGGACTTTGAGCCTACTCTATTATTTTTCAAAAAAAAAAATAGTATATTTTTGTGATTTAAATTGATAAATATGACACATATATGTTTGGAAACAAAATAATACAATCCCACATAAAACTTGTTGTTTTATTTTTATTTCAATTCGGGAAAGATTATGCACTCCGAGAATTAACATGCATGGATCGCAATGAGCATGTCTGGATAGCCACCAATATAAGAGCAACACGTGACAATTTTATTTTTTTAAAATTTTGAATGTATTTTGTGCACCCCACGTGTATTCCAAAACACATGTCGTCTCATTCAGATTTATATATATTTCGATGTATTTCCCATTTTATATGTATGTTGTATATTTTTACTTCTACACTTAAAATTATAAGTTACATTTTTTAAATATATGTTAAAAAAATTTACATACGTGATATATATCTCTAATGTTATATATTTTTACACGTATGATATACACATTTGATTTGCTACATATTTTAATATGTAACATATACGTTTTAGATGGACGATATGAATTTTTGAAATATATAATGCATGAATATATTTCACATATATATACACCGTTTAGTATATAATATTGTTTACATGTGTAAGTGTAAGTATAACATTTGGTATATTTTTTTAGGGTGATTATGTGGTAGAATTTTTTAAAAGGGTAATTATGATATTTCCAATTAACTTGAATTTGTATTTGTACTAGCAATAGTCCGCGCAACAATTGCGCAAGATTTCATACCTTTTGTTTATATTTTTTTAATAATTTGATTAAATAAAATTTGCACGGTTACATTTAAACTCAATTATATAATCATGATATTTTTGCAAATATACTGATGTCAATAAATACATTATAAATAATAAATATGTAGGGAATTCACCCGATCCCGGACCCGCGCAGCGGATATGAAAGCCCGGTCCAGTTCCCAAAATCCAAGATCACGCCATGAATTCGAGGATACGATGCAATAGAAGGATAGACGATTACCAGCGTGAAATTGATCGCTCGCATCCTTTCCTTCTTCGGTGTCATGTTGGTGACTAGCCCGTGCGTCCCATACCACACGTCTCCCACCGTATTGACACACTTCCGGTTGTCTTTCGTGCGTCCCATGTCCACACTCTTTCATACCCGACAGTTTTGCTCCTTCGGTTTGATCACAATCGAAGAGCCACAAGTTTCGCTTCTCTACGTGTATCCACCTTGAGTCGGAAGACGTCGGTCACGGGTGCAACTGCCTAGACGAAGCACCGGCGAACTTGCTTGATTATATCGATTCTCTACACCGAGAAAAATTATTTTTCTCGGTTTTCTCTCTTCACACTCTTTTGATTTTAGAGAGATGACTCTCTAATTTCTAGATAATTCTATTGATTAGAATGATTGGGCTGAATGATATGAGAGAGAAATATCCTATTTATATCACATGAGATTATGATGGGCCAAAAGACATGTATATGAGAGAGAAATACTCCCTTTCACACAGAAAACTGCATGAGAGAGAAATACTCCCTTTCACAAGTTCGCCGGTGCATCGTCTAGACAGGTGCATCCGCGACCGACGAACTCCGACTCACGGTGGATACAAGTAGAGGAGCGACACTTGTGGCTCTTCGATTGTGATCAACTCGAGGGAGAGAAAGAACGATCAAAGACGGTGGAAGCGTTTGGACGTGGAACGCACGAAGACAACCGGAGGCGCGTCAAAACGGTAGGAGACGTGTGGTATGGGACGCACGTGCTAGTCACCAACGTGACCGGAGAAAGAAGGAAGAACGATCAACCCGTCGTGCGTGATCAATTTCACGCTGGTAATCGTCTATCCTACTTTGCATCGTATCCTCGAAGTCATGGCGTGATCTTGGATTTTGGGAACCGGACCGGGCCTACATATCCGCTGCGCGGGCCCGGGGACGGAGGAATTCCGTAAAGTGGTATCAGAGCGATCGCCATCGATTCGAGGGTCGAATCATAGTCGTATATATGATATACGCACGGGTTATCAAAGTTCGTATCCGTTTGCATGATGTTACATATAGAGAAAGTCAAATTCTGTTAAAATCACAAGTAGAATTCGCTAGAGATCGATCAAAAGTTGATTGAGAGTATCTAGGAATGATCGTGAAAAGGTTTCATGATTAATCGTTTTAGAAACGAGCGAAAACAGACGAAACATCAGAAAAATCGCATAGTCCGTTATAACGGACTGGTTGACCCGTTGTAACGGACACTGTATGAGATACAGGGAATTGGGAATTTCTGCGAAAATTACATAGTCCGTTATAACGGACCCTATATGAGATACAGGAAATTGGGAATTGGGAATTTCTGTGAAAATCACATAGTCCGTTGTAACGAACTTGAAGTTCCGTTGTAACGGACCCTGTATATGATACATGGATGTGAGGAAGACTGTGAATAAACGCATAGTCCGTTATAACGGACATGGGTTCCGTTGTAACGGACCTTGTATATGATACGAGGATGTGGGGATGCATTTGGCTTCTTTTGAAGTCCGTTGTAACGGATATGATCCGTTGTAACGGAGTTGTTCACAAGTTAGTTCGTTATAACGGACTTAGGTTGCGTTATAACGGACATGTTTCTGGCAATTTTGGCCAAACTCCGGAATAAATAGCGTTGTAACGGACTTGAGTTCCGTTGTAACGGAGTGAAGGAAACAGGGTTTCCGTTGTAACGGACCATGGTGCGTTACAACGGACTAGTTTCTGTTTGCTGATTTTGTTTTCGTGATAAGTTTGGCTATACAACTCGGAATTTTGAGTTCTTTATATCGATATGATCGGCATCAATCATTCTACCATATTAGATAATTAATTATTTAGAATAATTAGTCTCCCTAAATAAATTATTTGCATTTAGAAATCTTGTGATAGTGATATAATATGATTATGTCACGAATAAAGAAACATGAATGTCATGATTCCTCATAATATTTAAGTCGTGGAAATGCCTTCCATGTCCACATCCATCGAGATTGGTATGACATAATGCGTGGTTTCCGTCCATAGTCGGGCACGTATTATTGTATGTATTGATGCGGGTGGTAAGCGTTAATTGGGGACTCACGTGGGTTCAGGCCATAGTCGGGCACGTGAGTAGTTCAATTGAACGATACGTTGGATATGGTTGTGACTTAACCGTCCAAGCTAATCCGATTAGAGTTCGGGGCATAGATATAATGCACACACGGAATTGGGATTGTATATGATACGATCCATCACCGAAATTCTATAAAGGTTCAAGAGTCGTATATGATACGATTGGATAATAATCCTACCTAAATAAGCGAGATCCCATTTGTCGATCATAGTCACTTATGGGAGGATTGCGAAATATGGATCTTGAGTGTTATGGACTTGGAGTCCCGTATCGGTATGAGGGTTATCGATTCGATAAAAATAACACATTCATATAATCATCATATAAGCATATAGATTAAGTACGCACGGTTAGGAGCTTAATCTTCATCATCCGTTTAGAATTATGTTTTCTAGCAACATCAAAAATATATCGATGAGATCGATATGATAGATGGATTTTGGGCTAGAATTACCATAATTAACCTTGATAGTTAAAGAATAGTTCTTAGACTTAAAGGAACATGTTGGACACGGAAATGGTAGATTCAGGGCTCGAGGCTTTGGCTTTAGAGAAAGTCGGGTTCGATAAACTTTAAGAAGGAATCGAACGATATTACGTACCATGTGGTGGCTGTAGGGGAATATCCTCGACCCCGGGCCCGCGCAGCGAAATGAAGGCCCGGTCCGATTCCCCGATTCCCGAGATCACGCCATGACTTCGAGGGTACGATGCGAATAGAAGGATAGATCTATACCAGCGTGAAATTGATCACGCACGAAGGGTTGATCGCCGCCTTCTATCTCCTGTCACGTTGGTGACAATCCGCGCGTCCCATACCACGCGTCTTTCACCGTTCGTTGACCGTCTTCTCACTCCTTGAGTCGATCACAATCCAAGAGCCACAATTGTCGCTCCTCTACTTGTATCCACCGTGAGTCGCAAGACGTCGGTCGCGGATGCACCTGCCTAGACGATGCACCGGCGAACTTGCTCGATCTAATCGATTCTCTATTACTCGAGAAACTCCTTTCTCGATTTCTCTCTCTTCGCACCCTTTCACTCACTAAAGATCAAATCTGAATTTGCTCTTTTTCTTGTGTATATTGGGCAGAATAATCACACTTGCTTAGAATGATTCAACTGATTGAATTGCTTAGTGAAGATGAGAGAGAAAATCCTATTTATACCTAAATAGGATCAGGATTAGCCAAAAGGCATGTATATCCAATATACACCCTTTCACACAGAAAACTGTATGAACCTGTTCAGTATTCTGTCCAGACGAAATTGATAAATTTCTCTGACAGAAAATCAACCAACACGAAAGTTGTAGATAATCTTATTATCTACACAACCCAATTTGGCCCAGCCCAATTGGAGTTCGTATGCAAAAGTTATGACTGTTTTACTAACTGTATGTCATACTGTTGCACCCTTTCGGTATTTCACAGAAACGACACTTATACTTCGTTCATATGAAATATATTTCTATATGAAGGTTGTAGATAATCTCATTATCTATCTAACCCAATTTGAACCATTCGAATTGGATTTTCCCACTGAAAGTTATGGCTACGAATGTACGACTACATTCGTTTATCCTTGTGTACACTTTTACGGTTGATCCGAAACTGTATTTCTTTCAGTGGCATGTATAGACACAAATTTCTCAAAATTGTTTTGAGAATTCGGGTGTATACGAAAGTAAAACACAACGCCCATGAAATAGTTTCAAGAGGTAGAGCGCGTTGAATGGTTCAATGCGTCTCAAAGAGTAGGTTAATTTTGAGACGCCTTATGAGTCTTTAATTAACACTCGTGTGTTGATGGTACGAGATTTGATCTTCGTGACCGAATATCATATGCATTCGATAGATAAGTCGATCCCGGAATTGCATGAAATGCGATGTAAGTTTGAATTGGAGACGCTCGGAACATCCGAGGAATCCAATGCATATCGATGCGTGGATATCCTTGTAGTTCAAGGGCGGGATCGGAAGAAATAAATGTCTAAGGGTATTTTGGGAAAAATGTTTTTCCAAATAGAAAGTTCGGACAAGGAGTTGTCCAAAATAATGGCTGAAAGAACGGTGAAATCCGAGGAGGATTAAACCTAGAAGTTGATTGCTTCTTTTGGCGTTGCCGTCATGGCCATATAAACGAGATACGCGTATCTAGATTCCATATGATGGATTACTAGAATCAATCGAATTAGATTCAATTGGTTAAACGCGATACTTATTTATTAGGCAAAGACGACAAAGTGCATCATTCTCCAAAGGTTGGAGAAAGATCCAACGAATTATTAGAAATTACATTTAAATCTAAATGTTCCAATAAGTTCCGAGACAAGAGGAGGTTATCAGTATTTTGTTACGTTTATGGACGATTAAAATAGATACGGTAATATCTATTTAATGCGTGCCGAAACAGAGACTTTTGAAAGGTTCGAAGAGTTTCAAAAACGAAATACAAAATCAACTAGGCAAGAAAATCAAAGCTTTTCGATAGGATCGAGAAGGCAAGTATTTGAGCTACGCGCTTCGATAGGATCGAGGAGACGATATTTGAGTTATACGTATTGATGATCATTTATGATTGTGAAATCGTTTCTCGATTACCTTCATCGGAACATTAAGATGTATTCGAAAAGAGAAAATGAACACATGTTGGACATGATTCGATAAATGAAAAGTCAAACGGATCTCCCGAAAATGTTTTGGGGATAAGCCTTTGAGACAGCGGCATTAATGAATGGTGCATATAAGATATGGACCATAAACCTTCTAATTGGTACAAAATACGCCATATGAGATATGGATCGGATTGGTTCCGAAGTTGTTATTTGTAGAGATTTGAGGATGTGAGTATATTTCGAAATTTGTTTCGTTTAAACTCAATCCCAATTCGAAAAATTGTTCGTTTATCATATATCCTTAAGGAAACTAAAGGGTATTAGTTCTAACGTCCCAACGAAAATGAGATTTTCGTGGCTCGAAGAGATGCCTTCTTGGAGGAGGACATAATGCGCACATGTTTGGAAATTGATGCTATTTATCTCTACGCGGGCTAGTGGGAGTAGAATAAATCTCGAAAGAGTTCGAGATCTGAAAAATGAACATTGTACCGATGAAAGTTGACACGACTTTATCAAGAGTTGATGAATACGCACTACAACATATCAGGCCTATTGGGACCGGCCGTCCCTAAAAAAACCGACCCAAACAGTTAGGGACGGTTAGTTTGGGACTGCCTGTCCCTAAATAGGGTTAGGGTCGGTATTTTTGGGTTGGCCCGTCCCTAAAGTTTGCATCGGCCCGTCCCAAACTAGTTTAACCGTCCCTAAACATTTGTGTCGGCCCGACCCTAAAGGATGTACCGTCCCTACCTTCTTAGTGTCAGCCCGTCCCTAACCTGTTCACCGACCCAAAAATTAAGAACCACCCGTCCCTAAGTCTTCTTACCGACCCAAACTATTAGGGACGGCCCGACCCTAGATACCCACCGACCCTAATTCATTGATTGGGACCGGCCGCCCCTAATTTTCTGCCACAGTACACACTGCCACACGTCTCCTCTCTCTTCCCCCTCTCTTCCCCATGCGCCCTCTTTCTCTCTCTCTTCTTTAATGCTTCTCTCCCATTCACGCCATCTCTCTCCCTCCCTCCTCTCTCTCTCTCTCTCTCTCCCAGATACCACACACATGAAGCTCTTTGTGCCATCTCTCTCTCGCTCTCGCTCTCTCTCTCTCTCTCTCTCTCTCTCTCTCTCTCTCTCGTGTTGGAGCAAAAGAGCAAAGATGAAACCTTAGGAGGAACGACGCTGCTGACGGTGAAGAGAAAGAAGGCCAAGAACCTCCGTCGCGACAACCACCATGGCCACAGTTTCCTCTTCTCTTTCAATTGAGCAGATCTGGCCCTCATTTGCTCCGTCTCGACTAGTCTCGGCTGGACAAAAACGATGAAGCTCTTTCCCTTACCAAGTATACTTTCTTCTTTCTTTTTTTAAATTCGTTGTTTTCTCCCTTTCGCGTTTTGACTGATCCTCTTTCGGATATCTTCAATTTGCGTTGTTCTTGAAAAAAAAATTAGTTTCAATGTTGGTTAAATTCGTGAGTTTACTCAATCACTTTACTTCTTGGTTAAATTCGTCATTATATGTTGTTTTCCCATTTAATCAGAGTAAATTAAGACTCAAATTTAAAATCAAAATTTTCCAGATAATTTTTTTCATTCCTTGCCCCTTTTCACAGTTTTTCTTGCCCCTTTTTACTGATATAATGTTTTTTATTTTACGTTATATGCGATAAATATATCCGCGGGTGTGCAAAGCTTGACTGGACGACGGTTCAATTCCTTTTGAAAAAAGGTTAACATTATCTAAATATTTATTTATTTATTCATTAATAAAAATAAATGTGTAACAGTAAATTTAAGTAGTTTTCCAGATTTAAAATAAAAATATATAATATTGGGTTTTTTAGTTCAATATTTCAAATAATAAATATAATTTTCCAGATTTAATAATTTAATAGTTTGGTTTTTAATATAATTTTTCCAGATTTAGTTACTGGTAATTGGGTTTTTTTAGTATAATTTAATAATTTTGGTTTTTAATATATTTAATAATTTCCATATTTAATATTATTTAATTATTTAATTTTTTAGTTACTGGCAAAGGATTGCATCAAGAATTGCGCTAACAACGAAGAAATATACGGCAAAATGCAAGAAGTCTTCATTCATAAACAAGGTTCGATTAAATCGTCATCTCAAATTTTCAGTAATATATATATAAATGTTTTGGATATTTTAATCATCATCTAAAATATTTTTTTTTACAGATTTACTGATATTATTAATTTTGATTTTTTTACTTTTTTTTACAGTTTTTTTAAAGAGTTTTCCATTTACCCTTTTTTACTGTTCTACAAATATTTTTAATTTTTTAATTAACGAGTTGTTTGATTTTATACTGACTTGTTTTATTGTTATTAAATAAAACTATAGTACTAATCATTATCCAAAACATTTTACAAACTCATTTTTCAATTTTCTGATCATATTTTCTTTTATCAATTTTTTTCCAAAAGATAAAATGATATTTTTAATCAATATTTTTGTAATGATTTTTAGTTAAATAATTTAATTAAATATGATATTTTTCTCACTGTTTTTTCCCTTGTTTACATTGATGTAATATTTTTGTTATGTTTTTTTACCTAGTCTATAATAATTTATTTATTTAGGGTAAATGTATTTAGGGTAAATTTTTGACCTTGCTTCTATTAATTAATTAATTTATTTATTTGATAAATGATGAGATTTATTTTGTTATCCTTTTTTCAGAATTATATTGGAAAATTGAATCATAAGAACACAGCTGAATTCATTTTGGAATATTTAAATTGATTATACTTATTACTGTAGCGAAGGAAGTGGGTCTCGGAGGGGCAGGAGATGTGTCTCGCAGGCAGCAACAATCGAGCACTCCGACGAGGCAGCAGCAATCGAGGGTACCGCCCATGCAGCAACAACAGTCGCAAATGTATCGTCCGATTCCGTCGACGCAGCAAACAAATTGGCCGGTACGTCCTAAATTTCTAATTATTATTTTAATATTAACTTTTAATGGTAATACATGTTATATTTTAAGGATCTTGCGACGAGCCAGTTTTTCCCTCCGGATGATCACGCGAATTTTTAGCTCCATTTGTGTTTGTTTGACTATGTGGTAGAATTTGTTTGTTTAGGATTATGTCGTGAGACTTATTTGTGTTTTGTTTAGCTCGTGGGATTTATTTGTGTTATGTATGTCGTGAGACTTATTTGTGTTATGTTTATGTCGTGGGATTTATTTGTGTCATGTTTATGTCGTGGGATTTATTTGTGTTATGTATGTCGTGGGACTTATTTGTGTCATGTTTATGTCGTGGATTTTATTTGTGTTGTGTATCGTTAACTTGTCGTCAGACTTCTTTTCTATTGTAGGATTTCTAATAGGTTTTTTATAAATTATAAATGCAAAAAATAATTTCGAAATTAATTAATATATAATATTAATATATAATTTAATTAATATATAATATAATTAATATATAATATAATCAATATATAATATTAATATATAATTTATATGTAATATAGGGACTGGCCGTCCCTAAAAGTGCAGGTACTTTTCTGTCATAAGGACTGCCCGACCCTAACAAGAACCGTCCCTAAAAGGACTTTTGGGACTGGCCGTCCCTAAACGGGCGCGTACTTTTCTCTGTTAAGGACTGCCCGTCCCTAAACCTGCAAATGTCCTTTATTCCTACAGTTGGCAGTGTACTGTTGACTAAAACCCCTTTAGGGACGGCCTGACACAAAATGCACCGACCCAAAAGGCATTTAGGGACGGCCCGACCCTGTCAGGGTCGGAGGCTTCAGGGGCGGTACATCAGGGACGGTTGGCCGACCCCAAATTGATTAGGGACGGTTTTGAGGTTATTTAGGGACGGTTTTAACCGACCCAAATTAACTGTTATGTTGTAGTGACGAGTCGAACACACAAAGGAATTTTTCATAGATCCAGTAGACTATATCATAAATATGGATTTATCGTGGCTAATGATGATAGATCGAATCATATGATGATTCGATATCCTACAAGGATGCTATGAAAATGACGATTCCATATGGCAAGATGCCATGAAATCTGAGTTTCGATCCGTGTAGATTATCAAGTTTAGAACTTGATTTCATTACTTTCAGGGTTAGACCCGTGAAATATCAATGAGTTTTCAAGATGAAAACCAACACGGATAGGAATATGCATATAACAAAGCGAGGCTTGCAGCGAAGAGTGTCAAGTAATTCATAGTTGGACTATGAAGAAACGTTTTCGCATGTTGCCACGCTTTCACATTCTCAAAATTCTGCTTGTCATGGTCGCATATTGGATATGCATGAGTACATTTTAAGTAGATCTGAAATTGAGTGGGAGACTGAAGGAAATACAGTTTCGGATCAATCGTAAAAGTGTACACAAGGATAAACGAACGTATGTATCTTGGATATACATGGTTAAATTGATAAGAAACGATTTTTATTAATAAAACCAGAAAATTCAGTTTAAGCCGTTTTAGTAAAACTGGCATAACTTTCAGTAGGAAACTCCGATTTGAATGGTTCAAATTGGGTTGGATAGATAATGAGATTACCTAGAACTGTAATATAGAAATATATTTCATTTGAGCGAAGTATCAGTGTGGTTTTAATGAAATACCAAAAGGGTGCGACAGTTTGACATACAGTTAGTAAAACGTCCGTAACTTTCGCATCCGAACTCCAATTGGGTCAGATCCAATTGGGTTGGAAAGATAATAAGATTATCTAGAACTTTCGTGATGTTCAAAGTCGGTTGAAATGATTTAATATTTTCGTTTCAACATAATACTGAAAGGGTGTCTGCAGTTTTCTGTCTGAAAATGTGTATATGAGATATACATACATTTTGGCCCATCATTATCCTATGTGATATAAATAGGATGTTTCTCTCTCTCTCTCTCTCTAACCAATTGATTCAGTTCAACCCCTGTGGAATTAATAAGATTAATCCAGAAATTAGAGAGAATCTTTCTCAAGAGTGAAAGAGTGCGAAGAGAGAAAAACCGAGAAAAACAATTTTTTCGGAGAAGAGAATCAATCAATCAAGCAAGTTCGCCGGTGCATCGTCTAGGCAGGTGCATCCGTGACCGACGAACTCCGACTCACGGTGGATACAAGTAGAGGGGCGACACTTGTGACTCTTCGATTGTGATCAACTCGAGGGAGAGAAAGAACGATCAAAAACGGTGGAAGCGCTTGGACGTGGAACACACGAAGACAACCGGAGCCGCGTCAAAACGGTGGGAGACGTGTGGTATGGGACACACGTGCTAGTCACCAACGTGACCGGAGAAAGAAGGAAGAACGACCAACCCGTCGTGCGTGATCAATTTCACGCTGGTAATCGTCTATCGTACTTTGCATCGTACCCTCGAAATCATGGCGTGATCTTGGATTTTCGGAACCGGACCGGACCTACATATCCGCTGCGCGGGTCCGAGAACGGGAAAATTCCCTACATGAAATATTTGTATGTATAATAAATTTGTCTCATCTTGTTTAGCATTAATCGATACAAACATATTTGAATATTTTCATTAAATTGACGCATTGTCAAATTACCCTTTCTAGAAGGATCTACAATAAATAAAATGTCCGGTCATAAATCAATTATTTGTTTAGACTAAATTTATATATTTTGTATTTTTTTTTTGTGTGACGTGACTTTAAGATGTACAAATATAATAAAAATTCAATAAAGTTAAATCGGCATGTGTCCTATCCTATCACATTTTATAGGCAACTCAGCTATATTCATTTTTGATAGCCGAGTGGATCCCATCTAGGGGTGTCAACGGTTCGGATCCGGTTCGGATAGTGGTCATACCAGATCCATATCCATATTTTTTTTCGGATACGGATCCGGATACGGAATTATCCGGATCCGGATACGGTTCGGATAATAAACGGATACAGATACGGTTCGGATATTGTCGGATACGGATACGGTTCTCTTTCGGATATTAAAACGGATACTATGTTATCATAACATAACTTACTTTTTAGCTATAAATATATATAATTTGTGACATAAAAGATAAATTTTATTATATTTAAACGTAATTTTACGATTGTGAGTTTAAATCACTCACAAATCATTAATTTGTATATGATTTTTCAACTAATATCAAATATAATACATAAAAATAATATATAATATGCTTATCCGGATCCGGTTCCGGATACTCGAATCTGGTTCCGAGTATCCGGATCCTAAAATACTCGGATCCGGAACACGGATCCGGTCCCCGCACCAAAACCGAATATAGAATCCGGTTCCGGATCCTAAAATTAGCAACCAGATCCTTATCCGGATCCACTCGGATTCGAATATTTTTTTCGAATCCGGATATTTCGTCGGATACGGTTCGGGTCGGTTCGGGCAATATCCACACCATTGACATCCCTAACCCCAACTCCCAAGGACAAGAAATTAGTTATGAAAGAGTAAAGAGATGCCGAATTAAAAGAAAAGAAATCAGATAACTTTGAAATACTAACTAGTTTTACTCCGCCGCTATTGTAGTAAAATATAAGATTTTTTTTATGGAGAAACATAAAATATTATTTAAAACAAATAAAATTATTCATGATTACGCACAGATTACATACAAACACATTGTTTCTAGTAAAATTTTATCAAACAAAATAAATTGAATGGACCTCGTGTATGGTGATCTAAGAAGACATTATTGGTTTTATTTGTCTCATGGTCCACATGGACCATGTTTATCTAACAAATAAACAAATCCTAGTCCTTAATTCTTGATCCAATGCATGAGAAAAAAAAAACTAACGTGGTTTTATCATGTTAAAGCAATTTTCTTAATTTTAAACATAAGTATAAATATAAATATCAAAAAAAAAAAAAGAGTAATTTTAGGACAAATAATAAACATTAAGGAGATGATTATGAAGCAAATTGATGAGAAAAAAACAGGGAAAAATAATTTAATGAAACAAATATAATGACGGGATCATGGCATGATACGATGAGAATTTGACACGTGCAAGAGCATATCAGGGTGGGGAGGAAAACAAAATGGTATGGATTTAGTGTTAGGATATTTAATATATGAGTAGTGATGCACCTCCTCATTAGCTTCCCTCCACATTTTTGATGTGTTATCACATGATTTAACACCTTAAAATTTAGTATTTTGATTCATGATTTAAATCTTAATATGTGATTTAACATCTTATTAAGATGTTAAAATTTAAAGTGTTAAATTTTGTGATGACACATCAAAAATGTTGGGATGAGGGGAGGAGGGTCAAGGGAGAGGTGCAACATTCCTCTTATATATTTATATTTTGTCCTATAAAATTTTGTATTTTTTATTGGTTCTTATTTTGTGAGGGTAGCATTCATGGCACGAACCAAGGTTAGAAAAGAAAGCTTTATTTTAAAAGATATTGTACGGCTAATTCAAACTGAATTTTAAAATTTCATTTCAACCGATATTTTAAAAGCCTGATAAATTAATTTGATAAATACATATTTAGTTTGGAGAGATTCAACAATGATTAAAGCACCGGATTTGTGCAATTTGGTCAAACTTTATGCAAGAAGCTAACAATGTTTTCAGATTTTGTCTGCACATTTTCTATATCACAAGTTAATACATTTAACGAACACATATTATATAAATACTAATTAATTAATATTAATTTGAATAGTTAAATTTGAAATAAAATTAATTAACTTTTAATTATTTATTTTTAAATTATCATACAAATTATGTGTGTTAAATAGAATATAAGGACGTTCGGTAAAATCTTGGGGCAAATTAAAATTTGGCTGATCCAGTCTTAATTAATAATATTAATGTACGAGTGCTTATACCGGTTTTAAAACAAAATATAATATACTAATATATATACTATATACACCATAACCAGCTAGTTCAACAAACTAGACTAGTGCAATTTGCATGAACCATTGAATGTGTGAGTTAGCATGTAAGTTTCGTTCTCGCATAATTAACAAAATTTGTGTCAGTTAGTAGTTAACACAAGCAAATTTCGTTGTTACATAATATTTCCTATACTTATTAGTTATTAAATAGCATCATTTATTTATATTTTTCTAATTACATTTAACAATATATCTTTCATAGGAGTTTAGGAGATATATTTTTAATCATATATTCGAGAGGATTGTTAGGATATTGGAGAAAACTAAATGGTTAATTCACTGCAGATATGGCAACGGCAAAACAATCATATAAATTAGTCACGATGACTAATTTTACATTGTCGAGTTTGAATTATAGAGAATTCGCCGGTTCTATTTTTTGAGATTTGTGATTCCGGTCATGCGAAATTGATATTCAAAGAATGAACACATCATCATGCATCGATATTTAAAGAAATATTAGAGTATGTTAAATAAAAATTCACCAATCAAATTTTTTTTTGTATATTTCTGTGATTTAAATTGATAAATATGACACATATATGTTTGACAAAATAGATATATTGCATCTGGTTTGCATGGAATAATAAACGAGAAAATGTATATATTTGTATATGGATTTCTTATCTCTGAACCTATTTCGGGTTGTGGAGCCGTATATCATATCTCTAAACAAAGCATATATTTTTCGGTACGTTCTTCATTTTTTTTATTTTTTTTTTATATATATTTACTAAAAGATTTTTATTCAATATTTGCAAAATTGTTTTTATTTGTTTTTTAAGGCAATTTCATTATTATTTTGTGAGTCAACAAAAATCTTATCGATGACAAAGAAAACTTGGAAGGAGTCAAACCGATCACCCGGGTCGCTAATTTATGCATTCAACACTCACCCGCCCTTCGTTCCACAATGAGCCGGGTACGAAAACAAAATTTACCGCAACACATAATTAACTTTGTGCCTCTATAGAACTTCAGAATATCATGAATACTCTCATAATTGTTTTGTTTGTGTAGGTTTTGAAGATACTAGATGTTGAGGATGAAAAGGTGCCCTCAAATCATATACAAAGCAAATTCTAACGTTCTCAGAAGAAATATTTATGCAAATTGCCTCAGAAATTTGCGTGACTCCAATTTCTTAATTTTTATATTTTAAATATTTAGTATGTTTTTAATCTATATATTATATTTCTTTCTGTGTTAGCAGGCCCGGCCCCAAATATAGGCCCAAGAAACCCAGGCTTCGGGGTCCATATTTGAAGGGGTCCATATATTTATCATTTATGTATGCCATTAAGGAGAAAGAAAATAAAAGCCCAAAAATAACTAAATATTAATACCCAACCCATAACAAAAGCAGGCCCACTTTTGCACGTTTTTTTTCTAATTTCCATTCCCCATAGCTGTAGCTAGGGGTGGGAAAATGGTTTGGTTTATTTGGGAACCGAACCGAACCGGTCGAATTCGGTTTAATCGGTTCGGTTTTTCGGTTCATTCGGTTCGGTTCGGTTCAAAAATTGATATTATTCGGTTTATTCGGTTCGGTTCGGTTTTGGTATTTTTAAAACCGATTAAACCGAACCGACCGAATTAATATTATTTTTCATGTTTTTATTATGTATATTTAAAAAAATTAATATTTCATATTGTAAAATTATAAATAATATAATTATATTTTATATGATTTGTTTTTATATTTTTTTTGCTAAATAAAATTTGAATTTTATCATTATAAAGCTTCTTATTCGGTTCAACCGAACAAACCGAATAAGAAATTCGGTTTAATCGGTTCGGTTTTAAATCGGTTCAAATTTTATTCGGTTCGGTTCGGTTTGAATCTAGTTCGGTTCGGTTTGATTCGGTTTGGTCTTAATCGGTTCGGTTCGGTTCAACCGAATGCCCACCCCTAGCTGTAGCTCGTACCCTACCCCTCTGAAGTCTCACTCTCTCTCTTCTAAGTTCTCTCTCTCTCTCTGGTCGAAAGCTTTAGAAGGTTTTTTCTTTCTCATTTTTGCTGTGCTGCTACGTTGGAACTTGGTAGAAGAATTTCGGAATTTCGACGCATTTCAGACCCTCTCTCTTATCAACGCTGGAAGAAAAATTTCGAAAATTTTGGTTATTTTTTTCTCTGCTGCCTGCTGGCTGCTGCATGAATCCTTCCTAATTTTCGTTTTTAGGTATGTCCAGTCCATATGAAATTTCTTTTATTGTACTAATTTTAGTGTGTTCATTTTAGTTTTTGATTTCGATACTCAATTTTGTGTGTTAATTTTAGTTTCATGATATCGATATTTATTTTGTTGTGTTAATTTGATTCCAAAATTAGGTATATCGTCATCATGCCTATATTATCCGGGTATCAAAAACGAAAAAGGAAGCAAAAGACGGATGCTTTTATAAATTCTCAAAAGGGGCTCTTGATAAATTCATATCAAAAAGATCAATTGATGAAAATTTAGATGATGAATTGGAAGAGGAAGATCAAGAAGTCGAGGAGGAGGTGGAGGAAGTGGAAAATGAAGCGGTGATGGAGGAAGATGAAATAGAAGCGGTGGTGGAAAAAGTGGAAGAGACAGAAAACAAATGAAAATAATTTTAATGTCGAACCACCTCTCGATATTGATGATCCAAGTAATTGAGGGATTTCTTAATTAAATGAGGGGTCCATTTTCGACTAGGCTTCGGGTATCCGAAAACCTGGGACCGGGCCTGTGTGTTAGTGAATTATAATATATTTATATTTTGTCCTTTACTTGCTATAAAAGTTGTGGGTCTTATTTTTTGGAGTAGTAGTTCCGAAAATAATCATGTCTTGAAAAAGATTTGAAAAATAACATTGTTTTAAAAAATATTTCAAGTTAATTCAAACCGGATTAAAAACTCGATACAATCAATTTTTAAAAATCAGATGGGTCAATTAGATAAATATGTACTTAACTAGGTGAGATGTAACTAAAAATAAAAGTACTTGATTTCATAGATCAAAAATCATGAGACGCTGTGCCACCAATTATTTTGTGAAAATTTAGTTTGCCCCAAGATTTTTCCACAACATTTTTTATATTCTATTTAACACACACAATTAACACGATAATTCAATAATATATAATTAAAATTTAATTAATATTAGTTCAAATTTAATAATTTTATTTTAAAAAGGATAATATGTACTTGAATGAAAAGATTAAAACGATCAAAAAAATTATGAAAGTAACTAATACATGTCCCTAGATTTCATCCTCACATTCTATATATCATAATTAATATATTTAATTAACATGATAATAATTGAATTGATAATTATCAAAAAAAAAAAAATTTAAATCTACCCTAAAAATAATGTTCTACCATAAAATCATTCTTTTAACTAATTAGTCTGTTGAATTTTTTAAAGTTTTAAAATATTTTTTGAACTAAGGTTACTGCCAAAAAAATTCTCCTTCTTTGGCCTCATTTTTGTCTAGAACGCGTACGTGGTTAGACTGTCTTTGGACAAATCAATCCTATGTATGCATTAGTAGGATGACGAATTTCAGAAAATTACCTAGTGGAATATTAACTACAGAGAGAATTCACAAGTTATATTTTTCAAATTTCCGACTTTTGATTTTACGAATTGGCCATCCGAGAAAAAATCTATATTTCGTATCGGATACCGTATCAGATATCAATACTCGTCGGATACTCGTCGGATACTTGCCGGATATTTCATGTGACGTATTGAAATATTTTATTTCATAATAATAACGAATACTTTTCGGATACTTTCGGATAATTGTCGGATATTTCTAATGTTTAGAAAAATATATATGAAAAATCAAAATCAAAATTTGAAATCGAAATAAATAAGTAATACATATAAGTAAATAACTAAACAAAATAAAGATTTTCTTAATAAAAATTCATTTTTGTAAAAACAAAATTTTGGAATATTTTATGTCATGAATATATATAATATATACAAATATTAAATATATAAATTATAATTAATAAAATAATAAAATATTATATATAATGGTCATATCGTATCCTATGTATTTTTGAAAAGTTTTGTATCGTCGTATCCGTATCGTGTCGGATACAATACCCGTATCCCTATTCGTGCTACATAGGAAATAAATAATACATCACGGAATATCATATTTGAGCATTTTTTTTATTATGTTAAACAAAAAAGTTAAACGATCAATTCATTTTTAGTATATTTTTATGATGGAAATGGATCAATGGACAAATTAGTGGACAAAAAAATAAACAAGACATTTTCAACCATTAATTAAACAATGATAAACAGTTGCAATTAACATATCATCCATTACAAATTCATCCAAACATTTCTAACCATTGATAAAGATTTGTGTTCGAATTTTGTCTAATTTTTTGTCCATGGATCCGGCCCGTTTTATATATATATATATATATATATATATATATATATATATATATATATATATATATAGGGATGCTCAAAAGATTAGGTTTACATGGAAAACGAACCAAACCAATCGAATTTGATTTAATCAATTCATTTTTTTATTTATCTAATTCGGTCCGCGGGTTGAAAAAAATATTGTTGTTCGGTTTGTTCGGATTTGGTTTTGGTATTTTGAAAATCGGTTAAAGCCGAAATGATCGAATAATATCATGCTTAAATATTTAATAAAAATATTATTAAAAAATAAAATAAAATTTAACTAAAAAAAAGCACAGTTTGAATTTATCTAATAACACATGATATTTTTTTTTTGATAATAAATTGAGAGGGCATTTATAAGTTTGGTAAATAATTTATGTTTTGATGACTATAATTTGTTATTATTATGCTGTATTTTTTAAAATTATACTTTTTAAAATTAATAATATTAATAATTAAAAATCAATTATGTAAATATGTATTTCTTCATAATTCTTTGCTTACAAAAATATAATATCAGAATCTTATAAAATACGACTTACCAGTTGTAAAACAAAATATAATATACTAATATATACACCATAAGCAACTAGTTCAACAAACTAGACTAATGCAATTTGCATGATCCATTTACCTGAATGTGTGAGTTAGCATGTAAATTTCGTTCTCGCATAATTAACAAAATTTGTGTCAGTTACTAGTTAACACATGCAAATTTCGTTGTTACATAATTTTTCCTATACTTATTAAATAGCATTATTTATTTATATTTTTGTGCTTACATTTAACAATATATCTTTCATAGGAGTTTAGGAGATATATCTTTTATCATATATTGCGAGAGCTTTGTTAGGATATGGGAGGAAACTAAATGGCTAATTCACTGCAGATATGGCTACGGCAAAACAATCATATGAAATTGTCACGATGACTAATTTTACGTTGTCGAATTTAAATTTTGGAGAATTCACCGGTTCTATTTTTTGAGATTTGTGCGAAGTGGATATTCAAACCAATAGCACATCATCACGTATCGATGTTTAAAGGAATGTGTGGGTATGTTAAACAAAAATTCAAAATTCCATTATTTTTTAATATTTTTTTTTTTATTTAAATTGATAAATATGACATATATATGTTTGACAAAATAGGTAGATTGCATCTGGTTTGCACGGAATAATAAACGAGAAAATGGATATATTTGCATATGGAATTCTAATCTCAGAACCTATTTCGGATTGTGGAGCCGTAGATCATATCTCTAAACAAAGCATATATTTTTCGGTACGTTCTTCATTTTATTATTTTTTTCTTTTATATATTTACTAAAAGATTTTTATTCAATATTTGTGAAACTGTTTTTTGTTTTTTTAAGACAAAATTCATTATTATTTTGTGAGTAAACAAAAAAATCTTATCGATGACAAAGAAAACTGTTTTTCGTTTTGTTTGTGTAGGTTTTGAAGATACTAGATGTTGAGGATGAAAAGGCGAGACCTAAAATCTTATGCAAAGGCAAATTCTTCGCCGAACATTCTCAGAAGAAATATTTTATGCGAATTGCCCTAGAAATCTGCATGACTCCAATATCTTTATTTCTATATTTTGAATATTAAGTATCTTGTAATTTCAAAAGAAAAAGAAATTACATTTATTTCTCTTTCTTTGATTACTTGTATCTGACACGATACCACGATATCACCATACGAATAAGACATTAATTGTATCCCCATTCAAATGACATCCATTTTTGGGTGTATCCAAGATGGGCATGTCCTCTTGGTTTCTTGGCCAATCCTATTGAATGTAAAATAGGTGTTTTATCGTTTCTCAACACCTTGCATATAACCACTATTCTAAATATCACTGATATGGATCGGTATGTCGGTTTCATATTTCTAATCAGTGCCTCTCCGTTACGATATGCCCCGTATCACTTGAGTAAATCAGTCGACCGATACATGAACCGATATGGGCCGATATTGGAACGGTTTGAACCGATTTGAACTTGAAAAATAATATATATTGAATAATGATTTGGGCTGGCCCATTTTATAATAATATTTTTGCTAAAAAATTTGGCCCAGTCTTTCCATTTTCTTCTTTTCTTACTCTAATTACTTAACAGCGTGAGAGAGAGTGTATATTTTCTTCTTTTAACCTAAAACTTTTCCGACAAAAAAACCCAAATGAATTAGGGTTTGGCTTGAAACCTAATTTTTTCTCCTTTCATCTACAAATCTTCACTTCAACGAGCAAGAAATCCACAACATCACTCGAATGTGTGCTAGTTTCACTTTGATAACCTCCAAGAACTCCGATTGCACGACTTCACACTCACATTCCGATTAAAAACTGAACATTGTGTTGTATTGTTGAATTTTATGGTATAATTTTAAATGTATCTTTAATTTAATTTGAAATTTATGTTGTATTGTTGAATTTTGAATATTAATCATGTAAAACTTAAATTAGTTTAAGAAACTTAATATAAATTAATGTTATAATAATTAATTTAATATATTAATATTAAAAAGTACACAACCGATATACCACTGATATTTTCCGCTATGAATCCGCTATGCCAGTCATATCTCTTATCGGTAACCGGCCGATCTGTAAACGATATCCGCTATCTGTAACATTGCATATAACACGCATCTCGGTTTATGTAGTCAATTCTCTTTGCCAAATTGTCGTTATGTTAAAATACGGTTATTTCATGTCAACTACCCAAATTAAGTCGGCCTTTAACCATGCATTGATTCGTACTAATTTAGTTTTGCCAACCTTTGCTCTAATCTAGTGCAAGTTTTAATAAATGCCGGCTCATACCTATTTTCAGAAATTTGAATTGTTTGCAACGTTGGTACTTTTCCTCGATCAGAAGTAAATTTTAAACTTCTCAAAGGGGTGCAAAATTAAATGAAAAAACAAATTCGCAAATTACCCCCTCGCACGTTCTATTATTACTAGCGGCGCTCCATTATTACATCAAACAAACACTAAAAAAAGGGGGGAAATTGCATGCAAACAAACATAAAGCAATACACGAAACAAATTCAACGGAACATCAAATCTAACATCACAGTAATAAACTCTCTAAAACAAATTTTAAACGAGCTCCAAAACTAGGGCAGAAGCACCGCCACCACCGTTGCAAACTCCGCCAACTCCAATTTTCCCATTCTTAGCTTTCAAAACCTAAACCAATAAACATAAATAAATAAAATCATATTTTTCTAACATTCCATTTTACCAAAAAAAAAGTGTAGAATTAAGAAACTAACCCCTATTAACGTAACCAAAATGCGGGCCCCACTGCACCCAAGTGGATGACCCAACGATACTCCGCCACCGTGCACATTCACATTGTCCTGCACCCCAAAAAAATGAATTAATTAATATCTAATAGCAATAAGATATAAATATGAAAATAATTTACGTACAGAAGAAAGCCCGAGAAGCTTTTGATTGGCAAGAGCTACAACCTATCAATAAAACCAATAAAAACAGGTAAAAAAACTTATATTAAAAATAAAAATAAAATGCAAAATAAAACACTCACGGCAAAAGCCTCGTTAATTTCGTAAAAATCAACTCGAGAAGCGTCCAAACCAGCATTCGAAATCGCTTTCGGAATAGCAAGAGCCGGAGCTGTCGTGAATAATTCCGGAGCCTATTATCCCCCAAAATTCACAAGGACCAAATTGTTAAACTTTTATAACTTCGGGGACTGAAATGCAAATTTGGTTGTTTTATTATAATTTTTACCTGAGCTGCGTCTGCGTAACCGGTGATTTTAGCAATGACGGTTAATCCTAATTCTATTGCTTTTGCTCCGCTTACGAGAACCAACGCGGCCGCACCGTCACTGTAAATAAATAATAATAATAATTAAAATTATATAAATTAAATTATAAAATTAATTAAATGAAATAAACCTGAGGCTAGAAGCATTGCCAGCCGTCACGGTACCGCCGTTCTCCTTGAAACTCGGCCTGAGTTTTCTTAGTTTTGCAGGGTCAAACTAGTAAAATAAATAAATAATAATAAGTAGAAATTAAAATATTTAGGGTTTGATAAAAAAATTACCTTGGCAAGACTCTCATCCTTGTCAATTACCAAATTTGGTTTCCCTCTTCCAGCAGGAACTTCAACCTAGTAAAACAAAAATAATTAAAATAAAATAAATAAAATACTGAGAAAATAATTAAAATAAATTTACAGGAACGATTTCCCAAGAAAAGGCGCCGCTATCTCTAGCAGCAATACCGCGCTCGTTGCTCTGTATAGCAAAACTATCCTGTAACGACAAAACATAAAAGTTACAAAATTGCCCTCCATTTAAAATGCATTAATTAATATTTTTATCGATATATACCTGTTCTTCTTTGGTAATGGAATGATTATCAGCACATATTTCTGCGCAATTTCCCATGGCGAAATCACTATACACGTCCCATAATCCATCTTTTAGCAATCCATCTACAAGCGTATCGTTCCCAAATCTCGACCCTTTCCTAAATTAATTCATGAAAATATTAAAAGTTCATAAAAATATTAAATATTTAATTAATTAACCAACCTGGATTCGGGGATATATTTGGGGGCATTAGACATGCTCTCCATACCGCCAGCTACAACCACATCATTAATTCCCAACTGTATCGTTTGTGCAGCAAGCATTGTAGCTACAAAATTAAAAATTAAAATTAGATCATATTACATATATGCAAAAAGGTCCCTAGAAATAATAATTTAATAAAAGGGTACTGTACCTTTCATGCCAGAAGCACAGACTTTGTTAACGGTGGTACAAACTACAGTGTTTGGAATTCCGGCACCGAGAGCGGCTTGCCTTGCTGGCGCTTGGCCTAAATTCGCGCTTAATACGTTTCCAAAAATTACTTCTTGTACTAGTGCGGGGTCCACGTTTGCTCTCTGAAGTGCACCTTTGATTATTAGGGAATAAAAGGATGAGTTAGTGAGTGGGTGTGTGAGTGGGTGAGTGAATGAGTGTGCGTACTTTGAATGACGATGGAACCGAGTTTTGTGGCGGGAAGTGATGACAAGGCGCCGAGAAATCCGCCCATTGGAGTTCTCGCGACTCCAACTATGCACACATCTGATTCGGAAATAAGAGAAGAAAGGTAAGATTTTTGGAAATTAGTAGGGAATTAAATGTCATTAAATTGGAATTTAATCCATGGGAATCGCGTCCTGAAGGACTTGATTTGGAATTCGTGTAATTTGAGTAACGGAAAGTAGATAAAAAGTTCCAATTTCTATCAATTGGGTCTCTAATAGAAACGATAATAATAATGGTTAAACCAAGAAACAAATTCGCAGTTCTGAGGTTCGAATGAAGATTGTTTGTTCAAAAACAACAAAGAAATTACGTAATGAAAATGAGAAAAATCGATTGTCATGAAGACGATATTGCATACCTCTAGGCTTGATTTGATCGGACGGCACACCATTAGTCATGGTAATTGTCACTGAAAGCTTCGATCTTCAGGAAAACAAAATTTAGACAACGATAACAGCAAGTAAGAATAATTACAAACAAAATATTGGGGTTTACGGAGAAAATAATTGCAGTACAAAGTCAAAAGCTTTGAAACTAAAATTACTTGTAAATATCGAAAAAATTGAGATAAACCAATTATATATCATTGATAAAATATCATAAAATTCAGATTAAAATTACCAGAAAAAACCTTTTATTTGGATCTCAAGTTGTAGTGAGAGAAGTAGAGGGCGACAAGTACGAAGAAAGGGAGAGTGTTTATATATATAGCTGGACAATGTATTTTATTAAGAATATTTCTGAGGATTTTTTGTAAATTAAACCCCAATATTTACCATATTTACAAAAAATATGCTAATTATATTTTTGATAAAAGTCCAAAAACATAATAATTAAGTAATAAGTTTTCATTTTAATTTAATCTTAATATTATTAAGAATAAGTTATCGGACGATGAGGAATGAAAGAAATGAAATATTATTATGAGAAAAGGTATATCGGGCAAAATAGATATTTTCAACTGTGAATTAACAATCAATGACTAGAAAAATAATAGTTGAGAAACGATGCACTTTAAACTAAAAAATTATATATGCACAAAATACAATGTATTGCTTTATTGTTCTTTTAAATGCACTGTTCATAAGAAAAATGATTTAATGCTGATACATGAACTATTTTATTTATGTTTAAATCAAAATTAATATTTGTTTTGAGGGCGATTAACACATATCTGTCAAGATTCACCTTGATATGCCATTTGTCAGTGTTTTTTGTTATTCAAAAAGTTTTTATTTTATTTTGAAGGTTTATCGAACGCCGATCAAAAAAAATCATTAGTTGTTATTCAAAAAATATAAATATAATAAAAAGATAAATTATACAAAATATTATTCATGTAAAAAGATATATTAATATGATACATTTAAAAATATCTATCACATGTGTAAAGGTATAAAACATTTATTGTAATTAAAAAATATATCATGCATCTAAAATGTATATATTGATACGAGGGAGGCTAAACTACTTAATTAAGTACCAACATTTTTATACTTAATGTTTTTCACCATTGAATTTGCATTGAGATTTTTGCATTTAATGATGTGCACAAACTTTCATGATTATCATGAAAAAATACAAATCTCAATGCAAATCCAATGACAAAAAAACATTAAATACCAAAATGTTGATACTTAATTAAGTAATTTAGTCTCCCTCAATTCTATTTTAGCCTCCCTCTATTGATACTATCCAAAAATGTATAAATCATAAAAATGTATGATACATATAAAAATATATAACATTCATTGTTTTTACAAAATACATTTAATATAAAAAGTATATAATACTTCCAAAAATGTATAAAACGTAAAAAAAAATCTAGCATACATTTAAAAAAATATATAAAATGTATTATATTTAAAACGCAAGTGTATATATATATATAATGTATAAAACACAAAAATATATAACATGTATTATATTTAAAAAATCGATATCGTACTTCTAAAAAATACAAAAACACAAGTGTATATCATACATCTAAAATTTGCATGATATATAAAATGTATAAAACACAAATGATATATCTAAAAATATATATAAAAAAAATGTAAAATTAATTAACATGTAATGTATTTAAAAATGTATATTATATATCTGAAAAATATTTGATACATCTAAAAACGTACACACAAATAGAGTTATGATCGGCATGTGTTGAGAGTGCATTCTCGTTGTGACGGAAAACGTGTTAGATTGGCCGAGATCTTTAGCATACGCTTGACATGCACTACACGAACTTGCAAAATAATTTCCCTATTCTTTATTTTTCAAAAAAAACATTTATATTTTATTAGATATTCTTCTCTCTAAAATCATTGCATAAAGAAACATTAAAAAATATTATATTAGCCATATTTGTATCAGTGACTTTTTGAAAATTACCTATTCATATCGTATCGGATACGATATCCGTATTTGTATTCATGCAACATAGATGATAGTAGTTAAATATACGAGTACACATTTTCTGATTTACCACTTGTCATAGATAGTGAAAACAAAATTAGTGACAAAGCATTGAGTAATATATTTATTAAATTAATTTTAATTGTTGATAATGTAATTAAGAAACTATTATGATTTAAACTTTAGAAAATGGGAAAAAGTATTTGTCCTGAAGCAGGGATAGTTGGTGAGCTCGTGCAAGCACGTGGATTCTCTCAGTAAATCAATTCTCCTGTTGTACCAGTGATATTATTAGCAGTGTACAATAGTGCATGCATGATATTTTTTTTTTTTTGAAGCAACGGCAAGCGCGATACGCGTCCGATCCGATTATTTTTCATTGAACCAAAAATAAAAGTACAATCACATTTACAAATTTACAAGGTAATTAACGACTTAGCCAATAAGCCGTCTTCACATTAAGTCCATGGCTTTCTCTCGTTTAGCAATATTTGACCCATTTGCTATTCAAATCCCTAATACAATTGATTACTAGAAGATGTATTCTAGTCTTTTTTTGAAAGATTCGATTATTTCTCTCGCACCAAATCGTCCATATTGTCGCTATCCACCGGACATCCCATTTGCCGGCCTCCTCTTTTGTCAAACTCGCTCTCATGTTCCACCACCATTCTTTGATTGTGTATTCTCGCGGAATCGGAATCGGTTGAATGCTTCTCCAAATCTCCCTTGTGAATGGGCAATGAACGAAGAGATGATTAACCGTCTCCATCGTTTCCATGCATAGTGAACAAAGCGGGTTGTAGGGCCACCCGCGTTTCTCCAAGTTGTCAGCCGTTAACACTCTATTGTTTAACATCAACCATCCGTAGACCGTAGATGACAACTTTTAATGGTGCTTTTATCTTTAGTAATTTCTTTGTCCATTCACAAGTTACCCCCGTGTGTGAGATTAAATTATAGACCATTGCCGAGGGGTATGTGGGTGTCTCTTGTGCAATTCGGGTTAAGGAGTTATTTGGACCGATAGAGGCCTTGATTGAGTTATAGATGGGAACTAATTTTTGCAAGTCTCGAATAAAGTAGGATGCAATATTGCTAGCCACCAACACTAGCTCTTCGGAATTGTTAATATTGTAAATGATTCTAAGCGTTGATGACCAATATGACTCTTTGTCAAAATCCATCTTAAATAACCATTTGATAAATGGTTCTAAGCATGCATGATATTTACATAAAACAAAATTAATTTTAATTTAGAATGGTCACTTATCTCTCAAAAGTTTCATAAATCAAATATGTTTCGAATTATAAATAAATAGGGAAATTGTAACATTACTTTTCAAATAGGATTTGTTTGCGGGAGAGTTTCGAATGAGTTTCGTGATAGTTTCGCAAAAAATAAAAAGACCTCACAGTCTTTCTATTTATTTTGTAAGTTTTCTAATTAATTTTCTTTTGTTGGTATTGAATTGAGCTGTAATACAATAATCATCTCTAGAGTATTTACATGAGAATTGCAAATTTCTATTTCTAGTTCTATTCTACTGGTATACAATGCTTAAACTTTGCTAAAATGTTGACACGTGGCTTGGTTTGGGTAAATGCTTGTGGAGTGATAACTATCATAATACTAATTATACTTATGTATAAAGTTGAAAGAAATGGAGCTCATACATGAGGCCACGTCATCAAGGATTTTTTTTGTAAAAAAAATATTTTTAAATTTACATTTTGGTCTTTTTTAGTTTAAAAAATTATACTTATGTATAAAGTTGGAAGAAATTATACTTATGTATAAAGTTGGAAGAAATTGAGCTCATACATGAGGCCACGTCATCAAGGGTTTTTTTGTAAAAAAATATTTTTAAATTTACATTTTGGTCCTTTTTAGTTTAAAAAATTATACTTATGTATAAAGTTGGAAGAAATGAAGCTCATACATGAGGCCACGTCATCAAGGACTTTTTTGTAAAAAAAAAAATTTTAATTTACATTTTGGTCCTTTTTAGTTTAAAAAATTATATTTCGGTCTTTTTTATTTACATTTTGGTCTTTTTTAGTTTAAAAAATTACATTTTGGTCTTATTTATATTTTGATCCTCTCTTATTTACATTTTGGTCCTTTTTTACATTTTTGAATTTACATTTTGGTCCTTTTTATTTATATTTTGGTCCTTTTTAATTTAAGTTTATATTTTGGTCTTTTTTATTAACATTTAGGTCCTTTTTTATTTACATTTCAGTCCTTTTTTACATTTTAATTTATATTTCGGCTCCTTTTTATTTATATGTTGGTCCTTTTTGGTTTTAATGTACATTTTGGTCCTTTTTATTTACATTTCGGTTTTTTTTTTACATTTTTTACATTTTTTCTTATTTTACATTTGGTCTTTATTTCCTATTTTACATACATATTAAAATTTGTGAATATGTCCTGATTATATTAATCGAATTTAGAAGCACCTGAGCAAATGCTATTTATACAAATTATATTAGAAAATAATATTCGTGATAGACTAATTTCGTGAACATCATACATCTATTGACATCATGATATTTGCAAATATGTCGTGATTAGATTAATTTAGTTCAAACGCATGCACGTTAATTCGCACACGCGTTAATTCTATTTAAATAATTATATAAAAAACATCCCGCGCAATTGCGCGGGGATAAAGCTAGTACTAATACTAATTCAACCCAATATATACTTATTCGCGAAAATAAATAATGTTAAAAAATAGTATTTCTTTATTATTTGTGAGTTGATTTGTGTATGTGCGCACGTAATGATAATTATCATAATACTAATTTCATCTCGCTATATATTTTTTCGAGAAAATAAGTAATGGTCAAAAATTAGATTAATGATTTTTTATGATCTTTTTTAACTGATAATTGCAACGAGTCATGTTTATGTGATGAGTCACTATATTCAATATATTTTCTATGATATTTTTTACTGATAATTATACGGGTCATGTTTGTATGACGAGTCAATATATTCAATATATTTTCTTTGACATTTTTTTATTGATAATTGTAACGAGGCATGTTTGTGTGACGATACACTATATTAAATTAAATATACATCATATTTGTGAATCATGTTTGTGTGGCAATTCAAATAGTGACAAATGTAATTCTTCTTGATTTTATGTGCCGTTTTATATTGATAATTGTAATGAATCATGTTTGTGTAACGAGTCACCATATTCAATATACTTAAAAATTAGGCCATTCGAATAAGCGACACATGTCATTTTTCTTGATTTTATGTGAAGTTTTATCTTGATTAATGCAATGGATTATTTTTCTGTAATGAGTCGTTTTATTATATAAATGTAAAAATTGGGCATACCAGATGGAGTCAAATGTTCTTAGCATCATCCATATTAAGACCTATCTAAAAATATACATAATCCTTATAAAATGTTTTATAATATGTTATGTACAGTTACATAATAAAAATATCATGTCATCTATATCATTATTTTTTAAATGAAATTATATATACAATTGCAAGTAGAATATTTGTTTTTGTACGACAATACAAATCGATTCTAATTTTCTTTTTCCGAGACCTCCTATATACTATATATATTCTCATGGCTTCTTGTTATAATTTTGGTTTCTTCCAATTGCTGAACCGATCGTTCGAAAAACAATGCATACACAAGATAAATCTATAGAAAATTTATGAAAAATGAAACAAAATTTAACTCTTGCAAATCAAGTAAGAAAACATTGGATGCATAAATAGCCAAATCGAGATTTGAAATTGTAGAATTTAAACAGGAAATCAAGATTTAGGATTGTGGATGGCAGGGCGAGGAGTTTAGTGTATTTACATGAGAAATTCTCTAGGTACCCGTTCGACAACAAATGGAATAACGAAAGAGTGAAAGAGAGGAAGAAAACTTATTATATTTTATTTTAAGGATGTTCGGTAGATTAAATAGTGGAATAGTGCAAGAAAAAAAATTAAATTAATATTTTTTATTGAGAATGATGAGAGAGACAAAGAAAAAAAATCCTTCTATTTCATCTTTTCTACTCTTCCACCTCCTTAAATCATTTTATTTTCATTTTCTTTCAATCTTGTTCGGCGAAATTAAATTATTTCTTCCACTATCTTCCATTATTCCACAATAATTCCACGTTGTCGAATGATCCCCAAAAATAATTCATAGAGAGAGCAAAATATAAATAATTCTTCTGTTATTTTAATTTTATAGTTCTTCATGACAATTTTTGTTTCCTCCAATGTCTCAAAGCAATAAATTCTCCAATGTCTCAAGCAATAAATTTGAACAACTGCATACTACAAAGAAATTTCTATAAATTTTATGTTAATAAAAATGTAAAATAAAAAGTCATAAATAACCAAAGATAGAATGAAATTTCATACTTTTTCTAGCTTTATCTTCGTTCGTTAATCGTGATTCTTCACGACTTTTAAGTATGCTACAAACAATTATCTCGTGACTTAACAACTTTGTCACAAGAATCAAACACAACATTACCAAAGCTATTATTATTATTATTATTATTATTATTATTATTATTATTATTATTATTATTTATAATAATGTTTCATGGTCACGTTAGATATAACTTATCTTCCAAAAAGTAATTTATTATTTCTAAGATAAAAATCCTACATTTATTATTTCTAAGTTAACAATCCAACACAAATTCACATGCAAATCCACATAAACTCTTTCAAACAAAACAAAACATTAAAAATAAATAAGACGCGAAAACCTGAAACCTAAAAATACTTTGGAATATATATATATATATATATATCCCATGCCACCCTAATAAGGCTCCGACGAGTCGGGTTGAGATGGTTGTTGATTTATTAACGGATCGGGTTCGGATTTTATTAAGTTGTTAACGGGCTGTGATTCTTCATGAGGGCTATCAGGATTTTCACCACGTTCTTTCGCCACTCGTGCCAGCCTGGCTTTTCTATTGTTCAACCTGTATATTATATTATATTATGTTATATTATATTATATAAAATATTTAAAAAACATGTTACAATTAAAACATCTAAAAATTTGAGAAAATCGCCGTACCAATTCTTTAGCTGAGATGATGTAATCTCTTGGCCCTGAAAACCAAAATATGATTATTAATCTTTTAAATATTTTTTTATTTTATATAATAATGAAAATAAATGTACTTTAGTACTGAGAGTATCGGCCCAAGATTGCAACGCAGAAGCATTTCTCTGCATTTCGGGTTCTTCCAGAAGGGCCCTCTCAATTAACCTAATTTGCACATCGTTCATTATATTTCTCTTTCTCTTCTTCTTCTGTTCTTGCGAATTCGAATTTGAATTCGAATAATTCGAAACTACTTCCATTCTCTCATCGTCACTTTCTTTACCAGAGTCTCCAGTAACGGGTATCGGGTCGAGATCCATTTTGTCTTGTTCTTGTCTCGAGTAATGAAGGTGCGGATTTTGCAAATATGCCCCTCCAAGATTTTGTGTTTCCTTTCACATGGGGAAATGAAACATGAATAAAGATGGCCACAAAAAATAGAAAAAGGGTATAAAATTATTAATTAAATAAATATATATACCTCCTTAGTGACTTTCAAGTTGCAAAAGCCTTTTAGTGTGTCTGTAAATACTCTGCAAAAGAACTTTATAAAATGAAATAAATACTCACGAAATCAAATTTTACATTATTGTTAATTAAATCACCTTAAAAGTTGAACATCATCTTCGTTTAGTAAATTTGGCGACAACGATTTTACATACCCAATAAGAGAATCTGCAAATTCAATCAAAAAAAATATAATATAATAATATTATATAAATACAATATTTACAAAAAGTAAAGTTACCCAAATTCTTGGACACTACAACTTCGTTCGATTTATCAGAACAAATTGGCCTTTGCTGCAAGTTCTTTCGAAATTCGCGCGCAAACAAATCCTTTTCATGCTCTATATCAAAATAATATATTCAAATTAAAAAGAATATTACTATTTATTTTTTCTAATTTATTAACAAACCTTCACAAATATTAGGAACGAAAATATGCAAATTGGCGATAATCTTAACGATACACGAAGTTCGCAATTGCGCATAGGTAACTGGAGGCATGCTAGTCATGCTGAGCTGGCACGCATAATTCCCTTCTCCAACTGGAGATGATACTTGCACTGGAGAGGATGGTGTGAGTAAACTCGCAGCAAAAGTGGAGGCGTTAAATGGATCGTACTCTAAATTCGCATCTTCTTCTATTATCGGTAAATTAACAGAGCACCAATTCGACACGAATTCTTCATGTGGTGTCATCAATATTTCGCTCATGAATGGAACCTCCCAAATAAATAAATAATAAAAAATATCAATAAAGCGAAGAGATTTATTTCAAAATAAAATAAAATAAATTAATGAAAAGAGTGGGTTTACGGTGCAGGTCATGAACGAGAAACGAAAATTGGAATCGTCAGAGAAAATATCGACAAGACGAAGAGCGTTAATAAGCAAAAAGCCCCTTGGAATATTACTATTGTTATTTTTATATAAATCCTCAAATTCAGAGTCTTCTCTACTGAATGCAGTCTTCAAAATATTAAGAAACTGCAATGATAACAAATATATCAAATCTCAAGGTCATTTTTGTAAAAAATCAATTTTCAAAAATAAAAAAATACCTCTAAAGCAACAGATTGGCCCAATTGCATGGTTTTCGGCGAGCCCGCCACCTCATCGAGATATGAAATCGTTTCAGCTTCACATAGTTGCAATAACTACGAGAAAAATAGACACGTTATTATGTAGGGGTATATATGATTTATCTCATTTTTAAAAAATTAATACTCACGACTGCAAGAATTTTTGATTTGAGTCTCGAAATAGAAGAAATGGTCTCGTTTGAATCCTTCAAGAAATTCGGTATATTTATCTTTAATATATTTCTCGCAAGAGATAAAATTCCTCCATTTTTACATAATTCCTGCAAAAGAGAAATACATTGAAATCATTTACTTAACCAAATTAGGGTTTAGGGTTTTAGGGGTTTACCTTATTTCGTAATACACGGTCACGAAAAGGTTTTTGTTGGCAAAGAGAGAGAAGAAATTGTAATGAGGCTTCGCATTGTTGGCTCATAAATTGCGCGGTTTTTATTGCGTTGGAAAGGGTAGAACCGTCAGAGTTGACTTTGTCAGAGAGTTCTAGAAGCTTCTGACGCAAAAGTCTCGTGTTCTGGTGTAGGCTCCCAAATGCAGATTCCACAAACTTCTCAACCTGACAATATAAAAAATATATTATAGGATTTTTTGAAGAAAAACAAAACCTAAAAAGTTTTATAGGGGTATATATGATATTTTTCATTTTTGACAAAACCTTTGGATGAGCAAGAAGAACAAGAGCAAGTTCGTTGTGTTGCGAGGAGATATAACCAGTTAAAACATGAAAAATACATGCACCAAGTGTAGCATGTAAAATAGGAGTATTTTCATTATTATTCCCCTAACAAATTAAACAAAAATAATTAATTAATTATAGGAAAGTAAATAAATAAAATAATATAGTACGAAATAGAGACAAACCTGATATTTCTGCGAGAGAATGATTAAGGAGTAGAATACAAGATCCATTATTTGTTCCAACAATTTTACATCATCAAGTATAATCTACATAATTAAATAATTATTCACAAAGGCTACATAATATATTATTTATTAACTACAACCCATTATTTTTTTTGTACCTGTTCGAGTCTAGGGTTTCTTGTCGCCACGTCAGATAAAGTGTGTAAAAAGCGTACCCCACAAAGTACATAAGCCATGTCTCTCTCTCCATTATTAGTACGTGATAAAAGAACGGCCATGAGGTGTGAAGGGAGACAAGTTGCGAGTTTTTCCATATCAATCTGAAAAAAAAATGGAGTAATTTAAGTAAATCTCGTTGAAATTGAATACGAAATAAATATAGAATTATCACCTGTTTGGAAATTCCATCTTGAGATCTCCAATTCAAAGTGAAATTCTCTGAATCCTTGAGAAGCTTGCTTAAATCTTTCGAATTCAAGACATTAAATTCTTCTACTGCCGAGACAATGTCGATATTCTATATAAAAAGAAGAAAAATCAGTAGCGAAATTATTAGTGTCTATATGCTATAAGGGAAATTTAAGCAAAAAGAACCAAACATTTTTGGGTTGATTCCTCAATTAGTAAGTTCAGAGGGTAGAAATACAAATACGGAATCTTGAAATTATCTAAAGGAAAACAAAATACTTAGAACCCTAAAAGTAAGAAACCCAAACCTGGTCACGGCCAGTAGATGGGGATTCCTCTCTTGCATGCTTCGTTCCCATGAAAATTATTCAAAAAAAGAATCCAACACCTCTAGATTTTTAATCTTTTAACTCAATCGAGTAAAATTAAAGGGTAAAGGTAATAATAGTACACGAATACTTTGCCCACGACCCACAAAAGTCCCACCAAGAAATCGACGATCGATCAGACGGCGGAGATTGGCCAAAGGGTAGTTTGCTGGGTTCAATTGGCCATTGTTGGGTTCAAAAAATTTTACCTTTCCTCTAGAGAGAGAACTGTACAAGATCCTCTACGATTGTAGAACACTGGAGATGTCCATTCCAGTTCACTGGATAATACATGTTTTTGCTTGGAGTTTTGGTGTGGTCATAATATACAGTAATAAATGTGGTCAAATCTAATATGCCCAAAATAAAATTATAAAATATGTTTCTGAAAGTATATTTTAAAGTCAGTGATGATGCACTTCCCCCCATTCTCTCCCCCATCTCTCCCCCACCTCGGGATGTACGCCGGAAGGTTTAACACCATCAAATTTTATATCTTAAAATCATGATTTAATACCTTAATTTATAGTTTAACACCATAACTAAGGTGTTAAATCATAAATTAAGATGTTAAATCATAATGAAAGTGTTAAATTTGAAGGCGTTAAGCCTTACGATGACACATCAAGGGTTGTGGGGGAGAGTTGGGGGGAGGTACAACTTTTTCCTATTTTAAAATACATAGCCTCCTTTTTTTGGTATATTCTATGTTTGTACATTTTAAAATATCAGAAGAATACGAATGCAATACGATTCGGATACGGTGTGGCGTATCCGATTATTTATTTATTTTTTAAATTATAAAATCTTCAGTATTTAAATTTTCGTTTTGAGTTGGAATTGAATTGAACTAGAACTGGAACTAAATTATATAATAATAATAATTACAATATTGCCATGTGGGTATAACACTATTATCAACCATCTGATTTTTATTGTACAATCCGGATTTTAAAATATCAAAAGATGACATGACTTTAGTAGAAGTCTTCAAAATTATTGTAAAATAACGACACACAAATAATTATATTTAATATAATTTTTGAAAAATAAAATAAAAATAAATAATTGATCTTATATAATCACATGAAATTAATGTATAAGATGTATACATATTATAAAATTTAATGACCCTTAATCCTGAATAACTAGGATGATATGATTTTCTTAGAAATCTCAAAAATAAATTCAAAATAAGACAATTGTAAATAATAACTATAGTATACTAATAATAATATAATTAATATATATATATATATATATTATATATTTATCAACAATCATATGTAATAATTATATTACAGTAGTAACTAATATAAGATTATAATAATACAAAAAGGGCATTCTACATCCCCCGAAGTCCAATACCGAATTGCTACCGAATGTATATATGCAATTCATTCATTGGTTAAATACATTTGGGTCCCACTTTATATATTCTATTTTTACTGTTTTCGGTATTAAATTTGTCTTAAGATTTTTTGATAATACAAATAGGGAAGTTCAATCATACATTCTTTTAAAAGAATATTTTGGATATTTAAAAGGGTGTATCATAAACATTACTTTTTATGAATATTTGTTTTTTCATGAACAATTAAAATTTCCTATTTAGCCTATCATTTATTGATAAATAGATTTCAAATATCATCTTAAATAGTAATTAATTGATAATTACTCAAATTATCTTTGAAATAAGGTGTATCATAAGCAAAAAAGGATGTATGATATAACTCCCCATAAAAATAAGCTAATGATATATTTAATAGTATTATTGTTTGATTATTAAAGCACGATACTTAATGTTGCTTACAAATTTTAATTTTAATTGAATATTACTTTTACACTAGGAGATTACCCGCGCTTCGCGGCGGTTTTGTTTCATTTGTTTGACGATACACATAATATATAGTTATGATTTTCCGGGAGCAAATATAAGACTTTATGAAAATAAATATCATATTGATTAAGAAAGTTTGATGATGACAAAATTATTATTTTATTTTTTAATACGATACATTGTGAAATATTTATTTAGTACTTTAATTCAACACGTACAAAAATAAATAAATGTCACTATAAAATAATAAAACAACATGCGTGGACATAAACAAAAATCAAAACCATATGATATTTTCAATTTTCATATCTAAAATTACGAATAATTACATTGTAAAAATTAAAAAAAATTATTTGCGTCTGATAAATTTTATGTTTCATGTTTATTATTGAAAAATATTATATAAGTTAAAGAAATTATTGGTGTTTAGTAAATTAATATATTTCATTACTTTTTTTTTTAAGATTAACATGAAAGTGTTTCAAGTAAAAATACAAATATAACATAATTGTTTTAAAAAATAATAATAATAATTAGGATGTGCAATTTTTTTCAATTATATTTTTAAAAATAATAATAATTAGGATTACAAGTCATTAATGTAATTATATTTATTTTTATATCTTTTTTTACATAATTATTTTCATAATTTTAAGTTAGAGAAAAATATTGAATATATGATAATAGCATACTTAGTAGTATGTGCAATTTTTTTCAATTATAGTTTTAAAAATAATAATAATTAGGCTTACAAGTCATTAATGAAATTATATTTATTTTTATATCTTTTTTTACATAATTGTTTTCATAATTTTAAGTTAGAGAAAAATATTAAATATATGATAATATGGATCTCAAAATAAAGATAAAATTCAAGCCAATATATTTCTTAATTTTTTTAAATTATATTATGAAAATACTAACAATATTTGGTGTATGTTTTATGATATTATATATTAATTTATTAATGTTAGATATTTAAACTCTTCACATTCTATTTGTATTCACAATTGATCATGTAACATATTGTGAAAAAAATCAAATTAAAATACAACTTGTCCAACATGAACCTAACAAATAATATTTTGACACGTCATCAATGTAAGGTGATGTGGCCTTCTAAAATTGCTTAAAACTATGTGTAAAATAAGGGACACATAAATATCTACAAATAAAACATAATCACACAAAATCAAAGATTAATCTATGGTTCATATGTTACCACATATCATAATCTAATGGTTGAAATAATTGTGATGATGTGGCATGAGTTGTGATGAGGTGGCATGAGGAAATTGTATAAAGATGGGTCAAAAATAAGGGGGTTGGTTAATTGTCAATAACAAAAATTTGTAAACGAGACGGATGAATTGTACTTGTATGTGCATCTGCAGTATATAAAACAAAAAAAATGGGAAAAAATAAAAATAAAATAAACTCTACAGAGGTTTAAAAGCCCATTATGGCCTAAATACACAAGACCCAAATAAATCACTTGCCACAAATAATATATTACTCGTATAAATTTAAGCTCATGTAAACCGTTGATAGAAATCTTAACTATACCTGTTCAACTGAATCTTAGTCATGTTTTCTTTAATACACAATTCCTTTACCAACAATACAGTAACTAATCTATGGATTAAGATTGTGTCGTTACCCGTTAGCGATTTAGATTCAATCATTGTAGGTGTTAGTTATTTCTCGAGATTATAAATATAAAAGTTTGTACAATCGTTTTAATCAAATCAATTGATCGTCTCTTCCCTCTTAATCGTTTTCTCTTCTCTCGTCTCTCGAATCTAATCATCTCAAAATTCTCGCAATCAAACATAATGGCATCGCTTGCTTCTTTTGAATTCCTCTTCCACCCTCTTTTCGCAAAGCTCCTTCTTCTGGCCTACATTCTTTGCATTGCGTACGTTGCATGCATAATCATTGCTCATATCATTGATTGCTTTCTTAGCATGATCATTTTGCAATTCCTCACTTGTCGCATTCTTTATGATATCTTATCTTACCTCATCGAGGAGTATGATATCGCCGAGGTGGTACTGTCCATTTGGCACCAGATCCCCAAGCTTTTTAAAGCTCAGATTCGCATACTCGTTAACCCTATCACTAGTCCCGTGGCAGAAATTGATGAGATATTCCATGATGTACCGATGGAATCATCTCATCAAGAAGAAAACAACGCCACTTTTGTCCTCGAGATCGTTTCCAACCCTAAATTATTTGTACCGATCGAACCATTTCTTCAAGAAAAAAACAACGGCAGATCTTTCACCAAGATCCTCCCTAACCTTGAAGTATATGTACCGGTCGAAATCCAACAAATTGAAGCGGTACCAGTTCGTCAAACGGAAGAAAAAACTATTCTTGGTGATGTGTATTGTACCGGCATGTCAAATCCTAACAAGGATTGTGTCGAAGAAACAACGCCAGAGAGAAAAGGTGGCGAGCTACATGAAAAAGAACCTGGTACTAGAAGGAATCGTACGCGTGGATTTTATTATAAAATTAAAAAAATAGCTTGTTGTGCATATGGCTTTTAGGCATTTGGAGGAGTTCTGGATTCTGAGCTTAATTAATCAGTTAGGGTATATATTTATTGGATAGAAATTGTTTAGTTTACAATTTAGTTTTTATTTCTCATTGTTATTATTTTTTCTGTATTAAGATATTTAATAAATCGGAAGTTAATTTTTTTCCAATTTTATTTTATAGTTTTAATTGCCTCGGTGGTCTCTTTTTGTGCTTTTGACAAATATTGTTTTGTTTCATTCATTAACTGAGGGAGAATTTTATATTACAGAGAATCGTGATTCCTGATATTCCCTGAGGAGCATTTTCATATATACCCATTCAACTTTACAAAACAAACAAAAATAATCTATTTTCATAAATATTTCAAAGCTAATTCAAATTCTCAAGTACTCAACAACTAATTTCGATCATTTTCCACTTGCATTTAAAAAAAAAATTGTTTCAAAAGGCCAAAATGAACTTCTAAAATCATAACGAGTCAACGACGAGATTAAAATATTATTAAGCGGTTTCCTAATATTATTTTACACGTGAAAATATATTTTGCACGTTACTTCGGTTTCCTAAAATATTATTTCGCCTACTATTATTTGGTTTTTCGGGACAAGATTAAAATATTAGGTATTGTTTCCACAATGTGTGCTAAATTATTAATTTATACATTTTAAATGTATGATATTCTTTTTAATATAATACATGTTGTGTTTTTTTACATGTATGTTATACATTTATTTGTTATATAATTTTAAATATATTAATTATCATATATCATCTAGGTGTATGATATAGTTTATTTTTTTAAATACAATACTTACTATATTTTTTTTATATGTATATATTTTTATGTATGCACGATACATCTTTTAAGACGTATCATATATTTTTTTGTATGAGTAGTATTTTCTATATTATTTTTTGAGATTAGATTTATATTTTTTTTGTATAACAATTTATATATTTTTGTTTCGTGCATTTGGAATACACGGACGGAGTGCACAACCGTAGAGTGCGCTAGTTGATATCAAATCTAAAACAATGGACTCGAGCGTAACGGGGAAACTCAGGCGCATTATTAATATCAGAATCTTATATAGCTCATCTTATTTTTTCTTTGTTCCAAATATTCAAACTATGCAAAATCTTCCATTATCTACAGATGTCAATGAAGTGGTTTTAAAAATATTTTTACTACTTTTTCAAAGTATTATTATCATTCTCAATTTTCTTTTAATAAATTTCCATAAGCAATCCTGCCTGCCAATGCGCAGCAGTCAAGAGGCTTTCGATACTTTTTTAATTCATCATTTTTCTTTAAAAATAAAATTTGTTGGTTTGATGTTTTCGGTTCGGTACCGCTTCCACATTGATCTTAAAAATCTCCCTTATTCTCTCTCTCTCTCTCTCTCTCTCTCTCTCTCTCTCTCTAATGGATCGACCTCCCGAGTTCAATCGCCCTCTCATGAATCCATCTCCCGAGTTCAATATTCGCCCGCTAATGGGTCCATCTACCGAGTTCAATGGCCCGATAATGGATCCACCTCCCGAGTTCAACCGCCCTCTAACGATTCCACCTTCCGAGTTCAATGGCCCGCTAATCGATCCGCCTCCCAAGTTCAACCACCCTCTAATGGATCCCCCACCCAAGTTCCATCTGTTGGGAATTATCCCGACCCCGGGCCCGCGCAGCGGATATGAAGGCCCGGTCCGGTTTCCAAAATCCAAGATCACGCCATGACTTCGAGGGTACGATGCAATAGAAGGATAGACGATTACCAGCGTGAAATTAATCACGCACGACGGGTTGATCGCTCGCATCCTTTCCTTCTCCGGTGTCACGTTGGTGACTAGCCCGTGCGTCCCATACCACACGTCTCACACCGTCTTGACACGCCTCCGGTTGTCTTTCGTGCATCCCACGTCCACACTCTTCCACATCCGACAGTTTTGCTCCTTCGGTTTGATCACAATCGAATAGCCACAAGTGTCGCTCCTCTACGTGTATCCACCTTGAGTCGGAAGACGTCGGTCGCGGGTGCAACTGCCTAGACGAAGCACCGGCGAACTTGCTTGATTAGATCGATTCTCTACACCGAGAAAAACGCTTTTTCTCGGTTTTCTCTCTTCGCACTCTTTCACTCTTAGAAAGAAGACTTTCAATATTCTGGATTAATCTTATTAATTCAACATGTTGGACTGAATGAACCACCATTAGAGGAGAGAGAAATATCTTATTTATATCATATAGGATTAGGATGGGCCAAAAGACATGTATATCCAATATACACCTTTTCACACAGAAAACTGCATGAACCTGTTCAGTATTCTGTCCATACGAAATTGGTAAATTCTTCTGACAGAAAATTAACCTTCACGAAAGTTGTAGATAATCTTATTATCTACCCAAACCAATTTGGCCTGGCCCAATTGGAGTTCGTATGCAAAAGTTATGACAGTTTTACTAACTGTATGTCATACTGTTGCATCCTTTCGTTATTTCATAGAAACGACACTGATACTTCGTTCATATGAAATATATTTCTACATGAAGGTTATAGATAATATTATTATCTATCTAACCCAATTTGAACCATTTAAATTGGATTTTCCTACTGAAAGTTATGACCACAAATATACGCTTACATTCGTTCATCCTTGTGTACACTTTTACGGTTGATCCGAAACTATATTTCCTTCACCATCACCCTCCAATTGATCCACCTCCGGAATCCAATCGTCCTCTAATGATCCCACTATGGCTACAAAATCCGCAATGGCTATGAGTGACGGAATGGCCAAGTATTTACAGATCAGCCGTTATATCTTTCAGGGCCATTGCTCTGATTTTACTTTTACCGGCTGCCCAACATATCGGCGCTGCGAGTCAAGAGATTACCATATCTTCACTGAGTTTGGGTACCGTTTCATACAACGACTATACCGCATATACGTAACCTCTATTTCTCTTTTGCTTTCATAACAGCGACTATACATATTATAAAATTTAGTGACCATTAATCCACAATGATATGATTTTCTGAGAAATCTCAAAAATAAATTCGACAATTGTAAATAATAACTATAGTATACTGATAATAATATAAATATATTATTAACAATCATATGTAATAATTATATTATAGTAGTAACTAATATAAGATTATAATAATAAAAATAAGCTAATGATATATTTAATAGTATTATTGTTTGATTATTAAAGCACAATACTTAATATTTCTTACAAATTTTAATTGAATATTATATTATTTTTACATTATCAATAACAAAAATTTGTAAACAAGACGAATAAATTGTACTCTGCATCTGTGCAGTGCAGTATATAAAACACAAAAAATGGGAAAAAAGAAGAAAAAAAATATTCTAAAGAGGTTTAAAAGCCCATTATGGCCTAAGTACATAAGACCCAAATAAATCACTTGCCACAAATAATATATTACTCGTATAAAATTAAGCTCATGTAAACCGTTGATAGAAATCTTAACTATACGTGTTGAACTGAATCTTAGTCGTGTTTTCTTTAATGCACAATTGCTTTACCAACAATACAGTAACTAATCTATGGATTAAGATTGTGTCGTTACTCGTTAGCGATTTAGATTCAATCAATATTGTAGGTGTTAGTTATTTCTCGAGATTATAAATAGAAAAGTTTGTACAATCGTTTTAATCAAATCAATTGATCGTCTCTTCCCTCTTAATCTTTTTCTCTTCTCTCGTCTCTCGAATCTAATCATCTCGAAATTCTCGCAATCGAACATAATGGCATCGCTTGCTTCTTTTGAATTCGTCTTCCACCCTCTTTTCACAAAGCTCCTTCTTCTGGCCTACATTCTTTGCATTGCATACGTTGCATGCATAATCATTGCTCATATCATTGATTGCTTTCTTAGCATGATCATTTTGCAATTCCTCACTTGTCGCATTCTTTATGACATCTTATCTTACCTCATCGAGGAGTATGATATCGCCGAGATGGTACTGTCCATTCGGCACCAGATCCCCAAGCTTTTTAAAGCTCAGATTCGCATACTCGTTAACCCTATCACTAGTCCCGTGGCAGAAATTGATGAGATATTCCATGACGTACCGATGGAATCATATCATCAAGAAGAAAACAACGCCACTTTTGTCCTCGAGATCGTTTCCAACCCTACATTATTTGTACCGATCGAACCATTTCTTCAAGAAAAAAACAACGGCACATCTTTCACCAAGATCCTCCCTAACCTTGAAGTACATGTACCGGTCGAAATCCAACAAATTGAAGCGGTACCGGTTCGTCAAGCGGAAGAAAAAACTATTCTTGGTGATGTGTATTGTACCGGCATGTCAAATGCTAACATGGATTGTGTCGAAGAAACAACGCCAGAGAGAAAAGGTGGCGAGCTACATGAAAAAGAACCTGGTACTCGAAGGAATCGTACGCGTGGATTTTATTATAAAATTAAAAAAAATAGCTTGTTGTGCATATGGCTTTTAGGTATTTGGAGTTGTTCTGGATTCTGAGCTTAATCAATTAGGGTACATATTTATTTGATAGAAATTGTTTAGTTTACAATTTCATTTGTATTCCTCATTGTTGTTATTTTTTCTGTATTAAAATATTTAATAAATCGGTAGTTAATTTTTTTCCAATTTTATTTTATAGTTTTAATTGCCTCGGTGGTCTCTTTTTGTGCTTTTGACAAATATTGTTTTGTTTCATTAAATGAGGGAGAATTTTATATTGCATAGAATCGTGATTCCTGATATTCACTGAGGTGCATTTTCATATATACCCATTCAACTTTACAAAACCAAAAAATAATCTATTTTCATAAATATTTCAAAGCTAATTCGAATCGAGTTTTAAATTTCAAGTATTCATCAAATAATTTCGATCATTTTCCACTTGCATTTTAAAAAAAAAAGTTTCATAAGGCCAAAATGAACTTCTAAAATCATAAGGAAAAGATTAAAATATTACTAGTTTTATCCCCGCGCAATTGCGCGGGATGTTTTTTATATAATTATTTAAATAGAATAAAAGCGCATGCGTTTGAACTAAATTAATCTAATCATGACATATTTGCAAATATCATGATGTCAATAGATGCATAAGGTTCATAAAATTAGTCAATCACGGATATTATTTTCTAATATAATTTGTATAAATATCATTTGTTCATGTGCTTCTAAAATTGATTAATATAATCAGGACATATTCGCAAATTTTAATATGTATGTAAAATAGGAAACAAAGACCAAATGTAAAAAATGACCAAAATGTGAAATAAGAAAAAAGAATCAAAATGTAAAAAAAGATCGAAAAGTAAATAAAAAGGATGAAAATGTAAATAAAAAGGATCAAAATATAAATTAAAACTAAAAAGGACCAAAATGTAAATAAAAGAACCAAAATGTAAATTGAAATGTAAAAAAGGATCAAAAAGTAAATAAAAAGGACCAAAATGTTAATAAAAGGACCAAAATATAAATTAAAAATAAAAATGACCAAAATGTAAATTCAAAAATGTAAAAAGGACCGAAAAGTAAATAAAAAAGGACCAAAATATAATTTTTTAAACTAAAAATGACCAAAATAAAAATTAAAAAATATTTTTTTTACACAAAGGTTCCTGATGACGTGGAGCTCTAGAAATGCAAGAATTCTTGCAACTTTATACATAAGATAAAATTAAGCGGTTTCCTAATATTATTTTGCATGTTACTTTGGTTTCCTAAAATATTATTTCGCCAACTATTATTTGGTTTTTCGGGACAAGATTAAAATATTAGGTATTGTTTCCGCAATGTGTGATAAATTACTGATTTAGACATTCTAGATATATGATATTCTTTTTAAGATAGTACATGTTGTGTTTTCTTACATACATATTATGCTTTTATTTGTTATATAATTTTTAATATATTAATTATCATATATCATTTAGGCGTATGATGTAGTTTATTTTTTTAAATACAATACGTACTATATATTTTTTATGTATGAACGATACGTCTTTTAAGACGTATCGTATATTTTTTTGTATAAGTAATATTTCGTATATTATTTTTTGAGATTAGATTATTTTTTGTATAACAATTTATATATATTTGTTGTGTGTGCTTGGTATACATTAAGCGGCCAAAATGAAAAACAATCAAAAACCGCCTCGCGTCGCTTTCCTATGACCACATCTCCGGATGAAAGGAGATTGAGGGTGTTCGATTTATGAAGTGCACAACCATGAAGTGCGCTAGTTGATCTCAAATCTAAAACAATGGACTTGAGCATAACGGGAAACTCAGTCGCATTATTAATATCGGTATCTTATATAAGCTTGTCTACTTTTTTATTTGGTCCAAATATTCAAATTATTTCTTGCAAAATCTTTCATGATCTACAGATGTCAATGAAGTGGTTTTAAAAATATGTTTTTACTACTTTTTCAAAGTATTATTATCATTCTCAATTTTCTTTTAATAAATTTCCATAAGCAATCCTGCCTGCCAATGCGCAGTAGTCAAGAGGCTTTCAATACTTTTTTAATTCATCATTTTTCTTTAAAAATAAAATTTGTTGGTTTGATATTTTCGGGTCGGTACCGTTTCCACATTGATGATCTTAAAAACCTCCCTTATTTCCTCTCTCTCTCTCTCTCTCTCTCTCTCTCTCTCTCTCTCTCTCATGGATCAACCTCCCGAGTTCAACCGCCCTCTAACGGATCCACCTTCCGAGTTCCATCACCCTCCAATTGATCCACCTCTGGAGTTCAACCGTCCTCTCATGGTCCCACTATGGTTACAAAACCCGCAATGGCTACGAGTGACAGAATGGCCAAGTATTTACAGATCAGCCGTTATATCTTTCAGGGCCATTGCTCTGATTTTACTTTTACTGGCTGCCCAGCGTATCGGCTCTGCGAGTCAAGAGATTACCATATCTTCACTGAGTTTGGGTACCGTTTCATACAGCGACTATACCGCATATACGTAACCTTTATTTCTCTTTTGCATTCATAACAATGATTTATATTTATTGTATGTAATTGTTTGTTTCTTTTCGCAGATACTTCATGTCCATAAATATAATAGCGTGCATTTCTTCGGGTATTCTACTTGTGGTTTGTCTCTACCAAAAGGATAATATCAAGTGGATACAAACCCTAATCACTTCATTTGATATTGTCATGATAGCTCTCCTATTTTCAGCCATTGGCGCGGCTTTTTCGGTTTATACGATTTCGTATAATGGACTCTCGGTGCAAATTTTCTCTTGGGTAGTCATGTGTGGTACTCTCAGCACCTTCTGCTCTCAAGTCGCTAGTTCTCTCGGTGTTTCGATTTGCGGCTCCGTCGCATACATGATTGCAATTGTTCTTAACAACCTTAATTATTGGAGTACAAGTGCCGATGGGTCGTTATATGCGACTCAAGAGTTTGCGGTTTGAATTCAGTTCACATTTTTTTTGTTGGATTAGTGAATTTATATGGTTATAATTCTTTAAAGTCCATGTTTTGTTTATGTTTTAATCCAGATTTTGACATTCCTGATGTTTTGATTTACAAAATTATTTTGTAGTGTAAAATTTCCACCTAAATTATAATTACAAATATCAAAAAGGAAGATGTATTACAAAATTATATCGTGGGTAGCACTAAGCACCAATTTATTATTACTAGTACTGTAAAATTACTTTGTTCGATTAATTATTAAATAAGAATTACTAGCTCCTGAAATACAGGTATTAGTTCCTTCTTATTCATATACATAAAAAAAAGAGTAATGTCGTTGAATTTCCCTCCTTAAATGGGCCATAGTTTTATTGGGCTTTAGGAAAAAGCAAGCCTGCGTAGCCTTTAGATTAAGGGCCTTTATCCCAAAATATAATAAGGAGGTGTTTGGACTTTGGATGCAAGAAATTATAGGTGGAATTATATCTTGAGATTCTTTAAATACAAATTTTTTGTTTGGATTCTATAATTAGAAAGGAAATTAAATGGTGGAGCATCTCATTATTCTAGTTTTTATGGTAAATTTCGATTCCAGTAAAAGTTGGAGTGCCAAAGTGGAACATCTTCCTTTAATTATTAAATCAATAATTAATATTATAATTTGATCATAATTGGAATAATATTATAATTAACATTGCAATAATATTATAGTTAATACTATTTAACATAATAATAATAATAATAATAATAATAATAACAATACCAATATTAATATTAATAATTAATATTAATATTAATAATTATTATTAATATAAATACAATATTAATTAATAATGCAATAATAATATCATTAATATTATAATAAATATTATTATGTTATATTAACATTAATATGTTAATATTATTTTAATATATCTATATAAATATAAATATATTAATATTACTATTAATATAATATATTAATATAATATATTAAAATATTAATATTAGGATATATTATTAATATTAATACTAATATATTATTAATTAATAATACAATAATATTATAACTAATATTATAATAAATTTTATTATAAAATATTAATATTAATATTCATATGTTAATAATATTTTAATATATTTATATAAATATTAATATATTCATATTGTTATTCATATAATCTATTAACACTAATATATTATAATATTCATATTATAATATAAATAATATTATTAATATTAATATATTAACAATATTAATATGTTAATGTTATAATATTAATATAAATATACTAATATAAAAATATGAATATGAATATACTAATATAATAGCATTAATATAAAAATATTAATATATTAGTATTATTTACAATATTTTAATATTAATATTAATATTAGTATTATTATAATATATTATAAATATTATTAAAATTAGTACCATAATATTACTACAATCAATAATATTATGATATTTTATATTGCAATAATGTTATATTATAATCATATTATTAATTTTTCAAACTAATTTTATTATAATAATAATATATAATAATATAATATAATTATAACAATAATAATAATAATAATATTATAATATTATAATAATAATAATCATAATAATCATAATTTTATTTTATGATAATACTATTATATTGTATTAATTTTAATAAAAAAAATTCCAATAACGAAATTCCAAAATTTTGTAAACAACCAAACAAAAAATTATATTTTTCAGTATCTTATAATTCGGACATCCAAACAAACCGTGGAATTATAAATTCCAGAACTTTTTACTCCTCCACCTTATAATCCAATTCCACTCGACTAATTCCGCTTGCCAAACGGCCCCTAAGATATAGGGTCCGTTTGTTTGTAGTACACAATGTGAGATTTAATGGGATTGTAATTTCTACTTTCTAGTTTATTTGTCTTCACTCATTTGTTGTTTCGAAAAAATGAGAGAAAAACAATGGACATGACTTTTACACATATGTGTATAATAACTATGAAACTCAAATTATTGTTTGATTATTAAAGCACGATACTTAATGTCGCTTACAAATTTTAATTTTAATTGAATATTACTTTTACATTGTCAATAACAAAAATTTGTAAACGAGACGGATGAATTGTACTTGTATGTGCATCTGCATATATAAAACAAAAAAAATGGAAAAAAAGAAAAATAAAATAAACTCTAAAGAGGTTTAAAAGCCCATTATGGCCTAAATACACAAGACCCAAATAAATCACTTGCCACAAATAATATATTACTCGTATAAATTTAAGCTCATGTAAACCGTTGATAGAAATCTTAACTATACCTGTTCAACTGAATCTTTGTCATGTTTTCTTTAATCCACAATTGCTTTACCAACAATACAGTAACTAATCTATGGATTAAGATTGTGTCGTTACCCGTTAGCGATTTAGATTCAATCATTGTAGGTGTTAGTTATTTCTCGAGATTATAAATAGAAAAGTTTGTACAATCGTTTTAATCAAATCAATTGATCGTCTCTTCCCTCTTAATCGTTTTCTCTTCTCTCGCCTCTCGAATCTAATCATATCAAAATTCTCGCAATCGAACATAATGGCATCGCTTGCTTTTTTTGAATTCCTCTTCCACCCTCTTTTCTCAAAGCTCCTTCTTCTGGCCTACATTCTTTGCATTGCGTACGTTGCATGCATAATCATTGCTCATATCATTGATTGCTTTCTTAGCATGATCATTTTGCAATTCCTCACTTGTCGCATTCTTTATGATGTCTTATCTTACCTCATCGAGGATTATGATATCGCCGAGGTGGTACTGTCCATTTGGCACCAGATCCCCAAGCTTTTAAAGCTCAGATTCGCATACTCGTTAACCCTATCACTAGTCCCGTGGCAGAAATTGATGAGATATTCCATGACGTACCGATGGAATCATATCATCAAGAAGAAAACAACGCCACTTTTGTCCTCGAGATCGTTTCCAACCCTAAATTATTTGTACCGATCGAACCATTTCTTCAAGAAAAAAACAACGGCAGATCTTTCACCAAGATCCTCCCAAACCTTGAAGTACATGTACCGGTCGAAATCCAACAAATTGAAGCGGTACCAGTTCGTCAAGCGGAAGAAAAAACTATTCTTGGTGATGTGTATTGTACCGGCATGTCAAATCCTAACATGGATTGTGTCGAAGAAACAACGTCAGAGAGAAAAGGTGGCGAGCTACATGAAAAAGAACCTGGTACTAGAAGGAATCGTACGCGTGGATTTTATTATAAAATTAAAAAAATAGCTTGTCATGTGCATATGGCTTTTAGGCATTTGGAGGAGTTCTGGATTCTGAGCTTAATCAGTTAGGGTATATATTTATTGGAAAGAAATTGTTTAGTTTACAATTTAGTTTTTATTTCTCATTGTTATTATTTTTTCTGTATTAAGACATTTAATAAATCGGAAGTTAATTTTTTTCCAATTTTATTTTATAGTTTTAATTGCCTCGGTGGTCTCTTTTTGTGCTTTTGACAAATATTGTTTTGTTTCATTCATTAACTGAGGGAGAATTTTATATTACAGAGAATCGTGATTCCTGATATTCCCTGAGGAGCATTTTCATATATACCCATTCAACTTTAAAAAACAAAAAAAATAATCTATTTTCATAAATATTTCAAAGCTAATTCAAATTCTCAAGTACTCAACAACTAATTTCGATCATTTTCCACTTGCATTTAAAAAAAAATTGTTTCAAAAGGCCAAAATGAACTTCTAAAATCATAACGACGAGATTAAAATATTATTAAGCGGTTTCCTAATATTATTTTACACGTGAAAATATATTTTGCACGTTACTTCGGTTTCCTAAAATATTATTTCGCCTACTATTATTTGGTTTTTTGGGACAAGATTAAAATATTAGGTATTGTTTCCACAATGTGTGCTACATTATTAATTTATACATTTTAAATGTATGATATTCTTTTTAATATAATACATGTTGTGTTTTTTTACATGTATGTTATACATTTATTTGTTATATAATTCTAAATATATTAATTATCATATATCATTTAGGTGTATGATATAGTTTATTTTTTTAAATACAATACTTACTATATATTTTTTATATGTATATATTTTTATGTATGCACGATACATCTTTTAAGACATATCATATATTTTTTTGTATGAGTAGTATTTTCTATATTATTTTTTGAGATTAGATTTATATTTTTTTTGTATAACAATTTATATATTTTTGTTTCGTACATTTGGAATACACGGACGGAGTGCACAACCGTAGAGTGCCCTAGTTGATATCAAATCTAAAACAATGGACTCGAGGGTAAGGGGGAAACTCAGGCGCATTATTAATATCAGAATCTTATATAGCTCATCTTATTTTTTCTTTGTTCCAAATATTCAAACTATGCAAAATCTTTCATTATCTACAGATGTCAATGAAGTGGTTTTAAAAATATTTTTACTACTTTTTCAAAGTATTATTATCATTCTCAATTTTCTTTTAATAAATTTCCCTAAGCAATCCTGCCTGCCAATGCGCAGTAGAGGCTTTCGATACTTTTTTAATTCATCATTTTTCTTTAAAAATAAAATTTGTTGGTTTCATGTTTTCGGTTCGGTACCGTTTCCACATTGATCTTAAAAACCTCCCTTATTCTCTCTCTCTCTCATGGATCGACCTCCCGAGTTCAATCGCCCTCTCATGAATCCATCTCCCGAGTTCAATATTCGCCCGCTAATGGGTCCATCTACCGAGTTCAATGGCCCGCTAATGGATCCAACTCCCGAGTTCAACCGCCCTCTAATGATTCCACCTTCCGAGTTCAATAGCCCGCTAATCGATTCGCCTCCCGAGTTCAACCACCCTCTAATGGATCCCCCTCCCGAGTTCAATCGCCCTCTCATGAATCCATCTCCCGAGTTCAATATTCGCCCGCTAATGGGTCCATCTTCCGAGTTCAATGGCCCGCTAATCGATCCGCCTCCCGAGTTCGACCACCCTCTAATGGATCCCCCTCCCGAGTTCAATCGCCCTCTCATGAATCCATCTCCCGAGTTCAATATTCGCCCGCTAATGGGTCCATCTTCCGAGTTCAATGGCCCGCTAATCGATCCGCCTCCCGAGTTCAACCACCCTCTAATGGATCCCCCTCCCGAGTTCAATCGCCCTCCCATGAATCCATCTCCCGAGTTCAATATTCGCCCGCTAATGGGTCCATCTTCCGAGTTCAATGGCCCGCTAATCGATCCGCCTCCCGAGTTCGACCACCCTCTAATGGATCCCCCTCCCGAGTTCAATCGCCCTCTCATGAATCCATGTCCCGAGTTCAATATTCGCCCGCTAATGGGTCCATCTTCCGAGTTCAATGGCCCGCTAATCGATCCGCCTCCCGAGTTCAACCACCCTCTAATGGATCCCCCTCCCGAGTTCCATCACCCTCCAATTGATCCACCTCCGGAATCCAATCGTCCTCTAATGGTCCCACTATGGCTACAAAATCCGCAATGGCTACGAGTGACGGAATGGCCAAGTATTTACAGATCAGCCGTTATATCTTTCAGGGGCATTGCTCCGATTTTACTTTTACCGGCTGCCCAACGTATCGACGCTGCGAGTCAAGAGATTACCATATCTTCATTGAGTTTGGGTACCGTTTCATACAACGACTATACCGCATATACGTAACCTCTATTTCTCTTTTGCTTTCATAACAGCGACTATACATATTATAAAATTTAGTGACCATTAATCCACGATGATATGATTTTCTGAGAAATCTCAAAAATAAATTCGACAATTGTAAATAATAACTATAGTATACTGATAATAATATAACTATATTATCAACAATCATATGTAATAATTATATTATAGTAGTAACTAATATAAGATTATAATAATAAAAAATAAGCTAATGATATATTTAATAGTATTATTGTTTGATTATTAAAGCATAATACTTAATATTTCTTACAAATTTTAATTGAATATTATATTATTTTTACATTATCAATAACAAAAATTTGTAAACAAGACGAATAAATTGTACTGTGCATCTGCATCTGTGCAGTGCAGTATATAAAACACAAAAAATGGGAAAAAAGAAAAAAATATATATATTCTAAAGAGGTTTAAAAGCCCATTATGGCCTAAGTACATAAGACCCAAATAAATCACTTGCACAAATAATATATTACTCATATAAAATTAAGCTCATGTAAACCGTTGATAGAAATCTTAACTATACCTGTTCAACTGAATCTTAGTCGCGTTTTCTTTAATGCACAATTGCTTTACCAACAATACAGTAACTAATCTATGGATTAAGATTGTGTCGTTACTCGTTAGCGATTTAGATTCAATCATTGTAGGTGTTAGTTATTTCTCGAGATTATAAATAGAAAAGTTGGTAAAATCGTTTTAATCAAATCAATTGATCGTGTCTTCCCTCTTAATCGTTTTCTCTTCTCTCGTCTCTCGAATCTAATCATCTCAAAATTCTCGCAATCAAACATAATGGCATCGCTTGCTTCTTTTGAATTCCTCTTCCACCCTCTTTTCGCAAAGCTCCTTCTTCTGGCCTACATTCTTTGCATTGCATACGTTGCATGCATAATCATTGCTCATATCATTGATTGCTTTCTTAGCATGATCATTTTGCAATTCCTCACTTGTCGCATTCTTTATGAGATCTTATCTTACCTCATCGAGGAGTATGATATCGCCGAGGTGGTACTGTCCATTCGGCACCAGATCCCCAAGCTTTTTAAAGCTCGGATTCGCATACTCGTTAACCCTATCACTAGTCCCGTGGCAGAAATTGATGAGATATTCCATGACGTACCGATGGAATCATATCATCAAGAAGAAAACAACGCCACTTTTGTCCTCGAGATCGTTTCCAACCCTAAATTATTTGTACCGATCGAACCATTTCTTCAAGAAAAAAACAACAGCAGATCTTTCACCAAGATCCTCCCAAACCTTGAAGTACATGTACCGGTCGAAATCCAACAAATTGAAGCGGTACCAGTTCGTCAAGCGGAAGAAAAAACTATTCTTGGTGATGTGTATTGTACCGGCATGTCAAATCCTAACATGGATTGTGTCGAAGAAACAACGCCAGAGAGAAAAGGTGGCGAGCTACATGAAAAAGAACCTGGTACTAGAAGGAATCGTACGCGTGGATTTTATTATAAACTTAAAAAAATAGCTTGTTGTGCATATGGATTTTAGGCATTTGGAGGAGTTCTGGATTCTGAGCTTAATCAGTTAGGGTATATATTTATTGGAAAGAAATTGTTTAGTTTACAATTTAGTTTTTATTTCTCATTGTTATTATTTTTTCTGTATTAAGACATTTAATAAATCGGAAGTTAATTTTTTTCCAATTTTATTTTATAGTTTTAATTGCCTCGGTGGTCTCTTTTTGTGCTTTTGACAAATATTGTTTTGTTTCATTCATTAACTGAGGGAGAATTTTATATTACAGAGAATCGTGATTCCTGATATTCCCTGAGGAGCATTTTCATATATACCCATTCAACTTTACAAAACAAAAAAAATAATCTATTTTCATAAATATTTCAAAGCTAATTCAAATTCTCAAGTACTCAACAACTAATTACGATCATTTTCCACTTGCATTTAAAAAAAAATTGTTTCAAAAGGCCAAAATGAACTTCTAAAATCATAACGACGAGATTAAAATATTATTAAGTGGTTTCCTAATATTATTTTACACGTGAAAATATATTTTGCACGTTACTTCGGTTTCCTAAAATATTATTTCGCCTACTATTATTTGGTTTTTCGGGACAAGATTAAAATATTAGGTATTGTTTCCACAATGTGTGCTAAATTATTAATTTATACATTTTAAATGTATGATATTCTTTTTAATATAATACATGTTGTGTTTTTTTACATGTATGTTATACATTTATTTGTTATATAATTTTAAATATATTAATTATCATATATCATTTAGGTGTATGATATAGTTTATTTTTTTTTATATGTATATATTTTCATTTGGGGGGCTTCTATCATACACCCCTTTCCTTATCATACACACATTTTCAAGGATATTTGGAGTAATTATCCATTTATGAATATTTAAGGTAAGATACAAATATATTTATCAATTAATTTGTGACTAAATTGGAATTTTTCTATGTTCATTTAAACAAAAATATCCATAGAAGATAAATTTTATGATACAACTTTTTACAAATATAATTAATTGCTAAAATACCCAAAATACCTTTATAAAAGGGTGTATGATAGAACTCCCCATTTATGTATGCACGATACATCTTTTAAGACGTATCATATATTTTTTTGTATGAGTAGTATTTTCTATATTATTTTTTGAGATTAGATTTATATTTTTTTTGTATAACAATTTATATATTTTTGTTTCGTGCATTTGGAATACACGGACGGAGTGCACAACCGTAGAGTGCGCTAGTTGATATCAAATCTAAAACAATGGACTCGAGCGTAACGGGGAAACTCAGGCGCATTATTAATATCAGAATCTTATATAGCTCATCTTATTTTTTCTTTGTTCCAAATATTCAAACTATGCAAAATCTTCCATTATCTACAGATGTCAATGAAGTGGTTTTAAAAATATTTTTACTACTTTTTCAAAGTATTATTATCATTCTCAATTTTCTTTTAATAAATTTCCATAAGCAATCCTGCCTGCCAATGCGCAGCAGTCAAGAGGCTTTCGATACTTTTTTAGTTCATCATTTTTCTTTAAAAATAAAATTTGTTGGTTTGATGTTTTCGGTTCGGTACCGTTTCCACATTGATCTTAAAAACCTCTCTTATCTCTCTCTCTCTCTCTCTCTCTCTCTCTCATGGATCAACCTCCCGAGTTCAACCGCCCTCTAATGAATCCATCTCCCGAGTTCAATATTCGCCCACTAACGGATCCATCTACCGAGTTCAATAGCACGCAAATGGATCCACCTCCCGAGTTCAACCGCCCTGTAATGATTCCACCTTCCGAGTTCAATGGCCCGTTAATCGATCCGCCTCCCGAGTTCAACCGCCCTCTAATGGATCCGCCTCCCGAGTTCAACCGCCCTCTAATTGATCCACCTCCGGAGTTCAACCGTCCTCTAATGGTCCCACCATGGTTACAAAATCCGCAATGGCTACGAGTGACGGAATGGCCAAGTATTTACAGATCAGCCGTTATATCTTTCAGGGCCATTGCTCTGATTTTACTTTTACTGGCTGCCCAGCGTATCGGCTCTGCGAGTCAAGAGATTACCATATCTTCACTGAGTTTGGGTACCGTTTCATACAGCGACTATACCGCATATACGTAACCTTTATTTCTCTTTTGCATTCATAACAATGATTTATATTTATTGTATGTAATTGTTTGTTTCTTTTCGCAGATACTTCATGTCCATAAATATAATAGCGTGCATTTCTTCGGGTATTCTACTTGTGGTTTGTCTCTACCAAAAGGATAATATCAAGTGGATACAAACCCTAATCACTTCATTTGATATTGTCATGATAGCTCTCCTATTTTCAGCCATTGGCGCGGCTTTTTCGGTTTATACGATTTCGTATAATGGACTCTCGGTGCAAATTTTCTCTTGGGTAGTCATGTGTGGTACTCTCAGCACCTTCTGCTCTCAAGTCGCTAGTTCTCTCGGTGTTTCGATTTGCGGCTCCGTCGCATACATGATTGCAATTGTTCTTAACAACCTTAATTATTGGAGTACAAGTGCCGATGGGTCGTTATATGCGACTCAAGAGTTTGCGGTTTGAATTCAGTTCACATTTTTTTTGTTGGATTAGTGAATTATATGGTTATAATTCTTTAAAGTCCATGTTTTGTTTATGTTTTAATCCAGATTTTGACATTCCTGATGTTTTGATTTACAAAATTATTTTGTAGTGTAAAATTTCCACCTAAAATTATATTTCCAAATATCAAAAGGAAGTTGTATTATAAAATTGTATCGTGGGTAGCACTAAGCACCAATTTATTATTACTTGTACTGTAAAATTACTTTGTTCGATTAATTATTAAATAAAAATTTCTCGCTCCTGAAATACAGGTAATCAGTTCCTTCTTATTCATATACAAAAAAAAAAAGAGTAATGTCGTTGAATTTCCCTCCTTAAATGGGCCACCATACTTTTATTGGGTTTTACCTCAAATTTTGAGAAAAGCAAGCCTCCGTAGCCTTTAGATTAAGGGCCATTGTCCCAAAAAATAATAAGATATAGGCCCGTTTGATTTGTGGTACAATGCATCAACAATGTGAGATTTAATGTAGTTTCTACTAGGGATGTCAATGGGTCGGGGAAAACCCGAACCCGAACGGGACGGGTATTACCCGAAAAAAAAATACCCGCGGGTCGGGTATTACCCGAAAACAAAATACCTGGTCCGGGTTCGGGGCGGGTTCGGGCGGAGTACTACCCGCCCCGCGGGTAACCCGAACCCGTACCCGAAACTAAAATTACATATCCAAACCCTAATCGCCAACCCTAATCGTCAATGACAGTAGAGATTACACGAAATTGTGCTGGATTGTATTTACAGCAATCCTAATCTAATCACCAAACCAATCCTAATCGCCACAGTCGAAGAAACCCTAATCGCCACAGTCGAAGCCCCACTGCCCCAGCACTCGCGTCGCCACAACTCCACTCGCCAACAATCGCGTCGCCACAACTCCAGTCGCCAACGCAGTCACAGCACTCGTCAACAATCGCGTCGCCACTCGCCACCAGTCGCCACCAGTCGCCAACGCCACTCGCCAACGCCACTCGCCACCAGTCGCGGAGAGAGAGAGAGAGAGAGGAGGTCGCGGACTCGCCAAAGCAGAAGAGAGAGGGGTCGCGGACTCGCGGAAAGAGAGAGTGAGGATCGCAGAAAGAGAGAGAGAGGTCGCAGAATAAAAAAAAAAAAAAAGGATAAATTTTCGGGTAACGGGTAATACCTGCGGGTAGAAATTTACCCGCGGGTTCGGGTTCGGGTTCGGGTACAGATTTTTACCCGCGGGTATTTTGAGTTCGGGTTCAGGTAATACCCGAAATTTCGGATTCGGGTATGGGGAAGGCTTACCCGAACCCGCCCCGCCCCGTTGACATCCTTAGTTTCTACTTTCTAGTATGTTTGTCCTTTTTTTACTTCTTCACTCATTTGTTGTTTTGAAAAAAAAATGAGAGAAAAACAATGGACATGATTTTTATTCATATGTGTATAATAACTATGAAACTAACAAATATATATAATTTTTATTTCAAGTTATTAATATTGTTTTTTAGTCAAATATGATAGTAATTAATATTATTTTTGTAGTCAAATATGATAGTAATTAATACTAAATAATGCCAACCAACAAATTTGTAAATTATGATAGGCATTAGTCAATTAACATTGTTTAATTAAATTCAATAAATTAATATAATTAAGTAATATAAAGTATTAATTATATATTATATTAATATGTAATCAATGTAATTATAATTATTTAATCTATAATAATCTATAATACATTATATAATAGTAATAATAATAATATATAATATAATATATATGAAATAATATTAATATGTAATGTTAATAAAATATTAGTTTTAATAATTATTAATAATATACAATATGATATATATAAAAATAACTTTATCAATTTCCAACTATTTTTTTCATTCCTTCACAACAAACAAAAAATTTCACTTTACATTGCATATCATTCTAGTACTTCAAACAACACACGTAAGAAACGCATGACTTTCAAATTCCTAGTCTCATTTCACTTTTTCGGGACAATATGCAAGAATCCTTAAAACTCTTCCAAAACCTTGTAGATCAAACAGCCTCGTAGTGTTAGGGGTATCAATGGAACGGATATTGCCCGAACCGACTCGAAATGTATCCAAATAATATTCGGAGACAAAAAAATATCTGGGTCTGAATGGATCCTGGTCAGAACTATATCCGTTTTTTACAAGTTCGGATCCAGATCTAGGAGTTAAATTTTTGATGAATGCATATATGGATCTGGATATTATCCGGTCCGAATAAAATTTGTAAACGGGTAGGGTACCCCTTTTCTTGAAATCATGATGGCATTCATAGTAATATCAAATAACCGAAAACTTTATTTTAATTCATGTAATATTTAATAGTCAATAACTTAATTTTTCTCAATGGACAATACTTTATTTCGTTTCATAGTAATAGCTAACAAAAAATAATTATATTAGATTTTCGATGACGCACCTACGTACGCGATTGGTTATTCCCACGGCGATTTGTTTTTGTAATTTTCGTTGTGTATCTAGTTGTGGGACCCAACACTCCTGATAACTCATTCATCTTCGCATATATTCCCATGATACGTGTTTTGCGGATGAATAATATCCCACAAATATTCTATTTAGTCACTCATCGCTTCATTTTAAGTGGCTTCAAACCACCCGGAAACTAGGGGTGTACGTAGACCGGGTTGGGCGGGTTCTTATCGAAACTATAACCCAACCCACGTATAACAGGTTTCCATTTTTCCGACCCAACCCAACTCATGATACATATAAAAATTTCGAAACCCAACATAACCGGGTTGGGCGGGTTAGCCGGGTTTTTTTTTGCCGAGTATATACTATAGAGATATGTATTCAATTATTCATTTGTTTCAAAAAAATATTCAATAAGAACTATACTTTTTATTAGATCATCACAATTATTTTAACAAACACATGAATCACAATTGAGAAATAAATCTTAATTAATTAAATCATATAATATAACAAACACACAATTATATGATACCACTTGTACTTGAATCATATAATCTAACATTAATTAAGTAAACTGGAATTCTTAAATTTGTAGTAAACTATGGATTTTACAAACAAATTGGTTGTCCCATGAAGAAATCGTCATATTCTTTTTTCTTTTATGTCTTATGAAGAAGTTTTTTGTTGTTGGTTTGTTTATTGCGACTTCAATTACTTTCAACGTGATAGAAATAAAAGAAGAGTTTCATAATGTTATTGACTATTGAGTTCTGTTATGGACTTGTGGAATTTATGTCTTAAGTGAATTATTAATTGAAGTGAAGAGAAACTAAGTCTAATTTATGTTAAAACTAATGTAGAAGATAAATGTGATAATTAATTTTTAAGTTATTAGAAATATGAATAAGTTTTCCCTAATAAAATGTAAACTTGATAGTCTATGGGTCGGGTTGGGTTAATCCGGGTTTTAAATTTCTAATCCGTAACCCGACCCGTAAAGAATGGGTCGGTCCGGGTCGGTCCGGGTCCCGACTCAACAATTTCGAAACCCGCAAAAACGGGTCGGTCCGGGTTGGGTTGGGCGGGTTGGGCGGGTTGGAGAATTTTGTATACACCCCTACCGGAAACCCAGTAAAAGAGTATACAACCCGTTAACAAATTCCGAATTTGAATTCTCAAATTTTGATTCCGGATTTTTAACGGAACCAGGAATTGTTATGCAAAACTTCTTTCTGAATTTTGAGCATAGTCAAAAATGAATTTTCCGATTTTCTTATCTGAATTTCTTGGAAAAACGGTACGGAAAAGTTGGAACTTCAAATCCAATCTGAATTGGATCAAGTCCAACCGGATCCGCTTACCCTAATTTGAATCCTCCTCCTTCTTCTTCTTCTCGTGATGGAAGGGAATGATGAACTAACGAGGCTTCGAAAGCATAGTGTCATAGACCTATGTAATAGTTACGAGGGATTGTGTAATGCAATGTTATTTATTCATTAGAAATTTTTTATCTTAAAAAACTGATAAGTGTATTTGGTTTTGATTTTACGTTTGAAATAGAACCTTGAATGACAATCACATCATCAAAATATGTGATTTTGGATAGTGAAACTATGAGTCAAAGTAGATGTCATTCTAAATGGAGTCCATAATAATACATAGGATGTTATGTGGAGACTGTGCACTCACACTCAGGGGGCGGATCTTAGTAGAGGCTGCGGGAGGCGGTCCCCCCCCCCCCCCCCCCCTCACAAAAGATTTTCGCAGAACAATATATATATCTAGTGATTCAGTGTATTTTATCAGTATAACATTGTAAAAATTACTGCTTGCTTTCCCAAAGGAATCGCACAATGTAATTTCAGAACCAGTCTTTCATTTTATCCCTCCCAAAAAATCCTGTCAAGATCCGTCACTGCTCACATTAGTATGTTTGCAAACTGATGACCACGTTTTATTGATCATGCCGATTATCAAGTTTGGAACATGAATATATAATAGAGATGCGCATAGAACTGACCACTACACGAAAATATGGATAAGTGGATGCAAATAGTAAATTATGATAACTTGGAGCCTGCCAATGGTCTCATAACCTAAATGGTTGAGTGCTTAGCACAAAAAACCCTCATGTTGTAGAGGTTGTGGGTTCGAGTCCCGGCGGCATCAATATAAAACTCTCCCTCTCTCTCTCTCTCATTATGAATGTCAAAATAGATCACGTTCATTTATTCGAGGCCTCGACACATTGTCGATCCTCCTTCAAAAAAAAGATAACTTGGAGCCTAATATACGTAACATTTCTGATGTTATATGTAAGTCGATGTAAATAGTAATAACATAATACATAATGTTGCACCTAGATTTTAGGTACTTAATATTATTCAATAAAAATCAATATACGATCTCTTCTATTTATGGTAATTTCCTACAGTTTTAATATATGTGCCTCTGAAAAATGAATGTCGTTTATTATTGCAAAATATGGAGAGAAAAAAATTGCAAAATTAATGAAATGTAAATTATGATAACTTGGAGCCTAATATATGTAACATTTCTGATAGCAGTAATAACATAATACATAATACTATAATAATTACATTTCTTTATTTATTTCACAATATCTATTTTGTGGCCTCATATGTAGAAATGCAAATGAGTCGTGTTCGATAGAGTCCAATCCAACTTGAACTCGACTCGAATTCGATTTGATCTTGCTCGACTCGAAATCGGCATATAGCCTCATATGTTGGGCCTAGAACTATTTACTTAATTAACAATAGTTTTAGGCCCCATCTTCTATCTCTTGTTAATTGAAATAATAAAATTAAGAAGCAAAAGACCTTTGTTTTTTCTCTTGTTAATTAAGTAAATAAAATTGCAAAACTGCTCAAATATTGACATTAACAATCTATTTTTTTTTCTCTTTGTTTCTACTGAAAATTTTAACATCGAGTATGCTAGCACTTTATGATGTCTGATAAGTTTGGTTACATATGTGTTTGCATTATTGAAATATTGTTTAAATATTTATTTCGTCATCTTCAAAAAAAATCAATTTAGATTTAATTTTTTTGGTAATCAAACTATTGTCAAGCTAATCCAAGCTAGCTCATTCGAAATAAGTCGAATGAGAATTTGGATTTTGAACTCGAACCTTAATAATAAACGAGCCGAATCTGCTCGAGTCAATTTCTAGCCGAGCTTGAGGTAGACATAGTTTGCTCAAACTCGTATCGGTTGGATCCCTAAGTATGTACGAATGATAAGATCATTCTATTATTTGAAATATTATATTTTTTATCATTCATACTTTCCGAGCAAGATATTGCAACATAAATTTATATATCTGACATGTAGCATTTTATCATTCATAATTTTCATATCAAATTTGCATTCAACAAAAAATAATAGTTCTCTACTCTTCACAAAATATCAATATAGATGCTGCTCAAAATTGATTCGAACTCAGGTTCAAAATTAATATAGGCAGGGACAAAATCAGGATGGAATCATAGGGAGGGGAGAGAACGAGTAATTCAATGCAATTTTTAATCTATAAATTATAATTTTCATATATATATATATATATATATATCCGTACGGTTGAAAATTTATCCGTACATATATATGGGCTAGGCTCAATGACCAACATTCTTGTGTGGCCAACGCCGGCCAACGGAGTTAATTTCTCTAAATCTAAATATCAAAATAAAATTTCAACCGTATGAATATTATCATTATTACTTAGAAATATTGTAGATTTAATGTAATAAAAAATAAAAATTTCTATCATATCCATCATAATGCGTAAAAGAATTGACGGCCAAAAATATTTATGACATGATTTATCATGAAATAAATTGCAAAATTCAAATTTTTTTCAATGGATTCAATTAAAATTATATAGATTGGATTAAGATGAAGTTTTGAGTTTTCCTTCATGCAAATCGAAAAATTTACGAAAATAGACAGTTGTAAAAATATGTTGTGGTTTTTATTAGATAAAATTATGAAAATCACACGAAATTTATACTACAATGTATCTATATGATATTGATCATATCCATACGGTTGAAATTTTATTTTGATATTTAGATTTAAAGAAATTAACTCCGTTGGCCGGCGTTGGCCACACAAAAATGTAGGTCCTAGTTCCTTCCTTGAATATATATATATATATATATATATATATATATATATATATATATATATATATATAATTTCACGGAGGGGAGGCTTGGGCCCCAGCTTGTCTCCTAGTTCCTTCCTTGAATATAGGTCCAGTTCGAAATTGTCTCGAGTCTAGCTGGCTGGCTCGAACTCGACTTCGATTTGAGAAGGCTCGACTCGGCTCGAAAATAATTCGAGTTTTGGTCGAGTTGTTTTCCGAATCAAATAACGAGCGAATCACAAACCACAAGCCGGATTTGTAATCCCTATTTACATGTATATATAGTTACTTGTTTTAATTATTTTGCAAACTATGCGGATACATTGTTAAAATTTTATACAAGGGCCATCAAATGTAATTTTTCTTTGTAATTTAATCTGAGAGTTTGTCATCGAATTTTTATGGGAAACTTACAAATAACCCCCTATATTTTCTTGAATTTACAAAAAAAACTCTAACTTTTGAGAAACTCCAAAAAAAAAACCTACATACAAAGTTTTCTTTTCAATTACCCCCCCCCCCCCCCCCCCCCCCCCCCCTATATTTTTCATCTTTAAATTTTTTGTATTATTATATTATTTTTATTAACGAATGAATGAATTTTTCCGCAGCTAATTTTAATTAAAACTAGGATTAAAATAATATAGCCGCTAATTTTAATTTCAACAACTATTTTTTATTTCCGCAGCTCGTTTTGTAGTAACTATTTTTATTTTAGTAGCTAGTTTTTAGTAATTATTTTTATTAACAACTATTGATTTCATTAGCTAATTTGCTAATAGTTAATAAAAATAATTACTACAAAATTAACTGCTGAAATAAAATTAGCTGTTGAAATTAGAACTAACGACAATATTATTTTAATGCTAGTTTTGAGGTTCACTTATGCGTTGCTAATTTGGTCAAAAATACTATTTAATAACTATTTAACATTAAAATTAAATACTAGAATAATATTAATTTGTCAAGATATTAACATGAATATTTTTTATATTATATTTTTATTTAATTTTGATTTTCTATGATAAAATATATAAAAAATTAAAAATTAAAATAATGAATATGACATATAGTTTTTTAAAATTAGTATATGTTAAAAAATATTTATAGTGATTTTAAATTAATATAATAATACAAAAATATGGTTATTAAATTTAAAGATGAAAAATAGGGGGGTATTTTGGTCCAAAAAAATTACAATACCATGAAATACCTTTAGGGCGGTAATTGAAAAGAAAAATTTGTATGTAGGGTCTTTTTTGGAGTTTCTCAAAAGTTAGGGGTTTTTTGTAAATGCAAGAAAAGATAGGGGGTTATTTGTAAATTTCCCTTTTTTTATTGAAGGGATAGAAGATAACAAAGAGCAAGTTAACCTCAGACAAAATGGGGTTTGGTTACAGCGAAACACTCGTTGGTATGTAGACGTAGTGGAGTGTAGTACTGCTATTCTCGGTATTCTGTATTACTCCAAGCGGAGGATTTCACACCGTAAACCCACACACATGTTTCTTATCTCCACTTTGGCTTCTTACAATCGGATAGTATAAGTTTGAATGGGTTATTTTATATATATTATAAAATTAATCGAGTGTTCAAATATGTTGGTTCATATATATTTTCCAATTATTTTATATATTTTTTCAATGAAATAACAAGGTAATATTAACATTCAAGTATTTCACTACATCGTATTGACTGATAAAGAATATTTTTTTACTTAAGCATATTGAATTTATTTGTAAATCTCTGCCTTTTAATATATGTTTATAAATAATTACAATATCATCAAATAAAATGATATATTGTTTTCTAAGTTTGAAGACGTCGCTTCGTTATCATGCCGCCATCTTCAAATTCATATAAAAAAATAGTATGTGAAATTATTTTATTTTTGTTAGTGATTATATAATTTTATTCATATTTAATTAGATAGCTCAAAAATAGTGATGCTTCTCGACCTTTTATATTGAGAAAAAAAATTCTCGAACTCCATCACGTACTATATTACTTAAACAACTAAATATAAATTAGTTTATGATTTTTTTTTGAAACTTCGTAATAAGGTCTTTTGTGTATCTTGACGGGATTTTTGAGAGAAGAGAGGACGAATAAATTATATTTACTGAAATTACAATACAACGGATTTTGAAAAAAACAAACAATAAAATTTATATTTATGTACTAATTAAATATACTAAATCACTAGTTATATATATTGTACTAAATCATTAGTTACGTACACTCCCCCTATTTCAAGATGAAAAATATATAACTAGCAGACTAACTTTATGGAGATGAGTAGCAGCCTAACTTTACTTTGAAACTGAAAAATAAAGAAGTGGTTTACAAGACGAACACTCTTGAGTCGGACCAAGGAATTCCAAAGAACACTACAAATTAAATACAGAGCACCTCTCTCTCTCTCTCTCTCTCTCTCTCTCTCTTCCACTTTCTCCTTCATGGCTCCCACAACTCAGGTAGGTTTCTCTCTCTCTTACACACACTGACACACCCTCTTTCATAGCATGCATTTGTGCATCAATAAAATAACTTCACCCTTCTCTAATCAAACAGTCTATCTCTCCCTCTTATCTCTGTGAATCCTCCAATTTTTTCCCCTTTCAGGGTCTAGAAACCAAAACCATCTCCGACTACGTCATCGCCAAGCCGATAAAAGCGAACCCGGTTCTAACGGCAAACAAAATCTCCATAAGAGGCGTAGTCTCCGAATTATTGACCCACATTAACCCCGAGAAGAAATTGATCTCTCTCGGAGTAGGCGATGCGGCTAGGCACCCGTGCTTCCGCAATGGCGCGGAATTCACGACGCAGGCAGTTGTCGCCGCGGCTGCATCGGGCGAACACGACTGCTATCCTCCTTCGTTCGGTAGCTCTCCTGCCCGTAGGTCAGTTACATTCTCTATATTTTTTACTTAATTTGTTTTTTTTTTCAAACAAAAACTATAGAAAATATCTAAACTTTGTACAAATTGAAACATGAAAATGTTATTTTTATATTTTTTTCATTTATTGTAATGATATTAAAAAAAACATATATTTTACAGGGACGAATTTACATATATCCATAATATTACAAAATATGATGCATATATACCCTTCAAAACATAAATGCTATGTGCCACATATGTACGTAGAAAATATTTTTGTACGTGCATTAATTACAGAGAATCATGTGGGCATGTCTTTAAATGCTAAAACTTAATTCACTTCTTATTTTATGTGTTGGAACATTGTGATTCAACTTTATATTGATCAGTATACAATGGAAGAGATGTAACTCTCAATATAAGTAATAATAAAATAATGATGGATTAATGATAATAATAATAATAAAAAAATGACAAACTAAAAAAAATAATGTGAAATATGACAATATCTCAAATTAAGTCGTTAGGAAATAGGAAATATTGTAGAGTTTTGGTAAAAGAAAACTTGAAAAATATGATAAATGTTGTGTATATGTGAGAACGAGAACTTCATTTGTTCACTTATTTTTTATTAATTAGATTATGTTCACTTTTGATGGGTTATATACATGTCATATTTTGATATTTAGAGGATTCAAGTTTATGCCTTTTATTTCATTGAATATTTCTAACTTTAGTTTCCTAAAATTAAGCAAAAGATAACTTAAGTTTCCTAAAAAAATTCTCGAAAAATATTTTCTTCTTAGTTTCGCAAGGCCAATAACCCTGTTTTCGCAAACATTGTTGTCGATGGACGAATTATATAACGGATTAAGCCTGGACATTTTATCAATTTGGGTAGATATTTTTCGCAAAAATATTTCTCGATTAGTACTTCTCACATCAACATCATCTGATTAAAAATAATGGCATCATCAATTTAATTATTTTAGTCATATATTTAATTAATTAACAAATTGAAATCACGAAATACTATGAGAAGTGTAATTTACCTCATCTAAAAATAACTTTTAATTGCATAACGGCACAAATTTCTTTTTTTATCTTCAAGAACAGAAAGAATAATTTTCAAACTACAAAAATATAGTGTACCATTTTGTAGAAATAGGTAATTTAGGTTTCAAAAAAGTAAATGAAGTCTCATTTCAAATTTGCCAGTCGCCACCAGATTACACAATACATAATTGCATTTCAATTTAGTTCCTTTTTTGTGTGTTTTTACCGAATTTGAACCGGATTAAATAAAAAAACAGAACGCCGCAAATGCTCATTTTCTATCCGTCGGATCAGTTTTTTCTGCGATGCTGGGTATCGATTCTATGTTAATATTTGAAATATAGGACATATTTTTAGTAACCTATTGCATTCTGTTTATAGGACAATTTTTTGTTCTTCATTTTGCTATTATGAATTTATCATCATGTGGCATGTTTCTCATGTTTAATTTGCATGTCGTTTAGAATACAAATAGAGTTATAGAGAGGACCATATCTACTAATATTGGCCCTCCATTTCTTAGCCAATAGAAATTCTATCAAAGATTAGTGGTTAAATTATGGATAAACTCTTGAATCTTTGAATCCAAATTTTATTTTAATTAATCTCATATGACTTATCTCTCTCTCTCGCTCTCCTTATTGCGTCTAGGTCTCTCTCTCCTTGAACACATCCTCACATAATCCCTCCAAAATTAAGGTTGAACTTGAATCAGCATTCAAGTCTATCTAATTTTCAAGTCCCTTTCTACTTTCTCTCTTCATTTTATTTTCTTCCTCGTCTTAAGGGACCTTTCCACACATGGCCAATGTCCCCAAAATTATTATGGGCCATATGGTCCTAAAATTTTCCCTGTTTTATATGATTATGATTATACATGGCCAATGTCCCCAAAATTATTATGGGCCATATGGTCCTAAAATTTTCTCTGTTTTATATGATTATGATTATAATTATAATTATAATTTTAAAAAAATAGTAAATTTAAATTACAATCAATTTAATTATTTGGTACTGTAAAATCTTAATTGAATGAGACACATTATTTCTCTTTTCAATTATGTACATGTTAAAATGTACTGATAAAGACTGGGTAACTAAAACTAGCCCATACTATTTTGACATTGTGCCTCTCTAGCATGCATGGTTTAAATTTATTTGGCTTTTTCTCTGGAATAGTCCAAGTGACAAGGAGAAAAGTAATTATTATTCATGGTTTGTAATTTTGTTTTTAGGTGAGGAATCAATAAATTACTTTAATTGTACTTTTGTTTTTAGTATTTTGATCTATTGGTAACATCAAATTCAAAATAATTTGTGTCTTTCAAACAGAGCTGTCGCGGAGTACCTCACCAACGACGTGGCGACACCTGGAATCACCGTTCGCGAATCCGACGTTTACATGATGTCGGGTGGGACCCAAGCAATCCAAGTTACAATCGCGGTTCTAGCAAGACGTCACGGTAAATCGAACCTTCTTTTACCCCGACCCGGTTTTGCGCCTTACGAGGCTGCATGCGAGATCTTCGGCGTCGAACCGAGGTTCTACGACTTGGTTCATGATTGTGGCTGGCAGGTCGACTTGGCTCACGTTAAGTCTCTAGCCGACTCGGAGACGATTGGATTGGTGATCATTAGCCCGAACAATCCATGCGGGGCCGTTTATTCCACGTCACATCAACGACAGGTATGAATCATGATTATCATGTAGGAAAATATTATAAAGATTGCAAATATTTGAGTATATTAATGTTGCTATGCATGATTGTAGATTGCTGAGAAAGCAAGGGAGTTAGGATTACCAGTAATAGCTGATGAGGTTTATGGACATATGGTGTTTGGTGACGCCAAATTTGTACCCATGATTTCTTTCGCCCACGTGGCGCCTATCATTACTATCGGTGCATTGTCGAAGCGCTGGATGGTGCCAGGCTGGCGTCTTGGTTGGCTTGCCATTACCGATCCTGAGGGAACTCTTAAACAGGTATCTTCTACTGGCCTTTGTTATGCACATGAAGATTATAATCTCGAATTTGAAATGAAAAATATTTAATTTGTTTGATGAAAAAAAATATAGGTCAGAGCAGCAACAGAGGCAATGATGAACGTTACCCAAGGCCCGGCATCTATAGTTCAGGTTTTAATACAAAATATATATTTTACTTTCTTTCTTTTTTAGAATATGTATTTTTTTATATCAATACACTTTAACATATATTCGCAAAATAGGCTGCGGTGCCAAGTATTATGTCTGATTCGCATGAAGAATTTCACAAGAATGTGATTAAACTACTCGAATCCTCCGCTCAAATGGTTTTTAACCGAATTAGCCGAATCGAAGGCTTAAATTGCCCATCAAAACCTCAAGGTTCCATGTTCGTGATGGTACGATATAAATCAAAAATCAAATGTATTGGTAATTTGAATGTGTTCTAATTTGGACAAAAACTCGACAGGTCGAAATAAACAAAGAGGTTTTATCTGGAATTGGAGACGATATTGTTTTCTCGAGGGAATTAATCAAAGAAGAATCTGTTTTGGTGCTACCAGGTACTAAACCCTAAACCTTAATTTCGCATAAAGTTATTACAAAAAAAAATTAATCGATCTTTTTTGTGCAAATGTTATAGGTTCTGTAATCGGGTTGAAGAACTGGGTCAGGATTTTTTTCGGAGTTCCGCTTGATAACTTGAACGAGGCTTGCGACCGAATTGAATCCTTCTGCAAGAGGCGCCAACTCAAAACCATTTGAAGTGAAATACTAGATTTCAAATATTTCAAATATATTCATAAAGAAAATAATGTTGCGCAATTTATATGAACTTTTAGAATAATGAATTATGTTCATTCCCCCAATCTAATCTAGATTTCGGTATAATAAAAAAAAATGAGATTTATTTATGAACTTCGGTTTTTCAAATTATCCTGAGCGGTGAAATATAGCAATAAGAAACATAATATAAAGTTTTATCGATCGATTAGTATCGAATGTTACAACCCGAATTACAAATAAACTGGGTCATGGGTACATCATATGATCAACAAAACAAGAAAAAACAAAATTTGATAACTAGAGATAAAACTGAAATATATGAACCCTAATTTAACCGTGCTCTAGTTGCGTAAACGAACGAAACGGCTGCAAGAATCGTGGTAGCAGCGGGATAAAACCAGCTCCAAAACCCTTTCTTTTTGGCATCTTCAATTGCGAGTTGTAAAATCTCAACTTCCTTATTCAACCCCTCAATTTTCTCATTATTACCATCAATCGTCGCCTTGAGTTTCACGATTTCGCTGTCCTTCTCGGTGCTTTTGCACTGCAGCCCCTTAATTTGTGAACTGAGTCCACCAACTTCCAACTTGTGTTGTTCTCCCAAATCATGCATCTTTTTCTCCAATCCATCCTTTTCATTTCCTAATAAACTCAATTTCAAGCTCTTGTCCTTAATCTCTTCTTCGACCCTAACTTTGAGCTTCGCAACCAAAATTTCACACTCCTCGAGCTTTTTTTCAATCACAGCTTTCTCGTTCCTCAAATTAAAAATCAATCCTTCTTTCTCTCGTCCATCGTTCAACAATTCATCCTTCTCATCACAAACCCTAGAAATTTTCTCTTGCAACCCTAATTTCTCCCTCTCCAGTTCCTTCACCATCTTCTCCATTTCCACTACCTCTTTCGCTTTCATATCAAGCTGACCCAAAACCACAACCCTATTCAATTCAACCAATCTCTTCTTCTCCATTTCATCCTTCAACTCTTCCTCCAAACACTCGACCTTCTCTTCCAAAACCCTCCCTTTTTCAATTTCTCTCTCTTTCTCGGCCTCCAAAGCGCGTAATCTATCACGAGTCTCGATAGAAAGATTTATAACAAAAGCCGACAACACGACACGAAAAATATCGCGTTCGGTATCGGAAACAAAAGAAAAATCAAAACCCATGTCTTCGATTTGGGTTTTGAGTTGACTCACCTGTTCTCTCTTCTCCACGGTTTGTTTCAACAAAATCTCGTTCAATAGCTTGAGTTTCTCGGTCCTGTCAGGAGATGGTTCCCTCTGAACAGTCTCTTTCTCTTTGGTGGCTGACTTTGGTTCCGCCATTGGCTCAACAAATGGCGCCGCCTCCTTCTTCTGTGAAGTTTTCTTCTTAGCCATTGGAAATGTTGAAAAGGAAAGGATTAGGGTTTGAGTTTGTCTGGGGGGAAGAAATGTGGGCGATGGGAATTTGATTTTTATAGGGATGGGTGGGAGGGTACAGAACATTGTCTACACTTGGTGCATCACTAAATTAGGCCTCGTAATTTTTGCTCAAGATAAATTGTATTTATTATACATGATAACTGATAAGTATGATATAATATACTATTTTATATGAATATGAATTATAATCAATATTTTAAATTGCGATATAGCGGTCAATTGTGTTTGGGTCGTAATTTACATATGATCATCTATATTATTGTACGATATTACGGCAATATTGCGGCATTATTTAGTAGGTTGCGATATTACGTTTTAGAAATATATATTGCAATTTGCGTTATAGCCTCGCTATTGCGCCGCCATTTAAATCACTGATTATAATACATTGAAATTGTGTATAATATATTTATTTATTTTGATTTTGAACTTATAAAATATAATTTTAATAATATAAACCGGTTTTTCTATTTATAAATGCATGTTTTGGTTTAAATTCATTTTTAATAGTTACTATATATATTTTTTCAATTTAATAGTTTGTAGAGCAATTAATATTGTTTAAAAACATAGCAGAACAAATATCACGAACCAAAAATCTGACTCATGAGTAAGCATTTACAAAAAAAAAATATCGTTTATATGATATATTTATCACGATTCTAAAACTAAAAAAAACTTTATTTGAGATTTATTTCAAATACATCAACTTAAATAAGCATTTTTTTAAGATCAATCACATACTCAAATCTTTTTTTAGATAATAAATTTATAAATGACCAAACATTAAATATACACCAAGTCTATGCATGATAAATTAACTATGATATATGACCGTTGGTTTCAAAATTCCAACAGGTGTGTGGAGATAGACGGTTTGGATTCTTTCTAATTTATTAGTTTTCCTCACCTCATTATTTAAAAATTAAACTTGTATTTATTTTTCTCTTGGGATTGGAGAAATTTGCACAAGGTTCTCAGAATAGTACTTATTTAATTTAATTGGATAAAAGTACTTGTATTTAATTTTGTATTTCAAACATTATTATTAATTTATTATCCACCATCATAATTTTTTAAAACAACTAACACTTCATTTCTTGGTAGGAGCCAATAATTTTTTTAATTGATAAAAGTATCCCTGTTGAATTTTTTAATTATTTATTTTGTGTGAAATTATTACACAAAACAATATTTCTTTTTTAGGGTTGTAGTTTTATGAGTGTGATTATATCGTCTCTAGTATGAAAATAATGAAATTTGAGGTTCACAAAGAGTTAAATTTATTCATGGATGGGATAATGACAACGTGTCGTGATTTTGTTTGCCAAAGGATTATTTTTATCTAGATGATCACGGATTTTCTATGAAAAATAAAGAAAAATATATCACGAGTTTTTTGTGTGGTTCAGAGTCAAGTGTTTGAAAACTATTAATTGTGATTATGATTCTCATTTATTTTTTACTTATGGTTTATGGACGATATTTTTTAGTTGTTATTATTAATGAATCATAGTTAATAATTTCATACATAATCTAAAAAAACATAATTTTTTTTAATAATATCACTTTGAGATATAATATTCTTACTTTGTAAATAGTTTTCAAGTAAAAATGATAAATCTCCATTTGCAACAAAGAGGAACATTTTAAGAGACACTTGCATATGACCATGTATTAAGCCCAAATAGCCTAAATTATAGAAAGTCTTGTCCCATAGACTCTTTTTCTGAAAGGCCTTGATTTAAAAATACAGGCCTAGATTCTAGTTAAAAACATACAAATGAAATAAGTACCAAGAAGTTATGGGCCCCAAAAACATACCATTTACTTTAAATAAACCAAGAAGTTTCGTTCTTCATTGATGTCAACGAGACTTTAACTCACAGTCTCACACAACACTCAACCAACCGAGTAGCCCAAGGTTTTATTACTTGAGGAGAAACTAGTACAAATTGAAGTTGTTGATGTTGATATTAGTCCATCATAAAGTAAGAATAAGGAATTATTATTCAAATTAAATTTTCTTCTTATGAATTTGAAAGTTTTTTTTTTAAGAAATCGTAGATTATAAATCTGAAAGTTGTTCTCAGATACAAAGCAATAATTTAGTTTTAAAGCCAAAGTAGTTCTCGAACAAGCACTTAAATTCCGTAACATCAACATCATCGTGAGGGTTACATGTTATTCCCCAACTAAACATAGTATTTAATATTTGTTTACGAGCTCTAATATGATCCGACCTAGAAATAATCATCACTTGTAAAATATAAACAACAACAAACTCTTATAGGGCCCAACCTTTCATTTCTCTTACTCGTTGCGCTCTGTTGTGGGCCTTTCCTTCGACGGTTTGATGTGCTATATGCAAGTAAGATCCAGTAAAATGTGCATGAATTTTATCATCGGTTTGATAAATTAATTTGAGAATATAGGACTCTCCTATTAGAACAGTTAATGGAGGCGGACTGTAAATCCGTTGGCGATACGCCTACGCTGATTCAAATTCAGTTCGCCCCAATAATGCACTGCAAGTGTGCAAGTATAAATAAGAGATAACATATTTATCTTTCTTTCCATTATTTACATTTCCATTATTTACATAAACGAGAAGAGTTATTTATTATTATTAATGAATCGTGGTTGTAATTTTCATACATAATCTAACAAACATAAAAAAAAATATCCCCTTAACATATACATTTTTTTGTAAACTAGCTTTTTCCCCGCGCAATTGCGCGGGAGTCCTCGAGTTTGTCATGATTATTCGCACATCCGTGATTTGGTATATTTTTAACCCCTTAATTTTTTTGGATATTGTAAAAAATCATCTATCTTTTCGTAAACTCCAAAAAAAAAACTCTATACCAAACTTTTATTTTAAAATACTCCTTATGGATGATATTAATTTTTTTTTCCAAAATACCCTCCAAATCTCATATGTAATAATTAAAAGTTATTTTTGTTATTTTTTATTAATTTTAAGAAAATTCATAAACACTTCTTAGCATGTAGTGATTTAAAAAAAATTTAAATTATTACATATTTTGTTTATATAATTTTAATATTCCATTCTTTATTCATAAAAAACTAACATTAAATAATAATAAATAAACATCTTGCAAATATATTCATAGAAAATATCTATTTAAACATCTACATTTTATTTTAGTTTTCCTTTTATGTATTTTTTAATAGTTTTATGATATTTTATTTTTAAATATTTGCAAGATGTTCTTTTAATAATATTGTTCAACTTATTATAATTTTATGTTAGTTTTTCAAGAAAAATAATACATAAGTCGAATATTTGTAATGAATGAAATATTAAAATTATATAACATATAACATATAGTAATTTTTTTTAATTATTATATATTACAAAAAGTTTAAGAATTTTTTTAAATTAAAAAAACATTTTTTTTAAATGAATACATATGTAAGTTAATTGTTTTTTACAATATCTAAAAATTTAAGGAGTCTTTTGAAAATTTTCCAAGTAAAGTGGTGATAGGGAGGCATAATAAGGTGGTGATGTGGAGGCATGAGATGAGAGGAATTATTAATAATGTAAAAAAGGACCGAAATTTAAATTAAAAAGGACCAAAATGTTAATAAAAAGTACCAAAGTGTGAACTAAAACTGAAAAGGACCAAGATATAAATAAAAAGAACTATAATGTAAATTCAAAAATGTAAAAAAGGACCGACATGTAAATAAAAGAGGATCAAGATGTAAATATGAAGGACCAAAATGTAAGTTTTTTCGAAGAGGATCAAAATGTAGTTTTTTCAACTAAAAATGACCAAAATGTAAATAAAATTTTTTCGAAGAGGCCCCTGGACCAAAGTGTAATTTTTTAAACTAGAAAGGACCAAATGTAAATAAAAAGGACCAAAATGTAAATAAAAAAGGAACAAAATGTAAATAAAAAAGGACCAAAATATAATTTTTTCAAATAAAAAGGACCAAAATGTAAATAAAAAAGGACCAAAATGAAATGTAACTTTCTAAACTTAAAAGGACAAAAATGTAAATAGAAAGGATCAAAATGTAGTTTTTTCAACTAAAAAGGACCCAAATGTAAATAAAAAGGACTAAAATGTAAATATTTTTTTTCAAAGAGGCCCCTGGACCAAAGTGTAATTTTTCAAACTTGAAAGGACCAAATGTAAATAAAAAGGACCAAAATGTAAATAAAAAAGGACCAAAATGTAAATAAAAAGGACCAAAATATATTTTTTTCAAATAAAAAGGACCAAAATGTAAATAAAAGAGGACCAAAATGTGAAAAAAATATTTTTTTTTATAAAGAGGCCCCTGATGACGTGGCTGCACAGATTAATGTAAAAAAGGACCGAAATTTAAATTAAAAAGGACCAAAATGTTAATAAAAAGTACCAAAGTGTGAACTAAAACTGAAAAGGACCAAGATATAAATAAAAAGAACTATAATGTAAATTCAAAAATGTAAAAAAGGACCGACATGTAAATAAAAGAGGATCAAGATGTAAATATGAAGGACCAAAATGTAAGTTTCTAAACTTAAAAGGACAAAAATGTAAATAGAAAGGATCAAAATGTAGTTTTTTCAACTAAAAAGGACCAAAATGTAAATAAAAATGACCAAAATGTAAATAAATTTTTTTCAAAGAAGCCCCTGGACCAAAGTGTAATTTTTTAAACTTGAAAGGACCAAATGTAAATAAAAAGGACCAAAATGTAAATAAAAAAGGACCAAAATGTAAATAAAAAAAGACCAAAATATAATTTTTTCAAATAAAAAGGACCAAAATGTAAATTAAAAAGGACCAAAATGAAATGTAAGTTTCTAAACTTAAAAGGACAAAAATGTAAATAGAAAGAATCAAAATGTAGTTTTTTCAACTAAAAAGGACCCAAATGTAAATAAAAAGGACAAAAATGTAAATAATTTTTTTTCAAAGAGGCCCCTGGACGAAAGTGTAATTTTTCAAACTTGAAAGGACCAAATGTAAATATAAAGGACCAAAATGTAAATAAAATGTACCAAAATGTAAATAAAAAAGGACCAAAATATAATTTTTTCAAATAAAAAGGACCAAAATGCAAATAAAAAAGGACGAAAATGTGAAACAAATATTTTGTTTTTACAAAGAGGCCCCTGATGACGTGGCTGCACAGATTTCTATCATTTTTTCTTAACTTTATACATAAGAATAATAATATGACAAATCTCCATTTGCATAAAAAAAGGGAACACTTTAAAAGAAAACTCTTATAATATCAAAGCCCAAAATGGCCTAAAGTAAAGAAAGTCTTGTCTCATAGGCTCATACTTTTTTTCTAAAAGGCCTTGATTTAAAAATACAGAACCAAATGTTTGTTGAAAACATACAAATGTAATAAGTACCGACCACGAATAAGTACCAACGTAACCAACCAGTTATGGGCCCCAGAAACATACCGTTTATAAAAAATAAAGGGCAATTTAAAAATAAAATTCTATTTTTTTTGTTTTATATTGTAAAAGATTCGTATTTTTTTGAAAAATCTAAAGAAATTCCTCTACCAATTTTTTTTTTCTCAAATACCTCCCTACATGAATTAAAACTAATCATGTATGGTTTAAAAAAAAAATTGATCAAAATACCCATTTATTTACATATGTAGTGATTAAAAAAAAATTGTTATTTTTTTATTAATTTTAAGAAAAATTCATAAATATTTTTTAAAATGTACTGATTTAAAAAAAAATTATATGTTGCGTTATATAATCTTAATATTTCATTTATTATTATGAAAAACTCACATCGGATAATAATTAAATAAACAACAATAAATAAACACCTTGAAAATATATTGATAGAAAAATATTTGTTTAAACATCTAGTTTTTTATTTTTATTTTCCTTTTATATATTTTTTTAATAGTTTCATGATATTTTATTTTTAAATATTTGCAAGGTGTTCTTTTAATATTTTTGTTCATTTTCAGAAGAAAAAAAATTATATAAATATAACATATAATAATTTTTTTTTAAAATTATTATATGCTAAAATTAATAAATAATAATGTATTTTTTTAGTTAATACATATGTAAATAGAAAGATATTTTGGAAATAATTTTTTTTTTATCACCATCCATGGTTAATTTTAATCCCTATAGAGAGTATATGAAAATAAAAGTTTGGTAGAGGATTTTTTTTTTTAGTTTCCAAAAAGATAGTTTTTTTTTTTTTACAATATCCAAAAAATTGGGATTTTTTTTGAAAATCTCCTTAAAGAAAATATAATATGAAATAAATATATATTCTTGTTGAAAAGATATACTGTATCCGGCACAAATACGACTATATGACTAGGGATGTCAATGGGCCGGGTAGAAACCCGAACCCGCGGGTATCCGACCCGAACGGGGCGGGTAATACCCGAAACAAAGACCCGTGGGTCGGGTAATACCCGAAAAAAAATACCCGCTCCGGGTTCGGGTTCGGGTTCGGGTACGGGGGAAAATTTTTACCCGCGGGTATACCCGTTACCCGAACCCGAAAAATACCCGAAAATATTCCATAATAAGAAAATTTTGGATGTTTTATGGATTAATTATTTGTAATATTTGGATTTTTAATGTATTTGTACATGTTATTTGTTTTATGTATTTAAAATTATTGATAATTTTACGTATTTGTATAATAATTTATAATTTTTTAATTTTTTTGGATTTTTTATTAATAATTTTCGGGTAACGGGTTCGGGTTTGGGTATGACTTTTTACCCGCGGGTATTTTTGGTTCGGGTATGGGGGAGGCTTACCCGAACCCGACCCGCCCCGTTGACATCCCTATATACGACGATAGGACGATACATATCAAATACGACAAATTTAACATATAATTTAGGATAAAATACGAATACGATGATACGGATAAAAATGATTTTTTTGAAGTATGCCCGCATCATTAGGGATGTCAATGGGGCGGGTCGGGTTCGGGTAAGCCTCCCCCATACCCGAACCCGAACCAAAAATATCCGCGGGTAAAAAACCATACCCGAACCCGAACCCGTTACCCGAAAATTATTAATAAAAAATCTAAAAAAATTAAAAAATTATAAATTGTTATACAAATACGTAAAATTATCAATAATTTTAATACATAAAACAAATAACATGTACAAATACATTAAAAACCAAATATTACAAATAATTAATTCATAAAACATCCAAAATTTTCTTATTATGGGATATTTTCTGGTATTTTTCGGGTTCGGGTTCGGGTAACGGATATACCCGCGAGTAAAAAATTTCTTCCGTATCCGAACCCGAATCCGGAGCGGGTATTTTTTTTTCAAGTATTATCCGACCCGCGGGTATTTTTTTCGGATATTATCCGCCCCGTTCGGATCGGGTACCCGCGGATTCGGGTTTCTACCCGGCCCATTGACATCCCTACGCATCATAGCTCGGGCCTTCTTCTTGGCGACCCATTTATATCAACATAGTGCGCTAAAAACAAATAAAAGAGAACATGCACAGTAGTGGAACCCAGCAAGTCGCTCGAGTCAGGCTTCTCTCACCCAAGATAACACCTCTTTTAGTACACCTTCATTTAATACAATCATACAATACAAATAATCCTCCAAACATTTCCCTCAATTCCATTAAACAACCCTCACTCCAGCCCATTTTCTCTATGTGTAAAAATTAATAAATTTGCAGTACCAATGGTTCCATGTCAGTCTCAGACTCAGCACATTGGCTTTCAGATTCACACACACACACACACACACACACACACACACACACACACACACACACAAACTATCTTTTATTATAGATAATTTTTTTTTAAAAAGAACTAACATTTATGAATGTAATAAAAAACACGTTTAATTTTATTTGCAATTATTCATTGTAATCTCAATAAAATATAATATTTTTCTTTAGACCAGACTAACCATCAAACAACACTATCACATCTGATTTTAAGAAAAAAAATTATATATATGTAATTATATTCCGGCTTAGTATACTTGTGTGTTTCTCGATCTTGTAATAATGTAGTCGATCTAGTCCCAATGTCAACCATGATTGTTCACTTTTTTTTTGTAAATTATGGATTATGACGTTATGTCGTGATATTAATTTTGTTTATTATGTTTTTATATTGTTCTCATGTCGATATTTAAGTTTTCGAGTTAAATTAATTATTTTGATAATCGAGTTAGTGTTGAGCTGAACAATGGTTCAATTGAACAAGCTGAGCACAAGTTTGAGTTTTTGGTTTGAGCATTATTCCCGAACAAGTCGAGGCCAGCTCAAGCGTAAATTTCGAATCAAATTCGACTCAATTTTAATATAGCAGTGTCATTTTGGTAAAAATAAAATATTCGAGCCAATGAATAAAATATTCTAGAGAGACAAAAAAAAATCAATGTACTCACATGAACTTAATGAGAATATATAAATAATAAATATTAATGATTTTTTTTAATAATGCGATAAGTTAGGGGTTATTGAAGAAATTCCCCTTTTATTACAACCTACGTTACGCGAATACTTCAAAAATACAGAAGTATCATGTAGATACACGTATCCGATACGGATACGAGTGCGATATGATTCAGATACGTATCGGATAAACCACGTGGCGTATCCGAATATTTTAATATTTATTTTTTCGGATACGGCAGGATACGGCTGGGATACTTCCATGATACTCCATTTATGATACTCAATTTAAGATATTTTGGCCCATTATATATTTTGGTCCATAATATTTTTAATTAAATTACATATGATATTTCTAAGATACTTCTAGATTAATATTATAATACTTCTAGAATGAGTTTTATGATATTTTTATGATACTTGTATTGTATGGTTAATTTTATTTATTGTCATAATATTTAATTTTAAAATATTATTAATTATTGTTTATTTATCAATCATACTTAATATAAATATATTAAAATAATAATTATATAGTCGTATCCGTATCCGTGAGTATTTGAAAATTGTCGTATAACCGTATTCGTATCGTATCGGATACGATACCCGTATCTGTATACGTGCAACATAGATTACAACACAAGCTTCATAAAGATCTTACAACAGTACCCCCTTCACTGAACAATAGGACCCAAATTCAGACACAGTGGACTTTGCTCAGATCCTAAGTAATGCACCCCACAAGGCCACAATCCACATATATCACTGATATAATCTCAGTATTAAAAGAGCACGCCCTGAGATGTTTCTACTGGCCACACCAGTGCCCCTTTAATTCCCCTCAATTTAAAGCACCTCACGTCTCTCCCATTACTTCTTCCAAATTACCATTCTCTCACGTTAAATTCCCACTAATCTTCACTACCTCTCCTCATGATTAGTCATTACAGGTTTTTTTTAGAATTTATGTGTGGAGTAAGAAGCACTCATTAATACTGTACTCTCTCTCTCTCTCTCCCTCTCTTTCTTCACCCAAAACCCCATAAACCCTCGCTCACTTCACAAAAGCCCAAGCAAGCAGCTATACACATTTTCCCACCAAACCAACAATGGCGCCAACCCATCTTCTCTTCCTCTTTCTTTCTTTTTACCTCTCTCTCTCACATGCCATCCTTCACCCGGTGGACTACTTGACTCTTCAATCTGTTCGCCAATCCATGGCAGACCTCCCCGGTTCTTCCTTCTTCTCCAGTTGGGACTTCACCACTGACCCGTGTATTACTTTTACTGGAGTCTCGTGTTCAGGTAGTCGTGTGGTGTCTCTTTCTTTAGGGGACCCTCGTGCCGGCTCCCCTGGCTTGGCCGGTACGCTGCCGGCTTCTCTCGGTCGATTAACAGCTCTCACTGATCTTTCTTTGGTACCGGGCAAAGTAACCGGTACGATACCGGAATCCGTGTTTCGCCTTCCAAACCTTCGATTCCTGGCTCTTTCGTCGAACATGCTAATGGGTCGTTTACCAAGTTTCTTTCCCCCTTCGTTGAGAACTCTCGACATTTCGTCGAACAAGCTGAGCGGGTTCGTACCGGCCTCGATGTTTCGATTGTCTGGTCTCACCACATTGATTCTATCTCATAATCGGTTCGTGGGTTCTTTGCCGAACCCGGTATCGTCTCCGTTAATCCACCTTGATTTGAGGAATAACCTCTTGTCAGGTCCAATGCCGCTTCTCCCTTCTTCCCTTCATTACCTTTCTCTCTCTTCGAATCGCTTGTCAGGCCGCATCGAAAACTCCCTCTCCAAGCTCGTTAACCTAAATTACCTCGATCTTAGTTCCAATCTTCTTAGCGGGTCTATACCCGGTATTGTATTCTCCTTCCCTATCGATTCTCTCCATTTGCAAAGAAATTCCTTCTCGGGCCATCTCAGCGTGACTTCTCCGGTCAAAGAAGGTGCATTGTTAGACCTTAGTTACAACCAATTGACCGGTACGATACCGAAGGAGTTATCGGTGTACGGTACGATATATTTGAATAGTAACCGGTTTACCGGCGAGGTACCGAGTGAGTTCATACAAAGAGTGGTCGAAGGAAATATTAGATTGTTATATTTACAACATAATTACTTGACTAAATTACTGATGCGTACCGACGTGGCGGTACCGACGAGTGCTTCTGTGTGCGTGCAAGATAATTGCATGGTACCCCCGGTCGACATGACGGCGTGTCCGATACGGGCCGGACGAAGAAAAACCAGACCGGCTTGGCAGTGTTCTGTTTGGGCTAAAGGGTGAAATTAATAAATCAAAATTAGATTTTTGTTAGTCATCCAATTTGGAAGGTGAAGAGGAGATAAATCAATTATTTTGTTGGGAATTTTGGAGACCAAGAGGAGAGGAAATTTCTGCTTTTGGCCCTCCATATTTGGACTTGTGGATATGTTGTCATTGGAAAATATGATTTTTGTACACTTTTGTGTGTACATGAAAAGAAAAGAAAGAAAATGAAGGAATGAGTGCACATTATTATGAGAGTTTTTGAGTGTTTTGCAAGCAATTTTGATTTTTGAAATGTATGAGAGTAATAAGTAGATGAAAGAAATGAAGAAATTAAAGTGATGATTTACTTTCCTTTTTTCTCAACTCTTTTGACAATGTATGAATGGAATGCTTTATTCACGCTGCTTGATGATTTTACTTTCTAACTTTTTCCTTGTATTTGGAATAATTTACAAGATTTTTGAATTTCATAAAATCAAACTTACAATGGATTTTTTTTTTAAATATTCATTATTTTAAGCAAACAAGCACTATCTGACTACTAAATGATATTGGTAGATTAAATATTGAGATTATGAATATTGACCAAACGTGTGCAAAGAAGTGGCATAATTGATCATAAAAAATAATTAGTCTGTCCCTTGTCAAATCATTTTTTTAATGAAGGATTAATGACCACTTGTTCTTAACATGATTATAATTTCAGATAATGATAGGGGGGCACTTGATATTAGTATTCTGTCTGGTTATAATTTGTAATTGCATGAATGGATGGTTGTGTGCAAGTTTTATTGGTTGGTAAATCCAAGGCCTAGTATATTATTAATTATTAATTATTTGTTTGTAGTGTGTCTCTATGCATTTGTAATGATTTTTTTATAAAAAAAGCAAGATGGGTCCTATTAATAAAAAGCATATTATGAGCTAAACAAAGTTACCTTTTTTTTTTCTGATGTTGATTTTTGTGGGATTTCCGAGGTAGTCACGAACTGTCAATGGCTTACTTAAATGAACTAATTTAATTTTGCGCTGAAATAGTTAAGAAATGATGAAATAAAGAAGAAATCTCAAAAGTAAAGAATTAGAAACAATATTATAATTATAATAAAAATATGGAAATTTAACTTCGTCAGCACATTCCACTAACTTTTTTTTTAATCCATATATTCCTCTATATTTAATTTTATTAAACCAATTTTTATATTTTTTTTATTAATTTAAAAATCTCTGTAAATTGTTTATAACATATACTAATTTTAAAAAAATGAGATGTTGTAATATATATAATTTTAATATTTTATTTATTATATATATTTCATTATAAAAACTAGCATTAAATAATAATAATAAAATAAATAAATATATAAAAATATTCATGAAATATCTTGGCAAAATATTATTTTACCAGCTAGTTTTATGTTCATTCGTTGTTAATAAAACTAGTCGCTGAAATTAAAACTAACGTAGAAAATATTTTGACAATTTTTTATTTATTTTAGCAACTAGTTTTTATTAACAATAATGAAAATTAAAATTAACGTTAAAATAAAATTATTTTGCTAAAATATTTTCAGGATTTGTTTTTCTATAAAAATTCTACAAAAATGATATATTATCAAAGAATAAAATGTAATTATTATATTTATTTTTTCAATAATTCGCAACGAGTAAGTTATGTAAGATGAAAGCGGAACGAGTAACCCTCTATCAGTGTCAAAAATGCGTGATATGGCATTTATTACGTGTCGTGTCTGAGATGAAAAATGCATGATATATTATCTATTATGAAAATGCATGGTATGCCATCAATTATGTGCTTAATCATGCAAAAATTATTTTGCCAAAATATTTTCAAAATTCTTTTTTTCTATAAAAAATCTACAAAAATGATATATTATCAAAGAATAAAATGTAATATTTTATTTATTTTTTCAATAATTCGCGATGATTAAGTTATGTAAGATGAAAGCGGAACAAGTAACTCTCAATCGGTGTCAAAAATGCATGATATGTCCTCTATTATGTGTATGAGATGAAAAATGCATGAAATGTCATCTATTATGCGTTTAATCATGCAAAAATTATTTAGATAGCATAAATAATCAATTTATCGAAATTTAAGTTTCACATTGATTTGAAAATAAGACCATTTAAACAATATTAAATTAAAAAAAAAGCAACGTTGAAGTCGGGTGATAGACAATCTTATTGAAATATTTAATTATAATGATAAGATGCCAGAGGAATTCAAAGAAAATAATTGGAAATGAAAATGAAAAAAATACTTAATTTAGACTAATTTTATGAACTTACCATCACGGAAAGTACACGAGAATCAATCCAATGACGAACGTGACTAATAGCGAAAGAATGTTTACTACTTTACTAACAACTCATCACTTATATTCTTTCTTGAATTTTCTGTTAATTCATTGTCGCGCGTAAAATTCATCACTTATATTCTTTCTTGAATTTTCTGTTAATTCATTGTCGCGCGTAAAATCATCAGTAGTCTAGAACTATGTATTCACATATTACTACAATCATTGTTATCCGAAAAATTGAATTTTATTTATAAAAAGACATATTTTACTGGTATCTTATTTTGCAACCAAACTTCCAAACTTCCTCCATTTCTTGTATAGTCTCACGTGATACTAAATTTCTAAAAATTATGATACATTTTTATAAACATTTAATTATCACTATATATCTAAAATATCATATTAAAAAACCGTATCATAGAATTCTCTGAAAAATAAAAAAAAAATACATGAAAGAAAGAGAAAGATTTATTAAATAATGAGAGTAAATTTGGTATTTCGAAATAGGGTGATTCTATGGAAGAATCTTTTGTTCAATTCTTATACAAATTAACAAGAGTATTTTGGATATTTTTCAATATTCTAATTTAAATAATAATTAAGGCAATACTCGAATAGGAAACTAATTTGATTGAGAACATCTAATTAATTATAAATTTCCAAAATACCCTTTTCAAAAGGTTCTACCATAGAATCACCCTTCGAAATATATCGTTAATATGAGATGACAAGTCAGGTCCACGGGAATAAAAAATAATTTCATGTGTTTTTATGGAGTTTTGAAAGATCTAAAAACGAGTTATTTTTTTTGTAGAACATGCAGAAAAGTTTGGGTGATTTTGTAAAAATTTCCAAAAAATATACCACGTGATAAAGAATTTTTCATTTGACAAAAAATATTTAAAACGTAATATTAGTTAGGGGCGATACATATTTTTGTTTGCAAATTAATTAAAAAACTCAGAAATGGTCAGATTGAGATGGAGTTAATTATAGTATTATAGTATAGTAGTAGTATTTTTTTTTTGCTAATTTTTTTTTGCTCTATTTTTTTCTTTTAGATTTTGGTCATTTTTTTCTTTTTCAATTTTTTTATTTGCTCATTTCGCACGGGTATGTATGTAATTTTTTAATCTCAAATTTATGTGAGATTTTATATAATTTGTCATGTGTTCATTGTATCCATCTGACACGTTGCGATTCTTTAATGAACCCTTATTAATACATCTATTGGTATTCAAGATATTTGAAAATATGCCATGATTATATTAATCGAGTTCGATAGCACCCGCGTAAATGTCATTTAAACAAATTACATAAGAAAATAATATTTGCGATAGACTAATTTCATGAACCTTATGCATCTATTGACATCATGATATTTGCAAATATGTCATGATTAGGTTAATTTTGTTGAAACGCACACACGTTAATTCGCACGCGTGTTAATTCTATTTAAATAAATTATATAAAAAATATGTAAAAAATAAGTATGTTGTCCAGCGCAATTGCGCGGGGACAAGGCTAGTTGTTTTATAAGAGGATTATTTATTGTTTTAAAGTTAATTTCCAATATATAAATTAGCGAAAATTACAATATGGAAAACCTAAGAAAAATAACAGGAGTAAGGAGTAAGAAGAAGAAAACCGAGAAACAAAATCCCAATTCTACGAATCTAGGAACTTAACTACTGAATTTAGAACTTTATCTCTTCCGAACTCTCCTTTGTTTGTTTTCTTCGCCGAAGAGAGGAGAATGAAATGTGTTTGCCGTTATTTCAGCTTGCCTCCGACCTCTTCGTATCAAGGCTGTGCTTTGGTTTCTCTCTTTCTCTCTTTTCTCTCTGATTTAAGTTTTCTTGGTTCACCAAATTTCAAACAAGGGCTTAACGAAGAGTAATTAACCAACCAATTTGATATTTTCAGGTACAATGACATTTGGAGAACAAACCAGTTTATCTCAATCATTCAGTCTTCTCAACGAAGCCTTTAATAATGGCATTAATTTCTTCGACAGTGCCGAGATGTATGTACTTTTTTATATAATACTTAGATAACTAACTAGGGTTTATCTAAATTGAATTTTGTTTATTTCTTTTTGTTTCGAAAGGTATCCGGTTCCACAATGTAGAAGTACGCATGGACGGAGCGAGGAGTATTTGGGCCGTTGGATTAAAGATCGAAAAATTCAACGCGATCGTGTTGTCATAGCTACCAAGGTAACAATTGCAAAAAGAAAGAACACAATTAACCCTCTCAATTGAAATTAACAAATTTGACCTCAAATTAAGACAATGAAGAAATGAAATGGGTCAATAAATAATTGGTCTTGTTTAAATTTTTTTTTTTTAAAACTAAAAAATAAAAAATAAAAATAGGTAGCTGGGCCATCTGGACAAATGACATGGATAAGAGGGGGCCCACATTCTTTAGATTCTGAAAATATTTCGCAGGCAATTGATTCCAGGTTATATTTCTGTCTTTACTTCAACCCTTAATATAATTCTCGTAAAATATGAAATATTTAATGTACTTTCGCTATTTTTGGTCCTTGATGCAGTTTGCATAGATTAAATACAGATTATATCGACCTTTACCAGATTCATTGGCCCGATAGGTTAGAATATTATTCTTCAATATAATAACACAAATATTGATTTATTTTGTTTTATATTATTTTATTATTTATTTATATTATTTGAAGATATGTACCTATGTTTGGAGAAACCGAATACGATCCTAGCAAACAATACTCATCCGTACCAATGGAAGAACAACTAGACGCTCTTCAAAAGGCTATAAATGCTGGTAAGGTACGGTACATCGAGTAATATTTCCGTACCGCATTCTGGTACCGCAGTATTCGATCCATTTTACACATTCGAATGAATTTACTAGATTAGGTACATTGGGCTCAGTAACGAAACACCATTTGGGTTGATGAAGTTCCTTCAACTTTCTAAAGATTTTGAATTGAGCTCGAAAATATTAACAATCCAGGTTTGTACATTTTTTCATTTTAGCCCTTGTGATTTTCTGAATCTTATCGTGCTATTTATTGTTCTAGTGCGTACTTAACAGAATGCATATCACTTATTGTGCCGCAATTTCGACGCTGGATTAGCTGAATGCTGTCACCATCAAAGGTATGCCATTATTTTTATATTTTTTATCTAATATTTCGTGATTAATTTGAAAATGTAAAATTATATGAAATTGCAGGATAAGTTTGTTAGCGTACAGTCCAATGGCAATGGGACTTCTTTCTGGCAAATACTCGTCACAAAATGGTGGCCCGTGTGATGCGCGATTAAATCTTTTCAAAGGTTGAGATTTGTCGTAAAAAGAATTTTGTAATAAATGATACAAATATTTTTTATAATTGGTTGAGTCGAGTTATTTATTGTTGTGGAATTTGATTAGGGAGATATTCGGAAGGTGAATCGAGATATAAGCTTTCGAATCCAGTAGTTAAAGCAGCCATTCAGGTGATTTTATTGTTTAATTTAATGCTCGAGGCTTAATTGAATTTGAAAAATAATAATAATAATTTTGTTTGTTATTATTTTATGAAGTAATAAATTAGAGCAAAACTTAATTGTAGGAATATGCAAGAATAGCTGACAAATATCGTATCTCTCCTGCGATACTTGCAATCGGTACATATTATTATTATTTATAACAAACTCGAGTTTATTTTGGAGGATTTATTTATTATGAGCGAACTTGTTTGGGCAGCGTTTGTGTTGAGTAACCCTCTAGTTGGTAGTGCGGTTTTTGGAGCGACAAAGTTATGGCAACTCAAGGAAATTATCGAAGCAAGTTATGTTCGTCTCACGAGTGATATGATCGCAGATATAAATAACGTACATGCAACATACCCTAATCCTTGTCCTTAGTTATTTATTAAAAAAAATTCGTAGTAATAATATGTGGTTGGTCGTGTCAATTTACAATTTTATTTATTATTTGTTCCGTGTTTACAATTAATGATATACAATTACACATTTTGAACTTGCTTTGTTATTAATTGATATAAAGTTTTTCAAAAAATATCAAGTGCAATTTCCTGCAAATTTATATTTTGAGAAAATGATATATCAAAGAATAAAATGTGGTTATTATATTGACCGGGTCTGGTTTTTTCGGAACCGACCGATCCGGTCCGATTTTGAAAATAGTGGTTGGAAGTCGAGAAATTGCGGAATGCATGAATTGTCATTTATTATGTGTTCTATCATGCAAAAATATCCTTAAAACATACAAGACTTATTTACGATGATACATACAAGTATAAATATGATGAGAAATAGTCAATTTATGCAAATTTGAATTTCGCATTAGTAATAAACCCAAGAACATTAATCACTATGGAAATAAAAAAAACACGTCAAAAGCGACGTGGAAGTAAACGGTCTTGTTCAAATGTTTAATTACAATAATAAGATATCAGAGAAATTCAAAGAAAAAAAAATATGGGAATGAAAATTGTTTGAACTATAATTGAAAATCATTTTACAATCTTATCATTATCTAATAAGCAATCGAACGATCAAACGAGTAAATAAATTATAGACCGGGGAAAAGTTGAGAGATCGGTATGTTCGATTCAAAATATTTTGAACGGCTTAGGGACGAAATAAAATAATGGAAAACATAATATTTTACTTAAAAACAATTGAAAAATAGTCAGAATTTTGTTTAAATGAATCAGATTTTTTGTAGGATCTAGTATGAAATATGAAATTGATAAATTGCATTTAATGTTTACTACTCTTCTAATGTGTTATGACTTATATTTGTCTTTTTTTTTTACTTTTTATTGTCATATTTGTTTTGTGTTAATTGTAGGTAGTCTTTTGTTTTACTCTTTATATTTTTCAAAGTAATAATACGTTGTGAATATGTGATATCAATTTTTGTCTTGCTAGAATGCTTCTTGTTTTTTTTATGCCCTCGTTAATTTCTTGAGATTTACAATTATTTATACCCTAGATCAACGGAATGTATATTGTACAAATTGTCTTTTGAAATATTTATGTATGGTAGGAAATATGATATTTGATTTTTTTATTCATCGAATTTGACGACAATAATGTCTTTCTTAATTTTTTATAAAATTAGAGTTTTCACGAGATAAAAGAGCCAAAATTATAATTTTGCATATAATTTGGTAGCGTCAAAGTTATTTTTATTAAACGGTATATATATTCGAACATCTTGATTCATAATGGGACGAACATATATTTTTTCAAACCATTAACAATATTTTTTATGCTTCACGGTGGAGCAAAAATACTTTTTTCCCACTCTCACTATCAAAATGGAATGATATTAATTTTTATTTTCGTCCCGATTACGGGTCAAAAATGCACAATTTGTATTTTAACCACTAATTTGTTATGTTTCGCGGATTTTTCAAAAATCAAGCCGTATTGTATTGAATATCGTATCTGATACTCGTCGATACGTATTAGATACTCCACGTGACATATCCGAATATTTTGATTCAAAATAATAACCGATAATTCCGGATACTTGTCGGATATTTCTAACGTATAAAAAAAATTATTTGAAAAATAAAAATAAAAATTTGAAATCGAAATAAATAAGTAATACATATAAATAAATAACTAAATAAATTAAATAACAATTACTTAATAATAAGTTATTTATGTAAAACAAAATTTTAATATATTTTATATTAAATATATAAGATATGAATAATAATTAATAAAATTCTATATAACACAGACGTATAGTATCTTATGTTGTTTTTTAAATTATTGTATATTTGATTCAAAAGGTGGTTTGAGTAACCTAATGGAAACATATTTTGTGATATATTTATTCTCGCCAGTATGATTAAGTGCATTGTAATGTTAAATAATATAAATTAAAAAAAATTGTTTAACACGAAAGTTAATAAAAATTTAGTCGGAAAAGATTTAAGATGAACTGGATTTTTCTTTTTAATTTTCTAATATGAATTATGAAATCAATAAATTTATTTATTGCATCAATTGTATTTTTATAGTTCTTTTGTAATTTTATTATCTGTTTATTTGATTTATCTGTGTTAATCGTGAGAGTCTAAAACTATTTATTCATACATAAATACAATTATTAATATTTGAATTATTATACTTAACAAATTGAACATTAATCACGAAAACAGTAGAATATATTGGAGATAAAGTGCTGTTTTTGGTATTGCAGAAGAGCAAGAGGGTTTTTGAGCCGGAGCTAGAAGAAGAAGAAGAAGAGGAGAAAGGATTCGAGCCAAGTAAATCTGATGACGATTCATTTGAAGAAGATCTTTTGCCCAAAACAAAGAAAAAAATGCGGAGTTGCTGCGAAGAATACTGGCTGAATCGACTATCTACAATTAATCGGTTTTTTTGTGCAAATATATTTCTTTTGTAAAAGTAAAACAATGAATTAATCTGTCACATACATTATACCATTCTTCGTGTAAATATACCATTTTTTGGGGTTTGCAGATGTGGTTAAGTCTAACGGAAAGCAAATTAATTATGCCGTCAAGAAATGGGTTGAATTATACAAGACCGATCCCAAATCAGCCATGGTTGATCTTCTCATGATGCTCTTCGAGGTTAATATTTTGTATTCCTTATTATTCCTTTTTGATTTTTTTAGTATTTAATTTTTAATTCAGGCATGTGGGGCGAAATATCATCTTGATGTAGAAACACTCGACGACACAGACGTGGACGATGTTGTTGTCTCTCTCGTTGAATCTGCCAAAAAGGTATATTACCAGTATTTATTTATTTTATGATCTCGTCTTCTCTATACAAGTTCATGAGTCATGCTTTGATGATTTCTCGAAGTTACTATAGATAAGATTTATGTGGAAAATTATTAAAATTAAAAATATTAAAAAAAAATCAAGCATGGTATGTTCTTTAAATCCAACTAATGTATTTTTAAAGTTCATAACATAAATATGCATATGAATAACCATATTATAATTATAATTGAATTAATTTGGGTGTGTGAGAGTGAGACATCGTAATATTTTAATTGTCTAAATTTATCTTTTCCTTGAATATTCTAAAAAATCTTTTAAACGATTTAATGTAAGAAATTGAGAATGGATTCCTTCCATTAATAATTAAACCGCAGAGTTAATGTCGTTTATCAGCATTTGATATATTTTTGTGATGAACGGTGTGGATGTGCAAAACACAAATTTCGGTATTTTGCGCGTAACGCCATCTCCAAACCCTGGAAATGCATGACGTTCTAACCATCAAAAACGTAAGTCTGTTTAATTTGTAGTTTTTTTTCTTTCTTTAATTAGGTTTGCGCTTAACGCCATCTCCAAACTTTGGGAATGCATGACGTTCTAACCATCAAAAACGTAAGTCTGTTTAATTTGGAGCCTTTTTATTTCTTTAATTAAGTTTGCGCATAATCACATTTGCACGTAACCACATTTGCGCTCTTTTTTTTCTTCTTCTTCTCCTCCTCCTGCTCTTGCTCTTGCTCCTGCGCCTTCTCCTTCTCCTTCTCCTTCTGCTTCTTCGTCCAATTTAGCTGTAATCTCTCCAATGGCTCATTTTCTAAGAAACAACTTTTTGCTCTTTTCTTCTGTGATATTCCTGAATTTCGCTTCGTGCTTTTACCTCATGAGTCTTTACATCGTTCTGGCACATAGGATCTGGTGCCCTTTTTGGTTCTTTCGCGATGTCCTAGCTCGGATAGGATCCCAACTTGATGATTTCGTGGTATGGATCCTATCGAAAGCTACATTCATGATATCCACGGCCCGTGGCTGCCCACCTGTCCACCCTTTGCAGCCCAGTAAACTTTTCTTCTTCTCTACACTTCTTTTATAAAAAAAATTAAAACAGTATTTAATTTTTTTTTTTGTTTTGATGCAAACACAGGAGTTCGTACAGGTTATGCTTTGGCAAGAGCGTACCTGTCGATTTGCAGGACATTCGTTCTTCTCAATTTCATTATTCCTTTGCATCTTTTGGCTGTTACAATTTCTATCGGTGAGTTTTGAGGGTGGTTATTGATGTATTTTTTTCAATTGTAACCTTCTTTTTGTGTTGATTTTTTTCTAGGTGGTTTTTTGTTTTTTGTGGTTATGGTTACTACGATTCGGGCCATTTTTGCCGCAATTTGGACTGTTGGGAGGAAACCTCGAATCCTTGTCACGATTTTCTGCAACGTAACAGGTGACTCGAATGTTTACTATGTATATTATATATTTACTTTATATCTTGTATCCTTAAGGTCTATTATTTCAGGTCGAGGTGATTTGGGCGAGGCGAACACACGTGCATCTCGTGGACTGGATCCTGACGCGACGAGTACTGGTGTCCAAGAGGAATTGATGAGTATTCCTGCCAATTCAAACTCCACATCTCCTCCTCGTGTTTCTTCTGCTTCTTCTTCTCCTCCTCCTGCTGCTGCGGCTTTTCCTTCTTCCCCTTCTCCTCTGGATGAGCAAACTTACTCCACGCCGTCCGTCGTGCCCGCAGAGGATATAGCTCGAGAGAGTTCTCACATCACACCGAAACGCAAGACTAAGGCAACAAAAAAAGCAAATCTTGCTAATTCAGGTCAGACATTTCTGTCAACATCTAGCCAAATCGCTTGTCCATCTTGTATTTTCAACTTCTTATGTTGAAAAAAACTATTCTAACTTTTTTTAATATGCAGGCGAATCAACGATTCGGTGGGGCGAGCCAGGGGGTTTCAAGTATATTGAATTGCCGGCCAAACACAAGCGCAAGAAACGATCGCAAAAGTGATCACTATTGAATTGCCAGCCAAACACAACTTCATTCTGTTTGGTACATGTATATATTCTTATTTTTATTCGTTATCGTTTTCATTTTGTTTGGTACATGTATATATATATTATTATTATTATTCGTTATCGTTTTCATTTTGTTTGGTACATGTATATATTATTATTTGAATTTGAAATTTGAAATGATATTTTAACTGGATGTTTATTATAATGTTATTCGTTCATGTTCATTTTTTTTATTTCAAATTTGATGCTCCTACCTCCATTCACTGTATATTAAAGTATAAGTAATAATATCTATTGTGTAACTGTATATTAAAGTATAAATAATATAATATGAGGTATAAATAAGATAATTTTATAAAAAACATAATAAATGAATTATATCACTCTAATTCACAAATAAGTCGTGCAATACTAAATATAAAAACATTGAATCATACACAATTCACACCTTACACAATTAATTATACAATATTAATAATTCTTTATTGATTCAAAAGACTAATCAAAACTATACAATATATCATATTTAACGATAAAAATAATTAACAAATAACAATATCATAATTTAACCAACTTAGTATTGTATAAAATTATTACCATCATAATTGCAAAAAAAAATTTAATAGTATGGAAAGACTCTTTTTACAATGATATATATAAATGTGATGAGATGGGAAATATAATAGAGACATAATCAATCTATAAAAATCTGAATTTCACTCCAATGGTAAAATAATGTGTGGTTTGTTGTGTTAGGATGTTATATTTTTGTGCCCCATTTTCTTATAGCCGAAAAATGAATTGTCAATTTATAATTTTATTTATTTGTTTATTTTGGGTTTACCAATTGATATGTACAATCAATTATTTCCTGGATAAAATATATACATCACACAATTTGGACTTGCTACGTTATATAAATTCGTATAAGATCTGTCAAGAAATATTAAGAGCACTTTCATACAAATAAATATATCGAGAAAATGATATATCAAAGATACAATGTGGTTATTATATTGAAATTAACAATTATTTTTCATCAATTCGCCGTGATAATTTTGAGTTATGTAAGATGGATGCGAAACGAGGAACCCTCTATTTTGAGAAGGGAATTGTAATTCGAAACTCTATGTGATCACGAATCTCAATGAATGTCTAATGGACATGATTCTTTCAGGCACAAGGTGGAATTTTCAAATGTAGTTGGAAGTAACGAGATAAAAATATATATGGTATATCATATATTATGTGTTTTATCCAATGTTACAGATATCGAATATCGGTTACAGATTCGTCAGTCACCGGTAAGAAATATGACCGACATAGCGGATTCATAGCGGAAAATATCAGTGGTATAGCGATGCTGTAAATTAATTAACATGGCCACTAACAAAATGACATAAAACTAATGACTACTTGATATTAATTAAGAATTTTAATATATATGTATTTTAATTATATATTAATTAATTGTTAATGAATTTTCTTTTTGTTAATTATTATAGTATAATTTGATGCTGTTGGGTATCAGCGTCACTATCGAGCGCCGCGCAACGGATTATGAGGCTCGGTCCGATCCGATTCCTAGAACCACGTCACCGATCCGAACGTACAAATCATATGTACATGCAACTACCTATGAATTTAACTCTTAATTCATAGAGAAACATACCGCGTGAAATTGATAACTCTTAATTCATATAGAACCGTACAAATCCTATGTAAACATGCCTGATATTTGTCACATGATTATTATAATGTTATTCGTTCATGTTCATTTTTTTTATTTTTAATTTGATGCCCCTACTTTCATTCACAGTGTATTAAAGTATAACTAATAATATTTATTGTGTAACTGTATATTAAAGTATAAATAATATAATATGAGGTATACGTAATATAATTTTATAAAAAACATAATAAATGAATTATATCACTCTAGTTCACAAATAAGTCGAGCAATACTAAATATAAAATCATTGAATCATACCACAATCACAACTTACATAATTAATTATACAATATTTATAATTCTCTATTGATTCAAAAGACAATAAAAACTCTACATTATATCACATTTAACAATAAAAATAATTCAAAAAATAACAATATCATAATTTAATCAACTTCATATTGTATAAAATTATAACCATCATAATTGCAAAAAATATTTTAATAGCATGGAAAACTCATTTTACATTCATAGATATAAATATGATGAGATGAGGAATATAATAGAGAAATAACCAAATTATGAAAATTTAAATGCTATTTCGCTAGGCTCCATGACGAAAGAGAATGCTCTTTCGCCAGACGAGCTGGCGAACGTGTTTTAATCATTATTTTTGATTGTTAACATAAAAATAAAGTTAATTAAGTCATTTTTGCCAGGTCACCTGACAAAAAGAAGGAAGACTTACTTTTTAAAACAACAAAAAAAGAAGATATTTTTTCGAGTTTCGCCAACAGAGTTGTTCGAACTGTCTCTTTAGGAATATTTTTTTGTAAGATTTTAGGGGTTTATTCGTAAACCTGTCAAAAGACCACTAAAACATGTTTAGGGATCTTTCTTAACTAGTTATGATGATTTACAAATAAGTTTCTAAAATCTTACAAAAGATTTTTAAACAGGCAATTTCGCCAGCTTAGCTGGCTGGCGAAACTGGATTTTTTTTTACTTGTTATTTTGAGATGAAAATAATTATAATTTTTTTTTGAAAATGTAAGTCTTCTCTTTATAGCCAGGTGGCTGACGAAAGTGGTTAAATTAATTTTTTTATGTTAACGATAAAAAATAATGATTAGATTTTTCGTCATATGGTCTAGCGAACTCTCTTTCGTATTTGAGAAAACATTACTTTTACAACTTTGAGAAAGAAACTATTCTTGCAAATTTCGCTTTTGTGAAGGCGATAGGACAAAAGAGTTCTATTTTGCAAGGAGCTACTAAACTTTATGAATTTCTCATATACTCTCCATTTTAGCAAAAACTACTGGATATAAACGTAGCTACAGAGGATATGTCCAGTTATGGGGAAACAGAGAGGATGGTAATATGTCCGATCAACTAATATAAGCGAAACCACGGAGAAGATCTACTTCTTTCCCTCTAAGGGCCGTTTGGCAAGCGGAATTAGTAGAGTGGAATTGGATTATAAGGTGGAGGGAAAAAAAATTCTGGAATTAACAATTCCACAGTTTGTTTGGATGTCAAAATTATAAGATGCTGGAAAGTATAATTCCTTGTTTGGTTGTTCGAAAAAAATTGGAATTATGATACAATTATTATGAAAATAGTTAGAATTAGTTTTGAGTGTTTTGAATTATAGTTCATTATATTGTGTTTAATTGGTTCTCATACTTATCAAAGAATTATTATATTATAATAAAATTAACATGATCGTACATTAAAGCATACTAAGGCACAATCAAAATATAACAAAAATTGTATAACAATCCCCTAAATGTGTTTAGTAAAAAAAGAAATCACAATATTATGATTAATATTTTTTTAATTAACAAAAAAAGATAAAAAAAGATAATTATGAAAAAAATACAATTATAAATCACATTTTTTAACTATATGAGTCATTCCAATTCCCATTCACAGATATATTGATCCGTTTTTTTAATTTCTTATCATAATCATGATCATATTCCTAACCTTCACCCTAATATTAATGCTTAATATTAAATAATTCGGAGATTTGCGTACATATTGATAAAATACGCACACATTGAATCAGAGATTTGCGTATTCCTGGAAAAGATCTCCTGATCATCATGGCAAAATAATTCGGAGCTCCAATGTTTGTATCGATTTCACCATGAGCCTGAAATTAAATTAAATAAGGTATTAATAATTACTCATATGATTTGTAAATGGTTTTGGCGATTTTAGTTGTCTGATGCTTGCATCTTGTTATTAATGCAATTATATACAAAACATGTATTACTGCATGTTGAACTCAAATTTAAGAGTAATTTTGACCAAATTCAGGACATTTAATGATCAAATTATACAAATTTAGTAGGGATTAAGAAGGATAATGCTAAATTACACATACATTTGTAGTGAAATTGCTGAAGTAAACATAAATTTCTTTTCAATGTTATTAAATTTCTCAACCAAACGAAATGACAAGAAAAATTTCAGAAAAGGAGAGAAACCTGAAAAAGGAAATTAGAACTAATAGGAATTTTCTACGTCGCATGAATTCTCAGGTTCTTCGATTCGCTGCCATTCAAACTGAGCGCCGTCTCCGTTTCTTCTTCCTTCCTCTTTCCTCCTCTATCTCCAGTGAGAAACAGAAAAATTACTAGTGGTAGAGATAATGGAGGCAAAACCTTAAAATCCTAAGTAGCAAGAATCACAGTAAGAATGCTAACCAAAATTTTTTACCTAAGTAATACAAAAGAGAACTCATCTCCAGATATGACAAAGAGGAGCATCAATTGGGTGCATTAATCATCCAAAAACCAAAACAGATAAGACCTACCTTCGTAAGCAAATCAGAGAAGAGTCACAACCTGATTTTTCATTTTATTGAGCCTACCGAAGGAAAGAGAAGAGATACTAAACCTTAGTTGAATCGATCTCAATAGACCGAGAGGGGATGGAATGTGAATAAACGTGGTAGAAGAAGGATTAGCAAGAGAGAGAAGAGAGATTTAGCGCCTAAACTTTTCCAGCGTTTTGGCGCTCTGGGTTTTTTTGGAGCCAAAATTTGCCGCATCTGCAGGTAAGAAAAATGTTCGGTAAAAGTAAATTCCAGTGTTTGAACACCTACCAAACACGAAATTTGGGTTTGCTCCACCATAAAATCAAATTCCTACTCAAAATTCCACACTCCAAACAGACCCTAAAATACTTCTGTAGTGCTGCTTCTAGGGTTTGTGCACGGTACATTAGTCTTCCTCTCCAGCGACGATGGAGCACACAACATTGCTTCCGAAACCTCAATTCGCCGCCCCGTTAGTTCCTCTTTCTCTAATATGACGGTTATTTTCTCAAAATTAAAAGGAATTTTGAGGATTAATAGTAGGATTTACTTACTTCTGGAAGTGTCGAAGTCTCAATTGAGCTTAAGAACTTAACAAATTGAACATTAATCACGAAAACAGTAGAATATATTGGAGATAAAGTGCTGTTTTTGGTACTGCAGTAGAGCAAGAGGGTTTTGAGCAGGAGCTAGAATATATTAGGAGGACATATGTGAAAAAATTTCGAACTCGAGCTGGCTCGCGAGCCGAACATGATCCAGCTCGAGCTCGGCTCGACTCTGGCTCGAGCTGGCTCGGCTCGGCTCGAGTTTGTTCGAGCCAATTTTCGAAAGAGCTATTCTCGAACGATCTTCGAGCCGAACTCGAGCTTTTTTTTGCCAGCCCTACCTAAGTGCATGCCAGATTCGAAGACCGGGAAGTCCACCGAGCTGTTTTCTGACTGCTTGGTGGTCACTGCCGCGCCGCGCCGCCTTCATGGTGGTGGTTCCTCATCGCGTCGTTGCTTGGTGGGTCCTGCGCGCACGGGTCGGGTCCCCTCCAGTCCAGGTGAGTTCTCTCATCTTTCTCTCTCTTTCTTTCTTTTGCAAAAGTTAGTTTGGGCCATGAAAAAGTAGTGGGTTTTATACCTATTTTGTTAAAAAAAAATGTGGCCTTATAAATTATGGGGGCCTTTGACATTATCCTCTTGGGCCAACACGGTGGGTTAAGTAAGTTAAGTAAGTTAGATAAATAATGCGTTTAAGTATTTTCATGTCTATTATTTGCACTTTCAAATGATGCGTTAAGTAAGTTAGATAAATAACTTAAGGATCCCTATTATTTACACTTTCTAAATGAGTCGTTGCAGATAGTTTTCCATTCAATTTTGATATGAGAAAACCTGATTCTGGTAGGCTGCTGAGACTTGAAAGCTGTATTTTGTTATGTTTCGTTTAATTTTAGTAAAAAAATGGTTCTGTATTTCCTTTTAATTAGAAGACGAGAATATTTTTTTTAATTGTGTCATTTCATTTGACTGGATTTCTTCTTCTTGTTGTTCTCCTTCATCTCCTTGTCCAAAAATGGCTTGCTTCCTCAAAAAGAATTGTTTGATTTTTGCTTCTTTGATACTGGTGAATTTCGCGTGGTGCATTTACGCATCAAGTATATTCATGTCTTTCGGGGGCAGGATTTTCTCTCCCCTTAGGCTTACTCACTGCCTCTTCTGTTGGATAGGCTCTCTCCTCGACGAGGTTTCGACGTGGATGATATCCGAAGCTCACGGGATGTTGTCCACCGCACGGGGATGCAGATCCGTTAATACTGCAGATCCGTCACCGCACGTGGCTTCTCCATCTTCTTCTACAAGTACTATTTCCTTTCTTTTTTTTTCATTTTATTATAAAGAAAATTAAACTCATATTCCTTTTTTTTGTTCTGATTCTTAAACAGGGATCAGCACGGGTCATGCTTTGGCTCATGCTTACGTATCCGTTAGCTGGACATTCATGCTGGTTAATTTCCTAGATCCTCTGCATGATTTGACAACTGCAACTTTGAGCGGTGAGATTTAATGGTTGTTAAATATTTATTTTTATTTGATTTTTTTTTAACATAACCTAATTTTTTTTTTTTTTTTTTAAAGGTTTTGTTTCCTTGCTTGTGCTTACCGTTGCGACCATTCGGTCCATTCAGCAAGTCATCTGTCAAGTATTGCGAGCTGCTCAGATTTTCCTAAATAAGGTGGTTTCTACTCCTCCTTTTCCTTGTCCATCTTCTGATTTGGGCGAGGCGAACACACGTGCCTCTCCCGTCTCCTCCTCCTCGTCTCCTCCTCCTCATCTCCAAGATGGATTGATGGTTATTCCGGCCAATTCAAATTCCACATCTCCTCGTTCTCATTCGCCTCCTCCTCCACGTTCTCATTCCCCTTCTCCTCCACGTTCTCATTCTCCTCCTCATTCCCCTTCTGCTGCTTCTTCTTCTCCTCCTTCTGCTGCTTCTTTTTCTTCTCCTTTTCTCTCTTCTTCTTCTTCTCGTTGTCCTTCTTCTCGACCTCCTCCTCCTTCTTCTCCTGCCTCTTCCGCTTTTCCACCTTCTTCTTCTTCTTTTCCTTCTTTTTCTTCTTCTCTCGATGATTTCAATATATCTGGTGGGAGTTCTCAAATCGCACCGAAACCTGAGAGAAAGAAGACGAAAAAAGCAGATTTGCCCACTTCAGGTCAGACATGTTTTTTTAAAAATATTTTCAAATCGTGTTGGAATTTTTTTGTTAATTTGTTTATTTTTTCTATAATTTTTAGGCGAATCCAAGATTCGGTGGGGCCAACCAGGTGGGTTCAGATATGTTGAATTGCCGGCCAGAAAGAACCGCAAGAAACGATCGCAAAAGTGACCACTATTTAGCTCAATTTGCTTTCATTTTCCTTCTGTTTGGTACATGTATATATTATTATTATTAGTTTTGAAATTTGAAATGACATGTAAAATATATAGGTTTATTACAGTGTTATTTGTGTTTGTTGATTTTTCTTGTTGATTGCTTTTTTTAGAAAGTGCTTTGTTGATTGCTTTATATTTCATAATATAGACTTGTATTTATTTGAAATAAATGTATGTGTATGTGCTTTTTTAAGACATTGTTAGATGCTATGATAATTATACTTACCAGAGAAAAAAATCATGTAAACACGCCTGATATGTGTCGCATGAGAAAAATCTTGTTTTTCATAATATACTATCGCTGGCGGATTAGAACTCGGGACGTCAACTCTATAACAAAACCAACTGCGCCACTCAATGCTAATGATGATGTTTTGATTTCAATATATTTGTACTCCATAAAAAATGTGGCAAAATATTGGAAAAAATAAAATTTCCACAATCTTGCGATGATAAGATATATATTTATAGCTGGCAGAATCGAACTTGGGACTGTGACTATGATTATGTGTCTAACAAACCAACTGCGATGATAATATATAAATTGGGTAACTGTACATTAGAATATAAATAATATAATATAAGGTATAAATAATATAATTTGATAAAAAAATAATTTATTTTATCACTCTAATTCACAAATAAATCGTAAAGTAATAAAGAAGTTAACATTGAATCATCCGTCATTCACACTCTACACAATTAATTAATTATATAATATTAATAAAATTTTATTGGTTCAAAAGACGATGAAAATTATACATTATATCACATTTAACAATAAAAATAATAATATCACAATTTACCAACTTAATATACCATCATAATTTAAAAAATAATTCAAATTTAATTTTAGATTCATATTTGTTTAATGCTAAATCTAGTAACAAAAATGCTACTTTTATTTTTAAATTATTCCAGACACATATCATTTATTTTTTACATTACCCCCACCAAACTTCATCATGGTAATAAATCTCTCTCCTTCCCAATCCATTACAAATTTACATTACCTACCGCTCTAAAACCCTCACCATTCTCTCAAATTTCTCTCCACTCCTCTATACGTGTGTGTGTGTGTGTGTGAGAGAGAGAGAGAGAGAGAGAGAGAGAGATGGTGCCAATTAACAAGATTAAAACGTATTTCCATGTTTCTAGGCCGAAATGGGAAGGAGGAGAATATGATATTGGTGATGAGGAGACACGACTCGAAGCACGGTACAGTAGTCTTCCTCTCCAGCGACGATGGAGCCCACGACGATTGCTTCCGAAACCTTAATTTGCAGCCCCAGTTAGTTCCTCTTTTATCTAATATTACGGTTATTTTCTCAAAATTAGAAGGAATTTTGAGGATTAATAGCAGGATTTACTCACTTCTGGAAGGGTCGAAGTCTCAATTGAGCTTGAGTACTTAACAAATTGAACATTAATCACGAAAACAGTAGAATATATCGGAGATAAAGTGCTGTTTTTGGTACTGCAGAAAAGCAAGAGGGTTTTTGAGCAGGAGCTAGAAGAAGAAGAAGAAGAAGAAGAAGAAGAAGAAGAAGAAGAAGAAGAAGAAGAAGAAGGATTCGAGCCAAGTAAATCTGATGACGATTCATTTGAAGAAGATCTTGCCCAAAACAAAGAAAAAACGCGGAGTTGCTGCGAAAGAATACTGGCTGGATCGACGATCTACAATTCATCGGTTTTTTTGTGCAAATATATTTCTTTTGTAAAAGTAAAACAATGAATTAATCCGTCACATACAGTATACCATTCTTTGTGTAAATATACCATTTTTTGGGGTTTGCAGTTGCAGATGTGGTTAAATCTAACGGAAAGCAAATTAATTATGCCGTCAAGAAATGGGTTGAATAACTCAGAGACCGATCCCAAATCAGCCATGGTTGATCTTCTCATGATGCTCTTCGAGGTTAATATTTTGTATTTCTTATTATTACTTTTTTGATTTTTTTAGTATTGATTTATATTTTGTAATTTCAGGCATGTGGGGGGCGAAATATCATCGATGTAGAAACACTCGATGACGCAGACGTGGACGATGTTGTCGTCTCGCTCGTTGAATCTGCCAAAAAGGTATATTACCAGTATTTATTTATTTTATGAGCTCATCTTTACTTTACCGAACTTCTGTTGTTAACTCAGGGTCTGGCGGACGATAATTACAACGCAAAACAAAAATAACTAAAGAATTTCAAGGAAAACCTAGGGGCATTTTGGGAAGATTTGGTGCAAGAATGTCAGAGCGGTCCTTTATTTAACAAACTCCTCTTCGAGAAATGTAATCGCTTTATCCTGGTGTGCCCCTTTCAAAATCCTCCCTTCTTCAAAATCTCAATTTAATCCATGCTAAATATATTTATTCGTTATTTTTTATGTCAGCACGCCACCTAGGGTTTATCGCCAGGTGGCGAAACTGGTACGGCTTCAGCTCGTTACATCGTACTTTTCTGCTGCCAAAACCCTTACTTCGCAACGCGAAACAACTCAACGACAATTAAATGCGGAAAAGAAAAAACGAAACGACGGTCCTCGCATCGATTCTCTCAACAAACGACTTTCGTCCACTCACGAAAAAATCACCACCTTAGAAGAAATATTGCGTAAAATTTTCCAAGGGCAAGTACACCTTAATAAATAGATAAATAAGTAAGTATAATTGGCCGTATATTTATTTATTATTTTGCAGGTTATTTATGCATAGAAACCGTGGCGCGGATCCAGATATAAGAATGCCATGCATTAAAGGTCTCGGCATTTGGATCGTCTCCTACCCGTCTCTCTTCTTGCAAGATTCGTACTTGAAGTATCTCGGCTAGACACTAAATGACAAAGTAACTATAAAATTTAATAATTTTTTTAATTTAATTTAATTTATTGATTAATTTTATAGAGCGCGTCAGTGAGGAAAACATCTGTACTGGCATTGCAAAGTTTATACGAATTGGACAATAACGTACCGTCACTCGGTTTATTTACGGAGCGGTTTTGTAATAGAATGATTGAGATGGCAGACGATGTCGACATTCCCGTTGCTGTCTCTGCTATCGGCCTTCTGAAATTCCTTCTCAGGTTTTTGTTTTTATTTAATTTAATTTATTTTATATTATTATTTTATTGAAATTTTTAATTTTGGGTAGGCATCAGTTATTGACGGACAATGAATTGGGGCCGTTGTATGATTTGCTCATAGGCAAGCCTCCGATGATATGGCGCGCAATTGGGGAACTCGTGTATGATCACTTGATCAAGCAGAATATCAAGAGCTCTCAATCCAGTGCAAAAGGTTATTTTTATTTAATTTATTTTTCGTAATTGGGATATTTGTAATTTTATTAATAATAATATTCAGAAGCAATAATGGGTAGTGAAAGATTTGGATGTAGAGAAGTTTGTTTCGTAATAGTTAAATTAAACCAGTTGAACTAAAATGATAATTTAACAAAAAAACTATATGATTAATAGTTCCACGAAAATAAATATTCTATATAAAAATTGGTGAATATTAATAAAAAGGTTGATTTAATTTTTATAACAAACTAAGAGAGTAATTGAAAAAGTATGCATATATTATCATAAATTCATTGATGTTATGGATTTTTTTTTTGAAGGATTTGTTACTTGAGGGTACCTATAAGAAAGGCTATTATTTATTTATACACATAAAAGCCCCAAAGTAGATTTTTATTCGAACTGAAAACATTTGATTCACACCTCCACGACTTCTCCAATGCACATCACAGCGACTACTTCTCTCAAACCACTTTCTTTTTTGAGGTTTTTTCATTTTTCCCACACTAATTAATTCTATAATTAACATGATTAATTAACGACCAATTCATAATTAATTATTATGCAATGGTCATAATTAATTTTGAACTGATAGAGACCTTAATTATATATTAAAATTTTAGTACATATGAACTAATTGTTAATTTACTTACTAATTATAGAATTAATTAGCGGGGCAGAAATGATTGTGATGGAAAAGAAAGCAAAAGTAGAAGTTTCTAGTTTTGGAACATTCCTGTGAGCAAACCCAATAGGTAGATGACGTTCCAGTTTTGCTTCAGATTGGTGGCATGGAGATCGCAAAAGGTAATTTCTTTATTATTTTCCCTGAATGATTAGATTTTGTGAATTGGTTCAATTAAAGGGTTTTCTTATTTCTTTATTATTTTACCTGAATGATTAGATTTTTGAATCGATGGATATTTGACTCCTTTTTTCTTTGCATGAATCAAAATTAGCTCGGAGATCTTGCAATGGGGACTGTGGAATGATGGATAATGGTAGAGAAAGCTTCAGGATCGAAAACCGGGAAGTCCACTCACCGTGCATGCCAGATTCGAAGACCGGGAAGTCCACCGAGCTGTTTTCTGACTGCTTGGTGGTCACTGCCGCGCCGCGCCGCCTTCATGGTGGTGGTTCCTCATCGTGTCGCTGCCTGGTGGGTCCTGCGCGCACTGGTCGGGTCCTGCGCGCACTGGTCGGGTCCCCTCCAGTCCAGGTGAGTTCTCTCATCTTTCTCTCTCTTTCTTTCTCTTGCAAAAGTTAGTTTGGGCCATGAAAAAGTAGTGGAACTTATACCTATTTTGTTAAAAAAAAAAATGTGGCCTTATAAATTATGGGGGCCTTTGACATTATCCTCTTGGGCCAACATGGTGGGTTAAGTAAGTTAAGTAAGTTAGATAAATAATGCGTTTAAGTATTTTCATGTCTATTATTTGCACTTTCAAATGATGCGTTAAGTAAGTTAGATAAATAACTTAAGGATCCCTATTATTTACACTTTCTAAATGAGTCGTTGCAGATAGTTTTCCATTCAATTTTGATATGAGAAAACCTGATTCTGGTAGGCTGCTGAGACTTGAAAGCTGTATTTTGTTATGTTTCGTTTAATTTTAGTAAAAAAATGGTTCTGTATTTCCTTTTAATTAGAAGACGAGAATATTTTTTTTAATTGTGTCATTTCATTTGACTGGATTTCTTCTTCTTGTTGTTCTCCTTCATCTCCTTGTCCAAAAATGGCTTGCTTCCTCAAAAAGAATTGTTTGATTTTTGCTTCTTTGATACTGGTGAATTTCGCGTGGTGCATTTACGCATCAAGTATATTCATGTCTTTCGGGGGCAGGATTTTCTCTCCCCTTAGGCTTACTCACTGCCTCTTCTGTTGGATAGGCTCTCTCCTCGACGAGGTTTCGACGTGGATGATATCCGAAGCTCACGGGATGTTGTCCACCGCACGGGGATGCAGATCCGTTAATACTGCAGATCCGTCACCGCACGTGGCTTCTCCATCTTCTTCTACAAGTACTATTTCCTTTCTTTTTTTTTCATTTTATTATAAAGAAAATTAAACTCATATTCCTTTTTTTTGTTCTGATTCTTAAACAGGGATCAGCACGGGTCATGCTTTGGCTCATGCTTACGTATCCGTTAGCTGGACATTCATGCTGGTTAATTTCCTAGATCCTCTGCATGATTTGACAACTGCAACTTTGAGCGGTGAGATTTAATGGTTGTTAAATATTTATTTTTATTTGATTTTTTTTTAACATAACCTAATTTTTTTTTATTTTTTTTTTTAAGGTTTTGTTTCCTTGCTTGTGCTTACCGTTGCGACCATTCGGTCCATTCAGCAAGTCATCTGTCAAGTATTGCGAGCTGCTCAGATTTTCCTTAATAAGGTGGTTTCTTCTCCTTCTTCTGATTTGGGCGAGGCGAACACACGTGCCTCTCCCGTCTCCTCCTCATCTCCTCCTCCTCATCTCCAAGATGGATTGATGGTTATTCCGGCCAATTCAAATTCCACATCTCCTCGTTCTCATTCGCCTCCTCCTCCTCATTCCCCTTCTCCTCCACGTTCTCATTCTCCTCCTCCTTCCCCTTCTCTTCCTCGTTCTCATTCTCCTCATCATCATTCCCCTTCTCCTCCACGTTCTCATTCTCCTCCTCCTTCCCCTTCTCTTCCTCGTTCTCATTCTCCTCATCATCATTCCCCTTCTCCTCCTCATTCTCCTTCTGCTGCTTCTCGTTGTCCTTCTTCTTCTTCTGCTTCTCGTTCTTCTTCTTCCGCTTTTCCACCTTCTTCTTCTTCTTTTCCTTCTTTTTCTTCTTCTCTCGATGATTTCAATATATCTGGTGGGAATTCTCAAATCGCACCGAAACCTGAGAGAAAGAAGACGAAAAAAGCAGATTTGCCCACTTCAGGTCAGACATGTTTTTTTAAAAATATTTTCAAATCGTGTTGGAAATTTTTTGTTAATTTGTTTATTTTTTCTATAATTTTTAGGCGAATCCAAGATTCGGTGGGGCCAACCAGGTGGGTTCAGATATGTTGAATTGCCGGCCAGAAAGAACCGCAAGAAACGATCGCAAAAGTGACCACTATTTAGCTCAATTTGCTATCGTTTTCCTTCTGTTTGGTACATGTATATATTATTATTATTAGTTTTGAAATTTGAAATGACATGTAAAATATATAGGTTTATTACAGTGTTATTTGTGTTTGTTGATTGCTTTTTTTAGAAAGTGCTTTGTTGATTGCTTTCTATTTCATAATATAGACATGTATTTATCTGAAATAAATGAATGTGTATGTGCTTTTTTTAGACAGTGTTAGATGCTATGATAATTATACTTGCGAGAGAAAAAAATCATGTAAACACGCCTGATACGTGTCACATGAGAAAAATCTTGTTTGGCAAAATATACTATCGCTGGCGGATTCGAACTCGGGACGTCAACTCTGTACCAGCACATAACAAAACCATCTGTGCCACTCAATGCTAATGATGATGTTTTGATTTTAATATATTTATACTCCATACAAAATGTGCCAAAATATTGGAAAAAATAAAATTTCTACTATCTTGCGGAATCGAACTAGGGACGTGACTATGATTATTTGTATAACAAACCAACTGCGATGATAAGATATAATTTTGGTAATTGTATATTAAATATAAATAATATAATATAAGGTATAAATGAAATAATAAATTTTATCACTCTAATTCCCAAATAAATCGTAAAATAACAAAGAAGTGTACATTGAATCATACGTCATACACACTGTACACAATTAATTATATAATATTAATAATTTTTTATTGATTCAAAAGACGATGAAAACTATACATTATATCACATTTAACAATAAAAATAATAATACCATAATTTAACCAACTTAATATACCATCATAATTTAAAAAATACTTCAAATTTAATTTTAGATTCATAATACTTTCTTAATGCTAAATCTAGTGACAAAAATGCTATTTTTATTTTTTAAATTATTCCAGACACATATCTTTCATTTGTTACTAGACAATAAAAATAAAAATACAATGAATAAATCCATGTTACGTTGTTACTCCACCAAACTTGGTTCATGGCTTAATTCTATAATTCTATAATTAACATATCTTTCATTTGTTACTAATAAAATTTGTTACTAGACAATAAAAATACAATGAATAATTCTATTCCAGACACATATCTTTCATTTGTTACTAGACAATAAAAATCTCTCCCCTTCACAATCCATTACATTACCTACCGCTCTAAAACCCTCACCGTTCTCTCAAATTTCTCTTCACTCCTCTAAGAGAGAGAGAGAGCGCAAGACTCTGTTGTGTGTGCCGTCGCTGGCTACGACGGCGGAGGGGATGACATGACAGCGGCGGCTGAGGTAGGTGCTGACGTGGTGGAACTCCGCCTCGACTATCTCTCTTCCTTTCAACCCCGTTCTGATCTAGAGAAAATTCTTACAAATCGCCCTCTTCCTGTTCTCGTTACTTACAGGTCCGTTACCACAAATTATTCTCTAATTTTGACTTCTCTTTGAAATTCAGTTATAATTTGACATTATATTCTGCATAACTATCTTAATTGATTTTAAATAATGATATATCTGGCATTCCCATATGCCAATTAACAAGATTAAAATGTATTGCCATGTTTTTAGGCCGAAATGGGAAGGAGGAGAATATGATGGTGATGAGGAGACACGACTCGAAGCACGGTACAGTAGTCTTCCTCTCCAGCGACGATGAAGCCCGTGACGATTGCTTCCGAAACCTCAATTTGCAGCCCAGTTAGTTCCTCTTTTATCTAATATTACGGTTATTTTCTCAAAATTAGAAGGAATTTTGAGGATTAATAGCAGGATTTACTCACTTCTGGAAGTGTCGAAGTCTCAATTGAGCTTAAGTACTTAACAAATTGAACATTAATCACGAAAACAGTAGAATATATTGGAGATAAAGTGCTGTTTTTGGTATTGCAGAAGAGCAAGAGGGTTTTTGAGCCGGAGCTAGAAGAAGAAGAAGAAGAGGAGGAAGGATTCGAGCCAAGTAAATCTGATGACGATTCATTTGAAGAAGATCCTTTGCCCAAAACAAAGAAAAAACGCGGAGTTGCTGCGAAGAATACTGGCTGGATCAACTATCTACAATTAATCGGTTTCTTTTGTGCAAATATATTTCTTTTGTAAAAGTAAAACAATGAATTAATCTGTCACATACAGTATACCATTCTTCGTGTAAATATATCATTTTGGGGGGTTTGCAGATGTGGTTAAGTCTAACGGAAAGCAAATTCGAAGAGGAATCGAGTGCAGGCGAAGAGGATTCGATAAGCAACTCCGACGATGACGACGAGGAGGAGGCGGAGGCGGAGCAGCCTGTAAATCGAACAATTCGGTCTGCTGCTAAACTGAGAAATATACGGGTCCCGCAACCCGGTTCTTCTAGAAGAACAGGTATTGTTTGCTGTCGTGTTTTTACTTTTTCGAGTTACTTACTTTGTCTGCCTATAATAATTTTTTTAATCTTTTGTTTGTTTGTTTTGATCAGAAGCAATAATGGGTAGTGAAAGATTTGGATGTAGAGAAGTTTGTTTCGTAATAGTTAAATTAAACCAGTTGAACTAAAATGATAATTTAACAAAAAAACTATTCATGATTAATAGTTCCACGAAAATAAATATTCTATATAAAAATTGGTGAATATTAATAAAAAGGTTGATTTAATTTTTATAACAAACTAAGAGAGTAATTGAAAAAGTATGCATATATTATCATAAATTCATTGATGTTATGGATTATTTTTTGAAGGATTTGTTACTTAATTCTGGAGGGTACCTATAAGAAAGCCCCAAAGTAGATTTTTATTCGATCTGAAAACATTTGATTCACACCTCCACGACTTCTCCAATGCACATCACAGGGACAACTTCTCTCAAACCACTTTCTTTTTTGAGGTTTTTTCATTTTTCCCACACTAATTAATTCTATAATTAACATGATTAATTAACGACCAATTCATAATTAATTATTATGCAATGATCATAATTTATTTTTAACTGATAGAGACCTTAATTATATATTAAAATTTTAGTACATATGAACTAATCGTTAATTTACTTACTAATTATAGAATTAATTAGCGTGGCAGAAATGATTGTGATGGAAAAGAAAGCAAAAGGAGAAGTTTCTTGTTTTGGAACATTCCTGTGAGCAAACCCAATAGGTAGATGACGTTCCAGTTTTGCTTCAGATTGGTGGCATGGAGATCGCAAAAGGTAATTTCTTTATTATTTTCCCTGAATGATTAGATTTTGTGAATTGGTTCAATTAAAGGGTTTTCTTATTTCTTTATTATTTTACCTGAATGATTAGATTTTTGAATCGATGGATATATGACTCCTTTTTTCTTTGCATGAATCAAAATTAGCTCGGAGATCTTGCAATGGGGACTGTGGAATGATGGATAATGGTAGAGAAAGCTTCAGGATCGAAAACCGGGAAGTCCACTCACCGTGCATGCCAGATTCGAAGACCGGGAAGTCCACCGAGCTGTTTTCTGACTGCTTGGTGGTCACTGCCGCGCCGCGCCGCCTTCATGGTGGTGGTTCCTCATCGCGTCACTGCTTGGTGGGTCCTGCGCGCACTGGTCGGGTCCCCTCCAGTCCAGGTGAGTTCTCTCATCTTTCTCTCTCTTTCTTTCTCTTGCAAAAGTTAGTTTGGGCCATGAAAAAGTAGTGGAACTTATACCTATTTTGTTAAAAAAAAAAATGTGGCCTTATAAATTATGGGGGCCTTTGACATTATCCTCTTGGGCCAACATGGTGGGTTAAGTAAGTTAAGTAAGTTAGATAAATAATGCGTTTAAGTATTTTCATGTCTATTATTTGCACTTTCAAATGATGCGTTAAGTAAGTTTGATAAATAACTTCAGGATCCCTATTATTTACACTTTCTAAATGAGTCGTTGCAGATAGTTTTCCATTCAATTTTGATATGAGAAAACCTGATTCTGGTAGGCTGCTGAGACTTGAAAGCTGTATTTTGTTATGTTTCGTTTAATTTTAGTAAAAAAATGGTTCTGTATTTCCTTTTAATTAGAAGACGAGAATATTTTTTTTAATTGTGTCATTTCATTTGACTGGATTTCTTCTTCTTGTTGTTCTCCTTCATCTCCTTGTCCAAAAATGGCTTGCTTCCTCAAAAAGAATTGTTTGATTTTTGCTTCTTTGATACTGGTGAATTTCGCGTGGTGCATTTACGCATCAAGTATATTCATGTCTTTCGGGGGCAGGATTTTCTCTCCCCTTAGGCTTACTCACTGCCTCTTCTGTTGGATAGGCTCTCTCCTCGACGAGGTTTCGACGTGGATGATATCCGAAGCTCACGGGATGTTGTCCACCGCACGGGGATGCAGATCCGTTAATACTGCAGATCCCTCACGGCACGTGGCTTCTCCATCTTCTTCTACAAGTACTATTTCCTTTCTTTTTTTTTCATTTTATTATAAAGAAAATTAAACTCATATTCCTTTTTTTTGTTCTGATTCTTAAACAGGGATCAGCACGGGTCATGCTTTGGCTCATGCTTACGTATCCGTTAGCTGGACATTCATGCTGGTTAATTTCGTAGATCCTCTGCATGATTTGACAACTGCAACTTTGAGCGGTGAGATTTAATGGTTGTTAAATATTTACTTTTATTTGATTTTTTTTTTAACATAACCTAATTTTTTTTTTTTTTTTTTTTTTTTAAGGTTTTGTTTCCTTGCTTGTGCTTACCGTTGCGACCATTCGGTCCATTCAGCAAGTCATCTGTCAAGTATTGCGAGCTGCTCAGATTTTCCTTAATAAGGTGGTTTCTTCTCCTCCTTTTCCTTGTCCTTCTTCTGATTTGGGCGAGGCGAACACACGTGCCTCTCCCGTCTCCTCCTCCTCGTTTCCTCCTCCTCATCTCCAAGATGGATTGATGGTTATTCCGGCCAATTCAAATTCCACATCTCCTCGTTCTCGTTCTCCTCCTCCTCCTCATTCCCCTTATCCTCCTCGTTCTCATTCTCCTCCTCCTCCTCATTCCCCTTCTCCTCCACGTTCTCATTCTCCTCCTCCTTCCCCTTCTCTTCCTCATTCCCCTTCTCCTCCTCCTTCCCCTTCTCTTCCTCGTTCTCATTCTCCTCCTCCTTCCCCTTCTCTTCCTCATTCCCCTTCTCCTCCTCCTTCCCCTTCTCTTCCTCGTTCTCATTCTCCTCCTCCTTCCCCTTCTCTTCCTCCTTCTCATTCTCCTCCTCCTTCCCCTTCTCTTCCTCATTCCCCTTCTCCTCCTCCTTCCCCTTCTCTTCCTCGTTCTCATTCTCCTCATCATCATTCCCCTTCTCCTCCTCATTCACCTTCTGCTGCTGCTGCTGCTTCTTCTTCTTCTCCTCCTTCTGCTGCTTCTCGTTCTTCTCCTTTTCTCTCTTCTTCTTCTCGTTGTCCTTCTTCTCGACCTCCTCCTTGTTCTTCTTCTGCTTCTCGTTCTTCTTCTTCCGCTTTTCCACCTTCTTCTTCTTCTTTTCCTTCTTTTTCTTCTTCTCTCGATGATTTCAATATATCTGGTGGGAGTTCTCAAATCGCACCGAAACCTGAGAGAAAGAAGACGAAAAAAGCAGATTTGCCCACTTCAGGTCAGACATGTTTTTTTAAAAATATTTTCAAATCGTGTTGGAATTTTTTTTGTTAATTTGTTTATTTTTTCTATAATTTTTAGGCGAATCCAAGATTCGGTGGGGCCAACCAGGTGGGTTCAGATATGTTGAATTGCCAGCCAGAAAGAACCGCAAGAAACGATCGCAAAAGTGACAGCTCAATTTGCTTTCATTTTCCTTCTGTTTGGTACATGTATATATTTTTGTTATTAGTTTTGAAATTTGAAATGACATGTAAAATATATCAGTAATGATACTATCCCCACTTATTTCCCCACTTTTCTCCCCGAATTGATGACATGGCAGTGGTTTGCCACATCATCAAATAATGAAAAATCAGTCTCTCCACCAAGACACCCTTTGTTCCTTCTATGTAGAATTAATCTCGCTCGCTCCACTCCCTTCACCTTTCTCTTCCCTCTTGCTCACCGAGGGTTTCTGAAAAACAAATAAAGTAACCAAGAATGACCCACGAGAAGGACATATCTCTCATCTGCTTTGCTGGATAGAGGTTTCCTCATCTCTCTCTCTCTCTCTATTCTTTCTCCCTCTCCTAGATTTGTGGGTTTGTTGCTCTGAGTATTTGCTTCAACTTAAACCGAATTAATAAACGAAATTGACTAATTAAATTTTTTTTTCGGTCAATTAAATCTGGAATTTAGTCAATCTCGTTGTACAAGTGTTTAAGTTCAGAAAATTATTTTTGTTTGTATCATTAAGTTTTTTTTATTCAAAATTTGAGTTTTGTTTTGTGAAATTAGAGATTATGTTGAAATCAATTTAATTATTGTTCAAAATCAGAGAAAAATCAGGATTTCTCTTATTATACTTGTATATTTTAGATTTTTAAACAAACATAACATTTTTACTAAAATTTTTTTCTCATTTTATTTCAGCTGCTGTCCTCGAATATTAGAGGAACTGGGGGGCCGGCAAAATCAGTGATTTTTATTGCGAATTATGTATTAGTTTTTCTTGAAATTTGTATACAAGTCAAAAAAAAGAAAAGAATTAGTTGTACTTATTTAAATTGACACTTGTATTTATGTATATTACATTTTCTGTGTTCGTTTTTCCTATAAACACATATAAATTGAAAACAAAGTTGTTGGAAGAGTGCATAGCTGTGATTTTCAAGGACTACATAGAGAACACAAGGACTACATAGAGAAAAATAAGAATACTAAGGGCTAATATGAAAAAAAAAAAAATCTCAAACATTGAATTGTACTCGAAATACAAATAAAACATCACGAAATCCTAATATAACATTACAAATCCAAATAAAGTATTACAATAATCCAAATAAATCATTACAATATCACATAAATCCATAACAAATTCATTGCAAAATCCTAACAATCCAAGTAATAAAATCATTACAAAACTCTTAATAAATCCATAAAGCCCCTACGTAGAATTAAGGAAGACGAGCATTAGGCTACTGCATCGTCGCCACCTCCACCACCGTCAAGCTTCCTCGGGTCGCCACCTCCACCACCGTCAAGCTTCCTCGGGTCAGGTTAACCATCGATTTTGAAATAGTTAACATCTGATCTGTACAGCTTCCTCGGATCTTCAATTTGCATATTTAAGCCTCAAACTTTGCCAATTTGATTCCTAATTGATGTTCAATCCGTACAGTTAACATCTGATCCGATTTAGGTGAAATGAACTATTTCAGATTTCGAGGATCTTGAAGCACAAAAAGTGTTCAGGAACTTAATGCAGCCTCATTTGCGATCTTCGAGCTACCTCAAAACCTTTTAGTTCTTGTGACATTTATCCTAGTTTTAATTGTTGAAAACCTCACAACACCCCTAATTTGACAAACAAACTGTCATAATTGGCAAAAATAACTTATTAAATTAACTAGTTTAAGTAGGCCAAAACTGGAAATTGAAAGAAATGCCTGTACAGGAGATTGATTCACGGCAAAAAAACTCCAGAAAACTCTAGATTGATTCACTCACGGCAATGCCTTCTTTACGGATTCGGCTTCTTAGCTTATCTTTCTTGAAATTGCAATGAGTGACATCGAGAAAAGATGAGTGGGCAGTGAGGAGAGGCCCGATCTGACTGACGATCCGTCCCTCTCTCGTTCTTGTCCGTCTCTCGCTCCATGGAAGAGGCTTCATAGAAGTGACTCAAGTTCAATCCGCATCCCTTTTGCTCGAGCCCTGAATCTCTCCCTTGATTTATCCGTCTCTCTCAGCGTCTAGGTCTCTTCTCTCTCTTGTCTATCACTCTCTCCTTTTCTCATCTCTTTCTTCTACGATGGGAATGAACAAACAAGATTTGCTTTTTGAATGAAACTTGTTTAGTGACGTGGAACACCGAGAGATGCCATGTCAGCATTCGGGAAAAAAATTGGGGAAAAAAGTGAGGTTCGTATCATTACTGAAAATATATAGGTTTATTACAGTGTTATTTGTGTTTGTTGATTTTTCTTGTTGATTGCTTTTTTTAGAAAGTGCTTTGTTGATTGCTTTATATTTCATAATATAGACTTGTATTTATTTGAAATAAATGTATGTGTATGTGCTTTTTTAAGACATTGTTAGATGCTATGATAATTATACTTGCGAGAGAAAAAAATCATGTAAACACGCCTGATATTTGTCACATGAGAAAAATCTTGTTTGGCAAAATATACTATCGCTGGCGGATTCAAACTCGGGACGTCAATTCTATACCAGCACATAACAAAACCAACTGCGCCACTCAATGCTAATGATGATGTTTTGATTTCAATATATTTATACTCCATAAAAAATGTGCCAAAATATTGGAAAAAATAAAGTTTCCACTATCGTGCGATGATAATATATATTAAATATATATCTTGCGATGATAAGATGTATATTTATAGCTGGCAGAATCGAACTTGGGACGGTGACTATGATTATGTGTCTAACAAACCAACTGCGATGATAAGATATAAATTGGGTAACTGTACATTAGAATATAAATAATATAATATAAGATATAAATAATATAATTTTATAAAAAAATAATAAATTTTATCACTCTAATTCACAAATAAATCGTAAAATACTAAAGAAGTTAACATTGAATCATCCGTCATTCACATTGCACACAATTAATTATATAATATTAATAAAATTTTATTGATTCAAAAGAAGATGAAAACTATACATTATATCACATTTGACAATAAAAATAATAATATCATAATTTAACCCACTTAATATACCATCATAATATAAAAAATACTTCAAATTTAATTTTAGATTCATAATTTCTTAATGCTAAATCTAGTGACAAAAATGCTATTTTTATTTTTTAAATTATTCCAGACACATATATTTCATTTGTTAACAAAAAAAAAAAAAAAAAATATACAGTGAATTAGACCATGTTACATTGTTACCCCACCAAACTTCATTCATGGCTAATAATCCTCTCTCCTTCACAATCCATTGCCATTACCTACCGCTCTAAAACCCTCACCGTTCTCTCAAATTTCTCTGCACTCCTCTATACGTGAGAGAGAGAGAGAGAGAGAGAGAGAGAGAGAGAGAGAGAGAGAGAGAGAGAGAGATGGTGCTCAGCAAGACTCTGTTGTGTGTGCCGTCGCTGGCTACGACGGCGGAGGAGATGGGCCGTGACATGACAGCGGCGGCTGAGGTAGGTGCTGACGTGGTGGAACTCCGCCTCGACTATCTCTCTTCCTTTCAACCCCGTTCTGATCTAGAGAAAATTCTTACAAATCGCCCTCTTCCCGTTCTCGTTACTTACAGGTCCTTTACCACAAATTATTCTCTAATTTTGACTTCTCTTTGAAATTCAGTTATAATTTGACATTATATTCTGCATAACTATCTTAATTGATTTCAAATAATGATATATCTGGCATTCCCATATGCCAATTAACAAGATTAAAACGTATTTCCATGTTTTTAGGCCGAAATGGGAAGGAGGAGAATATGATGGTGATGAGGAGACACGACTCGAAGCACTTCTCTTAGCAATGGAATTGGGTGCTGATTATGTTGATATCGAATTTAAAGTTCGCTTCTTTTTTCTATAAATAAATCCAAAATTCAAAATTTTAAAATATATATGACATGATTAACACACCTACAGGTATCCGAGAAATTTGTGAATCTAATGCACGATAGGAAGAAACCACAGAAATTCAAGCTCATAATTTCCGCACATAATTACGAAAATACCCCTTCGATGGAGGATTTGGGTAATTTAGTGGCGAGTATACAAGCCTTCGGTGCCGACATAGTAAAAATCGCCACTACAGCTCTCGACATTTCCGATGTTTCTAGAATGTTCCAACTAATAACCCATAGCCAAGTAAATAATTTAATTTAAATTACCAATTTTCAGCATATTTCTTTGTCTTAGGATTAAAAAAATAATAATAAAGTAGGAAAAGCAGGTGCCAATAATAGGGTTGGTGATGAAAGAGAGAGGCATAATTTCTCGGTTAATTTGCCCTAAATTCGGTGGATTTTTAACGTTTGGTTCGTTCGGGAAAGGATTGGAGTCCTCGCCTGGTCAACCAACTTTGCAAGATTTATTAAATATTTATAAAATTAGAGAAATTAATTGCGATACTAAAGTTTATGGGATTATTGGCAAGCCTGTGGGCCATAGTAAAAGCCCAAATTTGCATAACGAAGCGTTTAGAAAAGTTGGGTTTAATGCTGTGTATGTCCCATTTTTGGTCGATGATTTGAAATCATTTTTGAATACTTATTCTTCTCCTGATTTTGTTGGATTCAGGTATTCTCTTTTTAAACATAAAAATTAGTATTATTTTATTTTATTTTGAAAAATATTTTTGTATTGGTTTTAGTTGTACGATTCCGCACAAAGAGGCGGCAGTTTTATGTTGCGATGAGGTGGATCCAATTGCAAAGGTAATTAAATTTAGTTATTTAGTGTAATTAATTTTTAATAAAAAAAATGAAATGAAATGATTATAATTATTATTTATTTTCAATTTTTGAAGGCAATAGGTGCAGTTAATACAATAATAAGGAGACCGTCGGATGGAAAGTTAATCGGTTACAACACAGATTACATCGGTGCAATCTCCGCAATTGAAGACGGAATTGCAGGTTCGTACAATCCAATCCAAATCAATAAAATTATTATTTTCATTTATTTTAATATTTATTTCGTGTTGATAATAGGTTATAGAGTGAAAAACACGGAAAAATCGCCACTTGCGGGCCGTCTTTTTGTAGTTATAGGAGCCGGTGGGGCCGGCAAGGCTCTTGCTTATGGTGCTAAAGAAAAAGGCGCTACAGTTGTTATAGCTAATCGTACTTATGGTAATTTATATTTTTTATATAATATTTTATTTACACAAATTTCATTTTGGTTTTCGATTTTATTTTTATTTTGTATTTTTTTGTAGAAAGAGCAAAGGAGCTCGCGAATTTAATAGGAGGTGAAGCATTAACGCTCGCCGAGTTGGAGAATTTTTGTCCCGAAAATAAAATGATTCTTGCAAATTCTACATCTATGGGGATGCATCCAAATATCAACGATACCCCACTTTCTAAGGTTAATTATTTTTTATTATTATTATTATTACTATTATTATTATTAAATTGTAATTAAAATTGTACGAATTTTCTTTTCAGGAAGCGTTGAAGAACTACGAAGTGGTGTTCGACGCGGTATACACGCCGAAGGTGACGCGACTCCTAAGGGAGTCTGAAGAGTGTGGTGCAACTGTGGTGAGCGGTTTGGAGATGTTTATCAGACAAGCCATGGGCCAATTCGAACTTTTTACTGGTCTTACTGGTAATGTTTTTTGTTTGTCAAGTTTCTTATATATCCTTATGAAATTCAGAAATATCGAGTTTATCCTTTATGCATTTTTATATTGGATATATAGCTTTGTTTTTTAAGTTTGAATTTTTAAACATTTCAGCTCCTGAGAGTCTGATGCGTGACATTGTTACGAGAAGCACATAAACGCTAGCAATTGATCTATTTATTTTGAATTTATAATATTGTTGCATGATTGGATATTTTTCTGTTATTTATTTCTTGTGCATTTTAACGTGTAATAATATCTATACCAAATTCTTCATTTTGGTATTCAATTTGAATGAACATCGATTATTTTCTTTTTGTGTATATCTATTTCAAAAAAATAAAGAAAATATTAATATAAATTAATTAATTTCTTATAACCATAAAAAATAATTATGTCCTCATCATGATCCCAAAAATATTAATCTAATATATACTTCTTTTAATGCTCAATGCACAATTGACACATGGCATGACTAAGTTAATATATCAAATAGTAAACACTGAATTAAATGGCAAACACAACCTAGCTCGGTTGGTTAAAACCGTTTGGCGCCGTTGTAAAGATTGTGAGTTCGATCCGCATGGTCACATTTTATTGTTATATAACTTATATTTGTACAAAATAAATATAAAACACATCCTAGCGCAGATGGTTGCGTGCATGAGCTTCAAACACTTCTCATTTAGAAGGTCCCTGGTTCAAAATCCGGTTTCCTCAATTTGTCCAACTTTTGTTTAATTTTGCTTCAATTTTTATGAAAAAAATAAATAAAAAATCAAATTATATTTATTCTATTTTTTTTGAGGAAAAAATTATATTTATTATATGTACAAAAAAAATTAATAAATGAAAAATCAAATTATATTATGATATGTACGTAAATAAATTTTTGCTACAAATTATTTATGATAATCCAATGAAATTATATAAAAAATTTCGCGAATATAAAGTATCAAAATTATAGTGGTGAAGCGGAGCGAGAGTAAACTCTTCTAGTTTTTATATATAGGGGGAATTTCTGGTATGTCCCTCTAAAAACACAAAATATCATATTTGTCCCTCTAAAATAGTTAATATCAAATTTATCCATCCAAAACTAAAAAACTAACAAATTTATCCTTTCAAAATTAAATATCTATCAAATAAATCTATCTAAACTAAGATAATATCAAATTTGTCCAAATTGTTAACTTGTCATCCAATTAATCATGATTAACAATTATTAACTCTAGTTAAATCACTAATTATAAATTTACATGACCAAAATACCCTTTTTTGTCTAAAACTCATATCCCGCCTCAAACCCACTTGTATTTCTTTTGTTTTCTTGACGGTGACTTTTCATCTTCTTCCCTCTCATATCCAAGAACCACCTTCCATTTCCATTTAGTACTTCCTCTTTGCACATTAGTCATTAAATTTTTTTTTGCACGGATTTAAAAAGTCGGCAGCTTACCCATCTGCTCTTTCTTCTCCATATTTTGGTCCTTACAAAAGTTTTGCATGGACAAAAATTAAACTTTGACTATGTTTGAAGAAATGTTGAAAAATACAAAAATCTTTGAAGAAATAATTAAAACTAGATCTAAAAATATTTATATACTCAATTTCAATACAATTACAATACAAACTCAACACGATTATGATGCATTTCTCAAAATATATTTCTTAGTAACAATTTGAAGGGATCGAAAGATAAATCCAGTATCATTCTTTACCAAATTTGCAAGCGAAAGAAAGAACCATATGCAAGCTCGCAGTACATATCCTTGGAAAACAAACACTATACAAAAAAACCTCCGCGAACTAACCAAAGTCCATAGCTCCAAGCCCCATAATCGAAGGAACAATCTCCATAGTTCCAAGCTCCATAATCTTTGCTTGATATTTCTCTTTGCTTCCATGCATCACTTCGACACACAAGTCTCCAATGCCTAGCCCTTCTTTCCATTTTTCCAGTCTTTATCCACAATTAGTTAGAAATTAATAAAACTGGTACCGAATCATTTTTTTACAATGTCGATCGAAAAGCATGCCAAGTAATCCCTGCTTCCGAAGTTGTGAATGCAAATTGTCTCAATGCTGAGTTTTTGTGGTGTAGCGTTTTATCATATGGTGATGCCACCTATGAATTTCAAGAATTAGTGTGTTTATGAGAAATTTTGCGAAGAACTTAATTGATTGACTCATTTTCATTTAAATCATGAATTGCATAATTAGATGTGAGAAATTAGAGATTTCTAATGAGAAAAACTCAGATCGCAATAAAGAAGAATGAAATTCCAGTTGGTACCGAATTATTAGCAGAATTTAAGCAAATTCAATCGAAATAACCCAAAATTAAAAGAAAAAAAACTGAAAACTCACCTTAACAGTGATACTAGGATGATTGTAACCACTTCTTTCACACACACACACACAGACACGAGTAATAAGCCATAACAACAACTTTAGGCTGGATCTCTTCCGATACATACTCAGTCCCAGTCGCAGGCATCTCAATCCAAATCGCAGCAGCCTTCTCCGCCCACCACACAGCCATCAACACAGCTCCGACCACAACTGATTTCGTAAAACTCCGCATCTCCTGCTCTTTACACCACCAAGCAATGCACCGGACAGAACTACACATCGAAGAGATGATGAAGCTCTTCTGAACCACGATGCTCGCTAGAAGAGAAGAGCGGCTGAGTCAGTGATGGTAGATAGCTTATTTGTTCAGGGGTAAATTAGTAATTGTACACCTTTTCTGTTAAGTTTGACAGATTTGTTAGTGTTGGATTAATTTGATATAAATTGTGTTTTAGAGGGACAATTTTGATATTACTAATTTCATAGGGACAAATATGAAATTTTTAGTTTTTGAAGGGACATACAAAAAATTTCCCCTTATATATAAATACATAAGAATGGGAAAAGATGAAGACAATTATTGAATTATTCATAAAAAGTAGGGTTTTTTTTGAAAAAATTCCTAACTAAAAAGAATTGTTATTTCACCGGACCTGAGCAGTGGTAGTAATCATTTTTTAGCCTCTTTCAAAAATTGTTGTGTTGTGTTCACGGACTCCCATCCTCGCCGTCTCCGCCGTGCCACCGTCGCTTACTTTACTAACCGGGGCCCTTTCTCCATTCCCGCCGGAGCGGTGCCGGCGTACCATCGTTGGCTGGCCTCCTTTTCTTTCTCTCTGGAAATTGGGTTCCACAAGATGTGACACGCGGCGTCCTGACGAAATAAGAAGGGATCGATCACTTCTAAGTTCTAAGGGCTGATCATTACCCCCAAAATTGCAAAAATAGAGGATTAATAGTGAGTTTTGCTAGAGGTGAATCGATCCGTAAAAAGTAAGTATAAAATTTTGGTTCTTTTGTTTCAGACCAGATATTACGCTCTACTCATAATGTAGTTCACTTTAGTTTGAACCATGTATTGGATTTGGTGATTTGCGTTTATTGGTATCACTGAATTAAATTGAAGCTTTCCATGTTTCGAACTTTCAATCGATCTGTGTCCCCAACTACAAATGAGTAATTATTCCATTTCCTATTCCAACAGAGTAAATTTGGATCTGTTAATTCTCTTACAAACTTCTTTCTTCCATGATTTCATTAGTGTAGTGATCAATTGATTCAATTCTCTCCTCCATTTCATCTTTGCCAAATTCATTCCACATTTTGATTTTGATATATTATTTAATTGGATGAAAAATCAGTTGCTTTATTCAAAATGGTGTGCATGTTAGGCCATTGGAGAATGACAGCACATGTCAAGCTTCTATTAGCCGAGAATTCTTCCGATATTACAGCTGGTATGTAATTTCGGGTCACAATATACCATTTTATTAAATCTTTGATGCTTTATTCTAAAGATATGATTTTGCAGAAGAGATTAATGATGAGAAGATTGAGATTATACAAAAGAGATATCTCGATGCAGATGAGACCAATTTATTAGATGAAGAGGGTAAAAAATATATTGCATTAACTATATTAATTGTAATATTATTGCAAATCTATACCTTGTTATTTTTCTCTAATATTTGTTGTGTAGATATGCATGTATTTGGATTTAGACCAATGACCGATCCTCTACACCTAGTAAATTATTATTATTATTATTGGAGTTAAATATCGATACTTTATTTATTGTTAGAAAAAATTTCAAAAATATATTTGTAATAAACATATTATAATTCAGTATTTATATTTTAGGTATGTTGTAATGCATGCAAGAAACCGATAAAAGCAAGTCAATACGTATTTCATGCAGGTTTTATTTATTTATTTATTATAGTTTCTTTTTTTATAAGTTAAAATGTTTTTTTTGTAATAAATTAGTTTCAATGTTTCTGAATTTCAGAGAGATGCGGTACATTAAATTCGGGTACAGATTCTTCGACAGGTATTGATAATGATTTGCCACCAACAAAACCTCCTCGTAAAGGTCGAAAAATCTCTGAAATAATTGCAAATAACAGTATCCTTTTATTCAATATATTTTTGTAATTATATTTTGTACAATATATAATTATCGAGGCATATATATAACTTAACATTGAGTAGATCAAATTACTAGACCAAATTTGGTAGTAGAGGAGAATCAGAATATTTCGTCTGTGGAATCTCAAAGTATGAAATATTATTCAATATACCTTTTTTTATTCCACCAAATAATTATATTATTTTATTTCCCCACTTTTTAGGTTCGACAGTAACTATGAATCACGCTACCGTCACCAAAACTCCCTTGACAATCTCAAAAGGTATATTATACAAAAAAAAGCTATATTGAGAATATTCTAACAAGTATTCGTTGATTTAACAGATATAATACCGGTTCCTCTTGCAACGAAAATATACCATTGTCATGGGCATTCTCGTCTCCGATTCGAACTCGGTCAAATTTATCATGATAATTCTGAAAAGGTGCATTTTGGTAATTTCTCCAATCTTGACACGATACAAGAGAATGTTATTTCATGTGACGATTTACCATCTGGTCCAGAAAAAAATGGTTTTGCACAAACTAAGGTAAGGACTTATTTTTAAATAAATAAATGATATGAATAAGGACCTAAACCCTAAACCCTAAAATATTTGCAGAAAGGACCTCAAGTAGCTAAAACATTGAAGGGAATGCCAAATGGTAGATACCCCTCAACAATTCCACCATATTCAGGTTGTTAATTTATTTATCTTTTATATCTGCAACATATTATTATTATTTTTTTTAACATTGCAATTTTTCTATTTTATGATTTGTAAAAAAAAAAACAGGTTAATGAAGGCTTCCATGGACCATGGTTTAGTGAATAAATTTTTCTTTTTTTAGTTTTTTTAACTTTTTTTGGGAATGGGTTCTGAGGTTCAAAAATTCCTAGAATGCCATTTTGGTAATATAATTTCTCGATGATGCTAATATGAGACCGAACAAACTAATATGTTCAAATTGTGTTTTTGTGAAGAAAAAAAATACATTCGATGCGTAATTAATTATATGATGATATTATGTTATTATATCTTTTATATACAATCTCTTCTCGCAGATTTTTCTATGTTTACTAGTTCTCTTGAGATTTAGTTATTCATTCATTCATATGACGTGTAGTTGCAAAAAAAGAAAATTAAATGAGAAAAGTTTAGAGACTAAAATGTTACGAAATTGAACCCGAAAAAAATGAGCATAATATTTTCATGTATTGATTGAAAATATTTTTTTTTATGCCTGAAAGAAACATTACTTTTGGAGAAATTCTTAGTTCAGTAATAATTAGAGTAAATGCACAACATAAAAGAGGAATTAACAACTTAGTATTATGTAATATTCTTAAAATTATAGTTCTAAAATACTAATAACAAATTAATAATACTTAAATATCATTTATTTTGTATTTTCTTACATAACTATTTTCACAAACTCAAGCTTTTTTAAAATTTGGAAATATGTTAATATAGATGTCAAATGTCAAATTAAAAAAAAAAAAATTAATTGAATTTATGTGATGAATTTTGAAATTATATATCTAAAGTACTAATAATATTTGTAGTATGTTTAATATGATTATATATATTTTTTTGTTTTATGTTGAACATATGAATTCATCTTTCATATGTATTTACATTTGATCATGTAACTTAATCTGACATGATTAATGATTGATTGTAATCAGTTCAACATAAACGTAGCAAATGAAAATATACCAAATCATTATTGTACGAGGATGTCTTTCTAAAAATGCTCAAATTTATGTGTAAAATAATGGACAAATAAATGTCCACAAAAATATCAATACAAAAGGAAAGGCTAAGCCTCTCATTCAAAAAAAGAAAAAGAATGTCTACAAAAATAATATATCCATAAATAAATGATTGGTCAATGACATAAATTGCACCACATATTATAATCTAATGATAAAAAAAAATATGACGATACGGCAAATGAAATTACTTGTTTTTTGTATGTTACGTTGGACATATTTTACCGATTATTTATTATTCGTGTCGTTGTCCCTTCGGTCGGTTCACTCTGGCAGACCCAAACACCAACATTCAGAATGTTAAGCTCGCATGATCAAATCCATATACAAATGTAAAAAATGATTTACTTATATCAAAAATATATTATTAATATTTTTTAAATTATAATTTAAAAGTATTACATGATATGAAATAGTCTATTTATTTTTTTTCAAATTTTATAAAATGAAAACATTAATTTCTTTATGAAAACCCAAATAAATAATTTCTTAGTATTTTTTTTGTTTCATTTTTTGAACACTTTTGCATAGGGCATATTTTACCATCTTTCTTCAACCCTTACGCGAAGAGGGGTATTTGTGATATTCTTTATGTTTGATAGGGATTAACATGATATTTCACATTTTGAAGGGGTATGGATGTAATTTTGTGGTTTTTTGAAGGGGTACACATGAAAATTGGACCATTCTCGAGATCTTCTTCTTCAACTAACAAAGCTCCTCCATCCAGATCTCTGAAAACCCCGAAAGTCTCAGGAATTTCTCTCAAAATACCACTGAAATGGAGATGGAGAGCGAGTATCCGGCGCCGTTAAGGCTAGATAGAAGGTCGTCAATGGAGTTGGAAACCAAATCAAGAGAACAAGATGCCATGACGGGAGCGGGCAATCAGCCGTATGTATCCGAGCTTCTTTCCTTCTCCATTGAGCGACTTCATAAGGTTAGATCTCTCTGTCTCTCTCCGAAGCTTCTTTTCTGGCTTAACATTGCAATCGATCTCAAATTAGGCCGTTGATTTGAAAATTTCAGGAGCCAGAGTTGCTTAAAGTGGAGGCGGAGAGAGTGAGCAGGCAAATGCAAGAGGTAGCAGTAGAGAATTACAGCGCCTTCATTTCTGCAGCCGAGGCAATTTCTTTCGTCAGAGGCCAGCTTGAAGATTTCGATAAACATCTCGAATCACTTGTACCAGTTTCAACCTTTTAATTCATAGAATCGAATTAGCGATTCAATTTCTTTAGACTAAATTAATGATGATTATGTAGATTACAGAGATACCATGTCTCACAACTGGTTGCACCGAGTTTATCGAATCAGCTCAACAAATAGTGGAACAAAGGAGGTTAAATCAAACATTATTAGCCAATCACACCACTTTACTCGATTTGCTCGAGATCCCCCAACTCATGGATACGTATGATTATTTTCGCCTTTTTCTTGAATTTTCTTTTCTTGAGTAATTACTAATTACAGAATTTTTTTTAATCGTAAACTCAGGTGTATACGCAACGGAAGTTATGACGAGGCGCTCGATTTGGAAGCATTTGTGCACAAGTTATCAAAGTTACATTCCGAGTAAGCAATGAACTTATATAAATATGATATTTTGCATGATGTAAAATAATTAATTACAATGATTTTTAATTTTAGGTTGCCTATAATTCAAGAATTAGCTTCGGATGTGAAGAAAACAACCCAATCTCTTGTTTCTCAGCTTCTTCAGAAACTCCGTTCCAATATCCAGGCATGCCTAGCTCTTATTATTTTTTAAATTAATATTAATATTGTCATAAATTTTAATTAATTTATGGAATTGTTATATAGCTTCCAGAATGTCTTCGTATTGTCGCTCATTTGAAACGTATTGGAGTCTTCGGTGAATCTGAGTTGCGTTTACAGGTATAAAAAATATATTAAAAAAAATAAAAAAATAAAATAAACATTTTGTTGTAGTTTTTGAGGTGTAGAGAAGCATGGATATCAGGATGTTTAGAGGACTTAGACCGCAGGAGTATATACGACTATTTAAAAGAGATGGTGAATTGCTACCGAACCAACTTATTCGATGTGGTAACTCAATATCGATCGATATTTAGCAACGATAAATCTGGCAGCGATGAATATTATGACGGTGGCCTATTATTTAGTTGGGCTATGCATCAAATTGAAAATCTTTTATTTACTCTTCAAGACATGTTGCCTAAGATTACTGACGGTGGATCCTTATCCAATATCCTTGATCAGTGTATGGTAAGTATAATATTAATATTAATAATATTATTATTATTATTATGCTTTTAATTACTTTTGAATTTTCGTCATGTAGTATTGTGCAATAGGACATGGTTTGGTTGGATTGGATTTCAGAGGATTGCTTCCTCCTATTTTCGAGAGGTACATATTCAAAATTAAATTATATTAAAATAAAATAAAATTAATCACGACTAACAAAACTGGACATCTCCAGTGCAGTTTTCAACTTGTTTTCCAAGAATATGAGCACTGCTGTTGAGAATTTCCAGGTATCCTTTTCGAAATCTCAAAAACATGAAAATATCAAATATACCCTCTAAAAAATCTTTTTTTAAAAATAGGTCGTGTTGGATTCGCACAGATGGGTCAATATGCCGTCAGTAGGATTCGCAAACAATAATGGTATCGACGAAACCCTCGATGATGTCACTCCGCCTTTTGTATTAATGGAGCACCCTCCTTTAGCTGTATTCGTAAACGGTAATTAAGTAATTTTATTCTTATTTGAGTTTTTTGAAGGGTATTTTTGAAATTATATATTTTTGATAATGCAGGCGTGTCTGCGGCGCTGAACGAACTGAGACCGTGTGCACCGTTGAGTCTGAAGCCGGTTCTGGCCCAAGAGCTGGTTAAGGTTTTGCAAGCTGTATCCGATTCCTTAGTTAGATATAATGCGATGAGAATGTTGAGAGGAAATGAATCCAATCTCTTTCTCTCTCTTTGCCACGCCTTTATAGAGGTATATATATTTTATGGGAATTTGCATGTTTACCCTCCAAAACCCCAAAATATCGTATTTAGCAATGGTATTATTTATTTATTATTATATAGGTTGTGTACCCGTATTGTGCGAGTTGTTTCGGGAGGTGTTACCCGAACGGAGCAGCGTTAATCGCGGAATACAAGAGTTCATTTGACGGTATCGGCCAATTATTAACCGTACCGGTCTCGAAAACAAACCCTAAAATTGAGAGGAGGCAATCGATTGAAAATGGAGGGGTTGTTGCCTTGGCCGAAAATGGAGGGACTCGAGCAAAGGAAATAGGAAGTGAAAATGCTGTGGTTGATAGTGTACCCGAGAGAACGAAAACCCTGTAAATTGGATGGTTCGTTTTTTTATTATGATTTTTTGTTTGTGATACTTTTGAGCTTATCTTTCTTACTCGGAGATTGAGATTATGTACTGTTATATTTTTTAATAAAATCAAATATCAGACAATATTTTTAACTGTCGAGTAACGAGTTAGTGGAGGAAAAATCCCAATTGAATCAAAATTAAAAGGATAAAGAGATTCGATTGATTAATTTGAAACGTCAAGGACTTTAGATCAAATGTGAAGACCAAAAATAGTTTTTTTTTGTCTTTAAATAATAAAAACATTCAAAAGGTATAACAAAAATAAAATAAGGACTACTGATCATATAAAAAATAATAATATAATATTTCTTGTTATATTTTTTTGTAAACATGCTTTCCATCTCATATATTATTCTAGAGTGATACTAATATGTGCATCGTGATCGGATAAAAAAAAGTAATTTGCTAGCATAATATAAAACAATCATGAAATATATATGATTATTATTAACCGAGTTTTAAAAATCTCACGAAATAATTATATTGTGATACAATTTTATCTTAAGATTATCTTTAATTGTCATAACAAGTATCATTTCATATTAAAATAAAAATAAAATTACATTGGTCACCGCGTAGCGCGAGCATCATCCTAGTATGAATAAATATTCAGTGCTTTTACCGCAACATGAAGTACAGTAGAATAGAGGTATATTCTCTATTCTTCTATTTCATATATTGCCGAACGGACCCATTTTGAATTAATTTTATATGTTTAATATTAAGTAACTATTTCTTCGTGTATATATATAAAATTGAGTTTTTTCATGCTTGACACGGTGCATTTAGCTAATTTTATATGACATTTCGTTATGACGAGCATTTACACAATCAACAAATACTATTGAGAAATGATTGGTGGTTCCAAATTTAATTAAATCTGAAACATTGATAATTGACTAAACTCGTAATTATTTGCAACAATATTTTATATTACATCATCGTCGATAACGAGATGGAATTAATTAAGAGATCAATTGAGTTCCTTGTTCGAGTAGAGCATCGGACAAGACAATATTAGCAAGCATCGGAAGGATGAAAACCATCCCAAAACACGTAACTAGAAGCATTTTTACACGTGCCCGCATGAATTTATTTCACAAAAACGAAGTCCTTCCGGTCCCACAAAATGCCTCTCTGGTCTCGATAAATCCGTTCATAGCAAAAACAAATTTATCAAATCGTTAGTACCAAGTTAAATCATAAATGCACGTAGGTTTATGTAATTTTCATTAAAAAAAGTACCGTTTTGGGCGGGATTCTTGATAAGATCGAGGAGAGCAAAGACGGAACCATGATTAAATAATAGGGGGGGGGGGGGTGTGTGGAATGATAGGAGGGCCGACAACGAGTAATTCAATATTCCGTCCTTGGAGGAGGGGGTTGTTTGTATATGTATATGTCCACAAGAACGAGTTTCAAGTCTGCATGATTCTTCCTTAAGGTCGTAATTGTAGCGTTGAGTTTGTTACTGAAAGAAATTGCGTCTTCGTTGGGACGATCAACGCATTTGTTTTGTTCTGCTAAACCGAATACAGTGATCGATGCAGGGAGACAACCAAGTGGGGCCAATGATGTTACTCCAATCCTTAAATTGAATATATATAAACTGTGTGATCATTTTTTTTAAGCGATAAACTTTGCAAATGAATCGATTTTCTACCTTAATGAAGGAGTTGAAAGATTGGACGAGAAAATCGGTAAATTGGTCGGGCGTGTACATAGTATGTAATATTGGATTGATGTAGTAATTTTGCACGTAATCGGAGCTTCCCATGCTTAAAAGGAAGAACAATTCGGTAGTTAGAGTCGCTGCAGTTGCTTTTCCAGCATTTTTCTGCATCTTATGTTGGTACTTTTCAAAATTGTGCAATTGTTTTGTTAGCGGTACTTTTCAGAATATACATTGTTAGTTAATCTTCACAATTTAATGAATTTTATTTGTATTTTGGACTATTAAGTAAGTATGTCAATTACATATAGTTTTGCAGTTATTTCTAAGTAACCGGATCCATCAGAAGCGAAATTGGTGCCGCTGAGGAGTTTTTTTTCTTGAGCGGCCTTGTTGAGATGTGCTGGAGGATACGAAGTGAAACCCAATGATTTGGCCTTTACGAGCATAAGGCGTGAAATAATAATATAATATTTCTTTTTCATTTCGTAATCTCTTCCATAAGGCGTGAAATCAGCCTTTACGAGCGTAAACAAGTCGTTATTATTATCTACATCCATCACACAGTCACCAAATATAATAATACCGAGTACGATGCCCTGTCCATAGGAAATTTAAACCTGATAATAGACCAAGAGTTGGTCTATTGAAATGGACTAATATGGATGATTTTGCCGTGATTTAGAGAAGAAAAATGTGTGGTGGAGAGACTAGGAGCAAAGGGTTCTAAATAGTGAGGAAGGGCAAACAAGATCTTGATGAATGTGGTTTATTATTATCATCTTAATAATTTTATCACGACTAGAGCAAGGCCGGCCCGGCAATTTCGGAACCTTTGACATAAAAATTAACTAGACTAATTAAATAATAATATTATATTAATTTAACTATAAATTTTCTCAAATACGAAACTAATGTAAAATATAGCCAAAATTATTACGTAAATAATAATTATCACTTAAATATTTTTTTGAAATCATTATTTACATTACATATTAGAAAAAATTAGGATCTTATTTTTCGATGGGCCTTTTAACATATGTCAAGTCTGGTTACAAGGCCCAGGCAGAGGGATAGAATCATAGAAGTGATTTTAATTTTCAGGTTTAACAAACAAAAGTACAGGTTCTAATTTTGTTCAGGAGAAGAAAGTGGCAAGTGCCCTCCAATTCTCTAATTTTAACGCCGTTATAAATTTGTTCAATCTCTCCTCCCATTAATTTTTCGATACTCAGAATTCTGTGAGGCCACGTCACTTTTTTACTGGTCATTTCCTTAATAAATTTTTTTTTTTTGAGTCCTACATTTTTTTTATAATTTATTGACTTTTCACAAATAAACAGTGAACGAGCCCATACTTTTGCCCCTAAACCCATATCATTACCCTCACTGTACCCCCTCTCTTTCTATCTTTTTTTCTTTTGTTTTTGCTCTCGAGCCATACTTCACCGTACCTCCATTTCCCCCGACTCATCCAAAGTTCTTCCCGACCACTTCACGGCGCTCACACCACCACCACTATTGTGAGCGGCTTCGCAGAAGAGACTACAGCGGTAACAAACCTTCCTCCGTTGCAGTTGCGCGTCGATTCACAGAGACGAAAAGCCACAAACGACACACGACAGGAACGAGGAAGTGAAGATCAGTTCTCCGACGGCGGAATAGAGGCAGCACAACAAGTAATTGTAAGCTCTTCGACCACTCAAATCTTTTTCAGTTTCTCAGTTTCTTGGATTCGTGGATTTGAGCGAACGGCTTCATAAATCGCTTGAGAGAAACTTAGGCAGCAGGATGAGAACCCAATGATGGATGGTTAAGATACATTATTTCTTTTTCAATTTAGAATATTTTTTAATTGAATCTTGAAACAAAAAAAATGAAAAAGAAATTACATATAAAAAGAAATTGGAGGAGGAATCCAGATTTTGGCGAAAATAGAAATCTCATCTTAAGCTACACAGCTTGTCAGGTAAGTTTCCTCTTAACCCTTAAAAAAATTGAGGGGCGTTTTTATAAATTCAAAGTTCTGTAATTCTTTTTCTTTTTAGTTTCCTACTCTCGGGCCCTGGTAGAGAGATATTGGGAGATATGAGCTCGCGAACCTGGAGAATTTTGGACAAGAAATTGTTCCCACACTTAATACGAAACGACAAAATTTAACGGCGTGTAATATTTGTAAAAAAAAACCCTTATTTTTTCTCATTTTGCATTATAATCCTTTATAATTTAATTTATTTTTTTCTTGCGGGAGAGTTATTTTTGTAAAATATCCTTTTCCTTTGAATATCCACCATATCTAGGTACGAAACCGATTATTTTGAAGTGCTAAAATACCCGATATTATTCACTGTCACAACTGGCAAATTGCCTTTGTGGTACTTTGTACATTTTAAAATTTACATCCATACCCCAAAAAAAATCAAAATTGATATCGTGGGTATGCAAGACATTTCTTATGGTTACTTTTGTTTCTTTCTGACTAGGGGGCTGTTGTATGCGGGGATATACACGAAACAAGGTCTGAAGTCAGCGAGAATAAGTTATGCGTGTGGATGGCAGCGTGAGGGCTCAATGTTCATCACCTCAATAGACCCGACATGATGCACGCTAATTCCTCATACGACCGAATCAACCCTGTAAGATATGTCAATTTTGCAAAATTCCCCTATATTGTAAGAAACTATAATAAAGTCCCTACATAGTATTCTGAATGCCTCCTTATTTTCTTGAAAACTAAAATGACCCACATCTAGCATTTTTTATTATTTATTTTTGTGTTAAGTTATTTAAATATATATATTTTTAATAAATATGGACCTTTCTTCTTATTATCTTTGTCAGAAGCAATAGTACTATATTGCGGCCATAGTGTCTCCAAGTTATCCCCAAGAAGTTTGCTCTCTAGAGCTATTTAATTACTTAAAATTTTTTTTGCTCTCTAGAGTTCATTAATTAATTAACTCCGATTTTTCAAAATTATTAATTACACACTTTTAATGCTCTGTTTATTACCTGTTATACATTTTCTTTATCTTAGGGCGAACAGGCTGCACGATACACTGACATCACACACAAGAATATTTGTCGGGATATTATTGTTATTTTTTAAATATATATCATATGTCGAATAATAATAATAATAATAATAATAATAATAATAATAATAATTGAAATGGAGATTAAATTAGTAATAATAATAATAAGTGAAATGTAAAAGATTTACACGTATATTTGCAAGGTAAATTCATGTAATTGGAAGTTAAATTAGTAACATGTATTATGTAAATGGAGATTATTCTATTTGATATGAATTGTATAATTGAAATATTGTGATTAGTAAATTTAGTTTCATATGTTTTTGTGAATTAAGATATTGTATGTCCTAATTACATTACATCATTATTTTCAGATGTTAGATTATCATATATGCTAAACATGAAAAAAATAATCAAATGATCTAAATTTTAATTAAGTTCTTGCATATAATTGTGCATTGTTTCAATATATTTAATGTTGTATAAAAGCAATTTATGAATATCTCAAAACCCGCAGCGTAGCGCGGGTATGATCCTAGTCAGAATAAATTGTGAGAGATTTTGACTGGCCGTTACTATTTTGACGTTACGACTTATCCTTTATTGTTGGGTTGGGCTTGATTGATAATTTTTAACCATCTAATAGGTAGTTGCTCAAACCGGATTCTACAGAGGAACCAGACCCGTACCCGGTAACCCAATAAAAACTTTCCATTATTTCATTGGCCAATAAATTGCAACACTTTCATTATTTGACCAATCAATAATCCCCAAAAAAAAAACCTAAATTCATCCCGGAGTAATGGACGCGGTCGCATCCGCATCCGCCATCGGCGATCCTGATCGCCTAGAATTTGAAAAAATGCAGCACGGGTAATAGATCTTGCCATCTCGTTGTTCGTTTTGTTCGATCGATTTTTTTCTTTTCTGTAATTTCTTTTTTTTTTTTTATTAAACTTTTCTGTAATTTCTTTTGATCATTATTGTTGCTAGATGCGAGCATTATAGAAGGAGATGTAAGATCAGAGCTCCGTGTTGTGGTGAATTATTTGGTTGTCGTCATTGCCATAATGAAGCAACGGTTTGATCTTTTACTTGTTTATTCTACGATTTTGATTGAATTTATGTATTTTTGCTAGATTTAGGGTTACACATTTCGTCGATTTGTGAAAATTTAGCGTTTTAAATTCTCAGTCAAAACATATAAAAGCGTTAAGCTAACTCTTAATTTAGTTCAGTTACAGAGATGTTGTGAATCAAATTCTTAATATTATTAATTTAGTTACAGGTCATGCTTTTTAAAATTTAAATTCTCAGTGGAGAATATAATAAATATTCTTCAACATTATTTGAATTAACATGGTGTATAAAATATTAAGCTATGTTTATCTTTTTGTTTATTGATCCCTTCTTAATTTTTGTTTTATAATTATTTTTACAGGCCGAAAATGATAGGCATGAGTTACCTCGCCATGATATTGAAAAAGTACTTTTTTTTTTACTTTTTACCTCATAAATGGATCAATTAGAATTCAGTAATATATTGATGGGTCAAAATGCAAAATGATGTTATTTTAATATTCATTTTTCAGGTTGTTTGCCTTGTTTGCGACACTGAGCAACCGGTATGTACGACTTCCTTTTTTTTTTATATTGAAAGGAAACTTTTCTATATACCCTTGTTAAATTATGAAATTTCGTGTATGTCCTATAAAATGTATATGATATATGATATTTTGCAGGTAGCAAAAATGTGCGTAAATTGTGGGGTTAATATGGGGGAGTATTTCTGTAACGTTTGCAAATTTTATGATGACGATGTAAGCCTTCTCTTATTTTTCTTTTTCCGATAAAAATATTGTCGAATTTTCTAATTTTTTAATTTTAATGCTACATTATGTTTCTTATTTCAGATTACTAAAGAGCAATTCCATTGCAATGACTGTGGCATATGCAGGTATTTTATTTATTTGTTTATTTTAATTCTAATTTGGAATTGCGTTAATAAATTTTTAATTGAGCAGAGTTGGAGGCCGAGAGAAATATTTCCATTGTCCCAAATGCGGTACGTGATTGTTCAATTCCTTCATTTTATGTACCAGTTATTAATACCGTACCAGTCAATACTGGTACGGTTAAAAATATCATATTTACCCTTTAAATTTTTTAATAGGATCGTGCTATGGTATTCAATTGCATAATATGCACGAGTGCATAGAGAATTCAATGAAGAACTACTGTCCTATTTGCTACGAAGTAAATGAATATTAATTCTCTTTCTAATTAAATTATTTCTGAAATTAAATTCATATATATATTTTTTAATTTTCAGTATCTTTTTGATTCGCTGAAAGAGACGAGCATTTTAAAAAGGTGCGGACATACCATGCACGAGGAATGCTTCCGCGATATGATTGCGCACAATCAGTAAGTTTATTATATTTTTCATGCAATTATTTTAGTTTAATATTTTAAATCCACAATTAATCATTTATATTATTTTTCCCTATACTTTGACAAGATATGCGTGTCCAATATGCTACAAGTCGACTCTTGACATGTCATCATATTGGAGATCCCTTGATCAAGAGGTAATTTATATTTTATCCTCAATATTTTCATGTAATAAGATTTTGCTGAATATAAATATTATTTTTGTTTTCTAAGATAGCGGCAACGATCATGCCTGACGAATACAGATATAAGGTAACAAATACAATTTCATATAAAAAGTAAAATATGCGTGTTTAGTTTTCATAATATTTAACTTTTATTTTTTTAATGTTCGATTAGTTGGTGTGGATTCTATGCAATGATTGCAGCAAAACCTCGGAGGTTTTCTTTCATATAGTTGGTCAAAAGTGTCCGCATTGCAAATCGTACAATACCCGTACTGCCCCCGCTCCGCCTGCGAGTACAGTTTTTGACTAAATTACAATCTGTACCGGATTCTATAGAATCTTCGTCTCAATGAAAGATTGAGTGAGATTCGGTGGATAATTATAATCATTGAAGAAGATTAATTGGTAAGATATTTTGCCAAATTGAGTGAGATGATTTTTTTTATTTGGACTGAATATTTTTTATTTTATTGATGTAAGTCGATTTAATTGTGAATTGAATATTCTATTATTAATTGTTAAAATTGGATGGTATTATTAAGTTGTTAAAGATTTTTTCTGATTAAGAATTTTCCAACATAGCTGGATTTGAATGAATTGTCCAAAAATCGAAATAATTTATGAAAATTCACAATATTATTATTATTATTATTTTTTTGATAAAAAGTCGGAAATCAGAGTTTTACAATGTATTAACTGAAAATAGAGCTTGTTTCGTATCGTTGTGTTTCTTGTTCATAATTTTTTATTGGAAGAAAAAGAACAAAATTGTGTTCGTATAATTGCCACTTTGGCTTTGTTTTCATTTTGTTTCATTGCAAATACAATAGCAAACAAAAAAAGAAGATTTAAAAAATGGAAATTGTTATTCGAGAAATGATGAAATTGAAAATCCTATATTGTGTACGAAACAATATCTGAACATTTAAAAATAGTAACTAAGTATTATGTTGGTATGAAAATTAAGAGTGAAAATATATTGCTAAAGAAAAGGAATTATGCAAATTATTAATACCTAAAACGACATATCAGAAATGGCAGTTTGGCCAAGTCATGAGGAAGATATGAGTGTTTTACTCCAGCTCGAAACCCATGCACACGACTACACGAGTTGTATGCTGAAATGGCAGTTCAGCCTAATGGTTTGGATTAGACCCACTCAACCCGGATCCGGATGTTTAAATAGCACGGTCGATCTCCTGTGTCATCTCATCTCTGTAACCCTCACTACACAGTCTCTACCTCAAGAACTATATGCTATTACACGAAATACCACACAATGACAGTTACATAGGATCAAGACAGGCGAGCAGAATTCGTTCGAACCAAAAATAACTCTTTGATCGGTCCCGTTTTGTTTTCACTAGACAAGTCCTGTCCCCCTTTTGTTAAGAGAATAACGTGGCGTTTCTTTACTCTCTCTCGCCAGTACTATGATGAAATGGAGATGATCGGTTTTTCCATCTCCAACCCGTTGCAACGACCTCCGATCGCTCAAGAACGACGCAAGAACTCTCAATCTCTTGGGACACGTCAGCCTCCCCCAATCCCTCTAGTTTGATCTCCAGTCCACTGGAACGGTCCAATATCTTCCTATATCCCCCTCTCACTTCCACAATCCTCTCCCTGAACTCTCATACGCCCAAAATTCCACCTCTCACGGCCATATAAATTTAAAGAAAGGAGCTTTCTCCACTTTTTCTCTCCGAAGAACTCTCAGAGAAGATACAGAACATATAGGTATTCTTGATATGAGCGGATTTTGATATATATTTTAGTAATAAGACATGCAAATTAAATGATAAATAACGACAAAATCATTCTATAATCATTGTTTTAAACTTTTCATGAGGAAAATACTTTATGGTGATTTTTTTTGTTCATTTCAGGTAAAAAAGACCAAATCTTGACAAACCAATCCCATGGATCAATTCCTCTCGTCGAGACGAGCGTTTTCGATATAAAGATCATAACATTTGGGGGAAGGACGAGAAAGTCGCAAAGTTTCTGATGAAACGGGTCAGATTTCCTATTTAAGATGACCCGTTACACGAATGGTTGCAAACAAATCAGTGCACTCAATCCTGGCGACCCATACCTCTGATCCATTTCACCAAAGGCCACACAGGGGTCAGCAGTGACCCAGCTCACCAAAAACCACATGACTCCCTACTCAACACTCTCTGATCCTCTGTGGCATCAAGATCACGTGACCCACACTGAAACCTTACACTCTCTCAGACAAAGTCTATTACACGAAAAACTACACGAAATAAACCACAGAATATCTCTCGTTCAAACTGATTGTTTTGGCTCCATTGAGCCGTGATTTCTCTCCATTCCGATGATATTGTTATCTCCATTGTACAATTGATTCAAGAAATAAAGAAGAAACAAACCCCTGAAATTTCTTCCCTAAAATGACTGGAGATGATCTCGTCTCTCTGAATATACCAGCGTCCTGGCTGTTACGAGCTCAAGCTCGTCGTACAGGCGACGTGGCTCGTTTATCTCTCCTCCAGCCACCACCCTGGGACCCTTCTCCACCTCTCTCTCCTCTCAAGTTCGATCGGAAACGATCCATCCAGTCCAGTCAGGGCTATAAAACGAACCCACACCCATTCTCAAAGCTCTTTCAAGCTATCCTCTCTCTCTTACCCACTCTACGATCATCCCTCCCCTCTTGATTCCGTTGATTCAAGCCAAAGCTGTGAGGTTTTTCAGTCTTTGCCTCGGATCAGAAATCTCTTCCGCCATTAACGACCTCCAATCCTTTCTGAGAGCTCTACAAGCTCCCCTCACTCTCTCCGCTACTCTCCGCTACTCTCTGAACCCCAATCCACCTTCAAGTCTCTTTCTTTTCGCCATTAGAGCTGACGAAGCTCTGACGAAGCTCTGGAGAAGACGACACAGCTCTGGTGAAGCTCTGGCCCTCTCGACAACGGTGGAGGAGGGTGACGACGTCCACTGGAACAAGAAGGAAGCCTCAATCCTCCATCCCAGCCTTTAGCCATCGTCTTCTCTTGGGTAATCTCCACTTTCTCTTGTTTTCCTTGTAGTTACGTTATTTTGAATTGAGAAATTTATAAATTCCGGATTTTAGATTACTACTCTTGCTTGTTTGTGATACTGCTGTTCTGTGGAAGTTTATATTCTTAAATTTTTGAGTATTGGTTATAATTCTTGTTAATTCCCCATTTTCTAGGAAAATAAATTTCCATGGATTATATTTTTTATTAAAAATGAATCAAGAGTAGAATAATTTGGGGATTTTCGATGTGATAATTAATTGTTGAATCTAGAAATTACTTTTTATCATCCGATAAATCTTTTTGCTATTAAAAATGATGGTGATTTATAAGGTATTAATCGGAGAGATTAGTTGGTTTATAACTATTTTCCCTAATTTTTCATTTCATCGTTTTAATACTCAATTTAATTAGTAATGGTTTATATTACTTGATTTATTTGAGTAAGGTTTTCTCGATTTAAATCTTGATTTATTTGAGTATTTGGTTTATAAGTACTTGAATTAACCTCGATTTTTTTTTCTTAAATTTTGTGATTGTTAAATGTTTATATTTGATAAATCACCCTTGCATTAGATTTGACTTGAGATAAGTAATCGTTTTCCCCTTACACCAATAATTGAAATTTGAATTCCTATTGATCTGGTTTAATTTGATTTGGCGTTTTCCTCTTGATCTAGTTTAATTTCATCATTTTTATTTTTTGGATGGATTGTAGGACAATTCAGTATCGTCTCATTTCTAATGAAGCCGTCAAGTGAATCAGGAGATAGTTCATCTCAGGTACCGCGAGAAGTAAACTTAGGAGAGATGTTATATGGACCCGATGATACCGAGACAATAAATAAGAACGTGTTCAAATCATCGGTAAAAACCGGATTTCTCCAAATTGGGGAGGTTATAAAAAACACTTACCACAGTGGAGTTTCGTTTCTCACAAAAGAGAAGGAAAAAGAAGTGGACGAGGCGTCGAGTAATTTGAAACAAAATCCACTGCGTGAATTTTCTTTTGAAGAACTTTCAAAGGCAACCCATAGCTTTCGGAAAGGTAATTCTTGTTAATTATTTGTTTTATTTTAAGATGAATGTTTAGATTCGGTGTTTATTATTTTAATACTTTAATTTTTATTTCATTTTTTTGTAGAAAATATAATAGGTGACGGAGGATTCGGAGAAGTTTATTTAGGAACTTTGGTAAAAGAGGAAAAAGTCGCGATAAAACAATATAAAACGAAACGAAAAGATGATGTTACGGAAATATTTTTGAGCGAAGTGGGGTTAATGTCACATGTTGACCACAAGAACATAGTGAAGTTTATAGTGTATTGTATCGAGACAACTCATCTTATCGTGCTAGAGTTCTGCCCTCGTGGAAGTTTATCTACCATTCTTAAACGTATCTGATTTTTAATGAAATTAAAACATGAGAAATTCACAATTTTAATTTGTTTCTGACTTCCTATTGGGAATACTGCAGGTTCAGATGATGCTTTTCAGTGGGCAGAGCGGTTCAAAGTTATGTACGGAGTAGCGGAGGGAATCGAATATTTACAGTTAAAATGTCCCCGCAAAATAATTCACAAGGATATTAAAACGGACAATATTTTTATTTCGGAGCAATTCGAAGCTAAGGTGAATTTTTAACTAATTCATTCACATCCATTAGAAGAATCATCAAATCCAAAATCTCAAAATTTTTGTTTACGAACCTATTAGTTAAATTTCAAGTATTTCCGCAACACATATAAATTACGCGTGTTTGACCAATTTTTTCAGATTGGTGACTTCGGACTCGCATTTTTGTCGTTTGAGGAGGAATCGTACCAAACAAATATTGAAGGGTCCTTCGGGTATGTTGGATAAATAATTTAATAAATTATATTGTTTTAATTTAATTAATTATTTTATTTAGTATTAATTAATTAATATACCTCACAATATAGGTACATGCCACCGGAGTATGCTTCCCAAGGAGCCGTTAGTTTGAAATATGACATTTATGGATATGGAGTTTTGTTACTGGAAATTCTTTCGGGGCGTCCAGCGATAAACGAAATAAATAAAACGAGCATAATTTCTTGGGTATGTTATGTTAAATTATGTATATTTATTTATTATTTATTTATTTATAAAATACACTTATTTACACAAATACACTCATTTCCAGGCAAAAGAACTATTTGTCAGCGGACATATAGATGGCATGGCTGATCCTTGCTTGAAAGGCAAGTACAACCGAGAGCAATTTCATCGAGTCGCTCGGATTGCTCTCAAGTGCGTCGAACACTTACCAGAAAGTCGTCCAAATATCACCGAGGTAAAAAAAAATCTCACAAATCATCATTTCCGTGTCCTTTATAAATTCTTTAAATATTTTAAAACAATATTTTGTAGATTTTAACGTTGCTAAATGGTGGCGAGGAAGATTCCTAGAAATTTAGAGAGGCAATGCTTTGTTTTAATTGGGAGAATACTATATGTTTTATTTTATTTTGAATTGAGAGGTATATTGTTTTGTTTCTGATTAGAATTTTTTTCCTGTTTTCTGTGGCTTGACGGATGTGTTTTTGTGTTGCTTTCTTCCAAGCCATCTGATATAATTTTCTGATGATGCATTTAAAACCGTTTGATTTGTGCACAATTATTGTTAAACCTGTGATTTGAGATTGTGTTTAGTCGGTTTGTTTTGTTTTATTTGGACTCGGTCTATGTGATATGTGTTTATTTTCTTTCGGTTCACGCTTTCTGATATGTGCACCATGTATTTGGGGTGTTCTTTTGAATAGTCTCGGTCTACGTGAGCTGTCCCTTCGGTGTTTGGTGGTGTATGGTTCATAGATGGAACCTATATAAATTGTTGTTTGCCACTTTTTCTTCTTCATTCTCCATTTTAGGTTTCGGCTATCATTCTCACCCTTTCTTCACTTTTGCTTTTATGTACTTCTTTCTTTAGATTTTCGGTTGTGTGATTTACATATGTAAGTTAGTCTTAGTTTTCGTAGATTTTTCTCATTTTTGCTGAGCATGTAAATTTTTTCTGTGTTCTTTGGGTTCCTTTTCGTATGTTCGTTGCTCGAAAGAGTTGCCTTTTCGGTTTAATGTCGTGTTTGGCAATTTATGAACACTAGCAACACATTTTTTGCTTCTTCCAAGTCTAGAGTTTTTTTTTCTTTTCGTGCTGCTGTTTTTGGGGGTTTTTGGTTGTATGGTTGTGCTTAGATTTGCAGTTGTTTGATTTAGTATTTGTTCTTAAAAGGATGTTCAGTTGGCCATGTATTCGAAAATTTATGAACACAAATCTTTTTTCCTAGATTGTATTGAGAGATTTAATTGATTTTGCTGCTGCATTTGTTCTTGAAAGGACACTCGATGAGTGATGCGTTTGGAAGTTTATGAACACAATATTTCATGTCGCTGAATTGACTATTTCAATCGGTTTCTTTCGATATTTTTCTCTGGGGACATTTCGGATTTGTGTTCATGAACAACAATGCCAGCCATGAAGAACCTTGGTGCTTTGTATATTTTCACATGAACGAACCTTATGTGACAATGTTATTTGCGATTTCCAAAAATTAAAGAAGAGCTTTTTCTCAAAAAAAAATTAAAGAAGAGCTTGAATAACTGTTTATTTCTTGATGACTACTATTACAAAAAAAAAAAAATTCAGGTTGCCAGTGATGCGTACACACAAAATTTCTGTTGTAATATGTGAAGTACCTTGATTGTTTAGGAAAGCTGGATCTTGAACAATCAAGGTATTTCGATTTTACAACATCAAAGGATCCGTATCAATTATGCAAGTTTCATACATATAATTCCACTGTACATCGAAGTAACCTTAATTCACGTATCACATGTACACTTTAATTCATATATTTCTATGGGAAAATATAGTTTGCCCCCCAAACTCACTTTTACATCCTTGATGAGCTCGATTGACACGGAATATCATCAATTACATGTACCAATTAAATTTTGACATGTCAATTACATGACACACCATGTTCATTTGACAATGTACCTTTGATATAATTATGTTAACTAAATTATCATAAGCAATTAAGAAATTAACTTAAATAATTAAATGTTAGTTGGGGTAATTAAGAAATTAACTTAAGTTTATATAGTTGCCCCCCAAAATATAATTATGTTCAATTGATAATGTACCTTTGGTATTAGGGTATTAGGGGTTAATGTCCATACATGATTGATTATTAAACAATTAACTTAAGTAATTAAATGTGATTACTATTTTCAGTAATTGATTTTACTAATCAATTTAAATGTGATTATTATCAATTAGCACACTTGATTTATCAATTTGAATTACTAATCAATCAAATTAGTAAAAGATTCAAAAATCACAACACTTGAATTTAATTAACAATTTATTAACGTTGATTATTACACTAATAATTAACTTCATGAATCAAAATTTAATTATTTAACATTTTTAATTTAATGTTTTACCAGAATAAATTAATTAACAACTTGACAGATTTAACAAAATTTAATTAATAATTGATTACTTATATTTTCTAGTAAATCCAAATTAATTAACTTCATTAATAATTGAAAATAATTTATTAATATTTTTCTAGTCAATCCAAATTACATCAATTATTTATATTTCAGTCAATCCCAATTACATCAACTTACTAACAATTTCATTACTTATTAATTACACATGTTCAGTTCATTACTTATTAATTACATGAATTATTAATTACACAGATTTGTACATCAATTTCATTACACATGTTCAATCAATTAATTACATAATCAATTATAGTATCAATTAATTACATAATCAATTATAGTATCAATTAATTACAAAATAAATTAAAACATCTACATTCAATAACTAATCTGTAAAAAAGGAAAAAAATTAGCATTATGTCACGATATAAGACGATCGTGAGGATTGACTGCAGAATTTTTAGTCAATTTGGGGATGAATTCACTCAATTTCAACACAATCGAGAAATTGAATTAAGGCTTGAAGTCTACAGAGGAGAACTTCAAGTAAGATCGTTATTACAACTCAAAATGAGGAATTATTACAACGATGCCTCCATTCTCTGAATGGGGCCTATTTATAGAAAATATCTAGAATGCAAACGCTACAGTGCTAACTACCTACACCCGGCACTCTATTGTTAATACACCCGGTGTATGGACCATACACGTTGCTAGCTTCATAGGAATCGTAAACCGGGTTTACGGTTCATCCCAATTAGCTTGCCCGGTATCTTTGCATATTTCAGCAAGAATATGCAAAGAGACCCTTGTGTTTATTTTATTCGCAAAAATGTAAGATATCTTACATTACTCCCCCCTCCAAAAAACCTTGCCTCAAGGTTTAAACTCTGGAAAGCGTCTGAGCAATGTATCGTACTCCTCCCAAGTAGCGTCTTCTGGTGGTAAATTGGACCATGAGACGAGAAGCTCGACTGCTGAGGCATTTCCCCTCTTTACCAAACGTCTGTCCAGAACCTTGTGAGGCTCAATTTTCAGAAGTTCTTCCGGCCCGACCAATGGTAATGTTGGTACGACCGTTTTTTTGGTACCAATTTTGCGCTTGAGTTGAGAGACGTGAAATACCGGATGGATCTGCGATCCTGCAGGCAGCTCCAATCGATACGCCACAATACCAATTTTCTCAATGATTTCGAATGGGCCAAAATATCGAGATCTGAGTTTCCCCCCTTTTTCCATCGCTAGCGAAGTCTGCCGGTACGGTTGGAGCTTTAAGAACACCATTGTACCCACATCAAAAGCTCGTTCTGTCCGGTTCTTATCGGCCTGAGTCTTCATTCGTTCTTGAGCTCGAAAGAGGTTTTCTTTGATCAATTGGAGTGCTGTATGTCTTGATTTGAGCCATTCGTCCAAGTCAGCCACTGACGCACTTGGAGGTGAACCCAATTCTGGTTGCGTCGGTGGGTATCCGTACAAAGCTTCGAATGGTGAAAGTTTCAGTGACGAATGGTACGAAGTATTGTACCAGAGTTCTGCTTGAGCCAACCAAGATGCCCATTTTTTTGGGCATGTACAACACATACCTCGCAAATAGCTTTCCAAGCACTGGTTGACGCGTTCGGTTTGCCCGTCTGACTGTGGGTGATACGACGTGCTTAAATTGAGTCGAGTGCCGTGAATCTGGAATATCTCTTTCCAGAATTTGCTCGTGAAAATTTTGTCTCGGTCGCTAATCAGAGAGTGAGACACACCATGGAGTCTACAAACCGAGTCGAAGAAGAGGCGAGCAACCGTAGATGCAGAAAATGGGTGAGTTAAAGTGAGGAAATGGGCGTATTTCGTCAGACGGTCCACGACGACGAGTATTACATCTTTGCCATTCGATTTAGGTAAGCCTTCGATGAAATCCAGGCTTACACTGGACCAAGGTTGAGTTGGAATTGCAAGAGGTTGGAGTAGTCCAGGTGGCGACAAGTGTTCGAGTTTGTTTCGTTGGCACAGATCGCATTGGTGGACATGGTCCATGAGTTCTTTTTTCATTCCTGTCCAGTAAAAGACGCGTTTTAATCTCTGATAGGACGCCAACATCCCGGAATGACCTCCACTGGGCGTATCATGGACCTCTTGTAATATTTTGTCCTTGAGAGATTGGTTGTTGCCAAGGTACAGTCGTCCTTTATACCTCAGTATTGTTGGTTAATTCTAACCTAGAGGGGGGTGAATAGGTAATCTTTACTTACAATTTTCGACTAAGGTATACCGATTCTAAATTATGCGGAAGCTTAATATGATTTAAATAAAAGAATGCAAATACCGAACGAGATGAACACACGATATTTATTACGGAGTTCGGTAGGTGGTTGCTTTGTAGCTTTAACTCACCCTTTACTTGCTTAATCGACCGATTCGATTATTGGCAAGTACCTACGTCTCCGGGAAGGCCTTGTGCCGTTTAGGCGTTCGATTGAATTCCAACTCACTCGTACAAGGTTGTGCCTAGATCGATTTACACGTTTTCTATCGATCTATAGCGGGCTTTACAATTCAAGAATTAGCCTATTACACGTTTCTAATACGCACTACAACGTGATCGGTCACGTGAGTTGGGAATCGTATAGAAGAGAGATTTCGAGAAGTAGATCTATGATCTAGAGGTTTGTCTCACACTTATCAAGATATTTGGAAGAAGATCAAAGCTAGTTCGTTCTCTCTTTTAGATGTGAAATGATTTTGCAAAAAAGGATTGGAGAGAGAAGGTGTAAGTTGTTCTATTTATATCATCCATAGAAACCACTTAACCTGTGTAAAAATTACATAGTTCGTTCGAACGTACTGTTTGGTTCGTTCGAACGAACTTGAATTTGAACTAGCCGTTTCAAAGGAATTTTCATAAACACTATGAGTTCGTTCGAACGAACAATTATGTTCGTTCGAACTAACCTGAATTTGTTCATGGTTCGTTCTATGAATTCAAGAACGAACCATGGATGTTCGTTCGAACGTACCGATTGGTTCGTTCCAACGAATATTTATTGTGTCTAGATTTGTTTATTTGTCTCACAACACCAGGTATCGATTCGTTCGAACGAAATTATTTGTTTTGTTCGAACGAACTTAGAGTGGTTCATGGTTCGTCCTTGAGGGGAACGAACCAAAATGGTTCGTTCGAACGAATATTTATTGTCTTTAGTTTTGTGAGTTTTCTCACCATGCCAGGTCTTGGTTCGTTCGAACGAACTATGTGTTAGTTCGAACGAACCATACTGGTATGGTGAGTTTCCTTGTTGATCATCGTTTTTCGAATTTATCTTTTGATCTTGATAAATATGAGATGTTCTTTGGAATACCTATGGTTTATTTTGATGATCCCAACTCACGGAAGGCTTCGACGTCTTGAATTCTTCAATGTCTTGACGCCTTTCTTTTCACATATGATATTCGTCTTGAATTCTTCAATCGTCTCTTTCGATCATCCTTGGTCCGTTGTACCTACTTCTCCTACAAGTTGGTCTTAACTGAAACCGTTAGTATTGACAGTGTTTTGACATAATCAAACCTTAGGATATTTGGATCAACAAACTCCCCCTTTTGATTAATTTCAAAACACTGTCGATTTGGAGAGTTTTGTCGGTTATCGAAAAACTTTCCGTACGATATCTTTTCTCCCCCTTTTTGAAATGATCGAAAGGGAGTGAATAGAAATAAAATGGAGAGCTCCCCCTAAATGCGAGCTCCCCCTAAAAATTTGAATTTTTCATTCGTAGGCTCGCAGATAGGAGGTATTTTAGCAAGAATTTAGTGACTTGTGGTTGGAGTTATGATTTTGAAGAATTATGATGAAAAGAATAGTTTTTTGAAAACACATAGAATTGAAAAATCACATTACTCATAATCATCAAACAGAAATACACCATTTGGTTTTCAAATAATTAACTCATGACATGAACTACAACACACAACACTTTCACAATACTCTAGAGAAATAGGGAAATAAAATTTTCGACTACATATCATGCAAACATAAACATGCATTCTACTACATGGTAAACAAAGTTTTGAATTTTGAAACTACGATTTTTAAGTGATCAAGAGAAATAGTTAAGGCACGAGGGATAGGTTTTAAAGATTCGGGCCGTCCGGATTATAGTTGGAGGGGTCATCGGGGGCGACATTCCACGGTTCATTTGGGTTGAACGATGGTGGTCCGTCCGGAGGAGGATTCCATGGTCCGAAGCGAGAGTCAAGGTGTGCGTAGAGATTTTCGAAAAGTTGGGTATTATGTGCTCTAGTTCTTGCATTATCCTCGTAGACTTGATCACGGACCCACACACTTTCCTCATGAAAGCGGGTTTGTACGACTTCTTCAATCATGCCACGCAGCTCATCCATGTTGAAACCCGGTGCATGTGGGGCATCGGTGGTTGGATTAGACGGTCCCGCACTTGGTGTGGCTCTTGTTTTGCGTTTACGCGGGGGAACCGGTGCATCATCGGGAGGTTGGGTCCACTCGGTAGGATTATTAGGAAGTTTGTGGCGATCCGAAGGTTCGTCCAACACCCAATTTTCGATGAGGGTAGGGTTTCTTCCACCTTGTGTTTGAGAGTAATCCAATTGACCGATTTTCTTATCGGAGTATCCAATTCGAGTTAGGTGTTCGGGAGATCCCAGGTTTGTAGGCTCGGTACGTCCGAGGTCCCATCGGTCGGTTGGAATGTCGATGTCCAATTGATCGCATGCTAAGGCGATGATGCTTCCATATGGAAGAGAGGAAACCTTGAGACGCATGATCGATTCCATGTGTTTGAGGATGAGAATAGGAATGTTGATGCGATCTTCATTTGCGTACCATAAGCGGTAGAGAAGGGTAATGTTTCGTTTGTCGAAATTGGCTTTGAGTTTAGAGACGGGAGTTAGAATATTATTACCAATTTGCCACACGAAACGAAGAGGTGCCGAGAGTTGAGTAGCCGAAGATACGAGATTGTCGTTGGTAACCACCTTCTCAATTCGAGCATAGGTGGTGTCGTGAACTTGGTCGGCACGACTAATATAGGTGTGTTCCCCGTCGTTCACTAACCCAAGCCATTGACATAGCGACTCCACATTGATAGTGATGGATTGTCCGAAAAGGTAGCTCTTGATTTCGTTATCGTCGTAGTTGAAAACGGCATTTGCGTAGAACAATTTCGTGACTACCTCATACGAAGTGCGATTGAGGGAGCACAACCCAGCAATTTGCCACCGATCTTCGATGGAATCAACAATATTGGATAGAATGGGAATGTTGGAAGGAAGTTGATAGTAATACCCGATGCTCACTGATTTCTTAGAGTATTTTTCGCGATAACTAACTCCGGCAGCGGCATCTCTGAACAGGTAGGTGTTGCCGGTGTCGTTGAAATCAAATCGAGGAGATGGTCCTTTTGCAGGCTTGGAAGCAACTTTCTTTCCCTTGCGGCTTGTCATTTGTGCGAGAATGGAGCTATTTGAGTGAGATTTTCGGATTTTCGGAGGGAGAGAGATATTGTGAGCAAGATGAGTGAATTTGTTGATTTTGGAGGGTTTTAAATAGAGAGGGTGTGAACTGAGGGTGCTCTCATGGAGTAGTGGAAGAGATAAGGTCGGTTTTGAGGAGTGAGAAGTGGAAGAGGTGGAAGTGGAGGTAACGGTTTCAAGATCATATGGGTTTTCCCGAGAGGTTCGTTCGAACGCACATGCATAGTTCGTTCGAACGAATGGGTGAAAGTTCAGTTTTCAGTATAGTTCGTTCGAACCAAGGTGGGTGATGGGTTCGAACGAATTGGTTATTCGTTACACATGGAGTCCGTTCGAACGAATGTTGACAGTTCGGTCGAACGAATGTGGAGCGTTCGGCCAACTGAGAGATGATTTCTTAGGTTTTGGCTTATATTTTAGTTCGTTCGAACGAACTATAAGTGCGTTCGAACGCACCGAATTCTGGTGATTTTTCTTATTTTCGAAAATATAAATTACAAACATGAATTTTTAGGACATGCATGTATATGTATATGTAACAATGCACCAAAACGTAGGTTTATGACCAAAAACAAAATAATTTCGGATATGTTAAGACTTGCTAAAATTTTCGACAATCGATGCTCCAATGATAGTAAATGACATAGTTTAACTTTTGAGATAGAGCATACCTAGTTTCAACCTTAAGACGGAGAACTGAGCGAAAGGTAGGGGTTTTGTGAATATGTCGGCGATTTGATCGAGTGTATCCACCTTTTCGAGTTTTACGTCTTCTTTTTCCACGTGGTCTCGGATGAAGTGATGACGGATGTCTATATGTTTTGTTCTCGAGTGGTGTACGGGATTTTTCGAGATGCATATTGCGCTATTATTGTCGCACAAGATGGGAATTTTTCGAAAATTCAGCCCGTAATCACCTAGAGTTTGGTTTAGCCATAGTAGTTGGGCACAACAACTTCCCGCCGCTACATATTCGGCCTCGGCCGTTGATAGGGCAATGGAATGTTGCTTTCGGCTTGACCACGAGACGAGTGACCCGCCTATGAATTGGCAAGTTCCACTCGTGCTTTTGCGGTCAACCCGAGATCCAGCAAAATCCGCATCCGTATACCCGATCAAGGTGAGATTCCCACTATGGCCATACCAAATCCCTAAGTCGATTGTTCCTTTGAGGTACCTGAAAATTCGTTTTACAGCGGTATAGTGTGATACCTTGGGATTTGCTTGGAAACGAGCGCATAGACATACGGCGAACATGATGTCGGGTCGACTTGCCGTGAGATACAACAAGCTTCCGATCATTCCTCGATATTCCGTTATGTCGAAAGCTTCGCCATCCTCATCTGCATCCAATTTGGACTCCTTGGCCATGGGTGTGTCACTGGTCTTCGTTTGGTCTAGCTCGAATCTTTTGAGAAGTTCGCGAGTATATTTGGATTGATTTACGAAGATTCCCTCGGATGATTGTTTGACTTGAAGTCCGAGGAAGAAAGTGAGTTCACCCATCATGCTCATGGCGAATTCACTATGCATGAGAATAGAAAAATCTTCGGCAAGTGCCGGGTCACTAGATCCAAAAATAATATCATCTACATAGATTTGAATAAGAAAAATAGAATCTCCCTTTTTACGTGTGAAGAGGGTGGTGTCGGTTTTGCCCCGCTCGAATCCATTGGAGAGGAGGAAGGTAGACAGACGTCCATACCACGCTCGAGGAGCTTGTTTTAACCCGTATAGAGCTTTTGAGAGTTTACACACGTGATTGGGGCATTTCGGATCTTTGAATCCCGGGGGTTGTTCGACGTACACTTCTTCCTCGATTTCTCCGTTTAGAAATGCACTCTTCACGTCCATTTGGTAAAGAGTGAACCCTTGGATGGCGGCGTAGGCCAAAAGAAGTCGAATGGATTCCAACCGAGCTACGGGGGCGAAAGTTTCTTCAAAGTCGATGCCCTCTTGTTGTTTGAATCCTTGAGCTACAAGTCGTGCTTTGTTTCGCACCACGTTTCCGTGCTCGTCTAATTTGTTTCGATAAATCCACCGAGTGCCGATGATGGATCTTGTCGTTGGCCGTGGTACTAAGGTCCATACTTTGTTTCGCTCGAATTGCTCTAACTCCTCTTGCATGGCCAATATCCAATCCTCATCGTTGTTGGCTTCTTTGAAGGATTTCGGTTCGATGTGAGAGAGATAGGCGCAATGTGCTACATAATTTTGGATTCGAGACCGAGTTCGAACTCCATCTCTTGGATCCCCTACAACATTGGAGAGGGGATGATCCGATACTTCTCGGAGGACTTCGGGAATTTGGTACTGAGTTTCGACTTCGCCTTCTTCTCGAACTTCCGGAGCACTTGCTTGATTTTCCACTTCATCGAGGGTGAGGTCTAGGAATCTATGCTCCAATGTCGGGGATATTTGAGGTATCTCCACATTTTCTTCTTCTTCTAGTGTACCTACATGTTGACTACCTTTCTCGGCTTCTTTGTTAGTTTCATCAAAATGTACATGAACAGACTCACATACTATCCGTGAGGATTTTATGTAAATCCTATATGCTTTACTGGTACTTGAATATCCTACAAAAATTCCTTCAATTGATTTTGGATCAAGTTTGTCTATATTATTCGACTCATTTAAAATGAAACTTTTGCATCCAAATATTTTCATGTACGAGACATTTGGATTTCGTCCGTACCATAACTCATAGGGCGTTTTCTTCAAAAATGGTCTTAGGCTAAGTCGATTAACGACATGACACGCGGTATTAACCGCTTCGGCCCAAAGATATTTTGGAGAAGGATGCTCATTGAGCATGGTACGAGCAAGTTCAATTAACGTGCGATTTTTGCGCTCAACTACACCGTTTTGTTGAGGTGTGCGAGGAGCCGAAAATTCACGTATATATCCCTTACTGTGACAATATTCATCAAACTTTGCATTTTTGAATTCACCTCCATTGTCGCTTCGAATAGTGACAATGGAAGTATTTCTCTCATTTTCGACAAATGTGCAAAATTTGATAAATATGTCACACGTTTCACTTTTATGAAGAAGGTAATATACCCAAGTAAAACGTGAATAATCATCGACAATTACAAACATATACCTTTTATTACCTAAGCTGGAGACACTCATAGGTCCGCAAAGATCGAGATGGATGAGTTGAAGAGGTCGCTTTGTCGTTACGATGTCCTTTGACTTGAAATTCGAGGATTTTGTGTGCTTACCCTTTTCACACGCGTCACATAGTCCTTCCAATTTTAATGTATGATAAGGTAACCCCCTAATGAGTTCCTTTTTGGATAACCTATTAATTGTCTCCATGCATATATGACCTAGTCTCCTATGCCATAGACGTGAGGTTGATTCCGAAACGGTGAGACAATGGACTCCCGGCACAAATGATTTGAAATCGAAGTAGTACAAATTATCATGTCGGGTTCCCTTGCACACCGAAATATTGTCTAATGTTCGATCAATTTTACACGAAGATTGGTCGAACTTTACACAATACCCGGCATCACACAATTGACTTATGCTAATTAGGTTATGTTTTAACCCTACAACTAGGTACACATTTTCTAAGGTCCAATTGGTGGTTCCTATAGAGCCGATACCGACAATTTTACCTTTTTGGTTTCCTCCGAATGTAACGTCTCCTCCTTTGAAAGGTTTGAGAGATTTGAACATTTCTCGGTTCCAAGTCATGTGTCTAGAACATCCACTGTCTAGACACCATTTCGATGACTTATTTGAGGAACTTAGGCACATCTATAAGAAATTCATATTAGTTGAATATTTATAACAAAAATTAATCTAATTATGAATTCTTATACTAATACTCCCCCTCAAGATTTGGCTTATGGTAGTAGATTTGAGGGAGTACGAAGTCACACATGACTTACTTCCTTGATGGTCCAACACCTTTTGAGGTGGAGGGACCCATCGTGTGTCTATCTTTACGCATCCACATGACATGAGAGTTATTTTTAGGATTGCGAAGATTGCAACTAGTGGAGATGTGCCCTAGTTTACAACAATAATTGCAAAATGCAATTGTAGGTTTGTTAAGAGTCTCGGAACTCTTGACGAAATGACTCGAGAGTTGGTTTGGGTAGTTGTTCTTTTGAATTTTCGGTTTGGTCGATTTTTCACAATAGTTTCTAGTTGAAAAATGTTTTTGTGTATTGGTGAAATGTTTGGGAGCCCATGTTTGATATGAAGCGTCGGTGTTTTGCTTCACCTCATAGAAATACCCATTTGGTCCCCGTTTGAACAAGCAATCGGTTCGTCCCACATTGGTACGTCTATAAGATGTAGTTTGTGTAAAATGATTATTTCTATTATTAGCCCTAACATTTTTAGGTTGTTCCATTTTACCACTTTTACCTTGATTATAGTCACGGTACATGATAGCATTTCCGTGACTATTGATTCTATTGTTCTCCCATTTTGATGTTTGATCTTTGGATTTGGAAGGACCGGATTTATGACCGATATCCTTCTTGAACCCTAGACCCGATTTGTCATTAGGTTTTTGTCCCTTTAATGACCCCTTTAAAACGTCATCCAACGAAGGAGAGCTAGATGCTTTGTTTGCACAAGCTTTCTTCAAGGATGTATTTTCAACTTTTAAATTTTGAAGTTCAACTTTTAGATGTGAAATATCGCCTTTTAGGGTTGGACATTCACATTTTGAAAAACATTTAAATTCATTGAGTTGTGCTTTATAAGACTCAACGGATAATTCTAAAGATACTACCTTAGCCTCGAGAGCCGCTATCGTGCTCTCGACCTTACCCTCACTTTGATGAGGAAATTCGACGTCTCTCAAAAGTGCGTCGAGAGATTCAAGTTCTAGGTCCGAATTTAGTTTAGATAAGGAACATGCATTTGAGGTTGGCTTAATAGACTTAATTATGGGTGTGAGATATACCTCATGACCTAGGTCATGTGTTGAGCTTGACGTAGAAGTGGGTGAAAGAACACTAGGAGAGTGAGGCGTGAGAGGTTCAGGTATTGACACTCTTTGAAGAAGCATGGCTTGAATTGCTTTCTCCACCACATCGTCCACCGAAGGAGTGATCGTCGCCATAAGTGCCAAGTTCGCGGTTTCTCGATCCGAGTTGCACTCCGACTCGGATGATGTACTTGAGGCATCCGACTCTCCCCATCTTCCTACATGAGCTTTATAAGCCTTTTTCTTTTTGAAATCTTTACCTTTATCCTTGTGTCGTTCTTGTCGATCTTTGTCGTCTTGTCGTCTTTCGCGTCGAGGTTCACGTCTTTCCCGATCTTTTCGCTCGTCATCCTTTTTGTTCCACGGAGCATGTTCGGGATGGAGAATCCAACATGTCTCGATTGTGTGTCCCTTCTTGTTGCACTCAAAGCAATATGGCTTCAAGTTTTGTCGCTTGCGGTTGTCGTTGAACCGTCTTTCATGAGTCCTAAACTCTCTAAATTTTCTTACCAAAAGAGCTATTTCGCTCTCATCATCGCTCGCCTCTACGGCGGGTAGAGCCACGGCCTTTGGGCGAGAGGTTGAAGCATTTTCTTGAGTGAGTTGCTTGAGTCGAGCTTCGAAGTTTCTGAAGTAACTTACCAATTCTTCGGGCGACATGTCTTGTGTAGCCATCATCGTCTCCAATGCCACTCGTAGAGTCTCCCAACTCATTGGCATTGCTCGAATCAATTTACCTACAACTCGAGAGTTTGTTAGGGACTCTCCAAGAGCGGTGAATCCGTTTTTGATATGATTCATACGAAGGTACATATCATCTACGGATTCGCCCTCGATCATTCGGAAACTATCAAATTGTTGTTCAAGTCCCATAAGATTGGTCTTTTTCATTTGATTGTTCCCTTCAAATCGATTTAGGAGAGCTCGCCACATTTGATGAGAGCTATCACATCCATCTACCAAAACGGAGAGTGATCCTACCATGTTGGTGAGAATTAAATTTTGGGCATAGATGTCGGAGGTTTGGTTATTCATTGAATCGGGTGATAGAAGTGTTTTCCCTTCGGCATCGGTAGTAGAGTTGATTATGAACCCATGTTCTACTATCGATTTTAGGCCTTGTATGGAAAACACATTCAACATGCATCGTTTCCAAACATTCCAATTTTTACCGTCCAATTCCTTGGGATAGGTAAGTTGCAATTTGGGAACGGTGGTATTGGCCATAATCGTATACAAGTTGTCAATTTTACTCAAAGAGACGGTTAGTATTTTGCTCTGATACCAATTGTTGGTTAATTCTAACCTAGAGGGGGGTGAATAGGTAATCTTTACTTACAATTTTCGACTAAGGTATACCGATTCTAAATTATGCGGAAGCTTAATATGATTTAAATAAAAGAATGCAAATACCGAACGAGATGAACACACGATATTTATTACGGAGTTCGGTAGGTGGTTGCTTTGTAGCTTTAACTCACCCTTTACTTGCTTAATCGACCGATTCGATTATTGGCAAGTACCTACGTCTCCGGGAAGGCCTTGTGCCGTTTAGGCGTTCGATTGAATTCCAACTCACTCGTACAAGGTTGTGCCTAGATCGATTTACACGTTTTCTATCGATCTATAGCGGGCTTTACAATTCAAGAATTAGCCTATTACACGTTTCTAATACGCACTACAACGTGATCGGTCACGTGAGTTGGGAATCGTATAGAAGAGAGATTTCGAGAAGTAGATCTATGATCTAGAGGTTTGTCTCACACTTATCAAGATATTTGGAAGAAGATCAAAGCTAGTTCGTTCTCTCTTTTAGATGTGAAATGATTTTGCAAAAAAGGATTGGAGAGAGAAGGTGTAAGTTGTTCTATTTATATCATCCATAGAAACCACTTAACCTGTGTAAAAATTACATAGTTCGTTCGAACGTACTGTTTGATTCGTTCGAACGAACTTGAATTTGAACTAGCCGTTTCAAAGGAATTTTCATAAACACTATGAGTTCGTTCGAACGAACAATTATGTTCGTTCGAACTAACCTGAATTTGTTCATGGTTCGTTCTATGAATTCAAGAACGAACCATGGATGTTCGTTCGAACGTACCGATTGGTTCGTTCCAACGAATATTTATTGTGTCTAGATTTGTTTATTTGTCTCACAACACCAGGTATCGATTCGTTCGAACGAAATTATTTGTTTTGTTCGAACGAACTTAGAGTGGTTCATGGTTCGTCCTTGAGGGGAACGAACCAAAATGGTTCGTTCGAACTAACATATAGGTTCGTTCGAACGAATATTTATTGTCTCTAGTTTTGTGAGTTTTCTCACCATGCCAGGTCTTGGTTCGTTCGAACGAACTATGTGTTAGTTCGAACGAACCATACTGGTATGGTGAGTTTCCTTGTTGATCATCGTTTTTCGAATTTATCTTTTGATCTTGATAAATATGAGATGTTCTTTGGAATACCTATGGTTTATTTTGATGATCCCAACTCACGGAAGGCTTCGACGTCTTGAATTCTTCAATGTCTTGACGCCTTTCTTTTCACATATGATATTCGTCTTGAATTCTTCAATCGTCTCTTTCGATCATCCTTGGTCCGTTGTACCTACTTCTCCTACAAGTTGGTCTTAACTGAAACCGTTAGTATTGACAGTGTTTTGACATAATCAAACCTTAGGATATTTGGATCAACAAGTATACCATTTGAATATGTATACTTGGGATACACAGAAGGCTGCAGTAGGATTTTCTCAATCAATCCTGCCACTTTCGGGTCTTCTTCGTAACTGAGGACTACCTCTTTGTACCATTCCGGAACGGATGTGCTGATGACATGGATTTCTCCTTCATCCATTGCCGAGAACGTGGGCCGTCGAGAGAGTGCATCTGCTACGACATTTTCAGTGCCTTTCTTGTATTGAATGGTGTAGTCAAGCCCGAGCAACTTCGTGATGCCTTTGTGTTGTAGCTGAGTATGTAATTTTCCAGTGAGTAAAAAACGGAGGCTCTCGTGGTCTGTTTTCAAGATGAATTTGTTACCCAACAAATAGTGGCGCCATTTGGTGGTCGCCATTAGAACCGCTAGCAACTCGCGTTTGTAAACAGAACGACCCAAATTTTTGGGTCCCAATGCTTGGCTCAGGAAAGCGATTGGTTGATTCTCTTGCATCAAAACGGCTCCAATGCCGCTACCACTAGCATCCGTCTCGATTACAAATGGCTTAGTAAAATCTGGAAGTTTGAGAACTGGTGTGGAGGACATGGCTCTCTTCAATTGCTCGAAGGCACATTGGGCATCGGAATTCCACCCAAAAGCATCTTTCTTGAGTAGGTTGGTTAATGGTTTGGCGATTAAACCATAATTTTTGACGAATTTCCGGTAATAACCCGTTAATCCGAGAAATCCACGCAATTGCTTGATTGATTTTGGCGCTGGCCAGTCCACCATAGCTCGAATTTTCTCCGGGTCTGTTGCGACTCCATTGCTCGAGACAATGTGCCCTAGGTAATCGATGTGAGATACAGCAAACGAACATTTCGTTAGTTTGGCATAAAGAGTGATATTTTTGAGAATTTCAAGTACCTGACGAAGGTGCAGCAAATGGGACGACATGTCTTTGCTGTAGACAAGAATGTCGTCGAAAAAGACGAGCACAAATTGGCGAAGAAAAGGCTTGAAGATCTTGTTCATCAATGCTTGAAAGGTTGCCGGTGCGTTCGTCAAGCCAAAAGGCATCACCATGAATTCAAAATGGCCGCAGTGGGTTCGAAACGCCGTTTTATAGACATCACCAGGCGCCATTCTAATCTGGTGGTAGCCAGAGCGTAAATCGAGTTTTGAAAACACCACAGATCCGTCCAACTCATCCAACAAATCATCGATTATGGGAATTGGAAATTTATCCTTCACCGTGACCTCATTTAATTGCCTATAGTCGATACAGAGTCGCCACGAGCCGTCTTTCTTGACGACTAAGATCGCTGGTGAGGCGAAGGGGCTTGTGCTATCGCGTATCACACCGGATTGGATCATCTCAGTGACGATTTTCTCAATTTCAGCTTTCTGACAATGCGCGTACCTGTACGGCCGCTGTTGAACTGGTTTCACTCCATTGATGAGCTCAATTTGATGGTCACAAGCACGTTGAGGAGGAAGAGACTTCGGTTCTTGGAAAACCGAGGAGTAATCAGAGAGGAGAGAATCTAATTCCCGGTTATGAGCAGTGATTCCGGAATCCGGTTCCACTTTATACATTTGGGCCATCCAACGGATCTGATTTTTTGAGATTAAGGCATTTAATTGAGGCCCTTGGATTAAATGGACAGAACCCTCTTCCTTAATGGAACTGGATCCATCCTTTAGCACCACCCGAGACCCGTTAAGCTTAAAAGAGACCTTTCGCGCTTCATAATCAAAACGAACCGGACCCACCATTTTCATCCAATCAACGCCCAAAACCATCTCGACTGAGCCGAGATCGAGTAAACGGAGGTCATACGTGTAGCTACGCCCCTCCATTTCCCACGATAAATTCGAACACACACTGTCGGTTACGATCTGAGTACCATTCGCCACTTACACGAGTAGGGGACTAATAACAGAGGTAGGAGCACCGATTAATTTGGCAAACTTAGGATCGAGGAAGGAATGCGAAGCGCCGCTATCGATTAATATGGACAACGGCTTATGTTTGCACCACCCTCTGATCTTAATCGTTTGGTTAGTGGGATTACTGTTGAGGTAAAAAATTGTCATTTCCATGGATTCCGCCATTGCCATTTTCTCCATTGGAGCTTCCATTTCCTCCTCCGACGAACTAGAGGATTCTGAGGAGTCCCTTGTTTTGTCCCCTTCTATCAGATGGATTGTATTTTTCTTCTTCCCAAGACAGTCATGTGTGGTGGTCCATTTTTCTTCACAGTGGTAACAACGACCCTCCCGCCTTCTCCTTTCTCGATCAGTTTCTCTTTTCTCATTATGTGCAGTGTTTGTAACAAATGCTTGTTTGGAAGAATAAGAGTGGGGTCGAGAAGAGGTTTTCGATCTGGACGTATCGTTGTCAGCCATCTCCTTTTGCAAGGCATTCTCGTAAGCTTCGTATAGGTCTCGTGGTCGTGTTATGATAACGTTGGAGCGTATATCGCGTTTTAAACCTGCCAGGAAACACTTGAGGAAAAATGACTCGTCGAGGATAGGATATTCTTTTAAGAGTCTGTGACGTAGTGTTTCGAAGCCCGATCTATACTCCTGGACCGATCCTTTCTGTTTCAGGTTGTGGAATTCACCAATTGAGCCCAGCAATAACTGATTTTCAAAACGCCTGAGTAAATCATTACTAAATTGCCTCCACGTAGGATCAGGGTATAAAATTTGCTGGCCTAAATGCCACTCCTCGGCCTCACCAGACAAGTAGAGGATCGCTACCTCCACTTGTTGCCAGGCTGGAACCGAGTATACGTTGAAGTAACTCTCACACTTCCTAATCCATGCCCTAGGATTTTCACCAGAGAAATAGGTCATCGAATATTTGGGTTTATGAACGAAATTACCTTGATCTTGGTGTTGATCTCGGTTGTTCCTTGGATGACGCCTAGATCTGTAAGAATCCTCCTCCTCAATTGTTTCAAATTGTCGAGAGTTCTTGTTTGGATCTGACGATTCCGGATTCATCTTCTTTTTGCCTTTGGATTGATTGATCTGTACCGGATCTGAACCATCACTATCAACCTGACCCGATTTGTTGAGGATCTGAGCAAACATGCTTCTGATCTCATCGAGTTGAGCCGTGTTGAATGCTTGATTGTCATCAATCTTACTATGAACTCGTTGCAAATCGATGTTGATCTGCTTGATTTTAGCCTGCTGCTCGAGAGAATCATTCACCAGCCTGTGGAGCGGATCCTCTTCGTTGCTGCCGGTTTGTTTCTTCGCCATGGATCTAGTGATCAGCTTGACTTGAGTTGGCTAGGATCGAACGAATCTGATACCAATTGTCACGATATAAGACGATCGTGAGGATTGACTGCAGAATTTGTAGTCAATTTGGGGATGAATTCACTCAATTTCAACACAATCGAGAAATTGAATTAAGGCTTGAAGTCTACAGAGGAGAACTTCAAGTAAGATCGTTATTACAACTCAAAATGAGGAATTATTACAACGATGCCTCCATTCTCTGAATGGGGCCTATTTATAGAAAATATCTAGAATGCAAACGCTACAGTGCTAACTACCTACACCCGGCACTCTATTGTTAATACACCCGGTGTATGGACCATACACGTTGCTAGCTTCATAGGAATCGTAAACCGGGTTTACGGTTCATCCCAATTAGCTTGCCCGGTATCTTTGCATATTTCAGCAAGAATATGCAAAGAGACCCTTGTGTTTATTTTATTCGCAAAAATGTAAGATATCTTACACATTAACTGAAAATGAAAAAATTGCAGAATATACCCTGGAAAAGAAAAAAATGCACAAAAGCCCCTGAATATTGAAAAATGCAAAAAAGCCCCTGAAATTGCAAAAAAAAAAAAAAACTTCCAATAAACACCAAAATCAGCAAAATCAGTCAAAAACTCGAGTTCTATTTTATTTACGCTAATCAGTCCAAAATCAGCATGAAACTCGAAACCCTAAAGATTAGGTTTTGGGATAAAGTCAAATCGAAAAAACACCATGAAATCGAAAAAAACACCATGAAAATACCAAGAAATCCCGTACAAACCGCAAAAATCAACTCCAAAAGTATCATCAAACTCGGAAAACACCAAGAAATACCTTACAAAATCTGGATCTAAAGATTTTCAAAATCTGGACCTAAAATAGTGTCGAAAATCGACAAAAAATACTTTCATGGCACTCAAATAAGGGCTCGGGCGAGAGAAGAGAGGAGAGAGCTTAGGTTTTGGGAAACGAGGGTGAGAGAAGAGAGAAGAGAAAAGAGAGAAGAGAGAAGGCGGCGGCTTGGGAAGAGAAATGAGAGGAGAGAGAGATTTGGTTTAGGTTTTGGAAGTTTAAATATGGGTTGGGTTGGTCAATCGGGCGGGTCTATCCGACCCGTCAATTGAGAAGGCAAAATCGGACCCTTATAAAAAAATCCAAAACCCGGCCCATCTAGTTGACCATCGAGGATGCTTTTTGTATTTTGAGGGGCTGCTTATATAACCTCTATTTCTATTGTGCTTATGATGTGTGAGATAATTCAATGTATAAAGACTTTACTGTTATGAATATTTTGTATGTCATGTTTATCAACTTTAATTCATATAATAATTCCAATATACATTGAAATATAATTCATATATTCCTATCACGTATATCATGTACAAAATGATTGATTGAATAAATAATTTCCGGTTATGAACATTTTTTATATGAATCCATTCCATCCCATGTGCGCCAATTAAATTTGCATGTCCAATTTATTTAAAATTGTCTCGATGATATTAAATTTGTTTAAATATTGATGAGTACATACAACACGTCATGCAGAGTATTGCGTGACTGAAAAAAAAAAGCATTCAACCTACCTGTAGAAATTTGTTTAAATTTTCATGAGGATATACGTAATTAAAAGTAGCGAACAAATATCAAGCGCTGCTCCTGTTTATGGTACCCAAAAAGAAAATTATTTTAATACTCATATGTTAGTCCATGACTGAAAAAAAAAAATACCTTGACATGTGATTTGGCATAAATCTTGATAAATACTTGCAATACATGTAACGAAAACCAAGGATCAAGCCTCATGTTCTGCTGATATTTACGGGACACCCAAAAAAAAAAAAAAAAACAGCTACAAAAGTACTCATTATTTTGTTCATGACTACAAAAAAAAGAGAATTAAATTAACATGTACAAATTATCATGGTATTATTTTGCTTCAATTCTGATGAATACATACGGCACACGCACATAGAAAGTAGTCAACATGTCTTGTTGTTGTTTATGGTACAAAAAAAAAAACAAGCAGTTAAATACTCATTTTTTTTGTGAAAAGGATTTCAATACTCATTGATTTGTTTATGACTAACAAAAAAAATACTTATGATTTTTTGTGATGTATAAAAAAAAAATTAATTGTGTTGCAATATGTGAAGTATCTTGATTAGCCGGATCTTCAATAATCAAGGTATTTCTATCTTACAATATCAAAGGATCCATATATACAGTATAAATCTTGAATACTCTTGATTTTTCTTCTTTGGTTTGTCATCTCCATTGGTTCAATTTTATGGTTAATTTCTTAATTAACTGAACTGATATCTTAATTAACTTACTTGATGAAAACTATTTATTTTAGATGATTTCATTAATTGAACATATGTGACTGAATGGATTGCCTTCTCCATCAGTTCAATTTTATGGTTCTTTACATGTTGCAAATTTCTTAATTAACTTAACTGATATCTTAATTAACTTAACTGATGAAAATTATTTATTTTAGATGATTTCATTAATTGAACAGATGTGACTGAATGGATTGCCTTCTCCACCTGTTCAATTTTATGGTTTTTTACATGTTACAAATTTCTTAATTAACTGAACTGATATCTTAATTAACTTAATTGATGAAAATTATTTATTTTAGATGATTTCATTAATTGAACAGATGTGACTGAATGGATTGCCTTCTCCACCTGTTCAATTTTATGGTTTTTTACATGTTACAAATTTCTTAATTAACTGAACTGATATCTTAATTAACTGAACTGATGAAAACTAATTATTTTAGATGATTTCATTAATTGAACATATGTGATTGAATGGTTTGCCTTCTCCATCTGTTCAATTTTGTGGTTCTTTACATGTTACAAATGTCTTAATTAACTGAACTGATATCTTAATTAACTTAACTGATGGAAACTATTTATTTTAGTTGATTTCATAAATTCAACAGATGTGACTGAATGGATTGCCTTCTCCATCTGTTCAATTTTATGGTTTTCTACATATTACAAATTTCTTAATTAACTGAAATGATATCTTAATTAACTTAACTGATGAAAACTATTTATTTTATATGATTTAATTAATTGAACATATGTGACTGAATGGATTGCCTTCTCCACCTGTTCAATTTTTTGGTTCTTTGCATGTTACAAATTTCTTAATTAACTGAATTGATATCTTAATTAACTCAACCGATGAAAAATATTTATTTTAGATGATTTCATTAATTGAACATATGTGACTGAATGGTTTGCCTTCTCCATCTGTTCAATTTTCTGGTTCTTTACATGTTACAAATTTCTTAATTAACTGAATTGATATCTTAATTAACTTAACTGATGAAAACTATTTACGCGCATGTATAAATTTCATGGATTGTATATTTATCTACGGGCAAAATTTCATTATTTTGATAAATTTTAATGTTCAAAAAACAAGTCAAGTTTTTGGTAGTTATTTATCTCTGATATTTCTTCTTTTACAAAATGGGAAAAAAAAAATCATGTGTCTTCACTGATAATGTGCGTAAAAAAGTAAATCGTATTATAATTTGTGAAATAACTTCATTGTTGAAGAAAGCCAGATCTTCAACAATGAAGTCAATTCCATCTTATTATAATATAGGATCTGTACTAAGAAGCGAAATATATTTGTGCAATTCTGCTTTGTTTGCAATGTATTTCTGTTTCATTCATGACTAAGTCATCACACTGATTATTCAAAAGCAAGGTATAAGATTTAATAGCTATGAAGTGCCATTAAAAAAAAATAGCTATGAAGTTAATGAATACGTATATAAAATTCTATGTGTCTTCATGGCAACAAGGAAATCATGTAATTTGTCTCCTTTTACTTTCTACTGTCTATTTACAATGAAAGGTCATGTAGTTCTGTTCCATGGAAGTCAAAAAGTAATGAGCGCGTATAATATCATCTTTCTTTAGATCTAATCCAACGTCAATAAATATATAAACAACGACTGTAAATACGTGTAATTGTACTCTATTATGCATACCAAAAAAGTTCATTCGATTGTGTCTCTGATGTATGAAAAAAATAATTTTATTGTGAAATGTGAAATATCTTCATTATTCAAGAAAGCCGAATCTTGAATAATTAAGATATTCCAATTTTACAATATGAAAGATTCCAATTATACTGATGAATGAATGTATAAGTAATTATTACATGACAAGAACACAATTGATCTCAGTTCATGCCATGTTCCAACTTGATGAATACAAAAGGTTTCTTCACATAAACAATCTTCATGTCGTAATATTTTTTTTGATATATGTTATTTGTGATCTTAATATCGCACAAAATATGACTCCCATATTCACTCATTCATAATTACATAAAACAATATATTTTTTTCTCAATGAAAAAGAAGTTACAACTTAGAACACAATTCATCGCAGTTCATGCCATGTTCCAACTTGATGAATACATAATGTTTCTTCACATAAACAATGTTCATGTCGTAATATTATTTTTGACATATGTTATTTGTGATCTCAATATCGCACAAAATATGACTCCCATATTCACTTATTCATAATTACATAAAACATTATCTTTTTTTTCTCAATGAAAAAGAAGTTATAACTTATCGCCAGTGATGTATAAAAAAAAATTATTGCATTGTAATGTGTCAAATATTTTTATTGTTGCATTACAAGTTGAACAATTCGATGCTCATTTTTTTAGTTATAATACCATTCAAATTGTAAAACAACTGACAAATTAGTTTTTCCTTTCGATCGAATTAACTATTAATTAGCGTCTTTTGCCCTTCTTACTAAAACACTAATTGGCATATTTATTTCCTCTTCAAAATACATAATAATTGAAAAGGTTCCATTTTTTTCATTTTTCATTGCAGTAGTCTTCCAATGCAAGATACTACATTAAATAGGAGATACATACCATCTGTGCTCAAACCAATGTTGTAGATGACGGGATACGGGACGGAACGGTCCGGCACCGTTTTAGTGTACTAACCGTAAAACGGTCGTAAAACGGTAAAAAAACGGTAAAAAACGGTCACCTAAAACGGTAATATTTTAATTAAAATATGAAGATAAAACAAAAAATATATATTAAAAAATATTTTTTTAATAGTCAAATAAAATATAACTAAATGTCCAAAATAAAAAAATAACATATCTTTGTTCGCATTTGTACTCTCACTCGTATTAGTAGTACCACTTTGTGTATTAGACGCCATCAAGTTACTAGCATTGGAAGCCATTGAGCAATCCTAAAATTAGAAATTGAATTAAATAAGAAATAAATTAAACAATAATTGAATCAAAGTTGAATTTGAAATTCATAAATTAAACCAAAATTGAGTCAGAATTGAATTTCAAAAAAAAAAAAATGAACTGAATTAAATAAAAATCAAATCAAATCGAATTAAATCAAATTCAAATTCAAAACATATCAGAATTGAATTAAATCACAAAGTTTATGTCGAGACAAAGAATTTAATTAAATCATGAAGGAAACCCAACTAACCAGAAGAAAACCCTGTCGCAAGGGAGAGAATTGAATTAAATCACCATAGAAATTTCTGTCGCGAGAGAAAATAACTTACCAGAACAAAACCCTGCCGCCACTTGCCAGAAGAAAAGACCGTCGCCGTAGTTTTGCACAGGAGAGAGCTGAGAGAGAAGAAACCTTGTCGCCAGAGAGAGAGAAGAAACCTTGCCGCCAGAAGTAAAACACGAGATGGAGTTCAAGGAGGAGGCTGCTAGAGAATAGAGAGAGAAGCAAAGTATTGGGCTGGAAAAAAAAGGCCTAAAAAAAATATAAAAAATCAAAAGCCCAATCATTTTTGTTGTAAAAAACGACCGAAAAACGAACCGAAAAACGTTTTTGGCTGAAAAAAACGGTCAAACACGTTAAAAAAATGGTTGACCGTTTTTCTCCCCCGTCTTGCAAAAAACGGTACGGTTTTTCACCGTAACACCGTTTTTTCACCGTTTTTCACCGTAAAACGCCGTTTTTTACAACATTGGCTCAAACGCAAAAGAAGTAAAAACAATGCATCTTTATCTAATGCAGCTTCGTCTTACTCAGCTACCTCTCAGAGTACATTTTTCTACTTCTTTCCTCTTATTTATTGGAGTGATGATACTCATCCCCCTTACAATCCCCCTAGATGTTTGATGTGTTGGCATGTCATTAAATGCTGTAGCGAATCATTATTTTTTTTTTTTTTTTGAATCATCCTATATAGGATGAGAGGGGATTAAATATTTATTGTTTCACACATCATTAATGCATTTGTTGTTTTATTGGGTTTGTTCACCACCATCCATGATTAATTAAATCTAAACTTACAAATTTGAAAATAAATTATTATACTCGATTAATTGATCTTGTTACATGTGTTAAACATGTGTATATAATCCATTTACACTGTTTAACACGTGTTAAATCCATCATTTCACACATCATCATTACATTTAATATTTTAAATAACATTGTTTACCACCACCAACATTGAATTAACTCTAACTTTTTAAATATGAAAACTAAATCATTTGAGGTCGAATTAATCCATCGTTTAACATATGTTAAAATGATGGCACACATATTTTAAAAAAAAATAGATGAGCAAATAATTAATGCAATTAACTTGTATGTAGTAAATATTTTCAGGATGCTAGATTTACCACATGGTAAAAAATATTATACAAAAGATGAATTTAATTTTATTGTTTACCATGCATTAATTTGGATTTAGCCTTAAATTCAATCAATTAAATTATTGCCAACACATCAAGTATTGTGAGGGAATGTAAAGGGGACAAATATATTTTTTCTTTTTATTGCACGTGCTTTTTACTTGCTCAATTTTATTTCTAATAGTACTCATGTTATATACCTTTGTCTATATTTTTTAACGGATCATAATGAAATACAACCATTTGATGTTGGCACACTTGACTACTCATGTGAATATTGTTCTGCAAATTTCTGGTATCATGAAAGATATAAAAACACCTCAACCACACGAACACCCAAATATAATTTGTGTTGCCGAGAAGCACTCAGTTAGCTGCACTATTAAAACGATCTTCCGCGAATAACACATCAGACATCACAAATGACTAGCATCATTTTAAAGAAAATATTCGTATGTACAATTCGATGTTTGCTTTTACATCAATGTGAGTCAAAATAGATGAAAAAATAAACGATGGTCATGGTCCTTATGTATTCAAAGTATCTGGTCAAAGTTGCCATAGAATGGGTAGCCTGGTACCTGAAGAAGGAACCAAACCAATGTATGCACAACTTTATATTTATGATGCATCAAATGAAGTACAAAATCGGATATATGCTCTTGGACTGGAAAATACATCTGCTAGATCACACATAGTACATGCACTAATAGATATGTTAAATGAACACAACGTAATAGTTCGTGCGTTCCTGACATACCAAGAACGTTTTTCCGAAGAAAATGTGCCTGACTTAAAAATATGTTTACTTAACGAACGTTCTGCTAAATCATCAAGATATTCGCTCCCTTCGGCAAGTGAAATCATTGGATTAGTTGTTGGAGACATTACGGCTGAACAACGATATCGCGACATAATCGTTGAACATCGTGACCAAGGCTTACAACGTGTGAAATCAAGTCACCCATCTTTCATGGCTTTGCAATATCCACTGTTATTTCCATATGGAGAAGACGGATATCATAATCGAATTAAATACATAGAAAATTCTCCAGGACAACAAAAAATCAAACGAAAAAATATAACAATGAGTGAATACTATTCGTACAGACTACACAAAAAAAATGAAACTAACACAATTTTTCAGACTGGTCGATTGTTACAACCATATATCGTTGACGCTTACCTCTGTATCGAACAAGAAAGATTATCATTCTTAGACATAACCAAACAAAATTGCGATCTGATACATATACAAATATCAAAAATGCTGTCATGGAAGGTGACATGTTAGGACGTACCATTGGCAAACGAATTTTGTGACCCGCATCATACATTGGCAGTCCGCGTTATATGTTTCAAAACTACCATGACGCAATCGCTATTTGTAAACACTATGGACCACCTGACTTATTCGTCACCTTTACATGTAACCCGCAATGGCATGAATTCAAAAGAATACTAAATTACAATCTTAACAGATTGAAACAAAACCGAAGAAAAGAGAGAGAGAGAGAGAGAGAGAGAGAGAGAGAGAGAGAGAGAGAGAGAGAGAGAGAGAGAGAGAAGTAAGGATCTTAGCTTTTTCACGCAGGATCTGTAATTCCGGTTAGTAAGCTAGCAATTCTAATAATAGATCTTCTGCAGCATCATCAACATCTAAAGTTTGAATACCCCTGAGACCTTTGAACGGGCTAAAGAGATGGAGGCGTTCTGTGGAAGAGAGAACAACGAGAGAGCAGCTGGACCGGAAAGAGAGGCGGATGGTCCGGGATTTGGAATTTGGACATGCAAAGGATTGAGAATTCTAACTATGTGAAGATGAGGAGGCTCCAGATTTCAATTAAGGACTCAGAACGAAGCTGGATTTCAAATTCAGAATTTTTTATCACAGTTTATGTTAGGATTTTTTTTTTTTTTTTTTTTTTTTAAAAAGCCCAACCTTTTCTCGATATTGTAAAAAACCCCTGAGATACTCCGAAAAAGCCCAAAAAAAAAAAAAAAAAACTCTCCTAGAGGTGTTAAACTTAATATTCCGGGCAGTTTGTTCTTTCAGGAAATCTCAGCCATCCGTTAAGATTGGACGAATTTTATTTAAGACATGTTATTTTTGCAACTAGTATTTTTGCATCTAGAACAATCATTTATCATTTTTAAAAAAATTCCAAAGTTTGCATTGGTATTATTTGTCAACCATTTTGCCATTTGTAACTATTTTGATCTGGAAGCAACCAGATTATGCTAATTTTAGTTAAATGTAGTTTTTGTATTCCTATTTTAATAGTGGAGAAACCAAAAGATGTTTGACGACCAACAATCATATATCCTAAATATAGTATCTCAGTTCTATATAAATATATTCAATAGTTGAATCATTTCTCATTCTCATTCGCTTTGTCGTGCTTGTTTTTTCTAAAATAACGAGTAAAGAATAATTAAGAATTCTCATTCGCTTTGTTGTCTTCGTTTCTACGAGTAAAGAATAATCGAGATTTTCTCCAAAAAAAGAAAATTCTCCAGAAAAAAGAGAATAATTGAGAACTGTCATTCGCTTTGTTGTGCTTGTTTCTACGAGTAAAGAATAATCGAGATTTTCTCCAAAAAAAAAGAGAATTCTCCAGAAAAAAAAAGAGAATAATTGAGAACTGTTATTCGCTTTGTTGTGCTTGTTTCTACGAGTAAAGAATAATCGAGATTTTCTCCAAAAAAAAGAAAATTCTCCAGAAAAAAAGAGAGAGAATAATTGAGAACTGTCATTCGCTTTGTTGTGCTTGTTTCTACGAGTAAAGAATATTCGAGATTTTCTCCAAAAAAAAGAAAATTCTCCAGAAAGAAAAAGAAGAGAATAATTGAGAACTGTCATTCGCTTTGTTGTGCTTGTTTCTACGAGTAAAGAATAACTGTGAATTCTCATTTGCTTTGTTGTGCTTGTTTATACGAGTAAATAATAATTGAGAAAAATAGTAATAGAACAAATTGTTAGAAAAATAATATTTTAAAATATTGTTTTGCTAAAAAAAAAGAAATAAAAAGAATATATTGTTTTGCTTATTTCTATGTATCTGATATTTCCATTATTCTTTTTGTTCCACCTTATTGAAGTGTCAATGGAGCATTACAAATGGATACAAAGTCTACTCTCATTTCAATATATGAATAAAAAAAAATGCGCTCGTCCGATCACGGACGAAAGAGAAAACCCAGAACTCGAAAATCTCATTTCTCCTATAGACACATTACCCGAGTATTTATTAGTTGACATCATTGCCATGCTACCCGTTGCTGATAGAATTCGAGCTCGATCTGTTTCTAAGGTTTGGCAAAAACAATTGATCTTGAGTACAAATCATGTTTATAATGTGAATCGTAATCCTCAACAATATCTTTGGTACTATATGTTTAAACTGTTCGAAGAAAAATTCGTTGGATGCGCCTACGACTCTGATGCACAATCCTGGCACAAATATGATTTTCCATTCTTCGAGAGTCAGGCTCTTGTTCGCCGCCCCGAAGCTCCTTTCTTCTATGCGGACATGTGTTCATTTTCGTCGTCAAATGGATTAGTTTGTATAACGGAAATATTTAATAATTATATTTTCGTTTGTAACCCGATATTGAATTGCTGGAGGGTGTTGCCAGAGGTCCCAACTGCTATGGGCCAGATTCGTTCTGCAGTTGCATTGTCATTAGATATTTCGTCTAGTACGATGTACATAGCTGTTATTAAAAGCAGTTACAATAAGGAAATGATCCATAAACGGGTCACGAGCATCGAATTATATGATTCGAAGACAAATTGTTGGAAAAATTTGTATGATGGTGTTATGCTTGGAGTACATAGAGGTTTGCAAGCAGTGATATGCAATGATTACTTATATTATCTGGTTTGCGCCAATGAACCTATTACTATCGATGATCCGTCTCATTTTGTGTTGCCATATCATTTGTCAAGTCCAAGGTTTGAACATCCTCTCACGGATTTGGCAATTCCGATACCATGTTTTTTGTGCACCGCCAACATATTGAATTTACGTGACAAATTGTTCTTGGTAGGAGGAATAGGAATGTGTGAAATAATGGAAGGGTTCGGCATCTGGGAATTGTGCGGGAAAGAATGGAAGCAAGTTTCAAGGATGCCACATGAAATCCAGAAGAAGTTCAAGTTCGGAGATATTACAGGCAACGGATCTGGTGATTTTGTTTATGTACAATCGCTTAGGCAAACGGACCTGGCAATATTCGACGTCCGTCGAAAAACTTGGAATTTGGTAAACAAGGCTCCGCTTCCATGTCCTATGTTTTATAGCAAACTCTATAAAGGATTTTGCTTCGAACCGAGATTGGATATCCATCTATGAATGCAAAAGAGTTTTAGGGCTTGTTTGGAATCTTTGGATTTGCAAGTAATTGGATATCCAAGGGTTGTTGGTGAGCTTTGTTTTCAGTCTCTTCTCCATAATATAGATCATTCACTTAGGTTATGCGAAGTTGAACTATTTGTGCTTATAAGGTGATAAAATTTATCTTTAGAAAGCCTTTGACACCGTATCGTGGGATTATCTACTATATAGTTTGAAAGACAAAGAATTTGATGACAAATTGATCAATTGGATATCAACATTCTTCGTTCATCTAGTTGGACAATCCTTACAAATGGTATACAAGGCAAGTACTTGAAACACAAAAAAGAAGTTAGACAGGGAAATTTCCTTTCTCCACTACTTTCCAATTCTAGCAGTCGATGGCCTACTATATATTTTGATGTTTTTTTGTATGAATTTTGCTTCATTAGTGCTTTGAAAATAATGATTATTTCCAGGTATTTGATACTAAATAGCATACAATAACAAAAAATATAGTAAACTCGTTAGCTAGGATCTTTATATATCAATTTGTTTTTATTGTTTTGTTTCCTTATGGTTTAATAGCAAAGTATATTCTCATTTCCCAGAGTGTATAAGTGAAATTAAAGTTCAGTTCATTTATTTCTTATATAAATACATAAAATTAAATATATATTAATAAACATTAATTTCGATACAAAGTATATTCTCATTTCAATGTAGGAAATAAAAAGCATATTCTCGCCCGATCATCGAAGAAAGAGAAAATGCTGAAATGGAAAATATCATTTCTCTTATATATCTGATACCTGAGATTTGTTAGTCAACATCATTGCCTTACTCCCCTTTGCTGATCAGTATCGGAATCCTCAACAATATCTTTGGTATATTATGTTTAAAATGTTTGATATAAATCTCATTGGATGCGCCTATAGCTCTAATACATAATTCTGGCACAAATATAATTTTCCATATCTTAAATCCGAGGATTAATCAGTTTCCTCTAACATTTTAACGAGACTCGGAATAAAATGTAATCAATCATATTCGAGAGCAGATATATATTTTTTCCTTATTATGCTTACAAATAAAATCAGTCATGTGAGAGTCAAATACGCTTTCATAAGTTGAAATGATCCAAAGAATACAAAACGTGTGACGAAGCCAGGCGATAACGACTTAAATCAGTCATGTGAGAGTTAAATAAGCTTTTATAGGTTAAAATGATCCAAAGAATGCAAAACGTGTGACGAAGACACACAATAACAACTTAAATCAGTCATGTGAGAGTAGAATACGCTTTTATAGGTTAAAATGATCCAAAGAATGCAAATCTGTGACGAAATCACACAATAACAACTTAAATCAGTCATGTGATAGTCAAATACGCTTTTATAGGTTAAAACGATCCAAACAATGCAAAACGTATGACGAAGTCACACAATAACAACTTAATTCAGTCATGTGAGAATTAAATTAAATATGCTTTTAAAAACGATACAAATGATGCAAAACGCGTGATGAAGTCACACAATAACAACATAAATCAGTTGGATCATTCATTGTATGCCTTATTTATCAATGTCTTTATTTTGCACTCGTATCCATGTCTTTTTATTAAATCACATCGTCTTATTAATCTTTTCCATATTACTTCACCACGTATATTAATTTTATATTTGATCTTATAATACAATATGTGTGTGTTTAGTCTGAAATGTTAGATGTTATCACGTAAACTTTTCACTTGTTGTTTTGATAAATTTTATCAATGTAGTATTTATATTAATCGATATACAAAACATTTTCTTTTCAAAATTATGATATTTTTATCAAAATAATTAAAATATCTATAGATATATTATTTTACGGATTGAATGTGTTTTCTATAGACATATATTTTAAAATATATTATTAACATTTACCAAGGATACAATAAAATATAGTATATGGAAAGAGGTGGCATTTTTGGAGTATTCGGTATTTCAGAAGCCAAATAAGCTATTTTGATAGTTTTTGTGCCAGTTTTATAATTTTCATTAAGAAATTGTAATTTTTTGTCATCTTCCTGATAAATTGCATCCCATGCATATACTTGTAAATCATCAACTCTATATTTTTCGTATTATACTCGTGAGAGGATTTTTAATAAAGTTATTAATTAATACGATATTTTTTTTTCTTTTTGTAAGTTGTTTGTAAGATAATTATTATTAGGCTCTTTTGAATTAACATTTCATAAAATTATCTTTTGTTTGTATTTGAAGTTAAATTATTATCTTATAGTACAACTAAATTTAAAATACTGCAACGAAGTTCGGTAAATTAGTTAATTCAGATTAACAAAGATGGGGATTATAAAATTGAGTAATTATCTTCTGTTTGTATTTATATATTGCTGGTTATATAAATGTCGTTGTGTTTACTTTACCTCTCTAATTTCTCCATTTGCGAGCGTAGTTCAACCCTTTGTCAAGGTTTCAGAGGAGTATATACAAGAAAGATAATCTTATATATATTTCATGAAAAAAGATTTAAGATATCATCATTATACCTTCGATCTAAAAGTTTATTGATATTGATAACACTTGGTGGTCATCATTTTTGAAAGTTTTCTTCAAAGTCTGCATGAATAAATATTTAAAATATATCAATTCTGATTATATAAACTAGGTATCAAGTGATAAAAAAATAAACAACGATATAAAACATTTCAACACCTAGAGAATATGGTGGAAAAAATGAGAAGAAAAAAAATGAGAGGAGTATAGGGGTTTATTTGGAGGGCATATATGGCGCCATCAGATTTCAACGAAAAAATTCTCTTTCTTGATTAACCCACTTAACTAAAGATGAAGAACGTGTTCAAGATGGTGTCGAGTCGTGTGGGAATGGGACGCACGCGTTTTCGGAGTGAGAGCACGATGGAAAGCACGACGGTGTCGAGACATGTGACGTGTGACACACAAGAGACGACCGGAGTGGATAAAAAGAAGGAAGAATAAACGCGACAACCATTCGTCCATCATCAATTTGGTACGGTATGTTCGTATATTTCTTCTTCCATGATTCGCACGTTCGGAATCGATGACGGGATCCTCGAAATTAGGAAAAAGCTCTGCGTTCCTCATTCGCTGCACGGGACGCGGGGTTGTAGATTTCCCAACAAATACTAGATGTTACCTCTGTCGATTGCAGTGTGAATCAGTGGAACATCTGATTGAGGAATGTGATTTTGTGCGTCTCCATTGGCAAATGATCTGTTCCGAATTTTCATATATGGATCTCAAGTCGTCAGTGGTAGAGATGCTGAATGACCTAACTATAAAAAATTCAAAAAAAATTTGAATCAGTTTTTTGCAATGTTCTTCTTTTGCTTTTGGAAAGAAATGTCGTAGAGCCTTTACCGAGAGTAAGAAAGAAGGTTCGCCTCTAATTGAGGAATTTCTGGAGGAATGGAGAAGATTGAGCAGGAGAAATGAAGAAGATGGCGAAGTTCATGGAGATTGAGCAGAAAAAATTCGATTAACCATGTCACAAGAAAGATTAAATGGATTAGGTATATTATCAATTGAAAATGATTTCGCGCAAGAATTAGATTATGCAAATTTAATTGATATATTTGCCTCCAAAAATGCGAGAAGAGCGATATTTAAATGAATACGTTAGTTATGTGTTTTGTAATATTTTGAACTCACTTTATTATTATGTATTTATTTTTATATTAATAAAATATTTTTTATTTTTAAATGATATTATTTCGTAATTTCGAATTATCGTAACATCATGTCACAGATCTTCGAAAATTCAGGAAAGTGAGAGAAATATGAGTCGATGTGGCACTTGAATGGTAAGAGGGAAAATGCTCCAGTGAAAAAGATAAGGGTGGGGAGATATGTTTCACAAAGATAGAAGAATGAAAATGCCTTATGCGCTGAAATGTTTTTTGGGTTTTAAAAATCTATTTTTTATTGTGTGTATAGTTTGTTATATTATTTTTCGAATGAACATGGCTTGTGCCTTGATTGTATTTGTTTTTGTTGAGTGAGATTTATTTATTTTCTGATGAGAACCTTTGATCTCTTCCAAATCTACTAAAAAAAAGAATATCAAATTTTTTAATATATTTTATGTCAAAATATCAGTGTTTTAAATAGCGGCGCTGTAGCGCCGCTATAGCACGCTATAGCGGGTTTTGGGAGGCAAACGCTGCATCGCTTCGGAATATAGCACTGTAGCGTTTTGTTCCGCTGCAACGATATAGCGGACCGCTATAGCGTTGAAGCGTTCAATTATAGCGTCCGTAGCGGCGCTATAGCGTGATGATGATGATTATTATTATTGTTGTTGTTGTTGTTGTTGTTATTAAATAATAATCACTATTATCATTACACAATAATATTAATTGTTCTTAAATAATAGTAATAATATTAATAATAATAATAATAATAATTAATATTATTAGTATAAAATAATAATTATTGTTATTTAATAATAATAATAATAATGACAACGATACAAATAATAATAATAATAATAATAATAATAATAATAATAATAATAATAATAATAAATAATAATAATAATAGTAATAATAATAAGCATACTTACTATTATTATTATTATTATTATTATTATTATTATAGGAAAAATAAGATAATAACAACATCAACAACAACTATTAATAGCCTTATTATAATTACAATAATTACAATAATAAAAAGAAAAACAAAAGTAATAATAATAATAATAATAATATATTTTTCTTAGAGATGAATTTTAATTTATGTTAGTTTGCGAGGTTGATATAAATATGCATTCAACATAATTTTATTTATAATATTGGACCGCTAATTTATATTTATATTTGTATTGTAGTATTATAAAAATAATAATTTCGATCAAAAATCCGCTGTGATGGTGAAGCGGCGCTATATCGCCCGCTAACGCTAAACGCTAAATTAAACGTCAAAACGCTGCATGCCGCTGCACGCTATTTAAAACATTGCAAAATATATATATATATATAATAAATTAATAAAATATTATATAACAGACGTATCACATCGTATACTTTTTCGAAAATTATTGGATCATCGTATTCATATCATGTCGGTCGTATTTGTATCGTGACGAATACGATACCCGTACCTGCATCCATGCATCATAGATTAAAACATATACATTACAATTACATGATAAAATGATTTTCTTATTTTTTTGTTTGGGTTCAATATTAAACTACAAAATGATATATATTTATGACCGAGCCGATTCATGGACAAAAAATTAAATAAAAATTCGAACATCAATCTGAATCAATGGTTAGAAATACTTGTATGAGAAGATAACGAGAAATGATATTAATCATCATCGTTTATCAAAATTTAATTAATAGTTGAAAATGTGTTGTTTACTTTTTTTTTTCATTAATTTATTTATTTATCCATTCCCATTTATGACTATTATATATTGAAATTTAGTATGATAAAGAGAATGTTCAATAAATTATGCGGTCATTCATGTAGCGAATATTTCTCGCTCAGAGGACTCGAGAGATTCTATGGAACATGTCATCGGCGCCGGTAGCGGCGCCGCCTCGATCCGCCACATTATCGAAACACTTCCTCATCTCCTTCCGCATTTCAATGCCCTTCCCTCCTCTTCACCCCCTTCGGTTTTCATCCTGAACAGAGCCATAGAAGCTCTCGCCTCACGAGGGCTTTTATCCCGTGCACAAGACCTATTCGACCAAATGCCTCACAGAAACGGCGGTTCATGGCACGCCTTAGTTTCGTCCTTTTCTCGCTGTAATCTCCCGATTAGAGCTGTATCTTTGTTTTCAAGCATGCACAGAGAAGGAATTAGACCAAAAGACGTCACTTTAGCATCCGTTCTCGGTTCTTGCTCAGAAATTCTCGACCTTTCCATTACCAGACAAATACATACGCTGGTTTTCAAACTCGGATTCTCCTCAAACGTGATCATTAATACCTCTTTTGTGGATATATATGGAAAATGCAATTTTATGTCCGATGCAGAGAAGGTGTTCGATTCTATGCCTAACCCAAATGAAGTTTCGTGGAATGTGATTATACGCAGATACTATGAATTGAGTAGAGGAGAAAATGCATTGAAAGCATTATCTCAAATGATTAAAATCGGAGTAAAGCCTTTAAATTTCACCCTATCAAATGCTCTTCTGGCCTCTTCTGATATATGCGCCTTAGTAGAAGGGAAACAAATTCATGGATATATCATAAAAGTTGGTCATGATTGTAATCTTAGTACCGTCGTGAAAAATTCAATTTTACAAATGTATGCGAGATGTGGGGCCCTCGATGAGGCTTACAAATTATTCGGCCAATCGAAGAGAAGAGACGTGTTCATGTGGACTTTAATGGTTCTTGGTTATGCAAAATGTGGAAGAATTACCGATGCAGAAGAGATGTTCGACGAAATGCCCGAGAGAAACGTGGTCTCGTGGAATGCCATGCTTGGTGGGTACGTCAAGTGCTCCGCTTGGGATAAAGCGTTAAACTTCTTCAAAAGAATGCAATCCGAAATAGATGGATTTGACATCTATACCCTCGGCGCGATTCTTAAAGCATGTGGTGGATTGCTCGATTTAGAAAATGGGAAACAAATACATGGTTTTATTTACAGACATGAACTACAATTAGATTCTTATTTGTCCAACGCGCTAATCTCCATGTATGCAAAATGTGGTTGTTTGAGAAACATGGAGATTTTATTCTTCAAAATTTTGGAAAACAAAGATACAATTTCATGGAATTGTTTAATTTCGGGTTACGAGAGACATTGTAGGAGCGAAGACGCATTATTCGCCTTAAAATTCATGTTACTCGAAGCAAACCCTAACGAGTCGACTTTTTGCTTAGCTTTATCGGCATGTGCTAATATATTCTCTCTCGAATTCGGCAAGCAAATCCACGCGTACATCTTAAGAAACGGTTACGAAATCGACGATATAACCAGAGATGCATTAGTGAGCATGTACTCGAAATGTAGGTTGATAAATTATTCGATTAATGTTTTCGAAGAGAGAGAAACTCGTGATGTGATATTATGGAACTCGATGATTTTGGGTTGTGCTTATAATGGAAAAGGCGAGTACGCACTCGACCTGTTCGAGGAAATGCGCAAGAGAGAGATTAACGCTGATAACGTGACCTTTATTGGTTTATTTCTTGCATGTATTTGTGAGGGCTATGTTGATCTAGGAAAGGGGTATTTTAGTCTCATGAGCGAAGAATTTGGGATCATGCCACGTGTCGAACATTACGAGTGCATGATCGAGTTATTTGGGAAACATGGTTACATGGTCGAGTTGGAAGATTTTGTTGAAAAAATGGAGTTCGAACCGACTGGACCGATGTGGATTAGAATTTTCGATTCGTGTCGAGAGTTTGGTTATGCAAAGTTAGGGAAAAAAGCTGAGAATTTTATTAATGCTTCTAATCCTTTAAACCCTGTAAAATTTGAATTATTAGAGTAACATAATGTTCATTAGATATAAAAATAATCTATTTGATATTAATTAATTAATTTACTCTCTTAATACAAGTTCCAAAGTTAATAGAAAAAAAAAACTATTTTTCTTCGATTGCTTTATCCTCCACGTATTTCTCCTGCACGGCTAAAGTTGTAATTACGAGTCAAGGAAAATAAAATCATTAATTAAAAGAACACCAAAAAAAAAAATATTAATAATTTAAAAAGGATATCTGTAGTATTCCCAGTTAGGAGACCGAGCTGCAATTTTACTGAATTCTACCGCGCTAGAATCTATACTCGAGAATATATATCCATTACTTTTATCGATTAAATTCACCAAATTCCCCACACTTTCTGCGTCTTGAATATCCAACGTCGAGAAATTCACCAAGTTATAACTCTCTATCACTTCGCATAGTTCCTTCGTCAATTTCCTGCCATTAATTAATTTAATTAATTACCAACGAAAAATAATACAATTAATAAATATTTTTTACCTGTATTTAGCAGATCGAGGGTCCTGATCTAAATGGTGCTGTAAATACGATAAATCCTCCACATCGGTGTAGAACTCCAAATTGAATGCTGCAATTAGTTACATTATTTTTAAAGAATGCAATGGAGATGTCCAGTTAGGGAGGGAATGGAGAGGAAGATACTATACCTAGTTTGCCGTAGTGCCCGATGAGGTCGATTTTGGAGAGGACATTAATGTGGGGTAGTTCGAGATGAACCATCGTAGAGAGAGAAAGAAGTAAAGCACTGATGTACTTTCCTGGATCGCAACACAGATGCGCATCCACTAAGTGGATAACTGTCAACTGCACGGCATGCCACGTGTCAATAATTCATCAAAATTTTTTTTTTTTTTAATAATTAATATAAGTAGTCGATGGAATTTTATTTACTTGTAAATCTAGGTTTTTGATTAGCTTGTTTATCATGTTCCTTGCACTGGAATGAAGGAAGAAAAGCTCCACTTGGCCAGGAAAATCAAATAGTATGTAGTGATCTGTATAAAAATAATAATAATAAATGTAATTTTTTTTAGGGTTTAGGGTTTAGGGTTTAATGGAAGACTTGCCTTTTAGAAGAGGTTTGAGTTTAGATTCGAGCCAATCGATGTTTTTCTCCAGATAATCCATGCAATATACAAGACCTAATAATAAAATGAATGAATAATTTGAAATTTAATGATTGAAAGTTTTATTAATCGAGATTAACCTCCATTAGGGCCAAGAGAATGTTCGGACATGACATCACTGAGTTTTATAAGATCCTCTATGTTAATGGCGCATTCGTATCTATACATTTAGTTAAGTAAAAATTTGAATTTTGAGAATGATTGGTTTAAGAAAAGATGAAACAAAAAAATCTGTAAATAAATTGGGAGGATACGGTAAAGAATCGTTCGCTGGATCAAGATTTACAATAGCCACCTTTCTGAAAAAAGGGAAAAAAAAAATCAATTGTGTTTAATTGGTTATTTATAAGCTTCGATTAAGCTCAATTGAGGTTTCTGTGATTCACTGCTAAGCTTTAATTGAGCTGTATTACTTTAAATTAAACAAATCGAGACCTAAAAAGGTGCTTCCAATCCAATAACAACAATTTATAAGAAAATTCAGAAAATTATTCGAAGAAATTACCGTTTAATGGAATTGAGGAATTGAGACATGCCATTGCAGTAAGTAGTTTTACCCGATCCAGGCGGACCTATCACCACTTGTCCGAAAGCCATCTCTCTCTCTCTCTCTCTCTCTCTCTCTCTCTCCAATGATCTCGAGTAATTGAGCTCTATTACTGTCGCTCGCTCGCTCACGGTTAGGGTTTAAACTCCGGATGAATCAAGAACTCGTTTGTAGTTTCAAATTTGGAAAGAATATATCCGGAGACAATCTGGAATAAAATTTCGAGTCCAAATTCAAGCCCAATTGAGATTTATTTAAAAATACTTCAAAATTTGAGCCCAAATTCATGTTAATTAATATATACTTCCCTGTTAATTGATATGCATCAAATTGAACTTAGTAAATAAATAATTTAAAACTAAAATAATATTTTTTTACAAAATATTAAATTTTACATCGACAAAATAAGTAATTTCAACGTATATTTATCGACAAAATTTTAGAAAATTAAGAGAATGATCAGTAAAATGTGTAATAATTAATTTATGAAAATGACAAGTTTCCTCCCATAATTAATTACTATAAGTAACAACTTGATTTAAGTAAATTAATACTTAAAACTCTTCAAAACCTCCACCTTATATATACTTGTCATATTTGTCGTATTTCAAAACTCACAAAAGCATCCATCACCCTCTTCGAATTCCATCTAAAAAAGTCGTAAAAAATGGTGAAATCATCGCTTCCCATTATTTTCTTCTTCCTCTTCGCAACTGTCTGCGCTGCAATTGCCGAGCCAATAGCCGAAGCACCTGCACCGTCACGAGATGATTTCGTGAATGAATTTGAAAATGCGCTGTTCGATATTAGGGAATGCATGACTTCAGTTGAGAATGTCGATAAATGTGCCGCAGACCTCTTCAAATCATTGAAATCGTTCAAAGTTAGCGTAAGCTCAAAATGTTGCGATGCCATTGGTGAAGTAGGGGAGAAGTGTTTGTCTGTGTTTGGCTCTTCTTTTGCCCCGATGATAAAAAACGAATGTTATGCTTTGGCCAACACGTCCGGCCCCGCGCCACCACCGAGTCCACCGGCTTCTCGTTGATTTATTTTTTGTTAATTATGTTATTGTTTTTTTACGGTAAAATAATTTCAGGATTTAATATTCGTATTTGGATGAATCAATTTGTAGCATGAGTTGTGCTTGTTATCAATTTGTTAATGTTATAATTTTATTCAAGATCACATAATCTAATTTTAAAAGCCTTAAACTTTTTTTTAATAATAAAAAAATACCACCGCCTTATTTTACTATCATATGATGATGATTGAACTTAACTTGGATGATATTAAAATTAGTTTTTGATCAAATTACTTCTCTTAATTAATAAGAACATTACGAAACTGAATTGGTCAGCAACAATTTTTAAATTTATAAAAGTATTGGGTACCAACCCCCTCTTCTTTATTTTATAAAATTTATAATTTATGAATGCAATTGAAATGGATGCATGTTCCAGTGTAAATAGAAGTGAATATTGTTTTACACACTCAGTTTCTTTGGATTACCCCCAAAATAAATAAAAAAACATATAAAATGTTATAAAACTTAAGAGGGGGGAGCAAAAAACATATAGGAACTTTTTCATAATATGCAGAGAAGTTAGGGGTTTTTTGAAAATTTTCCCTTGATTTTTGGTTTTTTTTTTTATATGCATTTATTGATTTTACTTTATCCATTCATAGAAGAACAAATGATTTTCTCCAAGTTTAGTTTAATGGGAGATTATTTTATTTACTTTATATGATGCATTCTTTTCAAAGAAGTTGAGAATTTAACTTCTTCATTGTCAACATAATTTTATCACATCATCATTTACATATCAATTTTTTTTTACATTTCAGTCGTAGTTAATAAATGCATAAACACTTAACTGGTAGAAGAACTATAAACAAACTAATGCACTAAACCAAATTCAAACCTTTTCCCATCATATAATAATAATAATAATAATAATAATAATAATAATAATAATATAATACCATAAAATGAAATAAATAAGTAGAGAAGCACAAGTCAGGTTTCTTAAACAAACAAAAAGTTTCCTCCCCATAATTAAATGTTATACGTAACTACAAAATTTACTTTAATTAAATTTGTATATTAATAATACCATATACAACACAAAACCATGGAAAAATAAATAACTCAAAACCTCCAAAATATATAAATGACTACTTAAAAACCCTCCAAAACCTCAACCTATATACACACTCCATATATCCCCCTTTCTCAAAACTCACAAAAAACATCCATCATCTTCTTGAAATACCAATTCAAACTAAATTCCTTGCAAAAAAAATGGTGAAATCATCCATCTCCATTGTCGTCTTCTTCTTCGTCGCAACTATCTTCGTTACAATCGCCGAGCCAACAGCTGAAGCACCATCGCCCTCAAACGATAATTTTGTTAACGAATTGGACAATGCGTTATTTGATATTAAGGAGTGCGTGACTTCAGTTGAGAATGTCGATACATGTGCCGTTGACCTCTTGAAATCAATCAAGTCGTTCAAAGTTAGCGTAAGCACGAAATGTTGCGATGCCATTATCGAAGTAGGGGAGAAATGTTTCTCTGTTTTTGGCTCTTCCTTTATCCCCGTGATAAAAAATGAATGTTATGCTTTGGCCAACACGTCCAACCCCGCTCCGCCACCGAGTCCACCGGCTTCTCGTTGCTTCTTTTTTTGTTAATTAGGTTTTTTTCCATGGTAAAATAATTTCAGAATTTAATATTCGTGTTTAGATGAATAAATTTGTAGCAAGGGGCAAGAGTATTATCGGGTTTATACTTTCGTAGATATGATGGCCAATCTTGCAAATTGCATGCTTTTTCATTCACACGAGATAAATTTATGAATTTTACAAATAATACAGAAAATAGAAAACATAATAAAAAACTAACTTATCTGAATACAATAAAATCCAAAAATATCATATTAATCATTCGAACAAAATAAAAATATGATTTACATTTAAATATCATTTATGTGAAACAATCAAAATAAGTCTTTAAAATAACATTTTTATAGAACTTTTTTGAAATAGAAAGAAATTGAAACTGAAAATATCAGTTTTTAAACTAAAAAAAATAAAATTAAAAATAAAGTTATTCGGAATTCAAAAGTTTTACAATAAAAAAAGGTTTAAACAATTATTTGTGCTTAAATTGATTACAATCTTTGGATCATCAAAATGGATGGTGTAGATTTTTTTAGATGATATGGTAGCATGACATGAGAGAAAAAGTGTGTAAGATTATTTCACAAGTATAAATAAGTATAAATTTCAAAAATTCTCTCTCGTCACTCATAAGCTCCTACATGTTTCATTCGTCAAAATAAATAAATAATAAAAATATAATTTTTCATTGCCTCCAAACTTTAACCGTGCCATCCACTGATGACGTCAGCATGCACGCGTCCTTAGGATGATAACTCACACTCGTCACCTACACAGAATATTTTCATTACTATAATCTATAAGCACATAACTTAAATTAATAAATTATAGTTGGTATATTTGAATTTTTTGCGAACAAAACATACCACCGAAGTATGAGCTCTGAAAGTTGAAGTAACCGAAGCATCGACCAAATCCCAATAATAAATGTAACCATCTTCAGACCCACTCGCCACATAAGCATCCGTATTCGTCAAGCAACAATCCATCTTGTACGACTACAATACCAAAATCCATATTTAGGGTTTAGGGTTTAGGGTTTATTAATAGTATAAATTACAATAGTACCTTGCATTTGTGGCCCTTGTATTCTTGCAGAAGTTCCCCACTAGACCTACAAAAAAATACATAACCAATTTTAAATCCATACAATTTAATAATTGCAGAGTAGTGCAATTATTATTATTATTACCTATCGAGAAGTCTTAGAGTGGAATCCAAGCAACTTGCGAGAACGCAATTTCCATCGTTCGAAAGAGAAATGCAGTTAACTGGGTGCCCTAATTGATCCACCAATTCTCTACAAAGATTTAGAAATTTAATTAACACTAAATATAACTTCAATTTTTGCCAAATTAAATGAGAAATTGGGTTTGGATATTTAGAGAAACAAAACGTACCTACCGATTCGGATATCGAAAGTGCGTATCGTGCCATCGACACAGCCAGCAATAATTTCGGTTTTTGTTAAATAAACTGACATCACACTATCTTGAAATGTATCGATTATCTATTTGAAATCAAAATCACAATTATTCAAAATAACAAAATCAATATCGAAGAGAAAATAATCAAAATGTGAAGAACAATACTTGAATTGGCTCGGTGCTGTGGGATCTACAATCGAAAGAACGAACAGAGCGATCATAGCCTCCTGAAACCACCACTGAATTGTACTCGTTGAATTTCACTGAATTTACCTAAATTTTTGAACAAAGGGGAAATTTTTTGATAAATATTTGGATTAGGATAAGAAGATGAAAGAGATATATGTGTTTTACCTCACTATCATGACCACGGAATTTACGAATTACTCGGCCAGATGTGACATCCCAATAGAATACTTGTCTATCTCCACCACACGAAGCCAGTTTCGAATTATCTCTGAAAATCCATGAAAATAAAATACTACATTTTAGAGGATTTATCTGAAAAATAGTTCTTCGAGAAGGAGAAAATGGGTTTTGGAGGAATTACGTGGTGACATGGACATCGCGGACCTCTCGGCCGTGAGATTTGTAGGTCTTGATATGGATTCCACGGTGAGGATTCCATAACCGGAGTGTACGGTCCTTGCCGCAACTGAGACAGTAGTTGCCGTCGGCGTTGAACCTCGCAGCCAACACCGCACCTTCATGCCCCTTCAGTACAACCGTTTCTCTCGCTGGCAACTCCGCCCCAGCCATTTTTATGCTCCGAGTGTTTAGGGCTTGACAATGGCGCCTGGAGGGAAGAAAGAAGGGAGCTTTGGTCGGAACTCAAAAATGGAGATATCCAGTTAATAGATATGGGTCTTCAAATTATCTTTTTTAGCTTAATTTGTTTTGGACCTTTAATCTATTTTGTAAATGATAATTATTCTTTTATTTCAAAATAATATTAGTAGTATATATATATATATATATATATATATATATATATATATATATATATTAGCATTCGAATTCGAATATATATAATAATACATATTATATAAAAGGCATTTGGTCTAGTAGTATGATTCTTGCTTAGGGTGAAAGAGGTCCCGAGTTCAATTCTCAGAATTCCCCATAATTTTAATTAAACAATTGAAACATTATCTTACATGTTAATCACCAAATCCAAAATTTCATGTATTTGAAGGGAGTATACATGATTCATATATTTTTTAGATTTGGCAGAGGTATTTATACTTATAAATAAAATAAACAAAATTCTTGCAATTCTAAACCTCCACAACATCAAGGGATTTATGTATAAAAAAAAAAATTAATTTATATTTTGGTCCTTTTAATTTATATTTTAGTTCTTTTTTTATTCACATTTCGGTCCTTATATATTATAATACTTATATTTATACTTATATATAAAGTAAACAAAATTCTTGCAATTCTAAGCCTCCACATCATCAAGGAGTTTTTGTATAAAAAAACTATTTTTTAAATTTACATTTTGGTCCTTTTATTTATATTTTGGTCATTTTTTATTGATATTTCGGTCCTTACATATTATATATATATATATATATATATATATATATATATATATATATATATAAAGTAAACAAAATTCTTGATCATACATGAGGCCGCGTCACCTCTTTGATATTTTGGTTATTTTTTTGGTTTATTTATATTTTGGTCCTTTTTTATTTACATTTTGGTCCGTTTTCCTTATTTTATATTTTTGTCCTTTTTTTGGTTTATTTATATTTTGGTCCTTTTTTACATTTTGATACTTTTTTCTATTTTATATTTTGGTCATTTTTTACATTTTTATCTTTTTTTTATATTTTGGTCCTTTTTTAGATTTTTATCATTTGTTCTTATTTTCCAATTTTTTTTTAATTTGCTCATTGGGCAGGGTTATGTATGCAATTTCGTAAGTTCACTTTTTAACAAAATTCTTGATCATACATTTTTCTTATTTTCCAATTTTTTTTAAATTTACTCATTGGGCAGGGTTATGTATGCAATTTCGTAAGTTCAATTTTTAACAAAATTCTTGATCATACAAGAGGCCACGTCACCTCTTTGATATTTTGGTCCTTTTTTTGGTTTATTTACATTTTGATCCTTTTTATTTGTATTTTGGTCCTTTTTTAAATTTTGGTCCTTTTTTCTTAATTTATATTTTGATCCTTTTTTGGTTTATTTACATTTTGGTCCTTTTTTACATTTTGATCATTTTTCATATTTTATATTTTGGTCTTTTTTTACATTTTTATATTTTCGTCCTTTTTTTAATTTTTATCATTTTTTCTTATTTTCCAAAAAAAAATTTAATTTGATCATTGGGCAGGGTTATGTATGCAATTTCGTAAGTTCGATTTTTTTTTTGTAATTTTTCTTTTTACCCAATTTTTTTTCTTTTTACATTTTGGTCCCTTTTTTGCTTTTAAATTTTTTTTGTATTTGCTCATTTTGCACGGGTATATATCAAATTTTGTAACCTCAAATTTATGCGAGTTTTTTTGTCATTTGCTCTTTGTATCCATATGACACATTGTGATCCTTTAATGAACCGTAACTATAATGCATCTATTGACATCAAATATATTTGTGAATATGTCATGATTATATTAATCGATTTTAAAAGCACATCAACAAATGCTATTTATACAAATAATATCAGAAAATAATATCCGTGATAGATTAATTTCATTAATCTTATGCATCTATCGACATCATGATATTTGCAAGTATGGCATGATTAGATTAATTTAGTTCAAACGCACGCGCGTTAATTCGCACACGAGTTAATTCAATTTAAATAATTATATAAAAAACATGTAAAAAAATAGATATGTTGTCCCGCGTAATTGCGCGGGGATAAAGCTAGTTGTAATTAAGGTAGCAAGTCAATACATTCTGCACAAATTGAAAATTAGAGATGCATAAAATATTTTTGTTGGGGAATATCCTCGACCCCGGGCCCGCGCAGCGGAATGAAGGCCCGGTCCGATTCCCCGATTCCCGAGATCACGCCATGACTTCGAGGGTACGATGCGAATAGAAGGATAGATCTATACCAGCGTGAAATTGATCACGCACGAAGGGTTGATCGCCGCCTTCTATCTCCTGTCACGTTGGTGACAATCCGCGCGTCCCATACCACGCGTCTTTCACCGTTCGTTGACCGTCTTCTCACTCCTTGTGTCGATCACAATCCAAGAGCCACAATTGTCGCTCCTCTACTTGTATCCACCGTGAGTCGCAAGACGTCGGTCGCGGATGCACCTGCCTAGACGATGCACCGGCGAACTTGCTCGATCTAATCGATTCTCTATTACTCGAGAAACTCCTTTCTCGATTTCTCTCTCTTCGCACCCTTTCACTCACTAAAGATCAAATCTGAATTTGCTCTTTTTCTTGTGTATATTGGGCAGAATAATCACTTGCTTAGAATGATTCAACTGATTTCCATAGTGAAGATGAGAGAGAAAATCCTATTTATACCTAATAGGATAAGGATTAGCCAAAAGGCATGTATATCCAATATACATCCTTTCACACAGAAAACTATATGAACCTGTTCAGTATTCTGTCCAGACGAAATTGATAAATTTCTCTGACAGAAAATCAACCAACTCGAAAGTTGTAGATAATCTTATTATCTACACAACCCAATTTGGCCCAGCCCAATTGGAGTTCATATGCAAAAGTTATGACTGTTTTACTAACTGTATGTCATACTGTTGCACCCTTTCGGTATTTCACAGAAACGACACTTATACTTCGTTCATATGAAATATATTTCTATATGAAGGTTGTAGATAATCTCATTATCTATCTAACCCAATTTGAACCATTCTAATTGGATTTTCCCACTGAAAGGTATGGCCACGAATGTACGACTACATTCGTTTATCCTTGTGTACACTTTTACGGTTGATCCTGAAACTGTATTTCCTTCAGTCTCCCACTCAATTTCAGATCTACCTAAAAGGTACTCATGCATATCCAATACGCACGATTTTAGAGAATATAGCTCGCGTATCAAATACCAAGCTATGCACATCCAATGTGACAATTTTATGATCAAGCCCGACTTAGTACGACTCGTTGTGTGACCATGTAGGTTCGACTTAACGATGGCAGTAGGTTGTTTCCAATGCCTACAAGCTCATGAGCGGGATCTAGTCACTCCATCATAGCTACCCATGTTAAACGAATAATGATTGTGATCATTGTGCCTATCTCGAATAGCGGTTACTAGTTCTCTTGTTTACGATATCCGTTAATCAAAAGGCACGGTAATAGTCATCCTTATAATTTGATTAACTATACTTATTCCCCGATTCCGAGTTGAGTTAACAAATTTCAATCGATATTAACCATTAATATCATTGACCGTGGCCACGGATTTCGTTAATCGACTCATCGAGCGGCGCCTAAGAGATATCTCTTCCTTTCGGAATAAACAATTCCTATCTTGGAGACTCACATTGAATTCCGTGTTTCGGACAATACCCAATGATGACCCTTTTAACTCCCTGTTACGGTGAGCGTAAGATCATATCAAAGCATTGTGTTACGCACGTAACGCAATCAATGATCCCCTCAAGTATGAAGAATCTAAAACCCCATCCGTCGCAAGTCCATCTATAATGACTAAACCATGTCATGGTCTCGCGGCTTCGGTCATATCCAATACATGTAACCTAACATATATCTACGTTCCCGATTCGACAAACTCCTTTGTCCCATGATTAGCAAAACATAATCATCTCCTCGGCAAACGTACTAGTGTACGCGTTCAGTCTATCCAATAATAGAAATGCTTCTCTCTTAAGCAAGCTGATCCGCGACTAGGGATGTTTAGAAATGACACTTTAAGTGTGACGGTTTCGCTGCACATGGTCCTCAACCATGTCGACGTCCACACAAGTTCAAATCAAGGTTCATGTAACAATCATATTACACAACCCGCACACTGTTTTCATATAAGGTGAATGCATATTTAATTTAAGTAAACAAAAATTTTAAAAGGAATGCATTCATATGGACTAAGTATTTGGGTGATACAACGTTTACCTATGGGTATCTCCATACCCACAACCTGCGAGGACTATCGTATTAGATAACTACACTCTACTCTCTTCTTCCTCCTCTAGGTATCTCCATACCCATAGTCATCGCATGACAGTCACGCGCGACTAGAGAGAGCGGTTTTGTAAACGGGTCCGCACGTTCCCGCTAGTGTTAATCATCATCAGGATTGGAACATTTCCAATACCGACGATCACATCTTGTCACAAAATTTCATGGATCAAATGAAATTTTCTGAGTATTGGCTAGAAGTGGTTGTGACCTCGGCATTTTTGGCTTGTACTATTGCGTCTCACGCAATAAACAACCATAAATCCGATAACTCGTGACTACTAGAGGTTGGTCATGTATCCTTGATCCATACCACTTCCTTTTGCGATTAATAACCGCAATATACTCGCCACCGTAAATAGAATCATAAACTATTGGTCTTGTGGAACCTTTCCACATAACCGTGTTTTCATTTAAGCAAAACATGTACACACTTTGTGATCGAAAGTCGTGCTACATATTTGGACGTGCTTAATCTTTGGAAACTGTTGTTGTTATAACTCTTTATAACCAACACGTCCTCCACACCATTATAGATAATAAATCATGAATTCTTTCGCAAAGTATTCAAGGATAAACTTCACCTCTATCAATACAAATCCCGATGGGTTTAAATATACATAACCATTATGTATATATTTGTATAACCATTATACATTCACAAGAGTTAGTCTTATGTAATCGAATTACATTCAAACTCATGTGATTCCCATGAATTGTATTGACGGTGAACTAGACGCTTTATTTGTATGACAGATAGCCACATACATATCATGACAGATATACTAGATCCTAACATCAAATGTAAGGCATCATATTACTACTTTTCGCGCTGCTCGATGTCTCACATCGAGCCGTTGAAAATTTCTGCCATTCGACATTTCGATTTAACTCCTCCAAGGAGTTTACTTGTTGAAAACCATTTTCAACAATATGTCGATGTAAGTGCTATAACATAGAACGAGGAACTTCTTAGATCTATCCTATAGATCTTCACGCTTAATTCATAAGCGGTCTCGTCTAAATCCTTTGTCTTTACAAGAAATATAACGCAGCTCCCACTAACCTTCATGTGTACACAAAGTTTCCATTCGTTTCGACAATTTTATAACATTTTATAACTTCGTCAAAACGAATATTCCAATTCCGAGAAGCTTTCTCTAATCCATCATATGGATCGTTAAAGCGTGCATATCTTATCCCCGATTCTTATGAATCGACAAAACCGTAAGGTTGTGTCAAGTACACATCCTTTTATTAAATTTCTGTCAAGAAATTCGGTTTTGACATCCATTTTGCCACATCACATATCATAATACGCGACCATGACAAGCAGAATTTCGAGAATGTGAAAGCATGGCAACATGCGAAAACGTTTCTTCATAGTCCGACTATGAATTGCATGAAACTCTTCGCAAAAAGCCTCGCTTTACATATATGCGTATTCCTATCCATGTAGGTTCTTCATCTTGAAAAACCCACTCACATTTCACGGGTCTAACCCAGAAAGTAATGAAATCAAGTTCTAAACTTGATAATTTACATGGATCGAATCTCAGATTTCATGACACCATGTCATGTGGAATCAACTTTTCATAGCATCCTTGTAGGATATCGAATCATCATATGATTTCAATCTATCATCATTAGCCACGATAAATCCGTATTTATCGGCTTATGATATAGCCTACTTGATCTATGAAAAATTCATTTGTGTGTTTGACTTGCGTTCATCAACTCTTGATGAAGCCATGTCAACTTTCATCGGTAAAATGTTCATTTTCAAATCACGAACTCTTTCGAGATTTATTCTACTCCCACTAGCCCGCATAGAGATAAATGGCACCAAGTTCCAAACTTGTGCGCATCTAGTCCTCCTCCAAGAAGGCATCTCTTCGAGCCACGAAAATCGCATTTTCGTCGGGACATTAGAACTAATACCCTTTAGTTTCCTTAAGGATAAACGAACAATTTTCAGATTTGGGATTGAGTTTAACCGAAACAAATTTCGAAATATACCCACATCCTCAAATTTGTACAAATGACCACTTCGGAACCATTCCGATCCATATCTCATATGGCGTCTTTTGTACCGATTAGAAGGTTTATGGTCCATATCTTATATGCAACCATTCATTAGTGCCGCTGTCTCAAGGGCGTATCCCAAAACATTTTTGGGAGATCCTATTGACTTATCATTTATCGAACCATGTCCAACATGCGTTCATTTCTTCTTTTCGGACACATCTCAATGTTCCAAATGAAGACAATCGTGAAACGATTCCACAATCATAAATGATCATCAATATTCATAACTCAAATTTCGCCTCTTCGATCCTATCGAAAGGTTTAGCTCAAATACTCGCCTTCTCGATCCTATCGAAAAACTTTGATTTTCTTGCTTAGTTGATTTCGTATTTCGTTTTTGAAACTCTTTGAACCTTTCAAAAGTCTCTATTTCGGCACGCATTAAATAGATATTTTCATATCTACTTTAACCGTCCATAAACGTAACAAAATACCGATAGCCTCCTCTTGCCTCGGAACTTATCGGAACAATACATCTAAATGTAATTTCCAATAATTCGTTGGATCTTTCTCCAACCTTTGGAGAATGATGCCCTTTGTCGTCTTGCCTAATAAATAAGTATCGCATTAGTCAATCGAATCTAATTCGAATGATTCTAGCAATCCATCATATGGAATCTAGATACGCGAATCTCGTTTACATGGCCAAGACTGCAATGCCAAAAGAAGCAATCAACCTCTTGGTTTAATCCTCATAGGATTTCACCATTCTTTGAGTCATTAGTTAGACAAATCTTTGTCCGAACTCTCCATTTTGGAAAACATTTTCCCAAAATACCCTTAGACATACATTTCTTTCGATCCCATTTTTGAATTACAAGGACATCCACACATCTATATGCAATGGATTCCTCGGATACTCCGAGCATCTCCAATTCAAATTTAAATCGCATCTCATGCAATTTCGGTTTCGACTTATCTATCGAATGCATATGATATTCAGTCACGACGATCAAATCTCGTACCATCAACACACGAGTGTTAATCCAAGACCCATAAGACGTCTCAAAATTAACCTACTCTTTGAGCCGCATCGAACCATTCAACGCGCTCTAGCTCTTGAAACTATTTCATGAGCTTTGTGTTTTACTTTCATATACACCCAAATTCTCAAAACAATTTTGAGAATATGCGTCTATACGTGCCACCACAAGACACGTAATATCGTTCGATTCCTTCTTAAAGTTTATCGAACCCGGCTTTCTCTAAAGCCAAAGCCTCGAGCCCCGAATCTACCATTTCCGTGTCCAACACGTTCCTTTAAGTCTAAGAACCATTCTTTGACCATCAAGGTTAATCATGGCAATTCCGGCCCAAAAGCTATCTATCATATCGATCTCATCGATATATTTGGTGTTGCTTGAAAACGTAATTCTAAACGGATGATGAAGATTAACTCCTAACCGTGCGTACTTAATCTATATGCTTATATGATGAATATATGATAGTGTTATTTTATCAAATCGATAACCCTCATACCGATACGGGACTCCAAGTCCATAACACTCAAGATCCATATATCACGATCCTCCCATAAGTTGCTTTGGCAGACGAATGGGATCTCGCTATTTAGGTAGGATTATATCCAATCGCATCCAATGCGACTCTTGAACCTTTATAGGATTTCGGTGATGAATCGTATCCAATACAATCCCAGTTCCGTGTGTGCATCCTATCTATGCCCCGAACTTCCAATCAAGTCGGCTTTGGCCTCAACCCTTACTGGCTTGAACGGTTAAGTCACAACCATACTCAGCGTATCGTTCAAATAAACTACTAATAAGTCGGCTTTGGCCTTAACCCTTATCAGTCCCTATTTAACGCTTGCCACCCCGTCGATGACTACAATAACCCATGTCGGCTTTGGCCTTAACCCATGTGAGACGTAGTACCGATCATAGTGGTTGTGAATATGGAAGGCATTTCCATGACTTAAATATTATGAGGGATCATGCCATTGCATGTTTCTAAATTCGTGACATAATCATATTATATCACTATCACAAGATTTGTAAATGCATATGATTTATTTAGGGAGATTAATTATTCTAAATAATTAATTATCTAATATGCTAGAATGTTTGATGCCGATCAAATCGATATAAAGAACTCAAAATTCCGAGCTTCGTAGCCAAAGTTATCGCGAAAACAAAAACAGCATCCAGAGAAGGGTCCGTTATAACGGACTGCCCCATCCGTTGTAACGCAGGGGCCGTGGGGCGCGAGAAAACCTCGCCCGGGACGCGTCCGGGGCGCCAAAAACTGGCCCCGGGGCGGCAGAAAAACAGTTTTTCTGCACCCTTTCGGTATTTCATTAGAACGACACTAATACTTCGCTCAAATGAAATATATTACAACATGAAAGTTCTAGATAATCTCATTATCTAACTAACCCAATTTGAACCATTCAAATCGGAATTTTCTACTGAAAGTTATACCAGTTTTAGTAAAATACGAACAAATGAAAAGGTAAGTTTATCCAATAGACACCTTTTCAACCAGAAAACTACAGACACCTTTTCAGTATTCTGTTGAAACAAAAATATTAAATTGTTCCAACCGACTTTGAACGTGAACGAAAGTTCTAGATAATCGTATTATCTAACTAACCCAATTGGATTGGACTCAATTGGATTTTCGATGCGACATATACGGACGTTTTAGTCTCTGTATGTCAAACAGTCGCACCCTTTCAGTATTCCATAAAAACGACACTGATAATTCGTTCAAATGAAACAACTTTCTGTATCAAAGTCATAGATAATCCCATTATCTAACTACGCCAATTTGATCCAATCATTTTGGAGTTTACCACTGAAAATGATCTTAGTTTTACTCACTGTTTCGTATTCTAATTTTCTGCAGATTTTGCCGTTTCGTCCGTTTTCGCTCGTTTCCAAAACGATAAATCATGAAACTTTTTCACGATCATTCCTAGATACTCTCAATCAACTTTTGATCGATCTCTAGCGAATTGCACTTGTGATTTTAACGGAATTTGACTTTCTCTATATGTAACATCATGCAAACGGGTACGAACTTTGATAACCCGTGCGTATATCTAATATACGACTATGATTCGACCCTCGAATCGATGGCGATCGCTCTGATACCACTGTTGGGGAATATCCTCGACCCCGGGCCCGCGCAGCGGAATGAAGGCCCGGTCCGATTCCCCGATTCCCGAGATCACGCCATGACTTCGAGGGTACGATGCGAATAGAAGGATAGATCTATACCAGCGTGAAATTGATCACGCACGAAGGGTTGATCGCCGCCTTCTATCTCCTGTCACGTTGGTGACAATCCGCGCGTCCCATACCACGCGTCTTTCACCGTTCGTTGACCGTCTTCTCACTCCTTGTGTCGATCACAATCCAAGAGCCACAATTGTCGCTCCTCTACTTGTATCCACCGTGAGTCGCAAGACGTCGGTCGCGGATGCACCTGCCTAGACGATGCACCGGCGAACTTGCTCGATCTAATCGATTCTCTATTACTCGAGAAACTCCTTTCTCGATTTCTCTCTCTTCGCACCCTTTCACTCACTAAAGATCAAATCTGAATTTGCTCTTTTTCTTGTGTATATTGGGCAGAATAATCACTTGCTTAGAATGATTCAACTGATTTCCATAGTGAAGATGAGAGAGAAAATCCTATTTATACCTAATAGGATAAGGATTAGCCAAAAGGCATGTATATCCAATATACATCCTTTCACACAGAAAACTATATGAACCTGTTCAGTATTCTGTCCAGACGAAATTGATAAATTTCTCTGACAGAAAATCAACCAACTCGAAAGTTGTAGATAATCTTATTATCTACACAACCCAATTTGGCCCAGCCCAATTGGAATTCGTATGCAAAAGTTATGACTGTTTTACTAACTGTATGTCATACTGTTGCACCCTTTCGGTATTTCACAGAAACGACACTTATACTTCGTTCATATGAAATATATTTCTATATGAAGGTTGTAGATAATCTCATTATCTATCTAACCCAATTTGAACCATTCTAATTGGATTTTCCCACTGAAAGGTATGGCCACGAATGTACGACTACATTCGTTTATCCTTGTGTACACTTTTACGGTTGATCCTGAAACTGTATTTCCTTCAATTTTTTTGTTTAAACCACTCGTATGAACTACTTTTTTTCAATATATGGGATATATAGATCTATGGGATATAAATCTATCTTAACTACCCGGGCCATTTGGCAAGTGGAGCGGAATTAGTAGAGTGAAATTGGATTATAAGGTGGAGGAGTAAAACCTTCTAGAATTAGTAATTCCACAGTTTGTTTGGATATCCAAATTATAAGAAGCTGAAAAATATAATTCCACAGTTTATTATTATTATAATATTATTACTATATTATTAGTATGATAATATTAGATTGAAAAAAATAATAATATGATTATAATATAACATTATTGCATATAAAATTATCATAATAATATTAATTGTAGTAATATTATAGTACTAATTTTAATAATATTATAATATTAGTTATAATATAATATAATAATATGAATTATAATTATAATATATTATAATAATACTAATATAAATATTAAAATTAAAATATTGTAAATAATACTAATATTTTTATATTTTTATATTAATACTATCATATTAGTATATTCATATGATATACTATTATAATATTAACATATTAATATTAATAATAATATTTATATTCTAATATTAATATTTTAATATATTATTATTAACATATTATATTAATAATAATATTAATATACTAATATTATTATAAATATATTCAAATAATATTAAAATATTAATATTGATATTAGTATTAATATAATTATTATTATTATGTTAAATAGTATTAATTATAATATTATTGTAATATTAATACAATTATGATCAAATTATAATATTAATTATTGATTTAATAATTAGAGGAAGATGCTCCACTTTACTACAATTTTTATTGGAATTAAATTTTACCACAAAAATAAAATAATGAGATGCTCCATCCATCATCTAATTCCCTTTCTAATTCTAAATGCCAAACAAAAAAATTATATTTGAATAATCTCAAGATTCAATTTCACCTTTAATTTCATGCATTCAAAAACCACAGAAAAGTATAGATGCAATAACCAGAGATCTATGGGATATAAATCGACAGTAGTTAGCTACAAATTCATGGTCCAAACAAAAAATTTTATCCACCCGCTGCATTCACACATATCAGCTAATTGAATTATTTATTTTCATCATTTGATTTTCTCTAATATGTTAACTAGAACTTGAATACTGACGTAACATTTGCATGACAAGATCATGTTAAGAACAAACAGTGAGATTTCTCACAAATTAACCAACATTTATATGTTACGAGTAAAATTAAAATGTCACATGATATTTGTAAACAATGAACCCACATTTATACGTTATAAGTGACACAAATGTATCACATCATTTATACACGATGCGTTCATACAACTTGCATGACTTTTAACAACTCAGTCGTACAAGTATCATAATTTTTGGGACTTTAATAACCCGTAAGAACAATTATCAGGATTATCTAGTTTTAAGGAGCTGTGTAATTTCATGTTAAAAGTCTTTTAACTTTTGTCAATTACAAAAACATCATATTAGTTGTTGATTTTTATGAAAATCCAATAATTCATGTAATTTTATCTTGTATTATTCAAATATAATAAGAGAACTAATTAAAATTAAAATTATACTATACTGTACTATTTATTTTAATTTTTTTCTTTTAAAGTTTGGGGATAGTGCAAAGGCTTGACAAGTGTAAAGCGTTTTATTCATATCTAAATCTTCTAAGAAATATTTGTTCAAGAAATGAAACTAACATATTAGTGAGCTTTCATGCAACTCACAAGAGTGTCACGAGTTGGAAACTTGGCTCGAGTAATTTATCCAATTTTCTCAAATGGCCCAGTTTGGCAAGTATAAATTTAAAATTAGCATCAAATTGTAAAATATTTGTTTAGCTATAGAAATTAAACATGTATTGTTAATCACAATAATACCAACCTACCAATTAAATAAGGGGCCGTTTGGCAAGCGGAATTAGTAGAGTGGAATTGGATTATAAGGTGGAGGAGAAAAAAGTTCTGGAATTAGTAATTCCACAGTTTGTTTGGATGTCCGAATTATAAGATGCTGGAAAATATAATTTTTCGTTTGGATGGTTAGAAAAATTCTGGAATTTCATTATTGAAAATATAGAACAAATGTTTTATTAAAATTAATACAATATAATAGTATTATCATATAATATTAAATTATTATAATATTATTGTTATTATGTTATTATATTCTTCTTCTTCTTCTTCTTCTTCTTAATATTATTATTATTATAATAATTATAATTATTATTATGGTATTATAATATTATATTATTATAATGTTATAATATTATTATGATTAATTGTTATTATTATTGTTATTATTATTATTATTGTTATTATTATTAATATTATTATTATTATAATAATATTATTATTATTGTTATTATTATTATTATGTTATTATATTCTTCTTATTCTTCTTTTTCTTATTATTATTATTATAGTAATAATAATAATTATTATTATTATTATTTTTATTTTTATTTTTATTATTGTTGTTGTTGTTGTTGTTGTTGTTGTTATGGCATTATAATACTATATTATTATAATGTTATAATATTATTATAATTAATTAATTAATTATTATAATAATAATAATTATTATTATTATAATAATAATTATTATTATTATAGTTGTTGTTGTTGTTATTATTATATTACTTTTGTAATCAAATTAGTTTAAATAAATAAATAATATGATTATAATATAAAATTATTAAAATATAAAATCATCATAATATTATTAATTGTAGTTATATTATTGTACTAATTTTAATATAATAATAATAATAATAATAATAATAATAATAATAATAATAATAATAATAATAATTATTATTATTATTATTATTATTATTATTATTATTATTATTATTATTATTATTATTATTATTATTATTATTATTATTATAATTATTATAATTATAATATATTATATGACAATATATATTCATAATACTAATATTAATATTAATATTAAAATATTGTAAATAATACTAATATATTAATATTTTTATATTATTGCTATTATATTAGCATATTCATATAATATACTATTATAATATTAACATACTAATATTACTAATATTGTTAATATATTAATATTATTAATATTAATAATACATTTATATTAATAATAATAATATAATATATTAACATTAGATAAGATATTAAAATAATATTAATATAATATTGGTATTATTATTATAATATTAATTATCATATTATTTCAATATTAATTAATATTATATTAATAATAATATTAATTATTCATATTAATATATTAATATTAATATTGGTAATATTATTATTATTATTATTATTATTATTATTATTATTATTATTATTATTATCATTATTATTATTTTAATATATTAGAATTATATTATAATAATTATAATAGAATATTATAGAATATAATATATTATTATAATAATATTTCTATGTTATTATTATATTATTTTTATCAATATAATAATATAATAATTTTCTTTATAAATATACATATAGTATTATATTAATTATATATATCTAATATAATATAATTATTTTATCATTATAATATAATTATTATAGTTTATTATAATAATATATAATATATTATTTAATTATAATAATATTATAATAATTATATCCATATAATATATTAAATAATAATATTATATGTATTGTTGTATTATTATAAAATTATATTTTATTCATATAATAATATTATGTATAGTAATAAATATAATATTATATTAATTATAGAGATTTAATAATTATAATACAATTATTCTTTAATTAATCTTTTGCTCCACTTTGGCACTCCTCAAATTTGGAGAATCAAATTTTAATGGAAAAATGGAATTAGAAGATTCCAAGAATTATATATTTCCAATCTTCTACACACCAAACAAGGAATTTACTTTTGCATCATTTCAAAATTCTAATTCCAACTCAAATTCCACCCTCCAACATTCTTTCTATATCACGAATTATACTATGTTCCTGAAATTTCCCTTCAACATTCTTTCTATATCACGAATTAACAATTAATTAACATCATAATTAATAAAAAAAAAATACATTATATTAACGATTAATTGAAATTGATTAAGAATTGTTAATTCATATGTACTTTAATTTATCAGTTCATTGTTACTAAAGTAGTTTTGTTAATTATCATGTTAATTAAGTATTAATCGATGATATAGAACGTAGTTGGGAAAACTCAGGGGCACCATATAAGACATCTTAAATAGCAAAAAAATCACTTATTCTACTCACTTAAAAAAACGTCATGCAAGAGACAATCTTAAAAAAAAATAACAAGGAAAAATAAAACACTGTTGCACATTATTAATTTGTCTGAAATAAAATCACAATAATTGTTGAAATTAATATTTTGAAAAATAAACTCTTAGAAAATTAAGATCTTAAAAATTATAAGTTTGTCTTTTGAAACTTTAAATTGAAAATTAATCCCTACAAAACTATATAATATATTAAATCTAAAAATTTACGATTTACTTCTCAATTTTTAATAAATTCACATACGAAGAGGAATTTGAGCATAACACTCGATTATAAGTTATATTACTATGTTACACGGAATACTTAAACAATTCAATTTTATCCGTATCGTCGTATTCGTATCGTATCATAATTATATGTTAAATTGTCGTATCGCCGTATCGGCATATTTGTGCAACACAAACGGATAACATGTGATCTTTTTTGTTGGACAAAAAAGAGTTGTTTGTAATTGTGCAAGTGTGTTTGGATTTTGTTGGGTAAAAAATATTTGGTTTATCTTACTCATCTAATGAATTTATTATCTATGATTTCATTTTATAAAATTCAAACAAGATGATAGTAAAAAAGAAACTTGACTCAAAATTACAACAAAAGATGAGAAATTGCAAGATCTCATAACTTTCATTATCTTTATAGTATTTTATGTAAAATTACAGAAGAAGAATATTGTAATCACTACGTATACACTTTTTTTTTAAAAAAAAAAAATCTAATTCACGAATTATGGATATATAATTTCATATTTTTATTGGTAATATCAACATGGACACACTTAAATGAGTTTGTTTTCGCATTGAAAAACATGTATTTGTTTCAACCGGCCGAAGCAAAGCGAGATTTCCCCTAGTAGTATGTTAAAGTTGACCAAGTTATTTGAGTATGACGTGTTTATTTTTCAATTTTTGATTGCATCATCTTTGTCGCGAATTACATAATGAATTACTTTTTCATTGATTTATAAAATTATCCGGTCATACTGCCTTGATTAAAGATCAAAGATAAAAAGAAACTCCGCAATACCAAATTTTTTTTACTAAAAATTCCCTTCGATCATTTTCTTCACTGATACATAATTAAACATTAACTTACAAATCCAACCTTAAAATGTGCATTTCTTTAATAACTATAGTATACAACTATAAATTGTAGTATTCTTTTTTTCATCTTTACCCATCTTTGTCAATACAGGGTCCAATAAGGTTAAATTTGTGTTTCTAATTTTGATATAAAATATAAGATAAAATTAATTCTTTAAATTAGAATATAACGGTCCGTACCGATTGTAGTGTAGTTTACGCGTTATTGTCATTATTGTGTGTTAAAACAGCGTTATATCGTTGTTATTTAGTAGACTTCGATATTGCATTTTTGAAATATTTTTCGTTTTTTTGTGTTATAGTATGTCAAACATACCCTAAAATTATAAACTATTCATTTTCATCATTTGATTTTCTCTAATATGTTCAACTATAATATGAATACTGACATAACATTTGCATTGTAAGATCATGTTACAAACAAACACTCAGATTTCTAACAAATGAACCAAAATTTATATGTTGCGAGTAAAACTAAAATGTCACGCGATATTTGTAAACAATGAAACCATATTTATATGTTACGAGTAAAACAAATATATCACACCATTTATACACGATGCGTTCATACAACTTGCATGATTTTTAACGAGACAATCATACAAGTATCAGACCTTTTCCTAATCATTCAAAATGCATTTTTAATATGTCAGTCCAAATGGTTGAAATTGGGATTATATTTTCGTACGTGATAAGAAATTATGAGGATTATCTAGTTTTAAGGAGCCGCATAATTTTATATTAAAACTCTTATAACTTTTTAAAATTACAAAAATAAATAATTGATTTCATTGAGCATAAAAATCACTTGTTATACGCACCTAAAAAAACATCATGCAGGAAACAATCTAAAGACAAGGAATAAATACATTCATCACAGTAATATCAACCTACCAATTAATTAAATGCGCATAAAAAATCACTGATTCTGGGTACTTAAAAAAACATCTTGCAAGTTGCAAGAGACAATCTTTAAAAATAATATATTTTTTATTTTGAAAAGATAAATATGATTTTTATTATTGTTTGAGGCATAAATATGCCTATTATTAATTGAAGGGCAAATTTAATTTATGCATTTCCAGAAGCTAAAAATATTTTTTGCATTTTCAAATTATAAATATGATAAGTATATAAAATAAATGAGAATTATATAAAAAATACAACATATATATAAAAAATATGATAATTAATATTCAAAAATATTAATATATTTAGTAATATATATATTAGCATTCGAATATACAAAATAATAAATATTACATAAAGGGCATTTGGTCTAGTGGTATGATTCTTGCTTAGGGTGCAAGAGGTCCCGAGTTCAATTCTCGAAATGCCCCGTAATTCCTTAATTTATTTTTGTCAATTATGTAATTTTTTTTTCTCAGAAAATAAATAAATGCATAATGACGTCCGAGATTAAGACACGACGCACATATAAAAATTAAAAACATATAATAATTGTACTGGATAAAAAAAAAATTTAGTACAAATTTAATAAAGATATTATGAGAACTATTAAATTCAATTAAGATGTAAGGGATATATTTAATTAAACAATTAAAACCTTGTCATACATGTTAATCACCAAATTCACAATTAATCTCAACGAATCACAACAACCTGCACATTTTAATTTGAAAATTCCACGTATTATTAATTACTGAAATTCCATGTTTTAGATTTCCCAGAGGTATTGTCATTGCTTTGAAAACGCATGCCCTCCATAAGCTAATAATAATATTATTTAGTACTAAAAATAATATTTTTAAAAAAATAAGTAAATATAGAAGGTTCGGTGATCCGTCATTTATTGATGTCAATGAAATTCGAACTCACAACCTCCCACAATATAAGTAATATATATATATATATATATATATATATATATATATATATAATATACTCATTGTATTGTATCATGTCGAATTTACAAAATAAGAAATATCTTCTGTGGAGGACATAATTTGTTTATTGTTGTCCCCACTCAAACATATCAAATGACAATATCATTTATGTACAAAAGAAACATTCATATTACGAAGATTAATGCCTCGAAATTACATTTTTCGTAACATATCTATATCTATTGAGAATACTACAAGTCTATAAACATAGATAACGGGGCACTTTACATTTGAACCTACATTTAAGCAAAATTCGAGAAATAATCCGAAATACTCTAAAACTAACCCAAACTTAATTTTAAAAATCCGATGTCACTTGATTTAAAAAATCAATTGGATTAGTTTTAGTTACAATTGTATGTTAAAGTGACTAAAAAAATTAACAAAAAAACACCTCAATTTAAAAATGGCTCCAAAAACCGAATTGCAATGTTCATGCTTTGAATTTTGATATTTGTCTTTTCAATGTGTATACAATTACATAATTTGCCATTGAGTTTTGATGTATTAATTATTATGACTATGAGAGAGAGAGAGAGAGAGAGAGAGAGAGAGAGAGAGATGGGCAAAAGTTAATATAGAATATTTGTATTACATTCATTATATGTATCTTCCAAAATATTTCCAAAAAAACATATTAGTTGTATATATAATATTAAATGAAATATTTAGTTCTCAAAAAAAGGAAACATTTATTTGTATACAACATAATAAATGAAACAATTATGTATATAATTTATATACATATACAAAAAAATAATTAGTTTATTATTTCATAAAAATTTTGAAAAATCACTTTTTATTTTTTGAAAATATACACTAATTAGTTTTTCTATGTATCTAAATTATATGAATGTTATTCTCAATATAATTAAATTGTAATTTCATATATTATTACAAAATCAAATATTTACTTAATGTATTATTACAACTCAATCAAATTACAAGAATGTTATTCTCAATAATATGTATTTTGAAAAATACTTCGAGAGATACACATCATCGTGTTGGACCATCCCAATATTGTGCGTTAACTTTTAAATTTTATCCCTCCTTCTCTCCTCCTTCTCTCTTGTAATATTATGAAAACTCAATGACAAAAAATTACGTGCCATTTTTTTTAAAGTATAAGACTATTTGATAAAAGAGATATCCATATATCTCTTTTATCAAATAACATTTTTTTTTATTATTAATATATTCTTTTATTGAATACATTTTAAATCACTTTGAATTATCCATTTTCAATCCTATTAAAAGAACATACTTACATATTCCAAAAATATATAGTTACGGTATTTGATGGGTTGTTATCAATCCTCACTTTGAAATATTCATTTTCATAGTTTGATTTCCTCTAATATCTTAAAACTATAAGTTGAATACCGACGTGAGATTTTAGATTTACGTGGCAACATCATACTAAAAGCAAACAATGATACTTGTAACAAATGAACCAACATTTAAATGTTACGAGTAACACTAAAATATCATGTAATACTTGTAAACAATGAATTAATATTTATATGTTACGAGAAAACAAAATCATCACACCATTATACATGATCATGATGTGTTCATACAACTTGGAGGCCATTTACTGTGCCCCCCAAACCCATCACCACATCCTTGATATCTTATCCATCTCTCAAAAATTACCCACTCGATTAACAATGCTTCGAATTAACAGTTAATTGAATTAATGAATTATTAGGTACTAATATGAAGTGTTAATTTACTCAAAATTAACTGTTAATTCGAAGCATTAATTAATTTGGAGAGAGAGTGGGGTGCAAATTGGAGTTGGGGATTAACACCCAACCCAAAAAAAAAAAGAGAATGGGATCGTGAGTGTGGTGATGGGTTTTGGGGGCAAGGTATAATTTCCCTACAACTTGCATGATTATTAACAAATCAGTCATACAAGTATCGTGGCTTTTTCCTAGTCATTTGAAATGCATTCTCGATATGTCAGTTCAAAAGGTTGAAATTGCTAGGACTAACAAATATTAGGATTATTTTTTTTCAGACTTTAATAACCAGTAAGAATTGAATATTATGACTATTTTGAGGAAACGAAACAACCGAATATTCCAATGTAAAAATATAACAAAAGAGCTAATTAAAAAGAACATACAAGATTTAATATTAAAATGGAATGCTCATTGTTGAGAGCTAATGATAGTTTTAATTGTTTGTAAATATTTATTACTTATTACTCTTTCTTTTTAATCAAGATTTAATATCTTGTTTGTTTTTCTCTCAAAAAAACAACTAGTAAGAATCACACGATTTTTTATTTTGATATCATTGAAGATCATATTAATTCATGTAGTTTTATCTATGTTATTCGAACATGATAAAAGAATTTAATTTAAAATTAAAGTATTAATTAAAGTATATTAAAAATTGGTCAAATTGCCCTTAGTTTGACACGTGTCTATTTTTCGATTTTTTGTTACATCATTTTTGTACGAATCATACATCGAGATAACATTTCATTGATTTATAAAATGAACGCGTCATGCCCATCTACTGATGGCACATGATAACTATATACCATCCATTTCTTACTTCGACTATTTAGTCTTTGTTAATATATATATAACTTGAAAAAAATATATATATAAAGTACAAAATAATGTAACTTTTATAGGTGGAGTTATCAAGAATTCAAAAATATAAACTTGAAAAACTGAAAATTCTATACCTATGATATTTATTTCTTAATCATATCAAAATATTATAATCATGTCACATAAATAAATCATAACAATAACTTAAAATTAATATATTTTAAATAATACAAATGAAAAAAATAATTTTATAGAGTATTCTTTTTTTAATACCATTATTTTTAAGAGAATATATTTTTTAATACAATTATTTTTTAGAGAATGTTTTTTTTTTATTAACATTAATTGGATATCGGATATTGTATGTCGGATACGAATACGGTATCCGAGATCTGATTTCGGATACAAATACTCTATCTAATATCATACACATATACAAATACGAATAATACGGTATAAATTATTTGATATCGATTTCGGATACTAATACAGATTCAAATACGGTATATGGTATATGATTTCAGATTTCGGATACAAATACGGTATTTGATATTCGATACGAATATGGGTACGATGACGATATACGGTATTCGGTATCCGGTTTCATATACGAATATGAATACATTATTGGATACGAATATGACTTCAAATATAGTATCTGATATCCGATTTCGTATACGAATACGGATATTATATTGAAAAATTAGTGTGTTGAAAATTGTTATGATATTATATATATAAAGATTAATAATAAAAAAAATGTTATTAGTATATTATACAAGTAAAAGTCAAGAATTAATTTTGTATTGTAACATCATAATATTCAAAAATTATATAATAAGATAAAAACAATAAACAAGTTCAATCAAAGATTAAAAACATATAATGAACAAAAAATGTAATCCTCAAATTAAAATTAAAATATAATATTTTATTTTTGGTCTTTTCAATCCTGGCAAAAATCCAACAACACCTAAGTTTTGAAAGCTCAATAATGAGATTTTGGACTAAACAATACCGTGAATTTTGATTCTACAACATTTTTGACTGATTGTCATTATTGTTAATTTTCTTTTCTTTTTAATTACTTACACACGTGGTTTATGTTTAAATAAAACTTATTGTGAACAAAGACAAAATTATCATATTATTGTTACAAGATTTTAACTGATTTGTTAATAAAATATGCTTAACATGTTCAATTAGCATTTACTTTGCTAACTCGTGATGTATTCCCGCCATAGTCATTAAAAAGGAATAATACTGATAATAATAATATCATTCATGACCCACGACAACAAAATTCAGTCATAATCTCTTTGATCATAATTATTAATTCGTCATCTACAATCTACGTAAGTGACAATTTTAGGCCAAAATAAAGTATGAACATCATATATAATCATAATTCGTACAAAAATATCATGCATTATCCTACAAAATATAATAACATCGAAGCGGAATGAGAATAAACGCTAGTCATATTAAAATCTTATAATTACAAATGAGTTTGGATGCTTTTTTTTTTTTAATTCTTGAGGCAAGATGTGATATCCTAGTTTTATGCATTGGAGTCGTACATGTAGGTAATATGCATTAAGTAGTGTTATGTTTTCTGGCTAATGGATTTGGGGCTGTGCGAAAGATATTAAAAAAAAATTAGTAAATGGAGAAGGTTCGCAGGTCCTCCATGCATTGATGTCAATATGACTCGAACGCACAACCTCTCACATGATTTCTTATGTCTCACACCTAACCACTGGATCGTGAGCTCATTGCAAAAGATATATGAATAGCGTATTCCTGATCTCATCATCTTATAGACAATTTTGATTCATTTGCAAATTCACTTTCATAAAAAAAATATATATATATTACTCGATCATAATAAACTGTAAGACATTTCCTTCAAAAAATATTAACATTTATGTTTTTAATTATTTTACCTCTAGCTTTGAATAATTAAGAAAAGTCAATTTAAGTCATATCAGTTCAAAAAAGTTAGTGATAACTAATTGTGTAATCTTATAAAATATTCATCAAAAATTGTTTGTATTTCTAAAATTGTAATTTAAAAAATTCACGAGATATATTAACTTCAATTTTTTTTTTAATCTAGATCTCTATATTATCATTTTTCCACACAATTTTTTCTCTTGCATATAATTGTTGAAAAAAATGCACGAAAGGACAATGCGAAAGTATAAATTTATGTAATTGAATTTTAAATATCACTATTAATATTTTTAAAACTATAATTTCAAAAAAAAAAAATACTACATAGTATCAAGTAGATTATTTTTGTGTTTTTACTCAACAAATATTGATATAAAAAATTCAAAAATTATTCAAAATGAAAGAAAAACAATAACTTAATAACGAATCCATAAACCTGTATTGAATACAATATTTATTTTTAATTATGTAAATTGAAAAACATCATCCGATATCATATAATTTCTAATTATTTGCTTAGTTAAATTTTTATATTATTTTTAAATTATTTTATGAAATAAAATTTTGTTAGTATTATATAATAAACGATGTGCAATGCCAATATCTAGCCATTCACTATTTTCATGTTTAATATCGCGGACTGATTATTATCATGTTTTTCCACAGAAATATATTCTATCTCAAATATCAATACAAAAATATATGGGAAATTTTCAAAAAACCCCCTATCTTTTTTGGATATTCTAAAAAACCCCCTATCTTTTTGGAAACTCCAAAAAAACCCCTCTACCAAAGTTTTATTTTCAAATACCCCCCTATCCTAAATCTAACCATGGATGGTGTTAAAAAAAATTTGACCAAAATACCCTTCTATTTTCATATGTATATTTTTGTTATTTTTTCATTAATTTTATTAGTTTTAAGAAAATTCATAAATAATTTTTAACATATAATGATTTCACAAAAATAAAATTATTAAATGTTGTGTTTGTATAATTTTAATATTTCATTTATTATTCATGAAAAACTAATATCAGATAATAATAAAATAAGCACCTTGAAAATATATTGATAGAAAAATATTTCTTTAAACATCTATTTTATTTTTATTTTCGTTCTTCTTTTATGTATGTTTTTAATAAATCCATGATATTTTAATTTTTAAATATTTGCAAGGTGTTCTTTTAATATTATTGTTCATCTTATTATTATTTTATGTTATTTTTTCAGTAAAAAAATATGAAAGTCAAATATATATAATGTATGAAATATTAAAATTATATAAATATAACATATGATAATTATTTTTTAAAAATTATTATATGCTAAAAAATAATTAGGAATTTTTTAAAATTAATACAAATAACAAAAATATTATTTTAATTACTAAATATGTAAAAAAAAGGGTATTTTGGTCATAAAAAAATATTTAACACCATCCATAGTTAATTTTAACCCCATAAGGGGTATTTGAAAATAAAAGTTTGGTAGAGGGGTTTTTTTGGAGTTTCCAAAAAGATAGGGGATTTTTTAGAATATCCAAAAAAGATAGGGGGTTTTTTGAAAATTTCCCTAATATTATAGCTCAAATATTAGATATTCAGGTTAATATATAATAAATTATTAATTAATATTGATATAACTTAAAATATAATATAAGTACCAATTGTAAAAATATGATAAGAAGTAAAATCCCAAATTTTTGTGTTTCTCAAATATTAATATATAATAAATTATTATATATATTAATAATAAAAATATAATTTATTTTTTCATAAAAATATATTATATCTCAAATATTAATATAAAAATGTATTATGTCTAAAATATTAGATATTCAGGTTAGTATATAATAAATTATTAATTAATATTAATATAACTTAAAATAAAATAAAATATAAGTACCAATTGTAAAAATATGATAATAAGTAAAATCCCAAATTTTTGGTTTCTTTTTCGTGGAAAGGAAGAGAAGAAATAAAAGCTTGAGGGACTGAGAATGGGCCAGGCGCTGAGACGAGTCTCAGGCAGGGTTCGCCCTTCCACCAGTGCTTCTTCGCCGGCGCCGGCAAATAGAGCTGCGGAACCTCCGCCTGTAACCGATGGCCTCGCGAGACCAGCGCAGGATCGTGTCAAGGCGTTCGATTCAGGTCATCTTCTTAAACTCACTGCCATTTTCGTTCTTTTTTAGGTCATTGACTATTCTGTACTTTTTATACCTAAAGATTAGGTAATTTGTATGCTTAATTAACCACTGTAAGTTGTATTTCGTGCAATGTGATCTCGTTACTGATCATATTGAAAATAAATATGAGAAAAGCTCAAACTAGATATTTTCCCCCCAAATTGACATTTATGAACTTCGAATCTCTCACAGAACATAAAATTTTGGACCGTAGGAGTCTGAAGTTCATTACGAATGGGATTATAAAGTTCGTAACGAGTAATTGTAGTTTTGGCTTAAATTTTCAATTTAGCTTAATTCTGATCCTTTTTTTGATCTCTCGAAGTTTCAAATTCCTAAAATCTCAATTTGGTAATTTTTAAAAAGTCAAAGCATGACTTCGATTTTGCTTCCTTTTTGCGCTCAATTTGTTTTGTTCTAAAATATTGTAGAGGCTACAAGCTCTAGAAAAGATGTGGATAATGATGATAGAGCACTGGAGAGAGACCCAAATTACGACAAAATGCTGAGTCATATGGTTGGCAAAATCACATCCAAACCTGGCGGTGCATTAGAAATGGGGGAGGTAAAATATTTAATAAATCTATTCTTTCAATTATTCATTATTTCTTATTTCTTATTGCTTATTTATTTTTAAATTGAAGGCGTCGATAGGGAGATACGATAGGTCTCTCCCAAAAGTCAGGAGCTCAAAAGTCGAGGTGCCAGGTGGCAGCGCACAGAAGCCTCTGCCAGCTGGCACCCTGAATATACAGCAGATCCATCAGATAATCCTCTTGCATCAGGGAAAATCGGACGGCCAGGATCGTCCCGTGGGAATACAAGAGATTTCTGAAAGATTCAAGGTAGATCAAAATGTAGTTCAGAAAATAGTGCAATCTCTCTCTTTGCCCCGAGAAGAAAAAAATAATGACGAAAAATTGGAATAGAGGTGAAAATTGGGTATATTAATATAAAAGGTTTTTCTTGTTTTGTTCGGTTTGTTAGCTTTGTTCTTTTTAATTGAGATTTTGCGCATGTAATAAATAAACTGTAATTTTCCAGGAATTTTTTTTTTCAAGTCTTGGGATTTTAATTGCAAAATGGATAAATTTTGTTACAAAGTCGTAAATAATCCAGAAAATAAATACATCTATATTTCAACTCTTACTAGTAATATTGAGTCAATTTGTTTGATCTGTTTTACGGCTGGTATTTCGACTCTCAGCTCTTACAATCACTATGGTTTTGTCCTATTGTATATTTCTTGGCAATAATTTTAATAAAATGTTTTTTAATGCATATATAAATTAACATTTAATATATAATATATGTGTATTACTATTATAATCTATGCAACTCCAAGAAATAAATCTTGTATTATATGAATAGTTTGAAAGCATACAATCTTGTTATGTCAGGTTCACTTGGCAGTTGGTCATTAAGTTTACTTTGTATAAAAGAGCATCCATATCCACCATATATTATGAATTTATAATCCAACGAAGAGAATTTTTTCTCCTCTGTATACGTCTCTCTTTATCTTTGTTTATTTTCCTTAATTCATAAAGGTTCTGTATATGTCATTGAAGACAATTAAAAGATTCGAATTTGTATCTAATTCTAATACATGCACATTAAACTTTTAAAGTCTTTCTTCAAAATACATAAATTGAAGTCTAGCACAAACAAAATACTTAATTTTGAGTTTTCCCTCGAAACCGACTAACAGAATACTGGCACGTGCTAAATATTACATTATTAAAAATTTCACAAAAATAAAACCGAGGCCAATACATGTAAATACTTAATTTTTTTTTTTAAATATCAAAATTTAAAAGGTTAATGCATGCAAAATCTCAAATTTCTAGTTTTTCTAAAATTTGAAGGCTAATACACACACAACATATAAATTGTTGAAGTTCTTCTTAAAAATGTTATTAAATACAAGCACATACAAAATACTTAAATTTCAAGTTTTTTTTGTCAAAAGAACAGCATGTGTATTATACAAAAAAAAATTCAGTTTTAAAGTCCAGTACATTCAAAATAAATGGTAATATAATTATAGTTGATTCAAGTCATAGTATAAACATGTAATTCCTAGCAGGGAAATATTCATTTTCTAACACGAAGGTCTTGAATTTGTTTTAGTGAGACCAACGATGACAGGACTAGGTGATATGATCAACGGTGTGCATACAATTCAAGAGTGCACATTAAATAAATAACCAAAGGTTTAATCAAAGTCATCTCAAAAAATATCAACTCAAAATGCAACACAAATTTGATCTATCACAAACTAGGAATCATTCATGAATTCCTGGTCTTACCAAAATAAAATAATAACATAAACAACACTACAAAAAACATTCAGAATTACAGAAAACATTATTAACTAACACTGAATAGAAACTTAATCAGTCACTCTTCGCAGCATCGACATCATCATCATCATCGTCGACAACGTCACCTCCAGCATCGGCTCTCACGTCAACAGAGAAACTGTACTCCTGATCGCAACCCAAGTACGAGTCGCACATCAAGTATACGGTATAGTCCTTCTTGCCCGCTTCGTTCGGAGCCGTGAAAACGACACGCACCTTTGACTTTCTCTGCAACGACACCCTCTTTATCGCAAGCAACTGATTCGCTGACGTGTCCCCTACCACCAACCACCACCCTTCTTCCTTTGCCTTCGGGTACCTCTCTGCGTCCACGGGTCCCACTTCCGTCCTCCCCTCCATCTCCCTCTCCAACGTCACCTTCACAAACAAAAAAATAATTAATTACTCAAATCTTCTCTAATTTCAATAATAATAATATGGCAGAATTTCATGTGTGAATTTCATGTGTACCCCCGCAAAACATCATAATTTCTTGTATACCCCTCAAAAACGTGAAATTTCATAAATACCCCTGTAAAACTCTTTAAATGTCATGAATACCCTTACATTAAACTTTTCGTTAATAATTTGTTAATTTTTTCGATCAAAATATTTTTTTCGTTTTACTCTTATATCAATATAATAGTTACTTAAAATTTTGAGAATAATATTGATTTCCGCAATGATTTTTGAAAAGTAACTAGGAGATTGAATTGACAATACTTGATTTTTTAAGGTTTTAAATATTATTTTAGAGCAAAAGTTTTTTATTATCATAGAAAAATAATTTTAAAAATTAAGTAATTGACATATTACTAACGAGAAAGACATTGACTGTTTTTAAATAATATAATAGGGGTATATGTGATATTTTAAGAATTTTATAGGGCTAACCATGTTATTTAAAGGGTTTTGAAGGATATCCATGATATTTAAAGGGATTTGCAGAGGTATTCATGAAATTTCACATTATTGAGGGGTATATGTGAAATTATGATGTTTTACAAGGGTACACGTGAAATTGTGCCTAATAATATATCATACCTGAAGGGTAACGTTATCGGCAGGGCCCACTTGGTCGGAATCGAGAACCTCGTAAGACATATCAATATTAGGATAGCGATTGCAGAATCTAACGATATCCATTAACTGCGAATCAGACATGTTCAACATTTCCCTCCTCTCAGAATCCTCCATCTCGACCAAGTCGAACACGGTCTCGACTCCTCTCTCCTGACACTTCTTCGCCAACTCCTTGCCGAAATGCGGTAACTGCATCAGAACCGGATCGCGCTCCCACATCCCTTGCGTAACCATCTGGCTCACCTCCATCGCCGACAAGGCCAGACTCAACCACCCGTTGCTCGATATCACGTCCACCATAGCTTGCAAGAGCCGGTGAGCCGACAACAAAACTTCCCTCTGGTCCAACGCGAGATTACCGACGACAAAATGCCTCGAGAAGTGCGCTTGTAATAACGCGTTCGCTTTGAGATGTGGGTCGGCGGAACGGGGGTTATCGACGGAGAACCTCTGGTGATGAATGAGTTTTTTAATTTGATCCTCCTCGCCGGGACGAATCGGCAAGTCCGCGTATTCCGAGGCGGAAGATAACACGTCTAGCAATCCCTTCATTCTAGTCTTCGGCGCGAGGGACGATCCGAAACGCTCGACGGTCGCGTAACTGATGTAATAATACGAAGCGATGAGACCCAAGTTGAGTGCTTTGAGGTACATCTCTTCCTCGATGGAAATGCACTTGCTCAACTCGAGATCCGTGAGCACGTTCTCTACCATCTCGGACATGTGATCGGATAGATGGCTGTGACTCACTCCTTGGAGATTGTAATAATTTGGGTTTTTGGTTAGACGGCGGTACATGAAAGTCCAGGTTAAGTAATCGACCGCGTCTTGCTTGTTTTCAACGGAACCCACGACAACCTCGGCGTTCATGTGGTCGTGCAAGTAATGGTGCAAGTGACTCTCTACGGGGAAAGCTTCGTACAAGAATTTCTTGTAGTATTCTTTTTTGGGTGCGTGGCATAAAATCACGCACTTGCCAGAATTATCCTTCAAGGGCCGGCTCGCGTGGCCCATCATTTGGAGCAAGTCCGTTATTGGATAATCGGTGCGAGCGTTTTCTCTCCCGTCGTAATATTGGGTGCCCATTACGACGACCAAGTGAGCCGAAAGAGATCGGCCCCAACACATGGACCCGCTTGCAACGCACACTTGGATTCGACCGCTCAGAAATAGATTGATCACGATTTCTTGCTCCAGCTCGGTCAAACCCTCGTGTAAATACCCCACGCCGTAAGTCAAAGCATGTTGAAGGGTTTCCTCTTTGATCTGCTCGATGAAAGGTTGCATATCCTCCTTGGATCCGAGAAGATACGGGCAGTGGAAGTTCTCGGCTTCGTCCTTGTCCCCGTGCTCGGCGAAAGCGTACACGCACAAATCCGAGGCGGTTAATCTAGCGTGTTTTCGTGTCGGTACGAAAATGAGAGCAGGTTTGCCGTTTTTAGCATGTTGGGAGATTGCCGTGTAAGTAGGTTTCGTCATGGCTTGCATTCTCGCCTCGAAATTCACAATATCCACCCCTTGGATGTGGATCTCTAACGGTACGGGTCGAACTCCAGGAGGGAAGTTAAACAACCCGTGAGAGGTGGCACCGATCCACTCCCCCAAGTCTTTCGCATTGGCAAGCGAAGCCGATAAAGCGACTATTCTTATATTATTCTCAATTTGGCTAGAAATGCGTCTCATGCGAGAGACGATGATCTCGAGAACCGGACCAGACTCGCCGCCAATCAAATGCAACTCGTCGACTATAAACAATGAAACCTGTTGTATGTGTTTCCTCTGTTTCCATCGACGAGACAACGCGTCCCATTTCTCGGGTGTACTGATAATTATCTGCCCTTTTTCCAACAACTTGAGATCCGTCGCGGTCTCTCCGGTCAACTCTACCACACGGATTCCGAGACGACCTTCGAATTTCTCCTTCCAATCTCGGTACCTTTCTTTTGCCAGTGCTTCGATGGGAGCAATATACACGGTTCTCATCGCGGTCTCCGTTTCGGTTGATTTTAGATAAGCCCTTAAAAGAGCAAACTCTGCACAGATTGTTTTGCCACTGCCAGTGGGAGCCGCCACGAGTGCATTATCTTCGGAATTGTACAACACGTTGAAAACTTGTGTCTGGATCGGGTTGAAATGCTTGAACGAGTCGTACAAAGCCTCGAAATTAGGGTTTCGTAAAGCGGTCACAGGGAGAGGTTGCAAGTCCAACAACTCGGTTGGGGGAGCGTACTTTTCAGGCAAAATCAAATGCCTGAAACAAACCGGTAATATGGTTTGGGAACCGAGCCACTTGTCCGAGACGACGCGAATGAAGTACTGGGGAGGCATGGGTTCGAATATCGGCACAGTGAAATTTATCGTGTGATCTTCGTCGATATATTGCTTCTTGAGCAAGAAATACTCGTGGTGGAGAATGAACTCGCCGTCATTATCTTCGACGATGATCCAAAAGGGCTCCACATACCCGTGAGCTTTATCGTCCCAAATGAAATCAGGGGTTATGATCAGCTCGAACCCCAAAACGGAGCGAGTTATTGGCTGGACGTGAGCCGAAAGGTTGACTTTGGGGATTTGATGGATGAATTTATGGATCGACTTGCCCATTTTTTGGTACTTGATTAATTGCCCGATTTCTTGGGCCGTGAGATCGTAGTACCGGTCCCACGCGAGGTCCTTCTTCTCGAGCTTCATTAAAATCTCGCTCGGAATGCCGCTGAATTGGCGAAGAGGAGTTTGCACGCTCCACATGCGCTTGTCCACCATTTTGCATAAATTCAACGCCTTCTCTGCCAGCTGGGCCCACCCTCTCTTCAGCACTATTTCGAACAGCGCCCTCAGAAGCCGACCGGCACTCTGCAGAAACAAAAACAACCAATTAATTTAATTCATAAAACAAAAAAAACAAAAAAAATAAAGATGGTACCTGTTGGATGTAAACCATGTCGGAAGAAAGAGAGAGGCCCTCGAGTCCGAGTCTGGAAATATAAACCTGAAGCAAAACATTAATCTTGGCACTGGGTTCCTCCAAGCTCTCCTTCACAGGAATCGGCACGCGATCCAACAATTTCGCAAGCTCCATCTTCTCGTCCATTCGCACCGACACGTACTTGAATTCCTCGCTCAGTGAGAAGAGCCGGCAAAGCTCGATGTTCCCCATCGTCGGCTTCAAGTACTCGTTGTAGGTCGAAATTGTCCCGTGCGTTATGTAGTAGTAACTCGCTATTCTCCCCAAGTCCGTCACTTGGAAGTACCCGCTCTTTCTATCGTACTTTATCAGGTTGTACTTGTCCAGCAAGTTCCCTGCAGAATGTATCTGCCCAACCAAAAAAAACACAAAATTATAATCACAACAACAAAAATATATAAAAATTAAATTAATTTAGTTACCAGATCGGCCCTTCGTTCTTCAAGATGTTTATCTTTGGAAATAATATTTGCGGGCATGCCATACAAAGTGGGATTCCTAAGCATGCGAACGAAAAGATACGTGTACCCGAGCCACGTACACGCTTCCCTCGCGTTCTGCACGGATCCCAAGACGATCTCGGCATTCAACTGGTCTGCGAGATTCGCGACGAACTGGCTCTCGATAGGCAATTGCTGATTCATGAGGGACAAATAGTACTGCAATTCGGAATGCTCGGTTAATATAATCCCTTCGCCGTACACGTCGAATTGAGGACGCCCCGCACGACCGAGCATTTGCATCACGTCCAATGGGCTCAACTCGGTCCACGTGCCTTTCTCTGGGCTGTACACCTGCGTTCCTTTGATGATCACTGTATGAGCCGGTAAATTCACTCCCCATGCAAGCGTGGCCGTCGAAACCAGCACTTGCACGTGCCCATGTGCGAATAAGTCCTCGACTAAATCACGGTCCACTCGAGCTAAACCTGCGTGGTGAATCGCCAATCCATAGGGTAACAAGTCTTTCAAGTCGTTACTCTTCACCAGCTCGGTTTGACTGGAAAGGATCTCGCGACTCGCACTGTCGTCCTTTAAAAACCGGCCTAACGTATCGTTCGTCAGAGCGGTGTCGCGAATCGCTCGAGCAGTTTTGGCAGTTTCCTTTCTAGAGTGGACGAAAATAAGTATTTGGTGTTTCCCCGCGGAGGCAATCACCTTCTCGTAGCAAATCTCGTTCATTAATTGAAATCTCTGAAGTGGTTTCTTCACCGTTATGCCGATGTATTGCTGAGCAAGTGGACATGGGCGGTAACTATTATCGAAATGAAACAAACCCTCTTGCCCCACGCGCAAAAAGAGCGCCACGTCATCGTAATTCGGCAGAGTTGCCGAGAGACCGACGAGTCTACAAAACTCTCGAGTCGCCTCGACCTGACGAATCGTTCTCGCGACTATGCTCTCCAAAACCGGGCCTCGATTATCGTGCAAGAGATGAATCTCGTCGATAATTAACAATTTCACGAGCTGCGTGTAAGTCCTGTCCCCGGATTTACGAGTCACGATATCCCACTTCTCTGGTGTCGTGACGATGATTTGAGTCTCATCAATTTGCTGACGCGACAAATTCTGGTCGCCACTAAGTTCCCTCACCGTCACTCCAAACGATTTCAACCGGTTCGATAAATTCCCCACCACTTCCGAAACTAAAGCCTTCATCGGCGCAACGTACACGATCTTATAAGCGGTGTTATCGAACTCCCCGTCTTCTTTCATGTGTTTTCCTATCTCGTTCAATATCGTCAACATGGCAACGTTGGTCTTTCCCGCACCGGTAGGAGCGCACAGGAGAAGGTTATGCACGTGGTTGAAAGCCGCATCGTAAACTCGACTCTGGACTCGATTTAGTTGCTTCATGCCTTCGAAAGCTGGTCGAGCCCACTCAGGCAAGTCCGAAATTTTGACCAACACCTCACCCGGTGCGAACCCTTTTGGTTTCAAAGCCGGCACGTGAAACTCCTCGTACCCTTTGTGTTGAGTTCGGTAAGTACCTTCTGGAAGCGTGCATTTTTCGTTCGATCTGAGGAAACAACCTTGTTGAAACGCGAGACTGTCCAAGTCGAGCAATTGTCTCCTCCCGTTCAACCAAGCATCGTCTCCTCCTGCTGAGCTGTCGACACGGGCCCCACGGGACGCTGAGCTGTCATCCCCGTCCCTCAACAAGCGCCTAGCTTCCTCGCGAATGCTCCGTTCCAAATTCTTCTGCCTCTCCATGGCAGAAGCTCGAGTAGCATGGAGCTGTTCCAATATCGCAACCCCAACGGGACCCACAGAAATCATCTCCTCCTCGATGCTCTTCCTCTCCTCCTGGCCTTCGGCTCTCGCGAGGCGAGTGCACCAGACAATCTTGAATCGGTTTCGTACCAGAAGTTTGACCAGGTCAAACTTCTCGTATTCTAGAAGCTGCACGAGACGGCCTTCCACGTCACGATCGTCCCCTTGCGCGACGATCTTGAGAATGTCCTCGGCCAATCGCTGGCTGTTTTGCGGGTCCATCGAGTCCCCGTATGCTTGGGAGATTTTGCGTTGGAGCCAATACGCGTCTATGTCTTGTACATTTACGGTTATGCCCTCGTTTGATTGTTCCGATTCCTCCTCCTCGTTCCTGCCCATTTGCATGGCTCCTGATCCGCCACCTTCTCGTGCCTCTTCTTCCTCCTCTGATTCTTCTTGCACCTTAAATACACGACCAAAACATAAGAATAAAAATAAATATCAAAGAAGAGAAGCATAAATACAATTTGTTTGAAATTTACCTGATCGAGATCGCTATCGTCTTCTTCGTCATCTTGCTCGAATTCAACTGCGACACCAATATCATCATCCAATCCGCCGTCCTCACCATTGGGCTGAACTCCAGTTCCTGGATCTTCGCTAGCGTCGTGAAAATCAGTAATCAGTTTCCCGATAGAAACCATCTGATCGAAGAGCTGGTTCGAGATAGGGTTCAAGAGCTTCTCGATATCTTTCTTCTTATCCTGATTCTTCGCTTTGTCGTTCTTCAGCATCACCAAAACCTCATCGGCGGCACCGCGCAACACGTCTTGAGGTTGACCACCTAATTGTTCCTGAATCACGCTCAATAATGCCTCGTAAGCCGCGCGAGTCTCCTTGGTCTTGGGACGGTACATGGAATCATCGTCATCTAAGGACAAAACACTCTCTTCTTCGCCGACCCGTCTCCTCTTCCTCGTATCTTTTTTCATTACGAGCTCGTCTGCGTTAGGTTCGTCCTTCTTTCGCTTTGCTTTCTTCTTAATTTTCTCTTCTAATTCGGGTGGTTTGTCTCGGGAAACACGATCTCCGAAGGCTTTCGGATCGATTTTTCCCCAAAGGGTTTCGGGCTCGCCTGTTGGTTCGTGAGTGTCTCGAGGACGCGAGTCGGTAGTTAAGACTAGACTCGAGTTTGCACGATACTCATACTGCTTGAACCGAGCGTGTGCTTCGGCACCACCTCCTCCAGGTTGAGACATGATGCTAGGAGGTTAGATTAGAGCAACAAAGCCCAGAATCTTCGCTACCTGCAAACAATTGTAGGAAAGTTAGATTGGCAAATAGAACCCAAAATCTCCCGTGACGAAACAAAAACCCTATAAATAAGAACGAAATATAATCAGGAAATATCGTACCTACGAAGAAAGAGCACGACGAAACGATCTGTGATCGATGAGGCCAGAGCTCGAAGCTCGCAAGGGTGAAAAATGGAAGGGTTTTAGGGGAAATGGATGAATCGTCGCCACCGCCAGTTCGAATGAGAGAGTAAACCCTAGAGAGAAACCGAGTATTTGCGGAAGGGACCAGAGGGCCGAGGCGTTATGGATTTACATATACTGTATACGTGACTGTAACAAGGCGGTATAAGAACATGTACTTGAAAATTAATAACCAATCACAAAAATTTATTGAAATATTTTATTATAAATAATAATAACAGATATTTGTCGAATAATTTCGGATATTTGTCGAATACTTCTAACATATCAACACATGTATTTGAAAAATAAAAATATCAAATTTAAAATCAAAATAAATAAATAATACATATAAATAATAATCAAATATAATAAACATTTAATTTGTAACATGTTATTTCGACAATAACAAAATTTTCATATATATTTTACATCAATTTGATAATATTTAATACAACAATATTAAATATATAAACTATAATTAATAAAATAATACATATCATAAATGTATAGCATCATATGTTTTTAATATGTATCATGTCGGGTATGATATCGTTGACTAGCACTTATTTGCAGAGTTGACAATCGGACGGGTCATTTCAGTTTGCGGGTCATTCTGATCATCGGGTCACGAGGCGTTCAGTTTTGAGTCATTCAATTTCGAGTTGTTTCAGCTTATTCGATTTTCGGATCGTTTTGACTTTTTTTATTGTTATGTTTTCGGATCGTTCGGTTGCCGTGTAATTCGGGTATGGGTTAGGGTCAATGTTGTAAAAAACGGTGTAAAACGGTAAAAAAACAGTAAAACGATGGCAAACCGTTTCGTTTTTGCCAAAACGATTGAGCAAAACAGTCCACCGTTTTTTTAACGTTTTTCGCCGTTTTTTTTCCTCAAAAACGTTTTCAAACCGTTTTACTAACTGCTTTTTACTTAAAATTTTGGAATAACATTTTTTTGGGCTGTTTTTTTTGGCCCAGCTTCAAAACTTAACACTTTTAATCATTTCCTATTTCTTCAGACCTAGTGTCGAGGGCAACTATGAACTAAGTGGAGACTAAGGTAAATTTTGAGAAGCAATACAACTGAGTGGAGACTAATTGGAGACGCAAATTCGGGGCTCAAGTTCTCTCCTTCACTGTTGCAGCTAAGGTAAACTTGCATTTGTTCTTTATTTTTGCTGAATATATGTCGAATTTCTGTTGTTTTTGACTGAATTTGGGCTGTTTTGGATAATTCCGTCCTGAATTTGCTTTTTTTTTGCTCATTTGGCGTTGTTTTTATGCTGATTTTGACTAATGTGTGCTGATTTTGTCTAATTTATGCTGATTTGTTGCTTTTTTTTTGCTGATTTTTTCTAATTTGTGCTGAATTTCAGTTTAGGATTTAGGATTAGTCGATGGCTTCGAACGCGAGCACCTCAATGGCTTCTAATGCCAAAAGTGGGAGTACTTCCAATGCGAGTAGTACACGTGAACAAAAGGATATTGGATGGAATTATGGTGAAAGAGTAATTCGAAATAATATTCCTAAGGTGAAATGTAATTTTTGCGATCATGAATGTTCGGGAAACATACATCGTTTTAAGCAACACATAGTTTTTTATGTGGATATGAATTTGTGTGTTATGTTTTATTAAGACTTTGTGTGTTATTTTTTGTATTTGGACATTTGTTTATGTTTTATTTGAGATGATATTTTTGATGATTTTTATTGTATTTTTGATGATATTTTTTTTTGTATTTTGATGATATTTTATTGTATTATGACTTAATCGTTTTCAACCGTTTTTTGACCGTTTTACGGATAAAACACTAAAACGGTGCCAGACCGTTCCGTACCGTTTTCCGTCTTTTACAACACTGGTTAGGGTTCGCTCCGGAATTTTGATAAAACTATTTTGATTTTTGCTTTGGGTTTATAATATGTTTTGCTTTGGCTTTGTAATTCGGGTATGGGTTTATAATATGTTTTGCTCGAAAAAATTGGTTTCGGAAAAATGTATTTTACTTAATTTGTCGAACTATTTCTTAAGAAAAAAATGCTTTTATATTTAAAAAAAAAAACTACTAATGCCTTAAAACAGGACAGTGTTATTTGAAGATGGAGTACGGACTTTGAACTTGATGTGTTTACCCGTAAAAATATGTATTTAATTTAACACAATAAAATGATATATGCATGTGATGTATCATGTGGATATTAATTGGATGTTAATATTTGTGGTTGTGCATGTTAAAGTGAGAAAAGATAATTAATTATTAGAAAATGAGTGAATCGGCTGATTTGGTGAATAGAATAATAAATCACAAAGTCATATATTCAAGAAGAACATTTTTCATTTATTAAAAAAAATATAATAAGAAAATTATTTAAAACAACAAAAAAATTATACGGACACTTATATGTTAACAATAAAAATGATATGTTCAAATAAAATTGATATATTTATAGTTTTACTGGATTTTATGTTAGAATTTTAGTTTCAAGCTTCCAATAATTCAGGTTTTGGTTTCGATTCGTTCAAGTTTGGGTCATTGGCCAAACGTGTGATGAGTTCATTGAGCAACAATTTGACGAGTATTTCGGTTTTCGGATCGTTCGGATTATTGGCCAGATGTATGATGAGTTACTTGAGCAACAATTGGACGAGTATTTTGGGTTTCATGTCGTTCGAGTTTCGGATCATTCATATTTCAGACAAAATATGGTTTCAGATCAATTTCGGATCCGGATCATTCAGATTCGATTCAATTTCGAATTCGAATCATTCAGTTTCGGTTCAATTTCGAATTCGAGTTATTCGGTTTTGGTTCTGCTTCGATTTCGAATTGTGTATTTTATTTTAAAATAAATACATTTGAAAAATAAATAAATAAAATAATAAGAGATTATATAAAAAATGCATGACACCCCTACTTTTTTATTATTTTTAGTTCTCTGAAAATAACATAATTTACTTATAAATGATTATAAATATTATTTGTATTAAATTTTCTAAACTTATTTTTGTTATATATAATTTTAAATAGTAAATTAGAATAGAATAGAATTGTATATGAAAATACATCAATTTCCATCATGTTATAGAAGAATTGAATTTTCATTATGTCATAAAAAAATTATAAAAAAAGAGAGAAGAGAGAGATAATTTTTTCGTACAAATAATTACAACTAGCTTTATCCCCACGCAATTGCGCGGGATGTTTTTTATATAATTATTTAAATAGAATTAACGCATGCGTTTGAACTAAATTAATCTAATCATGACATATTTGCAAATATCATAATGTCAATACATGCATAAGGTTCATAAAATTAGTCTATCACGGATATTATTTTCTAATATAATTTGTATAAATAGCATTTGTTCAGGTGCTTCTAAAATCGATTAATATAATCATGACATATTCGCAAATTTTAATATGTATGTAAAATAGGAAAAAAAAAGACCAAATGTAAAAAAAGATAAAAATGTAAAATAAGAAAAAAAGATAAAAATGTAAAAATGGACCGAAATATAAATAAAAGGACCAAAATGTAAAAATGGACCGAAATATAAATAAAATGACCAAAATGTAAATTAAAACCAAAAATGACCAAAATGACCAAAATGACCAAAATGTAAAATAAGAAAAAGGATCAAAATATAAAAAAGGACCGAAATGTATTTTAAAAAGAACCAAAATGTAAATAAAAAGGACCGAAATATAAATTAAAACTAAAAATGACCAAAATATAAAAAAGGACCAAAATGTAAAATAAGAAAAAGGATCGAAATGTAAAAAAGGATCATAATGTAATTTAAAAAGGATCAAAATGTAAATTTTAAAATTAAAAAGGACCAAAACATAAATAAAAATGACAAAAATGTAAATTAAAAAATATTTTTTTTGCACAAAGGCCCTTGGTGACGTGGAGCTCTATAATTGCAAGAAATTTCTTAACTTTATACATAAGATATAATACGTTATGATCTCTATATAAAATCTTATATAAAGGTACCAAATTGAATGACCAAAAAATCTTCCCTAAATAAAAACAAATTCATTAATGATTTCTTTTAATACAAGATGTATCAAATATTTCCTTGTAATTACTTTACTTGTTAAAAGATTTTGAGACCATATATGATGTTCGTGAGTTTTTCTCTACCATCCTCTATAACACTTAATTAACATGCTAATTAACAAAAATATATCATATCAGCAGTTAACTAATACATAATTAAAGTACGTAGAAATAAAAAATTCTTAATCAATATCAATTAACCGTTAATAAAATATATTTTTGTTAAATATTATGTTAATTAATTGTTAATTGATCATACAAAGAGTGTTGGGAGGAATTTGAGGGACATGTAATATTTATCCAAAGATTTTATACCACATTGTTGTTGCGAGGACGTTTGTTTGGTCTTTATGTTAGACAGCCACACAGTCAAAACGGACTCAAATTTGCCGCTTATTCTTTCTTCTTCAATACGACAATACCCTCAACAACTGCTCTCATAAACCCCTCATAAACATAGCTTTCTTTCTTCCGAGCAAGAACAAATCTCTACTTGTCTGTTTCACTCGACGAGATTCCTGTTCCGATTTCGAACAAATCTCTACTCATCTGTTTCATTCGACGAGTTTCCTATTCCTAATCGGAAAGGAGATTGAGATCGCTGAAGAAAAGAGTCGGCGACGAGAACGAGCGAAAGCGAAGGAAATCTGATTCGGAAACTAGGAGGAGATCTCGCCAGGGCGGTGACAAAAGACGAAGCCCCCAAGGAAGGGATAGAGGAACTCTAGGAAGAAGGGAAGAAAGAAGGCACAGGGGCAGAGACGACAATGCACGAGACAGGAAATCCGAACCGTACGGATGGCATCTACACCCGCCCATTTCGAACGGCGGCCTTGATTCTTCGAGAAATCTTCGGAGACAAAGCCTCCGAACTGTACCAACGCCTCACATGGTACGTGTTAAGAGATAACATCGACGGACTGTTCAACAAAGTCAGGGCAACGAATATCGAGAATATAGTGTGGGAATTATTTGAGGAGAATCTTTTTCGAGGAAGAGGATTGTTTTGTGGATCGTGCATGGAGTCCCAGCTGGCTGCGCCGGGCTTCACTGACGTGTTTACTGCGCTCGTGGCGGTTGTGAACACGAAATTTCCTGAGATTGGCAAATTGTTGCTCGTTAGGATTGTTTTGGATCTCGAGAGGGCGTATAATATAAACGATAAGGTATGTTATAAGTATAACCTTGTGAAAAATTTACTATTACTGGTATATAAATTATTAAATTTGACACATTTTTAATTTTTATTGTAGCCTAAACTTTTGGCTGGGACGAAGTTTATAGCTCACTTGGTGAATCAATTGGTGGCGCGTGAAATTATCGCGTTGGAGCTTATCACTGTTTTGTTAGAAAATCCTACTGATGATTCGCTGGAGGTAATTTTTTTTTAAATATTTTTATTTTGTATTAGCAATGTCGAGACTGGTATAGTGGTGGTACCAATTTGTAATATATAATTATTTAATGAATTGTGATATTATTAATATTTTCAGCTTGCAGTTGGGTTTGTGAAAGAGTGCGGAGCGTTGCTTCAGGATGTTAATCCTCAAGGCCTTGATGGTTAGTTTCTCAAATTCAAAATGAAATTCAAGTCCTTGAACTACATTATGCATTCTTTTAATTGATTTTTTTTTCTTTTTCAAATTTTAGGTGTTTTCGAGAGGTTTCGCAGCATTCTGCACGAGGGTAAAATTGGCGAGCATGTTCAATTTCTAATCGAAGGCCTTTTTGCAATCAGAAAAGACAAGTTTGAGGTATTAAACTCCACCTTTCTCTTTAAATTTTACTCGATTGCATTATTCTTAATTTTTGGCGTGCTTATTTGAATATTTAGGGTTTCCCTGCAATTCGACCCGATCTCGATCTCGTAAAGCATGAAGATAAAATCACTCATGAAATTTCCCTCGACGATAAATTGGATCCCGAAACCAACCTCGGTAAATTAAAATTCTACACGCTCGAAATTCATTCATGTCTATTTCATAAATACCCTAGTTAACATACTTAATCTTATTTCAGATATTTTCAAGGCGAACCCTAATTTCGAAGAGGACGAATCTGGTTCTGAAGTCGATCCTTTCAATTTTAGGACAATTTATTCGACCATCAGGTCCAACAACTATTTCCAAAAAGCGAGTCGTGAACTTCTGCAGATCAAACTAGAACCTGGTCAAGAGGTAACCAAAAATATCTTAAATTCCATTTTTACCCTTGTTGAAAATTGAAATTAATAATCATTAATTTTTAAATGTTCAACAGATGGAGCTGTGCAAAGCGTTATTGAAGTGTTGCAGTCAACAGACGAAGTACCTCAGTTACTACGGGCTATTAGGCCAGCAATTATGCAAGAAAAACGAAATCCACCGAGACAATTTCACGAAATGTTTCGTCCAGCTGTACTCTACGAGCTATCGTTTGGAGACAAAAGAACGCGAAAACATCGCTAAATTCTTCGCTCATCTCCTCGGCACCGACGCTCTCCAGTGGGATGTGTTCGCCTACGCTTCCCTGACCGAAGAAGAAGCTAGCACCTCTCCTTCTAGAATCTTCTTCGGGATCCTCCTCGTGGTACTTTTTAATTTAATTATTTTTAATTAAATTTTTTCTGAATAACAACAAATCCTCTTCCAGGAATTGGAGAAGCATTTGGGGTTAAAGGTGCTGAACAAGCGACTAGACATCGTGAAGGACATGCGATTTTCGATTAATCTTATCGATTCGATGGGGTTGACAGAAATGAGGAAGTGTTTGAAGACAATGTCGCGGCTTATTATGCAGCAAAAGCCCGACTCTGATGGGCCTGGCAAGCCGGGTTTGGGTGGGCCTTGCGCGATGGGTTCGATGGTGTGGGAGAGGGTGAGGAATAGGAAGAGGGAGAGGGAGTGGGAGAGGGAGAGTGAATGGGAGTGGGAGGACCGGAGAAGAGAGGCAGGAAGAGGGCGAGTGAAAGGAAGCGTAAAGGAGATGGAGAGAGCGACGGCGAGAGTGGAAGGGATAGGGAAAAGAGAGAGAGTGAAAATGAGAGTGGCCATGTAGGAATGTAATTAGTTTGGTTTAAGATGTCTTTAATGGGGGGAAGTGAAAGTGATAATGTTGCTACTCTAATAGTTTTTTAACCTTTTTTTTTTAATTTTTATGTAAATGGGTGATATTTCCTCTTGTTTGGGTTTGCTGGAAAAGAAAATGTTTGGTAGTGGCTTTTTTCCTCAGCATAAGATTTTCAACCTAAACCGCCACTACTTGAAAAAGACCTAAATTGCCAAAAGAAAACTAAGCACCTAAAACTGGCACTAGGATAATAGACCAAACTGCCAATAATATAATTTTCATCTTGTCAAATATATCACAATATTCACTTTATAATATAAGATGGTGTAATGTTAGACATGTATCATCTTGTCAAATATGTGTGATCTGTGTGTTTTACATGTAATGTATGTTAAAATCGCGCGTCACATACATACTTGTGAAAATAATGGAGAGCTAATAATCCAATTCACTATCTTAATAACATTTGTTTCCTCCCTCATTTTTTTTCTGATTTGGTCTTTCGTGTCAAGTGAAGTAATATCGTAGTATATAGATCGAATGGATTCTTTCTCATGGGAAAAGATCAATGTTGATCCAACAATTTTTTTGTAAAATGCAAATATTGTTCGGAATTAATACATGAGAGGAGGTGTTTCGAGAAAAAAAACATTTGGCACACACCAATGACAATTGTAATTGTTCATCTTGTTCTAGTGTTCCTATAGAAATTAGAAGGAAAATTAACGAATACGTACGGGGCAAAAAAGTTGAAGCCAAATCAAAAAAAGTTCAAGCCAAATAAAAAAAGACAGAAGAGAAATTATAACACGAGGCTTAGAGAAAGGAATCCGAGGAGGTTTGAGACTAAGAAATTAATTGACCTAGATGTCCTATTCCACGACGATGATCCGTTACAACCATGGACAAGAAAAAAAATATATTGTGGATAATATTGAGTGGTTGGAAGATGTAATGTATTTTAAAAATTGATAAACATCATAGGAACAAATTCTGAAAGATATAACGTTCTAGGATAAACATCAACATTATCTTTCAGAATTTGTTCTATCGATTTGTAAAATACATTATATTTTTCCAACTACTATCTTTATTATTGAGTACACAATCTTCTCTTTCTCTGATCCACGCAACGGATCATCATCTTTTTTGCCCCCTCACATATTGGCTAATATCTCTTCTAACTTTTGTAGTACCATTATGACAAGATGAACAATTATCACTCATGTGTGCCAAATATTCCCTTCCTCGTGACACCATCTCATGGAATAATTTCAGACAATACCTGCATTTTACAGTTTTTTTTTTATCATACCAGGACAAATGATTTCACCTTATATCTTTTGACATGTTTGTTAGAGAGAACATGGGTATGATAGAATATATAGGAGAAAATTGTAAAAACATAAGAGAGAGAGAGAGAGAGAGAGAGAGAGAGAGAGAGAGAGAAGTTTATGAAACAAGTGTAAGAAATGAGTGTGTGAAACCTATATATATATATATATATATATATATATATATATATATATATATATATAGGTAAATTATAGTAGTGGATTATAGTGGACAATTATTGTGATGAATTATAGCGGTGATAGTGGACAATTATAGTGGTGAATTATAGTGGGCACAGTAATGTCAACTGAAGTGGTGAATTATTAGCTAGATATAGTAAACAATTATTAACTTCATTATATTATACTTTTCACAAGTTTAAGAGTGATGATATACACTCTTAAAATTTTCTAACATGATTTATCTATTGGAATCCGAATTAAATTTTAATGATAAATCATGATCATTTATTTTTTGACATCTTATGTAAAATAAGGGGAATTTTTTTTTATCATCTCTCACATCATTAATATTTTTAGTATTTCTAGTAAGTTTGTTCACCACAGTCCATAATTAATCAAATCTAAATTTATACATTTGGAAAATAAGTTATAGCGATGAATTATTGCACCGTTTGACACGTGTTAAACATATACACATTGTTGTTTAATCTAGACCTAGAGAGAGTGAATATGTAATCCTAATGTCTAAATTTTTGCGCTAATGGAATGCAAGTGGTATGTTTGCGGAAGCTCAATTAATTTAAAGTAAATAAAGAATGTATCACACTTGCTAACACAAGATATTTGTTACGGAGTTCCGTGGGTGGTGGATTTGTAGTTTCAACTCACCGTTTACTTGCTCAATCGACCGACTCGATTGTTCACAAGTACCTACGTCTCAGGTGATGTCTTGCGCCGTTTCGACTCTCTATTGAATTCCCGAATAAAAAATTGCAAGGTTTGCCTAGATCGATTTACACGTTTCTATCGATCTTTGGCTAGGTTTTCTTTCTTTGTTATTGTGTAAAATTATGGAAGAGTTGGAGAGAAAAAACATGGAGGAGTTCTATTTATAGAACACATAGCCCCCTCTCATTTAACATGTTTTATGTATGTTCCGTTCGAACGGAGCATAAATCAAAACTAGCAGTTGGACTGTAATGATTTGAAACGTGTTGCTTCCGTTCGAACGTAATTGTGGTTCCGTTCGAACGCAAGCTAAACTGTGTTTAGGTTGAGTTTGCGTATAACCTTCCGTTCGAACTTGAACTGCTTCGTTGTAGTAGGAGGTTCCGTTCGAACGGATTGGTGATTCCGTTCGAATGTACTATTTGTTGATTTTGTTTTGCAAACTCATCTTTGAGACTGTTTGGTTTTCGTTCGAACGCAAGGTATATTTCGTTCGAACGCAAGTGCTATGTTTTCAGACTTTACCAACTTCCCGTTTTTCCCGTTTCAAACATATTAACTATTCTAGATTGAGATTAATAATTCTAAATTGAGTATAGGGATACCTATGGTTAGTTTTGTGAGTGTATGATATCCCAACTCGCGGATATCTTCGACGTCTTCAGTCTTCTCTTGAACGAATACTTCCGTCTTTATTCTTTACCATCTTCTTCATTCGTCAACGTCTTGAATCTTGGTCTTCAATGTCTTTGCTTTTGTTCAAGTATTCATATTTGCGTATGTGAGTGTGTATCTTCTTTTGATCTCGTTTACGGACCATATATTTACCTATCTCCTACAATTGTCACTTAACAAATTGATTAGTAGTATCGACATTGTTTTGAGATAATCAAACAATCGGAAATTGAACCAACACGCATGAATAAAATTATTATAAAAATATAACGAAAATATAAAAAAAATAATGATTTCGCAAAAAGTTGAAAAGATAAAATAATGTAAATTTGTTTAGATAAATATGACTTGTCATGTGAAATAAAATATGATAAATCAAATTATTTTATAATAATTTTATTTACCACCGAATCAATGTGGTTTACCATCTAATTAATATAATTTGTCACTTATTATGATTTAATATTTATAATAATTAAATATTTAATATATTTATTACATATTGTAAACACATCCATAAATTGAGGGATATTAAAGAGGACAAGTATATTTTTTTTCTAAGTTCCAACTTCCAATGGCGAATTGAATTGTTAGCTCCCCTGTGAACCGAATTATCAAGATGATGAATTGAATTATTAGCTCCCCACCCTTCTCATAAGTACCCAGTTTAACATACGTTACGTATCAAACATATTACACACATACATCTCCAAAACACAATTTAACATGATATATATATCATTTAAAAAACAATTTAACATAATACATCATCTATTAAAAGAAATATCAATGACTCAACCGCGAAATATTTTCAGCCGAAAATGGGCTTGGCCCCGACCGAGTCCGATTTGACTCGGCCGAGTCAATGTACAATGCTAAATATGTTGAATATTTAATTCATTTTCTTAAGAGTAAATAAAAGGAGAGCTTTCTAGAATATTAAACGGAGAGAATCCAGATATTTCATGAATGATCATAAGTAACAAAGTCCATAATATTCTAGATGGCTTCACACTTCAGTTTATGAGTTCATGCCAACTATAATTTTTTAGGAAATTCTAGGAAGCTCCACAATGTACTTTAGAGCCGGTTTTATAGACTATAAATAGGAAGTAAGAGTAGTGTTTGTAATCATTCTATAGATAGAGAAAATAGAAAGAGTGAAGCCACGTAAAGAAAGAAAGAAAGAAAGAAATGGAGAGTTAGGAATAATGTCCAGAGAGAGAGAATAATCAAGAGAGAGAAAGAGAGTTTGCAAGAGTGCATTTTTTGTAATATTAAAGTTTGAGTAATAAAATTAGTATTTTGAGTGTTAAACCGCTGCGCAAATTTCAACAAAATATTATTATTGGTACTAATCATAGCTAGTACCACAACCGGTTTGCGTAAACAGTTTCATCTCACATCTGCCGACCCGTTGAGAAACAACTTATGCATTAACATCCTGAAAAGCTTTAATATTACATTTAAACCCTCCATGTTATTAATACATTGGCGGTAAAGTCACGAACACAATGCCAACACGCCCCTTAGTAAGGTTACCGCCACATTACATCCTATGTTATTTTAAAAAATACCGCATCATCGTATCGTATCGTATCGGTATAATATAATACATATACTTAAATAATATAAGGAGTATTAGTTATTAATATTATAAAATAATATTTTGAAATTCAATATTTAATTATTTACTCGTGAGAAAAATAATATGTATTTTTTATTTTTATATAATACAATAGTGCAAAAATTCATTCTAATAACATAATATAATACATAAATAAATTTTAAGGTATTATAATAACATCATGTTATGTTTCACGGCTTAACAAAAGACAAAAAAACAGCACACAAATTATTTCAAAATAATTTACAGTAGTGCAAAAATGTATTCTAACATAATACAATAAATAAATTTTAAAGTATTCTAATAATGTTATGTTTCACAACTTAGCAAAAGACAAAAAAATAGCACACCAGTTATTTCAAAGTAATATATTATTAAATAATGATATTCGAAACCACGAATTACGAATTTATGGATTGTTATGGATATTTCTTGCTTTAATCTTCATTCGAAAATTATATTTTTATGTTTATTTTAAAGATTTTTTTTCATAATTCTTTTAAAATATATATATATATTATACGGCAATATAGGTATAATACATGTTTTTTTTTAAAAAAACTATGAACTACACGAATTATTGATTAGGTCAATACGTATATTATTCGTAAAACACTAAATTGTTCGTAAAGTATACAAATGTTATTTGCAAATTGAATAATTATGAAAGAAGATTATATTAATGTTGAGAACATTGTGTTCATTCAATACAATTGAAAATTGAAAATTATGAATAAATGGTCGGTAACCATCTCAACACATGTTCATTTTGCCAAAAAAAAGGTACAAATAAAACACCAATTAAGCAAAACAATAATCAATCAAGCAACAATTAAGAAAATTATGTTCATTTATTTTTCAAAACCAATATAAATTAAGCACTAATAATTTAATTACAAGAGGGGCGAAAACACGACTATGATATTTTTTTCGAACTTGTATAATATGATGGGACTAATATTTCTTGTCAAAAATTTACTCGAACATAAGTTTGTGAAAGCCAAGAAACCAAACCCATTCCTATCTTATTCCCGGTTTTGAATCTAAAAAAATATTGAATATAAATCAACACACAGAAATATCTACAAAAAAATAATAATCGAAACGGGACGAAAAAATTGTAACCAGTGACAAGATGATTATTCAGAGAAAGCATAAATGTGAAATCATGTTTGCCATTCAGTCCGGTACTCGTAAACTCCAAATCGACATAATAAAATATCATATTTATTTTATTTTCCCATATGAACAATTGAATAAAATTTATTGTTGTTAACCTTCGTCACCTTGGAACCACTATCATAGTTATCGTCAAAATTGAATATTATAATGCAACACTCGAGATAATTGCGATGATATGACACAACGATACTGTCAGAAAAATGTATGAAAAAATAAATGTTTCGGTTAATTGATCGAAAATATTCCACATTTTTAATCAGATCTAATTAAGTATCAATTGATATCATTTTGTCCTCTATAAACAAAAAAAATTAACATGCAATTTCACTACATTAATTTCTTAATATAATCATTGTCGAAATTGTAAAATACATATAATGAAAATAATTCGTATCAAGTGTTTTTAGACGCAAAATTAAACACTCAAGAAAGACTCGGCCATTTCTTCCAAACGTTCCTTCTCCTCCATGGATGAACACGTCTATTGACAAGAAAATGATAAAAGTAAAAAAAAATGAACCTTCTCGCAAATAATGAGAAAAGAAGGGTTCTTGGTCAATTTCTCGATAAATATGGAATGATATTTTATTTGCATTTTGTAGGGTTTGTACCTGAATAGCCGTATCAATAGCTCCTCCAAGAAAATTTGTCAATTCGAAGTTCATCTTTAGCCTATGATCCGTAACTCTGTTATCCTACAGACCAATAAAAAAAAGGTTTAGAGGAAAAAAGAAATAAAATAAAATAATAAAGATATTTAATTACCTTGTAGTTGTAAGTCCTTATCTTCTCTGTACGAGAACCCGTACCAACCTATATATATATTTTTCATTATTTTGCAATTTGAATTTGAATTTGAATTACTAAATATTTTTATTTGTAAACTCGAATTCAGTAGAATCCCCTACCTGCGATCTCCTCTGGCTTCTCAATTCTTCTTCTTGCTCCCTCACTTTAATATCATAACTAAACAAATACATATTTATTATAAATTCTATTTTTTTTTTTTTTACAAAAAACCAGATTTAAACTTACAGTTTAGCTCGCAACAATTGAAGCGCGCGTTCCCTATTTTTAAGTTGACTTCTTTCTTCGGTACAAAATATTCGAATTCCCGTGGGTTTATGAAAAAGATCCACCGCTGTTTCCACCTTATTTACATTCTGCCCTGTATTTCATTATTTCAAAAATTATAATTAATACCGACAATTAATTAATTATTTATTATAAATTTATTTATTTACCTCCTGCTCCCCCAGATCTAGCAGTTGTAAGCTCGATATCCTTGGGATCGATTTGAATGTCAATTTCTAACGCCTATAAAAAAAACAAAATTAATAATATTTTATAAATATTTTTTTCTGAGATGATAAATACTTCGGGCATGACCGCAACGGTAGCGGTTGAGGTGTGAATGCGTCCTTGGGTTTCGGTTTGCGGAACCCGTTGGACCCGGTGTACACCCGCTTCGAATTTCAACTTGCTATATACCCGTTTCCCCTTCACTTCCATCACGAACGACTTGTATCCTCCACTCTCGCCCTATTTTTTTTTTTTTTTTAATTATTATAAAATTAATTTATTATTGGCGATGAATGTAAATATATCAAACGTACTTCCGAACTGGATACTACGGCGTATTTCCATTTAGTTGAATCGCAGTACCTCTGATACATTCTTACCTGCAAAAAAAACAAATAAAAAAAAAATAAACTAAATTGTGAAATAATGAAATGACTAAAATGGCACTGTTTAGTATTATCATGTACCTACAAGGTCACGTGCCCATAGAGCAGCTTCTTCGCCACCTGTACCGGCCCTTACTAAAAATAATAAATATTAAATTACAGTCTTAATAATATATTAAATATTAAATTAAGTACCTTCGAGTAAGATATTACGTTCATCTAGAGGATCCGTAGGAAGCAACATGAGCTATTAAAAAAATAAAATAATTAAATTCTTGTAAAAATAAAGAATTAATGAATATAATTAACATGCCTTGAGTTTATCTTCGAGCTGATTAAGCTCGTTAGATAAAGTCTCTATTTCGAGTTGTATCATCTCGACCATGTCCGCGTCGCCTCCACTCTCGCTTGCCAAATCTTTTTATATTTTTTAAATTAGGAAAATAAAAAATATAAAACTAAATTAGTATATTAATTAAATATATTTTTACTTTTGAATTATTTATACCTTTTGCTTCCCCTATCTGTCTCTCACAATCCTTGAACTTCTTGTACGTAGTCACCACCTGATAAATACAAAAACTACATGTATTAATTAATTATTAATAATAATAAATAAATTTGAAAATAAATACATCGTCTAGCTCGGCCACGGACTGTGCAAGTTTTTGGTATTCGCTTGGATTTGAAGCCACATCAGGGTCAGCCAACTTGAGCTAAAATTAAATTAAAAAAAAAAAAATATGATTATCGAGAAATAACATAAATTATTTATACAAATGAGGAATATATGTGGTCGTACAGAAAGTTCTTTCCATGTCTTCTCGGCTGAATCCAGCTTAGCAATTAGATAAGGCTCCTACAAAGAAAGCCACTAAATTTATATTAAAATATACCAATTGTGTATACGAATTAAGATTATGGACCCAGTAAAGAAATTAAGCCAAATTGGGTGAAATACAGGCCAAGAATGGTCGCAGAATTTGAACAAATTGAGCCTAATTGCGCAAATTACACTTATAAGAGTTTTAAATTGCTTTTTAGTTACAAAATAGAATTTCTGAAGCGGGGACAGGGAATTAAGGATAAACAAAAGGGGACTCACAGCCATGCAAACAATTCGGAATGTTCTAGCCTTTCTTCTCTGAGGCAAACAAAACGGAGCTCCGGTAAACCCTCTCCGAGTATGGTGGCCGGAGGCGGAGGATGAAGGTCGAGGGGCTCCGTGATTGGTAGAGCAAGTGGCAGAGAAGCCCGTTAAAAGCGTCTCCATTGGCGAAAGAGTGAGAAAATGAAGAAGAAACTAGAGGATAGATATATGGGCTGGTTTAATCTTAACCTTTGATTCACTAGAAATTGTGATCTTCTATGACATACTAATTACTATCATACAACAACATGAGATTGTGCAAGACTAATTTGAGGTTTAAAAAAGTATATTTCTTGTTTTATAATTTTAAGGGTAAATTTGATGTTTGTAGTTTGGATAGGTAAAAATTCAGATTACTAAAATTTAAGAGAGTTTTTAAAGAGAAAATTAGCAATCATTTCACAGGTGAAATGTTTGTCTTTACATTATTGATACGATCACTTTATTTTTTCGCGAACTTTTACTCACTTCTCGTAAGGCAATTACATGAAATTTGAACAATTTGATCTTGCTTATACTTAAAAACAATAAAACTTGAATAGTTTAGGAGGAAATAATCAAAAAAATAACCTTCTGGATTATGCTTCGACCTAAAGAAAATAACGTTTCCACGTTGTTAGTCTTCGAAATTCACATTACAATTAAAATAACTGGTATTTTCTTAATTAAGTTTCAATTTCTAGCAAGGTTAATCTTACAACCATAAATAAATTATATCAAAAAAGTAAAATTGCAAATAACAATAGTTTCAAGGGTTCAAAACTACAAGCATAAACTTCCAAAGGTCGAAATGAAAGTTGTACATATGGGGCACTTAGTGTGTACCCGTGCAAAATCTCAAAATGTCGCATACACGTATAACCCTAAAATAAGAAATATCATGGATGTCCCTAGAAACATATAAAAAATATATATCATGGATGTCCCTCGAAAACATAAGAAGTATCGTGCATACCCTTTTTTCTATATTTGTTTCAGGAATATCCCCAAACTAACCACCCTTGTTTCGTAATCTTCTATTTGTACAAAAAATAAGCGAGAAATAAGGGTAATTAAGACATTCATGCGAGAAATTAGGGGATTACGTAGGTTTCGTATTATTATATTTTACACTTTGGAAGGGTACATTTGAAATTCTCCCTTCATATATCATGATGTTTTCTTGGCGTAGGCGCTCTATTCTCCATTATTTTCATCCTTTGCTTCAAATGATACATTTCCATCTACCACAATAAAAATAATATGAATAAATTACACGACAAAAATATTACAATATTTAAAAAAAAAAAATCATATTTAAACCTGAAGTTGCAATGACCGTTGTCTTTCACCCGCTAAAACGCCACGAGTCGACAATAGCTCCTGCAGAAATTTAAATAATTTTTTTACGAACAAACTAATTTTATTATTTGTATAAACAAACCTTTTGAGTATCGTCCAAGATAGCTTTCAAAAACGCCACGTCGTGCTCTAACTTCACATTATCATCATGTACCAAATTCGATAAATTATTCGACTCCTCTTGAGCCAATTCCAACTCCAATATTTTCTCCTTCAAATAATCCGCTTCTTTTAGGGTTTCCTCGAGTCTCTTCTCCGCCTTTTCTTTACCATTAATGGCTTCGGATACGTCCTTTTCGATCGTCTCTTTCATCTTAATCGACGCTTTTAATTGCTCTTCTAGCAACGTGATTTTCTTCGTCAAGTGTGAATTTTTCGTCTCGTGTAATTGGTTTATTTCGGATACGCTCAACATTGAAGTGCTCGAAATATCATTTTGGTCTTTTGCCTAAGAAAACAAGTTTAAAAAAAGGCAAATTTCATATGTACCCTTACAAAACCCCATAATTTCACGTATACCCCTGCAAAACGTGAAATATCATGAATACCCCTACAAAACTACTAAAATTTCATGGATGCCCTTTTTATTAGATTTCGGTTAGCTATTCGTTAAGATTATCGCTAATTTTTGCTATTCCGATTTTACTCCCTAATCGAAAAAGCACCAATTAGCTTTAATCTTAAGGAATAGTTAACCCAAATCTAACAAAACGGGCATATGTGAAATTTTAGTAGTTTTGTAGGGGTATTCATGATATTTCACGTTTTATAGGGGTATTCGTGAAATTGTGGGGTTTTGTCGGGGTACATATGAATTTGGCCTAATAATTATTAGAAGATCGTATACCTGAAATGACGAGTTTCTAGAAGAAAAACGATCTGAGGTCTTCAATTTGTTATGATCGAGAGGCGTTTGCAATTTATGCGCCAAAGAAGACTCTTGTTCCTCTTGCGAAAACTGTTTCCAGAGAGAAAGATTCGCGTTTCCAATTACGGTAGTTTGGGTTCCGATTCCAATACCCGAAAGAGGAACTAACGGGTCGGAGAAGGACCGCCTTCCGGAAGCTTCTTGGTCTAAAAATGAATTGGCAAGATCGTGTCTCGCGACCGAATCGAAGGAATATAAACGGGTCACATTTTTGTGTACCGGGTCATCTTGGAACGATAACGGGTCCGTATCGGGTGCGGACCGCCAGCTCAGCGTGTGCTCGTTTTGGAATAATACCAGTACCTCCACCTGTATGTTAAAAAGCCAACGTAGGGTTTAGGGATAGACTTCAAAATTTTAAAAATAGAGGGGTATATTCGTAAAATGTTTTAAGCGAAAAACCTTGTCAGATGGTTCTTTTCTGTTTCCTCCAAAGGCTACGAGAACAAGCTTATCCCTCTGGTGCAAAGGAACCATGCTAAATCCCTACAAAACAATTAAATTAATAAACAAACAAATTTTTTTAATAAAATTAAAATTAAAATATTATTAATGCAAATAAAAAGTACCTTGTATGTGGTAATAGAAGAGCTAGGAGGAGCTACACATTCGGACCATTCATATTTCAACACATCAAACACTATCGTCTCCGCATGGCCTTCAAAATAATAAAATAAAATATTTGTTCACATAAATAATAATAATAATAATAAAATAATAATATTAAAAGGCGTACGTTTTCTCTTGCTTCCGCCACCAGCAATATACCATTTATTTCCAGAAAGGGCGCCGCAACAACCAGACCTAGCGGACGGATGAATGCCCCTTGTTTTTATTCTTGACCATACCATCTACAATATTTTTTTTTATTAAATAAATAAATAAATTTTTTAATTTTTTTTTTTTTTTGAATTAGTACCGTTTCAAAATCTAGGGAATAAAGGTCGTTCAAGGTTTTGGATTTTGATTGGCCACCGAAAATAAAAAGAATTCTATCATCGTAAATAGTTGCGACGTGATTCGATCTCGAAGACGGGCCCGTGCCTCTGCAATGCAGTTAATTATTATTGAAAATTAAAAATTAAATTATGCAAAAAAAAAGAGTACAAACTTGTAGCGCAAAGGAAGCCACGTAGAAGATTTGAGATTGAACATGTGAAGATCATTCAGTTTTTTCCCTTTCGAATTTTCACCGCCAAATAAAATCAAAGTCGGACCCGATCTTATCACCGTGTGCCCGCTTCTCGCACTCTACACCCAAAAAAAATTAATTAATTAATTAATTTGCAAATCGCACCTTGTACTTCTTATATTTACAACAATTATAATATAATTATTATTACGGGAATGTCCCCTTTAGCTTCCACATGTGACCAACATTCCGTTTCTATATCAAAGGACCACACTGAAATAAAAATAAAAATAAAAATAAAAAAATAAGAAAATAGTATAATAATTAAGAGAATAAAATTTAAAAACCTGAAGCTCTTTCAGAAATTGGTTCAGTTCTACCCCCAATCAGGATAATTGTTTTTCCCCACGGCACCTAAAATAAATAAAGCAAAAAAAAAGTATTAATTTTGTCAATATTAAATTTTTACAAAACAAGATCTTGATTTGAATTACTTATAAACAATTTTTAAAAAAGGAGATAAATGGTACGAACCAGACAATGGCCTTTACATGATGGTATTTTTGAAGATGCACTCGTTGTCCACTTAAGTTTGTCGAGACTTAATATCTAAAAATTAGGAGAAATAATTAATTAACTAAATTGACAAGTGGAAAGTCAAAGAAAGCAAAATAAAATTCCAATTTTACCCTTGTATCATCTAGCAAACGATTTCCAGAATCGCCACCAACCACCACCATTTTGTTGCCTATCACCGCTGCCGCGTGCTACAATTTTTTCCAATAAAATAATAACAAATAAATAAATAAATAAATAATTAATTAATTAATAAATAATTATGAGGTACGTTGAAGCGTGGGCCCGGTTTATCGCCTTGAGTGGATAGGAGAGTCCAGTTGTCGGAGTTCTCAAACTGACAGCTGTCGAAGTCATACGAGTCCGACCTTCCACTTGCTGATGTCATCACCGCATTCTCTCCCTAAAATAAAAGAATATAAATAAATTGAAAAAATTAATAAATTTTGAATGAAAAAGGCATCTTACATTTGATTGACTGGGTCTCTTAACGGATCGGGCTGGGCTCCGCAATACATGTAATGGATCTCCTTGATGACTTTTTAACCTAAAAATACCGAATAAATAAATAAATGTATTTTTTAAGTTATGAATAAGATTAACAAACTAACCATGCCAATAATAGTAACATGAAAATAAAATAGGTTGCACTATCCAAAATGTATGAAAACAAGCAAAATCAACAAGTGAAAAAGTTCGAATTTGGCCCCTCAAGATTTTTATGAATAAGATTTTTTTAGAATACCATTTTTCCAACCATTTAAAGTAATAAAAAATGAAATGGTGATTAAAAATTTCTTTCGAGACAATGTTAGAGAGTGAACTCAGTAAAGTTAATTGCAATGAACGAAAGTTACGAAACTTGTATTTTTTATTTTTTTATTTTTTTTAAACATTCCCCACATCATCACTTATTTGTTACAAAATTTGACAGGTCATCACCAGCTAAAAAATGGACAAAAAAATTGAAGGCACAAAATGAGATTTTTGGACATTTTCAATAATTGGAGGGGCCAAATACTTTATTCCAGCAAAGAATGGTTGTTGTACCTTCCAAGCTTCATCTTGCGACGCGAAAATCCAAACATTTTGGGCATTTTTGCAATTTTCTCTGCGAATTAACACAGAAGGTGAACAAACTGAGAGAAAACTCAGTATCTTTGATTCAAACAAAGAATGGGTAGAATAAAATTGAAAAATGGGCTTCACATTTTACCTCGTCAGATTAATAAATCTACTCGAACACCAATGGAGAACAGAAGGCTTCAACAAAGCTGCATTGAGATTTACATCGATTTAAAACTAAATATAAAAATGAAATAGAACAGCTAGGCAGCAAAACAAATTAGAAGAAATCAAAGGGGTCGAAGAGAAAAAGACGAGAGATTTCATTACTTCGGGGAAAAACAAAGCGACGGATTGACAATGGCACTGTTGAGCTTCAGTCATGGCGAAGGCACTGAAATAAGTGGAGTAGTTGGACTGGAGAACAAATTTAGAAGAAATCAAGGGAACAAATGGGAAAAGGACGGTAGAGATTTCAACATTTGAAGGAAAAAGATGGATCTTTTGAGCACAGATTCAAAGCCCAGAAAATAAAATTAGAAGAGAAAGAAAAGGGCAAAGAGAAAGGGACAAGAGAAGTGTAATTATTACAGGGGAAAAGTAGATAGTCTTTTGAACACACAGAAAACTGATACTCTGAAAAGCTATTCTGCAACGAGGCTATTTACTGTGCCCCTCGAATATCCACAAAAAAATTTCCACAATAATAATTCATGATTAATTCATGAATTAGTATTTTGAATTAACGATTAATTCATGATTATTAAAATTTTAATATATAATTAAGGTCCATATCAATTGATGATTAATTCGAAGTAATTAAAAATAAATAATTATAAATTAATCGTTAATCCAAAATACTAATTCATGAATTAATCATGAATTACTATTGTGGAGAAAATTTGGTGAATATTTGAGGGACATAGTATAATTTCCCTTCTGCAACATACACATAAAAAGGGTGTCATAATATCGCCTGGCTGAAAAACAAAACGCCAGGGTCGCCCATTCCCAACTCTTGACTTTATTTTGTTTTGCCTAATTTTATTTTTATATATATATTCAAATCAATTTTTTTTTTATAATTTATAATTTATAATCTTTTTAAATTTATACTCACTCGTTATGTTACGTGAAAATCCACTATTGATTTGGAGATTATATTTATTTAATTTTTACTAATTCAACGCCTGTCGTGTGACTAAAAAATCGGAGAAAAAAAATTGTGATTGTATCATTACTTGACATGGAGCTAGGGGCGTAAACGGTTCGGATCCGGTTCGGATAGTGGTCATTACCAGATTCAAATCCATAATTTTTCGGATACGGATATGGTTTGGATATTAAACGGATTCACATATAGTCGGATACGAATACGATAAAAAAATATTGAATAATTAAAATGGATATTTAATACGTAACATAATTATTTATTTTATTTTTGACATTCAAATAAAATTAAAATTAAAATAATATTTTAATAGTACATCATATTTTGTTTTTCAGATAAAATCACTCATGAAATTTGAAAAAGAAAAGAGAGGGAGATGAAAACTCTTGGAAAAAAGGGAAATTATTTTAGGATTTAGAAATATCTTGAAAATAGATTTATATATATTTTTTAAATGAAATTGGTTTATAGATTATGAATATTTTTATTAGGTCCATGAAATCATAACAATTTAAATGTAAAATAAATTATAAAAAACGAGTATCCATTTTTATAGTTATTCGGATCCGGATAGTATGAGGATTCAAATCCGGATAATATTTTGAGGGAAGTTCCATGCTAGACTCATTTTCTTATCATGGACCTATTTTCAAAAAATTATTTTAAGAAATTTAGCTATTTATTAATTAATTATACAAAATTTATGTTTTGGATAACATTAGATGATAAATATACACTAGAATCTTACAAAAAAAATCATTATTTAACAAATATTCGATTTTTTTTTTAAAATAGGTTCATGATAAGAAAATGGGTCTATCATAGAACTCCCCATATTTTGAATACTGGATTCGGATCCGGATTGGATCCGGATAATTTTATTCGGATCTATATATTTAGGATAATACCCGAACTGTTTACCCCCTACAAGCAATGCAATGGAGGAATACAATGGGCATGTTTGATTTGAGGGATTTTGATGTACATGGATATGTGAAATACATGTATTTTACTATCCATGTATTTGATAATCCATGTGAGTTGTTTGATTTGTTGTATTTGGTAATCCATATATATCAAATCCTTTGTTTGATTGTTGGTACAAAAATCCATGATTTTAATATTTTAATGTATATCATTTATTATATTACTATATTATTGTATATTATATTATGTTATTGTGTATTATATTATACTGTTGTACAATATATATTATAGTATTATATTTAATATTACCTTGTTTAATATTATATTATATGATATTATACTATTTATATTATTTTATATTATATTATTTTATATTTATATTATATAATATTATTTTGTTTTATATGATATTATTTTATATTATATTTTGTTTTAAAGTATATTATATTATATTATTATTATTATTATTATATTATATGATATTGTATTATACTATATTATATTATATTTATACTCTAATATATATATAATATAATATTAAAATTATACAATATTATATTCATATATAATATTTAAATTATATAATATTATATTCATATAATACATATGATTATATTTTTTATTATTTTATATATATTATATTATACTTTAATATATTATTATATTATATTATATTATTATTATTATTATCATATTGTATTATATTATATTATATTATTATTACTATTATTAATTATATTATTTTGTATTATTATTATTATATTATATTATATTGTATTATACTATATTATATTATATTATACTCTAATATATATATAATATAATATTTAAATTATATAATATTATATTCATATAATACATATGATTATATTTTTTATTATTTTATATATATTATATTATACTTTAATATATTATTATATTATATTATATTAGTATTATTATTATTATCATTATTATTATTATCATATTGTATTATATTATATTATTATTACTATTATTAATTATATTATTTTGTATTATTATTATATTATATTATATTATATTGTATTATATTATATTATATTATACTCTAATATATATATAATATAATATTTAAATTATATAATATTATATTCATATAATACATATGATTATATTTTTTTTATTATTTTATATATATTATATTATATTATATTATTATATTACATTGTATTATTTTATATTATATTATTTTTATAATATATTATATTAAATAATATTACATTATATAATAGTATATAATATTATATTATTATTTTATAATATAATATAATATAATATTTATCATTATTTATTTATATATTTTGAAAAAATAATTTTATAATGAAATCCATGGATATAGCTTATCCAATTTTGAAATACCAAAATTTTTGGTGTATTTCACCATCCACCCTCAAATCCATCTCCACCCTCAAATACACCAAATCAAACAAAGAATTTCGAGCTTATCCCGTATTTTGAAATACATCTCCACCTAAATCCCTCAAATCAAACATGCCCAATATCTTTTTTCTAACTGTCATGAATGAATATAAAATAGTAAAATACACATAATTTGATAGCATTTTTTTTTCCCGAAATGTATGTTTGAATTTGAAAAAATATACCGTTAAGTACATTTAGGAATAAAATACATATACATGCATGATAAATTAAGGAAAGGCAAAATATAATGCAAATTACTAAAAGTGGTTAAAATATACTAGACGTCGTTTTAACTATAAAATTTATGCAAGTTTTGTAACATTTTTGCTTGTAAACTATTAGATTTGTCTTAAAATTGGCTACTTTGGTCCAAGCCGAGACCTTTCATGAGCATGTTGCCCTTTTCACATATCTCTTTTATAGTTTGTTTGAAGTAAGTTATTATATAAATTTCAAATTTCAAATTTTGTTTCCTGTTTCAAATTTTTTATTTCAATACATTCATCATTATAAGTTTCTTAATTTAAATTTTGTTTTGTGCAACACAAGATAGCTGAGATGCTTTCGGACCTCATCTACGAACTGAGAAATTCAGCATCGAATCGGTAACTTGATAATTAAAAATAATCTCCAATTTTAAAAATCTTCAGTTTTGTGTGAAGCTTTTGATTGATAATGTATTGGGTTTAGGGTTTATTATGGACAATTGAGAAGAAAATGAAGTGATCGTTAATTTCTGATTTTTTTTGCGGATAAATATGTTCATTTCAGGGGTTTTTAGGGTTATACATGGTCAATTTTTTTTACAATATAGTTCTATTAAAAACATTTCTCATATTATATCACTAAATTGTCCTTGACATTAGGGTTCAAATGATATGTTTTTGTGAATAAATTTCAGAGGACAAATTTAGAAACAGGAAATCAAGAAGATTAGAAGCCGAAGATGCTATGCAAATGCAAATGTTAGATTTTTTTTACATTAAAAACAGTAAAAACGATAATTATTTGCTTATTTTTGTATTTTTGGTATTTTTCAGGGCAACAAGAATTTTTCGACTCATGAAAAGGAGATTAACAGATTAAAACGTAAGATTGAACAAATGGAGAAAAATAAGTTGGAGCCCCACACTCAGACCATGCAAGGAGAGGTAACAGAGATATTTTTATTGGAACTATATATAAATAAAATAAAGAAACAAATAAAAAATTATATTTAAACTGTAATTTGTTTTGCATCATAATATATATAGTCAGTGCCACGAAAAGGCCTAAAAATAGTGCATTGGAAGTTCATTCAATATTTGACGTATCATTGACAGGGGCGGATCTTAGTGAGGGCCGCGGGGGGCGGTCGCCCCCCCAAGATTTTCGCCAAACAATATATATATCTAGTGATTCGGTGTATTTTATCAGTATAACAGCGTAAAATTTACTGTTTGCCCCCCCAAAAAAATCGCACAGTGTAATTTCAGAATCATTTTTTCATTTTGCCCCCCCCCAATGAATCTTGTCAAGATCCGCCACTGATCATTGACGTATTTGCTAATTATTATATTTATTTTTCACCCAAATATGTAAAGTAAGTATATCTAACATGTTTATTTTCGTTTCATTCAATATTTGATAATGTGGAAACACTGGAAAGAGATGCGGCTTTACCTGTAAAGGCGGCACCAAAAGAGCTTAGCAAAATGTAGCATTTTCTTTCTTTTGTAATTTTTGGAAAATTAATTGTTTTTATCCTTACATTAATCTTTGATCACTATGGGTATAATTCGTTTTTTACGTGCCTTGAAAATTCAGTACTGGTGTTTGTCTAAATTAGCCATTTATGCAGTGTATCATTCCACATTAATTTACTTATGTAATCTCATGTTTTAAATCTTTATTTTTTAATATGGTTCCAAATCAAAATTTTGAATCTTCATGATGTTATTTCAATGCTATTATTTGAACTTTTTTGTTTTTTTTGAATGACACCCAACAAACGGTCAATTATTGCTACTGGTACTTATATAATTTTTTTATATAATGCCCATGGGACACGAACCCATAACCTTTTCAACATGTGGTTTTATTGTGTCAAACACTCAACTAACTGGGTTATGGGGCGATGGACATTATTTGAACTTTTATGATGTTTAATTTTGCTCACAAGAACAATTATGAAGACTGGATGTTATTAATGGTATATATTAGTCTAAAATGCAAAATGTGTAGTAGTTCAATTCGAAACAAAGTTCAAAATGGCTCGCGCATATGCGTGAGGGTTTTGCTAGTACTTCTTTTAATGCTCAATGAAGAATCATGTGCTGACACGTGGCGCAATTCAATAAATACATGAAACACTGAATAATATCACAAAGGTGAGCAAGTGCAGTTGGTTTAACCTGTTAGCGTGAGGCTGGAGGTCGCAGGTTCGATACCCACATCTCACATATTTTGAATGCATAAGTTTTAACACTCCGATATAGAAAAAATCACAAACATGTCACAAAATTCGTTTAGCCCAGTTGGTAGCTCACTCGGTTTGCATCCAGGAGATCCTTATCACATCCAGTTCCTAGCGCAGTTGGATGCAATTTTTTATTGGGAAATTATACCTTGCCCCCCAAACCCATCACCACTTCAACTTCAACGATGCCATCAGCATGGGTTTGGAGGTTAATTCTTTGCTCCAATTTACACCCCACTTTTTCACTAGATTAATTAATGTTTCGAATTAACAATTAATTCGAATGTAATTAACACCTACTATAAGTACCTAATAATTCATTAATTCAATTAACAAGTAATTCAATTAATGGTTAATCGAGTGGGGTAATTTTTGAAAGATGGATAGGATATCGGCAACCCCCAAATGCATATGGGGTACAGTAAATGGCCTCTTTTTTATTTGGGTTCACTCCAGCATGTTTGGTCTTTCCTAAAGAAGCATGAGTGTGTGTCACTTAGCTCAGATGGTAAGAGACTATGTAGAATCTAGGTTCGAAACTATCAGTAAACAAATTTTTTCTCTTTTTATTCTATTTGCTACATTTAAAAAATCACATAAAAATGTGTTAGTTACAAAATTAAATAACATCATATTTATTAATATTATAAAATCATGCAAAATACAATATAATGAACTTTCTTATAGTATAATACATATATTTGTCTCCTAGACTAATGAACTGACATTTATATTCCCATAAAATAAAAGAATTAACGTTTCAAAATATATTAAACTAGCATTACCCCCGCGCAATTGCGCGGGGCTGTTCGGGTTTATAAGTAATGTAGTTGAAAAAAATTGTTGTTCATTTTGTGTATGTGACTTTCTTTTTGTAATCATTATTATATGTGTAATTTAGTGTGTTGTGTGCGAGTGAAATTTTGTAGCAAAAATCGTTTGAATATTTTAAGAGCCGGATTTCTTGAATAAGTAAAATAATAGTTCAGAAAATATTTTGTGTGAGTGAATATTTTGTAGCAAAAATCGTTTGCTAAAAAAATTATCTATATTTTATACTTCATAAGTAAAATAAGGAAAAAGAACGAATGAGTCGTCATGAAATTTATTAAGAACATAATAGTTCAGAAAACATTGCTGAAAAAAAGAGTGTTTTTAATTTCACAAATCCTTAATTTCGCTACATATTTAGCACAAATATTTTTCGTCCTTTGTGTGGTCAGCCAACAACAAAGTTTGACGATGTCATCGCTAACCGTTTCGTTCGAACCTTTAATTTAAATTATGTCATGATTATTCGCACATCCATGATTTGGTATATTTTTAACCCCCTAATTTTTTTTTGGATATTATAAAAAATTCTCTATCTTTTCGTAAACTCCAAAAAAAAAAAATTCTTTCCCAAACTTTTATTTTAAAATACTCCTTATGGATGATATTAATTTTTTTTTTCCCAAAATACCCTCCAAATCTCATATGTAATAATTAAAACTTATTTTTGTTATTTTTTATTAATTTTAAGAAAATTCATAAACACTTCTTAACACGTAGTGATTTAAAAAAATTTAAATTATTACATATTTTGTTTATATAATTTTAATATTACATTCTTTATTCATAAAAAAACTAACATTAAATGATAATAAATAAACATCTTGCGAATATATTCATAGAAAATATCTATTTAAACATCTATTTTTTATGTTAGTTTTCTTTTTATGTATTTTTTAATAGTTTTGTGATATTTTATTTTTAAATATTTGCAAGATGTTCTTTTATTAATATTGTTCAACTTATTATAATTTTATTTTAGTTTTTCAAGAAAAATAATAAAGAACCAAAATGTAAATTTTAAAACTTCGAAGTACCAAAATGCAAATATAAAGGACCAAAATGTGAAAAAAGGACCAAAATATAATTTTTTTAAAAAAATAGGACCAATTTGAGGCCCCTGGACTAAAATGTAAATTTCAAAACTTCGAAGGGCCAAAATGCAAATATAAAGGACCAAAATATAAAAAAAAGGACCAAAATGTAATTGTTTTTCGAAAAAAGGATCAATTTGTAAATAAAAAAGGACCAAATATAAAATAAATATTTAAAAAAAAAGGACCAAAATGTAATTGTTTTTCGAAAAAAGGACCAAAATGTAAATTTTAAAACTTCGAGGGACCAAAATGCAAATATAAAGGACCGAAATGTGATAAAAAAGGACCAAAATGTAATTTTTTTTAAAAAACAGGACCAATTTGAGGACGCTGGACCAAAATGTGAATATTAAAACTCGAAGGACCAAAATGCAAATATAAAGGACTAAAATGTAAGGAAAAAAGGACCAAAATGTAAATTTTTTTTTAAAAAAAGGACCAAATTGTAAATAAAAAAGGACCAAAATGTAAAAAAAATATTTTTTTTTTACGAATAGGTCCCTGGTGACGTGGCTGCACCAGGGGGCTGCAAATCCCCTTGAATTAGTATATAGTATAGATATCACATATTGGTTCATAATGAGAATATTAAGAGTATTCTTACAAAAAATTACAAGACATATCATGTCTATTCTGTAAATGAAATAATTTCCTCTGTACTTTTGGAAAAAGACAAAATAATATGTACAATTATATATGTGAAATATTATTTGCGATAATTCGAAATTATGATTACCAACAAAAATTTAAGACAATGCAAATATAAAAGATTATGGTATACCTTCTAGTTTATTAAAAATTGATGGTTTTGTTTGCAAATGTCTGACTAATCTGTCGGATTAGCTGAGACTTGGAACGTGGACTTGGGAATGTCATTTTCGCAATTATACTCATCTTTTCTTTTCATTCTCCTTCTGAAAGCTACAATTCAAAATTTTAGTGGTGTTTCCATTCAAAAAAAAAAAAAAAAAAAAAAAAAAAATTAATTAGTGGTGTGACTGTCCAACATGGATATTTTCCAAATGTTTTGCAAGTCTTTGTCGTGTACTTTGATATTTTCAATGTTTTAATCATATATAACTCCTCTGAATATATATGATCATAAACAACGAGCATTCCAATACCATAATTTCTTAGTCACGAATCACCATGGCCAAATCCTCCTCGATCTTCAAGTTTCTATTTGAAGCTCTAATCCTTCCTTCAAAGAACCCTAAACTCTTTACACCTCTCTTTCTCATCTCCGCAATTTCTCGTGCTTTTCTCTATCTTTTGAACTTCCTATTAACCAATCATATCACTTCTGAAATGATCGAAATATTGAAAGAGATCTCCACCATGGATCCAACAAATCCTGAATTCATGAACCTTGTTAACACCCTAAGAAAGGATACCAAAGAGTTCTTAATTCTGCAAATGGTAAATTTTTCCTTTCTATTTGTAATATCTTTCGTTATCTCTATCCCCACCTATTACTCGTTCTCCTCGATATATTTAGGAGAGATCTTAACCTTAAAAGAAATCTTTCAAAAGGTTAAGACTAATATTAAGGGCCCTTTAATTACCCAATCTATTATTACGTTATTCGACATAGTTTATGTTGTCATTTTTGCCGTGATTAACTCTTTTATTGTTACATATTTCTCAACAAGCTATAAAACCATCTGTACGGTCCTTTCAATTTTCCTCGCCACTTTTGTTATTCTCTATTTGTCAATAATTTGGTCTATGAGCGTGGCAATATCAGTCATAGAAACTGATAAGTACGGTCTTGCCGCAATTTCACATGCAATGAAGCTTTTGAAAGGGAAGAAAATGCAAATATTTGCCCTAATTCTTATTTCGGCCGTCCTTTCGAACCTGATTGGTTTCTGTTATATCATTTCGATGTTCGCTTTTAGTTCTATGATTTCTACCATAAGTCTTGGAATTATTCTTGTGATTTTTGCAGAAGTGTTGGATTTATACAACATTTCGGCAGTCACGGTTTTATATTATGAATGCAATCAAACTTACGAAGAAGAAGCTCGTGCTAAGGCTTTGTATTCCAAGTTGTCGACTCATGATATAGTTTAGATGACCATGTTTCCTACTCCTTGTTGTATTAGTAATTTGAAAATAAACTGGTTTCGAGTTGTGTATAATTATTAATAGTATATGTACATCAGTACATGGTTTTTTGTTTGCAATTAATGAAGCTATTTGATTGGCTCTTTGTGTATAATTAATTAAACTTTTGATTAACTTAATTAAAAATACGTATAATATGGATGGTTGTATGAATTGTTTCATAACTATATCAACATAAAAAAAATAAAAATAAAAATGGAAGTTTCGAATCCACTTCTCCATTTATTAATTGTTCCTTATTTTTTATTTTTAAAAGTCAAGAAACTTGCTGAATTGACTTGGATTGATTTTATCCATTTTGTTTTAACCATAACCGATAAAATTGAATATTGTTTGCACAATTATTTTGTTTAAATAAATTGTCCTTGAATTCTTTATTTTTGCTACAATTGAAAACAAATTGCCATTGTAATTTCATGCGTGTAATATGTAATTACCGACAGTTACATTTTACGTCAATGGATTCATGGTCCAGTGGTTGGACGTGAGACACACAAATCATATGTTGTGAGAGATTGTGGATTCAAGTCACATTTGCATCAATGGATGGAGGACCACCGACGCTTCTCCATTTACTTATTTTTTTTTCTCAAAAAAAAAAAAAAGTTACATTTTACACTTTAATAAAATATATGCACTAATTAAAAAACTTTCTTAGTTTTTTTTTATTATATCTCAATTACATCATGGACATTGTTAAACTATCTATTCAAAAAAAATAAAAACTATTATTATTTTAACAAAGTATACAAAAAACTATTATATATAATATTTTACTAATATTATCGTAAAAAGTATTAAAAACAAATTTCATAAGGTCTTTTGTTTATTGGTCAATTAAAAACGATTGGCATGTTCATTTTTCATTTAGCATATCTGGATTTGAACAATTAAATAGACATAGACTATCTAGAATATATATTTAGCCTAAATATTATCATAATTCTAAATTATAGTATTATTTAATGAATTGGATTTGCCCACGGAACTTGTAATTAAAAATGTGTTCTTTTAATATATTTTTGCCCACTGATTTGCTTTTCTCTCTTTTCTTATAGCATCATGAAAAATTATTTATGTAATTTTTTCTTATAACTAATTTATACATAGCAAATAAATTGTCTTCGTAAATCAATAGAAGGACGACTTACATATTAATTAGAATTTGATAAAAAAAATAGTTATTCTCGTAAAATATAATTAGATAAAATTGTTAAATTTTGTTAATGTTAGTCAAGTTCTCCTGAAAAGTTTGGTAATTATAATTAGTTGTAGAGTTTACAGACCTCCCTTTATCTACAAGCAATTTTTACATATTCACTATAAAAAAAATGATATGATTTATAGTTAAAGCTTTAAATTATGGTGTGTTAAACAAATTTGAGATGTTTCCAGTTTATGAATTTCTAGTTATGAATTTGCAATGATAATAGACCAATATGCATTTGTTAATTACCTACTTGAATATACCTGATTCAAATCACACCAAAATTTTAATCGTGTGCACAATATAAAATTAAGTTAATATCCATATAATATAGGCTAAATTTCATATGTATCCTTACGAAATCCCATAATTTCACGTATACCCTTGGAAAACGTGAAATATCATAAATATCCCTACAAAACTACCAAAATTTCATGGATGCCTTTTTTTATTAGATTTTGGTTAGCTAATTTTCGAAAAGCACCAATTGACGGTAATCTTAAGGAATAGTTAACCGAAATCTAACATAAAAGGCATATGTGAAATTTTAGTAGTTTTGTAGATATATTCATGATATTTCACGTTTTACAGGGATATACGTGAATTTGTGAGATTTTGTACGGGTACATATGAAATTTGACCTTTAATATATACCTTTGTTTGATCACCCCATAAAATTTGTAGTAATCAGGAAATCTTTGAAGCCTCGCATTTTCTCGAATGGTCAAAACACGATCGTGTTTCATTAATTGGAATACCAATATAAATACACATCATGTTCTTCTTTTGTGAGAAAAAAAAACTTAAATGAATTTGAAAAAGAATCATGATAAAAAATCAAGGTTGTTAAAGAATGATAATAGAAAATCAATTACTATTATCTGAGATTTTGTTGACAAAAATAATTAGATTTGGTATCTCCAACATTAGAGTAAATCAGATTGGAATTATATTTTATATTTTGGACTAAACCAGCTTATCATAAGTTGGTTTATATTTTTTAGAGATAAAATGGATAATATTAAAGCAGGACAGACTATTTACCCACTTATTTATTTTTCACTTATCTTTGAGACTCCTCATGAAGTCACATCATCATGGTTATTATGATTATTGACTATTAAATTTTGTGATGTGGATTCATCTCATACAATTTTTATTGATGTGTTTTGATCTCAACCATTGATTTTTTTTTAGATTTTTTGAGGATCATATTTTGTGTAGTCATTCATATGTAATTTTGTGATGTAGTCATTCATATGTAATTATTAATGACATGGACTGTTGTAATTGGTTAGATTCACATTGGACTAAGTTTATTCAATGTTTGTCATTTCATATAAAATTGAATGATAAAATGTGAATACCATGGAAGATGAAAAATTTATATATGAAATACTAATACTTTAATATGTAATACTATAAACCATACAACATATATTTGTATATTTTTAGAAATTTAATTTTAAAAATTCCACAAATAAATTAAATTAAATTTTCTCATTATTTTAGCATCCATATTAATATAGTTCATACATACCGTTTTTCATAATTTGAATTTGTAAAAATGTTATGTAAGAAAATACAAAGCAAAAAAAAAATACATATTTACATAATTGAAATTTATGTATTATATTTATATAATAGAATTTTCAGTAATATTATTTATTTTTACAAAAATCGTAACTATAAGAATCTCATATAATACTAAGTAGGTTATATTTGTGTTTTTAGCCAAACTAATTTCATTTTAAATTTTTTAAAAACTAATATAACTAAAAAAATAGTTTATCGATCTAAATAACTTCTTATACATATAAGCACCTATCAAATAATATTAAATAGTATTGTTATTTTAGAAAATGTTAATTTTAAAAAAAATCATGTGACATAAAATAATTTATATTTTTGTTTATTCTAAATTAAATTTTGATATTGTTTATTAAATTAGTTTCACTATTAAGTTCGATATTATTTATAATTATCGTTGCATTTTGAATCAAGAAAAAAATATTACTACTATATAAGTATTGACGTGTTACTACGTATATCGTATGATTCATCATTTTTATATTTGATATTGTATGGAATATTGTGAGTAATGATATAATATTTGTTGTTATGTTTATTCGTAAAATTATATTATATTTCATATATTATTATATGATGACATTAATATAAATGTTATTGTTTGATTAAAAACATGAAATTTGTGGTTATCATAATGTGAAATAATTGTAAATCATATGAATAATCATAGATAAATGAATTTGAATAATATTATTTTGAAATAATATTATCAACATTATCATACAATATGTATTTTGTATTAAACATAAATAAATTTTTCGCCGCATAGCGCGAGTATTCTCCTAGTTTGTTTAAAAAGACAGATCACAAATTCACAATCATGAGAACATACATTTGTATGTTTGTCCATGGATCCATATTCTAATTGGACCTTAAGTATTTGATTAAAAAAATCATATGTTAAGAGAGATTATGAGTTCAGGTCCCATCAAATCAATGCATGAATGACGAACAACTCTTTTCCATTTATTCATTTTTCAAAAAATATATTTGTATTGCAGTCAGAAAATTTACACTACAAAAAAGAAAAAAAAAATATTCATTAGCGGCGGAACAATCAATTTCTTTTTGTCTTCGAGAAAATGATTTTCAAGATGTCACACAATTTTGAAAAGAAAAAGATAGTGTAAAGTTGCAAACACGTATTATTCAAATAAAATTACATGCAATATTTCAAATTCACCTATTATCCAATTAACAATTGATTTGAACAATTCATACTAACTTGAATTTTTATTAGTATGTCACTATATAATCTATGAATTGATCGAACCTCGAACTCCTCTCTCTCCAAATGCATAATACTTGTCAATTTTTTTCCAATTTTGTAAACTTGCCAACTTGTGTGTTCAGATTATTTTTTTGCCAAAGTATCACAAATGTTTGTAAATAATATATCAAATAATACAATTTTTGTTTGAATCATCTCAAAGGAGGAGTTGGTTCGTATATAAACTAGTTTGTTCCTCTTGTAAGGATTCTAATTATTTTCTTCGAATATTGTTTTTGAATTTCTCTAGTATCTTATTGTTATAACTATTAATATCAATGAAATAACACTCAAAATCAATACCGGAAGTGTTCATTTTTGTCCCAAACGGTCTATTTTAATGCAATTCATCAGTATGAAAATTATTTAACAATCAATTTCTTATATATTATTCCTGCTCATGCTTTTTATCCTTGTAAAATGATTTTTGTATTGAAAATCAATTTTTCATTTTGGATTCATTCTTAATCCATGACTTGTGATCTCGGGTATTTAACCACCCGGATCGAATGTCCTATTTTCGACGAATCGACGATCCATTAATTGCGATTTTGTACCACCAGTCATGTTATTAGCATGTAACCGAAGAAAAGATGCAAAGTGAATCATTAATTACTCATGATTTCTCTGGTACATAGGCTCTTTTTTGGGTTTGATATGCTTGGTTTCGATATTCATGTTTTTATCGGGTCACTTGGAAGTGGTGATTTCGTCGTTCTTATAATCCAAATCGTGCGTAAAAAATGAACGATTCATTCATTTGATAACAATGTTAATTTGTTTTGTTAACATCATGACGAAAACACAGAAAAATTTAAATGCGAACAAATATAGTAGTAGTACATGAAGATATAGAAATAGGGGAGTTATTTCATACACTTTTTTAAAAATGTATTTTGGATATTTAGAAGGATATATCATAAATTTTAATTTTTATGGATATTTGTTCTTTCATGAACAATTCAAATTTTCTATTTAACCTACAATTTATTGATAAATATACTTAAAAATTTACCTTAAATACTCAATAATTGATAATTACTCAAAATATCTTTGAAAAATATTGTATCATAAGCAAAAAAAATGTATGATAGAACTCTTCATAGAAATATATTTCTACAATTTACAGAACACATTAATGTCTCCAAAACTAATTTTTTTGTATGAATAATGTTCTCTGTATTAATTTTGTTGTAAATTTATCTGAAACAGAGAAAGGATCTCCTAGTCTCTTTCGAGTACAAATTCGAACTTGGATAGATTAAATATTAATCTTGCATATCATAATTCACATCACAAAGAATATGCAATGCACACAATTTTCCAAAGAAGATCACATAACGATTTAAGGACGGGACGGGAGCACTTAGGAATAAAAACCACGAAGAAGGGCGAATACGTAATTTTGGAAATTATAGTTTGTTCTTCAATTTATCCAAAATATATGGATGTGACTTTCACATGAATAATCAACAATCCGATAAACAAATAGTTAACAAATAACACATAATTAACATGTATGTTGATTAATATGTACTAATTAATAAAATTTGAGTGTCATATTATTAATTATATTTTAATTGAATTATAAATCAAAACAAAAGTCTAGAAATCAAAGCCCTCCTAACACAAAAAAATTTGAGTGTCATATTATTATTATTATTATTAATTTTATATACATTTTTAATTATGTATTAATTTATTAATGTTATCAAGTACATTTTTAATTCTGTATTAATTTTTTATTATTACAATTCTTCTTCTTCTTCTTCTTCTTATTGTTATTAATAATTAATAATAATTTATAAGCTTAAAATCTCAACAGTCAAATGAATCAGGACCATCTGACCTAACAACCTCGAATCCGATGGTCCTTATAAAAGCCTGCTTTTTATAAGAGATAATAACAGCCCAACATAATATTTCTAACAAATATCCAAATACTAAACTGAATAAAAGCCTTAACGGATCCTAAGAGTATAACGTATCAATCCGTTAGATGATTTAAACTGAGCTCGTCATCTCCAGTTACTCCGTAGTAGTGTTGTTTGGCGTAACCACTCCAGTCGTCTCCAGTAGTCGATCGATGTGTCCTTTACACATGCCCTAAATGTTCGTAAATAATATATAAAATAAAATACTACAAATTGATTTTGAATCATCTCGAATAAAAAGTCGGTTCGTATGTAAACTAGTTTGTTCCTCTTTACAAAGTACTCGTCCACTTTTTTATATCGAGTAAACCCCATACTAAATATTAAGCATAGTGGTGGACTTGTACAATTATTTAAGATTAAGGATTCTAATTATTTTCTTCTTACAATTTTCTTTTTGAATTTCTCTAGTATCTTATTGTTATAACTACGAATATCGATGAAATCACCCTCAGAAGTAATGCCGGAAGTGTAATGCATTTCATTAATACGAAATTACTTTAACCATCAATTTTTTATATATCATTCATGCTCATGCTTTTTATCCTCCTAAAATGATTTTTGTATGTATTGGAAATGAATTTTTCATCTCGGATATTTAACAACCCGGATCGAATATCATATTTTCGATGATTCATTAATTGCGATTTTATGCCACAACCAGTCATGTTATTAGCATGTAACAGAAGAAAAGATGAAAAATGTATCATTAATTACTCATGATTCCTAGAATCCAAATCGTATTCATTTGATAACAATGTTAATTTGTTTTGTTAACGTTGGGATGAACCGTAAATATTTGGAAAATACAGAGAAATTTAAATGCCAACATATATAGTACATGCAAATATAAATATATTAACTAAATTTTTTTTATGAATAATGTTCTCTGTATATATTTTGTTGTACATTTATCTGAAGCAGAGAATGGATCCCCTAGTCTCTTTCGAGTACAAAATTCTAATCTTGCATATCATAATTCATATCACAAAGCATATGCAAACAATTTTTTCAATGAAGATTTCGTAACGATTTTAAGTATAACTCCACTGTAATCAAACCAAAACAACAATTTATTCTGTATCACATATGAGAAAAATGAAATTCGTACACAAATTATGCCTGCAGATATATTTCAGTACTGTGCAATATTTAATATACCAACAAGGCAAAAACAAAACAAACATGGACTTATGTAACGAAACGGTACCCAGTTTGAGTCGAGCAGAGATAGGGACCTACGTTCAAGTTCGAGCTCGGAAGGGAGAGGTGATCAAAGGATGGAAGTACTTAGGAATAAAGACCATGAAGAAGGGCGAAAAAGCAATTTTCACAATTCCATCGGAGTTGGCATAAGGGCGTCACGAGCTTCGCCTCAAATTCCCCCGAATTATACTCTGCAATTAGACGCGGAGCTTCTCTCGTGGTCGAGTGTGGGTCGAGTGTGAAGGACATCTACAAGGATGGTGGTATTTTCAAAAAGGTTTTGAAGGAAGGCAAGAAATGGGAAAATCCCAACAATTTAAATAAACAAAAATGTGAATTTTAAATACATTTTATTGATGGATTAATTGATTTATGTTTTTGGTATAAAGAAATTTGAGGTGAGATTGGAAGATGGTACAATTGTATCCAAATATGATGGCTTTGAGTTCCCAGTTAAAATATGATTAGTCTAAATAAACCACTCATCTTTTTTCTCTACTCTACTGTTATTAATTTAAAATTCTAATTCAATTTTTATTTAATTTGAATTTTGTCAGATATTTCTGCCTGGCACTTGTTTCTCCTCGTAATCTAGCGTCTAGCCTGGACGTACGTAACTCATTCCGCATCTTATTATTTAATTTATAATCTTAATCAACGATTTTAACATTTTTGTAATTTAGATGAATTTGGAGAGAAGGCAGTGCCCCTCCGAATGGTAACTGAGATAGGAAGAAAGGCCAAGAAGATATTAAAGAAAAGTTTCACCTAAACTAGGAGGTACTTTCGCTTTGTTTCGGGAGACACAAAAAAAAAAAAAAAAATAGAAAATATACGATGCGAGATTTACTTTTCATAGTTTGTATTTTAAAAAATTATAAAAAAAAATATATTATCTCCTATTTTTGTTATGGAATTATAAAATGATCATACAATATATTTTAAATTTTATAAAAAATATATTTTATTTTGATAGTTGTGACTTGTGAGGTTACGAGAAAATTTTTGGTCAATATTTTGTTCTAAATTTTAGAATGATATATATGACTCATTATACTATACATGTGCTATTATTATTTTATTTTACATAACAATATTATATATATACACTATAATTTCAAGGATAAGAATAAATATTTTATTTCAAATTGAGCTAACTTGTTAATTCCCGTGTAAATGTTTTAAAATGAAAATTATTATTTAATCGTTGTACAAGGAAATAGAAAAATATATGTTTTGGGATCATAAATACATTTCTAAAATTGCGCAAACACCATACTATGAATTTATTTATATATATTAAAATTCAGGTTTGCTAAGAAAAATTCAAAAAAATAATCCAAAAAGAATCCACGCAGGCAAAATATACTATTTAAATGAACAAAATATACTGTTGAATCCAACATGTTAACATGGCTAATAGAGGTTGTGGGTTCCATAGCCTGGATGGTTGAGTGCTCAGCACAATAAACTCTCATGTTGTAGAGATTGTGGGTTCGAATCCCGGCGGCATCAATATAAAAAAAAGAAACATATAATGGCCACGATTCTTGGCTTAGGATTCTCTTAAAAAAAAATAAGAATATTGTCTTATATATTCTCCCAAATTCTCTCTTTCGTTTCACTTCTTTGATCTAATATATTCGAGGTCTCGACATATTGTCAAACCTCCTTAAAAAAAAAACATGGCTAAAATTAAGATAAAAATAATATTTTTCAACAGTATATTTTGCTATATACAAAAATATATTTTGCTAATTTCAATAGTATATTTTGGTCCTTGAATTCTTTTTGTGGATTCTTTTTAGCATTTCTATATTAAAATTAGTATTATTATGGATTTCTTAGATATTAATATTATATTAAATATGTTATGAATTTATTTATATATTAAAATAAGTATTAATACGAATTCATCTACATATTAAAATAGTATTGATATGAGTTTATTGAGATATTCTTATTACATTTATTTTATTTGCAAATTATTGTGTCTCGTAACACGATCGGGTACAAAAGTATGCAACACCAAATTTATTGTGAGTCGTTACACGATTGACCGCAAAAATGATAGAACATAAAATAAAATAAAACACATTATGTTGTTGTTCATTTGGTATTATTGTGACTCGTTACACGATTGGCTACAAAAATTCTGAAACACTAAATCTTGCTCATTATTGTGATTCGATACACGATTGATAGCAAAAACGACAAAACATAAAATAAAAAGGAACACGTCATGTTGTTGTTCATTTGATATTATTATGATTCGTTACACGATTGATTGGCTACAAAAGTTATGAAACACTAAATCTTGCTCATTATTGTCACTGATTATATAATTGACTACAAAATCATAAAACATAAAATCAAAAAATAGACACGGTGTCGCCTTCTTGTGCATTTGAAATTTTTTAATATACTATAGTATAATAGTATAATATAATATGGTGATGTGAGAAACTCCAATACGAGCTCTTTTGTGTGTGAAAATAATATATCAAATATTCAGACAAATTATTTCTAAATCATCTCAGAGGTGGCATCGGTTTGTATATAAGCTAGTTTATTCACCTTATTTAGGTTTAACAATTCTATCTTTTGAATTTCTCTGATATCTTATTGTTGTAATTATAATCAACATATCAAAATTATTTAAGTCTTTATTTTTTCCCCAAATTGTTTAAGAGTAATGCATTTCATTAGTATGAAAGTTACTTTAACCATCTATTGCTTATGTACCACTCATGCTCATGCTTTTTATCCTTGCAAAATGATTTGTGTATGTATTGAAAACGAACTTTTCATTTTTGATGCATTGTTTAATGCGTGATTTGAAATGAGGTTATATATGGTGCTCCCAACATCCTCCATGTATATCATGAATGCGTCAATCGAGGTTGATTTAATGAGTTGATTGGATTGATTAAGCATTAAATCAATGTTTAGTTGGATTGATTCAATCAAAGCGGTAATCAATGCTAATAAAGCATCCTCGATTGACGCATCAAGGATGCTTTATTGAGTTTGGGGAGCTCCTTATATTTTCCCATTTGAAATTGTGTACGTATTGAAAACGAACTTTTCATTTTCGATGTGTTGTTTAATGCTTGATTTGAAACTGGACAATCGGCTAACGTGCAATCCGGGTTCAAGCGTTTGAATATACTAGTTTCGATGATCCATTAATTATATATTTTCCCCGATTTTATATGCCGGATTATTTTATTGGCTTATATATTAATATATCACATCAAATATTTATGTCAAATCAATATATGATCATGAGTAATTCTACACAACATGCTCTCGTAACATTCTCTCGCAGCATAATATTGATCGTACGTTGGACATTATATTCACACTATAAAATTAATTTAACTTAATTTAATCCACACCTACACGTCATCATCATGTTATCAATCATGTTGCGAGAGAATGTAGTATAGAATTACTCATATGACCATGATGGTTATAAATTGAAGAAAAAAAAATGAATTGTATTATTGACCGGACTCGTTTTTTTTTTTTTTTTGGGCTTGTTACATCTAAAAATTTCATAAGTGATATTATTTTGGAAATTATACTTTGTTCTTCAATTTATCCAAAATATATTGATGTGCCTTTAACATGGATAATCAACGACCCGATAAACAAATAGTTAACAAATAACACATAATTAAAAAATAACACATAATTAATATGTATGTTGATTAACATGTACTAATTAATAATATTCGAGTGTCACATTATTAATTATATTTTAACTGAATCATAAATCAAATCAAAAGAAGCCCTCCTAACATATTTATAATTTATAATTTGTATTTATAATTATACTTATGTATAAAGTTTGCAAAATTGGAGCTCATACATGAGGCCACGTCATCAGGGGCCTCTTTGTAAAAAAAATATTTTTTTCACATTTTGGTCCTTTTATATTTACGATTTGGTCCTTTTTATTTGAAAAAATTACATTTTGGTCCTTTTTTATTTATATTTTGGTCCTTTTTTATTTACATTTTGGTCCTTTTTATTTACATTTGGTCCTTTCAAGTTTGAAAAATTACACTTTGGTCCAGGGGCCTCTTTGAAAAAAATTATTTACATTTTGGTCATTTTTATTTATATTTTGATCCTTTTTAGGTATAGAGTTTGCAAAATTGGAGCTCATACATGAGGCCAAGTCACCAGGGGCCTCTTTGTAAAAACAAAATATTTTTTTCAGATTTTGGTCCTTTTTTATTTATAATTTGGTCCTTTTTATTTGAAAAAATTACATTTTGGTCCTTTTTTATTTACATTTTGGTCCTTTTTTATTTACATTTTGATCCTTTTTATTTATATTTGGTCCTTTCAAGTTTGAAAAATTATACTTTGGTCCAGGGGCCTCTTTGAAAAAAATTATTTACATTTTGGTCCTTTTTATTTATATTTTGATCCTTTTTAGTTGAAAAAACTACATTTTGATCCTTTCTATTTACATTTTTATCCTTTTAAGTTTAGAAACTTACATTTTGGTCCTTCGTATTTTCATCTTGATCCTCTTTTATTTACATGTCGGTCCTTTTTTACATTTTTGAATTTACATTATAGTTCTTTTTATTTATATATTGGTCATTTTCAGTTTTAGTTCACACTTTGGTACTTTTTATTAACATTTTGGTCCTTTTTAATTTAAATTTCGGTCATTTATTACATTATTAATAATTCCTCTCATCTCATGCCTCCACATCATCACCTTATTATGCCTCCCTATCACCACTTTACTTGGAAAATTTTCAAAAGACTCCTTAAATTTTTAGATATTGTAAAAAACAATTAATTTACATATTATTCATTTAAAAAAAATGTTTTTTTAATTTTAAAAAATTCTTAAACTTTTTGTAATATATAATAATTAAAAATAAATTACTATATGTTATATGTTATATAATTTTAATATTTCATTCATTACAAATATTCGACTTATGTATTATTTTTCTTGAAAAACTAACATAAAATTATAATAAGCTGAACAATATTATTAAAAGAACATCTTGCAAATATTTAAAAATAAAATATCATAAAACTATTAAAAAATACATAAAAGGAAAACTAAAATAAAAAGTAGATGTTTAAATAGATATTTTCTATGAATATATTTGCAAGATGTTTATTTATTATTATTTAATGTTAGTTTTTTGTGAATAAAGAATGGAATATTAAAATTATATAAACAAAATATGTAATAATTTAAATTTTTTTAAATCACTACATGTTAAGAAGTGTTTATGAATTTTCTTAAAATTAATAAAAAATAACAAAAATAACTTTTAATTATTACATATGAGATTTGGAGGTTATTTTGGAAAAAAAAAATTAATATCATCTATAAGGAGTATTTTTAAATAAAAGTTTGGTAAAGAGTTTTTTTTTGGAGTTTACGAAAAGATAGAGGATTTTTTACAATATCCAAAAAAAATTAGGGGGTTAAAAATATACCAAATCACGGATGTGCGAATAATCATGACAAACTCGAGGGCTCCCGCACAATTGCGCGGGGAAAAAGCTAGTATGTTATAATTTTGAACAAGTAACAAGAAAGTAGCACGTGTCACTATTTTTTTTTTTTTTTGGTTTTGTTTATATTGCGATCCACATGAGATTATATTCATGTATGAAAAAAAATATATAATTTGTCTTGAAACTCATTACAATAATCTTGATGAGGTTCTAATTGACTCAATTAAATGTTAGTTGACACGTTTAATTAATACATCAATAATTTATAATATGTCAATATTAGTAAATGTTAATTGGCGTGTCAATTAATTCGTTAAATGAGACAATCAGTAATACCAATCAACCTGCTTAATACTCTCTTACCGCCTCAGCAAGGATGATATTTTTGTGTTATTGAGGCTCCATATATAATTTCCGTATGAAACTTTGACTCGGTTGTTAATTTCTTATGGCATAATTTATAATTATGTTTTTTTTTAAAAAAATTTGATATTTTTTATGTTAATGGATGACATTTCAAATATATATTTTGGTTTTATATGTATTATTCACGATTTTCTTTTATTTGTTTTGAAACTTTAATTTTGTTTGAATTATAACATGTTATATTTTATTTATTTTGTGTGAATTTATAATAATGGACCAATTTCATGAACCATTATTAATTATAATGCATATATCCATAATAGACAAATTTTATGAACATTTATTAATTATAATGCATTTATTAACATTAATATATTTGCAAAAATATTATGATTATATAATTGAGATTCTCCATAACTTATGCTTTTTTTTGTTGTTGATGTTGTCACAAGACGTCATGATATTATTAATAATTAGTGATTAATTAATAACTCAATTAATATCAAATTTATATGTAAAAATGGATTAATAATTAATTAGCATATATTTTTATTGGTATATTGAAATTAACGATTAATTCGTTTTTGTGTATTAATTGAGTTGTTAATTACAACACTAATACTCTTCGAAATATGCATAGAAAATGAGAGAGAGAAATTGTGGGGGCAAAATAAAATTTCCGTAATTCACATATCAATACACATCATGTCCGGTGAGCAAACAAAACTTATGAATTTGAAAAAGAAAATTGATGATAAAAAATCATTGTTGTTAGGGATAAAATGATATATTAAAGAAGAGACAAACTATTTGTCTAAAAGGTATACCACAAACATAAGAACAAATAATTGTATTGTAATTAAAAACTTACTCTACAAAAGAACAAACAAAAAATTCACTATAGGACGAAATAATCATTTTTTTTTGTCTTTTAAAAAAGATTTTCAAGATGTAAAACAGGATCTTGAAAAAAAAAATAGTGTAAAGTTACATACACGTATTATTTAAATAAATTACATGCAAAATTGGAAATTCATGAGTAAACCAAGTAAAATTTGATTTAGAGATCGGATACCAACTTAAATTTTATTAGGGTGATTCCGTGATATTGACATTTTCTTTAATGTAGAATTTTCTTAAAAAGATAATTTTATAATTTCTCGATATAATGATAATATTAAAATGTGTTTGTATTAATTAATGTCAGACAAGATAAAAAATATTTATCCTACATACAAAAATAATTAATTAATTAAAAATACTCAAATTAACTTTTTAAAAATATCCCACCATTGAATCAACAATTTTATTAGTACGTCGCCATACGAGTTATGCATCCATCGAACCTCTTCCAATCAACTTTTTTGTCGTAAAACCGGTAGTACTTGTCAATTTTGTCAACTTATCAGCATGTACGTGTTCAGAATATTTTCTTGCGAAATCACCACAAATTTTTGTAAATAACATACCAAATATTTGAGCCAAATACTTAGCCAAATTGATTTTCAATCATCAAGAATAAGAAATTGGTTCGTATATAAACAAGTTTCTTCCTCTTATTCATTACGCAAAGTCCTCGTCCACTTTTTTACATTGAGCATGCCCTATACTTAGCCAATTTTTTTTTTTTGAATTTCTCTAGTATCTTATTGTTAGAAACTATAAATATCAATGAAATAACACTCAAAATTATTACCGGCAGTGTTCATTGTTTCCCAAAACGGTATAGCGTAGCTGCGTAATGCATTTCATTAGTACGGAAATTACTTTTAACCATCATTTTCTTTTATATCATTCATGCTCATGCTTTTTTATCCTTGTAAAATGATTTTTGTATGTATTGGAAATTAACTTTTTTATTTTGGATTCATTGCTAATCCATGATTTGTGATCTTGGGTATTTAACCACCCGGATTGATTGTCCTATTTTCGGTGATCCATTAATTGCGACTTGATACAACAAGTCATGTTATTAACATGTAACCGAAGAAAAGATGAAAAATGTATCATTAATTAGTAATTACTCATGATTTTGTCAATTAGTCCATAGTCTAGTTGGTTAAGTGTGAAATACAAAAAATCATATGTTGTGAGAGGTTGTGGGCTCGATCTTCACTGACATAAAAAAAAAAATTAGGTATCAGTAACGAAAACGATCGCTTGTCGGATATCATTAAAAAAGAAAATTGCACATGATTTTTCTGGTACACATGCTCTTTTTGTGTTTGATATGCTTGGTTTCTATATTCATGTTTTTATCGGGTCACTTGGAAGTGGTGATTATGTGGTTTTTATCATCCAAATTGTGCGTCAAAATGCACGATTCATTCATTTGATAACAATGTTAATTTGTTTTGTTAACATCGGGAAGAAAACACATAAATTTAAATGCCAATAAAAATAAATATAGTAGTACATGGAGATATAAATATTGTGACGTTATTTAAAGTTAATTAATCGGGAGGAAAACACAATTTTTTTCGTATCACATCAATATTTATGTCAAATCAATATATTATCTCCCCGAGTCATTTCATTGGCTTATACATATGAATTAAAAATTCTTAATCAATATTAATTAATCGTTAATAAAATATATTTTTTATTAATTATCACGTTAATTAATTATTATTTGACGATATAAAGGGTGTCGAGGAGAATTTGAGAGGCATGGTATGATTATTCTTTTATATTCATGTCTTTCACAAGTCCGGTGTTGCTACATCTAAAAATTTCACAACTTCTGCAATTTTTTCTTTTTCACGCCATGATTATATTTTAGAAATTATATTTTGTCCTCCCATTAATCCAAAATATGTTGACATGGCGTGAGCATGAATAATTAATAATTCGATAAACATTTAATTAACTAATAACACATAATTAGCATGTACTAATTAATCGAATTGTGTATTATAAATTTGAAAAGAAAATATTATAAAAAATTAATGTTGCTAAAAAATGTTAATAAAAAATCATTACTATTATATTATCTTAGATTTTGTTGACAAAAATAACTTATATTTCATATCCCAACACCAACCATACGTTGGCTTATATTTTCTTTAGGGTAAAATGGATATTATTAAAGACAACATAAGAAAATATATTTTATGGGGAGTGCTATGATAGACTCATTTTCTTATCATGAACCCATTTTCAAAAAATTATTTTATGAATTTTAGTTATTTATTAATTAATTCTACAAAATTTATGTTTTGAATAATATTAAATAATAAATATACACTAGAATCTTACAAAAAATATCATTATTTCACAAATATTCGAATTTTTTTTTTAAAAAAATGAGTCCATGATAAGAAAATGGGTCTATCATAGCACTCCCCATTATTTAAATAAATTACATGCAATGTTGAAAATTCATGAGTAAAGCAGTTAGGATTTGATTTAGAGATTAAATACCAACTTAAATTTTACTAGTATGTCGTAATATAAGCCAAGCATTCATCGAGTCTCTTCCGTGCAACTTTTTTTGTCGTAAAACCAGTAGTACTTGTCAATTTTTCTCGACTGATCAACTTTCGCGTTCAGAACATTTTCTTGCAAAAGCACCGCAAATGTTTGTAAATAACATATTAAATAGTCAAACAAACAGATTTTGAATCGTCACAAATAAGGAGTCAGTTCGTCTATAAACTACTTCGTTCCTCTTGTTCATCTCTACATAGTCCTGACCACGTTTTGCTATCGAGTATGCCCCATACTAAATATTAGGCAGAGCGGTTGACTCGTACAATTATTTGAGATTAACGACTTTAATTATTTTTTTCAAATAATATTTTTGAATTTTCTCTAGTATCTTATTGTTAAAACTATAATATCAATGAAATAACACTCGCAATTAATACCGGAAGTGTTCATTTTTTCCCCAAACATTCTGAATACATTTCATTAATATAAAATTAATTTAACCATCAATTTCTTATATATCATTCATGCTCATGCTTTTTATCCATGTAAAATGATTTTTGTATGTATTGAAAATCAATTTTTCATTTTGGATTCATTCTTAATCCATGATTTTGTGATCTCGGGTATTTAACAACCCAGATCGAATATCCTATTTTCGATGATTCGTTAATTGCGATTTTATACCACCAGTCATGTTATTAGCTTGTATATCACATTAATATTTATGTCACATCAATTTACGAACACACTAATATCTCCGAAACTAAAAAATGTACGAGTTATCTTCTCTCTCTCTATTTTATTGCATAATTTTATCCGAAGGAGAGCAAAGGATCGCATTAGTCTCTTTCGAGTTTAAATTCAAACTTGAATAGATTAAATATTAATCTTGCACGTCATGATTCATATCACATAATATTTAAGTATTATTGCACTATAATCAAACCAAAAACATCAATTAAATTAGAGAAATTAGAGAAAAGAATTCCTATTTTTTTGGATATTGTAAAAAACCTCCTATCTTTTTGGAAACTCCAAAAAACCCTCTCTACCAAATTTTTATTTTCAAATACCCTTTTATAGAAATTAAAACTGACCATGAATGACGTTAATTTTTTTTTACCAAAATACCCTTATATTTTCATATGTAGTAATTAAAAAAAAAATTCTTATTTTTTCATTAATTTTATTAGTTTTAAGAAAATTCATAAATAATTTTTAACATGTAATGATTTCACAAAAATAAAATTATTAAATGTTGTGTTTGTATAATTTTAATATTTCATTTATTATTCATGAAAAATTAACATCAGATAACAATAAGATAATTAACTTGAAAATATATTGATAGAAAAATATTTCTTTAAACATCTAGTTTTTTTTTCATTCTTCTTTTAGGTATTTTTTTAATAGTTCCATGATATTTTATTTTTTAAATATTTGGAAGATGTTTTTTTAATATTTTTGTTCATCTTATTATTATTTTATGTTAGTTTTTCAAAAAAAAAAAAAAAATACAAAAGTCAAATATATAATGTATGAAAAATTATATAAACATAACATATGATAATTATTTTTTTTAAATTATTATAAGCGAAAAAAATTTTAGGACATTTTTAAAATTAATAAAAAATAACAAAAATATTATTTTAATTACTACATATGTCAAAAGAAGGATATTTTTGTCATACAAATTTCTAATCACCATTCATGGTTAGTTTTAACCACATTGCGGGATATTTGAAATAAAAGTTTGATAGAGGAGTCTTTTTGGAGTTTTCAAAAAGATAGCAATTTTTTTAGAATATCAAAAAAAGATAAGGGATTTTTTAAAAATTTCCCATTATCAACAGAAACTAAACCATAAACATGGACTTATTCATCAAATTCTATTGCTAATCTCACTCCTTCCACCGAAACAAAAAATCTGATATAAAAAAAAAAGTAAAACAAAATAAAATTCTTCGGCTAAACTCACGAGACTTAGATGGGGCCCAAATTTAGCGACTGGAGACGTCCATTCAACAACTTCTCGACATACTTGCCCAAAATATCAACCTCCAAATTAACCTTATCTCCCAACTTTTTCATCGGTATCACGATCTTTTGTTGTGTATAAGCAACGAGCATGAAATCAAAGCAATTCTCCTCCTCGTACACGCCAACAACGGTTAGACTCGTTCCATCGACGGCTATAAATCCCTTCGGCACGATGAGTCGCAGAAGATCTGCGCTCACTTTCACTTTGACCCACAACGAGTCCCCCTCTGGCTCGAATTTTACTATTTCGCCTGTGTCGTCCACATGACCCTAATTCCATCAAATTAGAATATAATAAAAGGATTAGGCTTTTCATTTTATTGCAATTATCGAATTGATACCGTTGTTCTATTTTTACAATTCCATTTTTACAATCGATGCAAATATACTAGTCTAATTGGTTTAGGTTAATTGCGTAGTATCAGTAATTTAAAGCTCGAATTGAAAAAATTTAAAAATCTGAAACAAAGAGAAAAAATAAAAGTGTAATCTTTGAATACCTGCACAAAATGTCCACCCATTCTGGATTCGGGTGTGAGGGCCCTCTCCAAATTAACAGGCGAACCCGGTCCGAGACCGCCCAGAGAGGTTTTCCTAAGCGTCTCGGGAGAGAGTCCCACGGCAAAGCTGCCACGCGTATCGATCTCAGTGACAGTCAAGCAAGTTCCATTGACGGCTATACTGTCCCCCAATTGGGTTCCGTTAATCACAGTTTTCGCTCCGATTCGCATCTCGAACCCGTTATCTTTGTCGGAAGCATGACCCAGTTGCTCAATCGTGCCTATTTCTTCTACTATGCCCGTGAACAGTGAGGTGATTAGTCTAGAGAAACGGCGGTTGAGTTGGCGAGGTTTGAGGGGCTTGAAGAAGATGGTTGTGGGGTTTCTGAGAGGGGTGGAGAAACGGACGGGGGTTCTGGAAAGTGTTGGGGAGGTGGAGGAGAAGAGAGATGCCATGGAGCGCTTGAGCAGAGAAAGGCTCGATGGGCGGATGGGGGTTCTGTAAACCGACCATTCTTGCACTGGAAAACAACAACAAAGGAAACTTGAATTTGGCCCATTAAAATCAGGCCTTCAACGGGCCTCAGCTTGACCAGATTTGAAATAAGAATTCTGAAGTATGTTTTTGTAACTCGAGTTCGTTCGACCAAGTTTTTGAACGAATATTTTTGTCGGCCCTAATTAAAACAATATAAATACATACACAAGTTCAATAAATAAAGAGGGTGACTAATGCATGATGGGTCGTCAGGATTTACCATGGCGACGATTTTTTTCTTTAAATATTTCTTTGTTACTTTGACCATCGTTATATGTCGACAACAAATTATTATACAAAATGTATAAATCTAGTAAAAAAATTTATACAAAAATTGTTAGAATTTACTCATCAGCTCGTCAATATCGATCATCACAGAAGCCGAGTTTTTTCCTCGGCTCTCGGAAACATAGTACGACGAATTTAGTTGTCAAAACATGACATGCATGAATGAGGACATTAATCTGCTATTATTTCGTTTAGAGGATATTTAAATTGATTGGATATTTTATGGCGACCGAGACACGAGGCGCTGGCCACGGAGACGCGAGGCGATTTCGTGGCGACGGAGGCGCGAGGCAATTTTCTGGCGATCGAGACACAAGGCGCTGGCCACGGAGACGCGAGGCGATTTTCTGACGACGGAGGCGCAAGGTTATTTTCTGGCAACAGAGGCACGAGGCTGTTTTCTGACGATCGAGACACGAGGCGCTAGCCACGGAGACGCTAGGCGATTTCTTGGCGTCGGAGACGCGAGGCGATGGAGGCGCGAGGCTATTTTCTGGCGACCGAGATACGAGGCGTTGGCCATGGAGACGTGATGCCATTTTCTGGTGACGGAGACGCGAGGCGATTTTCTGACGACGGAGGCGTGATGCGATCGTATGGCCTACTCAAGTATATTCAAATTCGGGGAGCGATTTCGATGGAGATTGTATTTTCGTGACTTGGCACTTGAAATTGATACTGCCGAGTAAGTCGAGTTGGGCTGCGATGAATTATGTGGCTGTCGAACCTCTTGCTTACTCTTGCATGGTCAAAACTAAGGTATGTATACAACTTCGATACACAAATAAGTTGTTTACTTTTTTATGTTTTTATTATTGTTTTTATTATTGCAAAGGAAAAACAAGGCATTTTTGACATGCACATAGTGAGAAATGGGTCGTCTTCTTGCTAGCAAAAGTTGTTGTTGCTCATATTTCTCATATTTTCAAATGTACTCTAATATTTATGTTTTTTTCGTTAATTATTGATATATGGTATATGGCTTATTCCTCAATGCAAATAATTGTATGTGGGGGTATTAAGTATATTTGGTCATATTTGAATTGTTTTAATGTTGGAACATGGAACATTAATTAGATATATTTGTTTAAAATTTTGTCACATTCGAAAGGTAAATATTTTCATTGTAAATTATATAATATAAATGAAATTGTTTACACTTTTAAATTTTTTAAAGTTGAGCATTTGATACTAATTTTTCGAAAATTTTAAGCCAATAAGGTTTCATTTTGAACGGAACTAATGTCAAGTTTTGACATAAATATTTCATTTGATCACTTGCATTGTTCATATGATATTTATGTAATCATATTGGGTAGTCGTAGTATGTTCGTTGTTGAGTAATTATACACAATATGATCTCGTAACATGCTCTCGCAACATAATATTGATAGTACGTTAGATATATTGTATTCACATAATAAAATAATTTAATCTAATCTAATCCATATGCTATACATCATCATCCCGATGTCAATCATGTTGCGAGAACATGTTGTGTAAAATTACTTTTCTTCCTTCTCCATATTCTCAACTCATAATCTCCTTTTTTTGAGGGCAACAACTAGGGATGTCAATGGTGTGGATATTGCCCGAACCGACCCGAACCGTATCCGAAGCAATATCCGGATTCGAAAAAAATATCCGGATCCGAGTGGATCCGGATATGGATCTGGTTGCTAATTTTAGGATCCGGAACCGGATTCGATATTCGGTTTTGGTGCAAGGACCGGATCCGTGTTCCGGATCCGGGTATTTTTAGGATCCGGATACTCGGAACCAGATTCGAGTATCCGGAACCGAATCCGGATACGCATATTATATATTATTTTTATGTATTATATTTGATATTAGTTGAAAAATCATATACAAATTAATGATTTGTGAGTGATTTAAACTCACAATCGTAAAATTACGTTTAAATATAATCATATTTATCATTCATGTCACAAATTATCTATATTTATAGCTAAAAAGTAAGTTATGTTATGATAACATAGTATCCGTTTTAATATCCGAAAAAAAACCATATCCGTATCCGTATCCGACAATATCCGAACCGTATCCGTATCCGTTTATTATCCGAACCGGATCCGGATCCGGATAATTCCGTATCCGGATCCGTATCCGAAAAAAAATATGGATATGGATCTGGTATGACCACTATCCGAACCAGATCCGAACCGTTGACACCCCTAGCAACAACTCATATTCGTTGTTCTCCGTATTCTCTCACCTCACAAAAATATGATAATCTTGCCTTAACAAATGTCAACAACAATATATATACTTTAATAAAATTATGAGAACTTTAGAATCCAAATTTAACATCTCTTCTATAAAGAAGAATCCAATCCAGTATATATCAATGTTAGCTAACACTATCACCTTTACACATTCAATACATTACATATTCATAATAATCATAACACGAGGAATACAATATAACAATATACACAAAATATATAACAAAACTTACATCTATTTTAACAAAAAAGGAATACACAAAACTATTTCATATCCATTCGATAAAAAACAAGACTCCCGCGCAATTATTGCGCGGGGGTAAAGCTAGTAGGTTGTATTCGCCTAATGTTGTAGAGCTCGCGGTTCTTGCATTCATTCAACAATCAAAGAAAAGAAAGAATTATTTTTTTTGTGTGTCATTCAATAGTTTTGGACAAAATATATTGCAGATAAGACTAACACATTTGATGAGACGATCTGATCTGATACGATACTGACTTGTTAAACCGGTGCACGTTGGCGGAAACAATGCTAATTGCTTGCCATGTCAAGTGTCGAATCATTATTATTATTAAATTTTTGCTATAACTTATGTTGAAAATGGTAATTTCATTCTAATTAATCTAATTTCTGATCTGCAACTGTTATTTGCAAATTAACTAGCCAAAGAAAAAAGATTTAACGCCAATTTATCCCACATTACATTTACAAATTAATTTTATCCAACATTACTTTTGCCAATCAAATTAAAGACTAGGTTACTCCTAAAAAAATATATGGAGAATTCTAGTCCTGACAATCTGGTCACCTGGTTTCCAGGATTCATCAGACCAAGAAATGGAAATAATGGAAGTGGTTAGGAATTTCTAGATATTCTATTATTAATTTGAATACAAGCCCAAATCTAGTGGCTGGTTTGCTCCGTTGCCCCACGTGGTAAAATCTCATCTTTGCCACCTTGAAATAATGAAGATATTTATCACCTACAATGGCTAAATGAGTAATCCTTTAAATAATGAAGATATTTATCACCACCAATTGATCTATTACTAAAGGGAAAATATATGGAGCCCTCCTAACTCAATAAAATATCATTGGTACATCAATTAAACTAAGCATGAGTTAATCAATCCAATCAACTCCGTTAAAACAGCCTCAATTGACACATCAAGACTCTACATCAAAAATTTGTGAGGCGCCATATCAAACTCCGTTACTAAATGAGTAACGATATGATTACATAAATCAACTGTAAACTTGACATAAATATCTAAAGTTGTATTTGATTTGTGATCCATATATAAATAATTAATGTCGTAAACTTAACTATTTGTATTACACTTATAGTTAATTTTTGTAATCATAACATTATTCAGGTGAATACATATATGTAGAAAAAACAGTATTGAATACATATATGTAGAAATTCCTCAGTATTGAATACATGTATTTGGTAGAATGACAAGATGCTCATAATTTTTTCAAAATAAAATTCTCTTTGTTTCATGATTGCCTTTGATAAATAGTAGAATTAACAATTAAAATAAATTATTGCACAAATAACCAAAATATTACATATACATACACATTAACAATATGGCATTGCAACACAGGTTTTAATTACTTATGAACAATTACAATGCACAATTTGTTAAAATAATCAATTTAAATAATATATATATAGAATTAGATAAAAAGAAATCATGTATGCAAAACATGAAATTCAACAAGTTTAGCACACTAATTCAAATAGAAATAAGCTGAATTTAGCAATTTATCGAAATTACATATTCCCTTTTGGATTTATTGAAGCACTGGGCATTTTATTGTTCTAAATATGGTGATTGTAATTTTCTTAGTGAGATATAGTTTAAAAAGAACTAATTAAGAATTATAATTTCATTTTTGGAGTTCTATTCTTATATAAATTGTATTATTTTTAATAAAAAATATATAATAGGTGTGGAATGGGATCATGGAGCCCTCTCTATTATTCTGGAGAAAAAAAAACAATTTATTGAAATTAAAAGTTTAAACTTATACACTAATCTCTGATACGAAGTAAATATGAATTAAACTTATTACCCAATCATTCGAAACAAAGATTGGCAAATTAAAATAATTTCTCATATACTACAATTGGAATAATGATACAGATCACGAATCTGTGATCACGAATTGACCACAGCTGCCACGTGTTAGCTGCCGATTAGCTGCAGCTTTTGCATAACTTTTATGCAGCCAATCGGCAGCTGACACGTGGCAGTTGTGAGCAATTTGTGGTCACAGATTCGTGGTCTGTATCATTACTCCTACAATTGCCTAAATTCATTTTTTTCCTCCTTTGTCTTTAGTTAGTCTTATGACATTATTGTGTTGTAATTTATTTTTGATTAATTCAACCTAGACATTAAAATCAAAATGATATTTTGAAAATTATGCCATTAGTTAGGAGTTGAATCAAGATGAAAAAGAAAAGAAGCGAACTCGTATTTATATTTGAATTAGCGCGTAACAAGCATGAAGAGGTGGATTTTTTTTTCAAACGCATATCGTTACATTCTCCTTTCAAGCACTAAATTCTCTCATTTCATAGTCTTCGTCAAGATTACTCAATTCCTCATTCGAACCTAACCTCCAATCATATGTTAAATGTAAGAAAAAAATAACACAAATATGTCGATGCGATTCGTTTGAGAAAAACAAAAGCATTCAAAGAAAAATTTGAGTTTGATGTGAAAAACAAAAAACAAAAACAATCGAAGAGATAACTCATAAATTCTCTTATATCTCAATTACATTGTTGACAAATGATACCATACTATTTTAATTGTTTTATTATAAAACATTATTCAAATAAAAATTATGTGAACATTTTCAATTGATTTTCTTTCATTTTTTTATTTTATTTTATTAAATTATCACGAATACAATATTTGTAACCCTCAAATAACATCACACATCTTATTATTCAGAATTTATTGTTTAAATCTAAACTCTTATGCTAATGTGATTACGTTCCGAATATTAAATGTTACACCAAATATTCCTAAGTTGGATTTCTAAATAACACTTGATTTCTTTCATTTTTTAAATTTTGTCACGTATAAAACAATTTTAACTCTTTTCTTTCACATATATTTTTTTTTAATTTTGTCACATATAAAACAATTTTAACTCTTTTCTTTCACTTAATTTTTTTTAATCTTGTCACATATAAAACAATTTTAACTCGTTTCTTGCACTTATTTTTTTAATCCCGTCACATATAAAACAATTTTGACTCTTTTCTTTCACTTTTTTTTTAATCTTGTCACATATTAAATTAAATAATTTTTACCCTTTTCATTATCATCTTATGCCAAATTTCATATGTACCTCTACAAAATCTCACAATTTCACGTATACTCCTACAAAACGTGAAATATCATGAATACTCCTACATAATTATTATTATAATTTCATGAATGTTTTTTTTGTTAGATTTTTGTTAACTATTCGTTAAAATTATCGCTAAATTTTGCTTTTCCGATTTTACCCCTATCTAAATAAGCAATAAAGTTTATGTCGGAAAAATAAAAAAGACACAAATTAGCAGTAATATGACGGGATAGTTAATAGAAATCTAACAAAAATAACATTCATGAAATTTTAGTAATTTTGTAGGGGTTTTCATGATATGTCACGTTCCGTAAGGGTATATGTGAAATTGTATGATTTTGTAGGGGCACACATGAAATTCTGCCATCATCTTATTATTCAATATTTATATATTGTTTAAAACAAAACTCTTTTGCTAACGTCTTCACGTTCCGAATATTAAATGCTAGACTAAGTATTCCGAAACTTGTCCCAAGAGGTTTTGGGTTCCTCCAAAACCCCCCACCTTGGCACTGTGGGCGGCCGCTGGATTTGCCATCTTTGTATTTGACTCTAAACATTTAACAACTCGACGATTCTTTTTCTTTTGGATTCTAATTGAATAATCCCCCAAAATGTGCTCTCAAATCCATTGGGATTCGTGTATATATTTACAATCTTCTCCTCTTCTGGGTTTAAGCTATCCAGTTCAGAAATCAGAATCTACCCCTTCTCTCTCGATCTCATCCTCATTGTGTTTTGCGAGTTTACAAGAGGAACGAACAAGTACAAGCATTTTTCTAGCATTTGGCAGAAGTAGCACTAACATCAGTGAGGTGAGAATTGAGCCACAAGTTCATTTTATTAGTGGGTTTAGCTTTTTAATTTCTAACTTCATTTTTAAGTGCTTTTTAATTTGATTCTGTCTGAATATATAAAATACTTGTTGATTAATTATCTGAATTTACATCGACATAATAATATTCGTAGTGATCATTAGTATGTGTCATTTGTTTTTAAGTGACCCTTATGTGTGTTGTCTCAACAATTTAAACATTATGAAGTTTTTATTCCATATCCTGTAATTATAGTTTCCTTCCAAATTTGATTAAAAATATGCAAAAAACTCAATTTTGGTTTTCCTCTAATATATATATATATTTTTTGGTTTCTAGGTTGTGCAATCTACCAACAAAAACTTGAACCAATGGACAATGGTCCAGTATTCGATGACCCGGGAACTAAAACCACGATCAAGAAAAATACACGTTTTAGCGACAAGGACGAGTATCTCGAGATCACTCTCGATGTCCGCGACGACAATGTCACCATTCACAGAGTCGACCAAGAAACAGCTCTTCTCGGAGGAGCCTACGTAAGGCCGCCACCTGTCCATCCTACCATAGTCGGCAGCGCCGGCGCCGGCGGTCTAGCATCAAGATTGAAGCAAGTGGGAACAGGGCTTAAGAAAATGACATCGACAAAACGACAAGACGTGGCGGCTCCGATTGCAATGGAGCGTAAGCTTGACCGAAGCATGACCACTGCTACGAGAGCGTTGAAGGGGATGCAATTCCTTTCGGAAAGTACGGTCATGCAAGGGTGGACGGAAGTCGAAAAACGTTTCAAAAAACTCTCTGTTGATGGCGTGCTTGTTCGCTCCCGTTTCGGTCAATGCATTGGTGAGTCCATACTTTTGTTCGATTTCATGTTGTAAAAAAAAATGAGCGGAAAATTGATTTTGGGGGGTGAATGAAATCAATGATGATAGGAATGACGGGGTCTGACGAGTTTGCCGGAGAGGTATTTGATGCATTAGCACGGCGTAGAGGTCTTATGGCTCAGGTGCTTTTGAAAGATCAGGTTCAGGAGTTTTGGCAGCAACTTGTGGACCGTGGTTTCGATGCTCGGATTCAAACTTTCTTCGACATGTGTGCATATATTTAATTTAATATTTATTATTTTGAAAAATATTTAGTTATCTTGTTTATTAATAAAATTTGTAGGGTGGACAAGAATGAGGATGGCCGTATCACAGAAGATGAAGTAAGAGAGGTAAAGTTATATAGAAATATGACAAAAATAAATAACAAAATTTGCTAGAAAAAGAAAGTATGATATTTTTATTTTTATTTTTTCAGATTCTCACATTAACTGCTTCGGCAAATAAGCTCTCAAAAATTCTCGAACGTGTTGATGAATACTCTGCACTAATCATGGAAGAACTCGATCCAAATCAGTGTGGATACATCGAGGTATGTTAAATTTAAGCATCAAACATGAAGTTTTAAATTGTAACGACAATAAAATAAAACTGCAAGATATTTTCAAAATTATTTACATTTTTTTTATTAATTACAGCTTAAAAACCTAGAGATGCTATTACTCCAACCACAAAACCAAACAACAAAACTCTCTCACACCAACTCAAACCTAAGCCAAATGATCAGCCAAAATCTCGTACCGACCCGAAAACGAAACCCATTTTGTCGATTTTGGAAATGGTTGGAGTATTTTTTAGAGGACAATTGGAAACGAGTATGGGTTATGGCTCTCTGGCTAGGAATATGTGCAAGTTTATTCACATGGAAATTCATACAATATAGACATCATGTCACATTTCATGTTATGGGTTATTGCGTTTGTACCGCAAAAGGAGCAGCCGAAACTACCAAATTTAATATGGCACTTATTTTGTTACCGGTCTGTAGAAATCTGGTCACTTGGCTCAGGTCCAAAACCAAGCTTGGCAAACTCGTCCCTTTTGATGACAACATAAATTTTCACAAGGTATGCATTTTGATTAATTTTTTTCTTTTCGTTAACTTTTCTGTAAATTTTGTTTTTGAAAATTTAGACGATTGCATGGGGAGTGGCAATCGGGGCAGGTCTACACATAATCCCTCACTTAGTATGTGACTTTCCACTAATTCTCCACGAAACGGACTTTCAATATTACTCATACTTGTCACAATTTTTTGGACCGACAAGGCCGCCAAATTATTGGTGGTTCGTTAAAGGCGTGGAGGGTGTAACGGGTTTAATAATAACAATATTAATGGTGATAGCGTATATTTTCGCTCAACCATGGTTTAGAAGGAGTAAAATGAGCGAAAAAAGTGTGTTTTGGAAATTTTCTGGTTTTAACACCTTTTGGTACTCTCACCATCTTTTTGTCATTGTCTACATTGTTTATATTTGGCATGGTGAAGCTCTTTATATAAACCGCAATTTTGCTACAAAAACGGTGAGGCCGGAATTATTTATTTTGGACTCATTAATTTGTATTTTTTTTGTTAATACATGTTTTGTTGATTGTTAGACTTGGATGTACCTGCTGGTACCGCTTATATTATATATCGGTGAGCGTGTTTTTCGTCAATTAAGATCTGGATACAAGCCAGTGAGGATTCAAAAGGTATATTAAATAAATAAACTATTTCTAGGATAAATCCTAAACCCTTAATTGTGTAAATTTAGGTTGCGGTGTATCCTGGAAATGTGATAGCTTTATGCATGCAAAGGCCTCACAATTTCAAGTACAAGAGTGGCCAATACATGTTTGTGAATTGCTCTGCTATCTCGCCTTTTGAGTGGTAAGTAAACAATATTATGCTAACTTATACCATATATATTTCTTATTAATAAACCTTTTCATTTTATTTTATTTTTGGTCTTTTAAGGCATCCTTTTACCATTACTTCGGCACCAAGCGAGGATTACCTTAGCATGCATATACGTTGCAGAGGTGACTGGACCTCCTCCCTTCGAGCCACCTTTTCCGAGGTACAGATAGATATCTTTCATTTTTTTTTTTAATTTGGAGAAAAAAACTCATTTCTATCTTTTTTATTCATCTAATTTAACAAACTCCATTTACATATGTCATAGATGTGTCGACCTCCCGCAGAAGGGCAAAGCGGTCTCTTAAGAGCTGATGTAGTGACTACCGAGAATACCACAAAGTAATATTCTTAATTAATATAAATATATATGTTTCTCATTTTTTTTGTAACTAAAAAGTCAAGTCATGAGTCAAAATTAATTAAAATACAACGTGCCTTATGGTGCTCCCGCGCAGATTTCCGAAGCTATTAATCGACGGGCCTTATGGTGCTCCCGCGCAGGACTACTGGAAATACAACGTGCTTCTTCTAATTGGTCTAGGCATCGGCGCAACTCCACTAATTAGCATCGTAAAAGACGTGCTTTATAACATGCAATTGCAAAAAGGCGGGTCGGTCAGCCTAGACGATTTACATAAACAAATGAAGGCTTTCATGACTCAAAGAGTGTACTTTTATTGGGTCACGAGAGAGGAAGGATCGTTTGAATGGTTTCGGGGAGTGATGAATGAGGTGGCGGAGAAGGATAAGGATGGGGTTATCGAGTTGCATAACCATTGTACGAGCGTGTACGAGGAAGGTGATGCAAGGTCGGCGCTGATTATTATGTTGCAAGCTTTGAATCATGCAAAACATGGAGTGGATATTGTCTCGGGGACGCGTGTTAAGACACATTTTGCGAGGCCGAATTGGAGAACTGTGTTTAAACATGTTGCTGTTAATCATCCGAATGAACGTGTTGGTCAGTGTTTTTTTTTTTGATGAATATTAGTGGGTTTTTATAAACAAATGATTTTTCTTTTTCTTTTTAGGGGTTTTCTATTGTGGCGATCAAGCTTTATCGCCTGAACTGAGGAAGCTTTCCCAAGACTTCATGCACAAGACATCGACCAAGTTTTTCTTCCACAAGGAGAATTTCTGAGTTATTGTCAATCATCACTTACATTTGTAAATAAAAAAACTGATTTCTTTTTTCTTTTCATGTTTTCAATTTTTTTTTTGGGTTTTAGCAAAAAATGTTTTGAATTCACAAAGAAGCAGTTGGTATGGAAGAAATGTATTTTACATTAATTAATGGGCAAGACTTAGTGTATATGTACAGGCCCGGTCGTGAATTTATGGAGGCCCATGACAATTACTAATACGAAATCTAGAAAACAAAAAGAAAAGTAGTATATCATGTTACTTCAATTGTGGCGAAAATCTATTGTTAAAAAAAAACACTGATTTTTTTTTTGAAAACTTGCTGACTTGAGTTTCTTCAAAATTGGCTGAAAACCCTACATTTTGTAAATGGATTTTGTGACCTCTTAACTATGTCGCACAAATATGAATACGGATATCGTATCCAATATAATACGGATACGATGATGTGTCTAATTATACAATACATTTATATAATAGTAATAATAATAACAATAATAATCTAATTAATTTTGTTCAGATTGTTATTTATAATATATTATTCACAACTAAAAATTACACACCCACTGACACACACACACACACATACACACACATATATATAGATTATAGAAAATTATTTGATATTATAGCCATATGAAAAAGAATACAGGTTATTACTACTAATAATAACTTATTAGTCTATCACTTCCCAAGTAATTTGCTCGTGTCATTCAATTTTTATATTTTTTTAGAAAATAGGATATTGAATTTTTTTGAAGTTATTAAGACTTCACTTTTTGATTTTTTTATGAATTTTTTGACAAATAAAAATGTGTGCGTTAGCCCTCTATTACGGAGTACTTTGATGTCGGACATGAAAATTGAGTATTTCTTGTGTTATATTTCAGTTTTGACATTTTGTTGAAAATAGGATAATTGTGATTTTCTGAAAGTGTTAGATTTCATTTTTTGCATTCTCTTACAAAATTCATGAAAAATAGAAATTTGTGAGTGTTAGTCTTCTATTACGGAGTACTTTTATGACCAATATAAAAATTGAGTATTTCGCTTGGATTATACTACAATTTTAATATTTTTTTGAAAATGAGATAATTGATATTTTTGGAAGGTCTTAGAATTCAATTTTGAAATTTTAAGAAATTTTAGAAAAAATACAAATTTGTGTGTGTTAGTCTTCTATTACGGACTATTCTGAGGACTACATAAAAATTTAGTAATTTGCTCGTGTTACACTACAATTTTTACATTTTTTAGTGTGTTTGTCTTTTATTACAGAGTACTTTGTGACCGACATGAAAATTGAGTATTTTGTTCGTGTTATCCTTCAATTTTGACATTTTGTTGAAAATAGGATAATTGCTATCTTTTGAAGGTGTTCCACTTCATATTTTGCATTTTCTTAAAAAATTCGTGAAAAAAAAGGAATTTGTGCATGTTAGTCTTCTATTATGGGGTACTTTGATGACTAACATGAAAATTGAGTATTTTGCTCGTGTAATACTTCAATTTTAACATTTTTTTGAAAATAAGATAATTGATATTCTAGGAAGGTGTTAGACTCCACTTTTTGCAATTTTTCAAAATTCTTAAAATAATATACATATTTGTCTTTGTTAGTCTTCTTTTCGTAGTATTTTGAGGACTACATAAAAATTGGGTAATTTTCTCGTGTTACACTTCACTTTCTGAAATTTCTTACGATATTCATGAAAAAATAGGAATTGATATTCATGAAAAAATAGGAATTTTGTGTGTGTGAGTTTTCTATTACGGAGTACTTTGATGACCAATATGAAAATTGAGTATTTTGCTTGTGTTATACTTCAATTTTGATATTTTATGGAAAATAGGATAATTAATAATTTTTGAAGGTCTTAAACTTAACTTTTTGTATTTTTAAGATATTTTTGAAAAATTAGAAATATGTGTGTGTGTTACTCTTCTATTACGGAGTACTTTGATGAACAACATGAAACTTGAGTATTTTTCTCTTTTTATACTTCAATCTTGATATTTTTATAAAAGAATATAATTGATATTTATTGAATGTGTTAGCCCTCACTTTGTGCATTGTTACGAAAATTTAAAAAAAAAAGAAATTTGGGTTTGTTAGTCTTCTATTTCGGAGTACTTTGATGACCAACATGAAAACTGAGTAATTTGCTCGTGTTATACTTTAATTTTAACATTTTTTAGAAAATAGGATAATTTATATTTTTGGACTTCACTTTTGCAATTTTGAGAAATTTTCGAAAAATTAGAAATTTGTTTGTGTTAATCTTTCATTATGGAGTACTTTGATGCCAATATGAAAATTGAGTATTTGGCTCGTGTTATACTTAAATTTTTACATTTTGCAGAAATTATGATCACTGATATTTTTGGTAGGTGTTATACTTCACTTTTTACAATTTTAAGAATTTTTTACAAAAATAGAAATGTGTGTGTGTCAATCTTCTATTACATAGAACTTTGATGACCAACACGAAAACTGAGTATTTTCTCTTGTTATAAAAAAAATTCCCCGTAGTAGAAAAAAAAATATCAACATAATATTTTAGCATACTTCTATTTAAAAAATATCAAATAATCGATACCAAACTTCATTCATCACATTATTATATGATGATGTATAAAAATATTTAGTATTGATAGGCAACAATATTTACATTTTTTATATAAAATAAATGATAATTCAAGTTTTGCAAAAATTTTGATAAGTTTTTTATAATTATTGAAAGTAAAAAATTTACAAAGAATTAAAAAATAAAATAAAATAAACTAACCGGGTCTTGAACTCATGACCTATAAGATCATATTTAAACTATTTATCAATTGTGTTACATCATATTTGTGATTTAAATGGTGGCCAAGTCCGTGAATTTGTTGGCCTCGTAAATAACGTATTTATTTCTCTTAAATTGTTGATATCGTACTTATCCCTACTAAATGCAATTTCGTTACAATGAACAGAAAACTAGGATAATACTCGTGGTATGTGATAAACATGTGAATTAAGATTTTCATTGTAATACTTTTAAATTAAACTCGCAATGGCCCGCGCAACAATTGCGCGGGACTGCATACCCTTTTTTGACATGTTTTGTATAATTTGTTTAAATAAAATTTTCGCAGGTACGTTTAATCTCAATTATATAATCGTGATATTTTTGCAAATATATTGATGTCAATAAATTTATTATAATTAATAAAGGTTTGTCTATTATGGATATATGCATTATAATTAATAAGTGTTCATGGAATTGGTCCATCATTATAAATCCACATCAAATAAATAAAATATAACATGTTATAATTCAAACAAATTAAAGTTTCAAAACAAATAAAAAAATCGTGAATAATACACATAAAATCGAAATATATATTTAAAATGTTATCCATTAAAATAAAAAATATCAAATTTTAGAAAGAAAAAAAACACAATTGTATATTATACCATATGAAATTAGTAATTGAGTCATAGTTTCATACGGGGATTATATATGCAGCCCAATAACACAAAAATAAGATCATTGATGAGGCGGCAAGAGAGGATTAAGTAGGTTGATTGGTATTATTGATTGTCTCATTTAACGATTTAATTGATCGTTTAATTGAATTGACACGTCAATTAACATTTACTAATATTGACATATTATAAATTATTGATGTGTTAATTAAACGTGTCAATTAACATTTAATTGAGTCAATTAAAAATGTTAATCAATTCACTTTGTCACCTCGTCAAGGGTATCGTGATGAGTTCGGGGACAAATTATATTTTTCTTGTATAGATGGGTATAATTTGGGTTGCAATATAAACAAAAAAAAAATGTGACACGTGTCATATTCATGCAACTTGTTCAAGTTTAGTACTATAAATAGATATCACTACAATAAATAAAATCAACATAACAACACGAGTATCATAAATTTATTCTGGAAGTATCTTAAATCTATTCTAGAAGTATCATAGAAGTATCATGGAAGTATTACCAACCGTATCTTGGTGTATCCCCGTTGTATCCGAAAAAAATTAATACTAAAATAATCTAATATGCCACGTGACATCTGATACGTATCCGAACCGTATCGCCCGTAACATAGCAGTTTCCGAAGTATACTCAGTTTTCAACTCTGCTTTCTGTTATGCATTTCTTTCTCTACCTCTCTTTCTATTGTGAGGTTCATATTTCTCTTTCCGTTTTTCCGTTTTCTCCCTCTATATTAAGGACCTCGCTTTAGTTATCTGTACAATAAAAAAGCTATGATCTTTCGCATTACGAATTATAATTTCTCTATCCCAATATCCAATTGCAAAGCTCTGCCCTCTTGTGTTTGTCATCGATTTCAGGTTCGTGTTTGTTATTTTTCAAAAATGTGATTTTTTTAGGTCAAATTTAACTTAAATCTTTGGATTTTATTTTCCCATGTTGGCCTCCTTTACATTAGGATTATTACACCCAATTTAGTATCATTTTATTCTTAGTTCTCTCTTTTTCCATATTTAAGATTCAGTCTATATTTTTTTATGTAGGAGCCAACATTTTGGAAACTCGCAAATTTCAGAGTTTGAGTTAATTCGTGCAGTATACAAGCCAGTGAGATTGGGCAAATTGAACAATTGATATAATTTTCTAATTAGAAACCCTCAAAATTCGTAATAAATGCATTATACTCAAAACCACGGCACCCCAAGGGGGACAAACAACAGACCCTGCAACGTAATGGTGAACGCTACAAAAATTAGAAATTCAAATCATGTATACGAAGATATTTCTGGAATTCTCGGTCTCACACGCTCTGACTCGGGAGGCCATTATGATCCCGCAAATTCAAATTCGAATTCAAACTTAAATTCGAACAAACAAAATTTGATTTTGACTGAACAAATTTCAGAGTGCAATAAGGGGAAATTCATGTGCAGTTTCGGCGGCAAAATTCTGCCGAGACCAAGCGATGGAAAATTGCGGTATGTAGGTGGCGAAACCAGACTCATATCGATGTCCAAATGTTTCACGCGGATAGAATTTATGAATAGGACCATGAAAGTTCTCGACCAGCCTCATATCATAAAGTACCAATTACCAGGTGAAGAATTGGACGCTTTAATATCTGTATCCACAGATGAAGATTTTCAAAATATGATGGAGGAATTTTATAACGGGTTGGAAAAGCTTGACGGGTCATCGAGACTTCGAATCTTTTTAATTCCGAAAACCATAATGGATTGTACCGACAATAGTGTATGTACCGATTATGTCGTGGCCGTGAACAAAACGGTGGAACCAAGCCCTAGAAGAACTGCCAGCGAGGACAACTTGTCAGTCCCATTAGGGGTTTTATCAAGTCCTTATGCTTCTCAATCCCCTCTTTTTTCTCCAGTTCCAGCACAATCTCCATTTTGTGTTCCGGAAAATCCATTTCCGCTTCAACTGGAGGATCCGATACCACCATTTGTTGCAAATGACAACGATGCCCCTCCTCTTATCATTTTAGACAGTATAGAAATGGCAATAAACACGTGTAACGACCCGTTTATGCCACTGGCTGAAATTTGCCAACACTTTGATGATATTGAGAAAACTGTTGAGGACCGAACTGAAACTGTTGAGGTGCCTTCAGGTGTCTCTTCTTTGAATCGAGTTGTACCTCATGTTGCTGAAGGACGCAATACTAGTCACGGTTCCGAAAGCGAGGTAACTAAACAATTTGTTCTTAAGAGTAAATTATGTAATGGTCCTCTAAAATTTATTATTTTTTAGGATGGTGATAATCAACGGAGGCACATCAAAGGTTCGATAACAGATTCTACAATTGTGGAACTCGAGGCGGGAATGTACGGTTTGCAGGTAATTTTATTTTGGCGATTTATTTGGCATGCAAGTCGTGTTAATAAACGAGGGTTTTCAATTAAAATGTAATTTGTAGATAGTAAAAAATGCGGACCTCGAGGAGATGAGAGAATTGGGATCAGGTACGTTCGGTACGGTATATCATGGTAAATGGAGAGGAACTGACGTGGCAATCAAGCGTATTAAGAAAAGCTGCTTCTCTGCCAGACCCTCCGAAGAGGACAAACTGGTACGCACTTATTCAATAACTTTTTTAAAATTTTATTAGATGTACTTGCCAAAAATCAATGTTTGCATATTATATGGCTATGCAGAAGAAAGATTTTTGGAGAGAGGCGCAAATTCTTTCGAAGCTACACCACCCAAACATCGTGGCTTTGTACGGCGTTGTCCCTGATGGGCCTGAAGGCACTTTGTCCACCGTAACAGAATTAATGGTCAATGGATCTCTTCGCAATGTCCTAATAAAAAAAGAAAAGTACGAAAATAATTTATATTTCTTTAATATGCAGTTTAATTTTGTATAAATTTATGTCTTTAATAAATAATAAATATGAAATGTGATTTATATTAGTGCTTTGGATAAGAGAAAAAGACTAATGATAGCTATGGATGCGGCTTGTGGAATGGAGTATTTACATTCGAAAAACATAATCCATTTCGACCTAAAATGCGATAATTTACTCGTTAACATGCGTGACGCTCATCGCCCGATTTGCAAGGTAAACCCATTTAAATTGTAAAACTCTTGTTTGCAAATTGATATACAAGTAATAATTATTATTGTCATCTTTTGTGAAAATTTAGGTTGGAGATTTTGGGATGTCGAGGATAAAGAGAAACACGCTGGTCTCGGGAGGAGTACGCGGAACTCTTCCTTGGATGGCTCCCGAATTACTCAATTCTAGTGGTCACCGAATAACCGAAAAGGTTTTTTTTTTTACTTAATTATCACCTATAAAGCTGCAAATATTTTACAAGCCTTTTTTATGGGTTTTTAATTATTGCGTGTACTATTAGGTGGATGTATTCTCTTTTGGAATCTCTCTGTGGGAGATTCTGACTGGAGAGGAACCTTATGTCGGCATGCAGTTGGAAGCCATTATTGGTAATAATTTATGAAATAATTTCGTTATTTTCCAAAAGAAATTACTTATATATTGTACAGTATGCATTATATATAGATGGAGACTAACCTACTTAATTAAGTACCAAACATTTGATACTTAATGTTTTTTAACCATTGAATTTACATTGAGATTTGTGCATTTAATGATATGCACAAAATTTCATGATCATCATAAAAAAAAACAAATCTCAATGCAAATTCAATAGTTAAAAAACATTAAGTACCAAACCTATGGTGCTTAATTAAGTAACCTAGCCTCCCTCTTTTATATATATATGATTGTAGAACTTTGATTTGTAATATGCAAATAAATATTCATATATTTTTTATTTTATTATAGGGGGCATATTCAGTAATAAGTTGAGACCACGGATCCCAGATAACTGTGATCCATAATGGCAAAAGTTAATGGAGGATTGTTGGTGTGCGGATCCCGACGCAAGGCCGTCATTCACGCAAATAACCGACCGCTTTCGAGCCATGTCCATCACGTTCCGATCCAAGAAACAAAACAAATGATGAAAATGGTGAAAAGGATATTTTTTACTTGTAGTAACGGGATTTTGGCGTTGTTCTCTCTTCCCTCTTTTTCGTAGTGTGAATATATACATATTAATTTTTACTTGTTGCAATTCCTCTTCTTTGTTTCGGGTTTGTATGTACGGCAATTTTGAAATGTGTAGTCCTTTTTCTATATGTTGTAGCTAGAGCATAGAAATGTAAGTTGAAGAATTATATGGAGGTCTCCATTTAAAATTAAAAGAAGACAATGATGGCTGAAATTAGTTAGTGTAGTTAGTGGGTTTAGAATGATTAGTGATTAGATTAGTTATTTTGTATTTCTATAAATATTTAAGCTCTTGTAATTATCATTAAGAAAATTAATCAAATGAATTAACTTTGTCTTAATTATTTATCTTCTTTAAATATATTTAACATAAGTGACTATGAACTTCAAAGAAACAAAATTGTATATTGTGAAATTCTATTTTTTGCATTAAGATTTCCAAAATTGTGTACAAATTATATATTGTGTAAAAATTTTAATTTGAAACTTTCATTTACCAATTTCCGCACAAAATTTCTAAATTAAGATGTCAAAGTTGTTTGAGAAATTCGGTAGTGACCAATAACTGACCCAACACACTGCCCCCATCCGCCAAGATCAAATTGTTCTTGTGGGTAGGGATATTAGGAGGCTCGACATACAAAACAATATCTCAATTCTTCATTCTTCATTCTTCATTCATTTGACATACTACATACACAACCGAAGTATGGACAATCGTGCGAAGTCTCACAAAGGTGGTTGCCCCCGTTTATCCATCAACACACCTTCCGGCAAACGTGGATGAACAGACTAAGTAATCAATCCACCCTGTGGGGGATATGATATGGGCATCGACTAATTGGCACATATTGAAAGAAAGAAACCAAAACAAAGAGGACAATTATAATGGACATACAAGCCACCGAACAAGCTATGCTCTGGATCAAGATACTCAACAACAAGGCAAACCGGGTCGGACTAGACGAGATTCATTGAATGGAATCTTTTTTTTGAAGAAGGAGGCAATAGCCGTCACTCGAAATATATTAAAAAAAAAACAAAAATCGTCAATACATTACAGGGTATAAGCAAGAAGGAAAGAAAAAACTCTCAAGTGAACAGACACTCAAGAAACGGAAAAAATCCCCTACTAAACTCCTACATTGCTAATTTCCTATACTATATGAAGTGGAGAAACCAATGCTCGGCATCCAATGAGAGAGAGAGAGAGAGAGAGAGAGAGAGAGATCACAGAAAAGAGAAGAGCATTGAATGGAATCTTACTACTTTCCTCTTCTTTCTTTAATTCTTCTTTCAAACTTTCCCTTTTTACAAACTATTTTTACATATTTTCTTGTTTATATGACTAAACGGATATTATTAGTATACCATTTTAGAAATAATAAGTTGCTTCAGATTTTTTAGTTTGACGATGCATATAATTATCGAAAATATACTTAGTGAGGTATGTATATATATTGTTTTTTTAGAAAAAGAAAGCCAAATGGCCTCGTTTCCATCAGAAGCATAGGGTACAATGCATGTTAGTTCAGGTTTATTAACGGCTAGGATCGGTCCCGGCATTTTGAGTCCCTAGTCCAAGTTGAGACTCGTTATTCATATTGCCCAAAAAAAATATTCCACGTAGTAGAAAAAAAACATCAACAGAATATTTTAACATACTTCTATTTAAAATATATAAAATAATCGTAACCAAATTTCATTCATCACATTGTTATAGTTTTCTCTTGAAAATAATCAGGCACGTTACGGACAATAAAAAATCTTCTGATGATTTATAAAAATATTTAGTATTGATAGGCAATAATATTTAGATTTTTGATATAAAATAAATGATAATTCAAGTTTTGCAGAATTTTTGATAAGTTTATTATAATTATTGAAAGTACAAAGTTTACAAAGAATTAAAAATAAAATAAAAAACTCACCGGGTCTTGAACTCTTGACCTATAGAATAATAGTTAAAACTATTTATCAACTGTGTTACATCATGTTTGTGATTTAATTTCAAACACATATTAAATACAAAATTGGTGTCCCGGATCGAAATGGTGTCCAAGTCCGTGAATTTGTTGGCCTCGTAAATAACATATTTCTTTCTCTTAAATTGTTGATGTCATACTTATCTCTACTAAATACAATTTCATTACATTGAACCGAAAACTAGGATAATACTCGTGTTATGTGATAAATATGTGAATTACGTTTTTCATTGTAATACAAAGTATATTTTTGTATAATAATATCGTCTCAAATAAAATTGTTTGAACTCAAGTACGCAGGGTTTTGTACATATTTTACACTTGTATATATTATGCAAATATAATATATATAGCTTATATTGCATTTAAAAATTTATAATTTACATTTCAAAAGTATATATACATCTAAAATCTATATTATATACCGAAAATAATATAAGTTGTAATAATGATATGACATGTACATTAGGAGTGCATTCTCGTATAACAGAGAACAGGGTGGTCCGCGCCGAGATATCTAATAGTGAATTTGATGTGCACAAACTGGGCCTGGATCTTTGCTCATTAGCTTGACGTGCACAACACCGGCTTATAGAATAATTTATTCTTTCATCGAAGGAAAATTTACACAAAGAAACATCTTCCTCTTTGTTTCGATTAGAACTTGAATAATCCAGTTCCCCAACACATGCAAGTATTGCTATGTTGCAGGGATACAAATACGACGCTACGACAATTATCGAAAATTTCGGATACGGATACGGCTATATATATATATATATATATATATATATATATATATATATATATATATATCACTACAATAAATAAAATCAACCAAACAACACGAGTATCATAAATTTATTCTAGAAATATCATAAATTTATTCTAGAAGTATCTAGAAGTATCATGAAAGTATTCCCAACCGTATCTTGGTGTATCCCGTTGTATCCGAAAAAAATAAATATTAAAATAATCTAATATGCACGTGGCGTCCGATACATATCCGAACCGTATCGCACCCATATTTGTATCGGATAACCGTACCTTTAGGATACTTCTGCACTTCAGAAGTATACGCGTAACATAGCAGTTTTGAACTCTGCTTTCTGTTATGCATTTCTTTCTCTACCTCTCTTTCTATTGTGAGGTTCATATTTCTCTTTCCGTTTTCCCGTTTTCTCTCCCTCTATATTAAGGACCTCGCTTTAGTTATCTGTACAATAAAAAAACTATGATCTTTCGCATTACGAATTATTATTTCTCCATCCCAATATCCAATTGCAAAGCTCTGCCATCTTGTGTCTGTCATCGATTTCAGGTTCGTGTTTGTTATTTTTTTTAAATGTGATTTTTTAAGTTCAAATTTAGGTTAAATGTTTGAATTTTATTTTCCCGTGTTGGCCTCCTTTACATTAGAATTATTACACCCAATTTAGTATCATTTTATTGTTAGTTTTCTCTTTTTCTATATTTAAGATTCAGTCTATATTTTTTTTATCTAGGAGCCAACATTTTGGAAAATCGCAAATTTCAGAGTTTGAGTTATTCGTGTAATTGAACAATTGATATAATTTTATAATTAGAAACCCTCAAAATTCGTCATAAATGTATTATACTCAAAACCACGGCACCCCAAGAGGGACAAACAACAGACCCTGCAACGTAATGGAGAACGGTACAAAAATTAGAAATTCAAATCATGTATACGAAGATATTTCTGGAATTCTCGGTCTCAGACGCTCTCACTCAGGAGGCTATTATGACCCCGCAAATTCAAATTCGGATTCGAACTTAAATCCGAATAAACAAACATCAGAAACCAAAGCCAAGAGCAATCTGAGCCGAGTTTCATCTCAAAATGATAATTTGAATCGCGTTCCGTCTCAAAATTTGATTTTGACTGAACAAATTTCAGAGTGCAATAACGTGAAATTCGTGTGCAGTTTCGGTGGAAAAATTCTGCCGAGACCAAGCGATGGAAAATTGCGGTATGTAGGTGGTGAAACCAGACTCCTATCGATGTCCAAATGTTTCACACGGGAAGAATTTACGAATAGGACCATGAAAGTTCTCGACCAACCTCATATCATAAAATACCAATTACCAGGTGAAGAATTGGATGCTTTAATATCCGTGTCCACAGATGAAGATTTTCAAAATATGATGGAGGAATTTTATAGCGGGTTGGAAAAGCTTGACGGGTCAGCGAGACTTCGAATCTTTCTAATTCCTAAAACCAAAATAGATTTTACCGACCACAGTGTATGTACCGATTATATCGTGGCCGTGAATAAAACGGTGGAACCAAGCCCTAGTAGGACTGCCAGCGAGGATAACTTGTCAGGCCCATTAGGGGTTTTATCAATTCCTTATGCTTCTCAATCCCCTCTTTCTTCTCCAGTTCCTCCTGCACCATTTGTTGCAAATCACAACGATGCCCCTCCTCTTATCATTTTAGACAGTATAGATATTGCAATAAACCCGTGCAACGACCCGTTTATGCCACTGGCTGAAATTTCACCAAACTTTGATGATATTGAGAAAACTGTTGATGACCGAATTGAAAATGTCAGTGCACCAATAGATTTCTTCGTAGAAGATGTGACCCATGAGGTGCCTTCAGGTGTCTCTTCTTTGAATCGAGTTGTACCTCATGTTGCTGAAGGACACAATACTAGTCACGGTTCCGAAAGCGAGGTAACTAATAAATTTTTTCTTAAGAGTAAATTATGTAAGGGTCCTTTAAAATGTATGTGTATTTAGGATGATGATAATAAAGGGAGGCAAATCGAAGGTTCGATAACAGATGCTACTATTGTGGAACTCGACGCGGGAATGTACGGTTTGCAGGTAATTTTGGCGATTTATTTGATATGCAAGTCGTGTTAATTAATGAGGGTTTACAATTGTAATGTAATTTGTAGATAGTAAAAAATGCGGACCTAGAGGAGATGAGACAACTGGGATCAGGTACGTTCGGTACGGTATATCATGGTAAATGGAGAGGAACTGACGTGGCAATCAAACGTATTAAGAAAAGCTGCTTCTCTGCCAGACCGTCGGAAGAAGACAAACTGGTACGCAATTATTCATTAAATATTTTTAAATTTTATTTGATGTACTTGCCATAAATCAATGTTTGCATATTATTTGGTGAAACAGAAAAAAGATTTCTGGAGAGAGGCTCAAATTCTTTCAAAGCTACACCACCCAAACATCATGGCTTTTTACGGCGTGGTCCCTGATGGGCCAGAAGGCACTTTGGCCACCGTAACAGAATTAATGGTCAATGGATCTCTTCGCAATGTCCTACTAAAAAAAGAAAAGTGCGCGATTAATTTCTATTCCTTTAATATGTAGTTTAATTTTGTGTTAATTTATATGTCTATAATAAATATGAAATGTGATTTATATTAGGGTTTTGAATAAGAGAAAAAGATTAATGATTGCTATGGATGCGGCTTGTGGAATGGAGTATTTACATTCGAAAAACATTGTCCATTTTGACCTGAAATGCGATAATTTACTCGTTAACATGCGTGACCCTCATCGCCCTATTTGCAAGGTATACCAATTTAAATTTTAAAACTCTTGTTTGCAAAATGATATATTATTAAAAATTATTATTATCATCTTTTGTGAAAATTTAGGTTGGAGATTTTGGGATGTCGAGGATAAAGAGAAACACGCTGGTCTCGGGAGGACTACGCGGAACTCTTCCTTGGATGGCTCCTGAATTACTCAATTCTAGTGGTCACCGAATCACCGAAAAGGTGTTTTTTTTTACTTAATTACCCCTTATAAAACTGCAAATATTTTATACGCATTTTTATGGGTTTTTAATTATTGCGTGTACTATTAGGTGGATGTATTCTCGTTTGGAATCTCTCTGTGGGAGATTCTCACTGGAGAGGAACCTTACGCCGGCATGCATTTCGGAGCCATTATTGGTAATAATTTATCAATTAATTTCGTTATTTTCCAAAAAAAATATTTATATATTGTCCAGTATATGTATATTATATGAGGGATCCTAATCTACTTAATTAAGTATCAAAATTTTAGTACTTAATGTTTTTTCACCATTGAATTTGCATTGAGATTTGTGCATTTAATAATGTGCACAAATTTTCATGATCATCACGAGAAAACACAAATATATATGTAAAGCATTAAGTAGATTAAATTTGTAATATACAAAACATTAGTACTTAATGCTTTGTAGATTAGCCCCATATATATATATATATATATATATATATATATATATATATATATATATATATATATATATCAATGATTTAAATTGCGGCGCAATTGCGCCGCAATAGCGCAAATCGCAATAAATATTCACAAAACGCAACACCGCAACCTGCTATATAGCGCCGCAATATCGCCGCAATATGGCGCAATATGACGCAATATCGGTGATCATGTGTAAATTACTGTTCAAGCGCAATGGACCGCTATATCGCAATTTAAAACATTGATATATATATATATATATATATGGAACTATGATATGTAATATGCAAAACAATATCCTTATCTTTTTTATTTTATTGTAGGGGGCATATTCGGTAATACGTTGCGACCACCGATCCCAGATAACTGTGATCCAGAATGGCAGAAGTTAATGGAGGATTGTTGGTGCGTGGATCCCGATGCAAGGCCGTCCTTCATGCAAATAACAGACCGCTTTCGAGCCATGTCCATCGCGTTTCGATCCAAGACACAAAACAAATGATGAAAATGGTGAAAAGGATATTTTTGTTGGATTGGTTGATGTTAGTAGCGGTAATTTGGCGTTGTTCTCTCTTCCCTCTTTTTCGTAGTGTGAATATATACATATTAATTTTTACTTGTTGGAATTCCTTCTTCTTTGTTTTGGGATTGTATGTACAGCGATCTCGAAATGGGCTGTCCTTGTTTTGTATATGTTGTAGCTAGAAATGTAAGTTGTTAGCAGAATTATATGGAGGTCTCAATTTATAGTTAAATGAAGACAATGATGGCTGAAATTAGTTACTGTAGTTAATGGGTTTATAATAATTAGTGATTAGATTAGTTATTTTGTATTCCTATAAATATGTAAGCTCTTGTAATTATCATTAAGAAAATTAATCCAATTAATTAACTTTGTCTTGACTCTTTATTGTCTCTGAATATATTTGACATAGGTGACTATGAACTTCAAAGAAACGAAATTATGTATTGTGAAATTTATTATTTGCATTAAGATTTCAAAGATTGTGTACAAAATATATATTGTGTAAAAATTTTTAATTTGAAACATTCATTTACTAATTACCGCAAGAAACTTCTAAATTAAGATGTCAAAGTTGTTTTAAAAACTCGGGAGTTGACACAACACAGTACACACTACCCCCCCCCCCCCCTCGAATGGACCGCTAATGGAAGGAGAATTCTCTTTGCCAATTGCGCTCTGAACGCATTTCTCGCGGACGGTTGAAACTGGGCATTTCCTGCAAGAAAAGGATGGGTCTGAAATGCATGCACGATAGAATAGTGTATGCCTTCTAGTGCGGTTTCTAATAATAATACTGATGGTAGTGAGGCTACCGTAACAGAGGCGAATCTCAACGAAGGGGATCACGTAGTTGATTTTTGAAGCATCAAAAGAATGATTGTGCTTGACTATTTCGAAAGAGAAATTGCAACAGTGTTTGACTTTCAGTGAACGAGTTGGGTACCTGAAACAACATGTGCGGTGTGTTTGAAGGCTGAAAAGGGATACTGCTGCTTACAATGTTCCCATAGAGCCCAATTTGGCCATCGAAGGAGATTACGTAAAATCAACCATTCATTCTCTTTAGTCATTGGCATTGCTTGAAAAGAGGTCTTTAGTAAACACATTATGATGAGTGAATTTCTTTCATATAAGTGTCAAGACTGAGATCCAAGATTTTTCTCGTGGTTAGGGTTGTTAGGAGTGAACACGGCCGTTAGATTACTAAAGGTTGGACCAATAATATGGTTTGCACCTTATGTGGTTTTCACTTTCACCTCGAATGGACCGCTAATGGAAAGAGAATTCTCTTTGCCAATTGCGCTCTGAACGCCTTTCTCGCGGACGGTTGAAAGTGGGCATGTCCTGCAAGAAAAGGATGGGACTGAAATGCATGCTCGATAGAATAGTGTATGCCTTCTAGTGCAGTTTCTAATAATAATACTGATGGTAGTGAGGCTACCGTAACAGAGGCGAATCTCGACGAAGGGGGTCACGTAGTTGTTTCTGATGTTTGAAGCATCAAAAGAATGATTGTGCTTGACTATTTCGAAAGAGAAATTACAACAGTGTTTGACTTTCAGTGAACGAGTCGGGTACCTGAAACAACATGTGCGGTGTGTTTGAAGGCTGAAAAGGGATACTGTCGCTTACAATGTTCCCATAGAGCCCAATTTGGCCACCGAAAGAGATTACGTAAAATCAACCATTCATTCTCTTTAGTCATTGACATTGCTTGAAAAGAGGTCTTTAGTAAACACAATCTGATGAGTGAATTTCTTTCATATAAGTGTCAAGATTGAGATCCAAGGAGAGACCTTGATTATTGGAGGAGTGCCTTTCATTCTGCTATGCTGACAAGTGGAAGGAAGCACCCCAAGCAAATGCACATCAAGATCAATCCACTAGGAGAGACCTTGATCCAAGGAGAGAAACCGTGAAAAAAAGTTTTCCGGTATAGAGAATCAATCAATCAAGCAAGTTCGCCGGTGCATCGTCTAAGCAGTTGCACGCGCGACCGACGTCTTACGAGTTAAGGTGGATACACGTAGAGGAGCAACAATTGGGGCTCTTTCAGTTGTGATCGATTCGGACGAGTAATTTCAGTCGGAGACGAAATCAAGTGAATCGGCAACGTCAACGAAAGGTGAAAGACGCGTGGTGTGGGACGCGCGGATTGTCACCAACGTGACACGAAAAGAAGACTAGCAATCAACCCTTCGTGTGCAATCAATTTTTCACTGGTATGAATCTAATCTTCTTAATTGCATCGTACCCTTCGAAGTCATGGCGTGATCTCGGGAATCGGGGAACCGGACCGGGCCTACATATCCGCTGCGCGGGCCCGGGGCCGGGTAGAATACCCTACAGAGATGTATATGTCTAAGGAAATAAAATATATATGTACACCAGTATATTCGCATATGAGATGATTATGTTTTACCAATCATGAACATGAAGATGTCAAGTATGGAATATATATATGTACTAAAGATTATATACCAGACTGACCAACTTATGAGAATATACATGGTTATTGTTGTTATACATATTCTCATAACAAATAGAGTTTTAGTTCTTGGACATAGGGTTATCATTGGATTCCACATATGTGAATTATGATGGTTAGATATGTTTCTTTGTTGTCTTTAACCGGATAATCATAAGATCATCATTGGATATTACATGAAGCATGATGGAGGATGTAAATAACCAAGATGAAACTTGTTCCTTTCATGATTGAAAAAGATATCTTTCAGGGTCCCTGGTGAATTAGGATTGAAAAAAATGCGTGGCCACGCTCATAGGATTAACTTGTGGTTTTAATCAGATTGAATATTCAATCTGATTCTTGATCAGAAAATAATTAATTGAATTTAGAAAGGATGAGAATTTATCATGCCTTTGATTAACTAATATCGTATGAACAAGAGAACTAGTAATTTGTCTATTTGATAAATAAATTATAATCACAAATTATTTATTTAATTTTTTTTTTGAGTAAATTTGGAGAGAGCTTAATATCTCTCTTCCAAATAATAAATATAACAAATCATTAAATAGTTTATACACCCTAGGCCAAGATCTCAGCCTATTTCTAACAAAAGCAACAAAATAAAATATAAAAAACTCAACTAGGCCCATTACAACTTTTAAAAGTCTTCCAAATAAAATTCTAAGGCCCATACATCCCTCTACCTCTAGCTGTGAAGAACGTACAAAACATTGTACTTTACCAGAATCATCTTCTCCAACTTTCTCCGCCATTGTCTTCACTTCTCTTACTCTCAAACAGACCCTATAATAGTTTAATCATCCTCAATTACCACTATTTCCTCCTCCATCTTCTCCTCTAGACGATCATTCCTTCTTCTCAGCAAACTCCAATCCGCCATCACCTCACCAATCAGCGACGCCCCCTCTTTACGTTGAGGCGAGAACGCCCTTCTACACCTCTCCCTCCAAAGGCAATAGAAGAAGACCGCAAACAATTGAGCCCCCAATTGGTCCTTACTGCTGATTGCAAGCTCGTTTAACATCGCCACAGGAGTCAATTTGAGATCGATCATAGGAAATTCTGCTTTTACTGCCTCCCAATGAAGATTTACAAAGCTGCAATCTTCAATCAGATGCTTCACCGATTCCGACTGTTTTTCACACAGGTAACACCTATTTACCAAGTAAAAACCCTTTTTACATAAATTATCCTGTGTCAAGATTTTATTTTGCATCAAAAGCCAGAAGTAAACTATTAATTTCGATGGGATCTTTAGCTCCCATAAACCCCCCAATTCACTACAAGAGTAAACTCCTTGCACTATTATCTCATAAGCATTCTTTACTGAGTATTTCTTTGTTTCTTCCCAGTTCCAATGAATTTTATCGGAAATTTCCTGTACCAGTAAAATATCCTTCAATTTTTTCTTTAGCCATATAAAATCCTTATTTGCTTTTTTACTTAAAATAGGATTAAAAGCTAGCTTTAGATTTTTTAGGGACTTAAATTCATAAATGGTACCATTCTTTTTAATTGCTTCCTCATATAAATTAGGAATCTTCTGAAATAACAAACCCTCCCCCCAATTATTGTACCATAGACTTGTGTTCAAACCATTACCAATGTCAAAAGTAATTGATCTCCAAAAAAAATTCAAATAGGACTGCAAATCATACCAAAATTTGGAATCTTTCAATTTCCTTTTATCATCCATTCTTTTTTGAGCTAAAGGACTTACCAAATTTTGCCACATTAGTCCATCATTTTTCACATAATATTTAATCAACCATTTTTGCAATAAAGCCTGATTAAATATTTCCAAATTTAATACCCCTAATCCCCCAAATTTTTTAGGTCTGCATACTGAATTCCATTTTGCCAGATTATATCCTTTTTTTTCATTCCCCTTCCAGAAAAAAGATTTCCTTAATGTCTCCAATTCCTTTAGTACCCACTTTGGAAATTTAAAAACCATAAAGTAATATATAGGGAGGGATGATAGTACTGAATTTACTAGTACTAATCTCCCCCCTAACCCTAAAAGTGCACCTTTCCATCCTTCAAGTCTTTGCTCCATTTTTCCAATTATACCCCTATAATCTTCTTTTCTAGGATTTCTGTCACTCAGTGGATACCCCAGATAGGTAATTGGTAAAATTACATTTTGGCACCCCAATTCTTTTCTTATTTCACTGATCACATCTTCCTTACTTGAAATTACCACAAATTCTGATTTTTCATAATTTATTATCAAACCAGCACTATTCCCAAATGCATCTAAGATAAATTTTAATCTTCTAGCTTGCATCACATCTGGTTTAATAAAAAATAGTGCATCATCTGCATAGAATAGAGCCACTTCTCCATTATGAATAGGTTTTTCAATAAAATTACTTTCTTTAAATGCCAGAATCATCCTTGAAAGTGTATCAATGGCTATAATAAATAAGTGTGGGGACAAGGGATCCCCTTGCCTCACACCTCTTTTCATAAATATACTTTTACCTGGGAGCCCATTCAAAACTATTTTTGCATTTCCATTAAAGATCCAATATCTTATCCACTTCAGCCATTTCTCTCCAAATCCTCTAATTTTTAATATTTCCAAAATAAACTCCCAATCCACCGTATCAAAAGCCTTATGTATATCTGCTTTAAAAATTAACATTGGAATTTTTTCATTTTTTGCTTTAAAAATTAGCTCCCTTGCATAAACATAACACTCTCCAATTTCCCTATTAGCCATAAACCCTAATTGATTAGGAAGAATTAAATTATTTATAACTTCTTTAAGTCTATTTGCCAGAACTTTAGAAATTATTTTTTGCACACCTGAGATTAAACTAATAGGTCTAAACTCTTTAGCAAATACTGGATTATCCTTTTTAGGAATTAAAGTTATATATGAAGCCTCAAAACCACCAAGTCCTTCCTCTATTTTCTGGCTAGATATTATATTAAATAAATCATCTTCTAAATAAATCCAGTTTTTTTTGAAAAATTCCCCAGTCAATCCATCAGGACCTGGGGATTTTCCATTTTTCCAGCTTTTAATTACATTCCTTAATTCACTTATTTCAATATTTTTATCTAGATCTTCCAATGATGAAACTTGATCTCTATATATTGAAGATACTTGAATTATAGGGTTTAATTTGCAAATTTCACCTCTGGTACCCATTAAATCTTTATAGAAATCAAAAAACACTCTTGCCTTCAGCTTATGGTCTGTCACTGTAAGATTGGATTTGAGATCTGTAATGGCTGAAATCATTAATTTATTTTTCTTAATTGTGGCATAATTATGAAAAAATCTTGTATTACTATCTCCATCTTCTAACCATTTTTGTTTGGCCCTAGCCTTCCAATGTTCAAAGCTTTCTTGGATTAAATCTTCTAATCTTGTCTTAATCATTCCCCTTAACCAAATCTCCATATTACTCAAAATTCCTCTTTCCTTTTTCTCATCCAACCATTCCAGAATTATATTACAATTTTCCTTTTGTACCTTACAATTTTTTCTTTTATTATTTCCCCATCTCCTCATTTTGAACCCTAAGCTTTTAATTTTTTCAAATAGGTCCCTAAAATTCCTTGATTTACTTTGCATTAAATGATTTTTAATTATTAGCTGAGCTTCTTTATTTCTATTCCAGCTACTTTCATACCTAAAACCTTGAAATAAAGGAAATGAAGTAGTCACTTTCAAATAAATTGGATTATGATCTGAATTAGGGTTTGTCATTGCTATTTGATTGGCATTTGGGTAATTTTGTGACCATTCCAGATTAAATAAAAATCTGTCTAATCTTGCCATAGTTGTTGCATTAGCCCAAGTAAATTCCCTTCCTTGCAATGGCAAATTAATTAAATTATTCCCATTAATAAACTCATTAAACAGATTTATCCCTTCAAAATGTCTGTTCTCTGGATGCTTTCTCTCATTTATATTAGAAACTAGATTAAAATCCCCTAATAAAAGCCAAGGTTTATCCATAGATACTCCAATAAACCCTAATTCTTCCATAAATTCCTCTTTTTCCTTGAAAATTTGAGGTCCATATACAGCAGTAATGACAATAATTCCATCATTCCATTTACATCTTAAATTCACTGTTAATGAAAATCTTCTTTTAATTGCAGATAATTCCTCAAACAAATTTCCATTCCAAGCTAGAATAATTCCTCCAGAAGAACCAATAGCATCTAAGGTATTATATTTATTTAAATTATTACTCATAATTTCCTTGCACATTCCATACTTACAATCTTCCAATTTTGTTTCTTGCAAAGCACATATATCAGGATGAAAATCCACAATGAAATCCCTAATTTGAACTCTTTTATTTTTAGCATTTAAGCCCCTGACATTCCAACATAATATTTTCAAAGATTTATATTTCATTAAGAACTTTAATATCCCCCTCTGATATTTTTTCCTCCTCTACCATTATAGCCAATTGATTATTCTTTTCATTATCATTAATATCACCACCTTTTACACTCAGAGATTGAACAATATCTCTCATATCTTGATTCACTAGAATACCCACAGAATCTAATAATACATAAATGTCTTGCTCTTCCAAAAATAATTTTTCAGGGTCAATAATCACTTTTGGTTTTTTCTTATCCTTGTAAAATGGCTTCTCCACACCATGAGGTTTTTCATTAAAATTTACAATAATTTGTTCTTCCCCTTTTTTCCCTTTCAATCTATCACTTCTTCTTGGATTTATACCAGTAATTAATTGATCCTTATTTTTATTCTCTTTAATCATAAGTTCATCTTGTTTATTTTCAATTATTTCAGGTACTAAAGACTCACTCTGATTGATCTTTATCACCTCTGGATCTTGAGGAAGATCTCTCCCTTCACCTAGGGTTTGCAAATTTTTCATTGGCATTTCATCAAACACTTCATGTGCCTCTATTGAATCCATCAATACTTCATTTTTCCCTGGTGAATTTATCTCCTCATCCTCATGATACTCCTTTTGATCATAATCAAACTCATTTTCTAAAGAAATTAAAATTTTGTTTTCAGGATTTTCAACTGGCTTGATTGATGATTTATGATTTTCAAGGTAAAGAACCAACTCCCTACAATGATTTTCTATCCCTTTTAGATCCTTAATTACATTCCTTTCAACATTACTTTCTCCCCCCTTTTCCTTTGAAATCCTTTCTTCTTCAATCTTTTTTTCCACAGGTTTCCAATACTGAGTCGGTGAAGCTATTTTGAAAGTTTCAAACACATGAAAGTTGAAGGAATCATCTCCATTCTCAACCTGAATACATCTTTCAATCTTCCTCCCTATTTTAAATCGAATAATTTCAATTATTACTTCCTTTAAATCATTGTTCCCCCTTACACTTTTTATTCTTTTTAATTTCCCTACAGATGAAACAAGCACAGCTAAATCTGAGAAGCAACAAAATCTTTCTGGGATTCTTCTAAGGCATACCTCATACCTCTCCCAATTATCTTCGTTTGATTTCATATCCTCTTCATTCGATTTCAAATCCTTTGAAATGTATATTATATCCCTATCCATCCATGAGTTTTGATTGTAATTGTTCCTTGGATTGTAATAATTTTGATTACTATTTGCTTGCCTTATTTCACTTGCCTGAGTTCTTTGATTACAATTAAGCGCAATATGACCATTACCTTTGCAAATCCTACACTTTATTGGATCTCTACAATCCCTCTTAAAGTGTCCATAACTCAAACATTTAAAACATTGCAATTTCTGCGTCGATCTATTCCTCTCATTTCTTTCCCCATTCGCATCGGGCGGATTTTGTTCTTGACTACTCTGATTGACCACTTCCACAAATGATGGTTTTCTTTGCGGAAAAACATAAGAGAGATTAGGATGTGAGGAGAGGTGAGATGGAAGATGGGGATCCCCGGAGGAACCCCCACCTGAGAATCGAACCCCTAAAATTTTTCCCCTGAAAATCGCCCTTATTTTTCCCCTGAAAATCGCCCTTATTTTTGTTTTTGTTTTTTTCTTAATTGATTATTATGATTTACATAATGTCTTGCTATATGATTTACATATTTAAATGAAGATTTAATATGTTGCCAACATTAAATAAATCTATAGGATCATACAAAAAAGACAAGTTTGTATTGGACACATAAAAAAGATCAACATGAAGAGGTGTAAGCATTAGATGCTACATGCGTGTATGAGTGCATGAGATTAATAATCAGAATTAATTCATTTGAGGAAATAAAAAGATTTGAAAAACCTAATTTTCACATGATTATAAATATCTTACAATCTCTTCATAAAAGGTAGTCTTTTTAGTAGTTTTCATTCTCAATATTCATAATAGAGAGAAAGAGAGAAACCCTAGCCGTAACCTAATTTTTTTAGAAGAAAGAGAGAGGTGGCAGCATATTTTTTGATGGGAGGATGGATCTGACTAGCATCGGAGGTCTTCACATCCAGTCTAAACGAGTCACGTGTGGATATTGATAAAGGATGGTGCCGGTTCGAGAATTTCTAATGTGATCTCTGCAAGCTTCCTTCAACCAAATTTGAACTAAATCTGAGGTATAATTTTGGAACTCTTCCTTCGAATCTAATTAGCAATACATAGATCCATGGTTTTAGGAATTCACGTAAGTTCCGATGTACGATAAGGTTGCTCGAAATTCTAACAGTGATATCAGAGTCACGTGTATAGCTTATTAGATCGATTTGTATATTAGATATACTAGTTTAGAATTTCTAGGAATTATAAACTGCATGTGTGTAATATCGATTGATCTTGTGCAAACATATTAGGTTTTTTCTAAGATTTGTGAAATCTGATATTTTCTTGAGATGGATCTGATCTGACTCGAATTAGATCATGGTCTTTTGAATGGTTGCATATGATGCATCACATTTCTAGGATTTCTGAAAATAGTGCATGTGATGCACATGAATCAGATCTGATCTATAACTAGGGGTATTTCAGTGGATATGCTATGATGCATATTTTTCAAAAGGAAGAGACTCATTCAAAAGAGTGGAAATTAAAAAAATTTCAAAAATTTCCAAGGCGCTGCCCCGAGAAACCTCGCGAGGGGCTCTGCCCCTAGACCCCGTGAGGACGCAAGCTTACGTACGTTTTTACAAGGAAGATTTATACGTAAACAAAAGTATATAACTCTAGATGGATACGATAGAGGAATCTCATATGAGATTCTTCGTTTGAGATCAAAGGAAAGAGATTGGAGATTAACCGGAAGCGTTCTGGTTGTATACAACAAGGCAAAATTTCATCAACGGTATCGAATCGTGTGGGCGTGGGACGCACGGGTTACTAGAAATCGAAGCAAGAAATAAGGAACTAAAAGAGCGTATGTCCTTCGTTCATGATCAATTTCACGTGAACTCTTTTAGTTATATCGCATGATTCTTACTTCGGAATCGTCGACGGGATCCTCGGGATCGAGATCGGACCGAACTCTTCATTTCGATGCGCGGGTTTCGGGGTCGACTCCGAAACCCAACAATTGTGGGGAAGTGAAATTTTGCCATCGATCTTAGAATCTATACACCCACCAAAAAGAAACAGTAGGAAGTGTAGAGGAATACATTGATACGAGGATATTGGGGAGGATCCTAAGCCCAACACTCACCTGAGAGGCTGAACAGGATATGGAGGAAATAAGAGATATTATAGAAACAATAAACCTGAATCAGGAGGAAGATAGGCCGATATGGCAATGGGAGAACAGAGGCCAATACACAACGAAGAGTGTGTACAAAGTCATTGCAATGGGGTATGTTCCCACTCCATCCTAACGCATGTTTGGCGACTAAAATTGCCGCTGAAGTTTAAGATCATTATGTGGCTGATGAGGCAAAATAAAATCCTTAATGCGTGATAATCTGAAAAAAGAGGATGGCAACTGGTTAGTAGATGTTCTCTTTGCTTGAACGAGTAAGAGGTGATGTCCCATCTAATCGAAGAATGTACCTTCACGAACAGCCATTGGAGGGAACTCTGCACCTAGCTCGAACTTGATCGGAGCCAACCAAGCTAGCTAATCGATGAAACCTTCTCAACTCGAGCTCAAATGCCCACTCACCATATCGCAGTAATGGTCGTCTTCAGTATTTGGAAGGAACGATGTCGCAGAACCTTCACGGGCGAAAAAAATAGGAGGAGAACCATTCGTTACGGAAATGGTAGAGGAATGCAGGGCCATCGTTGGATAAAAGCCAACAAAACCTTGGCTTTGGACCGCAAAAAAATAAAGGGCCTTATGTTTATGGGTACATATATTATATATATAATTAAACATGACAGCTATCTTCTTCAATAAAATCAGTTACATTTAGAAACATATCTCTTACCATTCATTTATCATTCATTTGGCTCTTTTTCATCAGTTTATGCATCATGAATAGTAGAAAATTAGTTATGAAAACTTATGAAAATAATCAAGGCTGAAACAAGGAAAGAAAAGGAAATGTCAGCAATTTTGGAAATTATTTATTTATTGGAGCCCTTAACTTTTGGCCTAAATTCCAATTAACAAGCATACGAAAAAGAAAAAAAAAATGGATCTATTTCAAGTACAAATGCCGTAAAAAAGTTTTGCTTCGGGTCGTTGAAAGCGTTGAAAGCGCAGGACAGGCCCGTAAAAAAGTTTTGCTTCGGGTTCAACGGCGGCAAAGAAAGAAGGGATGAATAAAATACAATTTTGGATCAACGGTAAAAATGTCCATATAAGAACATACGAACATACGTGTTCAAGGAAACCATTGAATGCATAATGAGATTGTGCAAAATTGAGTTTTAGAGGGTTGTCAGTCATGACGGACCATATGATACGTCATGACGGACGGATGCGTAATGAACAAAAGTTCCAGAGTGGGTTGTGTTGGGAAATATCCTCGACCCCGGGCCCGCGCAGCGGAATGAAGGCCCGGTCCGATTCCCCGATTCCCGAGATCACGCCACGACTTCGAGAGTACGATGCAATTAGAAGGATAGATCTATACCAGTGCCAAATTGATGGCACACGAAGGGTTGATCGCCGCCTTCTATTTCCTGTCACGTTGGTGACAATCCGCGCGTCCCATATCACGCGTCCTTCACCAATCGTTTGCTACGCCGGTCCACTCGACTTCGTCCTCGTGCGTCCAAGCGTTTTCACCGTCTTTCTTACTCGAGTCGATCACAATCGAAGAGTCACAAACGTCACTCCTCTACTTGTATCCACGGTGATTCGTAAGACGTCGGTCGCGGATGCACCTGCCTAGACGATGCACCGGCGAACTTGCTCGATCTAATCGATTCTCTATCACTCGAGAAACTCCTTTCTCGATTTCTCTCTTTTCGCACTTTTTCACTCAATAGAGAAATGTCTCTCTTTAATATTCTGAATGAAATTGCTATTTAGTTGCTTCAACAGATTAGAGTGTCTAGATTAGAGAGAAAATATCCTATTTATTATCTAATAGGATTAGGATTAGCCAAAAGGCATGTATATCCAATATACATCCTTTCACACAGAATACTGCATGAACCTGGTCAGTATTCTGTCCAGACGAAATTGATAAATTTCTCTGACAGAAAATCACCCAACATAAAAGTTGTAGATAATCTTATTATCTACTCCACCCAATTTGGGCCAGCCCAATTGGAGTTCGTATGCAAAAGTTATGACTATTTTACTAACTGTATGTCATACTGTTGTACCCTTTCGGTATTTCACATAAACGACACTGATACTTCGTTCATATGAAATATATTTCTACATGAAGGTTATAGATAATCCAATTATCTATCTAACCCAATTTGAACCATTCAAATCGGATTTTCCCACTGACAGTTATGGCCACGAATGTACGCTTACATTCGTTCATCCACGTGTACACTTTTACGGTTGATCCTGAAACTGTATTTCCTTCAGTCTCCCACTCAATTTCAGATCTACCTAAAAGGTACTCATGCATATCCAATACGCACGATTTTAGAGAATATAGCTCGCGTATCAAATACCAAGCTATGCACATCCAATGTGCCGATTTTATGATCAAGCCCGACTTAGTACGACTCGTTGTGTGACCATGTAGGTTCGACTTAACGATGGCAGTAGGTTGTTTCCAATGCCTACAAGCTCATGAGCGGGATCTAGTCACTCCATCATAGCTACCCATGTTAAACGAATAATGATTGTGATCATTGTGCCTATCTCGAATAGCGGTTACTAGTTCTCTTGTTTGCGATATCCGTTAATCAAAAGGCATGGTTATAGTCATCCTTATAATTTGATTAACTATACTTATTCCCCGATTCCGAGTTGATTTAACAAATTTCAATCAATATTAACCATTAATATCATTGACTCTGGCCAGAGATTTCGTTAATCGACTCATCGAGCGGCGCCTAAGAGATATCTCTTTCTTTCGGAATAAACAATTCCTATCTTGGAGACTCACATTGAATTCCGTGTTTCGGACAATACCCAATGATGACCCTTTTAACTCCCTGTTACGGTGAGCGTAAGATCATATCAAAGCATTGTGTGACGCACGTAACGCAATCAATGATCCCCTCAAGTTTGAAGAACCTAAAACCCCATCCGTCGCAAGTCCATCTATAATGACTAAACCATGTCATGGTCTCGCGGCTTCGGTCATATCCAATACATGTAACCTAACATATATCTACGTTCCCGATTCGACAAGCACCTTGTCCCATGATTAGCAAAACATAATCATCTCCTCGGCAAACGTACTAGTGTACACGTCCAGTCTATTATCCAATAATAGAAATGCTTCTCTCTTAAGCAAGCTGATCCGCGACTAGGGATGTTTAGAAATGACACTTTAAGTGTGACGGTTTTGCTGCACATGGTCCTCAACCATGTCGACGTCCACACAAGTTCAAATCAAGGTTCATGTAACAATCATATTACACAACCCAGCACATAGTTTTCATATAAGGTGAATGCATATTAATTTAAGTAAACAAAAATTTTAAAAGGGATGCATTCATATGGACTAAGTATTTGGGTGATACAACGTTTACCTATGGGTATCTCCATACCCATAACCTGCGAGGACTATCGTATTAGATAACTACACTCTACTCTCTTCTTCCTCCTCTAGGTATCTCCATACCCATAGTCATCGCATGACAGTCACGCACGACTAGAGAGAGCGGTTTTGTAAACGGGTCCGCACGTTCCCGCTAGTGTTAATCATCATCAGGATTGGAACATTTCCAATACCTACGATCACATCTTTTCACAAAATTTCATGGATCAAATGAAATTTTCTGAGTATTGGCTAGAAGTGGTTGTGACCTCGGCATTTTTGGCTTGTACTATTGCGTCTCACGCAATAAACAACCATAAATCCGATAACTCGTGACTACTAGAGTTTGGTCATGTATCCTTGATCCATACCACTTCCTTTTGCGATTAATAACCGCAATATACTAGCCTCCGTAAATAGAATCATAAACTATTGGTCTTGTGGAACCTTTCCACATAACCGTGTTTTCATTTAAGCAAAACATGTACACACTTTGTGATCGAAAGTCGTGCTACATATTTGGACGTGCTTAATCTTTGGAAACTGTTGTTTGTTATAACTCTTTATAACCAACACGTCCTCCACACCATTATAGATAATTAATCCTGAATTCTTTCGCAAAGTATTGATAACGGACTTTTTGCACGTCTAAAATGCGTATCGTTGTTTTAAAGTCCCGTAATATCAAACAAGTGAATTATATGGTTGTATAGCAGAAAATAATAGATTCGTTCCACAAGGAGCTATTGCGTCAAAATATGATTAAACTTCAGATCTTTAAAATAATTATTTCGAAGTTTCCAAAATTAATGAAAATTTGTGTAGAGATAGTTCTGAACATTATCAAATTTATCCTAAAATTTCAAATAATTTGGACAACGGAATAAAAAGTTATTAACGAATTACAATCAGGTCTCTGAAAAACAGTCCCCTGGAAGCAGGTTTTCAGTTTAAGTGACAGTTTTCAAAAAATCATATCAATTCGAATATTTCATGAAATTCTACGATTCAAAAAGTTTCCGAAACTAGAAATCAAGATATATGCAGAACAAAAAGAGAACAAAAATATCACACAAAGAGAGACAAAGATTGAATGCAAGAAACAAGATTTAGAACAAAGATTTAATTCACACAAGAATCTTTACACAACTTCAAACTTCAATCACCATACAAGAAATTCAAGACATGAAAAGAAAACACCTAGAATGAGAGGTGAGCTTCGTCGTGTCAAGAAGAGCTTCGTTCCAGTCTAGTGCAATCAATCGAGGCTTGAGTCGCTAGGAAGCTAGGACAACCCAAGGGTTTCTTGTTCGAAGAAAAGTCGACTCTCCCGGATGAAGAAAGCTTCGAGTCCGTTTTGAGTGAAGAAAGAACACGATTAAATCGAGGAAGGAGGGGTTACCGAATGAAGAAAACTTCGAGTTCGGTAATGGAGAAAGCTCCACTCGCAATCCCGATGAAAACCGGATGAAGGAAGCTTCGAGTCCGATTGTATTCCTAGACTTTTCTTTGATCGGGACGATTCACCGGATGAAGAAAGCTTCGAGTCCGGCAAACAATCACTTGAGAATTCGATTTAGTTCTTGAATGGTTCTTGAGCGGTTCTTGAAAGTTCTTGGAAGTGCTTAGAGAGAATGGGAGAGAGAGAGAGAGAGAAAGTGGGGGGAAGAAGTGCTCCAAGGAGCGTAACTCTGCCCATAGGCCTTGGGGTCTTATTTATAGTGTCATTGGGGCTTTCCCATTGGCCGAGAGATGGGTGAGAGGATTGAGGGTAGTTGGGGGTGGTAGGTGAGGTAGGTGGGGCTGTAGAGTGGCAATTGTGTGAGTGGTTTTCGAGTAGAGTTTGGTGCAATCTCTTATGTTGATGATTATTTGCCTTCTCCTTCACACGTGTACCGAATTGGTCGGTATGATATATCGATTTTAACGGCGCGAGGAGACGAAGGCAACTACACTCTTGGATTGCCGAGAATTTCCACCTAAAACCTGTAATTAAGCAATAAAACACACTTAGTGAAGAAATATTCTTGTTATCTCAAATATGAACAATTGTATATATAAAGTTGTGATTCAAAAGGGCTAAAATCCCCAAATTAGATATCAAAAAGGTGCTTTATTTTCCTCTTATCAAGTATTCAAGGATAAACTTCACCTCTATCAATACAAATCCCGATGGGTTTAAATATACATAACCATTATGTATATATTTGTATAACCATTATACATTCACAAGAGTTAGTCTCATGTAATCGAATTACATTCAAACTCATGTGATTCCCATGAATTTTATTGACGGTGAACTAGACGCTATATTTGTATGACAGATAGCCATATACATATCATGACATATATAATAGATCCTAACATCAAATGTAAGGCATCATATTATTACTTTTCGCGCTGCTTGATGTCTCACATCGAGCCGTTGAAAATTTCTGCCATTCGACATTTCGATTTAACTCCTCCAAGGAGTTTACATGTTGAAAACCATTTTCAACAATATGTCGATATATGTGCTATAACATAGAACGAGGAACTTCTTAGATCTATCCTATAGATCTTCACGCTTAATTCATAAGCGGTCTCGTCTAAATCCTTTGTCGTTACAAGAAATATAACGCAGCTCCCACTAACCTTCATGTGTACACAAAGTTTCCATTCGTTTCGACAATTTTATAACAGTTTATAATTTTGTCAAAACGAATATTCCAATTCCGAGAAGTTTTCTCTAATCCATCATATGGATCGTTAAAGCGTGCATATCTTATCCCCGATTCTTATGAATCGACAAAACCGTAAGGTTGTGTCAAGTACACATCCTTTCATAAAATTTCTGTCAAGAAATTCGGTTTTGACATCCATTTTGCCACATCACATAGTCATAATACGCGACCATGGCAAGCAGAATTTCGAGAATGGGAAAGCATGGCAACAAGCGAAAACGTTTCTTCATAGTCCGACTATGAATTGCATGAAACTCTTCGCAAAAAGCCTCGCTTTACATATATGCGTATTCCTATCCATGTCGGTTCTTCATCTTGAAAAACCCACTCACATTTCATGGGTCTAACCCAGAAAGTAATGAAATCAAGTTCTAAACTTGATAATTCACATGGATCGAATCTCAGATTTCATGACACCATGTCATGTGGAATCAACTTTTCATAGCATCCTTGTAGGATATCGAATCATCATATGATTTCGATCTATCATCATTAGCCACGATAAATCCGTATTTACCGGCTTATGATATAGCCTACTTGATCTACGAAAAATTCCTTTGTGTGTTCGACTTGCGTTCATCAACTCTTGATGAAGCCATGTCAACTTTCATCGGTACAATGTTCATTTTCAAATCACGAACTCTTTCGAGATTTATTCTACTCCCACTAACCCGCATAGAGATAAATGGCACCAAGTTCCAAACTTGTGTGCATCTAGTCCTCCTACAAGAAGGCATCTCTTCGAGCCACGAAAATCTCATTTTCGTCGGGACGTTAGAATTAATACCCTTTAGTTTCCTTAAGGATAAACGAACAATTTTAAGATTTGGGATTGAGTTTAATCGAAACAAATTTCGAAATATACCCACATCCTCAAATATGTACAGATGACCACTTCGGAACCATTCCGATCCATATCTCATATGGCGTCTTTTGTACCGATTAGAAGGTTTATGGTCCATATCTTATATGCAACCATTCATTAGTGCCGCTGTCTCAAGGGCGTATCCCCAAAACATTTTTGGCAGATCCTATTGACTTATCATTTATCGAACCATATCCAACATGCGTTCATTTCCTCTTTTCGGACACATCTCAATGTTCCGAATAAAGGCAATCGTGAAACGATTCCACAATCATAAATGATCATCAATATTCATAACTCAAATATCGCCTCTTCGATCCTATCGAAAGGTTTAGCTCAAATACTCGCATTCTCGATCCTATCGAAAAGCTTTGATTTTTTTGCTTAGTTGATTTCCTATTTCGTTTTTGAAACTCTTTGAACCTTTCAAAAGTTTCCATTTCGGCACGCATTAAATAGATATTTTCATATCTACTTTAACAGTCCGTAAACGTAACAAAATACCGATAGCCTCCTCTTGCCTCGGAACTTATCGGGACATCATATGTAAATATAATTTCCAATAATTCGTTGGATCTTTCTCCAACCTTTGGAGAATGATGCCCTTTGTCGTCTTGCCTAATAAATAAGTATCGCATTAATCAATCGAATCTAATTCGAATGATTCTAGCAATCCATCATATGGAATCTAGATACGCGAATCTCGTTTATATGGCCAAGATGGCAATGTCAAAAGAAGCAATCAACCTCTTGGTTTAATCCTCCTCGGATTTCACCATTCTTTGAGTCATTAGTTTGGACAACTCTTTGTCCGAACTCTCCGTTTTGGAAAACATTTTCCCAAAATACTCTTAGACATATATTTCTTTCGATCCCATCCTTGAATTACAAGGACAACCACGCATCTCTATGCTTTGGATTCCCCGGACACTCTAAGCATCTCCTATTCAAATTTACATCGCATCACATGCAATTTCGGGATCGACTTATCTATCGAATGCATATGATATTCGGTCACGAAGATCAAATCTCGTACCATCAACACACGAGTGTTAATCAAAGACCCATAAGGCGTCTCAAAATTAACCTACTCTTTGAGCCGCATTGAACCATTCAACGCGCTCTAGCTCTTGAAACTATTTCATGAGCATTGTGTTTTATTTTCATATACACCCAAATTCTCAAAACAATTTTGAGAAATTTGCGTCTACACATGCCACCACAAGGCATGTAATATTGTTCGATTCTTTCTTAAAGTGTATCGAACCCGGCTTTCTCTAAAGCCAAAGCCTCGAGCCCCGAATCTACCGTTTCCGTGTCCAACACGTTCCTTTAAGTCTAAGAACTATTCTTTGACTATCAAAGTTAATTACGGTAATTCCGACCCAAAAGCCATCTATCATATCGATCTCATCGATATATATTTGGTGTTTACTTGAAAACATAATTCTAAACGGATGATGAAGATTAAGCTCTTAACCGTGCGTACTTAATCTATATGCTTATATGATAATTATATGATAGTGTTATTTTATCGAATCGATAACCCTCATACCGATACGGGACTCCAAGTCCATAACACTCAAGATCCATATTTCCGTTCCTCCCACAAGTGACTTTAGCCTATCGGGTGGGATCCCGTTATTTAGGTAGGATTATATCCAATCGCATCCAATGCGACTCTTGAACCTTTATAGGATTTCGGTGATGGATCGTATCCAATACAATCCCAGTTCCGTGTGTGCATCCTATCTATGCCCCGAACTCCAATCTGATTGGCCTGGACGGTTAAGTCACAACCATCTCCAACGTATCGTTCAAATAAGCTACTAGTGAGTCGACTTTAGCCTGTGCCTCACAAGTCCCGATTTAACGCTTGCCACCCTTTCGATTGTTTCAATATCACGTGCCCGACTTTAGCCTGAACCCACGTGAAACGTAACACCGAACTCGGTAGTTGTGGATATGGAAGGCATTTTCATGACTTAAATATTATGAGGGATCATGCCATTGCTTGTTTCTAATTCGTGACATAATCATATTATATCACTATCACAAGATTTTCTTAATGCATATGATTTATTTAGGGAGACTAATTATTCTAAATAATTAATTATCTAATATGCTAGAATGTTTGATGCCGATCAAATCGATATAAAGAACTCAAAATTCCGAGCTTCGTAGCCAAAGTTATCGCGAAAACAAAAACAGCATCCAGAGAAGGGTCCGTTATAACGGACTGCCCCATCCGTTGTAACGCAAGGGCCCAACGGGCGCGAGCAAACCTCGCCCGGGACGCGTCCGGGGCGCCAAAAACTGCCCCCGGGGCGGCAGAAAAACTGTTTTTCTGCACCCTTTCGGTATTTCATTAGAACGACACTAATACCTCGCTCAAATGAAATATATTACAACATCAAAGTTCTAGATAATCTCATTATCTAACTAACACAATTTGAACCATTCAAATCGGAATTTCCTACTGAAAGTTATACCAGTTTTAATAAAATACGAACAAACGAAAAGGTAAGTATATCCAATACACACCTTTTCAACCAGAAAACTACAGACACCTTTTCAGTATTCTGTTGAAACAAAAATATTAAATTGTTCCAACCGACTTTGAACGTGAACAAAAGTTCTAGATAATATTATTATATAACTAACCCAATTGGATTGGACTCAATTGGAGTTTCTATGCGACATATACGGACGTTTTAGTCTCTGTATGTCAAACAGTCGCACCCTTTCAGTATTCCATAAAAACGACACTGATAATTCGTTCAAATCAAAACACTTTCTGTATCAAAGTCATAGATAATACCATTATCTAACTACGCCAATTTGATCCAATCAATTTGGAGTTTCCCACTGAAAATTATCTTAGTTTTACTCACTGTTTCGTATTCTAATTTTCTGCAGATTTTGCCGTTTCGTCCGTTTTCGCTCGTTTCCAAAACGATAAATCATGAAACTTTTTCACGATCATTCCTAGATACTCTCAATCAACTTTTGATCGATCTCTAGCGAATTCCACTTGTGATTTTAACGGAATTTGACTTTCTCTATATGTAACATCATGCAAACGGGTCCGAACTTTGATAACTCGTGCGTATATCTAATATACGACTATGATTCGACCCTCGAATCGATGGCGATCGCTCTGATACCACTATTGGGAAATATCCTCGACCCCGGGCCCGCGCAGCGGAATGAAGGCCCGGTCCGATTCCCCGATTCCCGAGATCATGCCACGACTTCGAGAGTACGATGCAATTAGAAGGATAGATCTATACCAGTGCCAAATTGATGGCACACGAAGGGTTGATCGCCGCCTTCTATTTCCTGTCACGTTGGTGACAATCCGCGCGTCCCATACCACGCGTCCTTCACCAATCGTTTGCTACGCCGGTCCACTCGACTTCGTCCTCGTGCGTCCAAGCGTTTCCACCGTCTTTCTTACTCGAGTCGATCACAATCGAAGAGTCACAAACGTCACTCCTCTACTTGTATCCACGGTGATTCGTAAGACGTCGGTCGCGGATGCACCTGCCTAGACGATGCACCGGCGAACTTGCTCGATCTAATCGATTCTCTATCACTCGAGAAACTCCTTTCTCGATTTCTCTCTTTTCGCACCTTTTCACTCAATAGAGAAATGTCTCTCTTTAATATTCTGAATGAAATTGCTATTTAGTTGCTTCAACAGATTAGAGTGTCTAGATTAGAGAGAAAATATCCTATTTATTATCTAATAGGATCAGGATTAGCCAAAAGGCATGTATATCCAATATACATCCTTTCACACAGAATACTGCATGAACCTGGTCAGTATTCTGTCCAGACGAAATTGATAAATTTCTCTGACAGAAAATCACCCAACATCAAAGTTGTATATAATCTTATTATCTACTCCACGCAATTTGAATCAGCCCAATTGGAGTTCGTATGCAAAAGTTATGACTATTTTACTAACTGTATGTCATACTGTTGCACCCTTTCGGTATTTCACATAAACGACACTGATACTTCGTTCATATGAAATATATTTCTACATGAAGGTTATAGATAATCCAATTATCTATCTAACCCAATTTGAACCATTCAAATCGGATTTTCCCACTGACAGTTATGGCCACGAATGTACGCTTACATTCGTTCATCCACGTGTACACTTTTACGGTTGATCCTGAAACTGTATTTCCTTCAGGTTGTCCAGAATAAAATACAGTTTTAGATCAACGGTCAAATGGTACGTATAAGAACAAACGAGCACACGCGTTCGTGGGCATAAAAATGTGTATATTATATGCACATATGTATATTGGATATACATAGTTAAATTGATAAAAAATGATTTTATTAAATATATAGCTTATATTGCATTTAAAATCTATATTATAAAATATATATTATGTACGTAGGGCTAAGTACAAATTTTACACTTGTATATATTATCCAAATATAAAATATATAGCTTATATTTGCATTTAAAATTTTATATTTTACATTTCAAAAGTATATATACATCTAAAATCTATATTATATACCTCAAATACTATAACATGTAATAATGACATGACATGTACGTTAGAAGTGCATTCTCGTATAGAGTCGCGATGTACATCCCCCTCTCCTGTCTCCCAGGAGACTTGATGTGTCATCGTTTTGGTGTGTTAATCCATAGCACCATTTTTTCTCTCCTTTATATGGCAAATCGGACTCTTGGATTAACGGGCATGCGTGTTAATTGCTAGATCCGACCCATATATATAAATTTACAAACCCTATTTTTCTCTCTCTCCTCTCATTCCACAGCCCACATCTCTCTCTCTCTCTCTCTCTCTCTCTCTCTCTCTCTCTCTCTCTCTCTCTCTCTCTCTCTCTCTCCACAGCCGCCGGCAACCCTAAACCCTAATCTTCTTAGATTCGTTTTTTGCAAGATTTTCGAAGAAGAATAGGTTACGAAATTCGTTTTTTGTTCGTATTCTTGCTTAGATCCGGTTTTTTTTGTTGATTTCTTGCTAAGATTCGAATTTTTTTAGTATTTTCTTGCTTAGATTCGAGTTTTTTGTTATTTCCTTGCTTAGATTCGAGTTTTTTTGTTAATTCTTCCTTAGATTCGATTTTTTTGTTAATTTCTTGCTTAGATCCGGTTTTTTTTGTTGATTTCTTGCTAAGATTTGAGTTTTTTTAGTATTTTCTTGCTTAGATTCGAGTTTGTTGTTATTTCCTTGCTTATATTCGAGTTTTTTTGTTAATTTCTTGCTTAGATTCGACTTTTTTGTTACTTTTTTGCTTAAATTCGAATTCTTGCTCTTAATTCCTGTATTTTTGGTAAATCCCTGATAATTTTTGGTAATTCCAGTAAATTCCTGGGTAATTCCAGTTAATTTCTGTTAATTCCTGTTAATTCTTGACAATTACTGGTAATTCCTGCTATTTCCTGCTCATTCCTGTTAACTGCTGTTAATTTCTGTTTTATAAGGCTTTTCTGTAATTTTTCAGGGGCTTTTCAGTGATTTTCAGGGACTTTTTTGTAATTTTCAGGGGCTTTTTTGTAATTTTCGGGTATTTTTCATGGCTGTTAATTGGTAGATGTAATTTTGGAATGTAATTTTTTTGAGTTTTCTGTTGTTAATTGGTAGATGTTAATTGAAATGTAATTTGTGTATTAAGTGTTAATTGGAATGTAATTCTTTAAGTTTACTTGTGTTAATTGATATCTGTTAATTGGATTGTAATTGTGTATGAAGTGTTAATTAAAGTGTGATTTTTTAAGTGTTAATTAAAGTGTTAATTGATATCTGTTTGAGTGATATTGTTGTTAATTATTGTTATATATACATTAACATTTGATTAATTACTGTCAATTTACACTTAATACATGTTAATTACGGATTAATATTTGAGTGATATTTACACATGTTAATTGGAGAATTTTTGAGTGATATTTACACATAGTCGAGTGATATTTACACATTTTACCAACCATAACATCTACCAATTTTCCTTAATGAAAATTGTATAACTGTTAATTCAAGAATTAACACGTGTTAACCCATAAGTATGAAATTTTTATCAAATCCGCGTTACGGCTTAACACAGTGTTACGGTTTAACACTGCCAGCACATCAGGAGGCTTAACGCAGTGTTACGGCTTAAAATGATTTTATGAAATATATAGCTTATATTGCATTTAAAATCTATATTATGTACGTAGGGCTATGTACAAATTTTAAACTTGTATATATTATTCAAATATAAAATATATAGCTTATATTTGCATTTAAAATTTAATATTTTACATTTCAAAAGTATATATACATCTAAAATCTATATTATATACCTCAAATACTATAGCATGCAATAATGACATGACATGTACGTTACAAGTGCATTCTCGTATATCAGAGATCGGGCTGGTCCGGGCCAACATATCTATTAGTAAATTTGATGTGCACAAACTTGGCCGAGATCTTTGCTCGTTAGCTTGACGTGCACAACACCAGCATATAGAATGATTTATTCTTTCATCGAAGGAAAGTTTACACAAAGAAACATCTTCCTCTTTATTTCGATTAGAACTTGAAAAATCCAGCTGCCCAACACATGCAAGTATTGTTATGTTGCAGGGATACAGATACGACGATACGACAATTATCAAAAATCTCGGATACGGATATATATATATATATATATACACACATATTAAATATCACTACAATAAATAAAATCAACCAAACAACATGAGTATCATAAATTTATTCTAGAAGTATCCTAAATCTATTCTAGAAGTTTCATAGAAGTATCATGGAAGTATTCCCAACCGTATCTTGGTGTATCCCAGTTGTGTCCGAAAAAAATAAATATTAAAATAATCTAATATGCACGTGGTGTCCAATACATATCCGAACCGTATCGCTCCCATATTGGCATCGGATAACCGTACCTTTTGGATACTTCTGCACTTTCGACTCTGCTTTCTGTTATGCATTTCTTTCTCTACCTCTCTTTCAATTGCGAGGTTCATATTTCTCTTTCCGTTTTTCCGTTTTCTCTCCCTCTATATTAAGGACCTCGCTTTAGTTATCTGTACAATAAAAAAGCTATGATCTTTCGCATTACGAATTATAATTTCTCCATCCCAATATCCAATTGCAAAGCTCTGCCATCTTGTGTCTGTCATCGATTTCAGGTTCCTGTTTGTTATTTTTTTTAAATGTGATTTTTTAAGTTCAAATTTAGGTTAAATGTTTGAATTTTATTTTCCCGTGTTGGGCTCCTTTACATTAGGATTATTATACCCAATTTAATATCATTTTATTGTTAGTTCTGTCTTTTCCTATATTTAAGATTCAGTCTATATTTTTTTTATCTAGGAGCCAACATTTTGGAAAATTGCAAATTTCAGAGTTTGAGTTATTCGTGCAATATACAAGCCAGTGAGATTGGGCATATTGAACAATTGATACAATTTTCTAATTAGAAAACCTCAAAATTCGTAATAAATGAATTATACTCAAAACCACGGCACCCCAAGAGGGACAAACAACAGACCCTGCAACGTAATGGAGAACGGTACAAAAATTAGAAATTCAAATCATGTATACGAAGATATTTCTGGAATTCTCGGTCTCAGACGCTCTGACTCAGGAGGCTATTATGATCCCGCAAATTCAAATTCGAATTCGAACTTAAATTCGAACAAACAAAATTTGATTTTGACTGAACAAATTTCAGAGTGCAATAAGGGGAAATTCATGTGCAGTTTCGGCGGCAAAATTCTGCCGAGACCAAGCGATGGAAAATTGCGGTATGTAGGTGGCGAAACCAGACTCATATCTATGTCCAAATGTTTCACACGGATAGAATTTATGAATAGGACCATGAAAGTTCTCGACCAGCCTCATATCATAAAGTACCAATTACCAGGTGAAGAATTGGACGCTTTAATATCTGTATCCACAGATGAAGATTTTCAAAATATGATGGAGGAATTTTATAACGGGTTGGAAAAGCTTGACGGGTCAGCGAGGCTTCGAATCTTTTTAATTCCGAAAACCATAATGGATTGTACCGACAATAGTGTATGTACCGATTATGTCGTGGCCGTGAACAAAACGGTGGAACCAAGCCCTAGAAGGACTGCCAGTGAGGACAACTTGTCAGGCCCATTAGGGGTTTTATCAAGTCCTTATGCTTCTCAATCCCCTCTCTTTTCTCCAGTTCCAGCACAATCTCCATTTTGTGTTCCGGAAAATTCAGTTCCGCTTCAACTGGAGGATCCGATACCACCATTTGTTGCAAATCACAACGATGCCCCTCCTCTTATCATTTTAGACAGTATAGAAATTGCAATAAACACGTGTAACGACCCGTTTATGCCACTGGCTGAAATTTCACAACACTTTGATGATATTGTGAAAACTGTTGAGGACCGTATTGAAAATGTTGCTGCACCAATAGATTTCATTGTAGAAGATGTGACACATGAGGTGCCTTCAGGTGTCTCTTCTTTGAATCGAGTTGTACCTCATGTTGCTGAAGGGCACAATACTAGTCACGGTTCGGAAAGCGAGGTAACTAAAAAATTTGTTCTTAGAGTAAATTATGTAAGGGTCCTTTAAAATTTATTATTTTTTAGGATGGTGATAATCAACGGAGGCACATCAAAGGTTCGATAACAGATTCTACAATTGTGGAACTCGAGGCGGGAATGTACGGTTTGCAGGTAATTTTATTTTGGCGATTTATTTGGCAAGCAAATAGTGTTAATAAACGAGGGTTTTCAATTATAATGTAATTTGTAGATAGTAAAAAATGCGGACCTCGAGGAGATGAGAGAATTGGGATCAGGTACGTTCGGTACGGTATATCATGGTAAATGGAGAGGAACTGATGTGGCAATCAAGCGTATTAAGAAAAGCTGCTTCTCTGCCAGACCCTCCGAAGAGGACAAACTGGTACGCACTTATTCAATAACTTTTTTTTAATTTTATTAGATGTACTTGCCATAAATCAATGTTTGCATATTATATGGCTATGCAGAAGAAAGATTTTTGGAGAGAGGCGCAAATTCTTTCGAAGCTACACCACCCAAACATCGTGGCTTTGTACGGCATTGTCCCTGATGGGCCTGAAGGCACTTTGTCCACCGTAACAGAATTAATGGTCAATGGATCTCTTCGCAATATCCTAATAAAAAAAGAAAAGTACGAAAATAATTTATATTTCTTTAATATGTAGTTTAATTTTGTGTAAATTTATGTCTATAATAAATATGAAATGTGATTTATATTAGGGTTTTGAATAAGAGAAAAAAACTAATGATAGCTATGGATGCGGCTTGTGGAATGGAGTATTTACATTCGAAAAACATTGTCCATTTCGACCTAAAATGCGATAATTTACTCGTTAACATGCGTGACCCTCATCGCCCTATTTGCAAGGTAAACCCATCTAAATTGTAAAACTCTTGTTTGCAAATTGATATATAAGTAATAATTATCATTATCATCTTTTGTGAAAATTTAGGTTGGAGATTTTGGGATGTCGAGGATAAAGAGAAACACGCTGGTCTCGGGAGGAGTACGCGGAACACTTCCTTGGATGGCTCCTGAATTACTCAATTCTAGTGGTCACCGAATAACCGAAAAGGTGTTTTTTTTACTTAATTACCACCTATAAAACTGCAAATATTTTACACGCCTTTTTTATGGGTTTTTAATTATTGTGTGTACTATTAGGTGGATGTATTCTCTTTTGGAATCTCTCTGTGGGAGATTCTCACTGGAGAGGAACCTTACGCCGGCATGCATTTGGGAGCCATTATTGGTAATAATTTATGAAATAATTTCGTTATTTTCCAAAAGAAATTACTTATGTATTGTACAGTATGCATTATATATATATGGAGACTAACTTACTTAATTAAGTACCAAACATTTGATACTTAATGTTTTTTAACCATTGAATTTACATTGAGATTTGTGCATTTAATGATGTGCACAAAATTTCATGATCATCATAAAAAAAAACAAATCTCAATGCAAATTCAATAGTTAAAAAACATTAAGTACCAAACATTTGGTGCTTAATTAAGTAGGTTAGCCTCCCTCTTATATATATATGATTGTAGAACTTTGATTTGTAATATGCAAATAAACATTCTTATATTTTTTATTTTTTTTATAGGGGGCATATTCGGTAATAAGTTGCGACCACGGATCCCAGATAACTGTGATCCAGAATGGCAAAAGTTAATGGAGGATTGTTGGTGTGCGGATCCCGACGCAAGGCCGTCATTCACGCAAATTACCGACCGCTTTCGAGCCATGTCCATCGCGTTCCGATCCAAGAAACAAAACAAATGATGAAAATGGTGAAAAGGATATTTTTTAGTTCTATTGGTTGATGGTAGTAACGGGATTTTGGCGTTGTTCTCTCTTCCCTCTTTTTCGTAGTGTGAATATATACATATTAATTTTTACTTGTTGCAATTCCTCTTCTTTGTTTCGGGTTTGTATGTACGGCAATTTTGAAATGTGTAGTCCTTTTTGTATATGTTGTAGCTAGAGCATAGAAATGTAAGTTGAAGAATTATATGGAGGTCTCCATTTAAAATTAAAAGAAGACAATGATGGCTGAAATTAGTTAGTGTAGTTAGTGGGTTTAGAATGATTAGTGATTAGATTAGTTATTTTGTATTTCTATAAATATTTAAGCTCTTGTAATTATCATTAAGAAAATTAATCAAATGAATTAACTTTGTCTTAATTATTTATCTTCTTTAAATATATTTAACATAAGTGACTATGAACTTCAAAGAAACAAAATTATATATTGTGAAATTCTATTTTTTGCATTAAAATTTCCAAAATTGTGTACAAATTATATATTGTGTAAATTTTTTAATTTGAAACTTTTATTTACCAATTTCCGCACAAAATTTCTAAATTAAGATTTCAAAGTTGTTTGAGAAACTCGGTAATGACCAATAACTGACCCAACACACTGCCCCCATTCGCCAAGATCAAATTGTTCTTGTGGGTAGGGATATTAGGAGGATTGAGCACGACCGATAGATTGCAATGTAAAGTATGGACCTATAATCCGGTTTGCACCTTATGTGTGCAAACAAACAAAACAATATCTCAATTCTTCATTCTTCATTCATTTGACATACTACATACACAACCGAAGTATGGACAATCGTGCTAAGACTCGCAAAGGTGGTTGCCCCCATTTATCCATCTACACACCTTCCGGCAAACGTGGATGAACAACAGACTAAGCAATCAATCCACCCTGTGTGGGATATGATATGGGCATCGACTAATTGGCACATATTGAAAGAAAGAAACTCCCGTATATTTACGAGCAAAACAAAGAGGACAATTATAACGGACATACAAGCCACCGAACACGCTATGCTCTGGATCAAGATACTCAACAACAAGGCAAACCGGGTTGGACGAGACGAGATTCATTGAATGGATTATGGAATCTTACTACTTTCCTCTTCTTTCTTTAATTCTTCTTTCAAAACTTTCCCTTTTTACAAACTATTTCTACATATTTTCTTGTTTATATGACTAAACGAATATTATTAGTATACCAATTTAGAAATAATAAGTTGCTTCAGATTTTTTAGTTTGACGATGCATATTATTATCGAAAATATACTGAGTGAGGTATGTATATATATATTTTTTTTAGAAAAAGAAAGCAAATGGCCTCGTTTCCATCAGAAGCATTTTGAGTCCATCAGAAGCATAGGTTTATGTACCAAATCACAATGATTTTTTGTAATAGTTTGTTTCATTTGTAGTTTGAATTTTATGAGTGCTTAGGTGATAAATTAGCATGGCCAATCCTCGTAGTTCTAACTCGATCAAAAAGATAATTTGACAATTTCATATTATTTGAGTATATAATATATTTAATTATAATTCTTAAATTATACTATTTCCGTTTATAATATTGATATAAAGATAATTTTGTTTTGAGGAAATTGTCAGATTTACTGTATCTCTCGGTAAATAATTTTGTCACATGATTCTCTAGATCTAGAAATAGGGTTGAAATTCGGATGCAAGAAAACTACGCTTGCAAATGGAGAAATTAGAGAGGTAAAGTAAACACAACGACATTTATATAACCAGCAATATATAAATACAAACAAAAGATAATTACTCAAGTTTAGGAGTGTTCAAATGGTTTGGTTTATTCGGATACCGAACCGGTCGAATTCGGTTTAATCGGTTCGGTTTTTCGGTTTATTTGGTTCGGTTCGGTTCAAAATATGGTATTGTTCGGTTTTATTCGGTTCGATTCGGTTTTGATGTGATGAAAATCGGTTAAAACCGACCGAATAACATCTTATTTTTCGTAATTTTTAATATAATAATGTTAAAATATAAGAAAATAATATAAATTTTTTATAAAATAATATAATTATATTTTACAATATGTATTTATATTTTTTGATAAATAAAATATATTTTTCGATAAATTTATTTTTATTTTAAAGTTATAATGTTTCTTATTCGGTTCAACCGAATAAACCGAATAAGAATTCGGTTTATTCGGTTTGGTTCTTAAATGGTTCGAAAGTTAAAACGGTTCGGTTCGGCTTGAATTTAATTCGGTTCGGTTTAAATTGTTTTGGTCCAACTAAATTTGAAGTTAAATTATTATCTAGAACTTTCGTAAGGTTTTAAGTCAATTTGAATGGTTAAAATTGATTCAATTTGATTCAGTTCGGCTTGAATTTAATAACCTTACGAATTTAACTGAATTTAATTCGGTTCGGCTTGAATTTAATTCAATTGAATGGTTAAAATTGGGTTAGATAGATAATGAGATTATCTAGAACTTTCGTAAGGTTTTAAGTCGGTTGGAACGATTTAACAATTTCGTTTCAACAGAATATTGAAAGGGTGTATGCAGTTTCTGTTTGAAAAGGTGTATAGTATATATACATACATTTTGGCCCATCATTATCCTATGTAGTATATATAGGATATTTCTCTCTGATCTAGGTAATCAATTGAAGACTAATTCAGTCCAGAAATTAGAGAGACTCTTATCAAGGTGTTGAAAGAGTGCGAAGAGAAAGAGAGAAAGAGAAGATAGGAGAAAAGAGTTTTCTAGAGAATCGAAGGCAATCAAGCAAGTTCGCCGGTGCATCGTCTAGGCAGGTGCATCTGCGACCGAGGTACTACGACTCACGGTGGATACGGGTAGAGGAGTTCGCACTTTGTGACTCTTCGTTTGTGATCAAACCGGAGAACTAAAGGAGCAAAGGCTGTGGAAGCGTGTGGGCATGGGACGCACGAAGACAACCGGAGACGTGTCAAGACGGTGGGAGACGTGTGGTATGGGACGCACGGGCTAGTCACCAACGTGACATCGAAGAAGAGAAGGATGCAAGCGATCAAGCTCGTGTTATACTTCAATTATAATATTTTTTAGAGAATACGATAATTGATATTTCTAGAAGGTGTTAGAATTCACTTTTTGCAATTTTAAGAATTTTTTTAAAAAATAGAAAGTTGCGTGTGTTAATCTTCTGTTACGGTTTTTTTGAGGACTACATAAAAATTGAGTAATTTTCTCGTGTTACACTTTATTTTTTACATTTTGTAGAAAATAGGATAATTGATATTTTTTGAAGGTAAACTTCACTTTCTGAGTATTTTACGATCTTTTTTGAAGAATAGAAATTTGTGTGAATTTGTCTTCTATTACTGTGGACTTTGATGTCCGACATGCAAATTGAGTATTTTGCCCGTCTTATACTTCAATTTTGACATTTTGTCGAAAATATTATAATTGCTATTTTTTTAAGGTGTTAGACTTCACTTTTTGCATTTTCTTACGAAATTCATGAAAAATAAGAATTTGTTTATGTTAGTCTACCATTACGGAGTACTTTTATGACCAACATGAAAATTGAGTATTTCGCTCGTGTTATACTTCAGTTTTAACATTTTTTTGAAAATGAGATAATTGATATTTTTGGAACGTGTCAGAATTCTTTTTTTGCAAATTTAAGAAATTTTTTTAAAAAATCCAAATTTGTGTGTGCTAGTCTTCTCTTACGGAGTATTTTGAGGACTACATAAAAATTGAGTAATTTATTCGTGTTACACTTCAATTTTGACATTTTGTAGAAAATTGATATTTTCTGAAGGTCTTAGACATCAATATGATTTTTTACGAATTTTTAGAAAAATAGAAATTTATTTCTTTTAGTCTTCTATAACGGAGTATTTTGATGAACGACATGAAAAGTGATTATTTTGCTGGTGTTATACTTCAATTTTGATATTTCGTTGAAAATAGGATAATTCATATTTTTTGAAGTTAGACTTCACTTTTTGTATTTTTTCGAATTTTTTAAAAAAATAGGAATTTGTGTTGTGTTAGTCTTCTTTTACGGTGTACTTTGATGACCAACTTAAAAATTGAGTATTTTGCTCGTGTTATACTTCAATTATAATATTTTTTAGAGAATACTATAATTGATATTTTTAGAAGGTGTTAGAATTCACTTTTTGCAATTTTAAGAATTTTTTTAAAAAATAAAAAGTTGTGTGTGTTAGTCTTCTGTTACGGTTTTTTTGAGGACTACATAAAAATTGAGTAATTTTCTCGTGTTACACTTTATTTTTTACATTTTGTAGAAAATAGGATAATTGATATTTTTTGAAGGTATTACACTTCACTTTCTGAGTATTTTACGATCTTTTTTGAAGAATAGAAATTTGTGTGCATTTGTCTTCTATTACTGTGGACTTTGATGTCCGACATGCAAATTGAGTATTTTGCCCGTCTTATACTTCAATTTTGACATTTTGTCGAAAATATTATAATTGCTATTTTTTGAAGGTGTTAGACTTCATTTTTTGCATTTTCTTATGAAATTCATGAAAAATAGGAATTTGTGTATGTTAGTCTTCCATTACGGAGTACTTTTATGACCAACATGAAAATTGAGTATTTCGCTCGTGTTATACTTCAGTTTTAACTTTTTTTTGAAAATGAGATAATTGAAATTTTTGGAACATATTAGAATTCACTTTTGCAAATTTAAGAAATTTTTTAAAAAAATCCAAATTTGTGTGTGCTAGTCTTCTCTTACGGAGTATTTTGAGGACTACATAAAAATTGAGTAATTTGCTCGTGTTACACTTCAATTTTGACATTTTGTAGAAAATTGGATAATTGATATTTTCCGAAGGTCTTAGACTTCAATATAATTTTTTACGAATTTTTAGACAAATAGAGATTTGTTTGTCTTAGTCTTCTATTACGGAGTACTTTGATGAACGAAATGAAAAGTGATTATTTTGCTGGTGTTATACTTCAATTTTTATATTTGGTTGAAAATAGGATAATTGATATTTTTTGAAGTTGTTAGACTTAACTTTTTTGTATTTTTTCGAATTCCCTTAAAAAATAGGAATTTATGTGTGTTAGTCTTCTATTACGGTGTACTTTGATTACCTCTTCTATTACGGTGTACTTTGATTACCAACATAAAAATTGACTATTTTGCACGTGTTATACTTCAATTATAATCTTTTTAGAGAATACGATAATTGATATTTTTAGAAGGTGTTAGAATTCACTTTTTGCAATTTTAAGAATTTTTTTAAAAAATAGAAAGTTGTGCGTGTTAGTCTTCTCTTACGGAGTTTTTGAGGATTACATAAAAATTGAGTAATTTTCTCGTGTTACACTTTATTTTTTACATTTTGTAGAAAATAGGATAATTGATATTTTTTTAAGGTATTAGACTTCACTTTCTGAGTATTTTACAATCTTTTTTGAAGAATAGAAATTTGTGTGCATTTGTCTTCTATTACTGTGGACTTTGATGTCCGACATGCAAATTGAGTATTTTGCCCGTCTTATACTTCAATTTTGACATTTTGTCGAAAATATTATAATTGCTATTTTTTGAAGGTGTTAGACTTCACTTTTTGCATTTTCTTACGAAATTCATGAAAAAATAGGAATTTGTGTATGTTAGTCTTCCATTACGGAGTACTTTTATGACCAACATGAAAATTGAGTATTTCACTCGTGTTGTACATCAGTTTTAACTTTTTTTTGAAAATGAGATAATTGAAATTTTTGGAACGTGCTCGAATTCACTTTTTGCAAATTTAAGAAATTTTTTAAAAAAATCCAAATTTGTGTGTGCTAGTCTTCTCTTACGGAGTATTTTGAGGACCACATAAAAATTGAGTAATTTGCTCGTGTTACACTTCAATTTTGACATTTTGTAGAAAATTGCATAATTGATATTTTCTGAAGGTCTTAGACTTCAATATGATTTTTTACGAATTTTTAGACAAATAGAAATTTGTTTGTTTTAGTCTTCTATTACGGAGTACTTTGATGAACGAAACGAAAAGTGATTATTTTGCTGGTGTTATACTTCAATTTTGATATTTGGTTCAAAATAGGATAATTGATATTTTTTGAAGTTGTTAGACTTAACTTTTTGCATTTTTTCGAATTTTCTTAAAAAATAGGAATTTGTGTGTGTCAGTCTTCTATTATGGTGTACTTTGAAGACCAACTTAAAAATTGAGTATTTTGCTCGTGTTATACTTCAATTATAATATTTTTTAGAGAATACGATAATTGATATTTTTAGTAGGTGTTAGAATTCACTTTTTGCAATATAAAGATTTTTTTTTAAAAATAGATAGTTGTGTGTGTTAGTCTTCTGTGACGGTTTTTTTGAGGACAACATAAAAATTGAGTATTTTTCTCGTGTTACGCTTTATTTTTTACATTTTGTAGAAAATAGGATAATTGATATTTTTTGAAGGTCACTTCACATTCTGAGTATTTTACGATCTTTTTTGAAGAATAGAAATTTGTGTGCATTTGTCTTCTATTACTGTGGACTTTGATGTCCGACATGCAAATTGAGTATTTTGCTCGTCTTATACTTCAATTTTGACATTTTGTCGAAAATATGATAATTGCTATTTTTTTAAGGTGTTAGACTTCACTTTTTGCATTTTCTTACGAAATTAATGAAAAAATAGGAATTTGTGTATGTTAGTCTTCCATTACGGAGTACTTTTATGACCAACATGAAAATTGAGTATTTCGCTCGTGTTATACTTCAGTTTTTACATGTTTTTAAAAATGAGATAATTGATATTTTTGGAACGTGTTAGAATTCACTTTTTGCAAATCTAAGAAATTTTTTAAAAAAATCCAAATTTGTGTGTGCTAGTCTTCTCTTACGGAGTATTTTGAGGACTACATAAAAATTGAGTAATTTGCTCGTGTTACACTTCAATTTTGACATTTTGTAGAAAATTGGATAATTGATATTTTCTGAAGGTCTTAGACTTCAATATTATTTTTTACGAATTTTTAGAAAAATAGAAATTTGTTTCTTTTAGTCTTCTATTACGGAGTACTTTGATGAACGACATGAAAAGTGATTATTTTGCTGGTGTTATACTTCAATTTTGATATTTGGTTGAAAATAGGATAATTGATATTTTTTGAAGGTGTTAGACTTCACTTTTTGTATTTTTTCGAATTTTTTAAAAAAATAGGAATTTGTGTTGTGTTAGTCTTCTTTTACGGTGTACTTTGATGACCAACTTAAAAATTGAGTATTTTGCTCGTGTTATACTTCAATTATAATATTTTTTAGAGAATACGATAATTTATATTTTTAGAAGGTGTTAGAATTCACTTTTTGCAATTTTAAGAATTTTTTAAAAAAATAGAAAGTTGTGTGTGTTAGTCTTCTGTTACGGTTTTTTTGAGGACTACATAAAAATTGAGTAATTTTCTCCTGTTACACTTTATATTTTACATTTTGTAGAAAATAGTATAATTGATATTTTTTGAATGTATTAGACTTCAATTTCTGAGTATTTTACGATCTTTTTTCAAGAATAGAAATTTGTGTGCATTTGTCTTCTATTACTGTGGACTTTGATGTCCGACATGCAAATTGAGTATTTTGCCCGTCTTATACTTCAATTTTGACATTTTGTCGCAAATATTATAATTGCTATTTTTTGAAGGTGTTATACTGCACTTTTTGCATTTTCTTACGAAATGCATGAAAAAATAGGAATTTGTGTATGTTAGTCTTCCATTGCGGAGTACTTTCATGACCATGAAAGAAATATGGCTTAAGAATTAACTTGGAAGAATTTATATGTATAGGCAAATCTGCAGTCAGAACTGAGTTCGTTCGAACAGACTCTTTTGTGCGTTCGGAACGAACTAATTCGTGATAGTCAGAGCTGCTGAGTCCATTAGAACGGACTGCAGAACGGACTGCAGAACGGACTGCAGAACGGACTGAGTTCGTTCGGAACGAACTGAGTCAGTTCGGAACGGACTCAGCAGTCTGTTTCCTATATATATGAAATTCTGATTTCGTTTTAGGTTAAGCCTTTTTCCAGAAAAATTAGGTTTAGCCGCCGTCGTTTTTCCTCTTTCTTCCACAGAAACTCTAGATTAGATCTAGTGAGATTGAGAGGGAGATTGGAGCAAAGATCTTGAGAGATTCAATCGTGACGTTGACTAGAACGGCGTTGGCGATTTCCGATCGGTCGAAATCGAGGTGGACACGAGTAGAGGGATTGCACGAGCGATTCTTGGAGAAGGTTCACAAATTTGGAGAAGAAGTCAACACGTACTAACTTGTACGAGGTAATTTTCTCCAAACTCTTCCTTTTTCGGTGGTTTTCGGGCGTGATCCAGGTAGAATTAGGTTACGCATGCGAGACTAATTCCGCTGCACACTTTGATATAAGCGTGCGTAACCCAACAGTGGTATCAGAGCAATCGCTCGTTAAAACCATCGAAAATCGATGTTTTAGTTCGAATTTAGGAAATTTTAGAATTTTTGGGCTAAAATTGCAAAATTACACAAAATTGAGCAAAATTGATGATTGAAAGACCTTTAGTGAATCAAATATTGGATATTTGCATGTTATTAAAGTGTTAAACATATTGGATCTGTTGAAAATTTGATTTTCGGACAAAACGGCGCATAAATCAGGTTTTTGACGAAACTGGCAGTATCGAGTCCGTTCCAACGAACTTGGAGTTCGTTCTGGACGAACTGGTCGGATTTTCGAAAAAAAAAAAAAAAAAAAAAAAAAAAAAAATTTTAGTCCGTTCGGAACGGACTTAGCTTGAAAATTTGAAATTTTTGTGTCGTTTGTGCGTTCGAACGAACCTAGGATTGCGTTCGAACGCACAAGGTTCTGGACAGCCAAATTTTGGTTTCTTTCTGTCAAAAATGCCCAATAATTTAAAATTTCCAAATTATAAATTCGATTTGGTATAACATATAGCCTAAAACGGGAATGATTGTCTGTGAATGCTTGTATGTGTGTTGTGTGGGGGCCGGTGAGCTTTCCAAATTGTATTTTATTTAATTATGTGGGGACCGGTGAGTCTTCCAAAGTTGTAATAAAATAAAATAGGTTTAGTTTTGAAGAAGGACCTTCAAGGCAAGACGACACGACACGAAGATTGGATCTTCACATGAAGCAAGGAATCATCTTGGGTTTTAGGGTTGGGAATTTTAGGGTTTTATGATTGCTCATAAAACTAAAAGGCCTATATGCTATACCATAATTTTATTTGTTATTGTGAATGAATAAAATAAATGATTTTTATAAAATGTAAAATCCTCCCACGTTATTATCAAGTCAATTGCCTCCCAAAGTGGAACCTTCAAGACTAGTGTTTGTTTATCTGTGTTGCATGGCCATAGTCTGGCACAGATTTACACGTGCATAGCAAGGAAGGCATGCATTGATTAGGAATTGATGTGTTGCATGGCCATAGTCTGGCATGTCAATTCGCTGATTGAATGATACTCCACTTGTGGTTTGGACTTGACCAATTCGCTAGCTAGGCTAGGATTTGGGGCAAGGAGTGATGTACACACACTCTGGTTTTGAGTTGGACTCAATACCGGACCTCACGAATAAAGCAAGAATCGTCTTGGAGATGATTGGACACCGTCCTACCCGACATGACGTATTTTCTGAGTGGTTGGCCATAGTCACCTTAGAAATACGTTAAATAGGGATCTTGTCCATTATGAGATTTAAGGTATCAAATCTCCGTTTCAATAGTGGGGGCTATTTGAAATGATAAAATAATGGGTATTTCAAGTTATTTAAAAATGAATTTTAATATATGAAAGACCACGTTATTAATTACATTATTTTTCAAATATTGTAGAATTCATGGCTTTACCAAGTAATAACCGCTTTAGTTTGCGTCCCATTTTGGAAAGGGAACGAATGAACGGAAAGAACTTTCTCGACTGGCAGAGGAATCTGGGATTCGTTCTGAAACAGGAAGGAAAGGCACATGTCTTGGAGACGCCTATCCCTCCTGTGCCAGGAGATACAGCAACTGAGGATGAGACATTCGAATATACGACCATGATGGACGATTCGAATGATGTCACATGCCTTATGTTGGCTACTATGGCTCCTGAATATCAAATCCAATTTGAGAAACAGGATGCATACGAGATTATGAAACAACTCAGGGAGATGTTTCAGGTTCAAGCAAGGGTGGAGAAGTACCAAGCTCTTGGCAATGCGACGCAATGCAAGATGCAAGATGGTACGCCTGCTAGCTCGCACCTTCTCAAGATGAAAGGATATTTCGATCATCTTGAGAGGCTTGGCATGAAATTCGAGGAGGAGTTACAAACTGATTTGATCATGTTGTCACTGCCACCGAGTTTCGATTCGTTCATTTCGCATTTCCACATGTCAGACATGAAAAGGACCATTCCCCAGCTTTTCGGAATGCTCAGAACATTCGAAGGTGACATGAAACCGCGGTACATGAATTCTAGGACTTCGGAAGTATTGGTGGTTGAAGGGAAGAGTCCAAGCAATGGGAACAAAAACAAGAAGGCAAAGGCCAACAAGGTTGCGCCTAAGTCTATGAGCAAGGATACCACGAAGTGTTTCCATTGCCTCAAGGAGGGGCATTGGAAGCGTGATTGCGAGATCTTCCTGAGGGAGAGCAAGCAAAAGACCGCTTCCTTGGACACATCGGCATCAGGTATTTCAGTTATCGAATCTCATTTCTTTACTTCACCATCATCAGTGTTGGACACTGGATATGGGACTGATATTTGTAATAATATGCAGGACCTTAGAAGTAGAAGATTTTTGATTCGTGGCAAAATTAATTTACGCGTCGGGAATGGAGCTTGAGTAGCATCATTAGCCGAAGGGACGTAAACTTTGCCAAATGGAATTATATTCGTTTTGAATAATTGTTGTTATGTACCTACTTTGAGTGGGAGTATTATTTCTATTTCGAGATTTGTTGCGAATGGATATGAATTAGTTATTGGTACTAATGATTGTTTTATTTGCAAGAATGACATTTTCTTTAGTAATGTTCTAGTTGAAAATGGTCTATATGTCTTGGATTTAGAAAATAACGACAATAATCAGTCCATTTATAACATGAATACTAAACGTTTAAATACTCAAACTAATGAAACATACTCATGGCATTGTCATCTCGGACACATAAACGAGAAACGCATTGCTAGACTCCAAAAGGATGGAGTGCTAGATTCTTTTGACTTAGAGTCAATAGAAAATTGCGAATCTTGTTTGATGGGTAAGATGACAAAGACACCTTTCTCCAAAAAAGGAGAAAGATCGAAAGATGTGTTGGCCCTCATACATTCCGATGTATGTGGACCGATGAGTGTCGAGGCTAGAAATGGGTATCACTACTTCGTGACTTTTACTGACGATTATAGTAGATATGGATATCTATACTTAATGCGTCACAAAAGTGAAACTTTTGAGAAATTCAAAGAGTTTCAACATGAAGTAGAACTTCAACTGGGCAAGAAAGTAAAATCAATTCGATCGGATCGAGGTGGTGAATACTTGAGCTATGAGTTTGAGGACTATCTTCGAGATTGTGGTATAGTATCACAATGGACTCCACCCGGTACACCCCAATGGAATGGAGTGTCCGAGAGGAGGAATCGGACCTTGTTAGACATGGTTCGATCGATGATGAGTCGAACGGATTTGCCAAAGTCATTTTGGAGTTTAGCACCTCAAACAACTGCTCTATCTGAATAGAGTTCCGTCCAAACCATTTTGAAAAGACACCATATGAATTATGGCATGGCATGGTGCCATTATTGTCTTATCTTAAGATTTGGGGCTGCGAGACAGACGCCAAACTCGAGCCAAGATCTAACAAATGTTTATTTGTGGGGTATCCCGGGAATACTAATTTTACTTGCCTAGCGAAAACAAAGTTTTCGTGGTTTGACGAGAATACTTCTTAGAGAAGGAATTCCTAGATCATCAAGCCAGTGGGAGTAAAAATTGATCTCAAAGAAATTCGAGAACCACATAGTAAACAAGTTAGTATGGAACAAAATTCTGAGTTACCATTGGATGGTAAACAAGTGGTTATGTCTTCACGCTCCATTGGGGAGCTGTTGTTTGGAAAAGATTCAAACTGAAGACGGTGGCTAATTCTACGATTGTAGCGGAATACATCGCGGCTTGCGAAGCCGCAAAGGAGGCTGTCTGGCTACGACAGTTCGTGATGGAACTTGACGTTATGCCAAGCTTCTCGGGTCCCACGGATGTGTATTGTGACAATAACAGAGCAATAGCACAATCCAAGGAACCGCGAGCGCATCACAGGTCCAAGCATGTACTCCGGCTTTACTACTTGATTCGTTAGATTACGAAGAGAGGTGACGTGAAAATAATAAAGATACCTACTGATAATAACGTGGCCGATCCATTTACGAGCACTATCACGTGCCAAGCATCAGCATCATGCTAGGGCGATAGGATTGGTATATCTATCGTAGTGTTAGATTGGGTGTTTTATTTATGTTTCTCATTGCATAAGGGGATTCGATCAGCCTAGTGCAAGTGGGAGAACATTTATTATGTCCTAGGCCTGTTATTTGGATTGTATTTGTTTGAGAAACAGATATCTATATTACTATTCATAATATGACCTAAACCTTCATATTTCAAAAATTTTAAATAACAAGAAAGTGTGTGATTGGTTATTCAATTATAATAATCGGATAGACCTTGAATTTTATTCTAGTTTAGTGCATCGAGTCAGTTGAGAATAATATGTTGCATGGCCATAGTCTGGCATATTGATTCGTCAATTGAATGATAGTAAAACCACTAAACGGAATGAATATAATTCTAAAACGTCCCTGGTGTATAAAGTTGTTCATAGGTTTGAACCAGGTAGTCCATTCACTGAATGGAGACTTTTACATACACTGGCATATTCGTAGATGAGATGATCAGGTTTTACTGATCTGGGACGGTAGCGTCGATTCTAGAATATGGATATACGCGGCGTCGTATATTGGACTGACCACTATATGAGTTTGTAACATGGTCAGAGTCATTGGAGACGAACTCATATCCAGATAGAGCGTTTTAGTTCTTCATACTTGAGTGGTCTCATGGATACCTAGTATGTGAAAATGCAATGCTTTGATATAATTGACCCTACGCGTAACTGTGTAGCAGTGATTACTATTGGGTATTGTTTTTAGCATAGGCAAAGGATGTGAGATTGCAAGATAGGAATTGTTCCTTTCTAACCTTGAAAAAGGATAGAGGGAGATATCTCTCGGGCCCCTCGATTGAATTGAGATTGATGAAATGCTTGGCCAAGCTCGATGGAACTCATGGAGTTCGCATTGTAATTATCAATCTAATTCTTATCGGGAAAGAGTATATCTGATCAAAAAGAATAGAGGATGACTTGAAGTCTTAGGCTTCACCGTGACTCTTTTGATCGGAAGATATCGCGAACAAGAGGACTAGTAACACTTATCTGAGTTAGGTATGAAGATGTACTGCATCTTCATAAAGGTGTTCTCCACCTTTTTCGTGCTAATTCTGGGTAGGTATTAACGGCAGTCTAGTGCTCGCAATACCTTGTGAAATGCTGTCATGTCCACTGCCAGTCTTAGACGAACCTACAAGGTCACACCAAGATTTCGTAATATATCGGATTATCAAGATATTGCTCACCAATACGTTTGTTGGACAAACAAAATGGAATCACGTGAGATTAGATCTCACGACATATGTTGGACATATTGCCAAGTTGATTAAGTCTTAATCCAAGAGGGAGTTTGAAAGAAATATGGCTTAAGAATTAACTTGGAAGAATTTATATGTATAGGCAAATCTGCAGTCAGAACTGAGTTCGTTCGAACAGACTCTTTTGTGCGTTCGGAACGAACTAATTCGTGATAGTCAGAGCTGCTGAGTCCATTAGAACGGACTGCAGAACGGACTGCAGAACGGACTGCAGAACGGACTGAGTTCGTTCGGAACGAACTGAGTCAGTTCGGAACGGACTCAGCAGTCTGTTTCCTATATATATGAAATTCTGATTTCGTTTTAGGTTAAGCCTTTTTCCAGAAAAATTAGGTTTAGCCGCCGTCGTTTTTCCTCTTTCTTCCACAGAAACTCTAGATTAGATCTAGTGAGATTGAGAGGGAGATTGGAGCAAAGATCTTGAGAGATTCAATCGTGACGTTGACTAGAACGGCGTTGGCGATTTCCGATCGGTCGAAATCGAGGTGGACACGAGTAGAGGGATTGCACGAGCGATTCTTGGAGAAGGTTCACAAATTTGGAGAAGAAGTCAACACGTACTAACTTGTACGAGGTAATTTTCTCCAAACTCTTCCTTTTTCGGTGGTTTTCGGGCGTGATCCAGGTAGAATTAGGTTACGCATGCGAGACTAATTCCGCTGCACACTTTGATATAAGCGTGCGTAACCCAACAGACCAACATGAAAATTGAGTATTTCGCTCGTGTTATACTTCAGTTTTAACTTTTTTTTGAAAATGAGATAATTGAAATTTTTGGAACGTGTTAGAATTCACTTTTTGCAAATTTAAGAAATTTTTAAAAAAAATCCAAATTTGTGTGTGCTAGTCTTCTCTTACGCAGTATTTTGAGGACTACATAAAAATTGAGTAATTTGCTCGTGTTACACTTCAATTTTGACATTTTGTAGAAAATTGGATAATTGATATTTTCTGAAGGTCTTAGACTTCAATATGATTTTTTACGAATTTTTAGACAAATAGAAATTTGTTTGTTTTTGTCTTCTATTACGGAGTACTTTGATGAACGAAACGAAAAATGATTATTTTGCTGGTGTTATACTTCAATTTTGATATTTGGTTCAAAATAGGATAATTGATATTTTTTGAAGTCGTTAGACTTAACTTTTTGCATTTTTTCGAATTTTCTTAAAAAATAGGAATTTGTGTGTGTCAGTCTTCTATTACTGTGTACTTTGATGACCAACATAAAATTGAGTATTTTGCTCGTGTTATACTTCAATTGTAATATTTTTTAGAGAATACGATAATTGATATTTTTAGAAGGTGTTAGAATTCACTTTTTGCAATTTTAAGCATTTTTTTAAAAAATAGATAGTTGTGTGTGTTAGTCTTATGTTCCTATTTTTTTGAGGACTACATAAAAATTGAGTATTTTTCTCGTGTTACAATTTATTTTTTACATTTTGTAGAAAATAGGATAATTGATATTTTTTAAGGTATTAGACTTCACTTTCTGAGTTTTTTACGATCTTTTTTGAAGAATAGAAATTTGTGTGCATTTGTCTTCTATTACTGTGGACTTTGATGTCCGACATGCAAATTGAGTATTTTGCTCGTCTTATACTTCAATTTTGACATTTTGTCGAAAATATGATAATTGCTATTTTTTTAAGGTGTTGGACTTCACTTTTTGCATCTTCTTACGAAATTAATGAAAAAATAGGAATTTGTGTATGTTAGTCTTCCATTATGGAGTTCTTTTATGACCAACATGAAATTGAGTATTTCGCTCGTGTTATACTTCAGTTTTAACATTTTTTCGAAAATGAGATAATTGATATTTTTGGAACGTGTTAGAATTTACTTTTTGCAATTTTAAGAAATTTTTGAAAAAAATCCAAATTTGTGTGTGCTAGTCTTCTCTTACGGAGTATTTTGAGGACTACATAAAAATTGAGTAATTTGCTCGTGTTACACTTCAATTTTGACATTTTGTAGAAAATTGGATAATTGATATTTTTTGAAGGTCTTAGACTTCAATATGATTTTTTACGAATTTTTAGAAAAATAGAAATTTGTTTGTTTGTCTTCTATTACGGAGTACTTTGATGAACGACATGAAAAGTGATTATTTTTCTGGGGTTATACTTCAATTTTGATATTTTTTGAAGGTGTTAGATTTCACTTTTTGTATTTTTTCGAATTTTTTTAAAAAATAGGAATTTGTGTGTGTTAGTCTTCTTTTATGGTGTACTTTGATGACCAACCACTACAACAGATCTGCGCATCAGCGACGGTAAAAACCGTCGCTGATACTCCCAAAAACCGTCGCTGAACGTTTTACCGACGGCATCCCGTCGCTGATTGCCCGTCGCTGAAAGGGGCGTCGCTAATGTCACTGTTTCCGACGGGCCGTCGCTGATGTCACCTTTTCCGACGGTCATTTCTTCTCCGGCGGGCCGTCGCAGGAGCCTTCTCCGGCGGGCCGTCGCAGGAGCCTTCTCCGGCGGGCCGTCGCAGGAGCCTTCTCCGGCGGGCCGTCGCAGGACCCTTCTCCGGCGGGCCGTCGCAGAAAAGGTGACATCTCCGGCGGGCCGTCGCAGACAAGGTGACATCAGCATACGGATAAATAAATAATTAAATTATATTAATAATATATAAATAAATAATTAAATTATTTTAAATTTGTATTAATAATATTAAATAATTAAATAATATTAAATTTGTAATATTAATATTAATAATAAAAATAAATAATTAAATAATATTAAATATATATAATTAATAAATAATTAAATAATTAATAATTATAATATTAATAAATAATTAAATTATATTAATAATATATAAATAAATAATTAAATAATATTAATAATATAAATAATTAATTAAATAATATTAAATTTATATAATTAATATAATAATAAATTTATTTTAATATTTATAATATTAATAAATAATTAAATTATATTAAATTTGTATTAATAATATTAAATTCGTAATTTTAATATTAATAATATAAATAATTAATTAAATAATATTAAATTTATATAATTTATAAATAATTAAATTATTAATAATTATAATATTAATAAATAATTAAATTATATTAATAATATATAAATAAATAATTAAATAATAGTAATAATATAAATAATTAATTAAATAATATTAAATTTGTATAATTAATATAATAATAAATTTATTTTAATATTTATAATATTAATAAATAATTAAATTATATTAAATTTGTATTAATAATATTAAATTCGTAATTTTAATATTAATAATATAAATAATTATTAAATAATATTAAATTTATATAATTAATATTAATATAAATAATTAAATAATAATAAATTTATTTTAATAATTATAATATTAATAAATAATTAAATTATATTAAATTTGTATTAATAATATTAAATTTGTAATATTAATATTTTAATATTAATAATATATAAATATTAAATAAATAATTAAATAATATTAAATTTATATTAATAATAATTTTTAATAATTATAATAAACCCACAACAATTAAACAAATACAAACAATCCAAATAAGCAACGACAAACCACAAATACAACAATCCAGAAAATGAAACCACAATCCACAAATACAACAATCCGAATACGACAATCCACAAATACAACAATTCAAATACAACAGTCAAATAAACTCTCTCTAATTCTGATTCAAATTATCATCATCGAAACCTCCAAGAAAATCATTTGCCGGACCAAAATTCGCCGGTCGGGTCGATGTCTCCTGAATTTAATGAATTGTTATATGAAACTATACTACTATAATAATTATATATATTTTATTTAACATATACATACATTCGATGGTCGGGTCGATGTGTCCTGATTCTGCTGCGACATATTCGCCATGAACATCTGTGGGAAAGGAGACCGCAGTACATTCTGAAAATCCGAACCTGAATTCTGAAGGGGTGGAGACGAGAACGTGCCGGGATTCTGAAAACCATCGTAACCTCCTTGACCTCCTGATCCCATGCCGAACCCCGAGCCCTTTTCAAAACATTTGTACATAAAAAGTAAGTAATACATGAAAATAAATTATATTTTTTCTTATTGTACATATAGTTTTTTACCTGTGGCCAAAATTGACGAGGAAAGAACATATTCTGCTGAGATCCGTCCAAACCTCCTAATCCTCCCGATCCCGTCGATCCGGATCCCGAACCCTGTCCCTTGTGAATAAAATAAATATATATCATTTTCTTCCGAAATTTAAAAAACATTATTAATTGAAATACCTACTTACCTGCTGGAGAAAAGGACGCTGACAAAACATGTTCTGCTGCTGTGTGAACTGCGAAAACGTGGAATACATGGTCTCCATCATCGCACGTCTAGTCTCTTCTGTATTGCGTTTGAGCTCCTCCTCCATCCTTTTATTCATTTCCTCTTCTCGCCTGCGACTTTCCTCCTCCATTTGCCGCCTAAACATCTCGAATCTATCATTTTCTTCCGAATCGCGACATGCTGAAGTCGCGTTCTGACACGCGGGAGAAGACCATGTCGATGAGACCGGAGTAGACGCCAAAGCCGGATCAATCACAGAATCTATCGTATAGAAACGTCCGTGCGATCTCCCTCCTGACACCTGAACATACGTAGCAGCATCATCGCCGTGAGACGCCCAATCTTCACCGTACTTCTCCTTCATCGCGGCTTCGTAATTCTCCTTCGTGACATAAATACAACACGTTCGATTATAACAAATATGATTTCAAATTGAAAATTTAAATATACCTTTACTGCGACGGACTTCTAATCGATATATGCAGTGCCACCCTTACGAACCTTCGACACCTTCAACAAATCCAAGAATCGGACGGGAACGTCTGGATTGCGCTCCTCCTTCAAAATTTAGAACAACAATTTGTAATATCGTATATTAATGAATAATGAATAATATAAATAAATAATTAAATAATAATAAATTTATTTTAATAATTAAGTAATATTAATATTTTAATAATTAAATAATAAATAATATTAATATTAATAAATAATTAAATAATATTTTAATAATTATAATATTCATAAATAATATAAATTTATATTAATAATATTTCAATAATTATAATATAAATAAATAATTAAATAATATTAAATTTATATTAATAATATTTTAATAATATTAATATTAATAAATAATTAAATAATATTAATATTAATAAATAATATAAATTTATATTAATAATATTAATAAATAATTAAATAATAATAAAATTATATTAATAGTTATAATATTATTAATAAATAATTATATAATATTAATAAATAATTAATTAATATTAAATAGTAATGTACCATTTTTTTTTTGTGGGCTGCGAGTGAAATCGATCCAGAAGTGCTATGACCGCGCACGTCTCCAGCATTGCGGTTCGCCTTGTTTCGAGCAGATGCCTCCATCCACTCTGGATTATTCATCCATTTCCGCACCATGTTCGTCCAAGCAGCAGTAGAGAAATCTGGTGGAGTACTCAGGACAGCATTTGACGGAGGCTCGATCCAAGTTCGCATGTCATCCCCGAATTTTAGTGTGGCCGCCTTACGAGCCTCCCTCGTAATATCCCGCCAAAGCTTGCCACACCATGATTTCAAGCGTTTTTCACAATCTGCAATGTTCTGACCCTCGGCAAAGTGATAACGTTTCTGTCACAAAAAAAATATTAAGAATTCCGCATAAAATAATTATAAATATATATTAAATAGCATGAAATTCACAAAAATACCAAGAAATCTGCATAAACCGCCTTTTTCAATTTCTCATTCCAATCCGTGCCCCAATTCGTATAACCAACTTCGTTGTATCCCTTCATGATCCGATTAAGATCACGAGGCAAATCCGCCCCAAAGTTACCTAAAACATGCATTTAAAAAAATTAAATTCAGTGAATTAATTAAATTTTATTAAATACAAATATACAAATAAATACCTGGCAGGTCAATCATGAATGTCGTACCGGACTGTATAATAGGTAAGGTGGAGCCGGTAATCCGAGTCATGGCATTAGGGCCACGACCTTTCTTACGAGGCGGTACATCACCGACCACACCATCCACATCACCCTCGGCCCCATCCCCACCACCCTCGGCCCCATCCACATCACCCTCGAGCTCATCCTCAGCTTCCTCGACCTCCGGCGGTACAACCTCATCCGCAGCTTCCTCGACCTCATTCTCATCGACCTCATCCTCCTCGGACCGAAGTGCATGATGAGCACGTCCTCGAGTGAAAACCATGACCTATCAAATTTAACAAAATAAACAAAATAATAAATAACATAAGCATACTAAACAAAAACAACAAGACTAATCGAAAATCAACAAGATCAAATTCCAAAATCCGCAGCTAAACTCAATAACGACATCATACAAAACAACACTAATCGAAAAAACTAAACTTCACGACAAACATAACACTAATCAAAAAAACTAAACTTGAACACAAACATAAATCGAAAAAACTAAACCCTAAACCCTAAACTAATCAAAATAATCCTAATCCAACCATAAATCGTCCTCGTGGAGTGCAATATCATCGTCGTCTTCTTCTTCTTCTTCGACAAGATTAATTTCATTGTCGTCTACGAGATCAACAACGCCCGGTACATGTAACGGTCCATTCACATCTACAATCGAATGATCTGGCTCGATTCTCACTTGTTCTACTTCTTGGAAATACTCGGTTGATGGAATTTCTAATTCAGGTACGACCAATCGAGGCTTCGTGGTTGTAACAACAGACCAATCTCGACGGTCATGTGTCTTGGACGGATAATTCATGTAATACACTTGTTTGGCTTGGTGCGCGAATATGAACGGCTCGTAATACTTGATGGTTGAACTATGATTTACTTCCACGAAACCATGTTTTTTATCAACCCTTACCCCCTTCACGGGATCGAACCAATGACAGTGAAATAATACAACTGAATTGTGCATGACAAAAGGAAATGTCAGCTCAATAATTTCATTGATTTCACCATAAAAAGCAGTTACATCGGTACCCGGACAATCCGCATTGACAGACACTCCACTATTTGTCGTACGTAAGAATTGACCGTGAGATCGTGTATGAAATCGATACCCGTTACAATCATATCCTTTGTACGTAGTTACGCGTCTGTTTGGCCCAGCAACGATATTACGCACTATTTCAGGAAACTCGACATCATCGGCAAAAACCTTGGTTTTCAACCAATGGGGCATTTCTTGTTCTCGTTTTCTAAACCGATTTCTTTCCGGTACATTTCGACGAACAAGACTCTCATCAAACTCTCTACATATTGGAAAATAATTACTCAACAAAATAATGAAAAGAAAATGAATTGAATGAAATTGTGAATCAAAACTTACTCGACAAGATCTTTTAATTCTGGACAATTCAAGATGACATACATGTGCGCCGCAGTTTTATCCTTCTCGTCCAAATCCGCAAATCCAGAATTCCAGGAACGGCCTGGATAATCGAATATCGTGTATTCATCGTTATTCGATCCCTCGGCAACATCAAAATGCCGATCTACTCGTCTAGCACGCGTTGGAATTTTCTGATCGAAATACAGCGCACAAAAATTGGAAACCTCTTCTATGAGATAAGTTTCGACAATAGAACCTTCGACCCGCGCTTTGTTTCTAACTTTTCTTTTCAACTTGCGCAAACATCTCTCAAATGGATACATCCAACGGTACGAAACAGGCCCACCCATTCTAGCCTAGTACGCCAAATGAATAACAAGATGTTCCATAGAGTCGAAAAAACTAGGTGGAAAATTTTTTTCCAACTTACATAGAGTAACTACTATACTCTTCTCCATTTCTTGCAAGTGCGATGGGTCTAACTCAGTGGCACAAATATCACGAAAAAAATTACTAAGCTCGACCAACGGTTCCCAAATACTATCAGGTATCATATCCCTTAACGCAACCGGAAGAAGTCGTTGCATAAAAATATGACAATCATGACTTTTCAAACCGGAAACTTTCATGGTATGCATATTCACGGATCGTGTCCAATTAGCCGCATAACCATCAGGAAACCGCAATTCTTTCAACCATTCGTAAATCAATGTTTTCTTATTTTTATCAACGGAATACAATGATTTCGGTTTACCCAAACGACCATTTGCCAATGTTACAAGTTCCAATTCCGGTCGACTACACAACAAAGAAAGATCGAGTCGGGATTTAGCATTATCTTTGGTCTTACTTTCCACGTCAAAAACCGTGTTAAAAACATTACCAAATACATTCGCCTCTATGTGCATTACATCTAAATTATGACGAATTTTGTTGGTCGACCAATAAGGCAAGTCCCAAAAACCACTTCTCTTCGTCCAATTATGGGTGACTCCAAATCCAGGAATTTGTAACTTATCAACACCATTCCTACGAACTCTAACTCTTGGTAATTTGTTCAACCGATCCACGATATTTCGAATCTGATCACCTGATCGTATAGGAGGAGGTGGATTACGATCCGTTTTATTTTTAAGAAATGTGTTTCTCTGACTACGAAACGGATGGTTGTGCGGTAAAAATTGACGATGGCAATCAAACCAGGTTTGTTTTCTACCGTTTGTCAAAGAGAATGATTTGGTATTCTCCATACAAATTGGGCACGATAATCTACCGTGCGTTGACCAGCCTGACACCATACCGTATGCTGGAAAATCGTTAATCGTCCATAAAAGAGACGCTTTCATTGTAAAATTATTACGACGATATGCATCGTACGTAACAACACCATTTTCCCACAGCATTTTTAACTCATCAACTAGGGGCTTCAATAAAACATCAATTTTATCACCCGGATGATCGGGTCCAGGAATGACGAGAGATAAGAAAATATTTTGATCTCTAAGACTCATTCCCGGCGGTAGATTATACGGCACAATGAAAACAGGCCAACACGAATAAGGTTTCCCGCTCGAGAGAGTATAAGGACAAAAACCGTCAGTGGACAACCCTAGACGAACGTTTCGAGGTTCCATTGCAAACTGGGGATAAGTGGAATCAAAATCTTTCCACATTTGTCCATCCGATGGATGAATCATAACATTGGGATTTTCTCGAGGGCCTTGATGCCAGGTCATGTGTTGAGAAGTTTGTTTGGCCATGAATAATCTCTGTAACCGAGGAGTTATTGGAAGATATCGTAACACTTTACAAGGAATAGGTTTTCCTTTCTTACCTTCTTCCATAGGTAAGAAACGAGATTTATTACATTTATCACATTTATTTTTGAGACTATCATTCCCATAAAAAAGCATGCAGTTATCCGGACATACATCAATTTTCTCATACTGCATACCTAATCCTTTGATAAATTTCTTAGATTCATTGAAATTTTCAGGAAAATTATTTTTATTTTTCCGAGGGATAATGAAGTTTTTGATTACATACAAGAACCTATCGAAAGCTATCTTCGTAACTTCACAATCGGATTTGACATTCAACAACATGGTTACAACAGACATTAAAGAATGTTCTGAAAATCCTGGTCCTTCCCATAAACTCTCATCAGATGCTCGAAGCATCTCAAAAAAACGAGCAGCTTCAGAATTTGGTTCCTCATCCTCCTCTACTTCTTCTTGCCAATCAAACGAAGGTCCGGCAACATCACGAACCATTTGTTCCATCCGATTGGGACTGAACGACGACGACCCACCAATTTCGAAATTTAAATCTCCCTCTCCGTGTTTTGACCAAATTAGATAGTCCGGCATAAAACCGACACTACTTAAATGGGTTGCTATCTCATCATGGATACGAAGAAAAGAATTTTGGCAATTCTTACATGGACACCAAGTACATTTTTTTCCTTGGCTATTTATTGGCAATTTCTCGGGATGTGCGAATGCGAAATTAAGAAAATCAACCATTCCATTCCAAAACTCAATCGTGAGAGAATGATTATACATCCAGGAACGATCAGTCTCCATTGAGAGATATTCTAACAATGAAAATAATTGGTATTAAGAAAATGAATTGGGGAAAAGAATTTAGAATAACAACACTGCCAAAGATTTCTTTAGAAAGTTTGAAATACTATAGAAATGTCGAAATAACAATGTCTCGAAGAATTCGTTAGAAATTAGTTAATCCGACATAAAACTATTTCATTCCAAAACTCAACCGTAACGGAAAGATTGGTATTAAGTGAAATAATTGGAGAACAAAATTGGAACAACACTACCGAGAATTTCTTTAGAACACTATTGAGAAGTTGAAATAAGGAGGTCTCCGAAGATTAATTGTATGAAATACTATTAACTAAAGATTTGTTTGGATGTAATACAAATTTGTAATACAAAATAATATCATAATATATTTCAAAAAACTGTCTTAATTTTGTTTCTATAACATCCAATAATACATATTTTTGTTTTAATATCATACGTGACCAAATTTGTTAATTTACTAAGATATAAGATCTAATTATATTATTTTTTAATTCATAATTTTAAATTAAGTATATTTTTTTGTTACATAAAATTAATTAAATTTTGAAATAACCATATTAGAAATATTTTTAAACATATGTTAGAAATTCATAAACATATTAGAGATATATTAAATATAATTTAATACCTATTATTTTTATTATTTTGGTAATCAAAAATATATTAAAAATTTCATAACTCAACAATATATAACCATAAATTATACTCGCAACAAATAAAGTACTACATCCAAACAACAATTAAAACCTAATCTAAACCTAATATTTTTCTACTACATCCAAATAACTCTAAAATCCTAAATCCAAACTTAGATATAAACTATGCATTTTTCACACATACAATATCATACAATAAATTATAAAAATTGAACTATTATTAACCTTGGTCCGGAGTTGATTAATTAATTCGCCAAAAAGTCCAAAATCCAAATTTCCTAAAATAATAAGAACTAATTAATTTAACAAATTTCAAACAAACATAAAATATACTTAAAACAAATTAAAATTCCATATTTAATAAGCCTACAAACTCTAAAAATTCATAATTACAATACCTAAAACAAAATCAGAACAGATTCAAAAATCCTAAATAAAATAATTATTTAATCCTACAAAACCAGATTTAAAATGCTTATGAATCCAGATTCAAAATTTTTTACACCTAATTAAACCTAAATTTAAATCTAACCTAACCAAACCGAGAAAGATAAACATACCTTCAAACAAATAGATAACAAGAGACTTTCCACTACACCAGACCCGAGTGTCGAGAGAGCAGCCGAGATATATAAGTTTCACCTAAAAAAACAAATTTAAACAAAAATAAAAAAAACAAGTTTAAAAAAACAAATTTAGAACAAATTCAAAATTCCTAAAAAAAAATAGTTATTTAAGCCCAAAAATCCAGATTTAAAATCCATATGTAAAATCCAGATTCATAATTTTTTAAACCCAATTAAACCTTTATTTAAAACAGATTTTAGCCTACAAACCCTAATCAAACCTAATCAAACCTAAAACAAATTCAACACAGATTCAAAATTCCTAAAAAAATTAGTTATTTAAGCCTAAAAATCCAGATTTTAAATCCATATGTAAAATCCAAATTCAAAATTTTTTAATCCTAATCAAACCTAAATTTAAATCTAAATGCTAACTAAACCGAGAGAGAGGAGCATACCTTCAACCAAGAGAGAGCAGGAGAGTTCCTCGGATTTCACCACACCAAACCCGAGAGACGAAACAGCAGCCGAGATTTTACTCTTCAACCTAAAAAAACAAATTCAGAACAGTTTAAACCTACAAATATTCCAAAAATATATTTAAAAAAGATTTAAATAAAAAAATTCAGATATAAATTAAAGCAGATACAAAAATAATTTTAAAACCTATTTAAAAAATAATCACAGACCTAATTAATCAGATTTAAAACTGCTTTAAAACAGATTTACAATAACATATTCAAATAAAACACCCAAAACATAGACCTAACAAAAACAGATTTAAAAAAATCAATTCGAAAATAAAGGAAGAACAGATTTGCTCAAAAAAAAAAGTTTAAAAAAACCGAGATAATTAAGCCTAAAAATAAAAACGAAACAATCCAAAAAAAAATTCAACATATTCTAAACCTAATCAAGCCTAAAAATTCAAAATTAACATAATTAAGCGGCTAAAGAAAAATTCAACCATTGAAACGAACAACTACCTTCAACCATCAAAAAAAACGAGCAAACCTTCGGAGACGGAGAGGGAGGGGGGCTGTGAGGGCGACTGAGGGAGGGGGGCTGTGAGGGCGACTGAGGGAGGGGGGCTGTGAGAGCGTTGAGAGCGTTGAGAGGGAGGGGGCTGTGAGGGCGACTGAGAGGGGACGGGATCTGTGAGGGCGACTGAGAGGGGAGGGGGGCTGTGAGGGCGACCGAGAGGGGAGGGGGGCTGTGCGGGCGAAGGGGGAAGGGGAGAGAAGGAGAGGGGGGGAGGGGGGGGGGGGTTGGTGGCTGTGAGAATGGATAAGCGAAAAGGGGGACGAATGCTGGGCGGGGTTATATATATGGGTGCTAATCATATCCCCGACGGGCCGTCGGTATGTATTACCGACGGTATTTGTTATCTGCGACGGGCCGCGAGAATATTTGCGACGGGTTTTGGATGGGCCCGCGGAGGGCGCGGTTTTTGAATGCTTCTGCGACGGTTATATTTTCACCGACGGGCCGACGGCGGGCTTCACCGACGGGCCGCGAGAACTATTTGCGACGGGTTATGGATGGGCCAGCTGAGAGCGCGGTTTTTGAATGCATCTGCGACGGTGAGCGTTTCACCGACGGGCCGACGGCGGACTTCACCGACGGGCCGAGTAACACCGACGGGCCGACGGCGGGCTGCACCGACGGGCCGAGTAACTACGACGGGCCGATGGAATTCTTTTGCGACGGGCCGAGTAAGTACCGACGGGCCGACGGGGGATTGTTCCGACGGTTTTATAGGTCTTCGACGGGCCGACGGGAAACATGGGGTATCTCCGACGGGCCGACGGAAATTATACCGTCGGTGATAATTTTCTGCGACGGGCCAACGCAAAAGGTCCTACTTATTAGCGACGGGCAGTCGCTGAAGAAAGACCCCCGTCGCTGATAAGCCCATCTGTTGTAGTGAACATAAAAATTGAGTATTTTGCTCGTGTTATACTTCAATTATAATATTTTTTAGAGAATACGATAATTGATATTTTTAGAAGTTGTTAGAATTCAATTTTTGCAATTTCAAGAATTTTTTAAAAAAATAGAAAATTGTGTGTGTTAGTCTGCTATTACGGAATATTTGAGGACTACTTAAAAATTGAGTAATTTTCTAGTGTTACACTTTTTTTTACATTTTGTAGAAAATAGGATAATTGATATTTTTTGAAGGTATTATTAGACTTCGCTTTCTAAGTTTTTTACGATCTTTTTTGAAAAATAGAAATTTGTGTGCATTTGTCTTCTATTATAGTGGACTTTGATGTCCGACACGCAAATTGAGTAGTTTGCTCGTGTTATACTTCAATTTTGACATTTTGTCGAAAATATGATAATTGCTATTTTTTTAAGGTGTTAGACTTCACTTTTTGTATTTTCTTACGAAATTCATTAAAAAATAGGAATTTTTCCGTTAGTCTTCTATTGTGGAGTATTTTTATGACCAACATGCAAATTGAGTATTCTTCTCGTGTTATACTTCAAATTTAACTTTTTTTAAAAAATAAGATAATTGATATTCTTGGAAGGTGTTAGACTAGACTTTTTGCAATTTTAAGATTTTTTTAGAAAAAAATACAAATTTGTGTGTACTAGTCTTCTCTTACGGAGTATTTTGAGGTAGACTGCATAAAAATTGAGTAATGTGCTCGTGTTACCCTTTAATTTTGACATTTTGTAGAAAATTGGATAATTGATATTTTGTGAAGGTCTTAAACTTCAATATGATTTTTTACGAAATTTTTTACTCAGTTTTCAACTCTGCTTTCTGTTATGCATTTCTTTCTCTACCTCTCTTTCTATTGTGAGGTTCATATTTCTCTTTCCGTTTTTCCGTTTTCTCCCTCTATATTAAGGACCTCGCTTTAGTTATCTTGTTAAAACTATTTATCAACTGTGTTACATCATGTTTGTGATTTAATTTCAAATCTTAGTACACATATTAAATACAAAATTGGTGTCCCCGATCGAAATGGTGTCCAAGTCCGTGAATTTGTTGGCCTCGTAAATAACATATTTATTTCTCTTAAATTGTTGATATCATACTTATCTCTACTAAATACAATTTCATTACATTGAACCCGAAAACTAGGATAATACTCGTGTTATGTGATAAATATGTGAATTACGTTTTTCATTGTAATACAAAGTATATTCTTGTATAATAATATCGTCTCAAATAAAATTGTTTGAACTCAAGTACGCAGGGTTTTGTACATATTTTACACTTGTATATATTATGCAAATATAATATATATAGCTTATATTGCATTTAAAATTTTATAATTTACATTTCAAAAGTATATATACATCTAAAATCTATATTATATACCCAAAATAATATAACATGTAATAATGATATGACATGTACATTAGGAGTGCATTCTCGTATAACAGAGAACAGGCTGGTCCGGGCCGAGATATGTAATAGTGAATTTGATGTGCACAAACTGGGCCTGGATCTTTGCTCAGTAGCTTGACGTGCACAACACCGGCTTATAGAATAATTTATTCTTTCATCGAAGGAAAATTTACACAAAGAAACATCTTCCTCTTTGTTTCGATTAGAACTTGAATAATCCAGTTCCCCAACACATGCAAGTATTGCTATGTTGCAGGGATACAAATACGACGATACGACAATTATCGAAAATTTCGGATAAGGAGCTATATATATCACTACAATAAATAAAAGCAACCAAACAACACGAGTATCATAAATTTATTCTAGAAGTATCATAAATCTATTCTAGAAGTGTCATAGAAGTATCATGGAAGCATTCCCAACCGTATCTTGGTGTATCCCCGTTATATTCGAGAAAAATAAATATTAAAATAATATATATGCACGTGGCGTCCGATACATATCCGAACCGTATCGCACCCATATTTGTATTGGATAACCGTACCTTTAGGATACTTCTGCACTTTCGAAGTATACGCGTAACATAGTAGTTTTGAACTCTGCTTTGTGTTATGCATTTCTTTCTCTACCTCTCTTTCTATTGTGAGGTTCATATTTTTCTTTCCGTTTTTCCGTTTTCTCTCCCTCTATATTAAGGACCTCGCTTTAGTTATCTGTACAATAAAAAAGCTATGATCTTTCGCATTACGAATTATTATTTTTCCATCCCAAAATCAAATTCTGCCATCTTGTGTTTGTCATCGATTTCAGGTTCGTGTTTGTTATTTTTTTAAAATGTGATTTGTTAAGTTCAAATTTAGGTTAAATGTTTGAATTTTTATTTCCCCTGTTGACCTCCCGTACATTAGGATTATTACACCCAATTTAGTATCATTTTATTGTTAGTTCTCTCTTTTTCTCTATTTAAGATTCAGTCTATATTATTTTTTTATCCAGGAGCCAACATTTTGGAAAATCGCAAATTCCAGAGTTTGAGTGATTCGTGCAATATACAAGCCAGAGAGATTTGGCACATTGAACAATTGATATAATTTTATAATTAGAAACCCTCAAAATTCTTCATAAATGTATTATACTCAAAACCACGGCACCCCAAGAGGGACAAACAACAGACCCTGCAACGTAATGGGGAACGGTTCAAAAATTAGAAATTCAAAACATGTATACGAAGATATTTCTGGAATTCTCGGTCTCAGACGCTCTAACTCAGGAGGCTATTATGATCCCGCAAATTCAAATTCGGATTCGAACTTAAATCCGAATAAACAAACATCAGAAACCAAAGCCAAGAGCAATCTGAGCCGAGTTTCATCTCAAAATGATAATTTGAATCGCGTTCCGTCTCAAAATTTGATTTTGACTGAACAAATTTCAGAGTGCAATAAGGTGAAATTCGTGTGCAGTTTCGGTGGAAAAATTCTGCCGAGACCAAGCGATGGAAAATTGCGGTATGTAGGTGGTGAAACCAGACTCCTATCGATGTCCAAATGTTTCACATGGGAAGAATTTACGAATAGGACCATGAAAGTTCTCGACCAACCTCATATCATAAAATACCAATTACCAGGTGAAGAATTGGATGCTTTAATATCCGTGTCCACAGATGAAGATTTTCAAAATATGATGGAGGAATTTTATAGCGGGTTGGAAAAGCTTGACGGGTCAGCGAGACTTCGAATCTTTCTAATTCCTAAAACCAAAATAGATTGTACCGACCACAGTGTATGTACCGATTATATCGTGGCCGTGAATAAAACGGTGGAACCAAGCCCTAGTAGGACTGCCAGCGAGGACAACTTGTCAGGCCCATTAGGGGTTTTATCAATTCCTTATGCTTCTCAATCCCCTCTTTCTTCTCCAGTTCCTGCACCATTTGTTGCAAATCACAACGATGCCCCTCCTCTTATCATTTTAGACAGTATAGATATTGCAATAAACCCGTGCAACGACCCGTTTATGCCACTGGCTGAAATTTCACCAAACTTTGATGATATTGAGAAAACTGTTGATGACCGAATTGAAAATGTCGGTGCACCAATAGATTTCTTCGTAGAAGATCATGTGACCCATGAGGTGCCATCAGGTGTCTGTTCTTTGAATCGAGTCGTACCTCATGTTGCTGAAGGGAGCAATACTAGTCACGGTTCCGAAAGCGAGGTAACTAATAAATTTTTTCTTAAGAGTAAATTATGTAAGGGGCCTTTAAAATGTATGTGTATTTAGGATGATGATAATAAAGGGAGGCAAATCGAAGGTTCGATAACAGATGCTACTATTGTGGAACTCGAGGCGGGAATGTACGGTTTGCAGGTAATTTTGGCGATTTATTTGATATGCAAGTCGTGTTAATTAATGAGGGTTTACAATTGTAATGTAATTTGTAGATAGTAAAAAATGCGGACCTAGAGGAGATGAGACAACTGGGATCAGGTACGTTCGGTACGGTATATCATGGTAAATGGAGAGGAACTGACGTGGCAATCAAACGTATTAAGAAAAGCTGCTTCTCTGCCAGACCGTCGGAAGAAGACAAACTGGTACGCAATTATTCATTAAATATTTTTAAATTTTATTTGATGTACTTGCCATAAATCAATGTTTGCATATTATTTGGTGAAACAGAAAAAAGATTTCTGGAGAGAGGCTCAAATTCTTTCAAAGCTACACCACCCAAACATCGTGGCTTTTTACGGCGTGGTCCCTGACGGGCCAGAAGGCACTTTGGCCACCGTAACAGAATTAATGGTCAATGGATCTCTTCGCAATGTCCTACTAAAAAAAGAAAAGTGCGCGATTAATTTCTATTCCTTTAATATGTAGTTTAATTTTGTGTTAATTTATATGTCTATAATAAATATGAAATGTGATTTATATTAGGGTTTTGAATAAGAGAAAAAGATTAATGATTGCTATGGATGCGGCTTGTGGAATGGAGTATTTACATTCGAAAAACATTGTCCATTTTGACCTGAAATGCGATAATTTACTCGTTAACATGCGTGACCCTCATCGCCCTATTTGCAAGGTAAACCCATTTAAATTTTAAAACTCCTGTTTGCAAAATGATATATTATTAAAAATTATTATTATCATCTTTTGTGAAAATTTAGGTTGGAGATTTTGGGATGTCGAGGATAAAGAGAAACACGCTGGTCTCGGGAGGACTACGCGGAACTCTTCCTTGGATGGCTCCTGAATTACTCAATTCTAGTGGTCACCGAATCACCGAAAAGGTCTTTTTTTTTACTTAATTACCCCTTATAAAACTGCAAATATTTTATACGCATTTTTATGGGTTTTTAATTATTGCGTGTACTATTAGGTGGATGTATTCTCGTTTGGAATCTCTCTGTGGGAGATTCTCACTGGAGAGGAACCTTACGCCGGCATGCATTTCGGAGCCATTATTGGTAATAATTTATCAATTAATTTCGTTATTTTCCAAAAAAAATATTTATATATTGTCCAGTATATGCATATTATATGAGGGATCCTAACCTATTTAATTAAGCATCAAAATTTTAGTACTTAATGTTTTTTCACCATTGAATTTCCATTGAGATTTGTGCATTTAATAATGTGCGCAAATTTTCAAGATCATCACGAGAAAACACAAATTATACTTATGTATAAAGTTGGAAGAAATGGAGCTCATACATCAGGCCACGTCATCAAGGGCTTTTTTGTAAAAAAAAAAAAATTAATTTACATTTTTGTCATTTTTAGTTAAAAAAATTGCATTTCGGTCCTTTTTATTTACATTTTGGTCCTTTTTAGTTTAAAAAATTACATTTTGGTCCTTTTTATTCATATTTTGATCCTCTCTTATTTACATTTCGGCCCTTTTTTACATTTTTGAATTTACATTTTGGTCCTTTTTATTTATATTTTGGTCCTTTTTAATTTATGTTTATATTTTGGTCCTTTTTATTAACATTTTGGTCCTTTTTTATTTACATTTCAGTCCTTTTTTACATTTTAATTTATTTTTCGGTCCTTTTTATTTATATGTTGGTCCTTTTTAGTTTTAATCTACATTTTGGTCCTTTTTATTTACATTTCTGTTTTTTTTTTTACATTTTGATCGTTTTTTCTTATTTTACATTTGGTCTTTGTTTCCTATTTTACATACATATTAAAATTTGTGAATATGTCCTGATTATATTAATGGAATTTAGAAGCTCATAAATGAGGCCACGTCATCAAGGGCTTTTTTGTAAAAACAAAAAATTTAAATTTACATTTTGGTCCTTTTTAGTTTAAAAAATTATATTTCGGTCCTTTTTATTTACATTTTGGTCCTTTTTAGTTTAAAAAATTACATTTTGGTCCTTTTTATTCATATTTTGATCCTCTCTTATTTACATTTCGGTCCTTTTTTACATTTTTGAATTTACATTTTGGTCCTTTTATTTATATTTTGGTCCTTTTTAATTTAAGTTTATATTTTGGTCCTTTTTATTAACATTTTGGTCCTTTTTTATTTACATTTCAGTCCTTTTTTACATTTTAATTTATATTTCGGTCCTTTTTATTTATATGTTGGTCCTTTTTAGTTTTAATCTACATTTTGGTCCTTTTTATTTACATTTCGGTTTTTTTTTTACATTTTGATCGTTTATACAAATTATATTAGAAAATAATATTCGTGATAGACTAATTTCGTGGACCTCATACATCTATTTACATCATGATATTTGCAAATATGTCATGATTAGATTAATTTAGTTCAAACGCATGCGCGTTAATTCGCACACATGTTAATTCTATTTAAATAATTATATAAAAAACATCCCGCACAATTGCGCGGGGATAAAGCTAGTATATATGTAAAGCATTAAGTAGATTAAATTTGTAATATGCAAAACATTAGTACTTAATGCTTTGTAGATTAGCCCCATATATGGAACTATGATATGTAATATGCAAAACAATATCCTTATCTTTTTTATTTTAGTGTAGGGGGCATATTCGGTAATACGTTGCGACCACCGATCCCAGATAATTGTGATCCAGAATGGCAGAAGTTAATGGAGGATTGTTGGTGCGTGGATCCCGATGCAAGGCCGTCCTTCATGCAAATAACAGACCGCTTTCGAGCCATGTCCATCGCGTTTCGATCCAAGACACAAAACAAATGATGAAAATGGTGAAAAGGATATTTTTGTTGGATTGGTTGATGTTAGTAGCGGGAATTTGGCGTTGTTCTCTCTTCCCTCTTTTTCGTAGTGTGAATATATACATATTAATTTTTACTTGTTGGAATTCCTTCTTCTTTGTTTTGGGATTGTATGTACAGCGATCTCGAAATGGGTTGTCCTTGTTTTGTATATGTTGTAGCTAGAAATGTAAGTTGTTAGCAGAATTATATGGAGGTCTCCATTTATAGTTAAATGAAGACAATGATGGCTAAAATTAGTTACTGTAGTTAATGGGTTTATAATAATTAGTGATTAGATTAGTTATTTTGTATTCCTATAAATATGTAAGCTCTTGTAATTATCATTAAGAAAATTAATCCAATTAATTAACTTTGTCTTGACTCTTTATTGTCTATGAATATATTTAACATAGGTGACTATGAACTTCAAAGAAACGAAATTATGTATTGTGAAATTTATTATTTGCATTAAGATTTCAAAGATTGTGTACAAAATATATATTGTGTAAAATTTTTTAATTTGAAACATTCATTTACTAATTACCGCAAGAAACTTCTAAAATAAGATGTCAAAGTTGTTTGAAAAACTCGAAAACTCGGGAGTTGACACAACACAGTACACACTACCCCCCCCCCCTGTTAGGATCGTCGCCACAAACACACACACAAGAACAACACACGGACACAAGTATTTTTACGTGGAAACCCCTAAGGGAAAAAATCACGGCCGCCGGCACTCAAACTTATTTTACTATACTGGAGAAAGAGAGAATACAATTGTTTGTGCTTTGTTGGAATAAATAAAACTCTAGCCTAGCCCTCTATTTATAGCTAAACTCCTACCCAATACAAGGAAATAATCATTGCCTTAATTACCATTCAATCATGGCAATATCAATATATGGAGAGTTTTCCTATTTCTTCAAGGTTTCCTTTTTCTAATTTCCTAATCTTCAGGTTTCCAAAAGTCTCCATACCATAACAATCTCCCACTTGGAGACTTTTGCACCAGTCTTCTTTCTCCCGTCCCGAGCGGGACTTCCTTGAGTCCGGCGACAGCTCCCATGGTTTACGTGACCAGCCCCACTGAGGCGACGCACGGCCTCAGCTTGTCGGTGGGGACTTCCTTGGTCAACATATCTGCAGCGTTCTTGGCACCTTGGATCTTCTCCAGCGATAAGACCCCGTCACTCACAAGTTTCCGGATGTAGTGATACTTCAGTTGGATGTGCTTGGTCCTCGAGTGGAACACCGGATTCTTCGCGAGACATAAGGCACTTTGACTGTCGGTGTAAAGTGTCTTGCAGCCTTGATCTTTCCCAATCTCCTTCAGAAAAGTCAAGAGTCATACCATCTCCTTTCCGGCCTCCGAGATTGCCACATACTCAGCCTCCGTCGTCGATAGCGACACACACTTCTGCAATCTCGACATCCAACTCACCGCCGTGCCTCCCATCGTGAAGACATAACCGGAAGTGCTCTTCCGACTATCCACATCTCCTCCTAGGTCAGCATCTACAAAGCCTTGCAAACTCGTGCCACCTTTCTTGTAGCACAGTGCCATGCTTGCGGTGCCCTTCAAGTATCTCAGTAGCCACTTAATCGCCTCCCAGTGCTCGATGCCGGGGTTTGCCATGAACCGGCTCACGACTCCCACTGCATGAGAAATGTCGGGTCTCGTGCACACCATGGCGTACATTAGGCTACCCACTGCCGATGAATACGGCACGTTCTCCATCCTCTTCTTCTCCTCCGTGGTTTTCGGTGACTGCGTCTTGGAGAGTCTGAAATGTGCGCCGAGTGGGGTACTTCTCGGCTTGGCGTCATCTACTCGGAATCGCTCCAGCACCTTCTTAACGTACTTCTCTTGCGACACTGTGAGAGTACCCTTGCTTCGATCTCGAGTAATTCGCATCCCAAGAATTTGGCTCGCCTCTCCTAAATACTTCATTTCAAATCCTCTTGACAACTCCCTCTTGAGCTTGTCGATCTCCCTCATGTTCGCACCTGCAATGAGCATATCATCAACATACAAAAGCAATATAATGTATGTTTCTCCACTACTCTTGTAGTAGCAACAATGGTCGGTGTCACCCCTACGAAAACCACGATCACACATGAACTTGTCGAACTTCTTGTACCACTGCCTTGGAGCCTGCTTTAAACCGTACAAGCTCTTCTTAAGCCTGCACACAAGATCCTCCTTTCCCGGGATCTCGAAACCTTCAGGTTGCACCATATAGATGTCCTCCTCCAAATCGCCATGAAGGAACGCCATCTTGACATCCATTTGCTCGAGGTGCAAATCCTCCGCTGCTACAATACTTAACACCGTGCGAATAGTCGTCAGCTTTACCACCGGCGAGAACACCTCCGTGTAGTCGATTCCCTTCTTCTGAAGAAACCCCTTGACTACCAGCCTCGCCTTGTATCTCTTGCTTCCATCTGACTCGTCCTTCACTCGGTAGACCCATTTGTTTTGCAGCGCCTTCTTGCCATCTGGCAACCGGGTCATTTCCCAAGTATTGTTCTTCCGGAGAGACTCAATCTCTTCCTTCATCGCGCGCTCCCACTTGACCGAATCACCTCCGTGTACCGCCTCTCGGTAGCCTTCTGGTTCACCCGCATCGGTTAGCAGCAAATGATGGAGTGATGGTGAATAACGGTTTGTAGGCTTAATTCTCCGGCTTGATCGTCTCAAAATCGGAGTTTCTGGGCTTTCGTCTTGCGCGATTTCAGGCACGTCTTCGTCCCCATTTTCAGTCACATCCTGGACCGAAAACTCGTCTTCCTCGGGCTTGCTCGACTTGTCATTGTTCGTGATTTGATGGACACTCTCCTCCGGTTTCGATTCGCCTCCGGAATCGAACCTGTTCTTGTAGAGTTCCCCTTCATTAAAGGTTGCGTCTCTTGACCGAATTATTCTTCGACCTTCCTCGATCCAAAACCGATAACCGAAGTAATTCGATCCATAACCAATGAACACACATCTTTGGGCCTTCGCGTCTAGTTTGTCCCTCTTCTTTGCGTCGATATGGACATACGAGATGCTCCCAAAAATTCGCAAATGACCAAGAGAAATCTTCTTTCCTCTCCATTTCTCTTCAGGTAGCTCGAGGTTGAGTGATTTCATCGGAGTACGGTTGATAAGGTATGCGGCCGTGCTAACCGCATCCGCCCAGAACATCTTCGGCAATCCCGCGTGTAATCGCATTGCCCTTGCTCGTTCATTCAGAGTTCGATTCATCCGTTCTGCCACCCCGTTCTGTTGAGGTCGATTTGGGACCGTCCGAATCTGCTTGATTCCTTGTTCCGCACAAAACCCTCTGAACTCTGTACCGTCGTACTCCCCTCCATTATCCGACTTCAAGCATTTCAGCTTCAAGCCGGTCTCGGTCTCGACTTCTACCTTCCACCTTTTGAACACATTAAACACGTCAGATTTGTGTTTAATAAAATAGATCCATACCTTCCTAGTTGAATCGTCGATAAAGGTGACGTAGTATCGTGACCCCCCGATAGACTGGACCGGAGCTGACCCCCACACGTCGGTATGCACCAGGTCTAACTTCCCCAACTTGAGTTCTCGTCCGTCCTTCGAAAAACTAGCCCGTCTTTGCTTGCCGAGCACGCAGTTCTCACAGAAATCGGTTTGTACCGATTTTACCTTCGGTAACAGACCCTTGGAAATTAACACTTGCATCCCTTCGTGACTCATGTGACCGAGCCGATTGTGCCATAACATCGGATCAGTCGCTGCTCCTGAAAACGCCAAACAATCTCCTCTATTATCGATAAGATAGAGGGTTCCCGTCTTCGTACCTCTCGCTATCACCATGGCCCCCCTTACAATCTTCCACGACCCGTTCCCGAACACCGTCTTGTAGCCTTCGCTATCCATCTGCCCGACGGATATCAAGTTCTTCTTCAGACCGGGAATGTACCGAACTCCTCGCAAGATCCATCTAAATCCGTTGCTCGGTTTTATCTGGACATCACCTATGCCCGATATGCTTAGAGGCTTTCCGTCTGCTAGGTGAACCTTTCCTAAATCTCCTGATTTAAAATTTAAGAACTTATCCTTTTGCGAGGTTGAGTGGAAGGATGCGCCAGAGTCCAAAACCCATGACTCCACGGGGTTGTCGACGCACAAGATGAGAGCGTCGTCCGTGTCCTGCTCGGTGACAGCATTTGCAGAACTCGATTCCACCTTCTCCTTTCTCGGGACTTTGCAGTCCCGCTTCATGTGACATTTCTTGCCACAATTCCAGCACTCCAGCTCGCCACGTGGTCTTGACTTTCTACGCCCTCTCGACTTGGCTCGTCCGCGATTGTTGCTCTTCTGACCTTCACGGCCCCGGCTCTCCAAATTCAACGCCGAACCCGAGGAACCCGAGGCTTCGCTCCGCTCCTTTCGCCGAATATCGTCATTCAGGATGCGGTCCCGCACTTCCTCAAAGGTCAAATCCTCCTTGACGCTGATAACGTCTACCGTCGTCGTCCAGCTCTCCGGGAGAGATGACAGTAGCATGAGTGCCTTCATCTCATCACCAAGGTTAAATTTGAAAGAGTCTAATTGGTTTGAAATAACCTGAAAAGCATTTAGATGCTCCGCAACAGATCCGCCCTCCGTCATTCGCAGATTGAAAAGACGGCGCATCAGGTGCAGCTTGTTTAGCGAAGATGGTTTCTCGTACATGTTGGACAGCGCCTTCATGACCCCGAAAGCCGTCGTCTCCTTCGCTACGTTGAACGCCACGTTCTTGGCCAGCGATAATTGGATATAGCTTAGCGCCTTGCGGTTCATCTTCTTCCACTTGCCTTCGTCCGTAATACTTTCCGGCCTTGTCTCAAATAGCGCCTCTTCTAGGTCCTTCTGGCATAGCAACGCTTCTACTTGCATCTTCCAGTAACCGAAGTCTCGCCCATCGAACCGGCATACCGAAACCTTGTTCTCGTCCATCTCTCGTCTGCTCGAACCTTAACCTTTGCTCTGATACCACTTGTTAGGATCGTCGCCGCAAACACACACACAAGAACAACACACGGACACAAGTATTTTTACGTGGAAACCCCGAAGGGAAAAAACCACGGCCGCTGGCACTCAAACTTATTTTACTATACTGGAGAAAGAGAGAATACAATTGTTTGTGCTTTGTTGGAATGAATAAAACTCTAGCCTAGCCCTCTATTTATAGCTAAACTCCTACCCAATACAAGGAAATAATACAAGGAAATAATCATTGCCTTAATTACCATTCAATCATGGCAATATCAATATATGGAGAGTTTTCCTATTTCTTCAAGGTTTCCTTTTTCTAATTTCCTAATCTTCAGGTTTCCAAAAGTCTCCATACCATAACACCCCCCCCCCCTCCGCAGAGATCAGATTGTTCTCGTGGTTAGGGATGTTAGGAGTGAACACGGCCGTTAGATTACTAAAGGTTGGACCAATAATACAGTTTGCACCTTATGTGGTTTTCACTTTCACCTCGAATGGACCGCTAATGGAAGGAGAATTCTCTTTGCCAATTGCGCTCTGAACGCATTTCTCGCGGACGGTTGAAACTGGGCATGTCCTGCAAGAAAAGGATGGGACTGAAATGCATGCTCGATAGAATAGTGTATGCCTTCTAGTGCAGTTTCTAATAATAATACTGATGGTAGTGAGGCTACCGTAACAGAGGCGAATCTCGACGAAGGGGATCACGTAGTTGTTTCTGATTTTTGAAGCATCAAAAGAATGATTGTGCTTGACTATTTTGAAAGAGAAATTACAATAGTGTTTGACTTTCAGTGAACGAGTCGGGTACCTGAAACAACATGTGCGGTGTGTTTGAAGGCTGAAAAGGGATACTGCCGCTTACAATGTTCCCATAGAGCCCAATTTGGCCACCGAAGGAGATTACGTAAAATCAACCATTCATTCTCTTTAGTCATTGACATTGCTTGAAAAGAGGTCTTTAGTAAACACAATCTGATGAGTGAATTTCTTTCATATAAGTGTCAAGACTGAGATCCAAGGAGAGACCTTGATTATTGGAGGAGTGCCTTTCATTCTGCTATGCTGACGAGTGGAAGGAAGCAACCCCAAGCAAATGCACATCAAGATCAATCCACTAGGAAACGATTGGTCGTTTGGCGATTGAGAGTATCTAGGAGTGATCGTGAAAGAGTTTCGCGATTGGTCATTTTTGAAGCGATCGAAAACGGAAGAAACGGAAAAAACTGCAGAAATTCAGAGTTTCATGGTCCCAGGGGTCATTATGTTCAAACGGAAGCGAGGCTACAGGGATGTCACGGGGTGCTTGAACAGTCACGTCCCCAGGGGACATTCCGTTCGAACAGAAGACACTGTCGTTCCATGGAAGATCTCTTGTTTGTTGTTTTCTGTGTTTTGACACAGTTTTAACATGTTGATATTCCGTTCGAACGGAATGACCATTTTGTTCGAAGGAAAGCTCGCATGGTTTGTCGTTTTCTGTTTTTTACTACAAACTTCGAAAACGTAAGTTCTATAAAATTCAAATTGATTATACATGTATGTAGTATGATCATTGTAGGTTATTTACATGTTATATAATTGTTAAATGTTAAAGATTCATAATACATGTTATATGATCATTACGAAGGAAATACAGTTTCAGATCAACCGTAAAAGTGTACACAAGGATAAACGAATGCAAGCGTACATTCGCGGTCATATCTTTCAGTAGGAAAATCCAATTTGAATGGTTCAAATTGGTTTAGATAGATAATAAGATTATCTACAACCTTCATGTAGAAATATATTTCATATGAACGAAGTATCAGTGTCGTTTCTATGAAATACCGAAAGGGTGCAACAGTATGACATACAGTTTGTAAAACAATTATAACTTTTGCATACGAACTCCAATTGGGCCAGGCCAAATTTGGTTGGGTAGATAATAAGATTATATACAGCTTTCGTGTAGGTTGATTTTCTGTCAGAGGAATTTACCAATTTCGTATGGACAGAATACTGAACAGGTTCATGCAGTTTTCTGTGTGAAAGGGTGTATATTGGATATACATGCATTTTGGCCCATCCTAATCATATGTGATATAAATAGGATAATTCTCTCTTCTATTTAGTTGAATCATTGGTATTATTCAGAATAATCCAGAAATATAGAGAGACATCTTTCTTGTGAATGAAAGGGTGTAAAGAGAGAGAACCGAGAAAAGGAGTTTTCCGGTATAGAGAATCAATTCAATCATGCAAGTTCGCCGGTGCAGCGTCTAGGCAGTTGCACCCACGACCGACGAACTCCGACTCACGGTGGATACAAGTAGAGGAGCGACACTTGTGGCTCTCCGATTGTGATCGAACCGAAGGAACGTCAACGAGAGTGAAAGACGGTGGAAGCGCTTGGACGTGGGACGCACGAAGACAACCGGAGACGTGTCAAGACGGTGGGAGACGTGTGGTATGGGACGCATGGGCTAGTCACCAACGTGACACCGGAGAAGGAAAGGATGCGAGCGATCAACCCGTCGTGCGTGATCAATTTCACGCTGGTAATCGTCTATCCTTCTATTGCATCGTACCCTCGAAGTCATGGCGTGATCTTGGATTTAGGGAACCGGACCGGGCCTTCATATCCGCTGCGCGGGCCCGGGGACGGGTGAATTCCCAACACATTAAATGTTAATGATTCATAATGCATGTTATATAACCATTAAATGTTAATGATTCATAAATCTTGTTATACGTTGATATAATACGATTATGTTGATGGTTTAAAATGTAAAACATAATCCCTTATAATATTTAAGTCGTGTAAATGTCTTTAATGTCCACAGCCATCGAGATTGGTATTGCATATCGTGTGTTATGAGGCCTTCGTAGTGCACACGATATACTTGATATCGATTGGGTGGACAACGTTAATTGAGGACTTATGTGTTTTCAAGTCTTCGTCGTGCACATGAGTAGTTCAATTGAACGATACGTGGCATATGGTTATGACTTAACCATCCAAGCAAACCCGATTGGAGTTTGGGTATACATAGATACACACACCGAATTAGTTTCGTATATATGATTCTATATCGAAATCTTATAAAGGATCAAGAATCGCATTGGATGTGATTGGATTTATCCTACCTACATAATGAGATCTCACTCGATAGGCATTCGTCATTTGTGGGAGGATCATGAAATATGGGCCTTGGTGTGGTATCAGACTTGGAGCCCCGAATCAGTATGAGGATTATCAGTTTGAAAAAAATAACACAATTTGCATATATTCATCATATAAGTATATAGATTAAATAAGCAGGGTTAGTAGATCAATCTCCATATTTAGCATAGAACCATGTCTTCATACAACACCTATACCATATCGATATGATCGATATTAGAGAAGGAAAGGCTTGTGGGGCGGAACTACCTCAATTGGCGCCGAAAGATAAGATTAGTTATTTGGCAAGAGGATAAAAAACCACATGTTGGGCACGGAGTTGGCAGACCCGAGCCCCGAAGCTTCGATTTTAGAGAAAATCGGGTTCGATAAACTTAAGAAGGAACCCAAGAATGTTACATGTCTTAAGTTGGCATGTATGGATGCTAAACTTCAAAAGTGTTTGAAGGTTCGGATGCATACAAGATTAAAACACGATGCTCAAGGAATTGTCTCAAGAGCTAGAGTTTAGTGAATAGTTCAATACCGCTCAAGGAGTTGGTGGGCTAAAAGATGTCTTACGGGTCTTGGGTTAGCACTCACCTGTTGAAAGTACGATATTTGATCTTCGTGACCAATTTATCATGTGAATTCCATGGATAATTCGATCCCCATGATGCATGGGATGTTTAAAAACTTTGAATGGGAGATTCTTAAGGCATCCGGAGAATCCAAGACATTAGATGTTGGGGATATCTTTGTAATTCAAGGTCGAGATCAAAAGAAATAAACGTCTAAGGGAGTTTCGGGCAAGTTGTTGTCCGAATCAAGGACTAAAGAAAAGCATAAATCCGAGGAGGATTAATTCTGAAGTTGATAGTAATAGTTTCTATTGGCATATACGTCTTGGCCACGTGAATGAGAAATGCATCTCTAGGATCCATGAGATGGCATACTAGACTCATTCGAATTAGATTCATTGGGAAATACGGGGCTCGTTTGCTAGGCAGGATGATTAAGGTGCCATGCTCCAAACGTTGGAGCAAGGTCTAACTGAAATTGTAGTGTCCTAAGCCTATGTATTATTTACGAGGGATTGGCTAATTCAATGTTATTTATTCAATAGAAATTTCTTTAGAATTTTTTACGTGTATCTGGTTTGATTTTAAGTTTGAAAGAAAACTATGAATGACAATCTCGATCATATCATCAAAGTACGTGACTTTGGATAGTGAAACTATGAGTCAAAGTAGATGTGATTCTAAATGAGGTCCCTAGTAGTGCATAAGATGTTTTGTGGAGACAAACATACTTGTCTAGGAAGCTCTGTACTCACACCAGTATGTTCGCAAATTGTGATCATGTTTTACTGATCATGGATAACATTTATCAAGTTTGGAGCATAGGTATGTAATAGATATTAGGGAATTTTACTGTAGTAACCGTGTTTGGAAAAAAAAATTCACGAAATAACCAAGTTTTGAACATAATTACCAAAATGTCTTTTGCGGGGTACCATACAGCGCTTTTTTGCTGGGCGGGGAATGGTTCAGCGCCTTTTCTTAATTACACGCGGAACAGATAATTAAAAGGGGGGGCGGGCTTTGAAACAGCGCCTAGTAAAAAGGCGAGCTTTGAAATGGCGCCTTGGTGAAAAGCGGAGTTTGAAATTGCGCCTTTAATATACATCAGATATTTTAAAAAAAAAAATTATTCCACTCCAAAATGTACCCGCCGAATTTTCCATTATTTAGTTACTACGTTCAATTATATTGATAATTAAGATATATAATTAAATATTTTGTAAAATTTATTCAAATTTATGAATTTGAATGGATATTAATTATGTATTAAGTTAACAGCTAATATGTAATGGTTATTATTTTAATTAAATATACGAATCGAAATTATCCAAATTTTATCATAACATTTCTATGTTATAATTAATATATTTAATTAAAATGATAACCAGTACAAATTAGCTATTAACTAAATACGTAATTAATAATTGTTAGAATTCATAAATTTGAATAAATTTTACTGAATATTTAATTATATATCTTAATTATCAATATAATTGAACGTAATAACTAAATAATGAAGAATTCGGAGGGTACATTTTGGAGAAAATTAATTTTTTTATTTTTAATATCTGACACGTGACACTGTTGAAAAAATATATAAAAAATTAAACCCCTCCAAAGTGTACACGCCGAATTCTCTATTATTTAGTTATTACGTTCAATTATATTGATAATTAAGATATATAATTAAATATTCAGTAAAATTCATTCAAATTTATGAATTCGAACAATTATTAATTATATTAAGTTAACATCCAACATGTACTCGTTATTATTTTAATTAAATACACTAATTAAGACATAGAGATGTTATGGTAAAATTTGGATAATTTCGATTCGTCTATTTAATTAAAATGATAACCAGTACATGTTAGCTGTTAACTTAATATATAATTAATAATTGTTTGAATTCATAAATTTGAATAAATTTTACTGAATATTTAATTATATATCTTAATTATCAATATAATTGAACGTAATAACTAAATAATGGAGAATTCGACGTGTACACTTTGGAGGGGTTTAATTTTTTTATATATTTTTTCAATAGTGCCACGTGTGTGTGTCAGATATTGAAAATAAAAAAATTAATTTCCTCCAAAATATACCCGCCGAATTATCCATTATTTATTTATTACGTTCAATTATGTTGATAATTAAGAAATATAATTAAATATCCAGTAAAATTTATTCAAATTTAAGTATTCGAATAATTATTAAATATGTATTAAGTTAACAACCAACATGTACTAGTTATTATTTTTATTAAATATACCAATTTACAACATAGATAATGTTATGGTAAAATTCGGAAACAAATACCAAATTTTATCATAACATGATCTATGTTCTAAATTAGTATATTTAATTAAAATAATAACCAATAGATGTTAGTTGTTAACTTAATACGTAATTAATAATTGTTCGAATTCATAAATTTGAATAAATTTTACTGAATATTTAATTATATTTCTTAATTATCAACATAATTGAACGTAATAACTAAATAATGGATAATTCGGCGGGTACATTTTGGAGTAGAATAATTTTTTTTTTAATATCTGACACACACCACGTGACCCGTTTGAAAAAATATATAAAAAATTTATTCTACTCCAAAATGTATCCGCCGAATAATCCATTATTTAGTTATCACGTTCAATTATATTGATAATTAAGATATATAATTAAATATTCAGTAAAATTTATTCAAATTTAAGTATTCGAATAATTATTAATTACGTATTAAGTTAACAGCTAACATGTACTGGTTATCATTTTAATTAAATATACTAATTATAACATAGAAATATTATGATAAAATTTGGATAATTTCGATTCGTATATTTAATTAAAATAATAACCATTACATATTAGCTGTTAATTTAATACATAATTAATATTCATTCAAATTCATAAATTTGAATAAATTTTACTGAATATTTAATTATATATCTTAATTATCAATATAATTGAACGTAATAACTAAATAATGGAGAATTCGGCGAGTACATCTTGGAGTGGAATAATTTTTTTTTTTTAAATATCTGATGTATATTATGTTGGTTCAAATTTCCTATTGTTTGATTATCTCAAATACAATGTCGATACTACTAACAAAATCTAGCAAGATAAATGTGTAGGAGATAGGTACAAAATGAAATGATCAATCAAGAATAACAAGGATCAAAGACGTCGAAGAATCACGGAGAAAATCAAGACGCACATGAATCAAGACGTTGAAGAATTGCGAAGAAGATCAAGACATAGAAGATTCCGCAAGTTGGGATATCTACCTAATCATCAATACAATGTATAGGTATCTCTAAACTTGTTTAAAAGATTAAACTCAATGAAACATACTTGAATACAATTAAAAAGGCTGAAATCAGTATGTCCGTTGCAATGGAATTACAGTCCGTTGTAACGGAACTACTCGATCTACTCAACATGGGAAATAACAGTATAGTCCGTTGCAACATAATCACCAATACGTTGTAACGGACCTATACGTTGTAACGGAACTCTAGCTCCGTTGCAACGTTATTTTATTTTCAATGAGGAAGCCTGTCACAGAAGAATGTCCGTTGTAACGGACATTAATGTCCGTTGTAACGTACATGAAGGCTTCACTTCAGTATAAACTCCCATATAAGTCCGTTGCAACGGATTAACCAATCCGTTGTAACGTAACCCCTCACCACGTTGTAACGGAAAACTATCCGTTGCAACGGGAATTAAAACCAAAGCTGAAGTGTTGTCTCAGTAGAATGTCCGTTGGAACGGACTCAAGTCCGTGGTAACGGACTAGCTAACACAGACTTACGTTGTAACGGACTACGTTCCGTTATAACGGACTGTACAATAAATTCAAGTACGTCAGCCTTAACGGCTAGTTTTTTGGATCATTCCGTTGCAACGGACCATATGTCCGTTGCAACGGACTATTCAGAAAAAGCAAGTGAGGGAAGGGACTATGTGTTCTATAAATAGAACCCTTCCCTCATTCTCTCACTTCACTTCATCCATCCAAATTATAACTTCCAAAGAGAGAAACCTTGCTATACCATTGAGCTAAACAATCTTCTAAACCATTCTTAGAGATTAGATTTCCCTCTTCTTCCTCCAAACACTATTCCCAACTTGCGTGACCGATCACGTTTAGTTAGTATTTAGAAATTGTAATAGGCTAGTACCAAGAGTGTAAAGCCCGCTATAGATCGATAGAAAATGTGTAAATCGATCTAGGCAAAACCTTGTACGAGTGAGTTGGAATTCAATCGAACGCCGAAAAGGCACAAGGCATTCCCGGAGACGTAGGTACTCGCAATTAATTGAATCGGTCAATTAAGCGAGTAAAGGGTGAGTTAAAGCTACAAAGCAACCACCTACCGAACTCCGTAATAAACATCGCGTGTTCGGTATTTTCATTTCATTATTACTTAAATTTATATTCCGCACTAAAATTAGAATTTGTATACCTAGTCGAAAATTGCCCACTAGGTTACCTATTCACCCCCCTCTAGGTTAGAATTAACCAACATATTAAAGGCGCAGTTTCAAACTCCGCTTTTCACCAAGGCGCCATTTCAAAGCTCGCCTTTTTACTAGGCGCTGTTTCAAAGCCCGCTCCCCTTTTAATTATCTGTTCAGCGCGTAATTAAGAAAAGGCGCTGAACCATTCCCCGCCGAGCAAAAAAGCGCTGAATGGTACTCCGCAAAAGACATTTTGGTAATTATGTTCAAAACTTGGTTATTTCGCGAATTGTTTTTCCAAACACGGTTACTACGGTAAAATTCTCTAGATATTACATACTTGACATGGCCACTAGATGGGAATATGCGTGGTTGATGTCATATGAGCGATTTCTATGCATAGTTTTGGTAAATCCTACGACCAGAGATTGTCATGGATTCATGTGTGTGGAGCTTGATGTTTTGATGCATTTCAATGTTGTCGTGCATGATGGTTGATGGGATGGTATAGGGCATGAAGTAAAGCACGACGAGGGATGTGAGCACCCAAGACAGAATTTGTTTGAACGAAATAATGCCCTAGGCAAAACTGTTTAGTTTGTATGTAAACATATCAGTTATTATTTATGTTTTTTTATTCAATATTACATATTTAATTAAAATATCATTTAATAAGTGTACTGGTTATTTAACATATTTAGGAATATGTGAATAAATCATGAATTGTATCACCGGTTTTTACATCATCGTAATATGTGATTATGATAGTAAAACTGTAAAATGAACGTAGTACGATTCTAAATGTCTCTGGTCATATATATGATATATATGGAGATGTATATGTCTAAGGAAATAAAATATATACGTACACCAGTATATTCGCATATGAGATGATTATGTTTTACCAATCATGAACATGAAGATGTCAAGTATGGAATATATATATGTACTAAAGACTATATACCAGACTGACCAACTTATGAGAATATACATGGTTATTGTTATTATACATATTCTCATAACAAATAGAGTTTTAGTTCTTGGGCATAGGGTTATCATTGGATTCCACATATGTGAATTATGATGGTTAGATATGTTTCTTTGTTGTCTTTAACCGGATAATCATAAGATCATCATTGGATATTACATGAAGCATGATGGAGGATGTAAATAACCAAGATGAAACTTGTTCCTTTCATGATTGAAAAAGATATCTTTCAGGGTCCCTGGTGAATTAGGATTGAAAAAAATGCGTGGCCACGCTCATAGGATTAACTTGTGGTTTTAATCAAATTGAATATTCAATCTGATTCTTGATCAGAAAATAATTAATTGGATTTAGAAAGGATGAGAATTTATCATGCCTTTGATTAACTAATATCGTATGAACAAGAGAACTAGTAATTTGTCTATTTGATAAATAAATTATAATCACAAATTATTTATTTAATTTGGATAGTCATAATGTCTTGCTATATGATTTACATATTTAAATGAAGATTTAATATGTTGCCAACATTAAATAAATCTATAGGATCATACAAAAAAGACAAATTTGTATTGGACACATAAAAACAGATCAACATGAAGAGGTGTAAGCATTAGATGCTACATGCGTGTATGAGTGCATGAGATTAATAATCAGAATTAATTCATTTGAGGAAATGAAAAGATTTGAAAAACCTAATTTTCACATGATTATAAATACCTTACAATCTCTTCATAAAAGGTAGTCTTTTTAGTAGTTTTCATTCTCAATATTCATAATAGAGAGAAAGAGAGAAACCCTAGCCGTAACCTAATTTTTTTAGAAGAAAGAGAGAGGTGGCAGCATATTTTTTGATGGGAGGATGGATCTGACTAGCATCGGAGGTCTTCACATCCAGTCTAAACGAGTCACGTGTGGATATTGATAAAGGATGGTGCCGGTTCGAGAATCTCTAATGTGATCTCTGCAAGCTTCCTTCGACCAAATTTGAACTAAATTTGAGGTATAATTTTGGAACTCTTCCTTCGAATCTAATTAGCAATACATAGATCCATGGTTTTAGGAATTCACGTAAGTTCCGATGTACGATAAGGTTGCTCGAAATTCTAACAGTGATATCAGAGTCACGTGTATAGCTTATTAGATCGATTTGTATATTAGATATACTAGTTTAGAATTTCTAGGAATTATAAACTGCATGTGTGTAATATCGATAGATCTTGTGCAAACATATTAGGTTTTTTCTGAGATTTGTGAAATCTGATATTTTCTTGAGATGGATCTGATCTGACTCGAATTAGATCATGGTCTTTTGAATGGTTGCATATGATGCATCACATTTCTAGGATTTCTGAAAATAGTGCATGTGATGCACATGAATCAGATCTGATCTATAACTAGGGGTATTTCAGTGAATATGCTAATTCACTATGATGCATATTTTTCAAAAGGAAGAGACTCATTCAAAAGAGTCTGGAAATTAAAAAAAAATCCAAGGTGCTGCCCCGAGAAACCTCGCGAGGGGCTCTGCCCCTAGACCCCGTAAGGACGCAAGCTTACGTACGGATTTACAAGGAAGATGTATACGTAAACAAAAGTATATAACTCTAGGTGGATACGATAGAGGAATCTCATATGAGATTCTTCGTTTGAGATCAAAGGAAAGAGATTGGAGATTAACCGGAAGCGTTCTGTTTGTATACAACAAGGCAAAATTTCATCGACGGTATCGAATCGTGTGGGTGTGGGACGCACGGGTTGCTAGAAATCGAAGCAAGAAATAAGGAACTAAAAGCGCGTCTGTCCTTCGTTCATGATCAATTTCACGTGAACTCTTTTAGTTATATCGCATGATTCTTACTTCGGAATCGTCGACGGGATCCTCGGGATCGAGATCGGACCGAACTCTTCATTTCGATGCGCGGGTTTCGGGGTCGACTCCGAAACCCAACAATTGTGGGGAAGTGAAATTGTGCCATCGATCTTAGAATCTATACACCCACCAAAAAGAAACAGTAGGAAGTGTAGAGGAATACATTGATACGAGGATATTGGGGAGGATCCTAAGACCAACACTCACCAGAGAGGCTGAACAGGATATGGAGGAAATAAGAGATATTATAGAAACAATAAACCTGAATCAGGAGGAAGATAGGCCGATATGGCAATGGGAGAACAGAGGCCAATACACAACGAAGAGTGTGTACAAAGTCATTGCAATGGGGTATGTTCCCACTCCATCCTAACGCATGTTTGGCGACTAAAATTGCCGCTGAAGTTTAAGATCATTATGTGGCTGATGAGGCAAAATAAAATCCTTAATGCGTGATAATCTGAAAAAAGAGGATGGCAACTGGTTAGTAGATGTACTCTTTGCTTGAACAAGTAAGAGGCGATGTCCCATTTAATCGAAGAATGTACATTCACGAACAGCCATTGGAGGGAACTCTGCACCTAGCTCGAACTTGATCGGAGCCAACCAAGCTAGCTAATCGATGAAACCTTCTCAACTCGAGCTCAAATGCCCACTCACCATATCGCAGTAATGGTCGTCTTCAGTATTTCGAAGGAACGATGTCGCAGAACCTTCGCGGGCGAAAAAAATAGGAGGAGAACCATTCGTTACGGAAATGGTAGAGGAATGCAGGGCCATCGTTGGATAAAAGCCAACAAAACCTTGGCTTTGTACCGCAAAAAAAATAAAGGGCCTTATGTTTATGGGTACATATATTGTATATATAATTAAACATGACAGCTATCTTCTTCAATAAAATCAGTTACATTTAGAAACATTTCTCTTACCATTCATTTATCATTCATTTGGCTCTTTTTCATCAGTTTATGCATCATGAATAGTAGAAAATTAGTTATGAAAACTTATGAAAATAATCAAGGCTGAAACAAGGAAAGAAAAGGAAATGTCAGCAATTTTGGAAATTATTTATTTATTGGAGCCCTTCACTTTTGGCCTAAATTCCAATTAACAAGCATACGAAAAAGAAAAAAAACTGGATCCATTTCAAGTACAAATGCCGTAAAAAAGTTTTGCTTCGGGTCGTTGAAAGCGCAGGACAGGCCCTGAAGGAATGGAAGCTTCTCAAACGGTTCAACGGCGGCAAAGAAAGAAGGGATGAAGAAAATACAATTTTGGATCAACGGTAAAAGTGTCTATATAAGAACATACGAACATACGTGTTCAAGGAAACCATTGAATGCATAATGAGATTGTGCAAAAATGAGTTTTAGAGGGTTGTCAGTCATGACGGACCATATGATACGTCATGACGGACGGATGCGTAATGAACAAAAGTTCCAGAGTGGGTTGTCCAGAATAAAATACAGTTTTAGATCAACGGTCAAATGGTACGTATAAGGACAAACGAGCACACGCGTTCGTGGGCATAAAAATCTGTATATTATATGCACATATGTATATTGGATATACATAGTTAAATTGATAAAAAATAATTTTATGAAATATATAGCTTATATTGCATTTAAAATCTATATTATAAAATATATATTATGTACGTAGGGCTATGTACAAATTTTACACTTGTATATATTATCCAAATATAAAATATATAGCTTATATTTGCATTTAAAATTTTATATTTTACATTTCAAAAGTATATATACATCTAAAATCTATATTATATACCTCAAATACTATAACATGCAATAATGACATGACATGTACGTTAGAAGTGCATTCTCGTATATCAGAGAACGGGCTGGTCCGGGCCAACATATCTATTAGTAAATTTGATGTGCACAAACTTGGCCGAGATCTTTGCTCGTTAGCTTGACGTGCACAACACCAGCATATAGAATGATTTATTCTTTCATCGAAGGAAAGTTTACACAAAGAAACATCTTCCTCTTTATTTCGATTAGAACTTGAAAAATCCAGCTCCCCAACACATGCAAGTATTGTTATGTTGCAGGGATACAGATACGACGATACGACAATTATCAAAAATCTCGGATACGGATACGGCTATATATATATATATATATATATATATATATATACAATAAATAAAATCAACCAAACAACATGAGTATCATAAATTTATTCTAGAAGTATCCTAAATCTATTCTAGAAGTTTCATAGAAGTATCATGGAAGTATTCCCAACCGTATCTTGGTGTATCCCTGTTGTGTCCGAAAAAAATAAATATTAAAATAATCTAATATGCACGTGGTGTCCGATACATATCCGAACCGTATCGCTCCCATATTTGCATCGGATAACCGTACCTTTTGGATACTTCTGCACTTTCGACTCTGCTTTCTGTTATGCATTTCTTTCTCTACCTCTCTTTCAATTGCGAGGTTCATATTTCTCTTTCCGTTTTTCCGTTTTCTCTCCCTCTATATTAAGGACCTCGCTTTAGTTATCTGTACAATAAAAAAGCTATGATCTTTCGCATTACGAATTATAATTTCTCCATCCCAATATCCAATTGCAAAGCTCTGCCATCTTGTGTCTGTCATCGATTTCAGGTTCCTGTTTGTTATTTTTTTTAAATGTGATTTTTTAAGTTCAAATTTAGGTTAAATGTTTGAATTTTATTTTCCCGTGTTGGGCTCCTTTGCATTAGGATTATTACACCCAATTTAATATCATTTTATTGTTAGTTCTCTCTTTTCCTATATTTAAGATTCAGTCTATATTTTTTTTATCTAGGAGCCAACATTTTGGAAAATTGCAAATTTCAGAGTTTGAGTTATTCGTGCAATATACAAGCCAGTGAGATTGGGCATATTGAACAATTGATACAATTTTCTAATTAGAAAACCTCAAAATTCGTAATAAATGAATTATACTCAAAACCACGGCACCCCAAGAGGGACAAACAACAGACCCTGCAACGTAATGGAGAACGGTACAAAAATTAGAAATTCAAATCATGTATACGAAGATATTTCTGGAATTCTCGGTCTCAGACGCTCTGACTCAGGAGGCTATTATGATCCCGCAAATTCAAATTCGAATTCGAACTTAAATTCGAACAAACAAAATTTGATTTTGACTGAACAAATTTCAGAGTGCAATAAGGGGAAATTCATGTGCAGTTTCGGCGGCAAAATTCTGCCGAGACCAAGAGATGGAAAATTGCGGTATGTAGGTGGCGAAACCAGACTCATATCGATGTCCAAATGTTTCACACGGATAGAATTTATGAATAGGACCATGAAAGTTCTCGACCAGCCTCATATCATAAAGTACCAATTACCAGGTGAAGAATTGGACGCTTTAATATCTGTATCCACAGATGAAGATTTTCAAAATATGATGGAGGAATTTTATAACGGGTTGGAAAAGCTTGACGGGTCAGCGAGACTTCGAATCTTTTTAATTCCGAAAACCATAATGGATTGTACCGACAATAGTGTATGTACCGATTATGTCGTGGCCGTGAACAAAACGGTGGAACCAAGCCCTAGAAGGACTGCCAGCGAGCACAACTTGTCAGGCCCATTAGGGGTTTTATCAAGTCCTTATGCTTCTCAATCCCCTCTCTTTTCTCCAGTTCCAGCACAATCTCCATTTTGTGTTCCGGAAAATCCATTTCCGCTTCAACTGGAGGATCCGATACCACCATTTGTTGCAAATGACCACGATGCCCCTCCTCTTATCATTTTAGACAGTATAGAAATGGCAATAAACACGTGTAACGACCCGTTTATGCCACTGGCTGAAATTTCGCAACACTTCGATGATATTGAGAAAACTGTTGAGGACCGAACTGAAACTGTTGAGGTGCCTTCAGGTGTCTCTTCTTTGAATCGAGTTGTACCTCATGTTGCTGAAGGACGCAATACTAGTCACGGTTCCGAAAGCGAGGTAACTACAAAATTTGTTCTTCGAGTAAATTATGTAAGGGTCCTTTAAAATTTATGTGTATTTAGGATGGTGATAATCAAGGGAGGCAAATCAAAGGTTCGATAACAGATTCTACAATTGTGGAACTCGAGGCGGGAATGTACGGTTTGCAGGTAATTTTATTTTGGCGATTTATTTGTCATGCAAGTAGTGTTAATAAACGAGGGTTTTCAATTATAATGTAATTTGTAGATAGTAAAAAATGCGGACCTCGAGGAGATGAGAGAATTGGGATCAGGTACGTTCGGTACGGTATATCATGGTAAATGGAGAGGAACTGACGTGGCAATCAAGCGTATTAAGAAAAGCTGCTTCTCTACCAGACCCTCCGAGGAGGACAAACTGGTACGCACTTATTCAATAACTTTTTTAAAATTTTATTAGATGTACTTGCCATAAATTAATGTTTGCATATTATATGGCTATACAGAAGAAAGATTTTTGGAGAGAGGCGCAAATTCTTTCGAAGCTACACCACCCAAACATCGTGGCTTTGTACGGCGTTGTCCCTGATGGACCTGAAGGCACTTTGTCCACCGTAACAGAATTAATGGTCAATGGATCTCTTCGCAATGTCCTAATAAAAAAAGAAAAGTACGAAAATAATTTATATTTCTTTAATATGCAGTTTAATTTTGTGTAAATTTATGTCTTTAATAAATAATAAATATGAAATGTGATTTATATTAGTGCTTTGGATAAGAGAAAAAGACTAATGATAGCTATGGATGCGGCTTGTGGAATGGAGTATTTACATTCGAAAAACATTATCCATTTCGACCTAAAATGCGATAATTTACTCGTTAACATGCGTGACGCTCATCGCCCTATTTGCAAGGTAAACCCATTTAAATTGTAAAACCCTTGTTTGCAAATTGATATACAAGTAATAATTATTATTATCATCTTTTGTGAAAATTTAGGTTGGAGATTTTGGGATGTCGAGGATAAAGAGAAACACGCTGGTCTCGGGAGGAGTACGCGGAACACTTCCTTGGATGGCTCCTGAATTACTCAATTCTAGTGGTCACCGAATAACCGAAAAGGTGTTTTTTTTACTTAATTACCACCTATAAAACTGCAAATATTTTACACGCCTTTTTAATGGGTTTTTAATTATTGCGTGTACTATTAGGTGGATGTATTCTCGTTTGGAATCTCTCTGTGGGAGATTCTCACTGGAGAGGAACCTTACGCCGGCATGCATTTGGGAGCCATTATTGGTAATAATTTTTGAAATAATTTCGTTATTTTCCAAAAAAAAAATAAAAAAAAATATATATATATATATATATATATATGTGGAACTATGATTTGTAATGTACAAAACAATATCCTTGTCTTTTTTATTTTATTGTAGGGGGCATATTCAGTAATACGTTGCGACCACAGATCCCAGATAACTGTGATCCAGAATGGCAGAAGTTAATGGAGGATTGTTGGTGCGTGGATCCCGACGCAAGGCCGTCCTTCACGCAAATAACAGACCGCTTTCGAGCCATGTCCATCGCATTTCGATCCAAGACACAAAACAAATGATGAAAATGGTGAAAAGGATATTTTTGTTGTATTGGTTGATGGTAGTAGCGGGAATTTGGCATTGTTCTCTCTTCCCTCTTTTTCGTAGTGTGAATATATACATATTAATTTTTACTTGTATGTACAGTGATTTCGAAATGGGTAGTCCCTTGTGTATATGTTGTAGCTAGAAATGTAAGTTGTTAGAAGAATTATATGGAGGTCTCCATTTAAAATTAAAAGAAGACAATGATGGCTGAAATTAGTTAGTGTAGTTAGTGGGTTTAGAATGATTAGTGATTAGATTAGTTATTTTGTATATCTATAAATATTTAAGCTCTTGTAATTATCATTAAGAAAATTAATCAAATTAATTAACTTTGTCTTAATTCTTTATCTTCTTTAAATATATTTAACATAAGTGACTATGAACTTCAAAGAAACAAAATTGTATATTGTGAAATTCTATTTTTTGCATTAAGATTTCCAAAATTATGTACAAATTATATATTGTGTAAAACTTTTAATTTGAAACTTTCATTTACCAATTTCCGCACAAAATTTCTAAATTAAGATGTCAAAGTTGTTTGAGAAATTCGGTAGTGACCAATAACTGACCCAACACACTGCCCCCATCCGCCAAGATCAAATGGTTCTTGTGGGTAGGGATATTAGGAGGCTCGACATACAAAACAATATCTCAATTCTTCATTCTTCATTCATTTGACATACTACATACACAACCGAAGTATGGACAATCGTGTGAAGTCTCACAAAGGTGGTTGCCCCCGTTTATCCATCAACACACCTTCCGGCAAACGTGGATGAACAGACTAAGCAATCAATCCACCCTGTGGGGGATATGATATGGGCATCGACTAATTGGCACATATTGAAAGAAAGAAACTCCCGTATATCTACGAGCAAAACAAAGAGGACAATTATAATGGACATACAAGCCACCCAACAAACTATGCTCTGGATCAAGATACTCAACAACAAGGCAACCGGGTCGGACTAGACGAGATTCATTGAATGGAATCTTTTTTTTGAAGAAGGAGGCAACAGCCGTCACTCGAAATATATTAAAAAAAACCAAAAATCGTCAATACATTACAGGGTATAAGCAAGAAGGAAAGAAAAAACTCTCAAGTGAACAGACACTCAAGAAACGGAAAAAATCCCCTACTAAACTCATACATTGCTAATTTCCTATATGAAGTGGAGAAACCAATGCTCGGCATCCAATTAGAGAAATAGGCTAGAAGTTGACATTGCCTTTGAAGAAAACACCCCTCGGTTCCGTTCTTTTAGGTGCCACATGCCAGCGCGCCATAAACTCTCCAGCGAGCATTGATAAAGTCAAAATTGCAGCAATTAGAGCGCGAGAGAGAGAGAGATCACAGAAAAGAGGAGCATTGAATGGAATCTTACTACTTTCCTCTTCTTTCTTTAATTCTTCTTTCAAACTTTCCCTTTTTACAAACTATTTTTACATATTTTCTTGTTTATATGACTAAACGGATATTATTAGTATACCATTTTAGAAATAATAAGTTGCTTCAGATTTTTTAGTTTGACGATGCATATAATTATCGAAAATATACTTAGTGAGGTATGTATATATATTGTTTTTTTAGAAAAAGAAAGCCAAATGGCCTCGTTTCCATCAGAACCATAGGGTACAATGCATGTTAGTTTAGGTTTATTTACGGCCAGGATCGGTCCCGGCATTTTGAGTCCCTAGTCCAAGTTGTGACTCGTTATTCATATTGCCCAAAAAAAATATTCCACGTAGTAGAAAAAAAACATCAACAGAATATTTTAACATACTTCTATTTAAAATATATAAAATAATCGTAACCAAATTTCATTCATCACATTGTTATAGTTTTCTCTTGAAAATAATCAGGCACGTTACGGACAATAAAAAATCTTCTGATGATTTATAAAAATATTTAGTATTGATAGGCAATAATATTTAGATTTTTGATATAAAATAAATGATAATTCAAGTTTTGCAGAATTTTTGATAAGTTTATTATAATTATTGAAAGTACAAAATTTACAAAGAATTAAAAATAAAATAAAAACTAACCGGGTCTTGAACTCTTGACCTATAGAATAATAGTTAAACTATTTATCAACTGTGTTACATCATATTTGTGATTTAATTTCAAATCTTAGTACACATATTAAATACAAAAATGGTGTCCCGGATCGAAATGGTGTCCAAGTCCGTGAATTTGTTGGCCTCGTAAATAACATATTTATTTCTCTTAAATTGTTGATATCATACTTATCTCTACTAAATACAATTTCATTACATTGAACCTGAAAACTAGGATAATACTCGTGTTATGTGATAAATATGTGAATTACGTTTTTCATTGTAATACAAAGTATATTCTTGTATAATAATATCGTCTCAAATAAAATTGTTTGAACTCAAGTACGCAGGGTTTTGTACATATTTTACACTTGTATATATTATGCAAATATAATATATATAGCTTATATTGCATTTAAAATTTTATAATTTACATTTCAAAAGTATATATACATCTAAAATCTATATTATATACCCAAAATAATATAAGATGTAATAATGATATGACATGTACATTAGGAGTGCATTCTCGTATAACAGAGAACAGGCTGGTCCGGGCCGAGATATCTAATAGTGAATTTGATATGCACAAACTGGGCCTGGATCTTTGCTCATTAGCTTGACGTGCACAACACCGGCTTATAGAATAATTTATTCTTTCAGGGGCTGTTTGGCAAGTGGAATTAGTAGAGTGGAATCGGATTATAAGGTGGAGGAGAAAAAAGTTCTGGAATTAGTAATTCCACAGTTTGTTTGGATGTCTGAATTATAAGATGATGTAAAATACAATCCTTTGTTTGGTTGAGTAGAGTTTTTTTGGAATTTTGTTATTGAAAATGTAGAAATAATATGTAATTAATATTAGTAAAACAAATACAAATTATAGATATAATACAATAATATTATAACTTATATTTTATATTTTATATTATTACAATCAAATATTATTAATTATGTGGATACAATAATATAATATAATTATTATATATTATTACAATAATGTATACAATATTATATTTATAATATGGATATAATTATTATAATATAATAATTCATATTATTATTATAATATTTGTATTAATAATATGCATATAATTATTATAATATAAATATTTTTTATTATAATATAATTAATATATATTATTACAATAATATATAATATTTTAATAATAATACATATATAGTTATTAGAATATAATTATTTTACCGTTACATAATTATTATATATTATTATAATAATATTTATAATTTTATACTAATTATATGGATAAAATTATTATAATATAATTATTTCTATCATTATTATATAATTATTATATATTATTACAATAATGTATACAATATTATATTTATAATATGGACATAATTATTATAATATAATAATTCATATTATTATTATAATATTTAATATTTATATTAATAATATGGATATAATTATTATAATATAATTATTTGTTATTATAATATAATTAATATATATTATTACAATAATATATAATATTTTAATAATAATACATATATAGTTATTACAATATAATTATTTTACCGTTACATAATTATTATATATTATTATAATTATATTTATAATTTTATATTAATTATATGGATAAAATTATTATAATATAATTATTTCTATCATTATTATATAATTATTATATATTATTACAATAATGTATTCAATATTATATTTATAATATGGACATAATTATTATAATATAATAATTCATATTATTATTATAATATTTATAATTTATATTAATAGTATGGATATAATTATTATAATATAAATATTTTTTATTATAATATAATTAGTATGTATTATTTCAATAATATATAATATTATAATAATAATACATATATAGTTATTACAAAATAATTATTTTACCGTTACATAATTATTATATATTATTATAATAATATTTATAATTTTATATTAATTATATGGATAAAATTATTATAATATAATTATTTCAATCATTATTATAAAATTGTTATACATTATTATAATAGTATTTATAATTTTATATTAATAATATTGATATAATTGTTATAATATAATATTTTTTTATCATTATAATTAAATTCAGATACATTATTATAATCATATATAGTATTATTTATTATATATATATATATAATTATTTTATCATTATAATATAATTATTATAAGTTATTATAATAATATTTATAATTTAATATTAATAATATTTATATAATTGTTATAATATAATTATTTTATCTTTATAATATAATTATTATTTATTATAATAATATATAATATATTATTCAATTATAATAATATATAATACATTATTTAATTATAATAATATTATAATAATTATATCCATATAATATATTAAATAATAATATTATGTGTATTCTTGTATTATTATAAAATTATATTTTATGCATATAATACTATTATGTATGGTAATAAATATAATATTATATTAATTATAGAGATTTAATAATTATAATACAAATTGCTCTTTGATTAATCTTTTGCTCCACTTTGGCACTCCTCAAATTTGGAGAACCAACTTTTAATGGAAAAATGGAATTAGAAGATTCCAAGAATTATATATTTCCAATCTTCTACTCACACCAAACAAAGAATTTACTTTTGCATTATTTCAAAATGCTAATTCCAACTCAAATTCCACCATCCAAACAAGCCCTCATCGAAGGAAAATTTACACAAAGAAACATCTTCCTCTTTGTTTCGATTAGAACTTGAATAATCCAGTTCCCCAACACATGCAAGTATTGCTATGTTGCAGGGATACAAATACGACGATACGACAATTATCAAAAATTTCGGATACGGATACGGATACGGCTATATATATCACTACAATAAATAAAAGCAACCAAACAACACGAGTACCATAAATTTATTCTAGAAGTATCATAAATCTATTCCAGAAGTATCATAGAAGTATCATGGAAGTATTCCCAACCGTATCTTGGTGTATCCCCGTTATATTCGAAAAAAATAAATATTAAAATAATATATATGCACGTGGCGTCCGATACATATCCGAACCGTATCGCACCCATATTTGTATCGGATAACCGTACCTTTAGGAAACTTCTGCACTTTCGAAGTATACGCGTAACATAGTAGTTTTGAACTCTGCTTTGTGTTGTGCATTTCTTTCTCTACCTCTCTTTCTATTGTGAGGTTCATATTTTTCTTTCCGTTTTTCCGTTTTCTCTCCCTCTATATTAAGGACCTCGCTTTAGTTATCTGTACAATAAAAAAGCTTTTGCATTACGAATTATTATTTTTCCATCCCAAAATCAAATTCTGCCATCTTGTGTTTGTCATCGATTTCAGGTTCGTGTTTGTTATTTTTTTTAAATGTGATTTGTTAAGTTCAAATTTAGGTTAAATGTTTGAATTTTATTTTCCCCTGTTGGCCTCCCGTACATTAGGATTATTACACCCAATTTAGTATCATTTTATTGTTAGTTCTCTCTTTTTCTCTATTTAAGATTCAGTCTATATTATTTTTTTATCCAGGAGCCAACATTTTTGAAAATCGCAAATTTCAGAGTTTGAGTGATTCGTGCAATATACAAGCCAGAGAGATCAGGCACATTGAACAATTGATATAATTTTATAATTAGAAACCCTCAAAATTCTTCATAAATGTATGATACTCAAAACCACGGCACCCCAAGAGGGACAAACAACAGACCCTGCAACGTAATGGGGAACGGTTCAAAAATTAGAAATTCAAAGCATGTATACGAAGATATTTCTGGAATTCTCGGTCTCAGACGCTCTAACTCAGGAGGCTATTATGATCCCGCAAATTCAAATTTGGATTCGAACTTAAATCCGAATAAACAAACATCAGAAACCAAAGCCAAGAGCAATCTGAGCCGAGTTTCATCTCAAAATGATAATTTGAATCGCGTTCCGTCTCAAAATTTGATTTTGACTGAACAAATTTCAGAGTGCAATAAGGTGAAATTCGTGTGCAGTTTCGGTGGAAAAATTCTGCCGAGACCAAGCGATGGAAAATTGCGGTATGTAGGTGGTGAAACCAGACTCCTATCGATGTCCAAATGTTTCACATGGGAAGAATTTACGAATAGGACCATGAAAGTTCTCGACCAACCTCATATCATAAAATACCAATTACCAGGTGAAGAATTGGATGCTTTAATATCCGTGTCCACAGATGAAGATTTTCAAAATATGATGGAGGAATTTTATAGCGGGTTGGAAAAGCTTGACGGGTCAGCGAGACTTCGAATCTTTCTAATTCCTAAAACCAAAATAGATTGTACCGACCACAGTGTATGTACCGATTATATCGTGGCCGTGAATAAAACGGTGGAACCAAGCCCTAGTAGGACTGCCAGCGAGGACAACTTGTCAGGCCCATTAGGGGTTTTATCAATTCCTTATGCTTCTCAATCCCCTCTTTCTTCTCCAGTTCCTGCACCATTTGTTGCAAATCACAACGATGCCCCTCCTCTTATCATTTTAGACAGTATAGATATTGCAATAAACCCGTGCAACGACCCGTTTATGCCACTGGCTGAAATTTCACCAAACTTTGATGATATTGAGAAAACTGTTGATGACCGAATTGAAAATGTCGGTGCACCAATAGATTTCTTCATAGAAGATGTGACCCATGAGGTGCCATCAGGTGTCCGTTCTTTGAATCGAGTCGTACCTCAGGTTGCTGAAGGGAGCAATACTAGTCACGGTTCCGAAAGCGAGGTAACTAATAAATTTTTTCTTAAGAGTAAATTATGTAAGGGTCCTTTAAAATGTATGTGTATTTAGGATGATGATAATAAAGGGAGGCAAATCGAAGGTTCGATAACAGATGCTACTATTGTGGAACTCGAGGCGGGAATGTACGGTTTGCAGGTAATTTTGGCGATTTATTTGATATGCAAGTCGTGTTAATTAATGAGGGTTTACAATTGTAATGTAATTTGTAGATAGTAAAAAATGCGGACCTAGAGGAGATGAGACAACTGGGATCAGGTACGTTCGGTACGGTATATCATGGTAAATGGAGAGGAACTGACGTGGCAATCAAACGTATTAAGAAAAGCTGCTTCTCTGCCAGACCGTCGGAAGAAGACAAACTGGTACGCAATTATTCATTAAATATTTTCAAATTTTTTTTGATGTACTTGCCATAAATCAATGTTTGCATATTATTTGGTGAAACAGAAAAAAGATTTCTGGAGAGAGGCTCAAATTCTTTCAAAGCTACACCACCCAAACATCGTGGCTTTTTACGGCGTGGTCCCTGACGGGCCAGAAGGCACTTTGGCCACCGTAACAGAATTAATGGTCAATGGATCTCTTCGCAATGTCCTACTAAAAAAAGAAAAGTGCGCGATTAATTTCTATTCCTTTAATATGTAGTTTAATTTTGTGTTAATTTATATGTCTATAATAAATATGAAATGTGATTTATATTAGGGTTTTGAATAAGAGAAAAAGATTAATGATTGCTATGGATGCGGCTTGTGGAATGGAGTATTTACATTCGAAAAACATTGTCCATTTTGACCTGAAATGCGATAATTTACTCGTTAACATGCGTGACCCTCATCGCCCTATTTGCAAGGTAAACCCATTTAAATTTTAAAACTCTTGTTTGCAAAATGATATATTATTAAAAATTATTATTATCATCTTTTGTGAAAATTTAGGTTGGAGATTTTGGGATGTCGAGGATAAAGAGAAACACGCTGGTCTCGGGAGGACTACGCGGAACTCTTCCTTGGATGGCTCCTGAATTACTCAATTCTAGTGGTCACCGAATCACCGAAAAGGTGTTTTTTTTTACTTAATTACCCCTTATAAAACTGCAAATATTTTATACGCATTTTTACGGGTTTTTAATTATTGCGTGTACTATTAGGTGGATGTATTCTCGTTTGGAATCTCTCTGTGGGAGATTCTCACTGGAGAGGAACCTTACGCCGGCATGCATTTCGGAGCCATTATTGGTAATAATTTATCAATTAATTTCGTTATTTTCCAAAAAAAATATTTATATATTGTCCAGTATATGTATATTATATGAGGGATCCTAACCTACTTAATTAAGCATCAAAATTTTAGTACTTAATGTTTTTTCACCATTGAATTTCTATTGAGATTTGTGCATTTAATAATGTGCACAAATTTTCATGATAATCACGAGAAAACACAAATTATACTTATGTATAAAGTTGGAAGAAATGGAGCTCATACATGAGGCCACGTCATCAAGGGTTTTTTTGTAAAAAAAAAAAATTTAATTTACATTTTGGTCCTTTTTAGTTTAAAAAATTATATTTCGGTCCTTTTTATTTACATTTTGGTCCTTTTTAGTCTAAAAAATTACATTTTGGTCCTTTTTATTCATATTTTGATCCTCTCTTATTTACATTTCGGTCCTTTTTTACATTTTTGAATTTATATTTTGGTCCTTTTTAATTTAAGTTTATATTTTGGTCCTTTTTATTAACATTTTGGTCCTTTTTTATTTACATTTCAGTCCTTTTTTACATTTTAATTTATATTTCGGTCCTTTTTATTTATATGTGGGTCCTTTTTAGTTTTAATCTACATTTTGGTCCTTTTTATTTACATTTCGGTTTTTTTTTTACATTTTGATCGTTTTTTCTTATTTTACATTTGGTCTTTGTTTCCTATTTTACATACATATTAAAATTTGTGAATATGTCCTGATTATATTAATCGAATTTAGAAGCTCATACATGAGGCCACGTCATCAAGGGCTTTTTTGTAAAAAAAAAAAATTAATTTACATTTTGGTCCTTTTTAGTTTAAAAAATTATATTTCGGTCCTTTTTAATTACATTTTCGTCCTTTTTAGTTTAAAAAATTACATTTTGGTCCTTTTTATTCATATTTTGATCCTCTCTTATTTACATTTCGGTCCTTTTTTACATTTTTGAATTTACATTTTGGTCCTTTTTATTTATATTTTGGTCCTTTTTAATTTAAGTTTATATTTTGGTCCTTTTTATTAACATTTTGGTCCTTTTTTACATTTTAATTTATATTTCGGTCCTTTTTATTTATATGTTGGTCCTATTTAGTTTTAATCTACATTTTGGTCCTTTTTATTTACATTTCGGTTTTTTTTTTACATTTTGATCGTTTTTTCTTATTTTACATTTGGTCTTTGTTTCCTATTTTACATACATATTAAAATTTGTGAATATGTCCTGATTATATTAATCGAATTTAGAAGCACCTGAGCAAATGCTATTTATACAAATTATATTAGAAAATAATATTCGTGATAGACTAATTTCGTGAACCTCATACATCTATTGACATCATGATATTTGCAAATATGTTATGATTAGATTAATTTAGTTCAAACGCATGCGCGTTAATTCGCACACGCGTTAATTCTATTTAAATAATTATATAAAAAACATCCCGCGCAATTGCGCGGGGATAAAGCTAGTATATATGTAAAGCATTAAGTAGATTAAATTTGTAATATGCGAAACATTAGTACTTAATGCTTTGTAGATTAGCCCCATATATATATATATATATATATGGAACTATGATATGTAATATGCAAAACAATATCCTTATCTTTTTTATTTTATTGTAGGGGGCATATTCGGTAATACGTTGCGACCACCGATCCCAGATAACTGTGATCCAGAATGGCAGAAGTTAATGCAGGATTGTTGGTGCGTGGATCCCGATGCAAGGCCGTCCTTCATGCAAATAACAGACCGCTTTCGAGCCATGTCCATCGCGTTTCGATCCAAGACACAAAACAAATGATGAAAATGGTGAAAAGGATAGTTTTGTTGGATTGGTTGATGTTAGTAGTGGAAATTTGGCGTTGTTCTCTCTTCCCTCTTTTTCGTAGTGTGAATATATACATATTAATTTTTACTTGTTGGAATTCCTTCTTCTTTGTTTTGGGATTATATGTACAGCGATCTCGAAATGGGTTGTCCTTGTTTTGTATATGTTGTAGCTAGAAATGTAAGTTGTTAGCAGAATTATATGGAGGTCTCCATTTATAATTAAATGAAGACAATGATGGCTGAAATTAGTTACTGTAGTTAATGGGTTTATAATAATTAGTGATTAGATTAGTTATTTTGTATTCCTATAAATATGTAAGCTCTTGTAATTATCATTAAGAAAATTAATCCAATTAATTAACTTTGTCTTGACTCTTTATTGTCTATGAATATATTTAACATAGGTGACTATGAACTTCAAAGAAAGGAAATTATGTATTGTGAAATTTATTATTTGCATTAAGATTTCAAAGATTGTGTACAAAATATATATTGTGTAAAATTTTTTAATTTGAAACATTCATTTACTAATTACCGCAAGAAACTTCTAAATTAAGATGTCAAAGTTGTTTGAAAAACTCGGGAGTTGACACAACACAGTACACACTACCCCCCCCCCCCCCCCCCCCCCCTCCGTAGAGATCAGATTGTTCTCGTGGTTAGGGATGTTAGGAGTGAACACGGCCGTTAGATTACTAAAGGTTGGACCAATAATACGGTTTGCACCTTATATGGTTTTCACTTTCACCTCGAATGGACCGCTAATGGAAAGAGAATTCTCTTTGCCAATTGCGCTCTGAACGCATTTCTCGCGGACGGTTGAAAGTGGGCATGTCCTGCAAGAAAAGGATGGGACTGAAATGCATGCTCGATAGAATAGTGTATGCCTTCTAGTGCAGTTTCTAATAATAATACTGATGGTAGTGAGACTACCGTAACAGAGGCGAATCTCGACGAAGGGGATCACGTAGTTGTTTCTGATTTTTGAAGCATCAAAAGAATGATTGTGCTTGACTATTTCGAAAGAGAAATTACAACAGTGTTTGACTTTCAGTGAACGAGTTGGGTACCTGAAACAACATGTGCGGTGTGTTTGAAGGCTGAAAAGGGATACTGCTGCTTACAATGTTCCCATAGAGCCCAATTTGGCCACCGAAGGAGATTACGTAAAATCAACCATTCATTCTCTTTAGTCATTGGCATTGCTTGAAAAGAGGTCTTTAGTAAACACATTATGATGAGTGAATTTCTTTCATATAAGTGTCAAGACTGAGATCCAAGATTTTTCTCGTGGTTAGGGATGTTAGGAGTGAACACGGCCGTTAGATTACTAAAGGTTGGACCAATAATACGGTTTGCACCTTATGTGGTTTTCACTTTCACCTCGAATGGACCGCTAATGGAAAGAGAATTCTCTTTGCCAATTGCGCTCTGAACGCCTTTCTCGCGGACGGTTGAAAGTGGGCATGTCCTGCAAGAAAAGGATGGGACTGAAATGCATGCTCGATAGAATAGTGTATGCCTTCTAGTGCAGTTTCTAATAATAATACTGATGGTAGTGAGGCTACCGTAACAGAGGCGAATCTCAACGAAGGGGATCACGTAGTTGTTTCTGATTTTTGAAGCATCAAAAGAATGATTGTGCTTGACTATTTCGAAAGAGAAATTGCAACAGTGTTTGACTTTCAGTGAACAAGTCGGGTACCTGAAACAACATGTGCGGTGTGTTTGAAGGCTGAAAAGGGATACTGCTGCTTACAATGTTCCCATAGAGCCCAATTTGGCCACCTAAGGAGATTACGTAAAATCAACCATTCATTCTCTTTAGTCATTGGCATTGCTTGAAAAGAGGTCTTTAGTAAACACATTATGATGAGTGAATTTCTTTCATGTAAGTGTCAAGACTGAGATCCAAGATTTTTCTCGTGGTTAGGGATGTTAGGAGTGAACACGGTCGTTAGATTACTAAAGGTTGGACCAATAATACGGTTTACACCTTATGTGGTTTTCACTTTCACCTCGAATGGACCGCTAATGGAAAGAGAATTCTCTTTGCCAATTGCGCTCTGAACGCATTTCTCGCGGACGGTTGAAAGTGGGCATGTCCTGCAAGAAAAGGATGGGACTGAAATGCATGCTCGATAGAATAGTGTATGCCTTCTAGTGCAGTTTCTAATAATAATACTGATGGTAGTGAGACTACCGTAACAGAGGCGAATCTCGACGAAGGGGATCACGTAGTTGTTTCTGATTTTTGAAGCATCAAAAGAATGATTGTGCTTGACTATTTTGAAAGAGAAATTACAACAGTGTTTGACTTTCAGTGAAGGAGTTGGGTACCTGAAACAACATGTGCGGTGTGTTTGAAGGCTGAAAAGGGATATTGCCGCTTACAATATTCCCATAGAGCCCAATTTGGCCACCGAAGGAGATTACGTAAAATCAACCATTCATTCTCTTTAGTCATTGACATTGCTTGAAAAGAGGTCTTTAGTAAACACAATCTGATGAGTGAATTTCTTTCATATAAGTGTCAAGACTGAGATCCAAGGAGAAACCTTGATTATTGGAGGAGTGCCTTTCATTCTGCTATGCTGACAAGTGGAAGGAAGCAACCCCAAGCAAATGCACATCAAGATCAATCCACTAGGAAACGATTGGTCGTTTAGCGATTGAGAGTATCTAGGAGTGATCGTGAAAGAGTTTCGCGATTGGTCATTTTTGAAGCGATCGAAAAAGGAAGAAACGGAAAAAACTGCAGAATTTCAGAGTTTCAGGGTCCCAGGGGTCATTATGTTCAAACGGAAGCGAGGCTGCGGGGATGTCACGGGGTGCTTGAACAGTCACGTCCCCAGGGGACATTCCGTTCGAACAGAAGACACTGTCGTTACATGGAAGATCTCTTGTTTGTTGTTTTCTGTGTTTTGACACAGTTTTAACATGTTGATATTCCGTTCGAACGGAATGACCATTTTGTTCGAAGGAAAGCTCGCATGGTTTGTCGTTTTCTGTTTTTTACTACAAACTTTGAAAACGTAAGTTCTATAAAATTCAAATTAATTATACATGTATGTAGTATGATCATTGTAGGTTATTTACATGTTATATAATTGTTAAATGTTAAAGATTCTTAATACATGTTATATGATCATTATGAAGGAAATACAGTTTCAGATCAACCGTAAAAGTGTACACAAGGATAAACGATTGCAAGCGTACATTCGTGGTCATATCTTTCAGTAGGAAAATCCAATTTGAATGGTTCAAATTGGGTTAGATAGATAATAAGATTATCTACAACCTTCATGTAGAAATATATTTCATATGAACGAAGTATCAGTCTCGTTTCTATGAAATACCGAAAGGGTGCAACAGTATGACATACAGTTAGTAAAACAGTCATAACTTTTGCATACGAACTCCAATTGGGCCAGGCCAAATCTACAGCTTTCGTGTAGGTTGATTTTCTGTCAGAGGAATTTACCAATTTCGTATGGACAGAATACTGAACAGGTTCATGCAGTTTTCTGTGTGAAAGGGTGTATATTGGATATACATGCATTTTGGCCCATCCTAATCATATGTGATATAAATAGGATAATTCTCTCTTCTATTTAGTTGAATCATTGGTATTATTCAGAATAATCCAGAAATATAGAGAGACATCTTTCTAGTGAATGAAAGGGTGTAAAGAGAGAGAACCGAGAAAAGGAGTTTTCCGGTATAGAGAATCAATTCAATCATGCAAGTTCGCCGGTGCAGCGTCTAGGCAGTTGCACCCGCGACCGACGAACTCCGACTCACGGTGGATACAAGTAGAGGAGCGACACTTGTGGCTCTCCGATTGTGATCGAACCGAAGGAACGTCAACGAGAGTGAAAGACGGTGGAAGCGCTTGGACGTGGGACGCACGAAGACTACCAGAGACGTGTCAAGACGGTGGGAGACGTGTGGTATGGGACGCATGGGCTAGTCACCAACGTGACACCGGAGAAGGAAAAGATGCGAGCGATCAACCCGTTGTGCGTGATCAATTTCACGCTGGTAATCGTCTATCCTTCTATTGCATCGTACCCTCGAAGTCATGGCGTGATCTTGGATTTAGGGAACCGGACCGGGCCTTCATATCCGCTGCGCGGGCCCGGGGACGGGTGAATTCCCAACACATTAAATGTTAATGATTCATAATGCATGTTATATAACCATTAAATGTTAATGATTCATAAATCTTGTTATACGTTGATATAATACGATTATGTTGATGGTTTAAAATGTAAAACACAATCCCTTATAATATTTAAGTCGTGTAAATGTCTTTAATGTCCACAGCCATCGAGATTGGTATTGCATATCGTGTGTTATGAGGCCTTCGTAGTGCACACGATATACTTGGTATCGATTGGGTGGACAACGTTAATTGAGGACTTATGTGTTTTCAAGTCTTCGTCGTGCACATGAGTAGTTCAATTGAACGATACGTGGCATATGGTTATGACTTAACCATCCAAGCAAACCCGATTGGAGTATGGGGTATACATAGATACACACACCGAATTAGTTTCGTATATATGATTCTATACCGAAATCTTATAAAGGATCAAGAATCGCATTGGATGTGATTGGATTTATCCTACCTACATAATGAGATCTCACTCGATAGGCATTCGTCATTTGTGGGAGGATCATGAAATATGGGCCTTGATGTGTTATCAGACTTGGAGCCCCGAATCAGTATGAGGGTTATCAGTTTGAAAAAAATAACACAATTTGCATATATTCATTATATAAGTATATAGATTAAATAAGCATGGTTAGTAGATCAATCTCCATATTTAGCATAGAACCATGTCTTCATACAACACCTATACCATATCGATATGATCGATATTAGAGAAGGAAAGGCTTGTGGGGCGGAACTACCTCAATTGGCGCCGAAATATAAGATTAGTTATTTGGCAAGAGGATAAAAAACCACATGTTGGGCACGGAGTTGGTAGACCCGAGCCCCGAAGCTTCGATTTTAGAGAAAATCGGGTTCGATAAACTTAAGAAGGAACCCAGCAATGTTACATGTCTTAAGTTGGCATGTATGGATGCTAAACTTCAAAAGTGTTTGAAGGTTCGGATGTATACAAGATTAAAACACGATGCTCAAGGAATTGTTTCAAGAGCTAGAGTTTAGTGAATAGTTCAATACCGCTCAAGGAGTTGGTGGGCTAAAAGATGTCTTACGGGTCTTGGGTTAGCACTCACATGTTGAAAGTACGATATTTGATCTTCGTGACCAATTTATCATGTGAATTCCATGGATAATTCGATCCCCGTGATGCATGGGATGTTTAAAAACTTTGAATGGGAGATTCTTAAGGCATCCGGAGAATCCAAGACATTATATGTTGGGGATGTCTTTGTAATTCAAGGTCGAGATCAAAAGAAATAAACGTCTAAGGGAGGTTCGGGCAAGTTGTTGTCCGAATCAAGGACTAAAGAAAATCATAAATCCGAGGAGGATTAATTCTAAAGTTGGAAGTAATAGTTTCTATTGGCATATACGTCTTGGCCACGTGAATGAGAAATGCATCTCTAGGATCCATGAGATGGCATACTAGACTCATTCGAATTAGATTCATTGGGAAATGCGGGGCTCGTTTGCTAGGCAGGATGATTAAGGTGCCATGCTCCAAACGTTGGAGCAAGGTCTAACTGAAATTGTAGTGTCCTAAGCCTATGTATTATTTACGAGGGATTGGCTAATTCAATGTTATTTATTCAATAGAAATTTCTTTAGAATTTTTTACGTGTATCTGGTTTGATTTTAAGTTTGAAAGAAAACTACGAATGACAATCTCGTTCATATCATCAAAGTACGTGACTTTGGATAGTGAAACTATGAGTCAAAGTAGATGTGATTCTAAATGAGGTCCCTAGTAGTGCATAAGATGTTTTGTGGAGACAAACATACTTGTCTAGGAAGCTCTGTACTCACACCAGTATGTTCGCAAATTGTGATCATGTTTTACTGATCATGGATAACATTTATCAAGTTTGGAGCATAGGTTTGTAATAGATATTACATACTTGACATGGCCACTAGATGGGAATATGCGTGGTTGATGTCATATGAGCGATTTCTATGCATAGTTTTGGTAAATCCTACGACCAGAGATTGTCATGGATTCATGTGTGTGGAGCTTGATGTTTTGATGCATTTCAATGTTGTCGTGCATGATGGTTGATGGGATGGTATAGGGCATGAAGTAAAGCACGACGAGGGATGTGAGCACCCAAGACAGAATTTGTTTGAACGAAATAATGCCCTAGGCAAAACTGTTTAGTTTGTATGTAAACATATCAGTTATTATTTATGTTTTTTTATCTAATATTACATATTTAATTAAAATTTCATTTAATAAGTGTACTGGTTATTTAACATATTTAGGAATATGTGAATAAATCATGAATTGTAGCACCAGTTTTTACATCATCGTAATATGTGATTATGATAGTAAAACTGTAAAATGAACGTAGTACGATTCTAAATGTCTCTGATCATATATATGATATATATGGAGATGTATATGTCTAAGGAAATAAAATTTATATGTACACCAGTATATTCGCATATGAGATGATTATGTTTTACCAATCATGAACATGAAGATGTCAAGTATGGAATATATATATGTACTGGAGACTATATACCAGACTGACCAACTTATGAGAATATACATGGTTATTGTTATTATACATATTCTCATAACAAATAGAGTTTTAGTTCTTGGACATAGGGTTATCATTGGATTCCACATATGTGAATTATGATGGTTAGATATATTTCTTTGTTGTCTTTAACCGGATAATCATAAGATCATCATTGGATATTACATGAAGCATGATGGAGGATGTAAATAACCAAGATGGAACTTGTTCCTTTCATGATTGAAAAAGATATCTTTCAGGGTCTCTGGTGAATTAGGATTGAAAAAAATGCGTGGCCACGCTCATAGGATTAACTTGTGGTTTTAATCAAATTGAATATTCAATCTGATTCTTGATCAGAAAATAATTAATTGGATTTAGAAAGGATGAGAATTTATCATGCCTTTGATTAACTAATATCGTATGAACAAGAGAACTAGTAATTTGACTATTTGATAAATAAATTATAATCACAAATTATTTATTTAATTTGGATAGTCATAATGTCTTGCTATATGATTTACATATTTAATTGAAGATTTAATATGTTGCCAACATTAAATAAATCTATAGGATCATACAAAAAAGACAAGTTTGTATTGGACACATAAAAACAGATCAACATGAAGAGTTGTAAGCATTAGATGCTGCATGCGTGTATGAGTGCATGAGATTAATAATCACAATTAATTCATTTGAGGAAATGAAAAGATTTGAAAAACCTAATTTTCACATGATTATAAATACCTTACAATCTCTTCATAAAAGGTAGTCTTTTTAGTAGTTTTCATTCTCAATATTCATAATAGAGAGAAAGAGAGAAACCCTAGCCGTAACCTAATTTTTTTAGAAGAAAGAGAGAGGTGGCAGCATATTTTTTGATGGGAGGATGGATCTGACTAGCATCGGAGGTCTTCACATCCAGTCTAAACGAGTCACGTGTGGATATTGATAAAGGATGGTGCCGGTTCGAGAATCTCTAATGTGATCTCTGCAAGCTTCCTTCAACCAAATTTGAACTAAATCTGAGGTATAATTTTGGAACTCTTCCTTCGAATCTAATTAGCAATACATAGATCCATGGTTTTAGGAATTCACGTAAGTTCCGATGTACGATAAGGTTGCTCGAAATTCTAACAGTGATATCAGAGTCACGTGTATAGCTTATTAGATCGATTTGTATATTAGATATACTAGTTTAGAATTTCTAGGAATTATAAACTGCATGTGTGTAATATCGATTGATCTTGTGCAAACATATTAGGTTTTTTCTGAGATTTGTGAAATCTGATATTTTCTTGAGATGGATCTGATCTGACTCGAATTAGATCATGGTCTTTTGAATGGTTGCATATGATGCATCACATTTCTAGGATTTCTGAAAATAGTGCATGTGATGCACATGAATCAGATCTGATCTATAACTAGGGGTATTTCAGTGGATATGCTATGATGCATATTTTTCAAAAGGAAGAGACTCATTCAAAAGAGTCTGGAAATTAAAAAAAATTCCAAGGCGCTGCCCCGAGAAACCTCACGAGGGGCTCTGCCCCTAGACCCCGTGAGGACGCAAGCTTACGTACGGATTTACAAGGAAGATTTATACGTAAACAAAAGTATATAACTCTAGGTGGATACGATAGAGGAATCTCATATGAGATTCTTCGTTTGAGATCAAAGGAAAGAGATTGGAGATTAACCGGAAGCGTTCTGGTTGTATACAACAAGGCAAAATTTCATCGACGGTATCGAATCGTGTGGGCGTGGGACGCACGGGTTGCTAGAAATCGAAGCAAGAAATAAGGAACTAAAAGCGCGTCTGTCCTTCGTTCATGATCAATTTCACGTGAACTCTTTTAGTTATATCGCATGATTCTTACTTCGGAATCGTCGACGGGATCCTCGGGATCGAGATCGGACCGAACTCTTCATTTCGATGCGCGGGTTTCGGGGTCGACTCCGAAACCCAACAATTGTGGGGAAGTGAAATTGTGCCATCGATCTCAGAATCTATACACCCACCAAAAAGAAACAGTAGGAAGTGTAGAGGAATACATTGATACGAGGATATTGGGGAGGATCCTAAGACCAACACTCACCAGAGAGGCTGAACAGGATATGGAGGAAATAAGAGATATTATAGAAACAATAAACCTGAATCAGGAGGAAGATAGGCCGATATGGCAATGGGAGAACAGAGGCCAATACACAACGAAGAGTGTGTACAAAGTCATTGCAATGGGGTATGTTCCCACTCCATCCTAACGCATGTTTGGCGACTAAAATTGCCGCTGAAGTTTAAGATCATTATGTGGCTGATGAGGCAAAATAAAATACTTAATGCGTGATAATCTGAAAAAAGAGGATGGCAACTGGTTAGTAGATCTAAGATGTTCTCTTTGCTTGAACGAGTAAGAGGCGATGTCCCATCTAATCGAAGAATGTACCTTCACGAACAGCCATTGGAGGGAACTCTGCACCTAGCTCGAACTTGATCGGAGCCAACCAAGCTAGCTAATCGATGAAACCTTCTCAACTCGAGCTCAAATGCCCACTCACCATATCGCAGTAATGGTCGTCTTCAGTATTTGGAAGGAACGATGTTGCAGAACCTTCACGGGCGAAAAAAATAGGAGGAGAACCATTCGTTACGGAAATGGTAGAGGAATGCAGGGCCATCGTTGGATAAAAGCCAACAAAACCTTGGCTTTCGACCGCAAAAAAATAAAGGGCCTTATGTTTATGGGTACATATATTATATATATAATTAAACATGACAGCTATCTTCTTCAATAAAATCAGTTACATTTAGAAACATATCTCTTACCATTCATTTATCATTCATTTGGCTCTTTTTCATCAGTTTATGCATCATGAATAGTAGAAAATTAGTTATGAAAACTTATGAAAATAATCAAGGCTGAAACAAGGAAAGAAAAGGAAATGTCAGCAATTTTGGAAATTATTTATTTATTGGAGCCCTTAACTTTTGGCCTAAATTCCAATTAACAAGCATACGAAAAAGAAAAAAAAATGGATCTATTTCAAGTACAAATGCCATAAAAAAGTTTTGCTTCGGGTCGTTGAAAGTGCAGGACAGGCCCTGGAGGAATGGAAGCTTCTCAAACGGTTCAACGGCGGCAAAGAAAGAAAGGATGAAGAAAATACAATTTTTGATCAACGGTAAAAGTGTCCATATAAGAACATACGAACATACGTGTTCAAGGAAACCATTGAATGCATAATGAGATTGTGCAAAAATGAGTTTTAGAGGGTTGTCAGTCATGACGGACCATATGATACGTCAAGACGGACGGATGCGTAATGAACAAAAGTTCCAGAGTGGGTTGTCCAGAATAAAATACAGTTTTAGATCAACGGTCAAATGGTACGTATAAGGACAAACGAGCACACGCGTTCGTGGGCATAAAAATGTGTATATTATATGCACATATGTATATTGGATATACATATTTAAATTGATAAAAAATGATTTTATGAAATATATAGCTTATATTGCATTTAAAATCTATACTATAAAATATATATTATGTACGTAGGGCTATGTACAAATTTTACACTTGTATATATTATCCAAATATAAAATATATAGCTTATATTTGCATTTAAAATTTTATATTTTACATTTCAAAAGTATATATACATCTAAAATCTATATTATATACCTCAAATACTATAACATGCAATAATGACATGACATGTACGTTAGAAGTGCATTCTCGTATATCAGAGAACGGGCTGGTCCGGGCCAACATATCTATTAGTAAATTTGATGTGCACAAACTTGGCCGAGATCTTTGCTCGTTAGCTTGACGTGCACAACACCAGCATATAGAATGATTTATTCTTTCATCGAAGGAAAGTTTACACAAAGAAACATCTTCCTCTTTATTTCGATTAGAACTTGAAAAATCCAGCTCCCAACACATGCAAGTATTGTTATGTTGCAGGGATACAGATACGTCGATACGACAATTATCAAAAATCTCGGATACGGATACGGCTATATATATATATATATATATATATATATATATATATATATATATATATATATATATATATTAAATATCACTACAATAAATAAAATCAACCAAACAACATGAGTATCATAAATTTATTCTAGAAGTATCATAAATCTATTCTAGAAGTTTCATAGAAGTATCATGGAAGTATTCCCAACCGTATCTTGGTTTATCCCTGTTGTGTCCGAAAAAAAAAAATATTAAAATAATCTAATATGCACGTGGTGTCCGATACATATCCGAACCGTATCGCTCCCATATTTGCATCGGATAACCGTACCTTTTGGATACTTCTGCACTTTCGACTCTGCTTTCTGTTATGCATTTCTTTCTCTACCTCTCTTTCAATTGCGAGGTTCATATTTCTCTTTCCGTTTTTCCGTTTTCTCTCCCTCTATATTAAGGACCTCGCTTTAGTTATCTGTACAATAAAAAAGCTATGATCTTTCGCATTACGAATTATAATTTCTCCATCCCAATATCCAATTGCAAAGCTCTGCCATCTTGTGTCTGTCATCGATTTCAGGTTCCTGTTTGTTATTTTTTTTAAATGTGATTTTTTAAGTTCAAATTTACGCTAAATGTTTGAATTTTATTTTCCCGTGTTGAGCTCCTTTACATTAGGATTATTACACCCAATTTAATATCATTTTATTGTTAGTTCTCTCTTTTCCTATATTTAAGTTTCAGTCTATATTTTTTTTATCTAGGAACCAACATTTTGGAAAATTGCAAATTTCAGAGTTTGAGTTATTCGTGCAATATACAAGCCAGTGAGATTGGGCATATTGAACAATTGATACAATTTTCTAATTAGAAAACCTCAAAATTCGTAATAAATGAATTATACTCAAAACCACGGCACCTCAAGAGGGACAAACAACAGACCCTGCAACGTAATGGAGAACGGTACAAAAATTAGAAATTCAAATCATGTATACGAAGATATTTCTGGAATTCTCGGTCTCAGACGCTCTGACTCAGGAGGCTATTATGATCCCGCAAATTCAAATTCGAATTCGAACTTAAATTCGAACAAACAAAATTTGATTTTGACTGAACAAATTTCAGAGTGCAATAAGGGGAAATTCATGTGCAGTTTCGGCGGCAAAATTCTGCCGAGACCAAGAGATGGAAAATTGCGGTATGTAGGTGGCGAAACCAGACTCATATCGATGTCCAAATGTTTCACACGGATAGAATTTATGAATAGGACCATGAAAGTTCTCGACCAGCCTCATATCATAAAGTACCAATTACCAGGTGAAGAATTGGACGCTTTAATATCTGTATCCACAGATGAAGATTTTCAAAATATGATGGAGGAATTTTATAACGGGTTGGAAAAGCTTGACGGGTCAGCGAGACTTCGAATCTTTTTAATTCCGAAAACCATAATGGATTGTACCGACAATAGTGTATGTACCGATTATGTCGTGGCCGTGAACAAAACGGTGGAACCAAGCCCTAGAAGGACTGCCAGCGAGGACAACTTGTCAGGCCCATTAGGGGTTTTATCAAGTCCTTATGCTTCTCAATCCCCTCTCTTTTCTCCAGTTCCAGCACAATCTCCATTTTGTGTTCCGGAAAATCCATTTCCGCTTCAACTGGAGGATCCGATACCACCATTTGTTGCAAATGACAACGATGCCCCTCCTCTTATCATTTTAGACAGTATAGAAATGGCAATAAACACGTGTAACGACCCGTTTATGCCACTGGCTGAAATTTCCCAACACTTTGATGATATTGAGAAAACTGTTGAGGACCGAACTGAAACTGTTGAGGTGCCTTCAGGTGTCTCTTCTTTGAATCGACTTGTACCTCATGTTGCTGAAGGACGCAATACCAGTCACGGTTCCGAAAGCGAGGTAACTACAAAATTTGTTCTTAGAGTAAATTATGTAAGGGTCCTTTAAAATTTGTGTGTATTTAGGATGGTGATAATCAAGGGAGGCAAATCAAAGGTTCGATAACAGATTCTACAATTGTGGAACTCGAGGCGGGAATGTACGGTTTGCAGGTAATTTTATTTTGGCGATTTATTTGGCATGCAAGTAGTGTTAATAAACGAGGGTTTTCAATTATAATGTAATTTGTAGATAGTAAAAAATGCGGACCTCGAGGAGATGAGAGAATTGGGATCAGGTACGTTCGGTACGGTATATCACGGTAAATGGAGAGGAACTGACGTGGCAATCAAGCGTATTAAGAAAAGCTGCTTCTCTGCCAGACCCTCCGAGGAGGACAAACTGGTACGCACTTATGCAATAACTTTTTTTAAATTTTATTAGATGTACTTGCCATAAATCAATGTTTGCATATTATATGGCTATACAGAAGAAAGATTTTTGGAGAGAGGCGCAAATTCTTTCGAAGCTACACCACCCAAACATCGTGGCTTTGTACGGCGTTGTCCCTGATGGACCTGAAGGCACTTTGTCCACCGTAACAGAATTAATGGTCAATGGATCTCTTCGCAATGTCCTAATAAAAAAAGAAAAGTACGAAAATAATTTATATTTCTTTAATATGCAGTTTAATTTTGTGTAAATTTATGTCTTTAATAAATAATAAATATGAAATGTGATTTATATTAGGGTTTTGAATAAGAGAAAAAGACTAATGATAGGTATGGATGCGGCTTGTGGAATGGAGTATTTACATTCGAAAAACATTGTCCATTTTGACCTAAAATGCGATAATTTACTCGTTAACATGCGTGACGCTCATCGCCCTATTTGCAAGGTAAACCCATTTAAATTGTAAAACTCTTGTTTGCAAATTGATATACAAGTAATAATTATTATTATCATCTTTTGTGAAAATTTAGGTTGGAGATTTTGGGATGTCGAGGATAAAGAGAAACACGCTGGTCTCGGGAGGAGTACGCGGAACTCTTCCTTGGATGGCTCCTGAATTACTCAATTCTAGTGGTCACCGAATAACCGAAAAGGTTTTTTTTTTACTTAATTATCACCTATAAAACTGCAAATATTTTTCACGCCTTTTTAATGGGTTTTTAATTATTGGGTGTACTATTAGGTGGATGTATTCTCGTTTGGAATCTCTCTGTGGGAGATTCTCACTGGAGAGGAACCTTACGCCGGCATGCATTTGGGAGCCATTATTGGTAATAATTTTTGAAATCATTTCGTTATTTCCAAAAATAATTATATATATATATATATATATATATATGGAACTATGATTTGTAATGTGCAAAACAATATCCTTATCTTTTTTTTTTATTGTAGGGGGCATATTCAGTAATACGTTGCGACCACAGATCCCAGATAACTGTGATCTAGAATGGCAGAAGTTAATGGAGGATTGTTGGTGCGTGGATCCCGACGCAAGGCCGTCCTTCACGCAAATAACAGACCGCTTTCGAGCCATGTCCATCGCATTTCGATCCAAGACACAAAACAAATGATGAAAATGGTGAAAAGGATATTTTTGTTGTATTGGTTGATGGTAGTAGCGGGAATTTGGCGTTGTTCTCTCTTCCCTCTTTTTCGTATTGTGAATATATACATATTAATTTTTAGTTGTTGCAATTCCTTCTTGTTTGTTTCTGGATTGTATGTACAGTGATTTCGAAATGGGTAGTCCTCGTGTATATGTTGTAGCTAGAAATGTAAGTTGTTAGCAGAATTATTTGGAGGTCTTCATTTATAGTTAAATGAAGACAATGATTGCTGAAATTAGTTAGTGTAGTTAGTGGGTTAGAATAATTAGTGATTAGTGATTAGATTGGTTATTTTGTATTTCTATAAATATGTAAACTCTTGTAATTATCATTAAGAAAATTAATCAAATGAATTAACTTTGTCTTGACTCTTCATCGTCTCTAAATATATTTAAAACTAGCTCCCCCCCCCCCCCCCCCCCCCCCCCCCCCCGCGCGCTATTGCGTGTATTTTTTTTTTGTGATATGTATATTTCTTTTGGCTAATATAACGCATCTCGCATATAAATAATTGTATAATGTATATTATTTGAGTGATAATATTAACAAATTAGAAGTGCATTTTATACAGAACGCAAGAGTATTATACACAACTCATGAAAAGTTGAAAACAAAACAATACATAGTAATATAATTTTTATTAACATTTTTGTCCTTTTTTATTTATATTTCAGTCCTTTTTTACATTTTAATTTATATTTCGGTCCTTTTTATTTATATGTTGGTCCTTTTTAGTTTTAATCTACAATTTGGTCCTTTTTATTTACATTTCGGTTTTTTTTTTTACATTTTTTCTTATTTTACATTTGGTCTTTGTTTCCTATTTTACATACATATTAAAATTTGTGAATATGTCCTGATTATATTAATCGAATTTAGAAGCACCTGAGCAAATGCTATTTATACAAATTATATTAGAAAATAATATTCGTGATAGACTAATTTCGTGAACCTCATACATCTATTGACATCATGATATTTGCAAATATGGCGTGATTAGATTAATTTAGTTCAAACGCATGCACGGTAATTCGCACACGCATTAATTCTACTTAAATAATTATATAAAAAACATCCCGCGCAATTGCGCGGGGATAAAGCTAGTAGTACATAATATTACATAAGCTCTAAAAACAGTGAATATCAAATTTAGCCACAACGATTCAAAATATTTAGTCTTCTAAATGCATGTTTTAGTTGTAATAACAATTCCATAAGATTCTACACATTAATATGCATTTTTAATTAATTAATTCATATGTTGATTTATCAGGGATATATGTGGAGAACAAGATTTGAAGGTAAAGAGTTTCTTGGTGCGGAATTCGAAATTTTCTGCATTCTTATGGGTATATATGTTATTTTTGTCAATTTTATGACTTACGCAAATTTCATTAATTTCAAGGACCATTTTTTATATTTTTCTAGACATGATCATATCGTCATCACCATTGTCATCAATCAGAATCGTCATCATCTATTCATCGTCATTATCATCGTCATACATGATGACATCATCATCACATCATATTATTATCATCATCATCGTCGTCATCATCATCATATCATCATCATATGATTGTAAAATAAAAAATGAAGACAAGCAAATAATGTGTCCTATTTATATGTTGGGAGAAATGAAATAAAAAAGAAAATATGAACATTTTGTTATTTTCACTATTCTTTGTTTAAAAAAAAGTATTGGGGATCATAACAAATTAATGCTCTTACTCAATATCTTGATGGCCATTGCTGAACACAAACTCATGACAAATTTTTTGGCGTATCTTTGTCTAAATAACATGCAAATACATGCTACGTTGTGTTGTTAGAATATGGTTGAATAACAATTTCAAAGCTGCCTTTGTGAAATATTATATAATGATGCTTGCAACTCATAGATATATAACAATATTCTTTGTTACAAAATAAAATAAAAACTAGCACATGTCATTATTGAATTAATATTGATTCGAAGGGAAAAAAAATCCTGACATAGTTCACGGCTAAATGCAAATCGGTGATAAAAACACGCTTTCAAAGTATCTCGCATATATATGTACTAGAGTCGTGATGTATGCACCACCCCACCCCCCCCCCCCCCCCCCCCCCCCCCCCCCCCCTATTAATGTGTTGTAAAGTGATGGGTGTTAAACCTTAAATGGTATTTTTTTCCCAACCCTTAAGGGGATCGTTTTTTTACCCATCCAGCGTTTAACAGGCCCATACTCTATATATAATTAGAAACCCTATTTTTCTCTCTCCTCCCATTCTCCACAGACGCCTCCTCTCTCTCTTTCTCTCTCTCTCTCTCCGCACAGCCGCCGGTAAACGCCAAAAACTCGGGATCCGCCGCGCAACTCGGGATCGCGACTTGAGATCCGCCATGGCCATCGTAAATCAGATCGGATTTGAGCTTCTCCTCTCCTTTTTCTCTCTTTGTAAATTAGTTCTTCGACTTTTAAGCTTTAGATCGGATTTGAGCTTGTTTTGACTGATTTTTACACTTTTCTTTGCTGTTTTTTTGCTGTATTTTGTTTGTTATTTTGGATCTGAAAAATTGCTGTTTTTCGGTGATTTATTTCCTGTTTTTTACGGTTTATTTGCTGTTTTTTGCGTTTTTTTCTAATTTCGAATTTTGTAATTAAGTAATTGACTGTTAATTGTAAGGATAACCACCAATATTTGCTAATTTCGAATTTTGGATCAGTAATTGTTGTCTTGAATTTTGAATTTGTGTTCAATGGTGTTTTGTTTTTACATTTAACCCCCTGATTTTGAATTTTTTAAGTTTCCAGTGATTATTTTGTAAATTTTTAATTTTTAGGCTTTGTTTTGCAGTATTATAAATTTCAGGGGCTTTTTCGAAATTTTGCAGGGGCTCCTCCGTAAATTTGTAATTTTCAGGGGCTGTTTTGTAATTTTTCAGGGGCTGTTCAGTAATTTTTCAGGGGCTGTTTTGTAATTTTTCATTTTCTGTAAATGTCAGGGACGGTTTTGTAAGATTTAATTAAGGAAAAAATTTGTATTATATTAAGAAAATAATTTGTATTATTAAGGAAAATATTTGTATTATTTGAAAGATTTGATAATTAAGCATGAATTTAATTACTTGTCATTTTTAATTAGAAAATTCTATATGAATTGAGGTGAAAATCAACTATTATGGTGGTTTTACTATTATGGCGTTACTTGCCAGATTTGATTGTTACTAATAAAATTACCAAGTCATTTGGGAATTTAAATGGTATTGTTGTTAATTGCAATGTAATTGTATATGTTGTTAATTATTGTTGTTAATTACAGATCAACAGTTGAGTGATATTATTTTTGTGATTGTAATTACAGATTAACAGTCAATTATTGTAATTACAGATTGTTGTTATCGCTTAACACAGTGTCACAGATCCGCTAAGAACGAAATCCGTTTAACAGTTTAACAGACCCAAACAAATTGTTTATGGTTAAACACCAAAAGATTATCAAAATTAGCAATTAACGAACAATGAAATCATCAAAATACAATAACATTAAAATTAGCAATTAACGTTTAACAACATAATTTACTAATTAACAAGAACTCAAACATTCAAACTCACACAATTCAAAATTCAAACTCAAAATCATTTTCCCTCCAATTAGGTGCTAAATGATAACACATCTGATATCGGAAGGTTTAACAGTGTGTTATGGTTTAACATGCATGCCAACACATCAAGAGTGTGAGGGAAAATTTGGGGGTGATACAACATTTTCCTATGTACTAATAAGTTTTCAATGGACCTTTTTGAAAAGCACGGTTCTTCTCGATTTGATAAAATAATGACATGAATTCACTAAAGTGTTAAGATAAAAACAAAATCCATTTCATAACTAACAAGAAATTCTTCATTCTTCACTGCAACAAAAAAAAACGCACATCGATAACAATCTCGCTGCAAATTTTAGGGAATAAAGAAAAACCACAAGTGCAAGTACATATAAAAAAATCAAATACAAGTACATGATCATAAATATACAAAAAACTAACGTGACTACAAGCTACAAAATTTAGAAACCAAGACCAGTAATCTAACAAAGACATATGAAGGATGAAATGCTAAATATTGAATATGAAATACAAAATACTTGAGTATATGTACAAATACAAAATACCAAACCATATGTGAAATACAAATATGAAATACGAATATGAATACGAACACGAACACAAATACCAATACGAATACAATTATGAATTATAAATTACAAATTATGAATCATCAATTATGAATTACGAACTACCAATTGCGAACTATGAATTAAAACATTTCCTCAAATGCGAACAAAAACATAAAGAAATTGACATACGAATACCGATCTCACTACAAACTTTGTGAAATAAACAAAATTGCAAATGTAAGTACATACAAAGATTAGGGATGTCAATGGGTCGGGTATAGGCTCACCCATACCCTTACCCATCTTAATCGGGTAATATCCGTACCCGACCCATCAACTAATCGGGTAATTTTACCCTCCCCGTTTAGTACCCGCGGGTTTTCGGATTACCCACGGGAAATTTTACCCATACCTAAACATATACAAAAACATTAAAATATACAAACGAAAATATATTTTTTTAAATTAAAATAACATCATAGATTAATATAACATAATAATATCACTAAATCACAAAATAGACAACAAAATATTTTTAAACATAAATTATGGATCGTGAATTAACAAAAATTGTATAATAAAACTAAAATTGGTAAAAACATAAAATAACAGTAAAAATCAAAAATAAATAAACATAAATCTAGAAAATTATTTATTTTAGTTTATTTATTAAACAAGAAAAAAATAAGTTATGTAATAAATAATCAGTAGAAAACATAGATTAAAACTAATAAAAAATATTAAAATATTAATATAATGGGGGTTATTAAGAATCGGGTTCGGGTCGGATATACCCACGGGTCGGGTACGACCTCACCCATACTCTACCCGACTCGAGCCGGGTATTTTTTAATCGGGTAATACCCGACCCATGGGTAGGCTTAATCGGGTATTACCCGAACCGTCCGGGTCGGGTACCCGTCGGACACGGATATTACCCAACCCATTGACATCCCTAATAAAGAGGTAAATACAAGTATACGAACATAATACAAACGCAAATGTGGATATGAGAGGCATTCACCAGATGCAAATAAAAAATGAATATACAAATACAAAATACTAATGCTACAAGCTACAATAATTAGAAACCAATATCAATATACAAACGAAGACTGAAATGCTAAATACCGAATGTGAAATACAAAATACGAGCACATATACAAATGCGAAATACAAATATGAAATACGAATAAGGGTACGAACACGAACATGTATAATAATACGAATAAGGAACATGATTATGAATTAAAAATTACGAATTAGGAATCATCAACTATGAATTTCGAACTACCAACTACGAACAACGAATAACGAAATCTGAAATACTAAAATCCGAAAATGTGAAAAGCAAAATATGAAATACGAATACAAGTATGTGTTTGAGTACAAGCATCAATACCAATACAAATGTTATGAGATCTACGAATATGAAAACATATACAAATATTATTTTCCAAATTATGTTGATGTTGTATAAAAGAACAAACAAATTTTAAACAATAATTGTTTAAATTGTTCAACAAAGCGGACTCTTCAACAATTCTGATTTTCTCGTTTTAAGATTTTAAAAAGTCATGATTTATTAAGGCAAACACACCTCTCTTACGTATTTTAATACCGAAAATCGTAGACCTAAACATTAGAGCTGGAATGTCAAAACCTAAACAATTATGGCATCGTCATCACCATGTGATCATCATCATCGTCATCATCATCATCGTCATCATCATCATCATCATCATCATCATCATCATCATCATTCTGCATAAGGTTCACGTATTTTGGGAAATCGTTTTTATTGATTTTGTCGATGATGTTTAAAAAATATGTACAATTTTACAACAATGGTCGTTTGAATTGTTCCAGAAAGCCGGATCTCGAACAATTCAAACGACCATTGCTGTAAAATTTATAAAAATCATGATTTACTGAGGCAAACACATCATACTCATAGTACGCACGAATGAGAGCATTCGCTATTTTGGATGTATTTGATTGCACAATTTTTCTATAGCTGAATTACTTACTATTGTTGTAATTCTTTCTCCTATCGTTACAAGTTATGTAACGTCATCTTTTTTTTTTTGTTACGAAATATTCATATTTTATGTACCGTATTTTTTATAGTCGTTATTTATGGATGAATGATGTATAAAAATATGAACAAATTTTAAAGCAACAATCGTCTGAATTATTCTCAAATCAAACTTTTAAACAATTAAATGCTCGCTCATTCATAAAAAAGACTCCAACCACGCCATTCATAAAAGAAAAAACATGCCCCAATAATTAGATTTAAAAAAAAATTATGTGTGAAAATCAATTACATTTTAGACGAGAATAAACCGTGACAATCTCAAATACTCTCGCGTAATTGCGCGGGAAAAAAACTAGTATGTATTATAGTTGATTATTGGGTTAAATTTGGGATATCCTAGAAATAGATATTTGTTATTGCAATCAATTATTACTTATGTTACGCGGATACTTTAAAAATAAGTATTGGATACCGTATCGGATTCCGATACGTGCCGGATACTCCATGTGAGTATCTGACATATTCGAATATTTTATTTCAAAATAATATTAGATATTTTTCGAATATTTGTCGGATATTTATAACGCATTAATAATTATATTTGAAATACAAAAATATATAAATTTAAATTGAAATAAATAAATAATATATATAAATAAATAAGTAAATATAATAAATATTTATTTAATAAAAAAATATTTTTGTAATAATAAATTTTAATATATTTTATGTCAAAAATGAAATCGGATCGGTTGTAATTTGCTTTCTCAAAGAGAAATTGTCTCAACCCCCTTGATTAATCCATCGCATTGCAATTATTCAATATAGATTTGAAACAACAACAAAAAATAAGGTTACATTCAACTTAATTGTGTAAACTAATCCTAATTAAGCCCCAATAGCTCTAATTCAGAATAATTATGGCTAATTCATAATTGATCCCTAATTCCAATCCCAACGAATCCTACATGGCATTAATTTAGTTTAGAGGGAAGAAATATGATATTTTGCCTATTTAAGAGGGAGGGATAAATTTGTTATTTCAGGTTTAAGCAAGGAGATATCCATAATTTCCCTTTAAAAAAAATTAAACTCATGAAAAAGAATTAAGTTGAATAAAGAAACATTTATACATTTATTAGCTCTTAATATATGTTGATATATAATTATTTTTTCTGCCCCGCTCATTTTCCATTACACATTTCAAATCTCTCTCTCTCTCTCTCTCTCTCTCTCTCTCTCTCTCTCTAGGGGGTGTGTGTGTGTGTGTGAAAACCCTAAAAGTAGATCGCCAATGGCGGATTCAGATCTAGCTACCTTATCTCAGGGCGATCCCTTAGCTTTGACTCCTGTCGTAAGATCTTTAATTCCACTTTTTTGTTCGATTTTTTCAGTTGTAAACTTTTACTTGAATCCCACGGAAATGTTTGAAGTTTTGGTTTTATTAAGTACTAATCCTTAGCTCGTGGTTGCTTAAAGTGGCGGTTGAGCTTAATGGCATATGGAGAAACTTATCACAATAATGCAGTTGTACAATTAAGTTGAATTTTGTATACTGTTGTTAAGGAGTTTAATTCGTCCAATTCTGTCTCAGCTTGTCAATTAGGTTTCAATTAAGCTTCAATTGTCCATGTTTTAGCCCAAATTAACCTCCATTATACATTAAACACCACTGAGTCAAGTGAAAACAAGAATTGAACTTATATTTTACTAATTTTGAAGAATTTTTATTTTCAATGGAACATTTGTGAAATAACACTTACAATTAATTTGCCCTTGTTTTTTTTCCCCTTTTTGTAAGAAGAGAAATAAGGACGATCTGCAACCAGTGGGTGATAAAATTGCGGTATGATCTTTATGCTTAAAGGCCTCTCAAATAACTTGAATTTGTTCTATGATATCTTTCACGAGTTCCTCTTATTCACGAAGCACAATCAGAATTATTGTGCACTGAAATCTTAATATAATTATTTATATCATTTTTGTAGGATTTAAACGAAGCACAATCAGAATTACTGGGTAGGCTTCGAGGTTTAAAGGAGGTAGATTATAGTATTTTTTTTTTATCTCAAAAAATATTTTTCAATTTGAAATATTTTCGTGTTATTTTACTTTGATTTGCTTTATTTTTTAGGATTTGCAAAATTGGAGAGTGAAACTGGATACTCAGGTCAAGACCTACAAGGATGTAAGTTAAATATCATTTCATTGGCGCAATTTCACGAGTACCCCTAAAAAGTCTCTTAATATCATATATACTTATATACCCCCTCCAAAAGGTGGAATATCATGAATACCCCTATGAAACATAGGAAATAGCACCTGTTTGTGTATTTCATGCGTACCTCTTCTTTCTACATGTATTCAAAAGTATTCTTAAAATACCCTTTCTTCGTTACTTTTTTTATTCCCAAAATACCCTTACTGAATTGGAACTGTACTTAACTTGCAGGAACTAACAGATCTTAAGAAAGCACTAAGTACCGAAATGGAGCAATTAAGTGTGGTAAGACAATTTCGACAAAATTTCCCTTTTTTTAACATTTAATTTTTTTATTAGTCTTTTTCATATATATCTTATTTATGTAGGATTTTCAAGAATTAAGGACCACGTTACAAAAACAACAGGACGATGTCGCTGCTAGCCTAAAGGACTTGGTGGTATTTATTTTTTATTTTTTTCTTAAATTCTTATTGGTCAAGAATTATCATTTAAAAATTAATTTTTTTTTTCCAGATGCCTGTTAAATCTGAAAATGAAAACGATTCAACAGAATTAGAAGCTGCTTCGGTTGGGACGAAGATTTCCGAAGAATCTTTTGCAGATTCTACTGCGTAGAAATTTGGATTCCTTTTTTTTTTAAATAAGATGGGATTTAGATTCTACACGAGAACTTTTAGTTCTGTAGTGCGCGATTTTTAGTGATTTGTACCTTGTACTTGATCTCGATCACTGGATATTTTAAATGCTTGTTTATTATATGTCGTTGATGGATTTAGGATTTATATGATCTTGTAGGATATGTTTTAAAGTAGAATTTAGGTATTTTAAACCGAGTAAGGCTAACTTACTTAATTAAGTACACAAGTTTTGGTACTTAATGCTTTTAAATCATTGGATTTGTGCTTTTAAATCATTGGTACTTAATGCTTTTAAATCATTGAGATTTGTGCATTTAATGATGTGCACAAAATTTCATGATCATCATCAAAAAACACAAATCTCAATGCAAATCTAATGGTTAAAAAGTATTAAGTACCAAAACTTTGGTACTTAATTAAGTATGTTAGCCTCCCTCTTTTAAACCATTATATAATTATAACTAAATGAGATGGGTAGTGAATAACATTTATGAAAATCATAGACATTATACAAGTATGATAATATTAATGTGATATGCAATTGAAACACTGTATAAACGTTGTTCGAAAATTCGGTTTGAATCGGTGTTTGTTTGCCTACTTGTTCCATGATATTTCCAATTAACCTTTAATTGATCGGGCTAATCAATGTTGTAAAAATGACCATTAATACGTAATTGATGTTTAGCTCGATTGGTCTTTTTCGTTTGTAACAAGATTTGATTTAATTTGACAATCGAATTAAAAACGAGTTTTGACTTACTTTTATTTATACCTCATCCGATCCAAAATCTAAAATCCGAACTTGAAATCAAAATCAAAATCCAAAAATCAAGCCGTTCCTTTTCTATCTCACTCGCTTCGGAGCTCAAGTAAAAAAGAAGCCCTGAGAGAGAACGATATTTTTTCGGACTCCAAAATTTAACTATTGATGTTTATTTTTTTGTTTCATCTTCGGTAATTAAACTCTGATCATTTGAATTTTGACAAAGGTATTATAAAATATATTTTTTCGCTGTTCGTGATCATCCATTAATGCCGATTAGTCCCCGATTAATTCCTAATCGGTAAGTTTTCTTATTCGTTCTTTTCAACATGTCTCTACAACATTGGGGCTAATTGTTAATCCAATTTAAATATGATTTGGTCGATTTGGGGCGTTTTAAATTCGATTTAGGTCGATTGGTCATTCATTATTTATTGAGTTGGAGCTTAGTTTAATTGATTTTTAGATCTGCTTTTAAACAAGTTTCTTTTAATTTTTAGATATTTTTGCATATAATAAATGAATAATGATACAAATTTCATTTTTTCGTTCAATTTATACTATTATATATTTAAAATTACAATCATGTCAGGTATCAGATGTATTTTAAATTGAATATTATAGTAAGTATTGTATTTTTGATATTAATCATATTTTTATTTATTTATTACTGTTAGCTTTCCTTAATATAAAAATAAACATTACAAAATATTATTGTAGCATATTGTATCTCTTTAATATATTAAAAATAACAAATATTAAATATAAACCAATTAATAACTAATTTAATTCCGATTCATCAATTTACATCGGCTCACCTCAGACAACTGGTTCTGGTCGAGTCAGATGAGCAGGAGGGTTCGAGCCATGTTAATTTGGTGGACGAGTCGCAGAGCTACAAGGTTGGGTTCCGTTAGATTTGGCGACTCCGTATCCTCACCATCACCAATCACCATACAGAAAACAACCAATAAGGATAAGGCAAATATAAACCCATAGCCTGTTATCCGTCTCTCTCTCTTTCTCTCTTTCTCTCTATTTTGCTTCGAGGCTGGAAAATGAAGAGATAACGTAGTGTTTTGGGCTTTACTGTCCTCTATCCACCTCCCTTCTCTTTTTCTCCTTCGTCTTAGCTACAAGGTAATCCTTGTATATTCCATGCTCGCCTTGTGTTTGTTGAATTGCTTCCTTCATTTCTAATTCTGTTTCTCTCTCACTCTCTTCTTCTTCTTCTTCTTTCGTTTTAATCTTTACTTGGTTTGTTATTCCGTAATTGGGTTTCGGTACATTATGGTTGGACTCGAAATGAAATTGTTTGTCAGAATAAATATTCACTTAATACCTGTGTTGTGCTTGTTGAAATGCTCGAGTAAGCAGTAACATGAAGAGTTTCTTTCTATTTTGTGTATGATAAAGCTTTAGAAGAGAAACAATTGGGTTGTTTTTTTAGCAAATTAATGGGACTCGCTAGAATATTTCATAATTCAGAGTCAATTTCAATTTTTTATTTTTTTAATACAAATTTATTTCGTTTTAAGTTTACATTTGTTTTATAATGAACTGTCTGGTACTTTCGTCTCGCAATAAATTATTTTTCTTATTTCAGTTTTTCAGGTATAGTGAATAAAGCAAGAAAATGACACCAGTTCTTCATTTTTCTGCTGGATGGGTCAGCCTGATTCCTCGAGCCAATTTACTAAACTCAAGAAAACATGCCCATAAACGTAATTTTTCAAAAAGGCCCCTGGCACTTCAATCTGCATATAACCTGATGCAATTCTACAACCGAAAACAATCCCAACCCCTAATTCTCACCTCTGCAGTAAAAGCTGACGTGGAAGTCGAGGCCGAAGTCGAGGCCGAAGCCGAAGCCGAAGCCGAAACGGACCCAAGTCCGAACCCAGTAACCTCCGAAGATTCCGATTCTTGGGACTCTGATGACGAATGGCAATCCGATTCTGAAATGCCCGAAGATATCAAGAACGTTAAGCCTTTACGTTTTTCACATTATGAAGAATCCAGACCCGAAGCCAGACCCGAACCCAGATCCAAACCCAGATCCGAACCCAAATCTGAACCCAAATCTGAACCCAAACCCGAAACCGAAACCGAAACCGAAACCGAACCTGACAAGGTCAAACAGTCTGGGCCCGTAACTAAGAGCAGTCTGCCACGCCTCAAGGACGAAGAATTGGTACCGGGGAAATCCTACTCCGGTGTCATTCGTTCCATCAAACCGTTCGGTACGTTCGTCGATTTCGGCGCGTTCACCGACGGACTGGTACACGTTTCCCAACTGAGTTACAACTACGTAAAAGATATAAACAAAGTTATATCCGTCGGACAAAAGGTCACGGTATGGCTCCTCGAAGCAAACCGAGAAACTCGTCGTATTTCCATGACGATGCGGGACCCGGCAGAAGAACAGAATGAAAGAGGCGGACGAGGCGGGAGAGGCGGCAGAGGCGGACGAGGTGGTAGGGGAGGAGGGAGACAGAAACAAAAACCGCGTCGACCAAAATATGCCCGCGGAGATTCTTTCGTCGGCGAAATTGGAGAAATTAACGAAGAGGGGGCTAAAGTCTCCTTAAGCGGGGACGCCGTAGGGTTTTTGCCCCTCGAACTGATGGACGAGAAGAATGGGGTGAGAGAGACGTTGATTGAAGGTATGCGTTTATTGGTACGGGTCGTGGAAGTGGACGGAGACGAGATTATTTTGACCACGCGAGAAGGTAGAGAGGAAGTGGGCGATGATTTTGGCGAGGAGGAGGAGGAAGACACGAATTACGACGAGAATAAATCGGACGATATTTACGATTTAATGGATGCGGTAGTGGAAGACCAGAAGGATGATCCGGAGGGGCTCAAGGCCGTGGATAATATTATAGTGGAGATGGAAAGCGGGAATATGCTTGCCAGCCCTATCTTGATGGGTTTTTTGAGGAGTAAACAGTACAATGATTCCGTCAGTAAAAAAGTCGAGGCTGTTGCTTTGGCTAGAGCCGAGGCCGCCGCCGCCGCTGCTGCTGCGGAAAATGGAGTTGTAAGCGTAACTGAATCTGCGACAAGTACGGAGTCGGTTGAGGCAAGTGGTGAATTGGTTGTTGGAGATGTACAGACTGACGAGTCTGTTGGAGAGATCCAGGAAACTGAATCTGTTGCAGAGATCCAGGAAACTGAATCTGTTGCAGAGATCCAGGAAACTGATTCAGTTGTAGAGACCCAGGAAACTGAATCTGTTGCAGAAATCCAGGAAACGATCCAGGAAACCGAATCTGTTGCAGAAATTCAGGAAACTGATTCAGTTGTAGAGACCCAGGAAACTGAATCTGTTGAAGAGATCCAGGAAACTGATTCTGTTGCAGAGATCCCAGAAACCGAGTCTGTTGCAGAGATCCAGGATACGATCCAGGAAACCGAATCTGTTGCAGAAATCCAGGAAACTGATTCAGTTGTAGAGACCCAGGAAACTGAAGCAGTTGTAGAGATCCAGGAAACGGAGTCCGTTGTAGAGATCCAGGAAACGAAAACTGAAGGTGAGACGGTGGGTAAAATTGAGGAAGTAAAAAGTGAAGAGACGGTTAATGGTAAAATAGAGGAGGTGAAAAGTGAAGAGGTTGTTGAGGTTAAAGTAGAGGAGAAGGAGGCGGAGGTTGCGACTGTGGAGAGTTCTGATCAAGGGCAAGAAATCAAAGGCAAGATGTTTTAATCTTCTTTCATTTAGCAAATAAGATTGTTTGTATCATCAAAATATCACGTGCATCCTTGAGAAACTAGAAATATCGTGGATACCCTCCTCTAAAACACAGATCAAGAAGAGTAATTTTTGCTATCTTTGAAGGGGGTCGAGAAGAGATAGTTTTAGAGGAACCGAATTATCATTCATGATATTTTCTATGTTTTTTTTTGGGGGTGTAAGTGATATTTTATGATTTTGGCACATATTTGCCACCTTGTGTAAAATGTTTTTTCAGTTTTTTGTTAGAATTTTATTGGTCCTTGTGCATTTCTTGTGTCCTTTATTATGGTATTTGCTTACTCATACTATACTTTTACGCTCTTGTGGGTGTCCTTATCTAAAGAAAAACTGCAAAAATGTCCAAATTAAAAATACTCCCCCATTTTATTGAAAAAGTGCAAACACTTCGTAGCAATGTGTAACCATATTGTACGGGCTTCTTTGCAATTTTTTCTAATTTAAAATATTCAAATCCAACTGCAGCAACAATATCACCAGCACTCGTGAAACAACTCCGGGACGAAACCGGAGCAGGCATGATGGATTGCAAGAACGCATTGACATCGACCAACGGAGACATACTAAAAGCTCAAGAATACCTCCGCAAGAAGGGTCTCTCGAGCGCGGACAAAAAGGCGAGTCGAGCCACCGCCGAGGGCCGCATCGGAGCGTATATCCACGATGGCCGAATCGGCGTCCTCGTCGAAGTCAACTGCGAGACCGATTTCGTTTCTCGCGGTGATATTTTCACCGAGTTGGCTGAAGATATCGCCATGCAAGTCGCAGCTTGCCCTCAAGTATGTTAGTTTAATTGTTTCGAAATAAGATATGCCGAATTTAATTAAAACTCTATATTCAGGTAACATATTTGACATCTGAAGAAGTACCGGCGGAGACGGTAACCAAAGAGAAGGAAATCGAGATGCAACGAGAAGATATTCTCTCGAAACCGGAAAATCTACGCGAGAGAATCGTGGAAGGAAGGATAAAAAAGCGATTGGAGGAGTTTGCGTTGCTGGAACAACCATTTATTAGAAACGATAAGGTCATAGTTAAAGACTACGTGAAACAAATGATCGCGACTATTGGGGAGAATATAAAGGTGAAGAGATTCGTGAGGTTCAATTTGGGCGAAGGTTTGGAAAAGAAGAGCCAGGATTTCGCTGCTGAGGTGGCGGCTCAGACAACGGCTAAATCAGTCGAGACTCCTACTCCCCCAAAGGAAGAAACGTCCGAAACTGTTGCAACGTAAGTTTTTTTAATTTCAATGATTAATTATAAGTTGCATGTAATAATTTTCTGAAATTTGTGAAATTAGGGAACAAAGTGATGCACCTAAAGTAACGATATCTCCGGCCTTGGTGAAACAACTAAGGGATGAAACGGGTGCGGGAATGATGGATTGCAAAAAGGCCTTGATAGAAACAGGAGGAGACGTGGCGAAGGCACAAGAATATCTGAGAAAGAAGGGTCTTTCTTCGGCCGATAAAAAATCGTCCAGACTGGCAGCCGAGGGCCTCATATCGGCTTATATTCATGACGCGAGAATCGGTTGCCTTATTGAAGTCAATTCGGAGACCGATTTCGTTGCGAGAAATGAAAAGTTTAAGGAGTTGGCCGACGACTTGGCCATGCAAGTCGTTGCTTGCCCTCAAGTAATATTTTTATTTTAGTTTGAACGTAGCGAATATATTTGACCGTGGGGGTTATATGCAGGTGCAATACGTGTCGATAGAAGAAATACCGGCAAGTCTAGTAGAGAAGGAGAAGGAGATAGAGATGCAGAGAGAAGACTTGCTATCGAAGCCGGAGCAAATAAGAGAGAGGATAGTTGAAGGGAGAGTCGCGAAGCGTCTCGGCGAACTTGTTTTGTTGGAACAGCCCTTCATTAAAGATGATAGCGTCACCGTGAAGGAACTTGTTAAGAATACGATTGCGTCTCTTGGAGAGAATATTCGGGTTCGGAGATTCGTGCGTTTCACGCTAGGCGAGGATAAGGAGTGAGAAGATGGGGTTTGGATGGGTTTCTAGCATCTTTTTTGTATTAGTTTTTTGTTGGGACAGCCCTGAACTTGTTGAAATTCATTTGATCTTTTGTATTTAAACAATTTTTAACAGTTTATATTAAAGAGTTTTCTTTTTGTAGTTTTTTTTGTTTGTATTTAAAACATAGTTAAAAGAACTCGGCGTGTCAAGTTGGAATCGACTCGGCTTCTAATATGAATTGTGTAAAATTTAAACTCGTGACTTGACTTGGCGAGTGTCGGAAGGACTCGTTTGACTCGAGCTTAAATATTAATTTTTTGATCATTATATCCTTATTAATCGATAGTACAAACAAATGTAAAATATTGTATCATTCTAATATGTATTAACAAGTCACAAGTGACGTAAATATGTTTTAAATATTACATGCATGTTATACAAGACTCAAGTATTGACTTATGTGCATATCACTTGACAATTGACATAAATAAATATGTTTATTATTAATAAAATAATATGAAATGTTTGATTTATCCATAGCAAAGTAATAACATGCTAAGAAATGTCTTACTTGTAGAGTTTAGTACTTAAATAAATAGTAAGGTGTATATTACCGGGGCAGGTCCTGTGTTTTCGAGGATCTTTGACAAAAAAAACGAGACTATATTAATCCATCACAAAAATCTCTCAAATACAATACCCTAAACTGTTTTGAGAAATTGGGAAATTAGAGAAGTCATTTGCAATTTTTCAGAAAAAAATATTTACAAATTGGAGGGATTTAATTAAGTAAGATCATGGTCCATGAGCCCTGACAATTAAGTGCAAAAGGGGAGGCATTAATTGCAAGTTAATTTGTTTGGATCAGTCCTATACAATATAAATATATTAACAAAAATTCACCACCAAAATATTTCGATAGACCTGTGCTAAGTCAATTTAAGATAATAACTGCCACGGACGGTATATTTTACAATACACATTTTATTAAAAAAAATATAAAATATATGACTGTTAATTAGTAAAACTAGGATGTGTAATATTTTAAATACAGAAGTAGCGGTCGTGTCATTTTGAGTGTGATTTACATGAAGATTTCTCTATTGCGTGATGTGATAATGAGACGTAACTTTGTTTTTGTTTTTTTAGAAGAACCTGGAGCACGCTTGGGAGTTCTTTATTAATATTAAATAATTTTACAACTGTTACAGAAAACATCACGCTAATCAATCTAACCTAGTTTTCAAAAATTCAATAAGTCCATTATTTCTTGAAACAGTAGGATAGGCATGTTAGTTTTCTTTTTAAAGATACGATTATTTATTTCCTTCCAAATAGACCAGACTGTTGCCGCCCATATTTGCGGTTCTTTGTCGTCGTCGTCGTTCTTTCTTTTTGTCTTAGACAATTTGTGTACCCGTTCCCAGTTTTCTTGCATTGTTTCATATGAATTGAGCTTCAGGCCTACTCTTTCATAGCATTCTTGTGCAAACGAGCAAGATACGAATAAGTGGGTATGAAGTTGTGTGTTGCCACCCCCCTTTTTATAACGTTTCGGTAGTCTCCCCACATAGGATGCATGAAGTTGTGTGTTGCCACCCCCTTTTTGCTAGGATATCTTGTGTTAATATCCTTCGTCGTATGGCCAACCAAATGAATAGTCTAACATTTAAAGGTATTCGGAGCGTTAATACTTGTTTTACCCATGGTACCCGGACCCCAGGATTTATAATAAATCATAAATATCTTTTGTTCGGAATTGGGGTTTGGGCTGATTTATCATGCATTGATTGTGAGACTCGAATTTGTTTAGTTTCCAAATTTTGTAGATGGAGGTTAGTTTATTTAGGTCTTTGATAAAGTACGAACATATTTTGTGGAGGTTGTTGGATTAATCGCAGAATCTGTGATTCCATATATATCCCGTACATATTTGGTCCAGAGAGCATATCTCTCAAAATCTAATTTGAAGAGCCATTTTATCAGAAGACTTTTATTTTGGGTTTCTAAGCACATGAGCCCGATACCACCATTTGATTTAGGCATAGTAAGATGTTCCCATCGTGCTAAACATTTTCCTCCTTGGATTTTGTCTTTTTCCCCCCAAAAAAAGACTCTTATGAGGGATGTTATTTTTAATAATAGCCATTGTGGCACCAAGAAGACTTGCATGTAATATGAGGGGAGGGCATGCAATACTGCCTTGATCAATGTAATCCTTCCCCCAAGAGAAAGAGTTGAGCTTTGCCATAGATTGATTTTGTTTTTAATTTTCTGTAGAAGAGGTTGGAAATAGATTTTTGTTGGTTTTTTTATAAGAAAGAGGTAGACTCAGATAAGTTATTGGTAATGACCTAGCATTGCAATCCAAGATTTTTGTTATACAAGATTTATTCCAATTTACTTCAAGTGCCGAAATCTTTGAAAATGGGACGTAACTTTGTTATTTAGTTGATTTTTGCTATTGCATGTTATAGACTATAGTAGCACTATCGCTATGTTATTTACTGATAAAACTAAATATTTTTTTTTTGTATATTAAACATCATATAATATATACTAACGTTATAATTAACGTAGATATATTTTACAATCTTTCGAGAGAATCGTAAAAGACCGAATAACAAACAATCATGTACAAAAATATTTATGCAAAATTAATAAATTATATTACAGATAAAGGTACAAAATCACATATAAGTTTCAAAATATATCTCATGAAATTACACAATACCACACCATGGTACATGAGCTATGTTGCACGAATACGGATACGAGTATCGTATCCGACACGATACGGATACGGCGATACGGCAGTTTTCAAAAATACATAGGATACGATACGGCCATTTTATACAATATTTTATTATTTTATTAATTATAATTTATATATTTTATATTTTATATAGTATATATTTGACATAAAATATCCTAAATTTTTTTTTTATTTTAACAGAAATAACTTATTATTAAGTAAATGCTTATTTTATTTAGTTATTTATTTATATATATTACTCATTCGATTTCAAATTTTTATTTTTATTTTTCAATTATATTTTTGTAAACGTTAGAAATATCCAACAAGTATCCGAGAAGTATTCGTTATTATTTTGAAAATAAAATATTCGAATACGCCACGTGGAGTATGGACATCCGATACGGCATCCGATACGATACGATACAGCTTGATTTTGAAGTATCCGCGCAACATAGTACACTAGACATGACACAGAAAATCGAAAGTTGTGAATGATAGCCAGGGCGATAGCCCCATGTGAAGTTAGGGGATGCCAACCATACATATGGCCCATGTGACAAGTAGTTGCGTTACCATCAGGATACAACTGTCCTTATTCATTTTACTCATTTCATTCATTCTCAGCTCCATATTTTGTCCCCAACATTACATTGACCACCGCTTGCTTTCATAATACGAATCATTATAGTTTTGACAAGAAATAACATTTTTTTTATATTCCACTACTCAAGCACAGATTTTCTGAGAACAACCCACTACGTTGGCATTCTGAGCTATCAATTTTCCAAATTATTTTTTATAATCATATTGTCAATCGATAACTATGTATAACTAAATATTAATTAATGAAAATTATGTAAGAGCTGCTAATATTCTCTGCATTCATTGAAGAAATATCAATTGGACAATATTTTTATTTGACAAAAATAATATTATAAGGAGGATAATTTTTTTATTTTTGTTTTTCCATTTTTCTCGTGCTAATTGTATGCGAACAAATGTTTAACACTGTTTTACAAATAAAAATATATTTTGCTTCCGTATTTATTATCAAATTAATAAAAATATAATTCAGCTCACAACAAGTGATGAATTTTAATATATATTAGAACAATAACAATTTCTTCTAGATATTATGATTTTTTTATCGAAACCAAATTTTTACATGATTATCTTTCAAAAAAATTAAATTTTTTATACAAACTTACTCCGTCGTATAAAAACAACGATTTCGCTAATTTATTTCGAAAAATTCTATTATATCACAATTTTTTTCTGAAATATAATTTGATCATCGGATCTCTTTTGTTTAATTACTTAGATGATCGACACCTGTATTTCGAGATTGAGTTTGTGAATTAATTAATTGGGTGATTGTATCACCACTGATTTATTTCATCGATTCGAGTCAAAATTGGTCTTGTAACATAACAAAGTAGTCAATGCCACAATGAATCAAAAGATCAACATACATTATTGCGAAATTTATGCTCATCAAATATTCTACACACTTTTTTGTACAAAAAGAAATTAGATAGATTATAATAGCTACTAAGCAATTATTATATGAATAACGCGGTTTTGATTCTTATGTACGTAGTAATGCCTCCACAACACTTTCATTAATTTGCTCAAACAAAAATATAGTAAATCTCCATCCACACAAAGACACACACACACACACTCACTCTTCTTCATATCCCACACACCCACATTTTCTCTCTTCTTCAAACCCTCGCCGCCGTTCCAACCATGGCCAAGCTCCACCTTTCTCTTCTCCTTTCTCTCCTTCTCTTAGCTCTTTGCAAACCCTCTTTGTCGCTCTCTTCAGATCTCTCTCTTTCTTCTTACCACCTCTCTCATTCCGACGCCTCACAGCTTTTCCAGTCCGAGTTTGACGAACCAGCAACTCGCCGGTTTCTCGCCGGATACCAATCTTACATCAGCTACGCTGCTCTCAGCAGGAACAATGTTCCTTGTTCTCGCAGGGGCGCTTCTTATTATAGTAACTGCAGAGCTGGTGGTGCAGTCAATCCTTATTCTCGCAGCTGCTCCAACATTAACCGGTGCCGCAGGTAGGTTTGATTTTAATTTCTGAATGTGGATTTGAGATTTGGGTTTTGGAGTTGGATTTGGATTCGGGATCTGGAGGTCTATTTGTGTTTTGAGTTAATAATTTGTTCTGTAATGTTGTAAAATTAGCCAAAGATTTGGTTTCCTGTGTAAAAAGATCTGAGTTTTAATTATTTATTTTATATGTTTTATTGTTTGAACTTTGAACTCGGGTTATTGTTGTTCTTCATTAATCAAGTATGCTCGTCTTGAATTTACGTAATACTGTGAGAGATTTTTATGAAAATGTATGCTCTATTAAAGATCTGAGTTTTAGTATTTATTTTATATGTTTTGTTGTTTGAACTTGATTAATTTTTGTTCCTTGTTATTTTTAAATTTATTTGATACAATTGAGAGATTTTATGATCATATTTGTTTTTCTACTTGAATTTGGTAACTAGCATGTTTGATTTGGAATAATTTAAGATAAATTGATTATTTTTAGAATACATGAATTTTGTTATTTATGTATTTGTTAAATTATAGGAGTTGTTAAGTTTAGAAAGCAGAAAAAATATGGATTTATATTTCAAATATAAGATTTTGTTAAATCAAACAATAAGATGTATCCAGTTCTGTATTTGAGATTATAATCCTATAAAATACCTCGATTCAAACATGCCTATTTGGGGGTAATTTCGCCCATTTTTTTTCTTCTGTAAAAGTGATTATTTTTCATGGTAATCATAATCTCAACACAAATTCAAGATCAAAAAGTTCTAATTAAGAATTTTAGCCATTCAAACATGCCTATTTGCGAGAGGGAGAGAGAATGATCAATGGATAAATTATTGGACAAAAAAAATAACCAAGACATTTTTAACCATTGATTAAATCATGATAAATGAGTTATGATTTGCTCGTGAATTCGGTCCTAGAGAGAGAGAGAGAGAGAGAGAGAGAGAGAAAGAGAGAGAGATGTTCTACTTGTACAAGTAGTTGATTTCTTTTATTCGAAAAAAAAAAAAAAGTAGTTGATTTCTACTCGAGTGTTCTAAACTTTTTGATCCTCTTCAAAATTCAAGCTATGTTTAAAGGTTAATGGCCCTCTTTTGATCGTTGTATTGAATGGAAACCCTAACTTTCTTCTGATCGCGAGCTGATTGACGGGCGGAGGCGTGGACTGATCGTGCGATGAGAAACTAACCCGTGCGAGGAGAATCCTAACCCGTAACCTTCTTGCGATATGTGGTTGTTGGCGTAGGAGTGATCGACGAAAATGACTGTTGCAGTGATCGATTTTGGTTACGCATACAATTGAGGTATAAGTTAGAGTAAATAGGCATCGTATGGGACAAATTTGGTATACTATGAGGCAAAATCAGTATAATTGGCAATAATTGTGTATAGTTAAGAGGCTAATTAGCTTTAATTGGGTCATAATAGGAAATAAATTAGACTGTTTAGTGTTTAGGGACCAAGTAAGTATTTATCAAGAATGCTACAAACACCGACCTTATTTACAGAATTAATCCCGAAATAACATTTTATATACAAAAATTAATAATACAGATGGGACCCACTTGTAAATACATATAGAAATATCAAAATCGGGATTCATTCGGTGAAATGATTATGCGGGTCAAGCATTTTTGAAGTATTTATTTAGTTAATTAGTGACAAGTGATCGACATTTTGTCCATAATTGGTCTAATAATGTAAAAAATGATATTTTTTTGGGTGGCACTATTGCAAGAGCCAAAATGGCTAAATCGAGAGCAATTTCAATTTTGTTTTATCAAATGATCGTTATACTCCTTTTAAGGATGAATTGATAATTTGTATTTCTTATATTTTTCTACTAGTTTATCACTTTTCATAAATCATCATGATATATGTAATATTTTTATTCTTAATTTTTTCATCATAAAAAATCATATCATTTCATATATATTTAAATATAAAAATTAATATATATTGGTTAGATTTGTTTTTTTCATAATATTAAGAATAATATTTTTACATTATTCATGAAAGATATAAAAAATAATATGTAAGTAAAATAAATATCAATCACCATAAATATGAGCATAGTGGTCATTTAATTAAAAAAAATTAAAATCGTTCTCAATTTAGTCATGTTAGTTCTTGCAATAGCGTCATCCTATTTTTTTATTGCATGATTTTTTTTATAGAACTATAAACACATATGTTGCATGGATACTTAAGAAAACCGATTTATTCGTCGTATCATAAATTATATGTTAAAATGTCATGTTCCCGAATCCGTGCAACACAGATAAACACCCATCAAATAGTTCGAATATGACCTCCATTTTTGTCACTTTCGTGAATTTCTTTTCAGATTTTGCTCCTGATCGAGGAATCGGAATACTCGGAGTTGGATTCAAATTTTGATATGGAAATTTGATTAGGGTTTGTTTTAGGTTTCTGACTCCTGTACGTGAGAAAGAGTTGTGACGATTTGTGAGAAGTGGTACTATTTTGAATATTATTAGTCTTCAAAATCAAGATGTACATCTAAGAGATTTTTTTCACAATTTATCTGAGCGGAAGCAATTGGTTCAATTGGAAACTGTCTTTCTACTGTGACTTGCAACTACTGAGTACGACGAAAGCAAAAAAAAAATTAAATTCCTCCAGTTATTTAGTAATGAAAAAATGAAAAACAGGCTGTATTGCATTAAAAAAACGGCTGTTTAAAAAGATCCGGTCACTTCATTAAATATCAGCCATTAGATCTTGACGATTGGACGGTTTAGATTTATTTGGTGTAGGGAATGAAAACTCATTAAGTTAATGACAATTATACTTCTTCTCCTTATTTCTCCACAATTTTTCCAAACTAATTAATCTCATAATTAATAAAGTGAATTAATAATTAATTCATGATTACTAAAAAATTAATATGAAATTAAGGTCTATATTAATTAATGATTAATTCTAAGTATTTTAAAATAGATAATTATCAATTAATTATTAATTCAAAGCATTAATTATTGAATTAATCATGAATTATTATTGTGAGGAAAATATGAGGGAATCTAGGAGTCATGATATATGGCCTCTTAAGTTAATTGTTAATTGTTTTAGTTATTAATTGGTAAGAAAGGAACTTTGAAAATTGAATGCATCAGTTAATTAATTAGTAAAACGACATCTAAGCAATAAGTTGTAATTGAGCATGAATTTGTTAACCAATACAATTAAATATGAAAAATTAAATGCATCAATTAATTCAAAATACATCAAAATAATACGTTAAAATTAAAAACCCACAGGCAAAACAACCTTTTCATATTATTGTTGAACAATCATATCGTAAGTAGACTCCTATGCATTCTATTTGGTATGATTATAATAAATGTGGCATATATATAGATGGCACCTCTCATGATAATTTTCTCGATTGTAATATTTCGTTTATTACATTCTAACACATAAGGAAATCCTAACAATTTTTCCTCTTTCTTCTAAGATTGTTTTTATCTTCACTGTTCTTGCCAATGGGTCGATACTGTGACGAAAATTCTACCTGATTTCCACTATAGACACATTGCCCGAAGATCTATTACTGAAAATCTTCGCCTTGTTCCAGTGATTGGCAAAAGCACATGATATCAAGTACAAAATGTGTTCATAATGACGGTTTGGTCCCGGCACACAAGCCGTGGTTTTTTATGTTTACACATTATGAAAAGCGTGCTATTGCAAGTTCAGTTTTCCATACTTGGCGCATCCTTGTTTGCTCATAACCCCTTCATTTGATCCTTGCTTTTGCAACCCAATATCGAAGCGCTGGAGGACGTTACCGAGGGTTCCAACTAAAACGCACGAATATTGTTTAGCCGTGGCACTTTCAGTTGATATTCAGTCCAAAGCATACCATACTGTTGTGGCTAAGAGACGCAATTTCGAGTGCAGCAATACGTCTGATGTACATGAATTGGACATTGATTTATATGATTCAAGGAAAAAATGTTGGACCAATTTGTATGATGGTTCTTTGGTTGGTGCTTATGTCCGTTATTGAGTTATTGAGCCGTGATATGTAATGGCATCTTATATTTTGAGATTGGTAATTATACCCTACCCCCTCATTTCCCCCCACATCCCATATATATCACCAATTAATCACCAATTAATCATTAATTGGTGATTAATTAGTATGGTAATTAACAAAATTACATCCCATTAACAATTAATTAATCCGGATTAATTATTAATTAACTGTTACACATTATTTAATATTAAAAGTACATCCGATTAATCATTAATTCGGTTAATTAACCCACTAATTAATCACCAATTAGTGAATCGAGGGTGGGTGGGGAAATTGGAAGGTACGGTATATGCCCTCTTGTGAGATTATGTTCCTTGACTCGGTCCGTATGTATAAACTACGTACAGCCTTGATGCCATATGACCTATCAAGAACAAGATTCGATTATTCTCTTACAGATTCGGCAATTTTTCTACCACCTGGTTTGGTACTTCAAGATATGATGAACTTACGCGACAAGTTGATCTTGGTAGGGCGCATAAAAAAAAGACATTTGGGAAATAAGCATTTGAGAATTGTGCGAAAGAAAATGGAAAGAGATTTCGAGGATGCACGTGAAATAATGAATATCTTGTTTCCCAATACTGAAAGTTTTTCTTCAGAAGAAATATTGTTGTTTTTCAATTTTATTAGAAGCACTGGATTTAATGATTTTGTTTATATATACTCAACTTCTCCAAGAGAGTTGGCAAGATATAGTTTTAAGTCAAAATCATGTTAAAAAAAAAATTTATATATTTAATCATTTAATTTGAATTAAGAAATGATTTTTTCCCTCAACATGTTCAAAAGAATCAAAACCATACAAAATCTAATATTTCTAATCTATACATCCATTTACTTTCAAAAATCAATATTATTCTGAACATTCTGGGAAATAATTTAAATAGCTACTATAATTACATAGGGCTAAAATAAAAATAAAATTAAATGAAAAAGTTAAGGCGCAATTTCACACGTATTCCTGAAAAAAAAAAATTAAATTAAAAAATTTCACGTGTATCCCTCTAAAATTCTTATAATAGGGGTCCTATTATAATACTATTTAAAACCCGCCAACGTATTTTTCGTTAGTAATATGTCAATTAACTAATTTTTAAAATTATCTTTTTATGATAATGAATATTTTTTGTTCTAAAATGATATTTAAAATCATAAAAAATAAAATATTATCAATTATATCTCATAATTCCATTTTTGGATTCATTGCTGGCGATCAATATTATTCTCAAAATTTGAAGTTACTATTATATTGATATTTGAATGAAAAATGGCGATGCTACAGTCACTCCCACTTTCACTCCCAAATTCACTCCCTATATTCATTGATACGTGGGATCCACACCCAGGGGCGGATCCAGGATCAATGTATAGGGGGGCCGAAATAAAAAAAATTCAAAATATGCCACTTGCGGGTCTTGAACTCAAGACCTTCCATCTTACAAACATCAACTTTACCACTAGACTAGCATAATCTTTGTGAAATATATACAAATTTATCATATTTATTACTTTCCAAACTAGCAAAATCACCTTATTTTTTCGCTAATACGTCGGTTTTTCATTTCATAGGGGGGCCGGGCCTCCCGCTCGCCCCCCCTGAATCCGCCACTGTCCACACCTACTTTTACAAAATTTAATTCACGTGGGACCCACACAAAATTGATTTTACGTGAGAGGGAGTGAAAGAGGGAGGGAGGGAGGGAGTGGCCGTGGGATTACTCATTTATAAAATTTCACGTTTTTAGGGGTTATATATGAAATTATAATGTATTGCATGGGTACATGTGAAATTTCAAGTTTTGATGGGCTTATATGAAATTATTTCGTTTTTGCCATTACGGAAACGGGAAGGGTTGGGTTGATCGGCAAAAGAAAATAACATGGAAAACGAAGGATTAGAACACAAAATTGAAGAAGAAGAAGAAGAAGAAGAGGAAAAAGAAGAAGAAATCGAGCTGACGCGACAATTGCTGAGAGAAGCTTTTGGCGATGATTCTTCCTCTGAATCCGGCGACGAAGACCACCCTCATCCCCTCTCGGTTCATACCCACTCTCATTTTCATTCAATTTTGTATCTTCGTTTTTGCATATTTACATGGCCATGGAATTGGAAACGGAGATATTTTGTTTGTTTATGTTTCTATAGGAATGAATGTGTGCATTTCCACTAATTCTAGATTAAAGACTCATTTTTAGTATTTTAAAAACCTGAAGATCCTTTGAATAAAAATCAATTCTTTGTGTTCTCTACTCTGACTTGAATCTAATTTAGCATGAATCAGATTTGGATGGACCAAAATGGGAATCGGTGAATGGAATAAATGGCTTGTGGTTGTGCTCAAATTTTCTTTCTTCAGAGAACCAAGCTTCGCTAGTATCAGTTATCCATCAAGGTCCCAATTTTCTTTTAATTATACTTCAGTGGAAAAACACTTTTTTTTTTTTTGCACATTAAGCCTCAATTTTACTGAACTATTTTAACCCAATTTGGCCTCAATATTGGTGAAAACACTGACAACACTTTTTTCTAATTATTATTTTTTGAGACTTTACTTACCTTTTTATTTGGCGTTTCTTTATGCAGAGGGATGGTTCAGCGATGAACGCAATCAGGTTTTTTGGATTTCCAACATTTTTTTTCTCATCCATCAATAATTCTGTGATTTGCTATGTACCAAGAATTGAAGGCTTCTACTGAGCTTGCATATTGTTTATTTTATTTTTCTCACATTATTATTATTATTATTTTGAAGTTTCTCAAATTATTTTTAATGTCTGACAGGCTATGAGATTTGGGGATCTTCCCAAATGGGCCTTGGAACTCTCTAGACAAGTTCGCAAGGCAGTTTGTGCAGACAGTGAACATTTGCAAGAAGGTCCTTTGCCATTTGATTTATTATGGAGAGAACCTCTGTTCGATCAACTTATTGCAAATGTCTACGAGCCAGGTGAGGTGCGCATTCCTTTTTTTTCGCTTTATTTGTACATTTTTTTTGGCTACTTATAAATTGCCTTATAAAAAAAATTAGGGAATTTGTTCGCATGTTGATTTGCTTCGATTTGAGGATGGGATCGCAATTGTCTCTTTAGAATCCGCGTGTATAATGCAATTCACTCATACCCAAGAACAAGAACAAGAAATAGATGACAAAATTACCCGAGTTAAAAGCGTACCGGTGTACCTAAATCCAGGATCTCTAGTTCTAATGCACGGGGAAGCCCGGTATTTGTGGAAACATGGTATAAACCGGGAACCTGGTTCTCAGATTTGGGATGGGGAGGAGATAGACCAAAACATGAGAACTTCTGTTACTTTGAGAAAACTCTGTAATGTTCCATCTTCATAAACAAAAAAACATATATATATTTTTTGAACTCTTGGTCATGATTATTTTTGATGGAGGAAGAACTGTGTGTATTTAGGGTAGTTAGTAGTATTAGTTATTGCAGTTTCTGTTGAAACAAATTATATTAAAATGGCATATTTTGGATATTGATAAGGAATAAATTATATTAAAATATAATAGACATACAAAATCAACATATAATAAAATAATTTAATAAAATTTAATTGTAAAATTTAAATTTTTTACCGGGATCGTGTGAACGCTGTCCTTAGACATTATTCCGTCCGTTCGTGTAGATTTGGAAACGACCAAGATAATCCGGGGATGTCGATTTTTTGAACACGTCCATGAGAACGACATATAAAAGTCTTCTTCAACATCTAACTTGAAATAATATATTGTTTTTGTGAAGTAGTATATTGAGTAAAATGGAGGATTATATAATGTGTTAATTTCTTTTGATATATTGTCTGTATATACTGTATTTCATCCATCTCATATTCTCTCTCTATATTATGTATATGCTCTAATTTATGAGTGTGTCTACTTATATAGGGTGTCATGTGCGTTTTCTATTGACCTTATTATAATTATTAATTACTGCAATTTCATCTTGTTACTTCTTTATAGCGTGATATCGTTCTGCGTAATACGGTAGAATCAATTTAAGTTCAATTTAGTCTATCAGCTGAATTCTCTTTATTTGTATTTTTTTCGTAGAATGGATAGGGGAGACCGATAAAAAATAAATAGCGCAAATAATTTTATGAAATCAATTAGTCTCGGATACAATTTTGATGTAGCAAAATTCTGAGCGCCAGTTGCGTTTGCATTATGAAATATGAATGCAGGATTTCTATTGCATGGCCTCAATTACATCAAATTAGTATTTCCCAATTCCATAATAATCAATCCTTGTTCAGATTAGGCTTCAGTTGTTTTTCTCAGTCTAACTCAATTATGGTGAAATCAACCTTAAACAAGTTCATAAAACCATATAAACTAAAATATAAAGCAATCCAAATTGCATGACTTTACTAATTGATATGAATCAATAGAGAAAAGAAAACACAAAGTAATGATGTATGTATCCAATTAACAAATAAATAGTCTCGATATGTGGCAAATCTTAACTATTTGATGTAATGAATCAACAATACACCACCCTGATAATAATTTATTTCTTCCCAATTTCCATAATTTTCTTCCTAAATAAAAGAAATTTTACATTTTACATTTTATTAACAAATTCTAATTTATAACGGTACAAGTGAAATGGATTTTGAAAAGAAACAACGTACCTCCATATTATCCTTGAACCCAATGTGACGCGATGTCTATTTGACACTCACCCAAAAATGTAAATAAACAAAAGTAATGTTGATTTTCGTGAGCTCCAACTAACTGATCAATTCTTCCCGATAAAAATAAAATAATTTTTATTTTACCTTGACAGGTTGCTGGGTGGTCGCGTCGAAGGAACGGCACGAGCATGACAAAACGAGCCGCTTCGCTTTTCATCTCTGTAATATGTACGTTTGGTTTGAATCTAACTGGTTACTGGACTAAAAAATATATATATATGCATAAATATTAATTATTAAGGATTAAATAAACATAAATATATAGAGGCCTGATGCATGGACCATGGTCATGATAATTGTGTGACTATAACTTACTACCTACTCATAACACCAAAGGGATGATCTGTTCTGATTGAACTGCTCATAGAGGTTCGACTATTTCAGAAGTATGACAGAAATTATATATTATTTTCCTCGTCAAGAATTATGCTGTTCTTGTTTAAGTTTGTTATGAGATATTAGAGGGAATCAAAAATTATTCTCTCTACAAAAAAATATAAATAAACAAAAATATGTTGATATATCAATTTGCGCCAAAAATAAAATAAAAGTATGTTAACTTGCCGGTCTTGTTTTAGAGCGGCACTCCCTCCTATCAGCACAACACCCGTGGTGTTGAACTGGAGGTTCATTCATTTGTTATGACTATAATCGTGCTATCTCCAAATGTTCCCTACGAGCCGCTTCCACGTGTTCATTTTCTTCGACTGGTTCATGAAATGACTCGAATTTTTATAAAACTGTATCATAGCAATTTTGACAGGTTTTGAAATGCATATCTTTCTCAGTGTTGATAATAGATCCTAGCCAACCAGTTTTTAGATTTGCTTCAAGAGATTTTGACTTCTGAGAAATCTGAGAAATTTGAATGAAAGAGAACTCCTAAATGGCAATAATAGCAATTAGTAATGGTTAGAATTTTTGACATCATAAATTTGGAAATTTACGACATAGAATAATAGATCTAATCATATAAGTTATTGTAGGGTGTGAACTTTTTTATTTAATTCACATGATAAATTGAATATAAATCATTGGTTGAGTTATCATTATCAATTTATTTTTCTATGAAAGTCGAACAAAAATACAAATACTAATTAGGTCCAGGAATGTAATCATGACGAATAATATCACTCTGCGTGAAAATAGAAAATGATAATTTGATAACTGCAAAATCTTTGAACATAGCTTAGACATTTTATCAAACACGGTGATTCAGACCCTCTTGTATACCACATAAGCTGGCATTTCATTTTAGACATTTTATCGGCTATAACCCTCTGAATACCACACAAAACTTGCATCTCATCTCCCCCATCTCAGGGCTTGTTTGGATGTGCAAGTAATTGTTAGTTTAGTGTAGGATATAGAAAATTTACTATAATGTGTTTCGATTGATGTTCTAGGAGTTGAGGCAAATTTTTGGTTAGAAAATTCTAGTACAATTTGTTTATAAATTTTGTCAAAACAAGAACTTAGTATAAACATGAGTTTTTTTTTTAAGAATTTTTAGTTTGTGCTCGATATATTTTCTTCCTCGTCTTGGTTAGTATGTATGTATTTTTATTATTTTGTAATGTAGCATGAAAATGTATAAATTATTAAATTTCTTGATTTTCTTACAGAAATAACTGACTCCCTTTTTTAAAACATTATTTTGGGTATTTGTCAGTTATTGATACATGATTTTTCTATTTTGTGTAGCATTAAATGATGACAATAAACTTCGATCTTACAAAAAAAATATATTAAAATAGACAAAGAAAAAATATATGGCGTCTCCATACATCCTTAATTGATTTCTTGATGCGTCAATCCAGGAGATTTAATTGGGCTGATTAGACACATTAATTGAAATTTGAATCAATTCAACTAATCTTGATTTGATGGCTAATCAATTCAATTAATCCCTACTAACTTTCTTCCATTGACGCATCAAGACATCAAAGGGAGATCATGGGGTTTATTGTAGAACTCCTCTAGGATATTATACGATTCCTTACACTTTTTTTTTTTCTTCATTTCATAATTTCCAGATTTCCATCGGTAAAAATTACTAATCATAAACTAAAGAAATACTGCGCATCCTAACAAGTCCTTAGATATTTCATCAACACTATGGCAAGAGCCTCTAAAAAATTCTTTACGAGTTTATCGAACACATTTGAACGTTAGTCTTGCATCCTATATTGAACAATTTGTTGGAACATTATTCCAACATTGGACTTATATGTAAAATATTATGTGTTGTAATATTGTCATTTAAATGTTTATTAATATAGTGATCAATTTTAGTTATAAAATTAAGCATTATATGTGTCAATTATGTTGTGGGCTTTTGATGTGTAGAATATTGTGGGTGGTGCTTCTATTTTCTATGATGGGCTGAATTAGAAAATCCACATTAGGGAGCCCAAAAGGTACGTCTTTGTGAAAAGATGTCTTGTGGCTATAAAAGCAAATTGGTCCCAAGTACATATGATGATGAAAATCCATTCTTAAATCTGCCCCATTAAGATTAGAGAGAGAGATCCATTAGAGAAAAACAAAAGGACTCTAAATTGGACATCATAAAGTACTTGGAATTCCATTCTTGCAACTAAGACTTCATGAACGCAACAACGGTGATGGCGCGACATCAATTCGGACGGATTCCATACGCTTCCGCATACGGTTAAGGTACGGTTTTATTTTGAGATAATTCGGTTGAATTCACATAGTTAGTACGGTCCGTTTGTACGGGCAAAATTAATTGAATTATTTTATTCACGGGACGGTGCCGGATCGTTGCCGCCGCCCCCAACAATTGGTATCAGAGCGAAACTATGTCGAATCAAAGTTTAGATGGAAGAGAAACAAAGTATATAGGGTTTAAAACGATTTCTCTCGTCCAATTTCTGTTAATTTTGGATAATTTCGTTTTTTATCGAAACGGGTCATAAACGGATCGCAAAAATTAGAGAGAAAGAAAAGATTTTAGGAAATTTGTACTATCTCTCTGTACTCAGTGGATAATTCCGGACAAATCTGTGGTCTCCATTTCGTCAACGGACGCCGGTGGCACAGTGGCCCGCCGACCCGAAACGTGACCAGAGAGAGGGGACGCCATGTTTTTTTTTGCATTTTTTTTCCTCTGAATGGTCGTGACTCTTTGGAAGGGACGAGAATTCAATTCTCGGTTATTAGGGTTAATTGAACATTTGGATTTGGAATTCCGGTTTTTTAAGTTTGATAAAATCCGGAATTACAAATTCCAAGTATAAAATCAGGATATAAAATTCCGGATTTTAAGGTTTGGATTTAGAAAATAAGGAAAACAAAAACCAGGAAATAAATTTAGGATTCTTTATCCTGGTTTTCTCAAGATATTTCAAATCCGGAATTTAGAAATCTGGGAAAAGAAAACTGGGAAATAGATTTTGGATTCAATATTCCGGTTTTCTCAAGGTATTCCAAATCCCGAATTTCCAAATCTGGGAAATAAAACCTGGAATCTGAAATTCTGGACAATTAAATTCTGGAATCTGAAATTCTGGAATATAGAAATTCTGGATATTGAAATACGGAATATGAAAATTCCACAAAAATAAAAAAATAGAAAATAAAAAAAAAAAAAAAAATAATTTTTTTTTTCTTTTGCGAATTGAATTTGGAAATTCTAAATATGAAAATTTAGAATATGGAAATTATGGATATTAAAATTCAAAATATTAAAATTTTGAATATTAAAAGTTAAGGAAATTGTCCATAATAAGGTATAATTTTAAGTTTAAATTTAAGGTTTAAGGTATGTGTTTTAAAATTAATTAAGGTCAGCAACATGTCGCCAAAGTGACCTCTCTTGTTGAAATTAATTATATTTTAAAATATAAAAGGGATATGTGTATGATATTATTTAAATATTGACCGGCCCAAAGAAAGGCAATATTTAATATAATTTCATATGCATCTGTGGTAATAAGTGTGTGATAATTATTCGGTTTTACGTGTGATTTATTTAATCGGCCCAAAGGAAGGTTAATTTATTGACACGTTAATTTATTATCTATTCTTGATTACTACACCAAGATATTAATAAGAAGTTAATATGATTGGCCAAAGTCAAAATATTAACGGAAAAGGGATATCTTGATGATGGGGATAACCTTTAATTAAATTTATTATTATTATTCGGTTATTTTGGTGAGCAATACAATGCTTAATTATAGTTATTTTTTAACATTAATTCGGTACTCACATTTATTGGAAATATGGTTCTTTAATGATGTCTTGTTTGCGGGGGGAAATACGGCTACAAATTTTGTTTAGCCGAAAAGACAAACTTTGACATCTCAAGAAAATTGACATATATATTTGGTTTTATAACAAAATCATCTTATTTGGTTTTGAGATGAATTTTGTTAATTATTAAATATATCATTACTTACGTGAGAGAAAGTAAAGAAATTCAGAGTAATATTTGTCTATCATATATTTTGGTACAAACTCCAATAAGGTATAATTACCCAAAATGTTATATAAGCAAGACGTTGCTTATACGGGTGTAATTTCGGTTAAGGATATTCAGTTATAGTGGGAGCAAATATTTGTACAATTATTATGATATAGACACGTGATATAAACATATGTCATAGACATATGATATGGTTATAAAGTTTTTCAAGTTTTTTTTTCGGTATTATGGTTATTCTGCAGAATTAAAGTTATATTTATCACTTTACTCTGATTGAAACTATGTTCGTCTCAATACGGTTTAAAGGAGACGGTTTTGTCTCATAAGGTATTCAAGGAGACGGTTTTGTCTCAATGCGGTTTTAAAGGAAACGATTTGTCTCATTAAGGTATTAAAGGAGACGCGTTGTCTCAATACGGTTTTAAAGGAGACGGTTTGTCTCATTAAGTTATTAAAGGAGACGGTTTTAAGGATCTCACTAAATTAATTTTTTAGGAGGACCAAGTTGGAAATAAGCATGTTAAGATCACATTACATGAAATTTCCATGCTACACATCCACATCATGATTCATGTCATTCAATTATATTAGTGTACGTGACCATTGAAGGTTTAGTTGCGTTAAATGTGACGAAAGCCGCTTTGATCCTACGTTGATATTATTGATGGACGGAATTGGTTAGGGACACATAAAGTTTCATGACAAACAAGTACGCGTATTTCGGTTTATGTTCAATACGTAATTATAAGGAATTACATATAGTCCAAGTGGGAGATTGTTGGAACATTATTCCAACATTGGACTTATATGTAAAATATTATGTGTTGTAATATTGTCATTTAAATGTTTATTAATATAGTGATCAATTTTAGTTATAAAATTAAGCATTATATGTGTCAATTATGTTGTGGGCTTTTGATGTGTAGAATATTGTGGGTGGTGCTTCTATTTTCTATGATGGGCTGAATTAGAAAATCCACATTAGGGAGCCCAAAAGGTACGTCTTTGTGAAAAGATGTCTTGTGGCTATAAAAGCAAATTGGTCCCAAGTACATATGATGATGAAAATCCATTCTTAAATCTGCCCCATTAAGATTAGAGAGAGAGATCCATTAGAGAAAAACAAAAGGACTCTAAATTGGACATCATAAAGTACTTGGAATTCCATTCTTGCAACTAAGACTTCATGAACGCAACAACGGTGATGGCGCGACATCAATTCGGACGGATTCCATACGCTTCCGCATACGGTTAAGGTACGGTTTTATTTTGAGATAATTCGGTTGAATTCACATAGTTAGTACGGTCCGTTTGTACGGGCAAAATTTAATTTATTATTTAATTCACGGACGGTGCCGGATTGCCGCCGTCCTAACACAATTTACATCCTATGTCGAGAGGACGCATCGCCGAGCTCCGTTCGCAGGCCGAGACAAATTGCTGAGCTAGGATAATTTCAGGTTCCTGCCTACCTTGTTTGGGTTGGGGTGCATAAATCAGGCTTATGGGCCCGGATACTATTTAGATAAAAGTCCATCGCATCATTTATTTCAAACAAAAATATAATATACTAATTAGATAAGAGAATATAATATCGCATAATGAGGTCTTCAACGCCAATGCATAATGCATGGTCATGATAATTGCATGATTATAAATTTTATCTACGCATAACAATGGGATGAATTGTTCTGACACGACCCTCTCTCTCTCCTTAACTGCTTATAAATGTTGGATTATTTTCAAGAGCGTGACACCTCATATATTATTTTCCCTGTTTTATTTTGTAAAAAATATGTTGTATTTACGTAAGTTGTTATGAGATATTAGAGGAAATCAAAAGATACTATCTCTGAATACCATGCAAGATATATGAATATCTCTCTCCATAAATATTCTGATATTCATGCGTTCCAACAAACCTATCAAATGAAACCTTGGAAGTATTAATATTACTGTTTATTTGCTCAATACACTTTCAGATAGTTTAGGGTCTGGATTAAGGGTATTGTGGCCTGTGGGCCAAAGCTCAATACACTTCTAAGTCCAAAATCATTGACCTATATTATTATTATTATTATTATTACTAGGAAATTTATCCGCACTTTGCTGTGAATTTTTAATGTAATTATTTGTATTAGATAAAAAATTGTGTATTCACTTATTAATTGTTATTTGTTATGTTTACAGAAAAAATATCATAAAACCAATATGAAAATTATTAAATGTGTAATTTGATACAATATCATAAAATAAATTAATGAATATCACAAAAAATATGAAAAATATTAAATGTGAAGCATGATATAAATTAATGAAATCACAAAATAAATATGAAACCATATCATAAAATAAATTAATGAATAGCACAAAACAAATATGGAAAAAATATTAAATGCGTAAAACATGATATAAATTAATGAATATCAAATCACAAAATAAATATGAAATCATACAATAAATATGAAAAAAATGATATAAATATTAATATAATTAAGGTAGAACAGGATATAAAGATCATAAAATAAATTATTAAATGGTTAAATGGGTAAAACATGATATAAATTAATGGATACATGATATAAATTAATGGATATAATCAAATCATAAAATAAATATGGGAATTATATAAATATTAATCACAAAATAAATATGAAATCATAAAATAAATGTGAAAACATGATATAAATATTAACATAATTAGAGTAGAACATGATATAAAGATCATAAAATAAATTATTAAATGGTTAAATGGGTAAAATATGATATAAATTAATGGATACATGATATAAATTAATTGATATAATCAAATCATAAAATAAATATGAAAATTATATAAATATTAATGTGTGTCATAGAAAGTCAAAGATGAGGTGGCTCAATGTGAGAGCTCAAAAACATTCACTATTTAAAAGGAGAACAATTATATATAATCTCATACTTTGTTTATGCTAAAGCAACCCATTCGGTAATCTACCAAGTGATCTCGTCAATTACAAATAGCCCCACCACTGCGCATGTCTGGATGGTCGAGGAATATCAAATTTTTTATAGATAACGAAAAATTTATATTTTTTTTATTGAGCTTGTTTGGATGAAATTTAGAAAATATGGTATTTGTTAGTTAAGGAAATTGTTACCATTTTTGTATATAATTATGGAAAGAAATAAAACATACTTTTGACAAAAAAAAATTTAGAAAAAAATGAAAAAGTTTTCTATCTCTTCTCTCTCTCGTAAAAATTATGATAACATTAAAAAAATCAATCTAACTACAAATTCCTAAAATTTTATCCAAACAACAATTTTATAAATTCTTGTTACTTCTTTGTAGCATGATATCGTCCTGCGTAGTATGGAAGAACCGATTTAAGTTCAATTAAGACTATCAGCTGAATTCTCTTCGTTTGTATTATTTCGTATTTTATGCGAATTGATCATTGATCTTTTCCTGTCAAACATCTAGAGGCGATTCGTTGTCTTCTTATTTATGATCGTTTTGATGCATAAAAAATAAATATCGCAAATAGTTTTAAGAAATCAATTGGTCTCGGTCCCTCGGATACAATTATGATATAGCAATTCTGATCGCCTGCTGCATTTGTGTAAGTACATCAAATTAATATTTTCCAATTTCATGTCAATCAATCACTGTTCAGATTAGTCTTCAGTTTTGCTTAATCTAACTCAGTTATGCTGAAATTAGCCGTAAAGAAATTCATGAACTCATATAAACTAAAATATAAAGCAATCCAAATTGCACGACAAACCATATCAACTTTACTAATTGATGAATTAACAGAGAAAACACGAAAGTAATTATGTATCTAATTAACATGTAAATAGTTTTTGGGAGATATGTGGCAAATCTTTACTATTTTATCGACTAAAACAAAAACAAAAAAAGATAATGAATACATCACGAGAAATCGCCGTTTCAGTACACCTCCCTGATAATAATTTATTTCTTCCCAATATCCATAATTTCTTCCTAAGGAAAGAGATTTTGATTTTACATTTTATTACAAATTATAATTTATAACGATACAAGTGAAATGAATTTTGAAATGAAACAAATGTTCCTCCATATCATCCTCAACCCGATGTGATGTAGTCTCCTCAACACTACCCAAAAAATGTAAATAAAGAAAAATATGTTGATATTCATGAGCTCCAACTAAGCAGGATTGTGGCCCATGTCTATTGGGTCAATTTCAATTTCAAGTGAAATATAATATCGCATATTAATTGGATAAGAGTACAATTTTACATACTGATGTCTTTAAAATAAAATCAATGCAAACAGAACGCATGATCATTATAATTGTGTGATTATAACTTAGTAGTCATAACACCAAAGGGATGAATTGTTCTGATTGCATTTGCACGACTCTCTCTTTAACTGCTCGTAGAGGTTCGACTATTTCGAGATTGTGACAAAGATTATACTTTTTCTTGTCTTATTTTGTAAGAATTATGTTGTATTTACTTAAGTTGTTTTTATGAGATATTAGAGGAAATCAAAAGATACGTCTCTCTGAATACCTTGCAAGATAAATCTCTCTCCGTAAATATTCTGATATTCATGCGTTCCAACAAACCTATCAAATGAAACCTAGTCGGTTTTAATATTACTGTATATTTGCTCGGATTTTGCGTGCAATTTAGTCCGACAATCAAGCTTTTAACAACATAGTGAATACTTCCTTAAAAAAAAATAGAAAATAGATGAACATCTCAAAAGGAGACACGTGGCAAATAATACGTTCATTTTGGACGAGTTATTGGTGCATATTTATTTGTTTTAAAGTGTCGTAATTATTTGACTAGCGTGTACAAAATATTCAATGTTAACTTTTTTTGTCAAAGGTCTTATGTGTTAAATGCCAGTATTTAACACTAACAAAAATGCAAATTACTCGACTTTTTAGTCTTGCTGCCTATACATTAAGATAATTTATTTTTTGATAGTTTTTTTTTTTCAAAATGTCAAAATTGAACTCTAACACGAGAAAAATATTTAATTTTCTAATTTTATTTTTCTCAAAAAAACACTATAGAAGCATGCAAAATATTTGATATTCAATTTGTTTTATTGTTATCAATTCGATCATAAGGGTCTTCCTCGGTAGTGGTTCTCATTCTTCGGGCTTGTGGTCCCTTTTGTCAAAACTCGACTCCCCACGATGCCACCAATTCGATTATAACCGACGGGTCTTAGTCTAATGGCGGGGTTTCTTGTGATTGCTCGTTGCTAGAGCCAGATTGTGTCTTGACAATGTGGTCGTAGAATACATACGAGTACAATATTGGTGGTTGGTATGGAGGCGATACGCAATTCTTCTCGAACCGAGTGAATATCCTCTTCTCCTGACCCGAAATCTATTAACACCATGAGATTCTTCGATGGTCGAATTATATTAGAAACAAGAAATTTAAATAGATTGGGTTTACATGGACCAACATAAGCTCTTATTACATGAATCATGTGAGTCGTGTCTAGGTAAATTATATTAAAAAGTTATAAGATTAATTATATTAGAAAGTTATAAATTAGTTGATTCTTTATTTGAGTATAGTCTATGTGAACTAAAAAATGTACGATAACATAAATATTGGTTCATTGTAGATCAAGTTCATTCATATATTTTTTTTATCTCAATTAAATATGAATTTTTTTTTATAAAAATCCTAAAATTTTGAATATTGTAAATAATAATATGTGATATTTACATAATTGTAATATTTCATACATTATATATTTTTTACTTTTATATTTTTTCTATAATTGAAATAATACAATAAGGATCATGAAATGTTCTGTGATTTTGGAGCCCCGTGACGGATATTGTCAGGAGGCTTTAAAAACAAAAAAGTCCTCTTATGCATGCATTCCTACACGAAAAAGAAATTCAAAATGTTTATGTCGTTTACAGTTTTGAAGGAATTTGAAGGAATATGAATGAAATTAAGCCGCTGGCTAGTTAAATGGCTAGTTAAATTACTAGCACAGTTGTATCCCCACAACATCATTAATGAAATTTATAATACCCAATAAAAATACGAGACACTAAATTTGTAGAAAACAAACCTCAATCGTATTAACCATCGTACCAGTCAATTACTGGTATCGGTGCCACTGTACCAGTCAGTAAAAGCGTAGCAATTATCAGTAGCGCACCCACCAATTAACTAGCCTTTACGGCGATTGCAGCAACGACATTGTCAGTAGCGCACCCACCAATTAACTAGCCTTTACGGCGATTGCAGCAACGACATTGTCAGTAGCGCACCCACCAATTAACTAGCCTTTACGGCGATTGCAGCAACGACATTATCAGTAGCGCACCCACCAATTAACTAGCCTTTACAGCGATTGCAGCAACGACATTATCAGTAGCGCACCCACCAATTAACTAGCCTTTACAGCGATTGCAGCAACGACATTATCAGTAGCGCACCCACCAATTAACTAGCCTTTACATCGATTGCAGCAACGACATTATCAGTAGCGCACCCACCAATTAACTAGCCTTTACAGCGATTGCAGCAACGACATTATCAGTAGCGCACCCACCAATTAACTAGCCTTTACAGCGATTGCAGCAACGACATTATCAGTAGCGCACCCACCAATTAACTAGCCTTTACATCGATTGCAGCAACGACATTATCAGTAGCGCACCCACCAATTAACTAGCCTTTACAGCGATTGCAGCAACGACATTATCAGTAGCGCACCCACCAATTAACTAGCCTTTACATCGATTGCAGCAACGACATTATCAGTAGCGCACCCACCAATTAACTAGCCTTTACAGCGATTGCAGCAACGACATTATCAGTAGCGCACCCACCAATTAACTAGCCTTTACATCGATTGCAGCAACGACATTATCAGTAGCGCACCCACCAATTAACTAGCCTTTACAGCGATTGCAGCAACGACTGGCAGAGAATTGGCAGCAGGAATTCTGGCAACCGGCAACGAATTGGCGACTGACAAATGGCGAAATTGACTGGCAAATCACGAAATTGAAACTGAATTTGAACACTAGCGGTCGAATTTTGCTCACTGTTGCCTAATTTAGCTGAAATTTTGTTAAAAATGAAATATAAAACTGAAAAATTGATACCTAAATTGCAAACAACTCAACAATTTAGTCGAATTTAACAAGCGGAAATGCAAAAAACTAAAAAATTACAAAAAAGAGGAAATGGAAACAGCAGGCAAATTGATACCTAAATTGGAGAGTCGAGAGAGAAAAAGAGAAGGCGAGCTGAGCGAGGTTAGGCAGAAAGGCGAAATGGCGAAATGTGAAGCAGGGTCTGGTCGGTCGCCGTGGTGCTTTTAAATATTACTTATTAATAATTTGTTGTAGTTATGCGTAATGCTTTTAAATAAAGCAAAAGCATAACATAAAAGTATACCATCAGCTTTTACAAGATAGAAAATTAATGAAAATGTTAAATAAAAATTAAAATGTAATTAAATCAAATTGGAAATAATAAGATATATCAACATTTCTCATAATAGAGTACATTATATTTCATATGTTTGGTAGGGACATACATATTTTCTTTGTTTTGTGGTGGATCCATGATATTTCTCATTTGAGAACAAGTGTAACGGTATACATGAATTTTAGATATTCAGGGGGATACATGTGACATTTCCACTAAAATTTTCCCAAAAAATCAAAGAAAATGTAATTTTTCATTTATCCTTACCAAAACATTATAATTCAATTATACTTTTCGAAGATGTCAAATTTTATAAATATTCTTAATAAAATCCTTAAAATATCCTTAAAATATCATGAATATTCTTATATTTTTTCTAAAATATCCCGAATACTTATATGAAATCAATAAAGTATCAACATTGTTCTTGTTGTTAGTAAATCGCCCAGTCATTCAATAATTTCCTCCCTCATCTGATGATGTTTAAAACCGTACAAAATCAAATATTTTCAAAACTATACATAGACTTACTTTCAAAACTCAATACTATTCTTAAAATTCTTCAAAATATTTTAAATAACTACTATATTTATATAAGGGTGAAATAAGAATATTTTAAATGAAAAAGTTAAATATATTTAACAAAATTTTCAATTTAGATATCCACCAGGGGCTGGGGTACTTGTGAAATTTCATGTTTTTTTATGGGCTTATATACAATTATTTCGTTTTTGTAAGGGGCATACTTGGAAACGGAAAGGTTTGGGTTGATCGGCAAAAGAAAATAACATGGAAAACGAAGGATTAGAACACAAAATTGAAGAAGAAGAAGAAGAAGAAATCGAGCTGACGCGACGATTGCTGAGAGAAGCTTTTGGCGATGATTCTTCTTCTGAATCCGGCGACGACGACCACTCGCACCCCCTCTCGGTTCATACCCACTCTCATTTGCATTCAATTTTGTATCTTCGTTTTTGCATATTTATTATTTATATAGCCATTGGAATTAGAAACGGGGATATTTTGTTTGTTAGTGTTTCTATAGGAATGAATGGGTGCATTTCCACTAATTCTAGATTAAAGACTCATTTTTAGTATTTTAAAAACCTGAAGATCCTTTGAATAAAAATCAATTCTTTTTGTTCTGTACTCTGACTTGAATCTAATTTAGCATGAATCAGAATTGGAGGGACCAAAATGGGAATCGGTGAATGGAATAAATGGCTTGTGGTTGTGCTCAAATTTTCTTTCTTCAGAGAACCAAGCTTCGCTAGTATCAGTTATCCATCAAGGTCAGAATTTTCTTATAAATGTACTTATATGGTAAAATACTTTTTTTTTTGCACATTAAGCCTCAATTTTACTGAACTATTTTAAAACCAATTTGGCCTCAATATTGGTGAAAACACTGATAACAGTTTTTTATTAATTATTATTTTTTAAGACTTTACTTACCTTTTTATTTGGCGTTTCTTTATGCAGAGGGATGGTTCAGCGATGAACGCAATCAGGTTTTTTGGATTTCCAACATTTTTTTTCTCATCCATCAATAATTCTGTGATTTGCTATGTACCAAGAATTGAAGGCTTCTACTGAGCTTGCATATTGTTTATTTTATTTTTCTCACATTATTATTATTATTATTTTGAAGTTTCTCAAATTATTTTAAATGTCTGACAGGCTATGAGATTTGGGGATCTTCCTAAATGGGCCTTGGAACTCTCTAGACTAGTTCGCAAGGCAGTTTGTGCAGACTGTGAACATTTGCAAGAAGGTCCTTTGCCATTTGATTTATTATGGAGAGAACCTCTGTTCGATCAACTTATTGCAAATGTCTACAAGCCAGGTGAGGTGCGCATTCCTTTTTCTCACTTTATTTGTACATTTTTTTTTGGCTACATATAAATTGCCTTGTAAAAAAAATTAGGGAATTTGTTCGCATGTTGATTTACTTCGATTTGAGGATGGGATCGCAATTGTCTCTTTAGAATCCGCGTGTATAATGCAATTCACTCATACCCAAGAACAAGAACAAGAAATAGATGACAAAATTACCCGAGTTAAAAGCGTACCGGTGTACCTAAATCCAGGATCCCTAGTTCTAATGCACGGGGAAGCCCGGTATTTGTGGAAACATGGTATAAACCGGGAACCTGGTTCTCAGATTTGGGATGGTGAGGAGATAGACCAAAACAGGAGAACTTCTGTTACTTTGAGAAAACTCTGTAATGTTCCATCTTGATAAACAAAAAAAAACATATATATTTTTTGAAATCTTGGTCATGATAAACAAAACAAAGAACATATATATTAGTTAATGTAGTCGAATAATAGAATCTACATATGAATAACACAAAAAGCTCTTTTATTTTAAGATCGAAATACACAAATTCTCTATATAATGTATAAAATTGTAATAATTTTCATTAATGCTCTAATTATTTGCTATCAAATTCAAATAATAAATTATGACAATCTACAAGAAATTCTAAAAAATCACCCCAAACCTGAAATCGACAAGAAATTCTCAAAATCAAAACATGAATTCGACTTGACGAGATATCACACAAATTAACAACCAATCAGCACCAATTACAAAACAAGAACTACGACATAACTTGTTTTTAAAATCAATTACAAAACGTGTTACGGGTCGTCACGTCATAACTTGGACGAACAATTGTTTTGCATGTCTCGGACCTTATATATTTAATTTATCACGATTAATGATACTTGATCGGGCCAAAATTATTTAGCGTATCTAAAGTAAATCCTCGTAGATAAGAATAATAATGATACATTTCGTTTATACATTTATCACTCAACTAGTTTTATACATTTGTATGATCTTGAGAGTTGAGAGCTGGAGTTCAAAGCTTGTAGATACAAAGGGAAAACTTGACGATCGTATTAAATTTCGATACTTTAAATGCTGGTTAAAATAAACATGGTAATTTGGTAATGAAAATTGATTGGAGTAGCCGTCTAGGTATTTTCATTCTAAATGCGAAATCAAGCTACCTCGTTGTTTAAGCTTAATAGAGGAACTAAAACAAAATGATTGTATATAGTTGCTTAGAATTACTTAGATAGAGAAATCATTGGCACACAATTTTCAGGGATGGCACACTAAAAATCTCTCCAAAAGCAAATTAAATTAAAATGTTCCAATAAATAACAATGTCTTATATTTTTAATAGCAAACAAATACTTAACACATTAACTTGTGCATAAATAAACATCTTTTTTCACATACATCTTTTCTTCCCTCTAACAAAGAACACAACGATGCGACCAAACTCAGTATCCTTGGAAAATGGGCGGGGGTGGGGACGCATAACTCGTTGAAAAGACTGGAGGGAGATATCCAGCAAATCGAGTTGGAGGTGGTGGTGATGAAACTTGAGCTGGTGGTGGAGGAGAAAAGACTGGCGGTGGTGGGGAGATAGTGGGAGATGGCGGCGGTGGAGACCTCACTGGTGGTGGGGGTGGTGGAGAGGCCGTCGGAGATGGTGGTGGTGGTGACCTGACTGGGGGTGGAGGAGAGGCCCTCGGAGATGGTGGTGGTGGTGACATCACTGGAGGTGGAGGAGAGGCCCTCGGGGGTGGTGGTGGTGGTGACATCACTGGAGGTGGAGGAGAGGCCCTCGGAGGTGGTGGTGGTGGTGACATCACTGGAGGTGGAGGAGAGGTCCTCGGAGGTGGTGGTGGTGGTGACATCACTAGAGGTGGAGGAGAGGCCCTCGGAGGTGGTGGTGGTGGTGACATCACTGGAGGTGGAGGAGAGGCCCTCGGAGGTGGCGGCGGTGGTGACATCACTGGAGGCGGAGGTGACCTAACCGGGGGTGGAGGAGAGGCGGTTGGAGGTGGCGGTGGTGGTGACCTCACCGGGGGTGGAGGAGAGGCAGTTGGAGGTGGTGGAGGTGGTGACCTCACCGGTGGTGGGGGAGAGGATGTCGGTGGTGGCGGGGGAGGTGATCTCACCGGTGGTGGTGGAGAAGCAGTTGGACGAGGTGGAGGTGGTGAGCTAACTGGTGGTGGCGGTGAGTATGTAGGAGGAGGAGGGGAATATACTGGAGGAGGTGGTGGGGAGACTATAGGTGATGGCGGAGGTGGTGAATGAACATGAGGTGGTGGCGGTGGTGAGTACATTGGTGGAGGAGGTGAATAAGTCGGAGGAGGTGGTGAGCTCACCGGTGAAGGTGGTGGAGTTGAGTGCACCGGAGGTGGCAATGGAAGAGAAGGTACCGGTTTTCTTGTTGGTGAAACCGGCTTAGGGCTTGGTGTCCTTGGATTAGGAGATGGTTTTAGTGTAGGTGTTACCGGCTTCGGACTTGATTTTACTGGAACATGAGATGGTGCTTTGGAAGGGTAACATTTGTCGGTACTGCAGTCCACGGATCGGTTCACTACAGACATACATGCCTTACGCGACTTCTGTTTTGGCCTTGTGTTGTCCAAACAATTGTCCTTGTCATCAAATATCTTCTTGGAGCTAGACGAAGGAATACATTTCTTCCCCTCTACTTTGAAGTAATTATATGAGAATGTGAAGTTAAGAAGATTTGGGAGCTCACATATCTTGTCCGCAACATATCCGGTAAACGTGTTATGTGACACGTCCAGCTGCTCGATCTTGGAAAGCCCAGAAAGAGTCCATGGAAGTACGCCCGTTAGTCCGTTGAAGCTCGCATCAAATACTGTCACATTTGAAAGACGCCCGAGGGTCGGTGGTAAGCAACCAGAAAAGTTGTTACCTAGCAACACAAATTCATTAAGAGTAGTGACCATATTTCCAACGGTTTTTGGTATGCAACCCTCGAAATTATTGTTTGCCAATACGACCACGGAGGCGGTAGAGTTTCCAATATTTTCAGGTATGTAACCATCAAAACGGTTATCATTCAGGATTATGGTATCGAGCGGCTTGTCAAAGAGTCTTGACGGGACATTTCCTTCAAAATCGTTGTACCTAAGATCAAGATATCGAAGTGCAGGCATGTCAATCACAACCATGGGGAAATCGCCGACAAACCGGTTATTGCTCACATCAAACTCATGAAGAATCGTGAGACGTGATAAACTCTTTGGGATGATTCCACAAAAGCGGTTTGAGTTGATATGGAAAAGAGCTAGGTCTGTGAGCAAACCGAGCTCAACCGGTAGGTATCCAGCAATGTCATCCCCATTTAGGTCAATCCCAGCGACAACATTTATTTTTGGTTCATCAAGAGCGGGGGCGCAAAAAACACCATTGTATGAGCACACGTCGGGTCCATTCCAATTGTCAGTAACATTGTAAGGATCAGAGTACATGGCATGACGCCATGCTTGCAGAGCGATATAGGCTCGACGAAGACGCTCATTCGGTATACGAACATCAACTTTGGTCTTGAGATCAAAATCATCGGAAAGATCACCATTGGATTCTCCCATCATCTGGAGTTGACGTCGAGCAATCGAAGAAGCCTCGGCATCAGTTAGTCCATCAATTGGTTGAATATAATTGAGAGAGAGGGGAATTAAGATGACAAGAAGGAAGAAGAGAGAGCGAAATCGGGCAAAGGCCTCCATGTTTCCCAATGAGGCCACCCTTGACAGAACTTTCTTATTGTTTTCGGTTATGGAGAAGGAAAGAGGGGTCGGAGAGTTATAGAGGTGAAGGATGAGATAGATTCGAACTTATCGGCTATTTTAAGAAAAATTTTGTTGTTTCGACATTCATATTGATGGGCAAGGAAAAAATTGTTCGTTGGTGAAAAGAAATGGCTCCCAACTGAATACTATACGTGTAAAGAACTAGTTGTCTTGCTGGACCGTGTCGACACACAACGGTAATGATTTTTGAAAAAAGAAAAAAGAAAAAGAAAATTGAGCCTATGGTTGTCTTGTGCACATACATTATGAATATAAAAAATAATGAAAGAATAAGAAACAATAAACAAATTTTAATGTGCCCATCCAGAATATTCTTGAGTTTTATAGCTTCATGCGTAATCAATCAGATACATGTAGATACCAGTGACTATTAAATAATTTTATACCTATGTTGTTATAGTGTGAAATCAATTTTTTCTAGAGGCATGCTGCATGTCCTCCAAAAACCATCTTATGTTATAATTTTATGGTAAAACTTCCCTATGGCAAAAAAAATTTGTTTTCCTTCGATGATGTCAACGAGTTCACTAAATTAACGATTAATCGAATTAGAAAATTAATTTTAATTAAATATGACGTGTACAAACCAATTAAGAAACAGAGAAATTAACAAACAAATTAATTTTATTTAAGATTATAATAGGTACTGACATATTAACATACTCGTGATGATGTCATTGTACAAACCAATTAACAAACAAAAAAATTAATTTTAATTAAGATGATAATAGATACTGGCATATTAACATACTCGTGATGATGTCATCGAAGATGTACAAACCAATTAACAAACAAAGAAATTAACAAAAAAATAAATTTTAATTAAAATTATAATAGGTACTGATGATGTCATCGATGATGTTTATTCCACTTTTGTGGAGAAGAGTATGATTTCTCTTTCATAATTTACTTGTTGCATACATAGTTTCGGATATCGTAATGCAATAAAGAATTGCAACTAAAGCATGTTTAGCCGAAAGAAATGATAATGATAAACATGCATGGTTGATTTTGTATGAGATCCTTCGCATGTATAACGAGCAATCCAGCCTAATAGACTATTTGTTGATTTATTATCCGTTACCAGACCCTGTCCAGACATGGCAGAAAAGTAACAAATGTCAAATGCCCACGAAAAAATAATGCCTCAAATTTATTTTTTTCTTTGTATATAGTACAAATAGTGGGTTTCAAGAAAAGTGCACCAATATTAAAAAATATATATTTAAATAATAATTGTTAGATATGCAATAATTTCGACTGCATTTTTTATTCGTTTCGTATTTGAGAAATTTTAGTGATTAAATTAATATAATAGTTTTGTTAGTTTTTATGTAAAATGCCTCCAAAAAAATTGTCGGGCCGACCCTGTCAGTTACATGCCAATGGACCCCCGGTCAAGTTGGTTAAATTTGACACACAAAAAATAATATGTTGTGAGAAATTGTGAGTTATTTCTAGATGTGGCAATCGGATGGATCGGATCGGGTCATTTCGGGGTTGGATCGTTTCGGTTTGCGGGTCGTTCGGGTCAACGGGTCCCGAGTCGTTCAGGTTGCAGGTCATTCGGATTCGGGCCGTTTCCGTTTTCGGGTCATTCGGTTCCGGGTCGTTTCCGTTTTTCGGGTCATTCGGTTCCGGATCGTTTCGGTTTTTGGGTCATTCGGTTCCGGAGCAATTCAAATATTCAATCAGATTAACTCAAACGACGGAAAATTCACAGATAAAAATTGGGCGAAAATTCACAGATAAAAATTGGGCCACATTCACAGAGAAATTCAATCAAAAAATTCACGAAATTCAGCCACATTCACAGAAATTGGGCGAAATTGAGCGAAATTACACGAAATTACATTCACAGTGGACAGTGAGCGAAATTACACGAAATTGCAAGATAAATTGACGACAATTAAAGAAAAATTACACGAACATTGAAGAGCAATTCGAAGAGGAGAGTGCCCCACACAGAGAAGATTGACGAAACTACACGAAATTGATGAAAAACCCGACGAAAATCGTTGCCGCAGCGAAAAAAATGACCAAGAAGCGAAGAGGAGCCAAAGCGGCGTGTGAACTCGAAGAGGGAAGTTGTCTCCTGGGCTCCTGACGCTCCTGTCATGGTGATGGTGGCCTCGCGTGCGTGGAGGTTGCTTGCTTCAGTCGCGTCTCGCGTGGAGGTTGCTTCAGTCGCGTCTCGCATGTCGCTTCACTCTTCAGTCGCCTCTTCAGTCGCGTCTCGTTGTGTGTTTGCGCAGCGTGATGGGTTGGCTCCGTTAAATAAATGGAGGCCTCCCAAATATGGAGGCCTGTGACGCTTGCCAAGTGGGCCACACGTCAGGGCCGGGCCTGGGCTTGATGTTGTTTGATTTCTTTTTAGTATTCAAGTAGTATAGGTTTTGTTCATGTTAAAAGCTCGGCATTGCACGGAATTGGTATAAAAAAATAGAACATAATGTGCGCATAAAAATAAGCTTAAGTTTTACCAATCCTAATATTATCATCCAATTAGAATTACAAAACAATTTGTGCATGCATGAACCAAACGTCGACGATGAGTCATACAATAACAGTCATGACAAACAAAGTCGCGATGTTCACAACCAAACATACATAGTTAAGACATATTCAAAAAGTTTCTATGTCACATTTTCCTGTGCAAAACATTCGGGCAGGCCTCGATCTTTATTCTGCAAATAGTGAAATAAATTATCATGTTATTTCATTTTATCTTGTTTGATATGCTATGTCTTATGGATTTAAATACTTAAAACAATAAAAAAAAATATACCTAAAAAATTGCAGGAAAAAAAAGTGTGATTCCCAAGAACAGGCCTTCGATGTGGTGGTTGTAGTCTATGTCACCTACACCAATCACGTAGTGTTGATCTGTGAGGTTGTTTAATGTGCCGATCCGACATTTCCTATTGCGGATACCATTATTATGTTATTCGTTGGCAACTGTGAAACCTAAAACACAAAAAAATATAAATAGGTAAATAAATAAACAAACAAACAAACAAAAATAATAATAATAATAAGAGATGAAAATTATTGGGTAATATGATTATACATTTTCGACAAGGAGGAGATCGAGATAATCACGACCCCTAATATATTGAGATTCAATACATCCTGGTGGCGATAGCGTAATTAAAAGCATATGAAAGGCACAAAGTATATGACATCTGCAATGAGATAATTAACCAAATTGTAAGTTATAATAATAATAATAATAATACCAATAATTAGCTGAGCATAAGTGAAAACTCAAAAAGTATAGATGTCCTCAATTATGGTTTAATGTGTCCTCACTCATCGAATTTGTTCTTTCTTTAAAAAAAAGTACATAATGTGAGATTGATTTTCACTAGCATCAAAGCAAGCCTTTACCTCTCGCCGAAGCAGGCCTTAATTTTACAAAGAATACGATTATTTCGTACCATCAAACACATTAGATTCGATTTGCTATTTCGTGTTGCTAAGTCCGCAAAACTCATCCCAATCCTTCTTTCTTCAGTAAAGATTAGCACAAAATTTAGGTCAAGATAAGTACGCACGGTTAGTAAAAAATAACACATTTAATATCACTACAACATATCAGGCCTAATGGGATCGGCCGTCCCTAAAGTACGCATCATATAAGCATATATATTAAATATCATATAAGCATATATATTAAGTACGCACGGTTAGTAAAGATAATTTTCATTTTCCTTGTAAATCATGTCTTTGAGCAACACCAACATCATGTCAATAAGATCGGTTTTAGAGAAAGAGAAGCTTGTGGACCGGAACTACGTCGATTGGCATCGGAACCTAAGAATAGTTCTTAGGCAAGAGGATAAAATCATGTGTTGGACGCGAAGTTGATACAACCGGCCCTCGAGGCCACGGTTTTAGAGAAAATCATGTTTCATAAACTTAAGAAGGAATCAAATGATGTTACATGCCTTATGTTGACAAGTATGGACGGAAGCCTTCAAAAGCAGTTTGAAGAATCGGATGCATGCAAGATTAACGCGACGCTCAAGGAAATGTTCCAAGATCAAGAACGTATTGAAAGGTTCAATACGCTCATGGAGTTGGTTAATTGCAAGATGACTTACGGCTCTTCGGTTAGCACTCACTAGTTGAAGGTTCAAGCTCTTATATATCGTCTAGAGAAGCTTGGAGAAAATGTGTCGCCTAGAATGCAACATGATTTGATCTTGTGTGTATTGCCATTTATATTCTCTACTTTTGTGACTAATTATCACATGATTTCGATGAATAAGTCGATCCCCGAGCTCCATGGGATGCTTAAAAACTTTGAAGCAAAGATGCTTAAAGCGTCCGAGGAATCGAAGGCACGAGGTGTTGGAGATGTCCTTGTGATTCAAGGTAGGGATCAAAAGAGATCAATGTCTAAGAACGGTTCGGACAAGTCGTTGTCCAAACCAGTCTAAAGGAAGGGAGAAATCCGAGGAGGACACATGTTTCCATTGCCACAAGATTGGGCATTGAAAACGAAACTGCAATTTTTATCTCGAGGAGACGAAGAAGAGCAAGGAGAAGGCTTTGGAAGCCGGTGTCTCAGGTATTAATGTTATATAAGTTAATCTTTCAACTATGAATATTTGGGTATTGGATACCGGGTGTGGAACTCATAGCCGTAGGATTAGTTGGGTATTATCAAAATATGCAGGTTCTTCAAAGAAGTAGAATAATATGCATGTTCGTCAAAATTTGCTGCATTAGTCGTAGGAGTAGTTTGTCTTACTTTGCCGAGTGGACTTGTATTAGTACTTAATAATTGTTATTTCGTACCTAGTTTGTGTAAGAACATAATAAGTGTGTCGAAATTAGTCATGAATGGCTATAACTTTATTATTAAGAACGAATTTACGATATGTAAGGATAATTTAATCTATGAAAATGTTATATTAGAAAATGGTTTTTATATGTTGGATTTCGATCACGAAGATGACAAGTCAATTTATAACGTAAATGCAAAACACATTAAACCTGAAGTTGATAGTTGTACCTTCTTTTGTCATTGCCATCTTGGCCACGTGATTCTCGTTTTTGATCAAGAGTGAGAACTACGTTTTGATAGTGTTGAATCGTGTTTGATGGTGCAAAGACGTGTGTGCATGGGACGCACGAGAAGTGACATGAGCGAAAGCACGAAAAAAGAAGCGCACAAACACTTCGTTCGTGATCAATTTCACGAGGTACATGTTGTGTATTCTTACATATTCGTACGGCGAACCGACAACACGATCTCATGAGCGGGAAATAAGCCATGTCCCTCATTTCGATGCACAGGACGTAGTACCCCGATTCCCTTCATTTCGATCTCATGAGCAAGGAGAAGGCTTTGGGTGCAATACCTAATTTTTGTATACGAGCAATGTTATCACCGAGATGAATTATGGAGGATATTAATTAACTAATGAGAGTTTTTTTTTGGAAAGGAGAAGACAACGTTTTGGATGGTCATTGTTTAATTAATTGGAAGCGTATTTGTTTACCAAAGTTATATGGAGGGTTAGGGATGATTGAGCTAGAGTGGCAAAATCAAGCTTTGACGATGAAGTGATTTTTCAAACTAGATTTCGATAAGGACTCACAATGGCCGTCCACGATAAGATCCCTTTACAATATACACAATGTCGATAATGTGGTGTCAATTATAAATGACCTAGCCTCCTAATTTATGAAAGACCTTCAAAACCTTGTACCACTAATTACAAGGAAGTAACTTTTGTAAATATTGGACCACTGTAATTTCTTTTTTAGATTATATAAAAATTGATAGGACTCGGCGTGTATCTTTTCACCTAAAAAAAACTATAACCCAAATTCCGCCCATAGTTATGTTGTTTAATTTAGACCTAGAGGGGGGGTGAATAGGTAATCCTAACATACAATTTTCGACTAAGGTATACCGATTCTAATTTATGCGGAAGCTTAAAATGATTTAAATAAAATAATACAAATACCGAACACGATGAACACGCGATGTTTATTACGGAGTTCGGTAGGTGGTTGCTTTGTAGCTTTAACTCACCCTTTACTTGCTTAATCGACCGATTCGATTAGTTGCAAGTGCCTACGTCTCCGGGAATGCCTTGTGCCTTTTCGGCGTTCGATTGAATTCCAACTCACTCGTACAAGGTTTTGTCTAGATCGATTTACACGTTTTCTATCGATCTATGGCGGGCTTTACACTCTTAGTACTAGCCTATTACAATTTCTAAATACGAACTAAAACGTGATCGGTCACGCAAGTTGGGAATCGTATTTGGAAGGGAAGAAGGAAGATTAATCTCTAAGATTGTTTTTAGAAGATTAAGGGCTCAAGATGTTTTGTAAGGTTTCTCTCTTTTGAATGTATAATATGGATAGTTCAAGTGAGGAGAGAGAATGAGGGAAGGGTTCTATTTATAGAACACATAGACCCTTCCCAAACTTGCATTTTCTGCATAGTCTGTTATAACGGGCTGCATGTCCGTTATAACGGACCATAAGTCAAAACTAGCCGTTACGGCTGTTATATTCGAATTGTTACACAGTCCGTTACAACGGAACACTTGTCCGTTATAACGGAAGTCTGTGTTATGAAGTTCGTTGTAACGAACTGACATGTCCGTTGCAACGGACATTATACTGGGACATCACTTCAGTTTGAGTTTAATTCCCGTTATAACGGAGTACACTCCGTTACAACGTATATTGGCATTCCGTTGTAACGGATTGGTTAATCCGTTACAACGGACATGGAGAGAGGTGTTTGTTCTGAAGTGAGTTCAACGTCCGTTATAACGGACATATATGTCCGTTGTAACGGACTTGCTCCTGTGACATCCTTCAAGTTTGAAATTAATTAGCGTTGTAACGGACAATATTCCGTTACAACGCTTTGATGAAGTCCGTTATAACGGATTGGTTAATCCGTTGTAACGGACTGTGTTGTGATTTCCAATCTTGAATAGGACGAGTATGTCCGTTATAACGGACATGAGTTCCGTTGTAACGGACATGCTGCTTTCAGCCTTTTATTTTAATTCATCAATTTGATGGATTTCGAATATATTTGTTTGACTTTATTTTGAGCTTAATCATACATAAACAAGTTTAGGGATACCTATAATGTATTTTGGTGAGTAGATTGATATCCCAACTTGCGGAATCTTCGATGTCTTGATTCCGTGATTCTTCGACGTCTTGATCCTTGCCATTCTTGATGTATTTTTGCTTGTTTATCTTGATCTTCTTATTGCCTTTTGTACCTATGTATCATATACAATACTCTCGATAGATTTTGTTAGTAGTATCGACATTGTTTTTGAGATAATCAAACAATCGGAAATTTGAACCAACAAGTTAGTCATTCGTGATACACGAATAATACAATACGCAATACGTTCGTGTATAATTCGGATCAAACGTTTTTCAAGTCAGTCAAATATTCGGTCAAATAAAACGCAATACGCTAATAATTCGTCAATTCGGTTATTCGTCTATAGTTATGTTTATTTTACACAATGTTCCAGAAATCGCTCGACGCTCGCTGGTCCGCAGACGACCATCAAGCGCCAAGGATGATTAATCGGGATTAATCGGGAATCTCGGCGGACCTCGGCGGATTTTTATTTTTTTTATATTTAATATTTAAATTAATTAAACAAAATTACAAATCACAGTTTTTTTAATAAGTTTTGAATAATTTAAGTAACAAAATACACTACGTCACTAAACTAACATAAACTCAAATAATAATAATAATTTATATATATATAAATAATATTAAAAATATGAAAAAATTTAGTCCAAATTTATTTTTTTGAATAGTATCCGACAAACGATCGTTTTCATTATTGATGCCTAATTTTTTTTGATGTCAATGGAGATCCATTGGCAATCCATAACGAAAACGATCGTTATTTTGAATAGTATCCCACAGCCTCTCATAATATATAATTTTTTGTGCTTCACATTCAAACAACTAGGCTATGGATGGCAATTAAAAAAAAAAACACTTCTAAAAATCGGCTCGGCGGTGGCTTGGCGGTCTTGGCGGATCCTTGGCGGCCGCTTGGCGGATTCCGCCAAACACAAAACGCCAAGGGCTTATCTCGACGGCGGACCATCGAGGAACGATTAATCGGTGATTAATCGGCCGCCAAGGCCGATTTCCAGAACACTGATTTTACATAATACGGGTGCAACAATTCGTATATAAATGTACATTTGTTTACCCATAAATAATTCGAAATTATAATTATTTTATTAAACAATATTTATTTTAGTTTAAAATCATAAATTTATATATTATTATTGATATTTTGATTTTCTTAATTTTTTTTGGAAATTTATGTTTTTTTATTTATTAAAAAAAATTATACTTTTTCTTCTAAAAAAACGTATTATACGAAAATATGTGTATTATTCGTGTTTTTTAATTTTTTTTTTATAAAATACGCGAATTATTAATCATGTTGATTACGGGAACGTCAATACGTATATTATTCGTAATACGTAATTATTCGTAAATTATACGCGTATTATTCGCGAACTGAACAACTATGTTTTGCCAACTAAAAATCAATTAAAATATATACCTTCGAATCATTTCTAAAATTAATTTATATACCTTTTCTAATACTATTGATCTTAATATAGATCTTAATAATATCTTATAATACAACATATCCACATCCACATTAATATTAATATGTATAAAGTTACAAGAATTGGAGGTAGCACATAGCTCCACATCATCAACTAATATTTTACCATTAGATGAAGATTGATCAAGAAATTTAAATGTATTGGATATACAATATGGACCAACATATGAATCATTTGAACCATGTCTATAATGATTTGATGATAAATTATTATTTTTAAATGGGTGGGGTTTCATGGACCAACTCGTATGTCTATAATTGAGAAGTTAAATGAACATTGGTCCATCGTGGACCAAGTTCACTCAATTTTTTTTTGTCTCAATTAAATATGAAAAATTTACAAAAAAGTTCTTAAAATTTTGAATTATTATTATTAATTAATATTAATATATTTATATGTATAAAGTTACAAGAATTGGAGACACCACATAACTCCACATCATCAACTAATTGTTGACCATTAGATGAGCATTGATCAAGAAATTTAAATGAATTGGGTTTACATGGACCAACATATGGTTTTATCATATGAATCATTTAAACCATGTCTATAATGAGTTGATGATAAATTGTTATTTTTAAATGGGTTGGGTTTACATGGACCAACTCATATGTCTATAATTGAAAGGTTAAATGAACCTTGGTCCATCGTGGACCAAGTTCACTCAATTTTTTTTTGTCTCAATTAAATATGAAAAAAAAAAAAAAACTTCTTAAATTTTTGGATATTTTAAAAAACCCTTTAATTTACATATATAGTAATTGAAAATAAATTGTTATTTTTTATTAGTTTTAAAGAATCCTAATTTTTTACGGCATATAATAATTAAAAAATAATTACTATTATATGTTATATTTATATCATTTAACAAATCATACATTATAGATATTTGAGTTTTTATATTTTTTCCTGAAAAATAACACAAAATAATAATAATAAGATGAACAACAATATTAAAAGAACACCTTGAAAATATTTAAAAAATAAAAGATCATGGAACCATTAAAAAAATAAAAGGTGAACGAAAATAAAGAACTTGATGTCTAAATACATATTCTTCTATCAATATATTTTTAGTGTGTTTATTTATTATTGTTAAATTTTATTATTATCTGATGTTTGTTTTTCATAAGTAATAAATAAAATATTAAAATTATATAAACACAATATGTAATAATTCCATTTTTTTTAAATCACTACATGTTAAGAAATTTTAGGGGATTAATGTGTGGACAATAAAGACAAAAAAATATAATATGCAATTACGTATTAAAAAAAAAACTAAATCATGACAAACTCGAAGACTCTCGCGCAATTGCGCGGGAAAATACTGATACTATATAATTTGATACATCTCTTCTTGGTCTTCTATAGAATCTCCAATCTTCATACACCTGGTCTCTCTCTATACACGTGCATGGCACGTGTTACGGTTTTATATGCAAAACAATACATTTGATTTTTCCTTTTCTTCCTGTAAATTCTCTATTTTCTCTTCCAACCGAAGAAAGAAGAAGAAAGTGGGATTCAGTCCGAAAAACAAAGCAAGATAATCGATACGAAGATGGTGGAAACGAGGCGGAGTAGTTCTTCCCCTTCTTCTAAGCATACTGCATCTTCTCCTCCCACTTCCCCTCCCGCGAAACGAACGAAGGTCAGATCTTTTGAGCTTTTCAGCGTCTGCTTATTTGATGTATGATTGGTCTTCTTTTTTGTTTGATTAGAGCGAGTCTACCGACAGAAGGGACCAAACGGAGGCGGCCACCGTGGATCCTGGGCCGACTGGTGGCGAGGCCGACCCAATTGAACTAGATGCTTCGGGAACCAACTCCATTGAATCGGCTAATCAAGGTATGTTCTTGTATGGATGAATTGAAGCTAATTTCTTCTTATTTTGGGGCGGGTGTTGAGTTGGAATTGGGGTTTAGATTGATTTTGCCTGTTCTTTTTCTTTTTTTTTGGCAATATTCTTTTCCCTTTCCTCACCTAAATTGGTTGGAGGTTGTTTTGGCTTGGATATAACATGACAATTTTACCATTAAAGTATGGTTTCTTGTTTGTTATGAATTTTCATAATTTGTATATATCATGAAAATGAAGTAGGGACTCAAGCCGACAAATCAGAAATGGAGAAGACGGAACTGGAGAGAATAGAAGAAGAACAGCCCAAGGCCCCTTGGGCGAAGCTTCTCTCACAAAGCTCAGAGGTTTGTTCCTTTTTTTTTCTGTTTGAATTTTTGTAAGGTTTTGTTAAACAGCAAATTAGGGTTCTGTAATTTAAAAAAACTAGGGTTTTAGTTTTAGTTTCTCTAAAAGGTTTATATGTATCTTTTGTAGAAACCTCACATATCCTTAATAAAATCTATATTCACCATTGGCCAAAATGGGAGTTGCGATTTATGCTTGAAGGATCCATTCGTCAGTGCTAATCTATGCAAGCTCACGTTTCACGAGGTTCAACTCGAGCTCCTTCATTTATAAATTCTTTTTTTCTTTTTAAATAATATTCATTATTATTTATTTTTTTGAAAAAAGGATGGAGGTAGGACCGGCGCATTGCTGGAAGTACTGGGGAGAAAAGGATCTGTAGAAGTAAATGGAAAGCCCATTTCTATAAATCGACAAGTTTTTCTAACTGGTGGAGACGAACTCATCTTGACTACTTCCACCAAACATTCATACGTATCCTTTTCATTTATTTATATTATTACTCATATTTTTCCAATTTAAAAATTAAATTCCTTGACTTGTTTAAATCAGATTTTTCAAAATATCTCATACACAAAAACGAATGAAGAAAAAGATAATAATAATGAAAATATTGAGAAAAATGTTGAGAGCAATGTCGATTTGGCTGAAACGGTGAAGGAGAACCAAGTTAAGGGCATGAGGTTCAACATAACAGGTGGGCCAAGCTCGTCAGACAAGACATGGCTCGATCTGGGAGAAGGTGGTATACCTTGTACCGCACTTGTACCAGCAATGAGACTCGAGGCTTTTAAAATTAGGTTGAAGGAGAAAATTATTAGCCCTGACAATATCGACGTTAGCTTTGATAAATTCCCCTATTTTCTCAGGTCTGTAATTATTTTATTTTAATTTTTTAGTTCATTATTTAATCTTTGAGTTCTTTTTTTGCATCGGTACAGTGAAAATACGAAAAGCATGCTGATGTCATGCGCATATATACACTTGGACAAAAAGGAGTTTGTAAAATACATCTCTGACATTGTCTCCATAAATCCGCGAATTGTATTATCCGGACCCACAGGTATGTTTTTAAAAAAAAATATATTTTTTACCATTAAATAAAAAATTATTAATTATTTTAATTTAATTCACTTAACAGGGTCAGAGATTTATCAAGAGACCTTGATCAAGGCTCTCGCAAAGCATTTCGGTGCGAGACTACTCATCATCGATTCTCTCTTTCTTCAAGGCGTAAGTTATTAGAATATTCATTCATATTATTAACCTCTAATTCTATTAACACAACTTCCATTAATCCAATGATTTTCGCTCCATTAATTTTATTCCTCCCTTGATATACCTTCCCTCCCAAATTTTCTATTTCTTATTTTTTCGACAGGCGAATAAGAAACCAAATCATAATCCACACCCATATCCAAATCCAGATCCATTTGGTAGTAAGCATTGGAAATTTATGCCTCGACTCAAAGCTTGCCAGCCCCCTAGCTGGTATATGGTACGTACCAGTCGGCCTCCTCCCTCTTCCCTTTCCACCACATAATAATATCAAAAATACCCTCCTCGCTTTTCCTATCATCCCACTAACATGACTATAACGTGTTGTGAAATATAAATTAATGATATGATATTTTGTATTTAAACTCAGGTGTCTCCGCCACCAAAGGATTATTGCGCAGAAAGAAGTGAAGTGGGGAGAGGGGAGAAATTAACAGTGCATCCTCCTCCTTTTTCGAAGCACATAATTCCAGCTGAGGATTCGATGCATCATGCGAGAGGACCAACGTCGAGTGTGGAGGCCGAAATTGTGGGTCCCTCTAGCAATTATCAATCTTTTGTGCCCAAAGTGGAGGACTCCACTGCTTCCTCTAAAAAATATAAATATAAAGAAGGTATTTTAATTTTAATTTTAATTAATTTTCCATTTTATATTTATTTATGTTTTAATTTTAACAATTTTGTAATTTAGGTGATCGAGTCAAATTCATCGGTAATACTCCTCAACCAGGCAGTCCTGTACAAGCACCCTCCAGGTATTATATTTTTATTAATTAATTCTAGGAGATTAATAATAATATTTAATATTTGAATTAGGGGTCCGAGTTACGGAAATCGAGGTAAAGTGGTTCTTACGTTTGAAAAAAACGCCTCTTCAACAAAAGTAGGTGTTCGATTCGACAAGGCAATTCCTGACGGAACTGACCTCGGTGGCCTCTGCGAGGAAAATCACGGTTTCTTCTGTACCGGTAAATTAGTTTATTTTTGTTTATTTATTATTTAATTTTTAATTTTTAAATTTTTTTTTGGTGGTGTCAGCGGATTTTCTTCGGTTGGAGAATCCAGGTGGCGATGATTCGGAAAGACTGGCCGTCAATGAACTAATGGAGGTATTGTATTAAACTTTAAAAAAGTAGTAATTTCATGGTGAAAGAGTGGAGGTAATGTTTTTATTTAAAAAAAAAATAGATTGTCGAGGAGGAGAGCAAGAAAGGGCCTTTTGTTGTATTCATGAAGGATGTAGAGAAATATGCGAGCAGTACAGAAGCGTACTTTACGCTTAAATGCAAGTTAGATTATCTGCCAGCTGGCGTTCTCATAGTGGGTTCTCGCTCCCAGCCTGATAGTCGCAAAGAGAAGGTACACTTCATAAAAATATTCATTTGAAATTAAAAAATATACTTGATTTATTATTTGTTGAAAAAACTAATGCAGTCTCATCCTGGACTTTTATTTTCGAAGTTTACTAGCAGCCAAACTTTGCTGGACATCGCTTTCCCGGTAAATAAATTATATTTATTTATTTATTTATTTATTTAAGTTTATTAATATAGAATGAATCTTTGAGTTTAATAAAAATCAACATAATTTATACAGGATAGCATTAGTAAGCATCTTGACAGGAGCAAGGAGGTACCGAAAGCTACGAAGCAGCTTTATCGAATTTTCCCTAATAAAATCACCATTCAGCTCCCTGAGGTTTCATATATTTTTATTACTATTTTGCCCTTCTATAAGTTAAAAAGCATATAATATTTGAATTGGGATGTACAACATTTCAGGACGAAACACAGCTTAATGATTGGAAGCAACAACTTGATCGTGATGTAGAGACTCTCAAGGCCAAATCCAACATCGGTACCATTCGTTCTGTAAGTGCGAAATTTTATTGTTTAATTAATTAATTTAATTTTGTTGGTCTTTTATTCTTGTTACTGAATTAATAAATTTTCAAAATGTGCGTAGTTCCTGCATAAGTGTGGATTGGATTGCGACAATCTCGAGGAACTGTCGATAAAGGACAAGTCATTGACTAATGAAAGTAAGCTCTTAATAAATTCGAGTTATTTAAATTTTCATTTTTCTCACATTATTTAAATTTTTGTAGATGTGGACAAAATGGTGGGTTTTGCAATTAGCCATTATTTAAAGGAAAACAAGACCGATTTGCCTCCTAAGGATTCGAAATTGCTCATACCACTTGAAAGGTACTTAATTACTTTATTTGTATAAATTTATCTTTTAGGGTTTACATCGCTAAATTAATAAAAATTTTTTTGCTAATTGTAGTTTGAAGCATGGACTTAGCATGCTACAAAGCATTCAAAACGATACAAAGAGCACAAGGAAATCACTCAAGGTATGCACGAAATATTGCAAACCAAATTCTCGTGTTTTTTAGGGGTATAAACGATAAATTTCCATTTCTTTTTCAGGATATAGTGACCGAAAATGAGTTTGAAAAGAGGCTTTTGGGTGAAGTGATCCCACCAACCGAACTTGGAATTTCATTCAACGATATTGGCGCCTTAGAAAATGTTAAAGTAACTTTGAAGGAACTCGTTATGCTTCCTCTTCAAAGACCCGAACTTTTTTGTAAAGGTCAATTAACAAAGGTAGTACATTTTTTCCCTATTTTTTTCATCATTAAAAGTTATATCCCAATTTTGACTATTTTGTCCTTTTGTGTAGCCTTGTAAAGGAATTTTGCTTTTTGGTCCTCCCGGTACGGGAAAAACTATGCTTGCGAAGGCGGTTGCGACCGAAGCGGGTGCGAATTTTATAAACATATCCATGTCAAGCATCACATCAAAGGTATATATATAATATATTTTTTAGTGATTTTGTTAATATTTTTTTAAGATGCAAAAATTTGTTATTTCAGTGGTTTGGGGAAGGTGAGAAAATTGTGAAAGCGGTATTCTCATTGGCGAGTAAAATCGAACCGAGTGTTATTTTCATCGACGAGGTGGACAGCATGTTGGGGAAGAGAGAGAATCCAGGCGAACACGAGGCCATGAGAAAGATGAAGAACGAGTTCATGGTGGCTTGGGACGGTCTACGCACCAAAGCCAGTGAGAGAGTTTTGGTCCTTGCCGCTACGAATCGTCCTTTTGATTTAGACGAGGCTGTTATTAGGCGTTTCCCTCGCAGGTAAAAAAATAATTAAAAAAAAATAAAAATTAATTGTTGGGTCGACGGTTGAGTTAATTGAAATGATGTGCAGATTAATGGTGAATTTACCTGATACGACCAATAGAGAGAAAATTCTTAGGGTTATATTGGAGAAAGAGGATTTGGGTTTGGATGTCAATGTTGAAACTATTGCGAACATGACTGAAGGGTATTCTGGAAGCGATTTAAAGGTATTTATATTTATTTTTTAAAATATTAGATTTTTTATTGTTGGTGTTTAATTATGAAAACAATTATGTTTTGTAGAATCTGTGTATCACCGCCGCACATTGTCCAATTCGGGATATCTTGGAGAAGGAAAAAAAGGTTGCTTTACCATTAAATAATAATAATAATAATAATAATAATAATAATAATAATAAATTTGTTATATAGGCAAAAAGTTTGGCACTGGAAGAAGGCAAGCCTGAACCAGACCAGCATGGGTGCGAGGATATCAGACCTTTGAGCATGGCAGACTTCAAGTTCGCACATGACCAGGTATCTATTTAATTAATTAATTATTTGTTTAATTTAATTATGACTATTGGGTTGTGTTATAGGTAGGTGCAAGTGTATCATCAGACTCGGCAAACATCAACGAGCTAAACCAATGGAATGAGCTATATGGAGAAGGGGGGTCGAGGAAGAAAAGAGATCTTAGCTATTTCATGTAGTCATAATCAAATTTAATTCGTATATTACCGTCAATATATAGTGTATAGCCCCTTACTGGTGATGGTATCTTAAAAAATATGTGAAATTTATAACTGGTTTAAATAATTTGCCAGTTTCTCTCGTTTGTTTTGTCTTGATCTATTTTTGTAAGTAATTGCTGTGGCAGTTTATTTATGTTGATAGTTGTGCATGTTTTGTTAATTAAATTATATATAGTTTTTCCCATATTTAGGTGCTGATATTTTTTTGGTCGTTTTATTGTGATTTGTGCTTGGCGTTTCATAGTGAAAAAGAGAGATACTGTTCGCAACAAACAACAATATAGATACCATGTTCTCTTATCTTTTATTTGTTGTGTTTGGATATTAAAAAAAAAGAGGGGATAATTTCATATATACTATTTCATACTGCTCAAATCGCTCGCAGAAAGGGAAAATTTCATATCCTCAATTCTGCATAACGAGAATATTTAAGAAAGATTAGATATATTTTAAAAGAAATGTCTAAAACTACCGGTTAAAATTTGATTTGACGAAAATTGTGGACATTTATGCACAAAATACAAAGCAATTTGTGCAACGTATCTAGGAGGAGCTCGAAAGAGGAGATCATTCTATGTCCGCAGTGGAAGCCAAAGCTTATGGAATCGTAGATTGACATAATAATGAATAAACCTTTCGACTTGAATATGTGAAGTCAATAACTGATCGAGTCCCCTGAAGGCAAAACAAGAAAGAATCAAGAATTTTACAAATTTTATATACATAAAACAAGAAAGATTAGATATATATTTTTTAAAACTTGTGTAACTAATCTGTATAATAAAACTCCTACTTGGGAAAATTATTAATGAATTATCTAATTTGAACAAAAATTAAAATTTAGCAACACCATGTTTCTGATTATAAGTTCAGTGACTAATTCAACGCCAATTGACTAAAACTTGACCAAGTAATCTAATTTGTACAAATCAAAAATATAGTCACAACATCGGCATAAAATAGAGTTGGTGTTTATATTCCCCACTTGTATTAAATATCATGTTTTACTTTTTTTTCTCAAAGAATAGAACACATTGTTGGTTTTGGAATAATTAGTGATCATTGATTAGGGACTCAATTCGGCAATCTATCACTCATTATTGGTAATCAAAATTCAGAGATTTATTTTGGGGCTAATTAATAAGTGATTATTGATATGTTGTTGGCTCAATCAGAATCTTCTTAGTGATTATTAAGAAATCATATAGGTACAAATAATTTCACAGGAAGATGTTAACAAAAAATTTCAAGACTATTTTCACACATAATGTCGCTTTTACAATCCAAAAGCCAACAACCATAACTTTTATTGAAAGTTAATAGTTGTGGCATATAATCATCATTTTAGTATGTGTCCTGCAATTCCTACACTAAATAATGTATTTGTTTTAACTTTTAATTTCGGAAGACATACATAGTGGAGTCATGAATTAACTAAAGGCGTGTATCATACTGTATCGTACTCGTATCCTCATGATACTTTTGCATTTTTGAAATATCCGCGTAACATAACATATTACTCATGCCTAACTCACGAGACATGAGTAAGCCTCATGATGAGTGTGATAATGCAAACTACACTTTTGTGTGATTGGAGTTTTTGAAGTGTGTATAAACACAATAAGATTGGGAAGAATTATCAAACACTCCAGTATAATGTGTTGTGTTCTTAATTTCTGGACATATATTATGAGAAGTTGGAGGGAACTGATAAATGCACCAGAAGCATTCATATTACATCTCGTGCAATAAATCATTTGTTAATCTTCGCGGATTTTACAAAATTAAAATTTGACATAGCATGATTATTATGAATCAGATTTTTCAAATCAGTACGAATGAATCGGTACAAATACACACATAATATATACCGAAAGGAAATAAGATTGAGAAGAACTGTACAAGTATTTGTAAGGACTTGTATAATTATTGTGATATTTAACTACTTTAAAGTTTGAACAATAGTAGAAACAATTGTGCAAGAGGGTTTCTCCAAAGTGAGCAAGACGAATAGGAAAAATCTCTCTTATGTGTTTCGTTCATTGTAAAATATATCTAAAATAAAAAAATAGTTGTATATTTAATTATCTTTTTGTACCACTTATTATGCTTTTCTATATGATAATTGAGAATAAAATTAAATGCGAATTACCTGAGACAAAAGATGTTTATTTATTTATCATTTTCAGATGAATATTTGAAGGTGAATATTTACAATTTGTTTAATAAAGAATAAAAATTATTCCATCCCAAAATTGTAGTGATGTTAAAAGAACGATATCGTAACTGAACCCTAGTTCAACAGAGGGATACCATATATACCGCAAAAAACCGGGACAATGATTATGTGCTTTCAATTCTCGGTCGATGGAAGAGCACCGACTCCAAACCATCTCAAAAACATGTTATTTGAGCACCTCAGAGCGTTAAAAGATTGTTATGAATCGAAGGACAAACTTTCTTAGTGTTTGTAAAATTTGGCAAAAAGTTATGTAGTAAAAAATACGATACAAATGATCTAAAAACAAGTTATTTGAACTCGTCAAAGCATAAAAATATTGTTATGAATGGAAAAAAAAACATTCTCAGTGTTTGTACAATTTGGCGAAAAGTTACATAATAAAAAAAATCGATCCAAACCATCACAAAAACTCGTTATTTGGATCCTCGTAACGTTAAAAGATTGTTATGAATCGAAAAACAAATTTTCTTAATGTTTATAAAATTTGGTGAAAAGTTATATAGCAAAAGATATGATACAAATAATCTAAAAACACGTTATTTGAACTTCTCAAAACGTAAAAAGATTGCTATGAATGGAAAAGAAAAAAATTCTTAGTGTTTATAGAATTTGGTGAAAAGTTACCTTGTAAAATATTCGATCCAAACCATCTCAAAAACGCATTATTTGGACTCCTCGGAACGTTAAAAGATTGTTATAAATTGAAAATCAAAATTTCTTAGTGTTTATAAAATTTTGTGAAAAGTTATGTAATAAAAGATACGATACAAATGATTTAAGAACATGTTATTTGAACTCCTCAAAGCGTAAAAAGATTGATATGAATGGAAAAGAAAATTTTCTTATTGTTTGTACAATTTGGTGAAAAGTTACGTAGTAAAAGATTCGATTCAAACCATCTAAAAAACACATTATTTGGACTCCCCAGAGCGTTAAAAGATTGTATGAATCGAAAAACAAACTTTCTTAGTGTTAGTAATTTTGGTGTAAAGTTATGTAGTAAAAGATACGATTCAAATGATCTAAAAACACGTTATTTGAACTCCTCAAAACTTAAAAAATGATATTAATGGAAAAAAAACTTTCTTAGTGTTTGTACGTTTTGGCGAAAAGTTACGTAGTACGAGATTCGATCCATACCATCTAAAATACACGTCATTAGGACTCCTCAGAGTGTTAAAAGATTCTTATGAATAGAAAAACAAACATTCTTAGAGTTTGTAAAATTTGTTCAAAAGTTATGTAGTGAAAGATACAATACAAATGATCTAAAAACACATTATTTGAACTCCTCAAAATGTAAAATATTGCTATTAAAAAAAAACTTTCTTGGTGTTCGTACAATTTGGTGAAAAGTTACGTAGTAAAAGATTCAATCCGAACTATCTAAAAAACATTTTATTTGGACTCCTCGGAGCCTTAACAGGTCGTTATAAATCCAAAAACAAATTTTCTTAGTGTTTATAAAATTTGGTAAAAAGTTACGTAGTTAAAGATACGAAAGAAATGATCTAGAACATGTTATTCAAACTTCTCAAAGCGTAAAAAGATTGCTATGAATTGAAAAGAAAATTTTCTTAGTGTTTGTACAATTTGGTGAAAAGTTACGTAGTAAAAGAATCGATCCGAACTATCTCAAAAACACGTTATTTGGACTGCTCAAAGCGTTAGAAGATTGTTACGAATCGAAAAACAAACTTTCTAAGTGTTTGTAAAATTTGATGAAAAGTTATGTAGTAAAAGATACGATACAAATGATCTAAAAGCACGTTATTTGAACTCCTCAAAGCGTAAAAAAATTATTATGAATGGAAAAGAAAACTTACTTAGTGTTAGTATAATTTGGTGAAAAGTTACGTATCAATAGATTCGATCCAAAATATCTCAAAAGCATGTTATTTGGACTCCTCAGAGCGTTAAAAGATTGTTATGAATCGAAAAACAAACTTGTTTGTAAGATTTGGTGAAAAATTATGTAGTAAGAGATACGATACAAATGATATGAAAACACGTTATTTGAACTCCTCAAAGCGTAAAAAGATTGCTATGAATGAAAAATAAAACTTTCTTAATGTTTGTATAATTTTGTGAAAAGTTACATAGTAAAAAATTCGATCCAAACCAGCTCAAAAACATGTTATTTCGACTCCTCAGAGCGTTAAAAGATTGTTATAAATCGAAAAACAACATTTCTTAATGTTTATAAATTTTTGTGAAAAGTTATGTAGTAAAAGACACTATACAAATGATCTAAAAACAGTTTATTTGAACTCCTCAAATTGCAAAAGATTGATATGAAGGGAAAAAAAAAATTCTTAGTGTTTGTACAATTTGGTGAAATGTTACGTAGTAAAAGATTCGATCCAAACCATATAAAAAAACACGTTATTTGGACTCCTCGGAGCGTTAAAAAATTGTATCAATCGAAAAACAAACTTTCTTAGTGTTTGTTAAATTTGATGAAAAGTTATGTAGAAATATACGATACAAATAATCTAAAAACATGTTATTTGAACTTCTCAAAACGTAAACAGATTGCTATAAATCGAAAAGTAAACTTTTTCAGTGTTTGTAAAATTTGGTCAAAAGTTACATAGTAAAAGATTCAATCCAAACTATCTAAAAACACGTTATTTGAATGCCTCAGAGCGTTAAAAGATTGTTATGAATCGAAAAACAAACTTTCTTGGTGTTTGTAAAATTTGATGAAAAATTATGTAGTAAAAGATACGATACAAATGATCTAAAAACGTGTTATTTGAACTTTCTTAGTGTTTGTATAATTTGATGAAAAGTTACGTGATAATAGATTCGGTGTAAAGCATCTCAAAAACATGTTATTTGGACTCCTTGGAGCGTTAAAAGATGGTTAGGAATCGAAAAACAAACTTTCTTAGTGTTTGTAAAATTTGGTGAAAAGTTGTGTAGTAAAAGATACGATATATGATAAGGATATTTTTCATCACTTTTTACATGCACAAAATATAGAATTTAAACACAATAGCATGATTAAAATATACCAAATATGCATAATTCCAATTTATTGAGATTAAATACTTTAATATGTGTTTTTGTGTTAACTTCAGGTGAAAAGTGCAGAATCTTGCTAAACCAGGACTGTAGATGGATTCGTCTCGTCTTGCCGATCAATTTGATATATCATATAATGATATTTGATGGAAGCATGAGAGAAAAATCGAGTTTTTTCTTCAAACGGGTCAAACAGCGTGACTCGTTACACGAATGTACGCACATGGGTCAAAACTGACTCGCTTCACCAAGAACAACCTCCAGGCGCCAATTAACCCCTCCAGAATATCGTATGGTTGTTTAGAATCATACACACTGCGTAACGAGCCGAAACCCTTCTCTTTCTGACTTGCAACATGGATGGCTGTAAAGTCTTCTTTGCAGCAAATCTCTAGGCGTGGACCAGTCAAAGAAGGAAGATCCCATGTTTTCTGAAACCTCGTGTAACTCGTGCCGTGAACCACTTCAAGTTACTCATCTATTCAAGATACAGCAGACTGCACAAAAACCTTTACCACAAATATCGCATTCATTGACCACGCGTGTTACCGGGAAACGAGTCACTTTTCCTCTCTACCCAATCTGCGATACGAACAAACACACTGTGAGTTTCACACAGGATCCTGCATCGAACAGTCAAAGCTTTCAACAGCCTAGATCTCGTGTGACACTGATCGCGTGTTAGTCGCGCTACAGTGCTGCTGCCTCTCTCTTTTGCTCGTTGATTACACGATCGGCTGCATGATAAGGATGCAGAGTATCAGGAATGAATTGAACAAACCCCCAACAGAGTTTGTTTCCCCAATAATCTTCTCCATTACTATGACAATGGAGATATCCATTAACAGGCTTTAAAGAAGCAATTCAAAGCCCAGATTTATACTCTCTCTCTTCGGTTTTTCCATCAATGGAGAACATTTAATTGCTTAGTTGAATTTCGATTGAATTAATGAGGATTTAATCTGAATCTTGGAGGAATATCTTCAAGGGTATTTTCGAGTTTTCTTCCTCATGCGTTGGTAAAATTGGATGAGATTTGGACCGTTGGATTCAGTGAAACATTCTCTACCTACCCATGTAAGTTGAAACTCAGGTCTTGTCCTGTAGCAATATCCACCTTCTATAAAACAGATCCAAGACCATTCTCTCAAACACCCTTGGTCTTCATTAGTCAACCCTCCATTTTAGGAGGAAGGTAAGGTCTTAGCCTCTTCCCCCTCCATTGTTAAGAATCTCTCAAGCTCCTCTCGCTCGTCGTCGAGCTATTTTCGCCAAGGATATCGTGTCTTAGCACGGTTTCCGAGGCCGTTCCGAGGAGCTTTTCCTCTCTTTCCCTTCTCCGAACCGGATACGAAGTTTCTATCCTCCTCCTCTCACCTCCTCTCAAGGATTGAAGGCTCGAGGACCTCGCCAAGATCCAATCTTGGACTTCATTCTCTCCTTTTTCGGTACTCTCTTTTACAATTGTTGCGTTTTAATTAGGAATAATTAGATCTGATTGAAATATCTTTGTGAACTTGTTATATACTGTGAAATATAGTTTGTGGAATTTTTGTGAAATTTGTCTTGTATTTTTCCAATACTCAATTTTCTGTGCTGTATTGTTAATTCGATTTAAAATAGAAAAATATTCAAAAATAATTCTTTCTCAATATCACTGTTTATATCTAGATCTTTAGTTTAATAAACATTTTGGATGAATCTATTATCTGTAATTTCCTATTTGTTATGGATTTTACAAATCTGTTACTCAATCTCAAAACTATCTGGACTATTCTTTAATTTGTCAGGTACCTGTTTGTAATTTGCTTATTACTTTTTACTGGAAGATCCAAACTGTGAAATTATTTTGTCGTCTCTCTCAGGATTAAATTTTGAATTGTTGTACCAAATTTGAAATCTTGAATTGAGATCTATATTTTTCTGGAATTTAATTAGTGCCTTGATTAGCCTTCTATAATTTGTGGAGACTTTGATCTTGTGAATCTGAAGATGAAATTTTTAGAGATACTTTGTGAAGTCCAGATCTTGATTTTGACATAATTTTATAATTTTTGGACCCGTAGAAATATTTCTTGAATTGAGAATTTGATTATACGCAAAATTTCCTTGGATCGAACCTATGCTTATCACTATGATTAGTATTTGTTATAAATGTTTTGATTAATTCGTAAGATTGAATTTACACCTTAAAATGATCTATTTTACGTGTTATCAACATAAATGATCTAAAAACACGTTATTTAAACTCCTCAAAGCCTAAAAGGATTGCTATGAATCCAAAAGAAAACTTTCTTAGTATTTGTACAATTTGGTGAAAGTTATGTAGTAAAAGATTCAATCCAAATTATCTCCAAAACACGTTATTTGGACTCCTCATAGCGTTAAAAGATTGTTATGAATCGAAAAACGAACTTTCTTAGTGTTTGTAAAATTTGGTGAAAATTTATGTAGTAAAAGATACGATACAAATGATGTAAAAACACGTTATTTGAACTCCTCAAAGCATCAAAAGATTGCTATGAATGGAAATGAAAACATTCTTAGTGTTTATACAATTTAGTGAAAAATTACGTAGTAAAAGATTCGATCCAAACAATCTCAAAAAACACGTTATTTGAACTCCTCTGAGCATTAAAACATTGTTATGAATCGAAAAACAAACTTTCTTATTGCTCATAAAATATAGTGAAAATTTATGTAGTAAAAGATACGATACAAATGATCTAAAAAAACGTAATTTGAACTCCTCAGAGCATAAAAAGATTACTATGAATGGAAAAAGAACTTTCTTAGTGTTTGTAAAATTTGGTGAAAAGTTACCTAGTAAAAGATCCGATCCATACCATCTCAAAACACGATTTTTGGGCTCCCCAGAGTGTTAAAATATTGTTATGAATCGAAAAAAAAAATTTATTAGAGTTTGCAAAATTTGGTTAAAAGTTATGTAGTAAAAGATACGATACAAATGATTTAAAAACACGTTATTTGAACTCCTCAAAACGTAAAAAGATTGCTATAAACGAAAAGAAAACTTTCTTAGTATTTGTACAATATGGTTAAAAGTTACATAGTAAAATATTCGATCCAAACCATCTCAAAAACACGTTATTTGAACTCCTCATAGCGCTAAAAGATCGTTATGAATCGAAAAACAAACTTTCTTCTTGTTTGTAAAATTTGGTGAAAATTTATGTTGTAAAAGATACGATACAAATGATCTAAAAGCATGCTACTTGAACTCCTCAAAGCGTGAAAAGATTGCTCTGAATGGAAAAGAAAACTTTCTTAGTGTTTGTAAAATTTGGTAAAAAAGTTATGTAGTAAAATATACGATACAAATGATCTAAAAATGCGTTATTCGAACTCCTCAAAGCGTAAAAAGATTTCTATGAATCGGAAAAAAAAAATTCTTAGTGTTTGCACAATTTGGTGAAAAGTTACGCAGTAAAATATTCGACCCAAACCATCTCAAAAACACGTTATTTGGACTCCTCGGAGCGTTAAAAGATTTTTGTGAATCGAAAAATAAATTTTCTTCGTGTGTGTAAAATTTGATGTAAAGTTATGTAGTAAAAGATACGTGATCTAAAAACACGTTATTTGAATTCCTCAAAGCGTAAAAGATTGCTATGAATGGGAAAGAAATTATTTTTAGTGTTTGTACAATTTGATCAAAACTAACCTAGTAAAAGATTCGATTCGAACCATCTCCAAAACACGTTATTTGGACTCCTTAGGGCGTTCAAAGGTTGTTATGAATCGAAAAGTAAACTTTCTTAGTGTTTGTAAAATTTGGTGAAAAGTTATGTAGAAATAGATACGATACATGTGGTATAAAAACACGTTATTTGAACTCCTTAAAGCGTAAAAAGATTGTTATGGATCGAAAAGAAAACTTTCTTAACGGTTGTACAATTCGGTAAAAAGGTGCGTAAGTAAAAATTCGACCCAACCATCTTAAAAACACGTTATTTGGACTCCTCGAAGCGTTAAAAGATTGTTATGAATCGAAATAATAAATTTTCTTAGTGTTTGTAAAATTTGGTGAAAAGTTATGTAGTAAAAGATACGATACAAATGACCTAAAAACACGTTATTTTAACTCCTCAAAACGTAAAAAGATAGCTATGAATGGGAAAGAAAAAAAAATTTTAGTGTTTGTACAATTTGGTTAAAAGTTACGTAGTAAAATATTCGGGCCAAATCATATCAAAAACACGTTATTTGGTTAAACGATTGTTATGAATCGAAAAACAAGATTTCTTGCCTAAATAGATTTCTTCATCTGCAATAAAGGAAAACAAATTTCTGTAGTGTTTGTAAAATTTGATGAAAAATTATGTAGTAAAATATTCGATACAAACGATCTAAAAACACATTTTTTGGACTCATCAAAGCATAAAAATATTGCTATGAATCGAAAAACAAACATTCTTAGTGGTTTTACAATTTGGTGAAATTTTTCATAATAAAATATTCAATCCAAACAATCTCGAAAACACGTTATTTAAACTCCTCAAAGCATAAAAAGATTGCTATGAATCGAAAAACAAATATTCTTAGTGGATGCACAATTTGGTGAAATTTTTCATAATAAAATATTCGATCCAAACAATACCCCTTGTATTACATAATTTAATATCATAACATATGTCCTATGTTGTGCGGATATGTCAAAAATCAAGTCGTATCGTATTGATACCGTATCGGATACCGATACTCGTCAGATAATCGTTGGATACGTATCGAATACTTTACTTGGCATATCCGAATATTTTATTTCAAAATAATAGCGGATACTTCTCTAATACATCCGGATACTTGTTGGATACTTCTTGCGTATACAAAAATATACTTGAAAACTAAAAATAAAAGTTGGAAATTGAAATAAATGAGTAATATACATAAATAAATAACTAAATAAAATGAAACTTTACTTAATAAAAAGTTGTTTCTGTTAAAACAAACTTTTTTATATTTTATGTTAAATATATACTATATAAATATTAAATATATAAAGTAAATTAATAAAATAATAAAATATTATATATAATAACCGTATCGTATTTTATATGATGAATCTGATTGTATGGTATTTTATGTATTTTTTAAAATTAACATATCGCTGTATCCGCCCTTATCAGTGCAACGCATATGTTGGAACACCTATCTCATGACACACTAATCTCTACTTCTGCATGTTTCCGCCGGCGAGATTCATATTTTGATTCAGAAAGGATGCGAAATTGCTGAAGAAAAGAGGCGGTGAAGAGATTGAGCTATGTTGCACAGATACAGATACGAGTATCGTATCCGGTATGATACGGATACAGCGATACGGCAATTTTGAATCTTGTTTTAATATAATTCAATATATATATTTATATAATTTTATTAAATTATTATAAAAATCAAAATGTTGTCCTATCGATTCGGATATTTACGAATAAGTAAAAAAGAAAAAAAATACGTGGTGTAAAATATTATTGGATAGTAAAAGTACTGGGTTTTTTATATTGGACAAAAAAAAATGGACCAGTCATACTGGAATCGTATCCCGTCGTATCGAAACCGTATACGGCTGTATCGGAAACGTACCGTGCCGTATCGAAATCGTATCGGTTTATATTTATGTACTAAAATAGTCCGATACGCCACGTGACATATCGGATACGTATTGGTGTTGTATCGGTGGAATTTCCCTATCTGATACATATCCGATACGGATACGGTTCATTTTTTGTTTTTGAAGTATCCGCGCGAATGGGCAAAGCCGAAGGAATTCAGGAGTATGTTTTTTGTTTTCTCTGTTGCGTGAGGGATACAACCTCGGGTGAAGCCACCATTGAGATATCATCTCAGCCGTCGAAATAAGTGGACTTTACAACCATAAAGCCATAACACAGAGAGGTTGGTTCGCCGTGAAAATGAAGTGCATTCTTCAATTTTTCACGAGTTCCTATAATATAACGTCACCGTTTTCGGGTATATGTCCCTACATTTTATTATTTTAAAATATTATGTGATACATAAATTTAAATCAAGTGTAACAAACATACGGACTCATGAATATAAGTATTATTAAATTATGTATTTATAAAATATTGTATGAATAAAAAATATTATTATTAGTTTAAATAAATTAATTATCATATAAAATTATTATTATATTAAAGGTGTCGACTCGAACACTTTATGGTGCGCAGTCCATGCATGCGCGTTATCAATATGAGTGTGACACACGATGGTATGATTTTTCTAATTTGACTATATTCATCCATTTTTCCTGCAGTTGCACTCTAAACGCACACTTCGATAATGTACAAATAATTATACATAAGATATAAGTCTAGTCTGATTCTTTTTATATAAAATATAATTCATGTAAAAGAAATCAAATCTTAAAATGTTATTATACATAAAAGTATATCATACATCTAAAAATGTACTAACATGTATTGTATTTTTAAAAAGATATATCATCCATCTAAAAATGTATAAAAATAAAATATCTCGTATATGTAAAAATATCTATATTGTATTTAAAGAAGATATATCATCTATATTACGCGGATACTTCAAAAATGCAGAAGTATCATGATGATACAAATATCCGATGCGAATACGGGTGCGATACGGTTCGGATACATATCAAATATGTCACATGACGTATTCGATTATTTTAATATTTATTTTTTTCGGATATGGTGGAGATACAACAGAATACGGATACTTATAGTGCATAACATTTTTAAATAAATTAACACGTAAATAAATATCATACATCTTCAATAACTATAAAACATGAATGAGGAACAACATACGTTCTGGAGTGCACAAAATGCCATCAAATTGAAAGAAAAAAAACCCCGTCAAGTCTCACTCTCATATTGATAGCGTGCACACATAGTGCATAGTTTTGGGGTACACAATCTTTCTCCTATATTATTACCAATATTATCAATCTTTAGGGGTATTTCTGTAAATGAAAATAGAATGACACCTTAATATTTTGTTCGAATTAATCATTAACAGTATGATCTTAATCATATTTTTATAATTACTTTTAAGATAAAATATCTTTATAATTTTTACTTTTTGTCATATTAAGTACAATACAATATGAGTTTATCACATTTTCGTAATATAAATAATTTATTTTTAGTTTAGATTTGTTTGGTATTAATGTCTAATTAGGAAAATAATCATTTTTTAGTTGATGCATTTTTGACAATTTGTTCCTCCGTTTATTTCGTCTCTGTTATCTTTTATCCTTTATATATATAATTCTTATATATTCAACTCCCAAAACTCAAAATAACAACCTTGATTAGGTGGCAAAAATGAATTAAATGAGTTGATTAGTACTATTAATTGACTCGATTAGTGATTTAATTGACCGTTTAATTCAAGTGACATGTCAATTAAGATGTATTAATATTAATATATTATAAATTATTACGTGTCAATTAAACGTGCCAATTAATATTTAGTTGAGTCAAATAAAAAATTTAATTAATTCATTTAACTCACCATCTCATCAAGACTATTTTTTTGACTTTGGGAGACCAAGTATATTTTTCCTGAATAAAAATAGCGATGGTCAGGGTTTGAGGTTCACAAAAAGCTTTCCTTCACGGCAACAGGAGAAATGAACTCCCCAAAAAAGGGTAGGCTCTCAAGATTACACAGTTTTATATAGTTGCAGGAAGTTAATAGTTGCAGGAAATCAATATATGATATCAGGATACTACAATAGCATGAATATAGAAAAGTTATGAACGTAGGATGTTTAAAAGGTGTTTGATGAAAATCATAGAATTAGATATAGAAAGTGAATAAAATAGGTTTAAAAGATTGATATTTTTGTAGGATTAAAGGATTAAAGGAGATATTTTTTTCATATTATATCGAAATTGTTAGTAGTTACAAAAAAATATGGGCACATTATAATAACTCAAAAGATTAATAATTTGGTATAGGAACACACATCTTCCAAAAATAAATTATAAAATTTTATAAAGTAAAATTTGCGTAGTTGATGGAAATTTCCAAATTCCAAATATCTAAATATTATTTCATTTATTAACTGGTCTAAAATATCAAAATATAATTCACAGTTTGAAAAGCAAAATCTATAAATGATCACAAATAAATTAAGATTTATCAAAAACATACATAAATCAAGATAAACAATATTAAGAAATATGAATATAATTTGCAATAATATTCAATGAAAGGTGAAAAAATAAGAACAGTAGCGAAATGAAAAAAATAAAGAAAGATGAATGAATAACTTTTCGAGTCACGAAACTGAAAACTATTTGAAGATCAAAGTATATAACAATGAAGATTAATGTACTGACGAAGCAATTTAGGAACATAATATTTACAATAATTTCATATCTTAATTAAAAATTAAAAATAATATATATTCCATAAATCATGTGATTTGAAAATGGAAAGAGATTCATTGGACAGAATTTTAAGATTCTGAGTGTGAACTTATTTAGAAAGATATATCTTTTTTCTTCAAAGATATATTATATATATTTGGCTTATTTAGTAAGATATATATTACCTGCAAATTTTTATTTTAGGCCTTAAGACCGCCTAGATCGCCTCCCTGCTTGAGCCGCCCCTAGAGATCACGCCATGACGGAGAAAAAGAAAGAGAAACAAGAACAAAACCCTACTTCCCTCCCTCCTCCACCACCACCACTATCTCTAATCCCGGAGACAACAAATCCGAGCCGTGCAGGTGGCATCTATACCGGCCGAGAAGAAGTCTCCGAACCGTACCAACGCCTCACATGGTACGCGTTAAGAAAGAACATCAAAGGGCTGGTCAACCAAGTCAATGCCACGAATATCAAGAATGTAGTGCCGGAATTATTCACGGATAATGTTATTCGAGGAAGAGGATTGTTTTGTCGATCATGCATGGAGTCTCAGCTGGCTTCGTCAGGCTTCACTGACGTGTTTACTGCGCTTGTGGCGGTTGTGAATGCGAAATTTCCTGAGATTGGGAAATTGTTGCTCGTTAGGATTGTTTTGCAGTTCAGAAGGGCGTATGAGAGAAAGGATAAGGTATGTTATATCCTTGTGAAATTTTTTAAAAGTTTGCTATTGCTGGTATATAAATTTGACATATATTTTTAATTTTTATTGTAGCCTCAACTTTTGGCTGGGACGAAGTTTATAGCTCACTTGGTGAATCAATTGGTGGCGCATAAAATTATCGCGTTGGAGCTTCTCACTGTTTTGTTAGAAAATCCTACGGACGATACGGTGGAGGTAAAAGTTTTTTTGAAATATCAATTTTTTTGTATGAGCAATGTTGAGACTGGTACGGTGGCGGTACCAATTTGTACTATATGATTATTTAATGAATTATGACATTATTAAATTTTTTCAGGTTGCAGTTGGGTTATTGAAAGAGTGTGGAGCGTTGCTTCAGGATGTTAATCCTCAAGGCCTTGATGGTTATTTTCTCAAATTCAAATTCAAGTCCTTCAAACTATACTGTGCATTTTTTTAATAGATTATTTTTTATTTTATTTTTCAAAATTTAGGTGTTCTCGAGAGGTTTCGCGGCATTCTGCATGAGGTTAAAATTGACGAGCGTGTTCGGTTTTTAACCGAAGGCCTTTTTGCAATCAGAAAAGACAAGTTTCAGGTATGAAATTCTACTTTTCTCTTAAAATTTTTACTTTGTTGCATTATTCTTAGTTTTATTCGAGCAAATATTTATGGTGTGCTTATTTGAATATTTAGGGTTTCCCTGCAATTCGACCTGAACTCGATCTTGTAAAGCAAGATGATAAAATCACTCATGAAATTTCCCTTGACGACGAATTGGATCCCGAAACCAACCTTGGTAAATTAAAATTCTACGTGCTTTAAATTCATTCATTTTTATTTCATAGATACCCTCATTAACATACTTCATCTTATTTCAGATATTTTCAAGGCGAACCCTAATTTCGAAGAGGATGAAAAGGCATACGAAACCCTAAAGAAGAGCATTTTCGGTGACGAAGAGGTGGAAAGAATGAAGAAGTTGTTCAAATTTAGGAGAATCATCTATTTGACCATCAATTCCAACGTAAAAGAGGATCAGAAAATTCTGACGATCAAAGTAAAAGCCGGTCAAGAGGTAACCAAATATCTTACATTTTATTTTTACCCTCTTTGAAATTAAATAATCATTTAAGGTTTAACTTTAAAATGTTGAACAGATGGATCTGTGCAGAATGTTATTGAAGTGTTGCAGTCAAGAAAGCACGTACTTCCGATACTACGGGCTAAAAGGCCAGCGATTATGCATGATGAACAAAATCCACCGAGACAATTTTGAAAAATGTTTCGTCGAGCAATACTCTACGATTCATTGCTTGGAGAAGCACAAACTCGAAAACGTTGCTAAATTCTTCGCTCATCTCCTCGGCACCGACGCTCTCCAGTGGGATGTGCTCGCCTCTATTCGTCTGAGCGAAGAAGAAGAAGAAGACGACGATGCCACCTCTTCTTCTAGAATCTTCATCAGGATCCTCCTCGAGGTATATTATATTTCATCCTTGTTTTTTCTTTTTATAAAAAAAAGTTTTCTGAATAACATCTTTTTCCAGGAATTGTGCATACATTTGGGGATGAAGTTGTTGTACGAGCGAGTAAACAAGCAGAAGAACACGCAATTATCGAGTAATTTCTTCACTTTTATTCGGTTGGGAGGATTATCGGATCGCATCGAGTATTTGACTCAACAGCAAAAGCCCAAGGATGATAGCAGGCCGCGTCAGTATGGGTCTAGGAGCTCGGGTTGGTATGGGCCTAGGGGAGGATTATCGGATCGAATGGAGTATTTAACTCAACAGCAAAAGCCCAAGAATGATAGAAGGCCGTGTCAGTGTGGATTTAGGAGCTCGGGTTGGTATGGGTCTAGGGGAGGATTATCAAATCGCATGGAGTATTTGACTAGACAGCAAAAGCCCAAGGATGGTAGCAAGCCTGGCGGGCCGGTTTCGGGTGGGCCTTGCGCGCCGGGTTTGAAGGTGTGGGAGTGGAATAGGAAGAGGGAGAGGGAGAGCGAGATTGAGAGCGATGGTGACAGTGATTGGGAGTGGGAGGACCGGAGAAGAGAGGCAGGAAGAGGGCGAGTGAAAGGGAGTATAAGGGAGATGGAGAAGGCCATGGTGAGAGTGAAAGGGAGAGGGACAAGAGAGTGGGAGGAATGGGAGTGCGAGAGAATGATGGAGAGAATGAAAGGGAGAGGGAGGGGAGAGAGGCAGTAATAGGGGGGCTGAAAAGGAGAGAGGGAGCAAGGAAGGAATGGAACTATTGAAACACTATTTAACTTTTTCTTTTTGAGTTTTTGTTTGTCGAGAAAGGACTCGTTTGATTAGAGGGAAGTAAAGAATTTAACTCTTTTCTTTCTACATTCTTTTTGTTTGATTAAGAGAGACAAAAAAGCAAAATCCTTGAGGAGGGTTGTTTTCTTCTGTTTGTGATACTAGAGAATGAAATAGAAATTAAGGGAATGTGAGTTCTTGTTACCCTTGTCTTTCCTCGATTGTTTCATTCGACGAGTGATGTCTCTCAAAAAAATGGAAAACACAAGAATCCGTAATTTTGTGTTTGTATGTATAGCAATAATATTCAATTAAAACAAAATACATCCCTAACACAATAATAATAATAATAATAAAAAAAATATACATACACACATATATATTTCTTTTAAATATTTTCTTTTAAAAAGTAACAATAATGATGATAATTTGTTATAAATATGAATGTGTTAACAATAACTTAATTTGGCATGTGTATGATTATGTTTAGGAGTGAAATGTTGGATAATCACGGACATGGAGATGTCATATTTTTTTATATAAGCATGTTTTATATTAGTCGTTTATACACAACATAAAGAAGTACATTGATGCCCCCGCACCACCATCCACCACCATCCACCGAGAAGCACATTGAAGCTCCTACTACGCTCGAGGCTACTATAGCAATGGAGAAAGAAATGAGGCCAAACCGAATCAATGAATTGCTACGTAAAGGGATGGCAATTATTGAAAAATCAACGAATAACAAAACCGATTCGGACACTACCATCCAAAAAAGAGGCAACGCAAGAAAATACCTACTTCATCCGACGATTCAACAAAATCAACATCGTCAAAAGGTATAAACATTTTCTTATCTTTTCTCTTAAAATCTAAAAAACGTAAATTTCTTGGACCCGTCGGCCGAAAGTCCCGTCTCAAAGGTCGAAGAAACAAAGGGTCTATATAGAAAAAAATTAATGAATCTTACGTTCAAACAAATTCTCCAAAAGTTACTGCACATCTATGTACTAAAATTCTTTCGGTGACTAATGGACCAATAATTAACGGGCCTTTGTCAAATAAGGGGCATGTACTTCAAGATATTCAAATCCTTACCCCATCTATTAACGGGACAAACTCCTTGATAATGGACATGATCACGGGTCTGCACCCATTCTTCTTAACGGGTATGCGCCCTCTATTAAACCTCCTGAACTTCTTAACGGGTCTGCACCCTCTATTAAACCTCCTGAATTTCTTAACGGGTCTTGACCCACATACCCCTGAAAGATTTACAGTTTCGGATCAACCGTAAAATATACACAAGGATAAACGAACATACGCGTTCGTGAGCATAACTTTCGGTTAAAGAATCCGATTTGATTCGTAGAAAAGGATAATCTAGTGGGCCGGAACTATCTAGATTGGCATCGAAACTTATGAATAATTTTCATTCAAGAGGGCAAAAGCCACGTATTGGATACATAACTAGTAGAACCGGGCCCCAATGCTACGGCCGATGAAAAGGCCGCGTTTGAGAAACTTAAGAAAGACTCAAATGACGTTACGTGCCTCATGTTGGCATGTATGGACGCTAGTCTTCAAAAGCAGTTTGAGGACTCGGATGCGCACATAATAAACGTTGTGCTCAAGGAAATGTTCCAAGAGCATGAGCATATTGAAAGGTTCAGTACAATCAAGGAGTTGGTAAACTGTAAGATGCCTTCGGGGTCTTCGGTGAGCACTCACATTTTGAAGGTGCAAGCTCTCATAGACCGTCTAGAGAAGGTAAGAGAGAAATTATCGAAGATTATGCTACACGTTTTGATTTTGTGTGCACTGCTGGATATTCACTGTTGGATACTTGTCATAGACCGTCTTCGGATACTTGTCAGATACTTCTTGTGTATGCAAAAATATACTTAAAAACCAAAAATAAAAATTTGAAATTGAAATAAATAAGCAATATACATAAATAAATATTTAAATAAAATGAAATTTTACTTTATAAAAAGTTGTTTTTGTTAAAACAAACTTTTTTATATTTTATGTTAAATATATACTATATAAATATTAAATATATAAAGTATAATTAATAAAATATTATATATAATAGTCGTATCGTATTTTATATAATGAATCTGATTGTATCGTATTTTATGTATTTTTGAAAATTAACATATCGCCGTATCCGCCCTTATCCGTGCAACGCCTATGTTGTAACACCCATCTCATGGCACGCCAATCTCTACTTTTGCTTGTTTTCGCTGACGAGATTCCTATTTTGATTCGGAAAGGATACAAAATCGCTGAAAAAGAGGCGGCGAAGAGAATGAGCAATATTGCACGGATACGGATACGAGTATCGTATCCGTCACGATACGAATACGGCGATATGGTAATTTTTGAATATTATTTTAATATAATTAAATATATATATATTTAAATGATTTTATTTAATTATTACAAAAATCAAGATGTTGTCTTATCGATTTGGAAATTTACTAATAAGTAAAATAAAAAAAATATGTGGTGCAAAGTATTATCGGATAGTGAAAGTATTGAATTTTTTATATTGGACAAAAAATAAAAAATAAAAGTAGATCATCCATATCGGAATCGTATTCCGTCGTATCGGAATCGTATCCTGCCGTATCGAAAACGTATCGTGCCGTATCAAAATCGTATCGGTTTAAATTTTTGTACTAAAATAGTTCGATATGTCACGTGCCATATCGGATACGTATCGGTGCCGTATCAGTGGCATATCTGCGTATCTGATACATATCCGATACGGATACGGTTCATTTTTTGAAGTATCCGCGCAACGGATACGGTTGTGAATGCGAAATTTCCTGAGATTGGGAAATTGTTGCTCGTTAGGACTGTTTTGCAGTTCAGAAGGGCATATGAGAGAAACGATAAGGTACGTTATATTAAGTATAACCTTGTGAAAAATTTTAAATGGTTGCCATTACTGGTATATAATATAAGTTTGACATATATTTTTAATTTTTATTGTATTCTCAACTTTTGGCTGGGACGAAGTTTATAGCTCACTTGGTGAATCAATTGGTGGCGCGTGAAATTATCGCGTTGCAGCTTCTCACTGTTTTGTTAGAAAATCCTACTGACGATTCGGTGGAGGTAAAGGTTTTTTTGAAATATCAATTTTTTTGTATTAGCAATGTTGAGACTGGTATGGTGGCGGTACCAATTTGTAATATATAATTATTTAATGAATTATGACATTATTAAAAAAATTCAGGTTGCAGTTGGGTTTGTGAAAGAGTGTGGAGCGTTGCTTCAGGATGTTAATCCTCAAGGCCTTGATGGTTAGTTTCTCAAATTCAAATTCAAGTCCTTGAAACTACACTATGCATTTTTTTAATAGATTATTTTTTATTTTATTTTTCAAAATTTAGGTGTTTTCGAGAGGTTTCGCGGCATTCTGCATGAGGGTAAAATTGACGAGCGTGTTCGGTTTCTAATCGAAGGCCTTTTTGCAATCAGAAAAGACAAGTTTCAGGTATGAAACTCTACTTTTCTCTTTAGATTTGATGGCGTGCTTATTTGAATATTTAGGGTTTCCCTGCAATTCGACCTGAACTCGATCTTGTAAAGCAAGATGATAAAATCACTCATGAAATTTCCCTTGACGACGAATTGGATCCCGAAACCAACCTTGGTAAATTGAAATTCTACGTGCTTTAAATTCATTAATTTTTATTTCATAGATACCCTCATTAACATACTTCATCTTATTTCAGATATTTTCAAGGCGAACCCTAATTTCGAAGAAGATGAAAAGGCATACGAAACCCTAAAGAAGAGCATTTTCGGCGACGAAGAGGTGCAAAGAATGAAGAAGTTGTTCAATTTTAGGAGAATCATATATTTGACCATAAATTCCCACGTAAAAGAGGATCAGAAAATTCTGACGATCAAACTTAAAGCCGGTCAGGAGGTAATCAAATATCTTACATTTTATTTTTACCCTCTTTGAAATTAAATAATCATTTAAGGTTTAACTTTAAAATGTTGAACAGATGGATCTGTGCATAATGTTTTTTGAATGAAAGGCAAGCGCGATATGCGCTCGGTCCTATCATTTTTTCATTAATTAAAATAAGAGTTAAAGTACAAATACATCATGTACAAGAAATCGTACTTCCCTTACTACGGGCTAAAAGGCCAGCGATTATGCATGATGAACAAAATCCACCGAGACAATTTTGAAAAAAATTTCGTCGAACAATACTCTACGATCCATTGCTTGGAGACGCACAAACTCGAAAACGTTGCTAAATTCATCGCTCATCTCCTCGGCACCGACGCTCTCCAGTGGGATGTACTCACCTCTATTCGTCTGAGCGAAGAAGAAGGAGAAGAAGATGCCACCTCTTCTTCTAGAATCTTCATCAGGATCCTCCTCGAGGTATATTATATTTCATCCTTTTTTTTTCTTTTTATAAAATAAAAGTTTCCTGAATAACGTCAAATCTTCTTCCAGGAATTGTGCATACATTTGGGGATGAAGTTGCTGTACGAGCGAGTAAACAAGCAGAAGAACACGCAATTATCGAGTAATTTCTTAACTTTTATTCGGTTGGGAGGATTATCGGATCGCATAAAGTATTTGACTCAACAGCAAAAGCCCAAGGATGATAGCAGGCCGCGTCAGTATGGGTCTAGGAGCTCGGGTTGGTATGGGCCTAGGGGAGGATTATCGGATCGAATCGAGTATTTTACTCAACAGCAAAAGTCCAAGAATGATAGCATGTCGCGTTAGTGTGGATTTAGGAGCTCGGGTTGGTATGGGTCTAGGGGAGGATTATCGGATCGAATCGAGTATTTGACTCAACAGCAAAAGCCCAAGGATCCTGGCGGGACGGTTTCGGGTGGACCTTGCGCGCCGAATTCGAAGGTGTGGGTGGGGAATAGGGAGAGAGAGAGAGAGAGAGAGAGAGAGAGAGAGAGAGAGAGAGAGAGAGAGAGAGAGAGAGAGAGAGAGAGAGAGAGAGAGAGAGAGAGCGATGGTGAGAGTGAATGGGAGTAGGAAGACCGGAGAAGAGAGGCGGGAAGAGGGCGAGTGAAAGGGAGTCTAAGGGAGATGGAGAAAATCATGGTGAGAGCGGAAGGCAGAGGGACAAGAGAGTGAGAGGAATGGGAGAGCGAGAGAATGATGGAGAGAGTGGAAGGGAGAAGGAGGAGAGAGGCAGAAATAGGGGGCTGAAAAGGAGAGTGACAAGGGAGGAATGGGAGAGCGAGAGAATGATGGACATAGTGGATGGGAGAGGGAGGAGAGAGGCAGAAATAGGGGGCTCGGAAAGAAGGAATGGAACTATTGAAAAAGTAATAACAATAATAATAATAATAATAATAATAATAATAATGATTTGTTATAAACATGAATGTGTTAATTATTTCATGAAGGGACAAAACAGAAATGATTAAGCAGACTTTATGCTAGCGAGCTATAGCTAGCACAGATTTATATGGTGAATATTTTTTTTTTATTTCCTTTCCTAATATTTTTTGTTTTAAATATGTGTATGATATTTGGAATATGGTCCCTCAAGTTAAGTGTAAATTCATTCCTTATCTAACTACAAAGCCTTTATTATGTGTGTGTGGTATTTGATCACCTCGTGTCATGTTTTCCTTTTTGGAGGGGTTGAAGTTGAAGTGTCAAGTTATAATTCAATCCCTTGATTTTAGTGTTGTTTCGATTCAGTCCTTCACTTCAAACTCCTTTAACCTCTCAGGATAAATAAATTGCCACAACAATTACTTACAAAAATAGAGCAAGGCAAAACAAACGAGAGAAACTGCCCACTTTTTAGCTAGTTAAATTTCACATATTTTATAAGATATCATCAACAACAAGAAGGGCCTATGCACTATATATTGACCGTGATATACCAATTAAATCCTATACACCGCATATTGACCGTAATATACGAATTGAATTTGATTATGACTATATGAAATAGCTAAAATATACAAATTAAATTTGATTATTATTACATGAAATAGCTAAGATCGGGTTTCTTCCTTGCCCCCCCCCCCCCCCCCCCCCCCCCCCTTCTCTATATAGCTCATTCCATTGGTTTAGCTTGTTGACGATTGCCGAGTCTGATGATACACTCGCACATACCTATAACACAACCCAATATGGTCATAATTAAATTAATCAAATAATTCATTAATTATATACCTGGTCACGTGCGAACTTAAAGTCATCCATGCTCAAAGGTCTGATATCCTCCACCCATGCTGGTTTGGTTCAGGCTTGCCTTCTTCCAGTATCAAACTTTTTGCCTATCTAACAAAATAATAATAATAATTATTATTATTATTATTATTATTATTATTATTATTTAATTGTAAAGCAACCTTTTTCGTTCTCCAAGATATCCCGAATAGAACAACGTGCGACCGCAATACACAGATTCTACAAAACATAATTGTTTTCATAACTAAGGAATGGGAGAGCGAGAGAATGATGGAGAGATTGGAAGGGAGATGGAGGAGAGAGGCAGAAATAGGGGGGTTGGAAAGGAGAGTGACAAGGGAGGAATGGGAGAGCGAGAGAATGATGGAGAGAGTGGAAGGGAGAGGGAGGAGAGAGGCAGAAATACGGAGGCTGAAAAGGAGAGTGACAAGGGAGGAAATGGGAGAGCGAGATAATGATGCACAGAGTGGAAGGGAGAGGGAGGACAGAGGCTGAAATAGGGGGGATGAAAAGGAAAATGACAAGGGAGGAATGGGAGGAATGATGGAGAGAGTGGAAGGGAGAGGGAGGAGAGAGGCAGAAACAGGGGGGCTGAAAGGAGAGTGACAAGGGTGGAATGGGAGGAATGATGGAGAGAGTAGAAGGGAGAGGGAGGAGAGAGGCAGAAATAGAGGGCTGAAAGGGAGAGTGACAAGGCAGGAATGGGAGAGCGAGAGAATGATGGAGAGAGTGGATGGGAGAGGGAGGAGAGAGGAAGAAATAAGGGGGGCTGAGATTGAAGGAATGGAACTATTGAAAAAGTACTAATAATAATAATAATGGTGATTTGTTATAAACATGAATGTGTTAATTATTTCATGAAGGGACAAAACAGAAATGATTAAGTAGACCTTATGCTAGCGAGCTATAGCTAGCACAGATTTATATGGTGAATATTTTTTTTATTTCCTCTCTTTATATTTTATGTTTTAAATATGTGTGTATGATATTTGGAATATGGTCCCTCAAGTTCAGCGTAAATTCATTCCTTATGTAACTACAAAACCTTTATTATGTGTGTGTGATATTTGATCACCTCGTGTCCTGTTTTCTTTTTTGGAGGGATTGAAGTTGAAGTGTCAAGTTATAATTCAATCCCTTGATTTTAGTGTTGTTTCGATTCAGTCCTTCACGTCAAACCCCTTTAACCTCTCAGGATATATAAACTGCCACAACAATTATTTACAAAAATAGAGCAAGGCAAAACAAACGAGAGAAACTGCCCACTTTTTAGCCAGTTAAATTTCACATATTTTTTAAGATATCATCAACAACAAGAAGGGCCTATGCACTATATATTGACCGTGATATACCAATTAAATCCTATACACTGCATATTGACCGTAATATACGAATTATATTTGATTATGACTATATGAAATAGCTAAAATATACGAATTAAATTTGATTATTACTACATGAAATAGCTAAGATCAAGTTTCTTCCTTGACCCCGCTTCTCCATATAGCTCATTCCATTGGTTTAGCTCATTGACGATTGCCGAGTCTGATGATACACTCGCACATACCTATAACACAACCCAATACGGGCATAATTAAATTAATCAAATAATTAATTAATTACATACCTTGTCATGTGCGGACTTAAAGTCATCCACGCTCAAAGGTCTCTTATCCTCGCACACACGCTTGTCTGGTTCATGCTTGCCTTCTTCCAGTGCCAAACTTTTTGCCTATGTAACAATATTTTTATTATTATTATTATTATTTAATTGTGAAGCAGCCTTTTTTCCTTCTCCTAGATATCCCGAATTGAACAATGTGCGGCCGCGATACACATATTCTACAAAACATAATTGTTTTCATAACTAAGGAATGGAAGAGCGAGAGAATGATGGAGAGAGTGGAAGGGAGAGGGAGGAGAGAGGCAGAATTTTTTTTATTTCCTCTCTTTATATTTTATGTTTTAAATATGTGGGTATGATATTTGGAATATGGTCCCTCAAGTTCAGCGTAAATTCATTCCTTATCTAACTACAAAGCCTTTATTATGTGTGTGTGATATTTGATCACCTCGTGTCCTGTTTTCCTTTTTGGAGGGGTTGAAGTTGAAGTGTCAAGTTATAATTCAATCCCTTGATTTTAGTGTTGTTTCGATTCAGTCCTTCACGTCAAACCCCTTTAACCTCTCAGGATATATAAACTGCCACAACAATTATTTACAAAAATAGAGCAAGGCAAAACAAACGAGAGAAACTGCCCACTTTTTAGCTAGTTAAATTTCACATATTTTTTAAGATATCATCAACAACAAGAAGGGCCTATGCACTATATATTGACCGTGATATACCAATTAAATCATATACACTGCATATTGATCGTAATATACGAATTAAATTTGATTATGACTATATGAAATAGCTAAAATATACGAATTAAATTTGATTATTACTACATGAAATAGCTAAGATCAAGTTTCTTCTTTGACCCCCCTTCTCCATATAGCTCATTCCATTGGTTTAGCTCTTTGACGATTGCCGAGTCTGATGATACACTCGCACATACCTATAAACAACCCAATACGGTCATAATTAAATTAATCAAATAATTAATTAATTACATACCTTGTCATGTGCGAACTTAAAGTCATCCATGCTCAAAGGTCTCATATCCTCGCACACATGCTTGTCTGGTTCATGCTTGCCTTCTTCCAGTGCCAAACTTTTTGCCTATGTAACAATATTATTATTATTATTATTATTATTTAATTGTGAAGCAACCTTTTTTCCTTCTCCTAGATATCCCGAATTGAACAATGTGCGGCCGCGATACACAGATTCTACAAAACATAATTGTTTTCATAACTAAGGAATGGAAGAGCGAGAGAATGATGAAGAGAGTGGAAGGGAGAGGGAAGAGAGAGGCTGAAATAGGGAGGCTGAAAAGGAGCGTGACAAGGGAGGAATGGGAGCAATGATGGAGAGAGTGGAAGGGAGAGGAAGGAGAGATGCATAAATAGGGGGCTGAAAAGGAGAGTGACAAGGGAGGAATGGGAGAGGGAGGAGAGAGGCAGAAATAGGGGGCTGAGAAAAAAGGAATGGAACTATTGAAAAAGTAATATTAATAATAATAATAATAATAATAATAATAATAATAATAATAATAGTGATTTGTTATAAATATGAATGTGTTAATTATTTCATGAAGGGACAAGACAAAAATGATTAAGTAGACTTTATGCTGGCGAGCTATAGCCAGCACAGATTTATATGGTGCATATTTTTTTTTATTTCCTTTCTTAATATTTTCTGTTTTAAATAGGTGTGTATGATATTTCGAATATGGTCCCTCAAGTTCAGTGTGAATTCATTCCTTATCTAACTACAAAGCCTTTATTATGTGTGTGTGTGATATTTGATCACCTCGTGTCCTGTTTTCCTTTGTGGAGGGGTTGAAGTTGAAGTGTCAAGTTATAATTCAATCCCTTGATTTTAGTGTTGTTTCGATTCAGTCCTTCACGTCAAACCCCTTTAACCTCTCATGATAAATAAACTGCCACAACAATTACTTACAAAAATAGAGCAAGGCAAAACAAACGAGAGAAACGTCCCACTTTTTAGCTAGTTAAATTTCACATATTTTTTAAGATATTCATCAACAACAAGAAGGGCCTATGCACTATATATTGACCGTGATATACCAATTAAATCATATACACTGCATATTGACCGTAATATACGAATTAAATTTGTTTATGACTATATGAAATAGCTAAAATATACGAATTAAATTTGATTATTATTACATGAAATATCTAAGATCGGGTTTCTTCCTTGACCCCCCTTCTCCATATAGCTCATTACATTGGTTTTGCTCGTTGAGGATTGCCGAGTCTGATGGATACTCTCGCACATACCTATAACACAATCCAATACGATTATATATAAATTAATCAAATAATTAATTAATTATATACCTGGTCACGTGCGAACTTAAAGTCATCCATGCTCAAAGGTCTGATGGTCTGGTTCAGGCTTGCCTTCTTCCAGTGCCAAACTTTTTGCCTATGTAACAAAATTATTATTATTATTATTTAATTGTATAGCAACATTTTTTTCCTTCTCCAAAATACCCGAATTGAACAATGTGCGGCCGCGATACACAGATTCTACAAAACATAATTGTTTTCATAACTAAGGAATGGGAGAGCGAGCGAATGATGGAGAGAGTGGAAGGGAGAGGGAGGAGAGAGGCAGAAATAGAGGGAAAGGAGAGTGACAAGGGAAGAATGTGAGAGCGAGAGAATGATGGAGAGAGTGGAAGGGAGAGGGAGGAGAGAGGCAGATGCTGAAAAGGAGAGTGACAAGGGAGGAATGGGAGAGCGAGAGAATGATGGAGAGAGTGGAAGGGAGAGGGAGGAGAGAGGCAGAAATAGGGGGGCTGAAAAGGAGAGTGACAAGGGAGGAATGGGAGGAATGATGAAGAGAGTAGAAGGGAGAGGTAGGAGAGAAGCAGAAATAGGGGGCTGGAAAGGAGAATGTCAAGGGAGGAATGGGAGAGAGAGAGTGGATGGGAGAGGGAGGAGAGAGGCAGAAATAGGGGGCTGAGAAAGAAGGAATGGAGCTATTGAAAAAGTAATAATAATAATAATGGTGATTTGTTATAAACAAGAATGTGTTAATTATTTTATGAAGGGACAAAACAGAAATGACTAAGCAGATTTTATAATAGCGAGCTATAGCTAGCACAGATTTATATGGTGAATATTTTTTTTTATTTACCTTCTTAATATTTTATGTTTTAAATATGTGTGTATGATATTTGGAATATGGTCCCTCAAGTTCAGTGTAAATTCATTCCTTATCTAACTACAAAACATTTATTATGTGTGTGATATTTGATCACCTCGTGTCCTGTTTTCCTTTTTGGAGGAGTTGAAGTTGAAGTGTCAAGTTATAATTCAATCCCTTGATTTTAGTGTTGTTTCGATTCAGTCCTTCACGTCAAACCCCTTTAACCTTTCAGGATAAATAAAACGGTCACAGCAATTATTTACTAAAATAGAGCAAGGCAAAACAAACGAGAGAAACTGTCCACTTTTTAGCTAGTTAAATTTCACATATTTTTTAAGATATCATCAACAACAAGAAGGGCCTATGCACTATATATTGACCGTGATATACCAATTAAATCTTATACACTGCATATTGACCGTAATATACAAATTAAATTTGATTATGACTATATGAAATAGCTAAAATATACGAATTAAATTTGATTATTACTACATGAAATAGCTAAGATCAAGTTTCTTCCTTGACCCCCCCCTTCTCCATATAGCCTATGTTGCACGGATACGGGTACGGGTATCGTATTCGATACGATACGGATACGGCGATACGGCAATTTTTGAAAAATCACGGATACGGATACGGCTATATAGTTATTATTTTAATATATTTATATTATATATAATAAATAAATAAATAATAAATTAAATAATATTTTTAAATTAAATATCATGACAATAAAAAAAATCAACATAACAATACAAGTATCATAAAATTATCTTAAATTATTTTAGAAGTATCCTAAAACTAGTTTTAGAAGTATCCTAGAAGTATCCTAGAAGTATCATATACAAATTATTTAAAAATATTATGGGCCAAAACATATATTGGGCCGAAGTATCCTAAATGGAGTATCCCAGCCGTATCCTAAACGTATCCCAGCCGTATCCTGCCGTATCCTGCCGTATCCCCGCCGTATCCGAAAAAAAATAATATTAAAAAATTCGGATACTCCACGTGGCGTATCCGATACGTATCGCAGCCGTATCGCACCCGTATCCGTATCGGATACCCGTATCCTCAGGATACTTCGGCGTTTTTGGAGTATCCGCGTAACATAGCATATAGCTCATTCCATTGGTTTAGCTCGTTGACGATTGCCGAGTCTGATGATACACTCGCAGTACATACCTATAGCACAACCCAATACGGTCATAATTAAATTAATCAAATAATTAATTAATTATATACCTAGTCACGTGCGAACTTAAAGTCATCCATGCTCAAAGGTCTGATATCCTCGCACCCATGCTGGTCTGGTTCGGGCTTGCCTTCTTCCAGTGCCAAACTTTTTGCCTATGTAACAAAATTATTATTATTATTATTATTATTATTATTATTATTATTTAATTGTGAAGCAACATTTTTTTCCTTCTCCAAGATATTCCGAATTAAACAATGTGCGTCCGCGATACACAGATTCTACAAAACATAATTGTTTTCATAACTAAGGAATGGAAGAGCGAGAGAATGATGGAGATAGTGGGATGGAGAGGAAGGACAGAGTCAGAAATAGGGGGGTTAGAAAGGAGAGCAACAAGAGAGGAATGGGAGAGCGAGAAAATGATAGAGAGAGTGGAAGGGAGAGGGAGGAGAGATGCAGAAGTAGGGGGGGCTGAAAAGGAGAGAGTGAACAACGAAGGAATAGAACTATTAAAACACTATATTGCTTTTTTTTTTTGAGTTTTTGTTTGTCGAGAAAGGACTAGTTTGATAAGAGGGAAGTGAAGGGTTTTAACTCTTTTCTTTCTACATTATTTTCGTTTGATTAAGAGAGACAAAAAAGCAAAATCTTTGAGAAGGGTTGTTTTCTTCTGTTTGTGATACTAGAGAATGAAATAGAAATTAAGGGAATGTGAGTTCTTGTTACCCTTGTCTTTCCTCGATTGTTTCATTCGAGTGATGTCTCTCAAAAAAATGGAAAACGCAAGAATCCTTAATTTTGTGTTTGTATGTATAACAATAATATTCAATTAAAACAAAATATATCCCTAACCCAACAATAATAATAATAAATTACAAAAATATATACACACACAAACATATATATATATATATATATATATAGATACAGAGAGTGAGCCTATATAGCTTGTACAAGCAAAGCTCACTTTTTGCTTGTAAATTCTTAACCTTCGGATTGGTTTTGAGATTCGTGCAGATTAACAAGAAAACGATTGTCTTCGCTCTCCGTTAACTTTTCATCTTCTGGGTCTGAGGTCGTTCCTTTGTTCGGTTGTTCCTTTTCTTTTCTTCTTTCTGCTCCAATTTCGAAATCTCTCTATGTGCCTCTCTAGCGAAGGCGTGGCGAAGGCGCTCCCACAGGAAATGTTGCCCTTGTCTCTAGACTCTACATACTCACGCTTATCGGTCGCTCTTTTCTCTTATCTTCTTCTCCTCCCGCTGTTCATCTGGTCATGCTGTCTCTCTCTCTCTTTCTCTCTTTTTCTCTCTATCTCATTATCTGCAGGGTGTAAAACTATTCCAATTTCATTGTTATTTTGAGGCTTAACACTTAATTTAGAATAATTGCTCTAAATTATGGCCATTGATTTGTAATTGGATTAAAATCGAGGGTTAATTAGGGTAATTAGGGCTCAATAACCTAAAAAGAAAGATCAAATTTCATGAACCCTCAATGTTTCTTTTTCTTCATTGCTTCGGTGCACAGAACGTGTTCGACGAAATGCTCGTCGTGCCTCTACATCATGGTACTCAATTAAATTTATAGAACATGAATATCATCAGCCCTTCAAACATTTTTTGTAAATTTCTTTGCAAAACTTCACTGATTTGTAATTGATTTTGTGTTCTTTTCGTTCAGAAATAGATGATGGCAATGAAAATTCGAAGAGGCAAAGTCATATAGTTTTCCTCAAGAGGCCAAGCTAGCTCCAATTACAAATTAAGTGCCGATTTGAGTTCGAGTTGCATAAATTGGCTATGAATGACTCGAGACATGCTTACAATCCCAGTGGTCCGAATAGGATATATTGACTCGGATAATAATTTTGTCGAGGCATGCATGCATACAAGCCGTGCTAGAGCAAGGAGATTTTTTTGGAGTGCGTTGCAATATTCTCAATGTTTTTAGGATTACTTCTCAGTGTTTTTAGGATTACTTCTCAGTGTTTTTAGGATTACTTAGCAAATTTATGATCATATGAGCATTGATAAAAAAATAAAATTGTATATACGAGTGAATCAAGGGTGTACTAATGTTTAGGATTGTAATCGTAATATGGATTGTTTCTGATGGTATTTAAGATTCTTTTATGAAAAATAATCAATGGATGATGTTATGTTTTGTGGTGAAATTGAAATTAAATGTTAATTTTAATGTTATATATTTTTTATCCTTTTACACAATTTAAATATCTGGTCTTATGTAAGCATCATGTCGACACAATAATATTACCTTCGTTTTCATACACACATACCTCATTTTGAATGATATAAAGAATAATTGAGTAGATCACTTGTAGCACTGTCTTTTACTAATGCAAATACAAAAAACAAATAAATCAATATCAAATTTCTGATTTCAACTATGTGCGAATCAACATGGATTTAAAAAGTTATCGCACAAATTGAATGAACATGTTTTTTTCAGTTTAAATATTCATTCCCTTGTTACATTCATTCATTTCCGTTTCAGTTGTAAATACAAGTTTCAAATAAACCTAATATAATAATACATGTAATAATACCAATACAATCAACATTCCAATGCTTATCGCATCCAAAACAAATTCATATTGAACTCTAATGTAACCCTAAACACATTTAACTCTAAGTAGTGGCTCGGCAGAAGCAGTGGCCCTTGGGTTCGTTGGCTTTGCTCGCGCAATTTGATCATCACCATCAACTCATATGATCTGCACTTCTAACATTCTTGCAAATTTGTGTTCAGTTCAAGGATTTTAGGACATTATTCATCCAACAATCTGATGCCAGCTTCTTTCAGCTCAACATACGTCCCAATTTAAGAAACCTATAAGAAAAATTAAGGGAAGTTAAAAATTATCAACAAGCTTTTGAATAGAATGAAGAAAACATACCAACATATCCCTCTTGGGAATTTCATCGAACAGTTAAGGCTCAATGCATCTCTTCGCCACTAACAACTCATTCAAATTCAGCCCTATGAATCTCAACTTCTCAAGTAATCATATTAAAAACAAAACTCCCATATCACCTTTTCGATTGCAACCGAACCTATCAAATACTCGGCAATTTGAAATTTATACACCAATTTGACCTTATTCGACTTAATTCCAGATAACGGATCAGAGAGAGGATAGAGATTCACCAAAAGAGGTTATCCAGAGCACGCAGAGAACATGTGAGTGCAAGTGGCAGATATGCGATAGATGAGAGGTGGCGATCGCAGGAGAGTATAAAGAGAAACCATTGCTGGTCGAAGTTGAGGAAGAAAAGACCAAAAATATGACTTGCAAGTGGGAGGAAACGGAGACCTCACGGTATTAACGGAGCGTTTGTTTGGTAAAAGCTACACGAATCTCAGAACAGATCACACGGTCAAATACCTACAAGCAAAAAATGAGGTAAACTTGTACAAGCTAAATAGGTTACCTCTTTGAGCAGAACAGATCACACGGTCAAATACCTACAAGTGGAAGTGAAGGGTTTTAACTCTTTTCTTTCTACATTATTTACGTTTGATTAAGAGAGACAAAAAAGCAAAATCTTTGAGGAGGGTTGTTTTCTTCTGTTTGTGATACTAGAGAATGAAATAGAAATTAAGGGAATGTGAGTTCTTGTTACCCTTGTCTTTCCTCGATTGTTTCATTCGAGTGATGTCTCTCAAAAAAATGGAAAACGCAAGAATCCTTAATTTTGTGTTTGTATGTATAACAATAATATTCAATTAAAACAAAATATATCCCTAACCCAACAATAATAATAATAAATTACAAAAATATATACACACACAAACATATATATATATATATATATATATATATATATATATATATATATATATATATATATATATTTATATTTTTTTTTTATATTTTTTTTTTTAAAGTAACAATAATGATGATAATTTGTTATAAACATGAATGCGTTAATTATAACTTAATATGACATGTGTATGATTATGTTTAGGAGTGAAAGGTTGGATAATCACGGATATGGAAATAATTTGCTTATATTTTTTATATAAGCACGCTTTATATTAGTCGTTTATACACAACATAAAACTTTTTATGTGTTGCGTAATTTCATCCCTTGCCTTGAACCATCAAACTTGTATCGGTATTCGGATTTGGCCGTATTCTTACATCGGATGCAAATATAGTATATATTGAACGAATTTTGTCAGTCTACAGTCTACTTACACTATCATTCCAGATATTAACATAATTGGTTTGTCAAGCCTGGTTCGCGCGGTTCAAGTAGTAGACCCAGTTCACACGTTTCTCGAGATACTAAAGATGAGTAGCAACTATCAATTCAAAAAAAACTATCATCAGATAAAATCAATAAAATGCGTACATATGCTTTTAAACTATCATATTTATCCGTACAGAATTAAATAGCAAATTTGTCAATTTTGTAGAATTTAAATATCAACCTTATACTTCCAGAAACATGCAAGTTGATATGAAAAATTCAAAAAATAATCTTCTTAAAAACTCTTCCTCATATCTGCAAATAATGTTTTTTAAGGAAAAAAAATTACATTTTCATCATTATAAAAATCCCACAAATAATCACGTCCCAATAAAATTGCAATTATTGTTCACCGTATAACAAGAGAAAATATGAATTTCACTGGTAATTAGTTAAAATGATTTTAGTTACCCCCTACAAATTTATTAGCGTATAATTCAAAGCAAAGCAAGAATTGTTGCTAGTTGTAAATAATAGTAATATAAAAGCGTCAACTCCGTTTTCGATTTAATTTTACAAATAAACAAGTGGAATCCAGTTCCATATTCCATGTTCAAATAAAATATAACAAAATAAAAATAAAAAGAATTAAGAGAACCTATAACAATACCCCAAAAGTAATAAAAGTAAAAATACCATGTATACACCAAAACAGAAAACTCTCTTATGGCAAAAGACGCGCATCATGCAGCGCCCCAAAGAAGCAATTAACCAAACATCACACACACACACATTTTAAAAACATAAACATTAAAAAAGGAAATTAAAACAAAATAAAAAAGAATAATACACCATATAAATCTGTGCTAGCTATAGCTTGCTAGCACGAGAGCACGAGGCTACTTGATATTTCATGAAATGTCTTGTATAAATATTCGAAACGAAGAAAACTCAAAACAGCTCTTCAGAGTTGAATTTATTCCATGCTTCCTGCTCGATTAAAAAAATTTACATTTTAGAGGGGTATATGCGATATTATGACATTTTGTGTTAAGACAACTGACCTTGAGAATATCGAAAACTTTTTCGGAAATATATTTCTGCTGAAGTGTGGCGCCTTTTTGCTGGACTTTATCGGGATGAATGCATAACGTCGCTTTCCTATAAACTTTCTTTACTGACGCGCCCGTTATTAAGTCCGCCATGGATACTGGTTGCCACCCACACTCTGGCCATAATATCTGCCATAAAAATAAATAAATGAATGAAATATTTAAAAATAAATAAATTATTATTATTTTTATTATTGTTACATAGTGCAAGCTCGAAAGTAATGAGCGCAAGTTGCCTTCTTTGCCGGCAGCCCATCGCTTTATTTCGAAATCTAAAGTTTCTCCAATCCTCTGAATTAAAAAAGAAAAAGAAAAAGAAAAAAAGGTAAATAAGACTATATATATTAATATTTGAATATTTTAAGAAAAAAAAGGAACAGGAGGAAATTAATTACACTTCTTTCGTTTTGCTCGTGTTGGACTTGCATGTCACGTGCGTTCTTTTCTGCCAAAGCCTTTATCTGTGGACGATTTTCACATGATTAAAATAATTAAAAATTCATTTAATATAAACAATATTTTTAATTATAAATATTTTAGGAAAATAAAAATTTACGGCTCGGTCACGAGTTCTCATCTCTCGTTCGAATCTTGCTTTTCTTCTGTCTTCAGTTTCGCCATCAATTTCTTGAAATTCTCCAGATGAAGATGGAGCTAAAATTTAAAAAGAAAAATAAATAAAAAACACTAGTAATATTTTTTTCTTTTTTTTAAAAAAAAAAGTACCTCCTCCGAAAATGGCGCTGAGGTCATCCATCATATTAGTAGAAGAAGTCTTCCTTATATTTGCAGAAGCAGAAGCAGCCCTATTCTGAGCCTGTGATTCCTAAAACAAATTCAGAATTATAAAGTGATTATTTATTTTAGGAGGATTTACATATTTACCCTTCTAACAATCCAAAATATCATTTCACCCTTTCAAAAATCTATTTAAATTATCATAATTTTTTTTAAGATTTTCGAAGGGTAAATATGATATATTTTTATTTTTCAAAGGGTAAATATGATATTTTTAACAGACCTGAGGAGTAGGGTTCCTTTTAGGAACGCTAGTGGGTCTAGGGCCAGATCCGCCCATGCCGAAAATAGAATCGAAATCGTCCTGAGCTGCAGGAGGTGGCGGTACTTTCGCCGGAGGAGGCGGCACTTTCGCCGGAGACGGCGTGGGCTCGCTCTTCCTCTGATTCTGTTGATGTTTCTCTTTCGCAGCCTGAGCCAATCTCTCCCTAGCTTCCGAGGCGGCTTTCTCCACTGCAGCTCTCTGCATCTTCCTCTCTCTCTCCGCCCTCTCGGCTCTCTCCTTCGCTTCTCTCTCTCTCTCTGCTCTCTCCTTCGCTTCTCTCTCCGCCTTCTCTCTCTCCTTGGCTTCGTGCGCGACTCTGTCTCTCGCGTCTTGTCCCGCTCTCTCTCTAGCTTCTTGCTGTGCTCTTAAAACTGCAGCTCTTTGAGATTTCAAAATCGCGTCGCTCGAGGCTCTCTCTCTAGCTTCTCGCGTGGCTCGTTCCACCGCTTGTTTCCCTCTATCTCTCTCTTGCTTCTCCACGCGTCTTTTCTCTTCCTCAATCCTCCTCCGTTCCTTCTCTCTCTCCTCTCTTTCTCTCTCTTGTTTATCAATCTCCTCGTCCTCTCTCTCCTGTTGCTCAGCCTCCTTGCTCTTCGCCATCTTCTCTCTCACCTCCTTTGCATGCTTGAACTTCAATTCGGCTTTACTCATCGCATCCTTCATCGCGGCAGAGCTTCTCTCCATTTCACCATCGTCGAATCCGAACTCTTCGTCCTTTTGATAACTATAATTTCCCTTGAATTTTTGTTTCGAGGAAGAGAGAGAAGGTGGAGGCCGAGAAGGAGGAGGAGCATTGGTGGGTTTGGTAAAAAGAGGAATTTCAGAAACGGTTAACCAAATATCATCTCCAGTTTCGGAATGCTCACTCGGTTCGGGGGATTGTTCTTCCACTGCGAATTTACTCTTCCCAATTGAGATATTTTCAAAATCGTCAAAACTAGATTGGTTATTTGCGTTTATAGGGCTCGAATCCCTCGTTTTGTTGCTTTGAAGAGGGACATTTGTTTCTGTGAAACTACTTCCTGGACTTTGGAAAGAAGGCATGGAGTCGAAGGAATTAGGGTTTTCGGAGAAGAAATTGTCTGTGGTGGGAGATGAAGTGTCCATCTTAGTGGGTTCGGGTTTAGCGAAATGGTCTAGCGGGTCGGTGAATGACCCGGTAGAAGTGCCGGTTCCGACGACAAAAAAGGGATCGGCAGTTGGCGGCTTTGGCGGTTTTGGTAGGTCCGTCTCAGGGACCTCTCTGCAAAAAATAAAAGGTACATTTTAATTGCTATTAGTACAAATAACTCTTTAATAGTAAGGTTCAGTGCTATAAGTACAAATCAAAAATTTCAATTTTTCAGACAAAGAATCACTAATTAAGCTGAATGAAACATTGTTCGATTAATCAGATTTATACCTTTTCGGTTGGGGTGCAGCACTGCTCGATCCAAAACCAGGAAGCAAGTCCTCGAAACCAGACAATCCTGAGTCCTTCGCCTCTGCAGATCCGCGATGCTTACCATCCATTCCCTTTCCTGTCCCGAGACCACCAAGCAAATCATCATAAGCCTGTGGGGATTGCGCCCCATGTTGTCGATCCGACGCACCAGACCCCCTTCCCAGACTACCCAACAGATCATCATAAGGTGGGGGCGAAGTAACACGTCCCCGATCCGAAGACCCAGAGACAAACACATCATCGTACTTCAAATTTGAAGAACTCCTGATTCCAGGAACCCCATTGAATATGTCCTCGTCATCATAAACCGGAGTATCAAAAACCGGACCTTTATTGAAGGTATCGAGAATGGGATCGTGAGATTGATTCACAGTAGTAGACCGATTATTAGCCGAGGATGATGGTGGGGAGGAAGCAGTGGGGTTGAAGAGATCATCGAAAGAATCAGCAGGCTGATTGGTCCAGGAAGTGGAAGAAGGTACAGATCTATTCGTTGACGCAGTCTTAGAAGCCGCCATGGGTGCCGACTTGCCTTGAGGACGGATACCAAAGTTTTGGGATAATAAGCCCGACATGTCGTCCATGGTGCGATTCGAGAAGGAAGGAAGTGAGCTTGGTGGATCTGGATGATGCGGCGATCGGGATTAGTGGAGGTATAGCCGTGATTTGCGGTCGGAAGGGGGGAGGAAGAGGGGGAGAAGTCGCGGTGGGAGAGGATGCGAGAGATGGTGATTTTGTGAGTAACGAACGATATTGACAGGATTTTTTTTCTTTATTTTTACACGGAGAGGAACGAGCTAGTTTTTTTTTTTTTTTTTTTTCTCTAAATTTCGGACATTTATTTACTCACGATGTTTTAAAATAGGGGATTTTACGTATTTATCCTTTACAAAAATCAAAATATCATATTTACCCTTCAAAATTAAATTAGATTTTTTTAGTAGAAAATTACATTATCGAAATACTAAAAATATGATCAACTTGACGTAATTAACATCAAATTCATAATCTTGGATATTAATAAGTTTTGAAGAACAAATGAATGGTTAACATATCTGGGAAAAATCTTTTCAAAAAAATTGAATCAGTAGTATATAGTATACTAAATGAAGGTATCGTGTCATCATGACTGATGAGTAAATTATATTGGATTTAGATTATGTGATTTGTTTGTCATTTCTCATGCGATGAAGTGTACGGTCATTAATATGATTAACATGTCATAAATTTATAATTGAAATTAATATCATCAAATCGCAAGACATGACAAAGTTATAAATTAATAAATGTCTTTCTAAAACTATCACTAGTCATACAAATAGAATGTTACAGACATACATGCAGTAACAACCTGTATATGAATATTAATATGTTTACAAATTGATGACCGTATTTTACTGATCATGAAATAAGTTATAAAGTTTGTAACATAGATATGTGACTGAGATCACGTACCAGATCAACTATACTATTTGGGAATAAGCATGACACATGTCACTAGTGATTCCGACAACAAATAGTGTAATTGGTCGTCTACATTGTCGTGAATCGTTGTTGTTAAATCATTCATCATCATATGTAGAGGAAACCAGAGACAGATGCAAGAGACAGATGCAGGAGGGGTAACCCCCCCCCCCCCCCCCCCCCCCCCCCCCAAGAAATCTAAAAACATATAAGTACATCCGTGTATATATATTGTATTGTTAGGTTAACGATCACGGATCATTCATTTGCTAGGCTGTATATAGAACTTAATCTTACACTGTGAGAAATGCTCTTAAAACTGATATGCATATGATGCATTGAAGAGTCTCGAGAATGTAACGATAATGTTACAAGATAATACAAAAAATATATTATATGTTTGAAACAGGATAATGACCCGTTCAAATAAATAAGAATGTATTATATGTTCAAACATGATGATAATTCATTCAAATAGGTGAATGATATGTTCGAACAAATATCTATAATAATTGCATTATATATATAATTTTTTAATTAATGATTTTAAAGAAACTACTAACATGTTCGAACGTCTAAAATGATCCGTTCCAACAGATAGTTACTTATGAAATATAAAATTCAAAACAACTCGATCTTTGAAATCCAAATAGACGAATAAATACATATATTTGAATAACAACACGATATAAGGAGAAGAGAAAGTAAGTTGAGAGAATTTTATAAGTTCGTCGAAACGCTATTATGTTTTGACGTATCTCAACGGGACAGCCCACCACGACAAAAGTTTATGCGTCTTCTATATATAAAAAAACGAATAAATAGATAAGGCTCGGTCACTGAAAATTGAATTCATAACATCTCATAACATATGATTTTTTATGTCTCACACTCAACTAACTAGACTATATGTCCATTAACTAAGAATAAATGAAGAATACTCGACAGTCATCTACGTATTTTCTTTGAGTTATTGTAAATCTTTAACAAGATTTTTTTTTATGTCCGTTATATAAACACAGTTCCTCGATGGGTTTTAGGCAACGCGATAAAATTAAAATTTATGTATTCAATTTTATTTTGTATTATTTTTTGTTTTGCTTATGTTGTTGTCCGTCCAAAACAAATAGGACGAAGATACGTTAATAATTTGTAAATGTTTAGAAAGACACATGATATTTTTGAATTTCTGGAAGGGCATATATGTAAATCCCATTTTATTAAACACAAGTTTAAATTGAAAAAAAGGGAGAAAATTTAGGAGCATTTCTACATGTAGTCCCTTTTAGAATAAAAATTCAAAAACTAACCTCCTTTTCGCAAATATTCCAAAAATAACTCTTTTCGGGTTTTTAAATCCCGCCGCTACAGTATTGCTACAGTTTTTTGAAAAAAAAATAAAATTTATTCTCCTTCAAAATGTACCCACCGAATTCTCCATTATTTAACTATTACATTTAATTAACGTGATAATTACAACATATCATTAAATATTAACTAATATTTATTCTAATTTATGAATTCGAATAAATATTAATTATGTGTTAATTTATGAATTTCGAATAAATATTAATTATGTGTTAATTTATGAATTCTCCATTATGTACTGTAGCAACACTGTAGTGTCGAGATTTAAAAATCCGAAAGAGATTATTTTTCGAATATTTGCGAAAGTAAGATTAGTTTTTGAATTTTTATTCTAAAAAGGATTCCATGCATAAATGCTCCGAAAATTTATCTCCAATTACAAGCCAGGTCAAAAAGGAATCATTCAGTGATACTAGGCCACTGTAGACCCAGCCAATAATAACGAAGACGTCATAGAATTATTCGTAGTGGAATGATTCCTATTACGGATTCACCGTGTGGACCAGGCCTATCTCATATTTTACACTGAGAAATACATGCCGATAGCGCGAGGTCGACTAGAGTGACTCAGTCAGATAGCGAGAGCGAGAGAGAGAGAGAGTGAAGGGAGAAGATGGAGATGGTGGCACTGCTCGGAGGAACGGCGACTTGTTGTCTTCTATCGACACCTCGGTCGAGAAGAACCCACGTAAGCTTGGCGTCTCGTTCTCCGGCCATTACCGGCGCCTCGCTCAATTCTCCTTCAAAAGGACATGGGCGTGCAGGGTTTTCCTTTTCTCAGTCTCGAAGGGATCTCAGTGCTAGGCGGCGCACCTTTCTTCCTAAAGTCTTCGCTTCTTTGGTCTGATTTTTCTTTTTTTCTTCTCCCTTTTTCAATTTGGTTTCTTTGTGCTCGAATTGCAATAGATTTGTAGGATTAATCTGAAATTTTTAATGTTAATGTCTTGTAATTTACCAGGAGGGGACAGAACAGTCCTATATTATGGTAAAACCTGATGGTGTTCAGCGAGGCTTGGTAATTTATTCCTCTTCATTTCCATTTCAATTGCTTATTTTACGCGTTGTATAATAAATTTTGTGCTTTGTAATTGTTTATAGGTTGGAGAGATTATTTCCCGCTTTGAGAAAAAAGGATTCGTGCTCAAGGGTTTGAAGCTTTTCCAGTGCCCAAAAGATTTAGCTGAGGTTTGAAGACTAATTTGTTTTATTTTCATTTTGCTTCATTCAAAAACTTGAAAATTCAAATTTTATTTTTTATGATCTTTAGGAGCATTACAAGGACCTTAAAGAAAGATCGTTCTTTCCTACACTTATCGATTACATTACTTCAGGCCCTGTTGTTTGCATGGTAAAATAACCGAACTTTAAGCTGCACAAAAAATTGTTTTTTTTTGGAGAAATTAATCGTGAAATAAACTGAAAATTTTCAAATATAAGGCGTGGGAAGGGGATGGAGTTGTCGCGTCGGCGCGTAAGTTAATCGGAGCTACGAATCCTCTTCAAGCCGAACCAGGAACTATTAGAGGCGATTTAGCTGTTCAAACTGGCAGGTTCGATTTTTTTTTTATCATTTAATTAATTCATTTCTTATGAGAATAGAAAAAATTAATTTTGTTTCTCTTGCAGAAATGTAATTCATGGAAGTGATAGCCCTGACAATGGCAAACGCGAGATTGGTTAGTATTTAGTCCAAACATTTTCAATGAAAATTATAAATATTGCGCAGACCAATTTGGAAGAAGGGTTAAAGTTCGGGGACCAAAGTGTAATTGTGCTTTTTATACTAAAATGTTTTGTTTATTATTGACAGGTTTGTGGTTCAAAGAAGGTGAATTGTGTGAATGGGAACCGGCTCAAGCGTCGTGGCTTAGAGAATAATGAATGGCCTTTAATTTGATGAATAGATCCATTGAATGGTTTATAATTCATTTTTGTACTGTGAAATAAATGTTTGTTGTATTTGTTTTTTCTGTTTGGTTTTTCGTTGCGGCTTTATTTTTATGAGAAATGTGACAAAATAAGGCAATATTATGAAGATAATTTTCGAAAACTTGAAACCGTAAAATTGTGAATTGATTTTCTTGTTTATTGTTTAGCCAGCAATTTTAGTTTTCCTCTGAGGGATTGTATTTCAGGATGTTATAAAAATGGCTATGCATAATTGGGTATATATACAAATTAATCAAGAATTAAACATAATTATTCGACATTTTTTTTATATCGAAGGTATGGAATTCCTCGTAATCGCCCAACTTAGTCGATTCAAAATTTTATAATCAATTTATAAATTACTAGTTTATAATTGAGAAAATCAAAATTTTATTTTTGTAAATGAAAATATTAATTCACGTTTCAATCGTAATGTGTTTATTTGAAATCATGTTATATGCAATCACTTGTACTATGCACTTACTAATATGCACCGAGATGTCCACAGAAAATAGACTCGAAATTTCAAAGAACTCTTTTAAAATCTGTGTATGAATTTATGGGTGAATATCCGCACTCGGTTCGAAACAAAATCCCTTCACCGTATTGAACGTAGTTATGTCAAGCGGGGCATTCGTTACCCGCTTCCAAATCTTCTTACTCAAATCAAAAAGCACCAAGTCGGTGATGTATAAATTTGAAAATATGTATAATTGCCATGACCTTCGCAGGAAAAGCAAACGACGTCATCATACGTGAAAATCTTCATAATTGCGCGTGGCATTCTAGAAACTTCCTTCCATTCTTCAGTACAGAACGCCCAAATGCCCACATTTACCGTTTTACCTGACATGCCGCCGAGTTTCTCAATACCTCCAGCCATGACTAGTTTGTCATGTACATTCATTATCTTTCTTTACGTCGTTTAAAGCACATATCGCCCGAATTGCTTGATGTTGTTTTCGATAAATCATATGACGCCGCATGACGCGGTTCTCCTTTGTTGACAAGAGCATTGTATCGTAATCATATAGTATAAAAAATCAATGCATACAAGAAAAAGATTAGAGCCCCACGCGTTGATGAATATTGTTTCTTTATGCAACGGTATCCACCATTTTTTTGTTGATTCGTACAAATCAATACTCAATAGTTATCTCTCTCTCATCAGGTTCTTCCGCTTCGAAGAACCTAATATTGGCTACATTATATGATTTTGACTCTTTCTTCATAGATTAAAAAAAAGGTTATATATGGAGTCCTCGTAACACAAAAAAACATCCTTGATGAGGTAGCAAGAGAGGATTAAGTGAGTTAATTAGTATTATTAATTGACTCGATTAGCGATTGAATTGGTCGTTTAATTGAATTGACACGTCAATTAACATTTATTAATATTAACCAGTGATTTAAAATGCGGCGCAATTGCGTCGTCATAGCGCAAATCGCAATAAATATTTTTAAAACGCAATGCCGCAACCTACTAAATAGCGCCGCAATATCGCGCAATATCGGTGACCATATGTAACTTACAGTCCAAGCGCAATAGACCGCTATATCGCAATTTAAAACATTGATATTAACATATTATAAATTATTGACGTATTAATTAAACGTAAGCATATCCAATTGTGTGCCATGCCTGAATATCAGAGTCGTGGGCATATCCAATTGTGTGCTCTACAATTTCTTCCTCGATATCAGAGTAGTCGCAATATCCAATTATGTCATCTTAATCTCCAATTTTGTCCTCGATATGAGGAAAAATCGGGTGCTTAGTTTTTATGAACGAGAAGTATCACGGTTGTTGATGCCTCGGAAAACGATTATTCAAATTAGAGATGAATTGCATGCGCGAATTTTATTAAATAATGTTTATTTTATTCAAAATTATAATTAATATTTATTTTAGTTCAAAATTATAAATAATGTTTATTTACTGAATTTTTTTTTTATAAAACATACAAATTATTGATCAGGTTAGATACAGAAACGTCAATATGTAATATGCTATGTTACGCGGATATTTCAAAAACGCAGAAGTATCCTGAGGATACGGGTATCCGATACGGATACGGGTACGATACGGCTCGGATACGTATCGGATACGCTACGTGGCGTATCCGATTATTTTAATATTTATTTTTTTCGGACACGGCGGGGATACAATAGGATATGGCAGGATACGGCTGGGATACTCCATTTAGGATACTTCGGTTCATTATATATTTTGGCCCATAATATTTTTAAATAAATTATATAGGATAGGATACTTATAAATTAGTTCTAGGATATATCTAGAATAAATTTAAAATACTTTTATGATACTTGTATTGTTATGTTGATTTTATTTATTGTTATGATTTTTAAATTCAAAATATTATTTAATTTATTATTTATTATATACAATATAAATATATTAAAAATAATAATTATATAGCCGTATCGTATTCGTGACTTTTTGAAAATTGCCGTATCGCCGTATCCGTATCCGTGCAACATAGGTAATATGTATATAATTCATAATACATAATTGTTCGTAAATTGTTCGTAATACATATATTATTTATAAGAGTTATCTAGATATATCTATTTTTCAAAAAAAAATTTAAAACATATTCGAATATATATGTGTGTGTGTGTGTGACCAAAAAAAAAATATATAATCCATTTATAGCTAAAAAACATAATATTTATAAGAAAAAGATATTTGTATATGTGAATTGAATATATTTATCAAGACCGAATATACTTGAAATTGAGATGACTGCATCAAGTTAATTTATACTGCATTTTTGTAGTATCTCAAATCTGATTGAACATGGCATCCACTTCCTTATGTCTCCTTTTTTATGATTCTTTTTTGCTTTCCTTTATTTCTTTCGGTGCTTCTCTATTGATACATTACATTCTTCATTCCCATAGTTAAGGAAATATTCTTGAAAAAAAAAATTATGAAAAAAAGGAAATATTTGCCCAAAAAATTTATTCAAAAGTGAGATCTAAAGAAGCCAGGAAGGAATTTTTTTTTTGAAATTTAATTTTTTTTTACTAAAACTAAATATATTGTGGTTAATTGCCATAAACAGAAGATTATTTATGCACTTCCTGATAGTTGCTATCTTAAATTCCCTTTTTTGTAAAAGGAAGTTAACAAAAATAATGAACTTTACTTTCTGTAAATTATGGGATCAATTAGAACCATTCATTTAGCATATGCCTTATTGATCTGCCAAATCGGATGGTCCGGATTACTAGATTCACGTTGCCTTTTTTTTATAAAAAGTTCCAAATTTTGTAGGAAACTTTACATAGACACGGTCTACAATTAAACTTATAAACCAACTTATATGATTATATTCATTTTTTGTGTGCATCAATATTTAAATTAATTTAATCATAATGTTCTAAAATAAATATATTCATAATTAATTTAAAATAAAAATTACTTAATATAATAAAAAAAAAACATACATTTTATGAAAATCTAATAAATAATTTGGTTAATTTATAAATAAATCACTATTAACACTATTGCAATTGAAAAAAAATTGCAATATTTTTCAACTAATAATAATTATAAACATGAACTTACACTCTCTTTTTATAATATATACTAATTATAATATATACATATATTATTTTTTTTTCAAAAAAAAGGTAATTTACATATAATTTATAAAATATTATTATTTTTAATATTTACAATATATGTTGTGTTAAAAATTTGAGATAACAATTATATATACAATTTAAAAATTTGTAATACTACATTATTATTATTTTTAATATTTTTAATATTTACAATATATATACATTATAATATTTATATTTTTAATGAAAAAACAAAATTAAGCAACAAATGTACAAATTTGGAAAGATTGTTTTAAGTGACAGACCAGACCGGTTGTAGCCAACGACACACGGTTACACTACACCGCGGGACATCAGACCGCGTAGAAGAATTCTTACGCTATATATTCGGCCCCATGCCCTTTTGTTTCTCATTCATCCTTATTCCCTACGCCGCCTATCTTCTCTGTGCGATTAGGGTTTTTTGTCTTCGTTTTCGTTTCAATTTCAAAGAGTAATCATGTTGGTCTACCAAGATCTTCTCACTGGTACAATCTCTAATTTCGGATCTTTTTTTTAGTTTTTAAATCTCAGATCTTTTAGGAATTTCGCTTTTTTATTCCGAAATTCTGATTGTTTATTATCTTGGATTGAATATCTGAAGGGTTGCTTGGATCTGTAGGATTTATACTGTAGTAATTGTTACCCTAGGTCAAAATTCAATAAAATATAGGTTTGATTGCTTTTGTTAATCCAAATTTCAGGGAGATTTCGTACCTGTAGAATTTTGGTTTATCAGGGTGTCCAGTTCTTTTATTTTGTCTGATCTGTTCTTTTTATTCGATTTTGGTCCAATTTTCTAATTTGATCTATTGTTTTGCAGGTGATGAACTTTTGTCTGACTCCTTCCCATACACTTGTCTTGAAAATGGCGTTCTTTGGGAAGTTGAAGGAAAGGTGAGTTCTTCTCCAATTCTTTCTTTCTGTACTCGAATTGTATCTTTCCTTTTGATTTCTTGGTCTATATTCTTTCTAATTTCGTCTTGTTTTCACAATGTTACAGTGGGTTGTGAAAGGGGGTGCCGAGGATTTCGACATAGGTGCGAACCCTTCAGCCGAGGGGGCAGGTGATGAGGAGGGCGTTGACAACGCGGTCGTCAAGGTCGTCGATATCGTTGATACTTTCCGTCTCCAAGAGCAACCCCCTTTCGACAAGAAGCAATTTCTTGGCTTCATTAAGCGCTACATCAAACTCCTCACTCCTAAGCTTGATGCTGAGGCACAGGAGGTGTTCAAGAAGAACATTGAGAGCGCCACCAAGTTCCTCCTCCCCAAACTCAAGGACCTCCAATTGTATGTCTCAATTTTTTAAAGAAACTATTTTATTTTTGAAATCTTATGCGAATTAAATTGTGGGGCAGTTTTGTTGGAGAGAGCATGCATGATGACGGTACCATGGTGTTCGCTTACTACAAGGAGGGTGCTGCGGACCCCACCTTTTTGTACTTTGCTCATGGTTTGAAGGAGGTTAAGTGCTAAGCAGCTCGATTAGTTTGTCCTCGAGGTCCTATTAATGTGTCTTCATTTTTGTGTGTGAAAATGGACCGAGTGTTTTAATTAATTTCGGTTTTATATGAGCTGTATCAAATTGACGGTTTATTTGTTGTAATGTTGGATATCTATTGAATTGTTGTTTTCGTGTTCGTTCCTTGGCTTCTTTCTTCGATTGAAATTTTGTGTCAAATGTTTTTGGAAAATTTTCAGGGCATATGTGAAATTTGCCTTTCATATTATTATTGAGGTCAGTTTTCCAAACAACAGATTTCATCACCACACCCATATCTAAATTGACATATTTAATTAGCATTGTAATTAATATAGGATACATAATTAATTAAGCAACTATGCACACAATTTGATACCATAAGTTCAAAATTATTTGACAAATCTTGTTTGATCTCAAACCATATATATATTACCCAGAGCCATTAAGCACCCCGCATAATTCACCCCCCACTCTCCCCGCATTCATTAATTAGGAAATTTAATGAATTAATTACCTTCCTAATTAACCCATGCGGGGTATATTGCGTGGTTCATTAGCGGGGTGTGTAGTATAATTCATATATTACCACACAACAAAAATATACATCACAAATAAGAATTTAAGTATCTTCAATTTATTACAACTTAAATAAACAGCAATGCTATGCCGATACGGTTCAAATTTCAAATGGAGTGGGGATCAAAATCAATGCTTGTGCTTGGGCCTCTTGACGATCATAACAGTGCAATGTGCATGATGCGCGCAATAATCGCTCACACTTCCCAGCACAGCTCTGAAATTCATTGAACGAATATAAGATACGAGTTCGATAAAGAAAACACCTTAAATAAAAGAAGAAAGTTTACACACCGTTTAATTGCGCCATATCCGTGACTTCCTACCACCAACATATCTGCATGATGTTTCTCGACTGCCTCGCATAAAACATTGCGAGCATCTCCTTCGTGTATTTCAAATTCCGAACCAGGCACCTGCAATTGAGTTGTTTTCAAGAAAATATTACCGTTAAATTTTGCTGAAAATGCGAGATCATATCTTAATATTAAACATACATACCGAGTGGCAGAGTTCCTTGGCTTTCTCGATCACTCTAAGGGCAGCCTTTTTCAGATCCAACTCTACAAATGGGAGCACATCAGCAGCTCCTATCACTCGAAAGTAGTTAGAAACAGTTAATTAAATGAATCTATTAATACTCCCCAGTTAGCAATAATATTAGATTTACCCACAAAATTCAAGAATTGAACTCGATCTAAAAAGATTGTGTTGAAATCAAATTCTAAAATCAAATTGAACTCGTGCTTGCGAAACAACTACATCTTTTGAACAAACCCCACAAGAGAGTTCGAGCGAAGGACTTGTTAGTGGTGCCGAACTTAGATAACTACTGAGCTTAAAACAACACTCAAAGCTTCTATTTTATTATTATCCATGCGAATAGACTTATAGAACTAACTATTAGAGTCGTCATCGGATCTGGTAATATCCATTAAATCATTGAAATTAGATTGGATCAAATTGTAATTTACACATAATCCAATCAACACTCTAACAAGACAAAACACTAAACTTGAGGGACAAATTTATAAAGTTGTAATTAACCACTAAGAATGAAAAGAAAGAAGATATTTTGAAGGAATTTGAGAGGCGAAAGGGGCTCGACGACAAGCACTGAATTATAAAATCAAGGGACTAAATTATGATTTAACACTTTAACCCCTCCAAAAAAAAGGCAAACAGGGCACGAGCTGATCGGACTTCTGGAGAGGCTATGTAGTTAGATAAGGACTGAATTTATGCTAAACTAAACTTGAGGGACTAATTCCAAACAATAAGAGGAGAATAGTAAAATACCAGGGCCAGCAAGGCCTACAACGGAGCTGGGAGTTGGCTTGGCAGTAACCACCACTAGCTTGAACAACGGCGAAGGAGTCGAGAAGAAATGGGTAAGCGTCCATTGAAGAGCATAGAAACTATGCTCGCTCTCATCTATTCCCACCACCATGGCCGTTTTCTCTACTGTCTCCGCCATCTCTCTCTTTCTCTCTCTTCCAAAACTCTTTCTTGTAGAGGAGAGAATAATCAAGTAACGAAACTACTAGTGTTATTGCCCTCCAAAACACGTTTTCTTATACTACGAGGAGAATTTACGACTGTGTACTAAATAAAGAGAACATGTCTCTGGTAGAAGAGTTACAATGGGGATTAGTAAAGGGTTGTAAGGAGTACGGTGTATATAATATTATAATGTCTAAAAGGAATCGTTAACTATTTAAGCGAAGTGATTAGATTATTGTTTAGTTTATCTGAACCTGGTGCACAAGTTTTTAATGGACATATAATATTTTGAAATTTTATTTCTGGTAAGTAATGTTATTTATCGAATAAATAGCGGCATGATGGCACATAATAATTTTAATTTTCGGAAAATTATGTATTTTTTAAAGTTTCGATGTTGCCGACAATAATGAAACTAGAAAATAATAGAAAGAAATCCACGAGTTTCTATTTTATTAAAAATATATTCTTTTTTTTTTAAGGAGGTTCGACAATGTGTCGAGACCTCGAATATATTAGATTAAATAAGTGAAACGAAAGAGAGAATTTGGGGAGAATATATAAGACAATATTCTAATTCTTTTTGAAAAGAATCCTAGGCCACGAATCGTGGCCATAATAGGTTTCTTTTTTTTATATTGATGCCGCCGGGATTCGAACCCACAACCTCTACAACATGAGGGTTTATTGTGCTGAGCACTCAACCATCTAGCATATGGGACCATTGGCATTAAAAATATATTCATACTTCATTTAGATAATTCCTTTTAGTCTCTATAAAATAAGACGACTTTTTATTAATTCTTCATATTACTATAAATATTAAAGTATCACAAAAAGTAATTCTCATTAATATTTGGGATTGACTAATGCACCCCATGAGTATGCACTTCAAATGCACGTCACCAATAAAAACACGACACGTGACAATATGTACTCCAAGTGCACAAAATTTGGTCAAAATTTTAAAAAAAATCAAATGTCACGTGTCGCTCTCCTATTGATGACGTGCACATATAAATGCATACATACGGAATACACAATCTTTTCTCTTAATTAGTATGTTACTTATTCAAAATGCCAGGCGTACATAATTAAATCACCGAATCATTTTCAAAATATTTTTATGGTTAAAATAAATCGGGATCCAATCATCCAAGGACCCATATTCAATTCAGAAATAGATTCATAATCTATTAATGTAATTCGAGACTTTTTTAGTACTTATATGCTAAAATTTAGAAAATTCATGAAAAATATATATCCTGTATTTACTCTTCGGAAGTGACTTCATAAAATAATATGTATATCAAAATTTTCTTTTTGTATTTGAATTTATTTAGTCAAAATACACTTGATTTTCTTAAATATTTGAGGCTTAATGCATATCTAAGTTTTGTGTAGAAATTAATGATAGTCCGTGTGCAACCAAAATAATGAAATACCGGAATTGGGGAAATAGAGGGGAAGGCGATGCAAGTATACAAGTCCAGACAATGACAATTGTCACCAGCAATATACAAAGATTGTGGTCCCGGGCTGCAAAAGGACTAATTCCATTTCCTGATCCTTCTAGTTGTTGCTTTGTCTACCTTGCTAATTAATATGCTTTATAATTTGCAATTATGTGATAATAATAATAAAAAAAAACAATAATTAATATGCTTACAAAATCAAAATGCAGCTCAGTCCACAAAAGAACCTTAATCTATTAATAGAGTACTTCTCTTTTATACACCTATACTAATAATACGACAAGAAATTAATATGTATCCACTAAATTGTACCAAGATTAAGAGGTGGTATCGCCGTTTCTACTGAAAAAAAGAAAATTGCAAATAAATAAATAAATGTTTAAACTAGAATAAATAAATCTATTGCAATCTGACCTTCCTTACGGATGGTAGTCAGATCGACCAGGTGGCGCATAGTCGGCCTGCCATGTGGACAATTCCACGGAGACCTCAGCGTTGCAAGATTATTAAGTATCTAAAATGTATTATATAAAATAAGAAAATAATAATCATTTAATTTAACGAGTTGATGTAATTAATTACCCTTTGCATCTGGATTTTGGTCAAAGCGTCACCGACGACACAAGAACTATGACAAGCCCGCGACGCCAGCATGGCGCGGACCCGCGAAGGACAGATCGAATCGCTCGTGTCCAACTTGAAACTGCTTATTATCGAGAATTCTTCTTTACCATCCACAAGCGAACCAATCAGATCCTTCAAATCTGAAAAATCCATTATTATTATTTTTATAATAATAAATATTAATTTTTAAATTTAATAGTACCTTGAAGGCCAAACGTGATGCTCCTACTAAACGGAACGGCTTTTAATATAAATTGATGACCTGGCGATGCGCTCGTGTCTTGTGCTACCACAAAACCATTTTTCCTATAAAATTAAAATTTATTATATTATTGATTTTTTTTTTTTTTCAAAAAAATAAAATAAAATGGTGCGAACCTGATAATGTCCAAATGCATAGAAGCAACGACCTCCTCTTCTGGAGAGAGTTCCATTCTTATCGGCCTATTTGATCATGCAAATAATATATTTAATATAAAAATAATAATAAAAGTAATAAAAATAATACTCACTGAAGTAACGGTTGTAAGTTAAAAGTCGTTGATTGCGAGAGTCGCTCAAAGTTGTACTTCTCATCCGCCGCATGCTATAATAAATCAAAATTTTTAAAAAAGTGAAAAATAATTAAAAAAATTAAAAAAGGTGAAAAATTAAAATGTGTACCTGATCAACGATAAATAAATCTTGATCTATCTTCCCAACAATAAAACCAAGATTGAACTGTCCAATAACCTTAACCAAAACCAAAGAGAAATTTCATAATATATTTCAAAGTTTTGCAAGGGTAAAAAATTGAAAAATAAAAAACTTCATAATACCTGCATTTTCGCAAAATCCTCTTTTTTAAAGAACCTCTCCAGTTCAACCACAGCTGCGGCCAGAGCTCGTGCCTTTTCCTCCTCATCTACTGGCTGCGACTTCTCCATTGTTGCAGCCGCATAATTCCTACGTTTATTTTTCAGTATTTAATTTAATCAACAGAATTATAAAAATAAAAATTATACCTTTCGTGGGTTCTTCTATTGAGGGAGGATTTATTATTTGAGGAAAGGAGAGAGAAATTGTGTTGTCTTCTCTTGACGAGTTCGTTCATGGAAAAAAAAGTGGGAGGATAATTTATCACTATCGTTTTCGGTTTTGAATTTTCTTCTTCGCAAATTAATTCAGGGTTCGTCGAATCGTTTTCGTTCGTCCCCAGTTCTGGATCGGATTCGGGCTCTGCTTCCATTTCTTCGTCCTCTTCGGTACCGACGCTTGCACGGGTTCCGATGCGACTATTTTCATAAATATCAGACCGGAATCGCTTCCGTACCGATGCTCCGGAAAAGTTGGTACCAAAACCGGCACGATAATTCGTTTTCTCTGCCACGCCGTATTCTTTGGGTTTTGTAGAAAAATCTCTTGCACGGATTTCCAAGCAACTAGTTTTCCTAAGAACAGGAACTTCAGTAAGTGGATTGCATGTAATTCCACTTTCAACCTTTCTCTTACTCACCGAAACAAAATTCGAGATTGATGACTGAACAAACCCCGAACTTCTAGAAGCATTCAGATTTAGATTTTTACTGTTGTTCTCAATTTTTTCAGATAAGCCCGAATCTTTTTGGGTATTTACGAATCGGTACGCAGAAATTCCCTCGAGTTCCCTCTTCATAACATTGCTTTTACTCGCTAGGGTTTTAGAAGGGGTTACAATTTCCTCTTCACTATCATTGTCATCGTTTTCTTCTTTGATATCAATTCGATTTTTAGGGTTTTCAACTGAATTAACCAAATAAACACAGTCATTACTCGAATAAACCTTTTCTAGGGTTTCTCTCAACGAACTCATTAACAAACCCTCGTCAGAAAAATAAAACTTTCTCTTATCAGGAGTCACATTAACGTCATAATTTTGGGTAGGTATACTGAAATTCAAAATCACAATTGGATACTGCTTCGAATTCAAACCTTTGTACATTTCGTTTATCAATTTGGCCACTTTTGGCATGTCTACAGGTCTATTATTGACATAAAAGAATTGTCGATCAGTAGAATTACGGCCATTGCCATTGCCCGATTTGGAGAGGTACCCTTCGACGGTACAGCCCTCCGACACGGTTAAGTTTAGCGGTACGAGACCATTAAATGTGGATATGTTGAATATATTTATTATATTGTCTTTTAGCGAATCGCTTCCTTGTGTTTTTAAAACGAGCGATTTTGTGCCCTTGTTTGTTGTGTTCGTGCAGAGTATACGTACCCCTTTAGCAATTAATCCATATGCCTGAATATTAAAATTAAAATTATTGTAAATTAATTAAAAAAAAGAGGTGCAAATAAAATAAACGTACATTTAATAAGGAAATTAGTTTGCCATATTCGCGTTTAATATTTCTGCTAAACTCCTTGCTTCGAACAGGCAAAGGAGAGAATAACTTATCGACTGTGACGGTGGTCCCCACTTGTCTGGCGGTTTTTCTCTCGGCAATCACGGCTCCAGAATGGTCGAAAGAGAGATGAGTTCCTATTGGTTCGTCTTTGGTTCGAGTCTCGATAGATAGATTTCCTAATGCGCAGAGCGAACTCAACGCCTCGCCTCTGAACCCAAATGTCGTCAGAGAGTTTAGATCGGAGAAATCTGAAATCTTCGATGTGTGGTGTTTGAGTGCTAGTGATTGGAAGTTGTTCGACGAAATGCCGCAACCATTATCGATGACTTTGAAATGTTCTTCGCCGTGATCCTTGAGATTAATTTCGATGCAAGTGGACCCCGCGTCGAGACTGTTCTCGACTAGTTCCTTCACGGCCGAGGCGAGGTCTAGTATGACTTGGCCCGAACAAATTCGGTGTATAACTGCCTTGTTTATGGGCTTGATTGCTCGTGAATTAGCTTCTCTTATCATCTATAATCGAAATCAAAGATAATATCCTGTAATTAATGGTAATACATGAATTCAATCTGTAAGATTGTAAGTATGTTTTAATACAGTGGAAAAGGTTCTATTTCAACTAAATGGGGGATTATGGGCAACCCTGAATCGGATGTGTTTACAAGATCGAAACTTTTGACACCATATGGAATGAAGTTTAAGACAATCGCCAACATGACAAGAAAAAGAACAAAAAAAAGCAAAATTGATAGAGCGTGAAGAAATTTTCTTACTTGAGACGAAGAAAATGCTACTCGGCCCGATTTTAGGGTTTATACTCGTCGAAATCAGATTCTACATTCTAGGGTTTAAGTACATTATTAGTTCTGAAGGTATAAAATAAAAATGAAAGAGAGAGTGAGACCGAAGAGAACTGATAATTAATCCAAACCTTGATTTTCAATTTTTAGACATTTTAAATTACAAGTTATGATATGATATGTAAAATGTATTTGATAAAATTTGAATGATGGTTTAACTCGAACTCATCTTTAAGAATTAAATAGCAAACTAGGAGACTACCCGCGCTTCGCGACGGTTTTGTTTCATTTGTTTTACCATACACGTAATATATACACATAATATATAGTTATGATTTTTCGGGATCAAATATAAGACTTTATGAAAATAAATATCATATTGATTAAGAAAATTTGATGATGACAACATTATTATACTATTTTTGAATATGACACATTGCGAAATATTTATTTAGTACTTTAATTCAACACATACAAAAAATAATAAATGTCACTATAAAATAATAAAACAACATGCGTAGACATAAAAAAAATCAAAATCATATGATATTTAAAATTTTCATATATAAAATTAAGAATAATAACATTGTAAAGTTTAAAATAATTATTTATGCCTGATAAATTTTAAGTTCCATGTTTATTATTGAAAAATATTATATAAGTTAAACAAATTATTTGTGTTTAGTAAATAAATATCTTTCATTATCTTTTTAAAGATTAACATGAAATTATTTTAAGTACAAATACAAATATAACATAATTGTTTTAAAAATTATAATAATAATTAGGATGTGCAAATTTTTTATATTGTATTTTTAAAATAATAATAATAAGGATTACAAGTCATTGATATAATTATATTTATTTTATATCTTTTTTACATAATTGTTTTCATAATTTTAAGTTAGAGAAAAATATAGAATTTTATATGATAATAACATACTTAGTAGTATGTGCAATTTTTTCAATTATAGTTTTAGAAGTAATAATAATAATTAGTCTTACAAGTGATTAATGTAATTATATTTATTTTTATATCTTTTTTACATAATTGTTTTCATAATTTCAAGTTAGAGAAAAATATTAAATATATGATAATATGGATCTCTAAATAAAGATAGAATTCCAACGAATATATTTCTTATTTTTTTTAAATTACATTATAAAAATACAAACTATATTTGATGTATGTTTTATTATATTATATATTAATTTATTAATTTATTAATGTTAGATATTTAAACTCTTCACATTCTATATATATTCACAATTGATCATGTATCATATTGTGAAAAAATTCAAAATCAAATACAACTGGTCCAACATGAACCTAACAAATAATATTTTGACACGTCATCAGTGTAAGGTGATGTGGCCTTCTAAAATTGCTTAAAACTATGTGTGAAATAAGGGACACATAAATATCTACAAATAAAACATAATAACACAAAATCAAAGGTTAATCTATGGTTGATATATTGCCACATATCCTAATCTAATGGTTAAAATAATTGTGATGATGTGGCATGAGTTGTGATGAGGTGGCATGAGGAGATTGCATAAAGATGGGTCCAAAATAAGGGGGTTGGTAAATTCGAATTCGAATTATCGATTTAATCAATTATTATTTATGATTATGATTTTTCAAATATTTACGTATTCATTATTTTATAATTAAATTAATTTTGAATATGTTTACAAGAAACCTCAAATATCAAACACCAATAAACGAATATATAACCTTATAAAACACACATTAAATTATAGTAATAAATATTTTTTTTAATCTTGAACTTTATTTTATTATTGTTCTAATATTTTTTTCTCTAACTTAAATTTATTTACATATTTGACTTACCATATTATTAGTGTTATTTTTTAAAATTATTATTTAAAATAAATTACACAATACATAATGGGAAAATATACTTGGCCCCCAAAACTTGATTTAGAAAACTTTGATATCTATACTAAGTTCTAAAGTTGGAAAAAATACTGCCCCAGCATTCAGCCACGTCGCCTACACTATTCACAACAGTGTTCACATTCATAATTACTGTCCATGAACACTATTTTTTTTTTTTTGGAAATTTCAGTAAATATAGGGACCTTTTAAGATTTTTCTATGTTCTAACAATTTCAGTTTTTTTAAATGTAAGGGACTTTTAAATATTTCTCATGCGATATCATTATTTTGAGATTATTATAGGGGTATATATGGTAATATCATATTTTGTAAGGTTATACATGATAATTTCAGATTTTTTAAATATTTCTCATATTGTATCATTAATTCAGAATTTTTTATAAGGGTAAATATGATAATTTATGTTTTTTCCAGAGGTATGCATGCTAATTTTTTATTTTTTCAATTACAGTTTTTATTTTATTCCACACATCATTAATTTGAGATTTGTATAGGGATATATATGATAATTAATATTTTTGTAGGGGGATACATCATAGTTTCAGATTTTTTAAAACATAGAAGCTTTTTGTGATAATTCTCAACTTCTCATATTATATCAATTTTTTTTTTTTTTTTTTTTTTGGAAATTTCAGTAAATATAAGGGCTTTTTAAGATTTTTCTATGTTCTAACAGTTTCAGTTTTTTGATACATGTCAATTATATATATTTTTCAATTTTTTTTCTTTTTAATATTTTTCATATGATATCATTACTTTCATATTTTTATAGGATTATATATGATAATTTCAGATTTTTGTAGGGGTATTCATTCAAATTTTAGGTTTTTTTTTAAAATATAGACTTTTTATATTTGTCAAATTATATCATTACTTTCATATATTTATACGGGTATATAAGTTTCATATTTACTAGGGATATATGTGATAATTTCCTTTTTTTTAAAAGACAGGGTTTTTTTGAAATATTTGTCGTATTATATTATTTTTGGTAGATTTGAATGATAATTACAATTTCATAAGTAAACCAGATTCGGAAAAACGTTGGGACTTTGTTATATTTCGGAAAAACGAAAAGAGAGAAAGAAATTCAGAACTTTTGCAGGGCCATGGAAATATGGTAATTTTATTCTGACTCAAGACCATGATTTTGGTTATGATTGGTGCAACCGAAACGAGTTCGTTCATTCATAATGAAATGGCTTTGAGTGCGAGGGAGATGTAGAGCAAAATTAAACCCACAAGACTACATAAAAATGTCCACGATACTCAGTTGCATTATGCGAGGGGTATTTTCGTCATTTACAATATTTTTATTCTAAATGTTGATAATTTCTTTCGTGTTTTGGATAGAATGGAATGGTTTTTGAGTGCGACGAGGTGCAGATCAGTATTATATCCGGAAGACTACATCAAAATGGCCACAATACTCCGCCGCATTCATTGAGGGGTAATTTTGTCATTTCCAATATTTTGATTATGACCGTTGATAATTTCTTTCATGTTTTAGGCATAACTTTTATCTTATGTATAAAGTAGAGAAAATTCTTGCAATTCTATGCCTCCACGCCATCAAGGATTTTTGTGTAAAAAAATATTTTTTAATTTACATTTTGATCCTTTTTATTTACATTTTGGTCCTTTTTAATTTTAATTTACATTTTGGTCCTTTTTATTTACATTTCGGTTCTTTTTATTTATATTTCGGTCCTTTTTTACATTTTTGAATTTTTATTTTGGTCCTTTTTATTTATATTTTGGTCCTTTTTAGTTTTAATTTTCATTTTGGTCCTTTTTATTAACATTTTGGTCCTCTCTTATTTACATTTCGGTCCTTTTTTATATTTTTTATTTATATTCTGGTCCATTTTATTTATATTTTGATCCTTTTTAGTTTTAATTTACATTTTGGTCCTTTTATTTACATTTTGGTCATTTTTTATTTACATTTCGGTATTTTATTAAATTTTGATCATTTTTTCTGATTTTACATTTGGTCTTTGTTTTCTATTTTACATACATATTAAAATTTGGGAATATGTGCTGATTATATTAATCGATTTTAGAAACACCTGAGCAAATGCTATTTATACAAATTATATTAGAAAATAATATATGTGATAGACTAATTTCATGAACCTTATGCATCTATTGACATCATGATATTTGTAAATATATCATGATTAGATTTATTTAGTTCAAACGCATGCGCGTTAATTTTATTTAAATAATTATATAAAAAGCATCCCGCGCAATTGCGCGGGCCCAAAGCTAGTTAGTTTTAAAGTAATATCGAAAGAGAATAGTTTACTTATCAAATCACAAATAATTTAGAAAACATTTAACATATACTAAATACTATTTTTTTTTCAATTTGAAAATACCATACGATATTAATTAATTGCTAATTGTGTTTTGCTTAGTCCAATTTAGATATTCGTTTTTAGTTATTTTCTATTTTAAAAATGATATCATGTATGACTTTTATTGATATCATTTTGTACCAAATGAAGAATCTACAATATTACATAATCAAGTGTTGCGCAATGTATGTATACATGGTATGGTTCATAATTTTATGTTTTATATTGTCTAAAATATCGTAAATAACAATGAGATATAATACTTGATGTTATGCTTTTTTTGTTAACTGTATTATATCTCAAATGTTATTAACACAATAACACTAATAATGTGTCAATATATGATCATGAATCATTTTCGAGCATAACATAATATGATCATTAACTATATACATAATTATAATTATATAAAATTTAAAATATAATAAAATTAATATATCGTGATAAAATTTTGTTTTGATATGATGTTGTCATTATAATTCTAAAAAAATGTTTCAAGTGAAAACCTTAATTATGATACTCGCAACTTAATACCAGTACTATCAAGTATTATCATAGTTACAAAATTATTACGTGCCCTAAATTCTAATGCACCAGTCATGCTTTTTTGTAATTTTTTTTTTTTTTTTGAAGAAAATATAGTAGGTTCTTACGCCCTACGTATATTGCATATATTGATATTTAATGTTTATTACAAGTTTGATATTACACCATTCCTATAACAACACTAAAACATCAACATATAACCAAATTTAGGATTTTAACATCCTAAACTATCTAATTCCTAGGAAAATCAAAATCCCTTCAAATCCAGGACTTTCATTTACTATCCTTTTAAAACCCAAACCCTAGAAAAAGATAAAAGGAAATCATTTCCTGCTTTTCCTTTAACCTAGGTATAAAACCTAATTACTTTGCACGGCCTGCCGCTCATTATTTTCCTTTACATCGAGTTAGCTGCATAAACCCTCATGGCGATTCCTTTGGAACCGACAGCCATGGCGGCGATTTCATCCAACACTCGCTGCCTCATCCAACACTCGCTGCTTCAACACTCGCTGCTTCATCACTGGCGATTCCCTTTACATCGAGTTAGCCGCCTAAACCATCAATGGCGATTCCTTTGCAACCGACAGCCATGGCGGCGATTTCGTTGCCTCCCAAAAACCATCTTCTCCTGTTAGATCTATCTCTACTACGATCTATGTCTGGTAAACCATTTCCTGCCGCTCATTATTTTCCTTTACATCAAGTTAGCCGTATAAACCCTCATGGCGATTCCTTTGGAACCGACAGCCATGGCGGCGATTTCGTTGCCTCCCAAAAACCATCATCTCCTGTTAGATGTTAGATCTATCTCTACTACGATCTTAACACTCGCTGCTTCATCCAATCAGGTCGCCTCTTACTCCTGTTAGAATCTCGCTTATGCCTCTTATCGATTTCGAATGCTACTACAATATGGTAATAACTCTCTGTTTGAATAATTACCTTCTTCTCTTATCATTACTGTTAATTAATCTCCCTCTATTATGTTAATCCATTGAAACTTCTAATCCACAATTATTTAGGATGTTTGAATCAATATTCTGAATTACATCATCATTATTAAAATCAATATTTTCCATATTTATTATAATTTCTTTATTAATAAGTTCCTGAAATTTTTTTCTTCTAATTCTCCTCCTTGAATCTGAATTTTTGAAGATATTCTCTGAATTTTTCTCTTTTATTCTCAAACTCCTTCTCTGTTTTTCAATTTCATGTGATAGTTTTATGTTTGGCATTTGTATTTCTGATTCAATTTGCATTTTTTCTTTTTCTAATCTCCTTTTTCTCTCTAAATTTCTCTGCTTTACCTCTTCCATTTCTTTTGCACTTTCTCTGTCTACTTCATCAATTTCAATCCTTTTTTGTTTTTCTACATCTACTTCCTCTTCAACCTCTATTACCTCTTCTTCTTCTTTACTCACATCTTTTTGCTCTTCTCCTGCTATTATCAGATCTGTCATTATAGTTCCTTTGCACTTATTTGTAAAAGAACAGTTGCCTTTTGAAAGCCTTAATTCTGGTGATTTTGGAATGGATTGACAAGAATATTTGAAATGCATTGGGATTGAATTTGGATATGAGTTAAATGAATGAGTTGAGATTGATTCTGAAAGTGTCTCAGCATGCCTGATTTCGGTTTGATTTACTAGTACCAGAATTGAATTTGACTTTGAATTGTGGTAAGGAACTAAAACCGGTTCTGGTACCAGTATCGGTACCGGGACCGGTACCTCATCAGTAATTGCCCCCTTCTTCTCGTTTATCTGTTGCTTACTTGGAATCTCCTCTTTCTTATTCTCTTCTATCACTCCTATTTGTAGAAATTGAGGATTGATGGTGGTTACCGGTTCTGGTACCGGGCTTGGAACAGTATTTGCACTTGCAATACTAGTGAGTTCTGGTACTGGTACCGGTACTGGAACATCATTCCCTAAATTCCCAATGATGATCTGAAAATCTGAGGGTTTTGCTTTAATTCTCCACTCAAAAACTGGCTTTCTTTTTTTAATAATCCATTCTTGTCGGAGAGATCCTTTCTTCATTTGATTATTTGCTGGTATTGTATGCAAGAACTCAGGTACCAATTCGTCATTTAAATTCTTACCAAAATCAATTTTACTCCATATATTAACTAACCTATCCATTTGTTTGATTAGATAATCCAATTTGCTAATTTGATCGAGTGTTGGATCTGGATCTTTGCATCGAAATTGTGGACTCAAAGGTATATTATTTATAACATGTTTATTTAGATTTGTGTAGCAATTCTTTTGTATATGACCAAACCTAAAACATCTCAAACATTTGATAGGCTCTCTACACTCGGATCGAAAATGAGATGAAGATAGACATCTAAAGCATTTACGATCCATCTGAATAACACTGGTACCCTCTTTATCCTTATTTATTTTACTGGTACCCACAAGATCTTTTACTGATTTCCACAGGAATTTAGGTTAAGAGTACCAAAGAGTACTTGGACTGGAGAGGACTTGGACCGGAGAGCATAACCAATGGAACACTAGAGAGGCGAAGGTTCAATGACCCCTTGAAGATATCACTCTCATCAAACATCAGGATAAGATGCTTCTACTTGATAGGCTGACCTGAAGATTAGAAAGGTTGAAATGGAGGCAAGCTTTGATTTCCCTGAATAACTGGAGAGGTTGAAATGGAGGTGATCCTTGGCTTCACTGGTACCCACTTAATCCTCCTCTAAACAATACCGGTACCTACTTGATTGTCACCAGTACCCTCGTAATTCTGCTTTGTTGTTTGGTCAGTTTCACTAAAGATCTTGATAATGGTTTTCAGGTTGAACTGGAAATGAAGAGGTGAAGCTTATCAGGTTGATGTCGTGAGCTGGAGATCCTACTGGAGAGATGAAGCTTCACAGAATTTGAACTGGAGAGGAAGCTTGCTACTCTCTGAGGAAGATGAACAGTACACCCTCTTCACTGCATTGCTCTGCTTGTATCTTCAACTCTCTAAACCCTTTATTCTCCTCAATGTTTTTTGTTTAGTCTTGATCTGTTCTTGTATGGTGTAGTTGAGTTGAGTTTGGTTGAGTTGTATGTTATCTTTTTTGTAATTTTTTGAAACGTAGGAACTTCAAATATTACTTCTAACGGGGTTTGTTTGGTTAGGATTTTACAACTGATATTGATATTTTCTCACATTTTTCGTTATTATGTTTGACTTGCAAATTAAATAAGAAGTAACATAAAAAAATGTTTTATAATTATGACATATTTACAGGACTGGACGTGGACAAGCCCAACAAGTTCACAAAATTAGACACCAAAAAAACTAGGGACGCCACTCAATTTTTTTTATATACAAAAAAATATATGAATGAACTTGGTCCACGATGGACCAAGCTTCATGTAATTTTTAAATTACTTGCTTATATATATCATGTTTAAATGAAAAAAACAAGTATTTTGGACAATTTGATCAAGATCAAATGGTTCATGTTAAAGTGATGATGTGGCCTTCTATAAATGCAAGGATTTTCTTAAAATTATATATATTGTTAAAATGAAAAAAAAAAAAGAGTATTTTGGACCATTTGATCAAGATCAAATGGACCTTGTTAAAGTGATGATGCGGTCTTCTATAATTGCAAGAATTTTCTTAAAATTATATATATTAATAACGGTGTTATATTTTCATATAATTGTTCTAAGCAGTTGATAGAGATCTTGTACGGGACTCCAATGATCCCGAGTTCAAAATCTCATGACTGCAAATTTATTTTATTGTTTTCTTTGATTTTTTGGGATTTTTTTATGGTACTTAGCTCCAATTTTTTGATTTTTTTTTGTTGCGATTTTAAGTTGTTTGTTACTTCATAATAATAGAAAACAAATCTTGATACCATTAATTTGGATTCATCTTCTTTTCGATAATTTATCAATTATATCACAGTTTGTATGATGTACCTAACAATTTGATTTAAAATTACTATCCTATTTTTTAAAAATGGATAGAAACTTTTTTGTTTGTCAATGTAAAAGAAAATGAAAACTTCCTTTATATTTTCTATGTTGAGAATTGATTAGTATCCTTCTAATATGCACCAATGATCTTAAAACCAATTATTAAGTGTAATTATGTAAAAAAAAAAAAAAAAATCAAAAACTATTTGCTCAAATAAAAAACACAGAAAAAACTGAATATGTTAATCAAGGTAGAATGTTAATATGCAAATATGCTCCTAATTAGTTTAATTTTAGCTTTTTACACTATACAAGAAACATTTATGTAATTTTTTCATATAACTAATTAATATATATTAAGTAAATTATTTTTTTGATTTAATTGAAATACTATTTATAAATTAATTAAAACTTGATAAAAATTTGTCAGTCTCATGAAAAGTTCCGTAAGTGTGATTTGTTTTATGGTTAACAAATATCTTTTAGCTACATGTAGAGGTTCAAAATATATAATTAATTATAATTACATTATTAAATAAAAATATAGGTTATAGTTAAAATATTAAATTATGATGTGCTATAAAAATTAAATTTTTTTGTGCCGCAAGTAAAGTACAAATAGTCGAATGACGTAGAAACACAAGGTGAGGGTCGTCGAGAAGGCATGGACGGCCAAAATGCCCTCGGTTTAGGAGGACAACGTGACGATTGTCGACAAGACATGAACGGTCGAAATTGCGGTCGGCAACTTGATTAGGGTTTGTTACCACCCCAATTACGGTCGTCTTACTTATTTTCTGTGGGCTATACAGGTTGTGAGTCATATGAACCTATTTTTTATTTTTTTTTATAATAAATGAAAAAGATTATATGTATGAGACAGGAGAGAGGATGTACTTCTGCAGAGAGAGAAAAGTGCATATAACTTATAGGGAAATTTTGTGGAACCCCCCAAACCCACTTCCGCATTCACGATATGGGTTTGGGGAGAATTTCCATCCCCAAAATGCACCCAAAAATTTAATTGATGGTTAATTCAAATTTCAATTAACGATTAATTCAAAATTAATTAACGATTAATACAATCGTACTATTTATTAACAAAAATTAAAAATTTTAATTGATGGTTAATAGAATCTTGGGTACACGAATTGGGAAGGCGAATCAATCCTCCCCATATCGTGGATGCGGAAGTGGGTTTGGGGAGTAGGATAAATGGCCTCTAACTTATAAGTACTTAATAAAAACTTCTCTGGAGATGGATGCGGTGCAGGAAAAATGATGAACCGAATCGCAAGAATGGGCTGGAGCTCAGAAGAATTTTCCTCATGCAGGGCCCTGGAATTTTTTTAAGAATGGATTTATTTGCTTTTGTTTTTTCCTTCAAAATTGGGGTTGAGATTATATCGAGCATGAAAAAAACCATGTAAAACGAACATTATTTCTCTATTTATATTATTTCAAGAGCAGGGCGTTTGAACCTTCTTTGAATTTTCTCCAAAAAAAGAAAAAAGAAAAGAGATTATATGTTATTCTTCCATCCATGTCAATAAAGATCAAATCCACAATTTCTTAAAATACATAATTTTTTATATCTCACATTTATTGACATTAATGAATAGAAAGAATCATTGAGCCTTCTTCATTTATTCATTTTTTTTTCATGAAAATGTAATAGGTGTAGGTTACATGTTGGATATGCCTAGCCGAAGGATAATCGAATGTAATGATCTGTCCTTTCTTTTATTATATACAACATTCTAAAGTGGCTAAGTCCCTTAATTCGATTTTTTTTTGTTATGCTATGCAAATTGTCAACTTTTTGTTTCATCACAAGTTACATAATTTGTTAGTTAAACTATGTATAAAAGATTACTATAATTTCATACTAATGATGATATGCTACCATATCTCATATAATTAACAAAATTAATCTTTATTCATCGAATATCATCATATAATTAATGTATGTATGTATGAATATATATTAATTCATAATTACATTAAAGAGAAATAATTACATTAAAGAGAAATAAATGCACTAATTTAATTGTCTTTGACCTAAAGACTACTCCACACTATAAATGGAACCAACATCTTCCTTCATTTTTCACTTGCAAATCATTCAAAGAGTTGCACACAACAATCCCAATACCAAAGGTTCCAAAATGAACAAAATAACTTCTTGTATCCTGATAATTTCAATAGTTGCACTCCACATCATACCGAACGAAGCGGAGACTACGGAACAATATTGCAAAAATGAATTGCCCGCGTTTTTGGAGAAATGCTGGAACAGCATTTACAGATTCAGTCCATATAGCAAGCCATCGGAGGGATGTTGCGCTGCAGTTAAACAAATGCACAATCCAAACTGCCCTTGTGATGTCTTTCAAAGCGAGCGTAATAGATGGTTAGTGAACACGGGATATGTTTATAGAGTCGCACAAGATTGCGATAGACCAATTAAGAATTTTTGCGTGGAGGGCGTGAATCTCGGGAAATAATTAAGCATAGTTCTATTCAGTAAAATAATATATCTTGTAATGATGGTAGTTTTCTTTTTTTTTTGAAAAAATGATGGTAGTTTGTTATGAGAAGGGCCGTTACATTTTTTTTGTTATTTTCTTGAAAAGTTATAAAGAGTTAAGGGCATTTTCCTCAATTTCGCAAATAATAGGAGTCTTGAAGGAAAATAGGGGTGAACTGATTTTTCTTTTTAAGAAAAGTCCGTCAAATCCATTGTGTGCTATATTAGAGGATTAACTCAATAAATCAAATAAATCACATATTTCACACGAAATTTTCACCACATAAACATGATACATTTACAAAGAAAACTTCTTTGTATTAAACCAAAATAACTACAGATCTGAAGGTTACTTTAGCCCTACTCCATTTCTCAAAATAACCTCCAAATAAGCAATAAAACCTTATATTTAACATATTTTAGCCCTTAAAAGCCTATGTTTTTTTTTTTGAGAAAATTCAGAGAAGGCTTAATATCCCTCATCTGAATGTTTGCATTAAAAACAAAAGTGAACATTACAAAAATCATATTACACTAGGCCCAACATAAAAATAATTAAAACTTTATAAAGCCCAACTATTAGAAACTTGACATTATCACCCTGTTCTTTTTCAATCTGTGCCGCTAGGTCACTAACACTTCCATCTACTTTCCTCTCCGTCTTCTTCTTCTAGATTAGATCTCTCTTGGTTCCAGCTCAACATCTGAGTTTCTCATGCCTCCTGCACTATGAATGTTTCTCCATTCTTCAAGGAACTCGTCAGCTAATTGCGAAACTGAACTTCTTCTATCGGAGAAGACCCTACGACAACGCTCTCGCCATACCACAAAAGATAATAAACCCCCTAGTTGTTTGTGAAATTGACGGGTTCCAAGCTTGACGATACCTCCTGTGATGACCGAAACCCTACTCGATAGGTGTAAGGAATCAGCGAACTTCAATCTGGCAGCTCTCCAAACTCCTCGTAAGAAGCTACAGTGTTTCCATAGGTGAAAGGTACTTTCTTCTTCACATTCACATAAATAACATCTATTTGGTATATTAAACCCTCGTTTTTGTAAATTGTCAATTGTTAATACTTTGTCTTGTAACAATAACCATAAGAAAATCTTCATTCTTAGTGGTAATTTAATTCCCCATAAGAATCGGAGATGAGAATGAGTAAACACTCCCAATGCCATTATCTCATATGCATTCTTAGTCGAATAAACTCCATCCTTTGACCAATTCCATTCAATTAGATCTTTTTCCTCTGACAATTGAATCAAATTCAATTTGTCATTTAAAAGTACTGCCTCATCCTCAGCTTCAATGGACAATTGACCTCTGAATTGAGTCATTAATCTCCAATTCTCACCTCGTGCAACCATCTCTTTAACAGTGATTAAAGGTTCACCAATAAAACTGTATAGAATAGGATATGCTTTGCTAAGCAATCCATTACCCCAATTGCCATTCCAAAAACTCAATCTTTCACCATTACCTAATCTTCCTTTATAATTAGAAACAAATAATAAATATAATTTTTTAATTTCTCTCCAAAAATAAGAGTCTCTTCTGGAAAATTGCATATGGATATCTCCAATAATTATAGGGTCCATCAACTCTTGCCAATTTAATCCATTAGCATTATTAAAATACCTCCAAATCCATTTCATTAACATATTTTTGTTAAATAATTCCAAATTAATAATTCCCAAACCACCTCCTTTTCGAGGTCTACAGACCTTCTTCCAACTAACAAGATTATAGCCTTTCTCTTTAAACCCTTTCCATAAAAAATTCCTTCTTAATTTATCAATTTTTTCAATAACCCACTTAGGAAATTTAATTATTGAAAAGTAATAATTAGGCAATGCAGATAATACTGAGTTAATTAATATTAATCTGCCTCCAATTGACAACAAATCTCTTCTCCATCCCTTGAGTTTTTTTTCAAACTTTTCAATCAGCCATTTATACCATTCATTATTAGGCTTCTTATAGTGTAATGGATATCCAAGATAGTTTAGAGGTAACTTAGATAGGATACATCCAAATTCTTGTGCTAAATTCTCTGTTGGATTCATATAATCTGGAAGTACCACTACTTCAGATTTAGCTAAGTTGATGGTTAAACCAGAATGTTCTCCAAATATCGCAAGAATAAATTTTAATCTTCTCACTTGTTGCAAATTAGGCTTGATAAAAAAAATGGAATCATCTGCATAGAAAATGGCTGTAATTTTAGAACTTAGTGGTCTTTCTATGAAGTTCTGACTTCCTAATTTCTCCAGAATCCTTCCCAAAGTATCCATGGCTATAATAAATAGAAAAGGAGATAATGGATCTCCTTGTCTTACTCCACGCCTCAAATGTATAGATTTGCCAGGATTCCCATTAAGTAATACCTTAGTATATCCTCCAAAAACCCAATGCTGAATCCAATTAATCCATTTAATTCCAAATCCTCTTGCCCTTAATATTTTAAGTAAAAAAGACCAAGAAATTGTATCAAAGGCTTTGTGTATATCTGCCTTGAACAATAAAAGAGGTTTTTTCTCTCTCTCAGAAATATGTAATAGCTCTCTCGCAAACACATAACACTCAGAAATTTCTCTTCCATGAACAAAACCCAATTGATTAGATAAAATCATTTTGGAAATAAAGGGTTGAAGTCTATTTGAAAGGGTTTTAGAGATAATCTTTTGCACACTAGATATTAAGCTGATAGGTCTATACTCACTAGCCTGCATCACGTTTTCTTTTTTAGGAATTAGGGTTAGATAAGAACCCTGTAAATTCCCCAAATTACCCCCTTTATGAATTAACTCCCATAATTCCTCTCTAATAAGATACCAAAATGCCTTATAAAATTCACCATTATAACCATCTGGGCCAGGACTTTTCTCTGATTTCCAATATTTTATAACCAAATCCAACTCTTCCTTAGTTATATCCCTTTCTAATTCAGACAAATCTAAAGATTCATTAATATAAAATTGTTCCATATTAAATTCTGACAAAAATCCTGGTTGAGGTGGATCCTTCCCCATTAAATCTCTATAGAATTGAAATAAAATGTGAGCCTTTTCACTATGATTGGAAACTATAGAACCAGAATCATTATTAAGTAAAGAGGGAATTAATTGTTTGGATTTTTTGATAGAAGCTACTCTGTGAAAGAATCTTGAATTCTTATCACCTTCCTTTAACCATTTATTCTTAACCCTTTGTCTCCAATATAACTCTTCATGTGAAGCTATCTCTTTATATCTTTGCTTTGCAATATTTCTAAGCCAAATCTCAAGTGAATTTAATTGTCTTAAAAGCCTATGTTTTATCCTAAAGAAAATCGCGCACATTCGGTTCACATCAATCGATATTTATTATTGGCACTTACCAGTATATAACAGAAATGAAGGAAAATCTGGATTTTCCATACTTTTGGAAGGCTTATTATCTAAGTTCTGTTTATAAAATTGATGGGCTTACCCTCGAGAAGAAGGGACAAATTCAGCGTTTAACCGTCCGTAGCGCGATGATCATTTTTGTTGTTGTTGCGATAACGAGTAGCGTGCGTTATTGCGAGAGCTATAGCAAATGTTACAATTTATAGCGCATAAATTAATTGAGTATCAATATATAATAAAAAACAATCTTTAATCTAACAAATATTAATATAATACATCTCAAATAGAAATTTATAAAATAATTATCGAAGTATTTGAATATGAACAAAAAACCTTAATCTAAATACGAGATGAGGTTTTTGGTTTATTTATGAACAAAAAGTGATTTTAATTATTATAAATTTCCAATTAAACTCATTTGATCTTTTACATATACATCTAAAACTATTTTATTTAGTTGTAGCGGACAACAAAATGCAGCGCGCAACGTTTTGCCTCTAAAACAAGATATATCGGTGCATCGTAGCATTTAGCGAGTCTATTTGCAATAGAGTGGTGATATACATCCACTTAGAATTCATTAACATGATTGATGTGTTGGCAATGCTAGTGGTAAACCATGATAATTTAATTTTTGCCATCCTATATATGATAAGAGGGGACAAAAGATTTACCGTTTCTCATATTTTATATTTTTAATAAGTTTGTTTACCACCATCCATAATTAATAAAATCTAAATTTATAAATTTGAAAATAAGTTATTGGGCTGAATTAATACACCGTTTAACATGTGTTTAACGAAAACGCATGAATAAAAATATCATAAAACAAACAAAAATATAACAACGAAAATAAAAATATTAATTGTGCAAAAATCTACAAAATACAAATGAAAATACTTTTTTTTAAAAAAATTTGAAGATAAAATAATAAAATTTGTTCAAATAAATATGACTTATCATATGTAAAATAAAATATAATAACAAAATTAAATAAACCAAATCAGTTTTAATAATTTGGTTTACCACATAATCATCGTGGTCTACCACATAATTAATAAGATTTGTCACATATTGTGATTTATTATCCAAAATAATTTTACATTTAATAGATTTATTATTTATTATCAACACATCAACTTGTTGAGGAATATCAAAGAAGACGAGTATTAATTTTCTTTGCAATAATGGTTGTAACCAGTGTTTTAAATTGTGGCGATATTGCGGGCTGAGATTTAGAATCGCTATATCGCAATGAAGTATTGCGAAAATATCATTTTTTGAGAAATTGCGGATATTGCGGCGAGATTGCGACAAAATATTGGTAATATTGCGGCCATATCGGGTCAAATATTGCGGATAATATTCAAATCGTTGTAATTTTCTCATCGTTCCACCAAATTACATGAAATTTATATCGAAATCGCTTGTCTCGACGAGAGAAATGCAATGAGGGGCTTGAATTTGTGAAATTTTGTCTTTTATCCTGAATTAAACACAAAATACACGTTAAAGTAATTTTATCGAGAATTATTTAATATAAATATTATAACATACATTTTGTGATTATTTAATACTTAGTTTTCATGTTTTATTATCAAAATATTTGATAAAATATGCTCATAACATATATAACTTCTAAAATGTGTCATTTTCATCTATAAATGTATGTATTTAGTAATTTTCATTGTATTTCATTGATGTTTCGATTTAAAATTTGAGTTATAGTGTTTTGATATTTTTAGGATGTTGACAAAATTTTTTTCAACAAAATACAATTCCAAATATCCCGTATAATTGCCATTTTAATGGAAATTTTATTATCAACTTTTATTTACACCGAAAAGGTTCCTGGACAATCAAGTTTTTTATTCTTTTTAGAAAAAAAATTATGAAGAAAATTTTACGATATTAATGGTGATAAAAAATATTGTGAAAAATATATTTAAACAAACTATTATTTTTACATAATTTAATATCGCAACGACTATCCGCAATAAGGTTATTCCGCCGCAATTACACCCGCAAACGCAATCCGCTGCAAAAAAGACACGACCGCAATGGACCGCAATATCGCAATTTAAAACATTGGTTGTAACAAATTTTCATATTAGTATTTTTTTTAATAGGATGGTAGCTGAGTTTATTACTATTTTTTATTTGTGTATGACATATTTTATAGTTACGATTTAATTTCGTTTAGCTGATTAAAATATACATTCCCAAAACACATATACGGCACATGCTATTTCCCCTCGCAACTAAGAAATTATCTAATTTGTTACGTTTTGTAAATTGTCAATTTTATTTTTAATTACAATTTGCATAATTTCCTAGTTAAACTATGTGTAAAAGTTAATTATAATTTCATATTACTGCTGATTTGTTACCATATCTCATATAATTAATGAAATTAAACGTAATTCATCGAATACCATCATATAATTAATGCAGGTATGACTAAATAGTGAATACAATAATTTAATTATCTTTGACCTAAGACTACTCCACACTATAAATGGGACTAACATGTTCAAAGGGTTGAACACAATAATCCCAATATACCGAAGGTTCCAAAATGAACAAAATAACTTCTTGTATCCTGATAATTTCAATAGTTGCACTCCACATCGTACCGAATGAAGCGGAGACTACCGAACAATACTGCAAAAAGGAATTGCCCGCGTTTTTGGAGCAATGTTGGAACAGCATTTACAGATTCAGTCCATATAGCAAGCCATCGGAGGGATGTTGCGCTGCAGTTAAACAAATGCACAATCCAAACTGCCCTTGTGATGTCTTTCAAAGCGAGCGTAATAGATGGTTAGTGAACACAGGATATGTTTATAGAGTCGCACAAGATTGCGATAGACCAATTAAGAACTTTTGTGTTGAGGGCGTGAATCTCGGGAAATAATAAGCCGAGTTTTATTCAGTAAAATAATATATCTTGTAATGATGGTAGTTTGTTATGAGAAGAGCCGTTACATTTTTTTTTGTTATTTTCTTAAAAAGTTATAAAGAGTTAAGGGCATTTTCCTCAATTTCGCAAATAATAGGAGTCTTGAAGAAAAATACGGGTGTACTGATTTTAATTTTTCTTTTTTAAAAAAGTCCGTCGAATCCATTGTGTGATGTATTAGAGGATTAACTCGACAAATCAAATAAAATCACAAACTCCACACCAAATTTTCACCACATAAACAGTGATACATTTACAAAGAAAACTTCTTTGTATTAAACCAAAATGACAACAGGTGTGAAGGCCACTTTACTCCATTTCACAAATTCAGAGCCATCTATCTCCAATCAGCAATAAAACTTTATATTTAACATATTTTAGCCCTTTAAATCCTATGTTTTACTCTAACGAAATTCGTGCACAATCGATTCACATCAATCGATATTTATTATTGGCACTTATCAGTATATAACATAAATCAAGAAAAATCTGAATTTTCCATGCTTTTGAAAGGCTTATTATCTAAGTTTTCTTTATAAAATTGATGGGCTTTTACTTCAAAAAAAAAAATTGATGGGCTTACCCTGGAGAAGTGGGCATAAATTCAGTCCATTAATGAAGGACCCATGGGCCGATCCAAAATACTAAATAATTGTATAGTTCATATCGAGGGCCCCTGCTTTCCAAAATATGAAAAATCCGACCTAAACCAAATAATAATTCAGAGGCTCAAGACCCTAAAGTAATTAAAATACCACCCAAAAAAAATAAGAAAATGTTTCATAATGAAAAGTCCGATAATTCTTGGAAAAACTTGTATAACACATGCAAGTATCATGTTACGCCATGATTATAATTAGTTCTCTATGTTGTTTGGGAGTTCCAGAAAAGGTTTACATGTAAGAATGAACCCTATGAACCCCACCACACTCAAAATAAAGAACACCATCTGATCACCTGCATAAATTCAACACAGCACCCAAATTTAAAGAAAATGATCAAAGGGCATTTGATGTGTTCATTAATTTCTGAGGCATTTGCGACGTAGTTTGAACTTTGAATGATCATTTTAATCTATCGATCGGTTCTATTAAGAAGGAAAATAGAAAGAAATTTAAATTATATCCAATTATAACTGGAAATAAGAAAGAATGCTGACGTTTTTGAGCCCACGAGAAACTACAAGCAATGTGAAATGATTTAAAACCAATGGCACATATTTTATAATAACTCAGTGTGATTTAATCAATATATTAGAGAGGTAGAGCCCTACAGGTGACAATATATTAGAAAGGTAGAAACCTTGAAGAAATAGGAAAATTTTCTTTATATATTGTTATTGTCATGATTGAATGATAATTAAGACAATGATTATTTTTTTGTATTGGGTAGTAGTTTAACTATAAATAGAGGACTAAGCTAGAATTTTATTCATTCCCACAAGTACAAACAATTGTATTTTCTTTTTCTCCAGTATAGTAAAATAATTTGAGTGTCGGCGGCCGTGATTTTTTCCCTTCGGGATTTTTCACGTAAAAATACTTGTGTCCGTGTGTTGTTCTTGTGTGTGTGTTTGCGGCGACGATCCTAACACATGGTTGATCAATTAAGTTCCAAAATTGAGGATGATTTTCCACTTAATTAATTATGTTTTGAATTAACAGTTAATTGTGATGTAATTAACAATTAATACAAAAATCCCATAATTAATTATTTCAATTAATAATTAATTCAAAGCATTATTAATTGAGTGGGGGATTTTGAGAGATGGAAATGAGCCCCCATTAATGTAATCTCATGGTGATTCAATCACCATGAATGGAGAGAAATGGGAAGGGCACCATATATATATATATATAAATGCTAACTAGAATTCACAGAATTCACAAAAAGAATTCAAGGATCTAAATAAAATAGAAGCACACACGGAGGGACGTTTTAACAATTTTCACACTAACACCTACCCCACACACTTCTCTTTTCTCCAGCGACTAACACTCAACCATCAACCATGCTCACAACTCACCCCTTCCCCCTTCCCCCTTCCCACGCGAGATCTTCCTTCCGGCGAAGTTTCCGTCGATTCACCGCCCTCGCGCTCTCCCTCTGCGAGTCACTACTAGTTCCTTCCAGCTAATTTTGAGGATTTGGAATTGAATTTAGGTAATTAATTACTCTTTTTCACGAATTTTGAGGATTTCCAGAGATGAACAAGGTTAGAGTAAACAAAGTCAGAGTAAACAATTGTTTAGGGTTTCGCCTTGTCGAGAATTTTGGCTCCTAGCGATGAACCAGGCCAGAGTATACAAGGTCAGAGTAAACAATTGTTTAGGGTTTCGCCTTGTCGAGAATTGTTTAGGGTTTCGCCTTGTCGAGGCTGGCTTACTCTTTTTCACGAATTTTGGCTCCTAGCGATGAACAAGGTCAGAGTAAACAATTGTTTAGGGTTTCGCCTTGTCGAGAATTGATACTTCGATGGTCTTCAATTTCTGTCGAAACAGGTCAGAGTCGAACAAAAATTCAGAAGAGAAATAGGAAATCAGAAGAGAAAAAGATGAGGATTTAGTCATGGCATTAGGTGAAGATAATTGGGGGTTATCAAGCTACCGATCCAGTGGGGTTGTTTCGATGCTAAATTTGAGCTAATAGGTTTGATTGTTATTACGAGTCTATAATTTCTCGATTACAAAGACAAGATCTTAACAGGTACGGCTCGTCTGGTGGCACCGTCGCATACGAGGTAGTTTCACTTACATTTATTATTTAAATATTTTTATTACTTATTATATCATCAATTAATTAATGTGCTGATATTTTAGGGGCGGTATGAGATATCGTCGTTGTCAGGATCGTATATGTTGTCAGAGAAGGGGACCGCAATATAGATTTAGGTAATTAATTACTCTTTTTTTACTCTTTTTTCTCAAATTTCATGCAAATAAATACAAATTGAATTTGGATGAATCTAATTTTGGACTTGTATTATCCTATTTTTCTGGTTTCATAGGGAAAATTATTCCATATTGTCTGATTCAGTATCGATGTCAAGAAAACACAAGGCAGCGTAAAAAAAGGTCAATTTTCCTTCATTTTACCTTAATCAGTCCAATTTTTGCGTATTAATTAGTTAATTTCCTTTGATTGGAAAAGAGTTGAGCGAGAGAGGCTAGATGAGATGGTTTTTTTCATAGGGAGAAATGTTCATTTCTTTTCGTAGGGAAAATTGTTTCATATTGGTTTAGTAATTACTGATGTAAAAATCAAGAGTTCCTTTTTTATTAAATTGGGTTTTGTGATTTTGTAGGATGACAAGGAAGAGAGTGAAAAATTAAAAAATGTAAGGTAATTTTTGCAAATATTAAAAAATGGAGGGTCTTTTTTGCAAATATTAAAAATGGAGGGTCCTTTTTACAAATATTGCAAGATACTGTATTTTGAGATATTTCTCCTAACTTAATTTGTTATGTGATGTATTATGGTTTAATTCTTTTATTTAATATAAGTCAGCCATAAAATTCTTTTATTTAATATAAGTTAGCCATATTTTTTGTCTGTGTCTGGTACCCACAATTTTCCAAATTCAATAATTTTTTTTTTTAATTCCCAAAGTTCTGATGTAACCGAGCAACTATTTAGATTTCTAAGAACCAAACAGCTGCTAAAATACATACATTAATAAACAAGGTCAATGAAGTTCTTAAATTGCAAAAATAGTCTATCTTAAAATTAGTTCAATTAGTTCATATAAATCTTTGTTAAAGTAGCGAAAAACAAATACAATATAACATTTAAATTGCAAAATGCCACAACAATACTGTAAAAAATATTATTCACTTTAGCAAAATATATGATTGAATTTAGCAAAAAAATATATAATTGAATTTAGCAAAATATAGTTAATTATCTCATGAATATGCTCATTAATTTCAAATAATTCAGCAAAATATATTATTGAATTTAGGAAACCTTTGATTGAATTTAGTAAAATATGCAATTGAATTTAGCAAAATATAGTTAATTATCTGATGAATATGATCATTAATTTCAAATAATTCAGCAAATATATTATTGAATTTAGCAAAATATACGATTAAATTCAACAAAATATACGATTGAAATTACTAAAATATAGTTAATTATCCGATGAGCACGATCATTAATTCGAATAAATCAGCAAAATATATTATGGAATTTAGCAAAATATACTATTAAATTTAACAGAATATGCGATTGAATTTAGCAAAATATAGTTAATTATCCGATGAACACGGTCATTAATTTCATATAATCAGCAAAATATATTATTGCATTTAGCAAAATATATGATTAAATTGAACAGAATATATTATTGAATTTACTAAAATATAGTTAATTATCTGATGAGTATGATCGTTAATTTCATATAATTCAGCAAAATATATTATTGAATTTAGCAAAATATACGATTAAATTTAACAGAATATATTATTGAATTTACTAAAGTATAGTTAAATATACGATGAATACGATCATTAATTTCATATAATCAGCAAAATATATTATTGAATTTAGCAAAATGTACGATTAAATTTAACAGAATATACGATTGAATTTACTAAAGTATAGTTAATCATCCGATGAATACCATCATTAATTTCATATAATTCAGCAAAATATATTATTGAATTTAGCAAAATATACGATTAAGTTTAACATAATATATGATTGAATTTACTAAAGTATAGTTAATTATCCGATGAACACGATCATTAATTTCATATAATTCAGCAAAATATATTATTGAATTTAGCAAAATATATGATTAAGTTTAGCAGAATATACGATTGAATTTACTAAAGTATAGTTAATCATCCGATGAACACGATCATGAATTTCATATAATTCAGCAAAATGTATTATTGAATTTAGCAAAATATACGAATAAATTTAACAGAATATACGATTGAATTTACTAAAATATAGTTAATTATCCGATGAACACGATCATTAATTTCATATAATCATCAAAATATATTATTGAATTTAGCAAAATATATGATTTAAATTTAACAGAATATATTATTGAATTTACTAAAATATAGTTAATTATCCGATGAATATGATCATTAATTTCATATAATTCAGCAAAATATATTATTGAATTTAGCAAAATATACGAATAAATTTGACAGAATATACGATTGAATTTACTAAAATATAGTTAATTATCCGATGAACACGATCATTATTTTCATATAATCAGCAAAATATATTATTGAATTTAGCAAAATATATGATTAAATTTAACAGAATATATTATTTAATTTACTAAAATATAGTTAATTAACTGATGAGGATGATCATTAATTTCATATAATTCAGCAAAATATATTATTGAATTTAGCAAAATATTTGATTAAATTTAACAGAATATATTATTGAATTTAGTAAAATATAGTTAATTATCTGATGAATATGATCATTAATTTCATATAATTCAGTAAAATATATTATTGAATTTAGCAAAATATATGATTAAATTAAACATAATATATGATTGTATTTACTAAAATATAGTTAATTATCTGATGAACACGATCATTAATTTCATATAATCATCAAAATATATTATTGAATTTAGCAAAATATATGATTAAATTTAACATAATATATTATTTAATTTACTAAAATATAGTTAATTATCTCATGAGTATGATCATTAATTACATATAATTCAGCAAAATATATTATTGAATTTAGCAAAATATATGATTAAATTTAAAAGAATATATTATTGAATATAGTAAAATACAGTTAATTATCTGATGAATATGATCATTAATTTCATATAATTCAGCAAAATATAGTATTTAATTTAGCAAAATATACGATCAAATAAAACAGAATATATGGTTGAATTTACTAAAATATAGTTAATTATCCGATGAACATGATCATTAATTTCAAATAGTTTAGCAAAATATATTATTGAATTTAGCAAAATATACGATTAAATTTAACAGAATATATGGTTGAATTTACTAAAATATAGTTAATTATCCGATGAACACGATCATTAATTTGAAATAATTTAGCAAAATATATTATTGAGTTTAGCAAAATATACGATTAAATTTAACAGAATATACGATTGAATTTACTAAAATATAGTTAATTATCCGATGAACACAATCATTAATTTATATAATTAGCAAAATATATTATTGAATTGAGCAAAATATATGATTAAATTTAACAGAATATACGATTGAAATTAACAAAAATGAAATTTTAAATTTTAAAGGAAAAAAAAACTTGTTCTTGGTCATTATTTAAATTTTAAATTTCCTTTTTTGAAGTAGTGGAAGATTTTGAAGAATATATTTGCTGGTTCATACTATAATATCTAATCAGATATTTATAAAAAAAATAAAGGAACAAAAATGAAATTTCATGGGGATTCAATTTTTCACAAAGCTTTCAAAAAAAGCAATTCGAAACAATGCAACACACAAATACTACTACAGGACATCTCCAGTCATACAACTACATGACATCTCCAGTCAAATAAGTCATGACTTGGCTACAAAATACAATAAAAATTAACACACACACACACACACACACACACACACACACACACACACACACACAAGCCCCCCTAAGAATTAAGCCCTAGAAATTATATAAACAAAATATATCAATAAAAGACTAAAATAAATTAATTTTGCCGAGGAGAAGGCTCTTTCATCGTGCTCTTCAATTTCGGTACTTTCAAATTCGACGAAAACAAGATTGAAGTTTTCGCATTCGAAGCCGAAGATATTCCTTGCGATTTACTCGAACAAACACTCAGCCACTAATTATATATCAAAAAATTATATCGTCAATAAAATTTTACTGAAATTAAAAAATATTTTTTTTTTTCAAACTTACAGTGCCAGAAATCTCGTGGCATTTCTTGGTAACGCTCCTCAGACTCCTCCCACTCGTACCGGTACTGGTACTCATACTCGCTCCGTTCTCATGCACGCTTTTCGAGACTCTCGACGAAACCACCGCTTTTTCTTTTTCTTTCTTGTTCGTGATTATTTTCATATTCTTCAACTCTCCAGTCATTTTAGAAATCACGGCATCTTTTTCCGAAATGGATGCCTCCATTTCCACTAAATTCTTCTTCAATTTCTCGGCCGCTTCGCTGGCCTTTTCCAGTTCGAGCTTCTTCGCTTCGAGAAGGGCAATATGGTATTTTTTCCATTTCTTTAAGTTTATCAATCGCGGAATCTTTTTCTGCTAATTGACCCGAAACTCGAGATTCTTTTTCAGCAGTGAGTTTCGAAATTATCTTATCCTTTTTGCTCGCAATTCTTTTCAGATCGTCGACCTCTCCAGTCAGGCGAGATATCACGCCATCTTTTTTCCAAAATGGAGGCATCCATTTCGTCTAGACTCTTCTGGAGATTATCGGCTTTGTTGTTGGCTTGGTCTAGTTCGAGTTTTTTTGCTTTTGAGGAGATTGGTATAGTCTTGTTCCTTTTTCTTCAATTGATTCCACACGAAAATTTTCTCTGACAAGAGAGCCGAGACTTGAGATTCCTTTTGGGCACTTAGGATTTTGTATGCTTGTTTCAAATTCTTTAGCTCTGATTTTGTAGGGTGTAGGGATTCTGTGTTATCGAATTTGCTCTGAAATTTTTGAAAAAAAGTTATGATTTGGTGAAATTATTGAGTATTTTGTAATGTTCGTTGTGATTAGTACCTTGAGTTCTGAATTCTCGGCGCAAAGAGCTCTGATACACGCGTTGTATTCCTCCAAATCAGCAAAATTGAACAAAAAGAATAAAATTGACAAAAAAGCCGCACTTAGTCAGCAAGGTTTGACATGAAAACATCAAAATTGAACTAAATTTCAGGGAATTGTGCATCGATTCAGTCAAATTCTTGCGAAAATGCAAATAAAATTAGATCAAAATTCAGCAAAATGTTACCAAAAAATTGTTAAAAAAATGAGAAAATTCTTTTAGCTAGAGAGGAAGGTGAGTTGTAAGTAAGTTTGAGAGAGAGAGAGAGAGAGAGAGAGAGAGAGAGAGAGAGAGAGAGAGGGGGAGAGAGATCTCACCGGAGAGAGTTCATGCGAGAGAGAGAGGTCAGATCTTCACTGACAGATTGCGAGGAAGTTTTGGCAACCCACGACGAGGCTTTTGCCGGCTGCAGCAACTAACGCAGCGCCGATTAGGGTTTGGATGCGATTGAGAACGTACGAAGAGCAAGCGCCTCCGCTCGAGAGGGGTTTAAGGTTTAACAGTGAAGGAGACGGAGCCGAAGAGAAGGGAGAAGGAGCCGCCCTTATTCACAATCGCCACCGCTGTTTTCTTCGCCTGTGACTCGTCGGAGAAAGTAGAACGCGAGAAGCTAAGGAAGAAGATGAGATTGGAGACTGAGAGAAAAGGAAGTAACGAAGAAGAAGAAGAGAGCGCGTGAATGAATTGGATAATTACGAAAATACTCCTCCGTCTGTGGATTCGTTTTTGGATTCGATTTGTGGATTCTCCTTAACACGGCTATATATATATATATATATATATATATATATATATATATATATATATATATATATATACGGATCAGAAAATATGGATACAATTCTAATTTGAGCACTATCCAGATCCGGAGTGTGGAGAACCCTAATTAACTGCTATAGTTTCATTTAGGGGCAATTTCTTTTGTATCCCTCAAAAAACAAAAAATAACAAATTTGTCCTTGTAAAATTGTTAATATCAAAATTATCCCTCTAAAATTTAACTTATATCAAATTGATCGCATCTGTTAAATTTTAACAGATTAATGTACAATTACTACTTTACCCCTAAACCCATAAAGTATTTACCATCACTACCCCTAAACCCTTTTCTTCTGGTTCTTCTGGCCATGGCGAGCTCCATCACGATGTCCTCCTCCGTGGCGAAGCTCACGGAGAACAGTACCTAGCAAAGCTCTTCTTAACCAAGGTCATGGCAAACAGGAGATGGCGACTCTACTTTCCATGATAAAGCTCACGGAGAACACGAAGCTCTTCCGAACTTCGACAAATAGAACAAAACTCCATGTGAGTCTAACCAATGCGATTACAACAGGTATTCTCTCTTGAACCCATTTCATTTCTCGTTTCAAGGAAATTTCTTGTTCTATCGTGATTAATTCTTTACCCCTTTAAATCATTTGACTGAATTTAATTCAATTATACTGAATTTGGCTTAACTGAGGTTTAATTAGTCTAGATTAAGTTCACTTAGACCTCATTTGGATGGATTAAGTTCATACTTAATCACGATTAAATATAATTTAGGCATAACATGGTCAATTATTACTTAATTAAGTTCATTCAGAGCAAATTAGCCTTTAGAAAAGTAACAGTGTATTGTGGTTGCAGCCTTAAACATGCTTGAGACTCTTGCCTAGTGAATTACAACCCTTATCTTCTCATCCACTTATTTCTAATTAGAAATTATGATTTTCTGTTTTTTATAGCTAACATTTGATACTCCATTTGTATGCAGCCTCGAAAATGGAGAACATCAAAATTTAGACGCGATAAAAGAACCTTAAAGTTCTTTATTTTTGTTCATCCATCTTTACTGAATACTTGAATTAGCAAAATTAGTCTTAAATATAACAACTCACATTTTCATTTCTAAGTTCTAACTGATCCTGGATCTGAAAATGAGGAAAAGGAAAAGGTATTGGTACATACTAGTGAGTACCTGCCAAATTCAAATAATTTTTGGTTATTTGATTTATTTGCAGTAATAAATTTACTTCAAAACCGCTAGAAATTTACATTTTTATGGTTTGCAAATTAGGATTTTCCAAATTGGTGTTCGAGACGCAACTTGTGCTTTGAAGGGATCATGGAAGCAAAACGAACTTGTGAAGCAAAGGCTTGGTATTAGATGCGGTGGTGATTTTTGTTCATTCTGAACTTCTGATTAATTTTGTTATTTTTTTAATGTATTGTCCTAGTTATTTTGGAAAGATTTAATGGCTTGGTAATGTAATCGTTATGGTTGTCATTTGGATGATTAGTTAGTGTGTATAATTATTCTTTTGTTGATTTATTGAAAAAATAGAAAGAAAAAGATAAAAAGTTGAATTAAACCAAAATGATTACATAATTCGATCATTCAATTTTCCAAAATGATTACATAATTCATTTATTCAATTTTGAAGATACCAAAATGATTACATAATTCGATTATTCAATTTTCCAAAATGATTACATAATTCAATTATTCAATTTTGAAGATACCAAAATGATTACATAATTCGATTATTCGATTTTTCAAAACGATTACATAATTCAATTATTCAATTTTGAAGATACCAAAGGCAGTCATACACTATCTTCTCTTTCGTTCCTTTATTGTTGCCCAAACATATTTTATTTTTGCACCTCAATATTATATCTTGGCACCGATGATGCTGCTAATGTGAGTCATGTCGCACATTATAATCGACGCCACATTTATCTACGATTTTTCTGAACCTCACGTAGTCCAACTCTCGAGGCTATGTTCTTCCACCACAAATTAATATTTTGGTACGATAATCCATTGCTTTTTTATTTTCATAGGGTTTAATTGCAAAATTTCTCGTCAATTGAACCTGGCATTGCGAATTGGGATGCAAATGTCTCGACGAAGTTTTTGAGAATAGTAACATCTCTATTTTGCTCGAGACCCTCCAAAAAAAACTTTTTTGCTGTTTCCCCCTTTTCTTTGAATACTACTTATTTCTACCGCCCTTAACACAAACTACGCTATTGTTTCAAAATCCTCTTCTAAAGTCTAAACATCATATTGTCGTCATCGCATGACTTCCTACAACAAAATAACAATAATATGAATATTTGAAAGGATATGATTGCATGATCCAATTATTAAAATTTAAAATGACACATACCTATTCTAAATCCATCTTGACAAATAGGGTCATTATCACTGAAAACAGGGGTTTAATTAACAGAATTACGGCATGCCTCGCAAACTTCCTGAAATTGTTCCAGTTCCAAACAAAACAAAAACCAATTAAACCTAATTTCAAAAAAAACTTCAGCACCAAACCTAAATCTGTAGGCTATAAGGGGCGCCGTTTCAGGACAAGATCGTCGCCGTCAGCAAATTCGTCAACTTCAAGAGGGTTGCCGTCGGGTCTTCTTTGTTCCAGGCTTTCGTGGGTTTAGGCTTTGGCAAGTTTTGCGATTAGCGAGAAGGTAATTTTGTTAGGTTTCCTTGTTAGGTTTCCTTGTTAGCTTGCAATTAGCGAGGGGGTAACAGGTTGGTTGGGGGTCTGTTAACGGGTTCAAGTTTGTGATTTAGAGTTCACGGGTTTTGGATAATATTTATTATATGTCAGTTTGGAGAATGTTTATTTGAAGGGTATTTTGGTCAATAAAATTTATAGTTCATAAATTAATTAGTTTAAAATTAAAAATTCTGTTTAATTTAACATCAACTTAACGGAATGGATAAATTTGATATCATGTAAGATTTAGTAGGGATAAATTTGATATTCAATGTGTTTAGTAAGGACATATATGATATTAACAAATTAAGAGGGACAAATATGTAATTTAAGAGGTTAGCAGGGATATAGGAGAAATTATCCCTTTCATTTATTACAAAGAATAAATTGCTACCAATCAATACAAAATATTCTCAGATCCAATCATAATCTAATCAACGATATTATAACTTAATTTGAAAAACAAATATTACAAATATTACATCAATTATTTTCCTTATCACTGAACGTAATTTCATAATGAAAAGTCAGCAGAATAAGGACTGCCATGACTATAATTAGTTCTTTGGGAGTTGGAGAAAAGGTTTACATGTAAGAATGAACCCTATGAACCCCACCACACTCAAAATAAAGAACACCATCTGATCACCTGCATAAATTCAACACAGTTACCAAAGGGCATTTCAAGTGTTCATTAATTTTTTAGGCATTTGCGACATAGTTTGAACGATTATTTTAATCTATCGATCGGTTCTATTAAGAAGGAAAATAGAAAGAAATTTAAATCATATCTAATTTATACCTGGAAAAAAGAAAGAATGCTGACGCTTTTGAGCCCACGAGAATCTACAAGCATAAATCAAAGAATTGTAAATTATATAAAACCAACGGCAGATATTATTTTATAATAACTGAGCGTAATTTTAAGCATATATCAGAGAGGTAGAGCCCTAGAGGTAACAATTTCGTAAAACTGAAATTTGTCAACTTATTGTGTGGAAATAAGTTATAACTAAAAACACTTACATAATACCAGCTACAGCCGGTGCAACCGCTTTGCAAACAGACATAGCAGTCATAGACAAACCATTTGCAGCTCCTCTTTGCTCTTGAGTCTATAATTAATTAATGGATTAATTCATAAACTAATGTAATAGACAATTTAACATACCTTAAAGAAAATTATTCTAATGCAGAAAAAAAAGAAGAGTACTCACCACAGTATTGTTTTGTAGAATTAAAGCGCCTGTGATCATAGTTACCTAATTCAATAAGGACATTAGAATTAGTTAATATGTACATAACATAGTTATTGCAAATACAGCCTTGAAAGTATTGACTATGAATCCCCAGCGAAAAATAATATATAGGTAAAGAACTAGCTCTTTTTTATCTACTTACGGAGAAAATAATCTTCAGTACAGATGCACAATTCAAAATTATTGCAAGTTCTATTCCTGACAAGTAGGTCATGAATGGATAACAAAAAAGTAATGGCAGTGTGCAAATCTGCAAAATGAAATATTAAATCTATGGTGAATATTCAAAAAAAGTTTTGTTATGATTGAAGACCGTAATATTTAGTATCTGCTTACTGCTCCAATACGAAACGAAAGGACAGGTCCAGCGAGTTTCTCTAATCGAGGGTAAATAAACAGTTGGTATACCAGCAAACAAAAACCTGAAAAGATTAGTACATAAAACAAATATTTAATCGTTTTTGTACTCGTTCAAAATTGAGCTCCACTTGAACTTTTCAATCGAAACTCAAAAGACAACAAAAAATTCTACAAGTACTTTTTTATTTTCTCATTAATAAAGAACGAAAAAATTACCGGAGATTGTGAGGACCTGACCAACTTGTTCAGTTGAAAAGCTGAGTCCTCCGTAACTTTTGTCACTTACCGCCCATAAAGATAATATCTATTATACAAATCATATATTTAACTCGCCCAATGACAAGCATATATTTATTATCATATTATGTATTACCTCCGTATAGGCCGTATCTTGAAACGCAGACATGCAAAACAGTAATATAGAAGACATCAACGGCCAATTCTTAAATAGGTTTTGCTTCCGAGGCGACGTCTTAATATTTTCATTATTATTACCCAGCGAACCCTCCAACACCTCAAATTCTCCATTTGTACTATGATTATGCAATGTCTCCTATACATATAAAAACAATTCATTGGATGATTCTTCTTTTAAAAGAATAAGAAAAATTATTTTATATAATATGAATTGATTTTACATACTGGTAACCATATACAACTTATTAGAACAGCAACGGCAAAAAGAGATATAACGAGGCATGGCAGGAAGTATGGGAACCTGAATTAATTAATTATAAGATAATCAGTTATGGATTAGAAAAATCAACAAAATTTAATAAAACCATTACAAAATTAGAAATTTTTGACCTCCCGAACAACGTATTTTGAGAAAATATATTTGGATACTTCACTGCAGGCTGGTAGAAAATATGAATCATAACATAATTTTAAACGAAATTAATTATATATTAAAAATAAATAAATAAAGTACCTGTGCGAAATAACCTCCCACGGCTGGGCCAAACACGAGGCCAGCAGCCCATGCTGTGTTGACCTGTGAGAATAAATTCAACAATTAGGAAAAATTAACAAATCATATTATCAAAATTCGAAGAAGACTAGAAATAGGGTAATAATGTATTATGTACCACCGATAGTGCGAGGGCTTTGTGTTCATGGTTGCACACTTCTATAGCATATGCCTAATGACATCGAAGAAAATATGAATATGAACTTTTATTTTCTTAATACTGGCTTTTAATATTTTCAATTATTTTATGAAGGAAACTTGGTACCATAACTGGACCAAGCAAACCATTTAAAGCACCGAGAAGAAATCTTGTAACAATCGCCATCCAATAATTAACGCTGAGGCCAAAAAGTGTGTTGAATATTATCCTGAAATATGACCAGCATAAAAAGTTAAGAGCCCATTTAATGTACCCCAAACCCATTTTTGCTGTGATGATGCCATCAGCATAATGGGGGCTCATATACATTCCCAAACTCGTCCCATTTAATTGTATTAACAGTTAATTGAAAAATATTAATTATGTTGATAATAATACAATTGTATTAACTGTTAATTACATCAAAATTAATTGTTAATTCAAAACCCCATTAAGATATCATAGTGATGGCAAAATTAATTCAAAACCCCATCAAAATTAATTGTTAATTGAAAGTGTGGGTGCAAAATGGAGGGGGCAATCAAAATCACACCCCACTATGATATCATAGTGATGGCAACATGAAGAGGGAGGTGAGTTTGGGGGGCAAGGTAAAATTTCCCAAAAGTTAAATTACTCCAACAACTCTAAAATGATATAATATTTTCCTTTTTCAAAACAAGACCAATATTTTTCTGGAAAGAATGTAACTAACACTGAAAAAGTTCCAAAAACCATGACAGGTTTCCTCCCATACTTGTCCGATAATATCCCCCAAAATGTTGAAGTTAAAGCCCTTCCAAGCATATATGAAGCACCTACAATTGAATAACAAAATAGTAAAGGGTATATTTGAAATTAATATTTTTGCCCTTGAATAATACACACAAGCTCGCAGACATTTCAACATTTGGGATTTATGTAGAAAAAGGAAATAACAGTCCTTTTGTATTTTTTGTAAAATTATAGAGTTTACATTATTTCAGGCTAGAGACTTCATATTTTAGGTACCAAAACCAATGTTCCAGAAATCGCTCGGCGCTCGCTGGTCGGCAGACGACCATCAAGCGCCAAGGATGATTAATCGGGATTAATCAGTAATCTCGGCGGACCTCGGCGGATTTTTATTTTTTTATATTTAATATTTAAATTAATTAAACAAAATTACAAATCACAGTTTTTTTAATAAGTTTTAAATAATTTAAGTAACAAAATACACTACGTCACTAAACTAACATAAACTCAAATAATAATAATAATAATAATAATAATATATATATATATATATATATATATATAAATAATATTAAAAATATGAAAAAATTTAGTCCAAATATTTTTTTTTTGAATAGTATCCGACAAACGATCGTTTTCATTATTGATGTCTAATTTTTTTGATGTCAATGAAAATTCATTGGCAATCCATAACAAAAACGATCATTATTTTGAATAGTATCCCACAACCTCTCATAATATATGATTTTTTGTGCTTCACATTCAACCAACTAGACTATGGACCCGTTGGCAATTAAAAAAAAAATTAAAAAAAAAAAAAAAAAAAAAAAATTGCAAAAAAAAAAAAAAAAAAAACTGTACACATCTAAAAATCGGCTCGGCGGTGGCTTGGCGGTCTTGGCGGACCCTTGGCGGCCGCTTGGCGGAAATCCGCCAAGCACAAAACGCCAAGGGTTTATCTCGACGGCGGACCCTCGACTACCGATTAATCGGTGATTAATCGGCCGCCAAGGCCGATTTCCAGAACACTGACCAAAACTGGTACTTCTAAAGATCACTACTTACCAATAAAACCAGCATAAAATCCAATATCTTCTTCTGTTTTTGCGATATTCAAATCCCTCACCTATATAAAGACAATGTCAAAATGATGAATTAATCAAATTTATCAACAAAACATTGACAAAATAAGAAAATAAGAGATGATTTATTGCACCATGAAATATAAGAAGGGAAACACGAAAACTATTGGAAGATCTGAAAAGAAAAACACAATTTTAGGACATATTACAAATTATAATGAAAAATAAAAATAAATTAAAATGAGAGATATAATATTGCATAAACCTGCTATCAACATATCGAATTATAATTAGTAGTGGTGTATGTCCCCTAGTTAGGGATGTAAGTGGTGCGGATATTGTCCGAACTGATCCGAACCGTATCCGAAAAATATCGGGATCCGAAAATAATATCCGGATCCAGGTACTTTTATTCGGATCCGGATCCGAATCCGGTTTTTGATTTTAGTGTTGGATTCGGGTATTATCCGGATCCGGATATTTTTTCGGATCCGGATCCGAATCTGGATATTATATTTTTTTATGTGTCTTATTTCATATTAGTTGGAAAAAATATAAATAATTAATGATTTTTGGATGATTTAAAATCACAATCATAAAATTAAGTTTAAATACAATAACTTAGATTGTTGATGTCGTAAATTATGGATATATATAATTAAAAAATATATTATATTATGATATAATAGTATCTTTTTTAATATTCGGAAAAAATCTATATCCGTATTCGTATCCAACAATATCCGAATCGTATCCGTATCCGTATCCGTTTAATATCCGAACCGTATTCAGATCCGGGTTATTCCGTATGCGAATATCCGTATCCGAAAAAATATGAATACGGATCTGGTATGACCACTATCCAAACCGGATCCGAACCGTTTACACCCCTGCCCCTTGTATTCTCCTCCCAAATCCTAGATGACATGACATAATTTTTAAAATTATATTTTACAACATTATTTACGGGTTGACATCTTAATTTATTGTTTAATTATCTTAATTATATATATATATATATATATATATATATATATATATATATATATATATATATATATATATATATATATATATATATATATATATATATATATATATATATATATATATATATAGGGGAGTTCTATCATACACCCTTTCAAAAGGGTATTTTGGGTATTTAGAAGGGTGTATCATACATTTTTCTTTTTATAGATATTTTTTCTTTCATGAATAATTCAAATTTCCTATTTAGTATTTCATTTATTGATAAATACACTTGAAAAATTACTTTAAATACTCATTAATTAATAATTACACAAAATATCCTTAAAAATGAGTGTATCATAGGCAAAAGGAGTGTATGATAGAACTCTCCGGAGTTCTATCATACACCCTTTCAAAAGGGTATTTTGGAAAATAATATTTATATGCAAAATAATATTTATAATTGTAATTTTTTGTTCATTAAATTTTAAATTTATATCGACAAAACACGAATCTTAATGTAAGTCCAATAATTTGAAAATCACAAATATAAATTAATATATCTTTACTCGGCAATATCATGTGAGGTTCGTCAAATAAGCTATGCACACAATCAAATCAGTATATACTTACGTGTTCTTTTCGGCTGTTAACTTCGGTACATTGTCTTTGGCAAATTTTAGGAAATGAATAAAAATACAATGCACTTAACAGATAGTTGACAAAAATTGGTACGTTAAGAAAATCAAACAATAAATTTTCAATGAGAAAAACTGCACGGAATTTTTCTATCAGAAGGAGAATCAATTTGAGCGTTACCGTTGCAAATGGCGAGGATGCTAACATAGAGGAATTCCCTGTAAGGAATACCTTTTTGTCTCGCATTTTTCTGCTCCTGTACACAACCTGGACAATTCTGATAATATACCTTCTTCAACAACGGCTTATCGTTAACGGCCATTCTCTCTCAATTGAAAAGATGAATCTACTTCTAAGCTCGAACTATAAAAATGAGAGAGATAGCTAATATATAAATAGAGAGAACCAGCCTCTCTCTCTCTCTCTCTCTCTCTCTCTCTCTCTCTCTCTCTCTCTTAATTTGTTTATTGTGTGGAGATTATAATGAAAGAGAAATAATACTTTGTCACCAGATTGAAACAAAAAACTAATAATTATTAATTAATCAATTTAATTAACATTCTAATTAAAAAAAATATTAAATTAATAATTTTTAAATATTAATTATCATTTGTTAATCCGAATAAGTATTAATTAACACGTCAGTCAATCTACATGTATTAATTCATAAGTTAATTAACTAAGTAAATTAGAACTTAGTAATATTTTTTTTTAAAATCTGGTGGCACCATATGGAATGCATCATGTCGTGCGTGATCAAAAGATTCCTCTTATTTCTTTATATTTTGTCAAGAACGTGTTGTCACTTGTTGGCACTTGTCAGTGTACTAATTAATGGATATCCTACTTCCAATCTGATCAGGCCCGGTTGTCGTGTATTAATTAATCAATATCTAACTTCAAATCTGATAAGCCCACGCCATCAATGGTAGTTGGTAATCAACCTTCCCCTTATTTCTCTATAATTTATGAAGAACATGTTGTCCGTGTATTGATTAAGAGCAATGATTTAAATTGCAATTGCGCCGCAATACCGCAAATCGTAATAAATATTCACAAAACGCAACACCGCAATCTGCTATATAGCGCCGCAATATCGCCGCAATATGGCGCAATATGACGCAATATCGGGGATCATGTGTAAATTATTGTTCAAGCGCAATGAACCGCTATATCGCAATTTAAAACATTGATTAAGAGTGATGATGTATGTCCCCTTAAATTCTCCTATATCGATTGATGTGTTGACGTCTGTAATAATGATGATGATAAACCATGAATATTTATTTTTTTCATTCTAAATAGGAAAAGAAGATAAAAAAGATCTACCGTTTCACCCATCATTAATTTATTTAATATTTTAAACAAGTTTATTTACCACCATTTATAATATTAATTAATCAAATCTATAAATTTGGAAAAGAAGTTATTTGACCGAATTAATATACCATTCAACATGTGTTAAAATGATACACATGAATAAAATATCATAAAAAATAAACAAAAATATAACATTAAATGAAAATACTTTGTTTTTAATTTTTTTTGAAAATGAAATAATAAAATTTGTTAAATAAATATAACTTATCATCTGTAAAATAAAATATAATAAATAATTAAATAAACCAAATTATGTTTTAATAATTTGATTCGTAACATAATAAAAATCGTTTACCACCTAATTAATACTATTGTGCCACATAATTAATACCATGTATTAATTTTGACAATTTTATTGTTTATCATGTATTGATTTGAATTTAGCATTAATTGAGTTCATTTAATTTTTAGTAACACATCAAATATTGTGGGGAAAATGTAGAGGGGGCAAATATAATTTTTCTTTTTAATTTGATGATGATGTTTGTACTATTTATCCTCTGATTAGGATTCATGTCTTCATGATGTTGGGTACAAATGTTGGGATTTTTGGGGTTTTATATTTCTATAGCGGAGAGAATATTCTGGGGACACCATCAAAACTCCAATTAAATATTATGGAACTGCACACACACTCTGTATGTTTTTTTTTTATTTCTTTATGCAGAATTGATACAAGACCCCCAAAGGATAAATCTTCGAGATAAAGATGGGATTGTTTTCTACACTCCTTACTATATTTTTCTCTCTCAATTTTTTAAAAATAATTCTTTTTTTCTCTCTCTTTAAAAACATACTAGATGAGTTGCATTTATATATTCACATGCACTCTCTCAAATATATCTCTTTATATGGATAAGACAACACTACATGGCATGCTAATTATTATCCATACACACTAATTCACACACTAATTTATTTATTACATAAATACATAAAAATAAATATATTAAAAAAACATTAATTTCAATACTCTTCCATAATGTTTTTTCGTTATTTTTGTTGTTGTTGTCGATACTCCCCCGTGATTTTTTTCGGCACGCTCGCCATATTTTGTTTCTTCTTTAAACTCGTCTTTTTCGAATTGTCTTTTTTTTTTCTTTTCGAATTGTCTTCTTTTTTTCGAATCGTTTTTTTTTTGGACGTCTCCTTTCTTCATCATGTCCATAACATCGATAATTTCTTGCTCTTGTACTATTTTTCATAGACCATACAAGATCGAAATAATTCTTGCTGGAACCTGAACACACCGTCTTGGAGTGTCATGGCTTTCTCCTACTCCAAATTTCTACTAAACTCGATAAATTGGAAATGAGTTGTGAAATTTCTGGGAACCCAAATATGTAACCTCCTTAGTTGTCTTGGTGATCTGCTTCTCTGACTTCTACAAAACTCGATTACCGTCACTCTGATACCAATTTTGTTGAAATTTTTGGTGTTTTATATTAATGGAGAGAATATTCTAGGGACAAGAATATTGGAGATAGTTATCAAAACTCCAATAAAATATGATGGAAGTGAGAGAACACCAACAGAGAGAGAGAACTACACACACGTGGTGTAGAGATGTCAATGGGTCGGGTAGAAACCCAAACCCGCGGGTATCCGACCCGAACGGGACGGGTAATACCCGAAAAAAATACCCGCAGGTCGGGTAATACCCGAAAAAAATACCTGCTCCGGGTTCGGGTACGGGGGAAATTTTTTACCCGCGGGTATACCCGTTGCCCAAACCCAAACCCGAACCCGAGAAATCCCCGAAAAATACCCGTAAATATCCCATAATATGAAAAGTTTGGATGTTTTATGGATTCATTATTTGAAATATTTGGATTTTTATTGTATTTGTAAAAGTTGATTATTTTATGTATTTAAAATTGTTGATAATTTTACGTATTTGTATAATATTTTTTTATTTTTTTAGATTTTTTATTAATAATTTTCGGATAACGGGTTCCGGTTCGGGTATACCCGTTACCCGCGGTTTCGGGTTCGGGTGTGATTTTTTATCCGCGGGTATTTTTGGTTCGTTTTCGGGTTTGGGGGAGGCTTACCCGAACCCGACCCGCCCCGTTGACATCCCTAACGATTATTTTTTCTTTCTTTATGCATAATTGATAGAAGACCCCTAACACACACCAATAAATTGATAGATACAAACACCAAAAGATGCACACACGAATTTCTGATACAATCTTCGAGATAAGGGTGAGATAAGGGTAAGATAACATTAATAATAAAAATCCGAACCTTATGAACACATTTTATGCTCCAGGTTTTTAAAAAAATATTATAAATAGATGAAATAAAACATGTGATAAAACATGACAATTGACCAAGGAATCAATTACATTGTGTGATAAATACTATAAATCTTATAAAAGCTAACAAAGAATTTGCATACAAGATGAATTTATCGGGAAGATAACTATAGATGGAACCTTCACGGCCGAATCGGCTTACAAATTCATTTTCACGGAAAACATGATCACTATGCATTAGGGATGGTTATGGAAATTATAGGTACGGGCTAAATATATAATTTTCGCGTGGAAATGAACTAGAAACATCACACCAACAAACAACATACTAATAAAACGAGGTTAGCCCTTGTCAAACATGTGCATACTATGCAAAAGAGGGAAATATATAATAGCATTTTCCAGAAGAATTGAGAATTGAGAATGGCGGATCTTTTTTTTTTTTGACGGAGGAGGCACGCGATTGCCTCGCTCGAATTTTGCATTAAATAAAACAGTTTAAAAACATTACAACTAAAATTTTCAAAATAAAAAAGAAAAGAACAAAATAAACTTGCCCCACATCCTACCTTCCCATGATATCATAGTGATACATGTAGGTATTTGCCTAAAATACATGATGCCTTAAACTTGGTTAGAAATCAACAATTAACACTCTACTTGATTGCATCGTCAGAAATCATCGTTGCTAGAAGGGGAGTCGAGACGGCTTTGAAGAAGAAAATTCTTCTATTCCTTTCTTTCCATAGATTCCACATTATCGCCAACCACGCCGTGCCCCATTTAGAATTATGAAAAATTAAATTCAATTTACCACATCATTGCTTTATAAAAATTTGTTAAAATAAATATGACTTACCATAAAAAATTTATTTAATACTATATTAAATCCACTTGGTAATGCTAGATCCACTTCTCCTATTACAAAAGCCGCAACCTTTGCTCCATTTCCAACGCGGAGATCTACATCACCAGACTTCAATCTTCTACTATTTCTTAGGATCTGCACATTACGACAAATATGAGTTCCACAACCAGTATCTAATACCCAATTATTCATAGTAGAAATATTAATTTCTATAACAGACATACCTGCGGTACCGGCCGCTACGGCTTTCCCTTTGTTCTTCCTCGACTCTTCGAGAAATACCTTGCAGTTGAGGCGCCAATGGCCCGTCTTTTCACAATGAAAACATTTATCATCGTCCTGTTTCTTCTTCCTCTCGGATTTCCCTTTGTTATTCAGTTTTGGCTTCTTCTTAGAGCCCGAACCTGATGCACTTTTTGAGTTGTTTCTTTTATGATTTCCCGATTGAATCATTAAGACATCATTCGATCCGCCGCGGTTTTTAAGACCCGTCGTAATCATATCCGATTCATAATTCTTCAGCATCCCATGTAATTCGGGGATCGTCTTGTTCATCGAATGCATGTGATAGTTCGTCACGAATGAGGCAAATGTCGGCGGTAATGAACAAAGGATCAAATCCTGTTGCAATGTTGCCGAGATTACTTCGTCGAATTTCTCTAGACGGTCTAGGAAATCCTGCATCTTTAGCATATGCGTGCTAACTGACGACCCTGGTACCATTCTATAATTTACCAAACCTTTAAGAGTATTGAACCGTTCAAGTCTCTTTTGCTCCTGGAACATTTCAAGGAGACGTTTGTTTATCGTATATGCATCGGAGTCTTCGAACTTCTTTTGAAAACTTGCATCCATACATGCTAACATAAGGCATGTTACATTATTCGATTTGCCTTTGAGTACTTTCAACTCTGCCTTTTGAGCTTCTGTTGGATTAGCCACTTCCACTATTGGCGTTTCTAATACACTTATTAGATCTTCATGCCTTACAACGATTCTAAGGTTACGGTGCCAATCCAAAAAATTCCTACCAACAAGTTTCTCTTTCTCCAATAACGATCGAATCGATATGGAACTGGTATTGTTACTAGACATGATTCCTAAAACATAATAATGATTAATTAATTAACTAACTGTGCGTATTAATTCTATATGCTTTATTTAATAGGGTTATTTGTGTCACTTTTATCAAAACAATCACCCTCAAGTCATATATAATTCAAAAAATATTATTAATTATTATTTCATAATTTTTCAATTTAAATATTTCACTGTTTTTTCAAAAAATGTAATTTTCAATGACTATTGTACCCTTTGAATATATTTATACATTTCTGAAAAATCTAGTATATATATTTATAATTGAACTTGTATTTTTTTTTTATTTCAATGTATGTCGATCATATATTTTTAGATGTGCTGAATTTTTTTTAATAAATACTCTTCTTTTTTATGTTAGTTATATATTTCAAATACTCTTTTCTTATCTTTTCTTTTTTTTTTACTCTTTTTTTAATAAACACTCTTTTTTTTGTAATTATTTTATATTAATTTAATTATTTACTGATTAGAAAATTAATTAGTTTTGTTTTGTTCAGGGATGAGAATGGAGTTGTGGCGAGAATAGTGGAAGAACAAGAATCTGCTTGGCAACAAGTCGAAGGACTTGATGGTAATATTACTGTTTTATTTTTACTATTTTATGTTTATTTTTGTCATATTTTGTTTCTAAATATTTCTCTTTTTTTCTTTTTCAATTTTGTAGTATCAAATTTTTTTTACTATTTTTTTTACCTTTTTTTTACTGTTTTTTTGGAGGTTGGTCTCGAAGGTGCTGGAGGTGAGTCTCGGAGGGTTGGAGACGGGTCTCGCAGGGGCTTGAGGCGGTTCTCGCAGGGCATGGAGGCGGGTCTCGTAGGGCATGCAGACGGGTCTCAAATGGGCTGGAGGCGGGTCTCGCAGGGGCTTGAGGCGGTTCTCGCAGGGCATGGAGGCGGGTCTCGTAGGGCATGCAGACGGGTCTCAAATGGGCTGGAGGAGGGTCTCGCAAGGACTGGTACATGAAGATGGAGTAACGGTGCCGGTACTGAACGACACTCCTCGAGAAGATTGTAAGCATAATAAGGGCACATTTTGTTAGCTCAATTTTACTAATATTATGTTAATTTTATCCATAATTAAATCTTGTTATTTATCCTTGCAACTTATAATATAGGCAATGGAGACACTAGTCGCGCAAGTACAGAAAAAGGAATTAGGGGGCTGCGGAATCGAGTCTTAATGTTGTATTGTGGGTATGCTTGTCTGAATGTTAATTTGTACATGTTTGTTAATGTTGTATTTTGTAGCATGTGTATGTGTATGTAAGTTATGTGTATGTGTGTCTCTCTCTCTCTGTGTAAAAGTAATGTGCGTATGTTATGTGTGTGGGAAATTAACATTATTAGTTTTAATATTAAATAATAAATAATAAACATTTTAATATATAATATAAATATAAATATAATATATATAGTATATAATACAGAATATATAATAAATAATGCAATAAATAATATATAATATTAGGGTCGGGCTGCCCCAATAAGGTATTAGGGTCAGGCCGCCCCAATAAGGTATTAGGGTCAGGCCGCCCCAATAAGTCTGACGTGTGAGTACAGTGTACTTTGCGCAGTGTTAAAGTGTACTAGTCTTGTAGGGTCGGCCTGCCCCAATACCAAACCGCCCCAATAAGGGTTATAGGGTCGGCCCGCCCCAGACAGGGTCGCGACCTTTAGGGACGTCTTGTTAGGGTCGTCTGACCGTTCCAATAAGCTATTGGGACGGTTTTGAGGACTTGTTGGGTCAGTTTTGGCCACCCCAATAACTCGTATTCCTTCACAAGTAAATAGACACTCTTTAATCAATCAAATGATACTTTTATATGCATGAAAGGACAAGTTTCTAGAAGATTTGATCAAAAGATATGTCTCCAGCAGAATCAGCAGACACACTTTCACTAAACTGGCATTTCGACCGACTTAGGTCCGTAATTAATAGGAACTTTCTGAACTAAACTTCTAGATGATCTTATCACCTTTCCAACAAATCCGAGTTTATCCAATTTGGATATCCAGTCCTAAAGTTATGCTAGTTTTAGTAAACGTTCGCGTCCTTTCGTCGAACTGCCGCAACCTTTCGTGTATTTCATTAGAATGAACGTCCTACTTTATTCAAATATTTTTCCACTGAATATGAAATTTGCATATAATCCAATTATCTAACTTATGAGAGTTGAATCATCCAAATCGGTGTTCGTATGCCAAAGTTATGTCCGTTTTAGTAAAAATGTTCCAAACAGATTTTTCCTAAAATCTGATCTTATCAATCTAATTATGTATATCATATATACATATGTGCATCTAACACACATGCTATATTTCTATGAACTATCATGTTCATATATCCTTATACGTACGATTTTACCGTAGATGTGAAACTGCATTTCCTTCAATTTTCAACTTCGTTTTGAAACTCTTTGAACTTTTCAAAGGTCTCCGCTTTGGTACGCATCAAATAGATATAGCCATATCTACTATGATCGTCCGTAAACGTAACAAAGTATCGATAGCCTCCTCTTGCCTCGATGCTCATCGGTCCACACACATCGGAATGTATGAGTTCCAACAAGTCGTTGGACCGCTCTCCGACCTTGGAGAATGGCGTCTTTGTCATCTTGCCAAGCAAACAAGATTCGCAATTCTCAAATGAATCAAATTCAAATGAGTCTAGCATTCCATCTTTATGGAGTCTAGCAATGCGTTTCTCATTCACATGACCGAGACGACAATGCCAAAAGAAAGTTCGATTATCAACTTTAGGCTTAATCCTTTTCGCATTAACATTATAGATAGACTCATTATTTCCGTGATCAAAATCCAACATATAAAGACCATTTTCTAATAGAACATTTTCATAGATAATAGAATTCTTACATATTGTAAATTCATTATTCCTAATAACAAATTCATAGCCATCCTTGGCTAATTTCGACTTACATAACGATGGTCACTACAACATAACATTTAATTTGGGTCGGTTAAAACCGTCCCTAAATAACCTCAAAACCGTCCCTAATCAATTTGGGGTCGGTCAACCGTCCCTGATGTACCGCCCCTGAAGCCTCGGACCCTGACAGGGTCGGGCCGTCCCTAAATGCCTTTTGGGTCGGTGCATTTTGTGTCAGGCCGTCCCTAAAGGGGTTTTAGTCAACAGTACACTGCCAACTGCAGGAATAAAGGACATTTGCAGGTTTAGGGACGGGCAGTCCTTAACAGAGAAAAGTACGCGCCCGTTTAGGGACGGCCAGTCCCAAAAGTCCTTTTAGGGACGGTTCTTGTTAGGGTCGGGCAGTCCTTATGACAGAAAAGTACCTGCACTTTTAGGGACGGCCAGTCCCTATATTACATATAAATTATATATAAATTAAATTAAATTATATATTAATATTATATATTAATTATATTATATATTAATTAAATTATATATTAATTAAATTATATATTAAATTATATATTAATTAAATTATATATTAAATTATATATTAATTAAATTATATATTAATATTATATATTAATTAAAATATATATTAATTATATTATATATTAATATTATATATTAATTAAATTAAATATTAATTAAATTAAATATTAATATTATATATTATATATTAATATTATAAATTATATATTAATTAATTTCGAAATTATTTTTTGCATTTATAATTTATAAAAAACCTATTTGAAATCTTACAATAGAAAAGAAGTCCGACGACAAGTTAACGATACACAACACAAATAAAATCCACGACATAAACATGGCACAAATAAGTCCCACGACATACATAACACAAATAAATCTCACGACATAAACATGACACAAATAAATCCCACGACATAAACATAACACAAATAAGTCTCACGACATACATAACACAAATAAATCCCACGAGCTAAACAAAACACAAATAAGTCTCACGACATAATCCTAAACAAACAAATTCTACTACATAGTCAAACCAACACAAATGGAGCTAAAAATTCGCGTGATCATCCGGAGGGAAAAACTGGCTCGTCGCAAGATCCTTAAAATATAACATGTATTACCATTAAAAGTTAATATTAAAATAATAATTAGAAATTTAGGACGTACCGGCCAATTTGTTTGTTGCGTCGACGGAATCGGACGATACATTTGCGACTATTGTTGCTGCATGGGCGGTACCCTCGATTGCTGCTGCCTCGTCGGAGTGCTCGATTGTTGCTGCCTGCGAGACGCATCTCCTGCCCCTCCGAGACCCACTTCCTTCGCTACAGTAATAAGTATAATCAATTTAAATATTCCAAAATGAATTCAGCTGTGTTCTTATGATTCAATTTTCCAATATAATTCTGAAAAAAGGATAACAAAATAAATCTCATCATTTATCAAATAAATAAATTAATTAATTAATAGAAGCTAGGTCAAAAATATACCCTAAATAAATTTACCCTAAATAAATAAATTATTATAGACTAGGTAAAAAAACATAACAAAAATATTACATCAATGTAAACAAGGGAAAAAACAGTGAGAACAATATCATATTTAATTAAATTATTTAACTAAAAATCATTAGAAAAATATTGATTAAAAATATCATTTTATCTTTTGGAAAAAAGTTGATAAAAGAAAATATGATCAGAAAATTGAAAAATGAGTTTGTAAAATGTTTTGGATAATGATTAGTACTATAGTTTTATTTAATAACAATAAAACAAGTCAGTATAAAATCAAACAACTCGTTAATTAAAAAATTAAAAATATTTGTAGAACAGTAAAAAAGGGTAAATAGAAAACTCTTTAAAAAAACTGTAAAAAAAAGTAAAAAGAGCAAAATTAATAATATCAGTAAATCTGTAAAAAAATATATTTTAGATGACGATTAAAATATCCAAAACATTTATATATATATTACTGAAAATTTGAGATGACGATTTAATCGAACCTTGTTTATGAATGAAGACTTCTTGCATTTTGCCGTATATTTCTTCGTTGTTAGCTCAATTCTTGATGCAATCCTTTGCCAGTAACTACAAAATTAAATAATTAAATAATATTAAATATGGAAATGATTAAATATATTAAAAACCAAAATTATTAAATTATACTAAAAAAACCCAATTACCAGTAACTAAATCTGGAAAAATTATATTAAAAACCAAACTATTAAATTATTAAATCTGGAAAATTATATTTATTATTGTAAATATTGAACTAAAAACCCAATATTATATATTTTTATTTTAAATCTGGAAAACTACTTAAATTTACTGTTACACATTTATTTTTATTAATGAATAAATAAATAAATATTTAGATAATGTTAACCTTTTTTCAAAAGGAATTGAACCGTCGTCCAGTCAAGCTTTGCACACCCGCGGATATATTTATCGCATATAACATAAAATAAAAAACATTATATCAGTAAAAAGGGGCAAGAAAAACTGTGAAAAGGGGCAAGGAATGAAAAAAATTATCTGGAAAATTTTGATTTTAAATTTGAGTCTTAATTTACTCTGATTAAATGGGAAAACAACATATAATGACGAATTTAACCAAGAAGTAAAGTGATTGAGTAAACTCACGAATTTAACCAACATTGAAACTAATTTTTTTTTTCAAGAACAACGCAAATTGAAGATATCCGAAATAGGATCAGTCAAAACGCGAAAGGGAGAAAACAACGAATTTAAAAAAAGAAAGAAGAAAGTATACTTGGTAAGGGAAAGAGCTTCATCGTTTTTGTCCAGCCGAGACTAGTCGAGACGGAGCAAATGAGGGCTAGATCTGCTCAATTGAAAGAGAAGAGGAAACTGTGGCCATGGTGGTTGTCGCGACGGAGGTTCTTGGCCTTCTTTCTCTTCACCGTCAGCCGCGTCGTTCCTCCTAGGGTTTCATCTTTGCTCTTTTGCTCCAACACGAGAGAGCACGAGAGAGAGAGAGCGCGAGAGCGAGCGAGAGAGAGAGAGAGAGAGCACAAAGAGCTTCATGTGTGTGGTATCTGGGAGAGAGAGAGAGAGAGGAGGGAGGGAGAGAGATGGCGTGAACGGGAGAGAAGCATTAAAGAAGAGAGGGAGAAAGAGGGCGCATGGGGAAGAGAGGGGGAAGAGAGAGGAGACGTGTGGCAGTGTGTACTGTGGCTTTGGCCTTGAACGGTTAAGTCACAACCATACTCAACGTATCGTTCAAATAAAGTACTAATAAGTCGGCTTTGGCCTTAACCCTTATCAGTCCCTATTTAACGCTTGCCACCCCGTCGATGACTACAATAACCCATGTCGGGTTTGGCCTTAACCCATGTGAGACGTAGTACCGAACATAGTGGTTGTGAATATGGAAGGCACTTCCATGACTTAAATATTATGAGGGATCACACTACAACAGACTGGAGCATCAGCGACGGGTCCCCCTTATCAGCGACGGGCCGTCGAAAATAAAAACCACTTTCAGCGATGGGCCAACGCAACAGGTCATTACCGACGGTTTTTTTCTGTGACGGCCCGGCGCTGTTTCCGACGGCCCGTCGCTAGTACTCTTATCCGTCGCAGATACAGTTTTACCGACGGTTCTTTCACCGACGGCCCGTCGCTGCTGGGTTTAACTATTGCGTCGGCCCGTCGCAAAAGCCCACTCCCGCCGCAGAAATCCCACGGCCCGTCGCAGAAATCCTGCTACGGCCCGTCGCTGAAGCTTCACCCGTCGCTGAAAACGCTCCGACAGCCCGTCGGTGATGTTGTAGACACCTTCTTATATACCCCACTGGCCTCCTTCTCTCTCTCTTAACCCTAAACCTAAATTCGCCCCTCTTCCCGCTCTTCTCTCCAGAGCTGCCCCATCTTCCCCCTCAGCCCCTCTTCCCCTCTTCTCCACAGCCCCCCTGCCCCGCCCCTCACAACGGCCCTCCTTTCACTACAGCCCCCTCCCTCAGCCCCTCCTTGCCGAAGTTTCTTCTTTAGAATTTTTATTACTGCAAGTTGATTTCTTTTTGTTGTTTTTAATTTTTGTTACTATCAATTGATTTTCGTGTCTATTTTTGTTAATATTTTGGTTTATTTTCAAAAAAAATTACTGTTTTTATTTACTGTAAAATTAATATTTTTTGTTCTTTTTTTCTGGCAGAAAAGCTATTTTTGCTTATCATTTTTAGATTTTTTTTTACTGGTTTTTCACAGCTAATAAGGGTCAAAATTCATTAAGTAGGGGCATTTTTTATAGATCTGAAGTTGATTTTTTTCACTCTTATTTTTAATGCATTTTTTGGATTGAATGCAGGTTTTCGGAATAAATGGAGGCGTCCAGTAGCAGGAAAATAACAGTGTCGGTACTACGCAGATCCAGCTCCATACCAGTACCGGTACAGGAAGATGGAGTAACGGTGCCGAACGACACTCCTCGAGAAGATTGTAAGCATAATAAGGGCACATTTTGTTAGCTCAATTTTACTAATATTATGTTAATTTTATGCATAATTAAATCTTGTTATTTATCCATGCATCTTATAATATAGGCAATGGGTTTGGCCGAGGAGGCGCATACCAGTGGCGAAGGCGGAGGAGGCGCGTACCAGTGGCGAAGGCTGAGGAGGCGGATACCAGCAGTGAAGGCCGAGGAGGCGCGTACCAGTGGCGAAGGGTTAGGAGGCGGGTACCAGAGGCTGTGCGAGATGGACGATGAATCGAAAATGGGTTTGGCTCCGCGAGAGACGCTTCTATTTTCTTGTTTGATTTTTGGAATTATTTTGGCAGGGATTTGCGGAGTGTTTGAATTGTATGTGTATAATTGTATTGTGCGTAATGTGTTATGTGTGTATATTGCGTTTGTTATGTGTGTATTGTGCGTAATGTTTGAATTGGATGTGTGTATATTGCGTTTGTTATTTGTTTAATTTATATGTTTAACATTAATAGAGTATATAATATAAAATGTGTGTATATATATAACAAATAATAAACATATAATATTAATTACGTATTATTTATTATTAATTAAATATAATATTAATTAAGTATTATTTAACATCAATTAAATAGAATAGTATTTAAGTAATTAAATATAATATCAGGCGATTAATAAAATATAATGTAGGCTTCAGCGACGGGCCGTCGGTGAAAGTCTTCAGGGACGGGCCGACGGAGAAAATTGTGACGGGCCGTCGGAGAAAATAAACCGTCGGTAATGCTAGTATCAGCGACGGCCCGTCGGAGAAAGTAACATCAGCGACGTCACTTTTAGCGACAGTTTTTTAGCGACGGTTGGCCGTCGATAATAGTTTTAGCGACGGTTTTTTGGACTTTTAGCGACGGTTTTTGCCGTTGCTGATACCCAGTTTTGTTGTAGTGTCATGACATTCATGTTTCTAAATTCGTGACATAATCATATTATATCACTATCACAAGATTTCTTTATCCATATTATTTTATTAGGGAGACTAATTATTCTAAATAATTAATTATCTAATATGCTAGAATGATTGATGCCGATCATTGAAGGAAATACAGTTTCAGGATCAACCGTAAAACTGTACACAAGGATAAACGAATGTAGGCGTATATTCGTGGCCATAACTTTCAATGGGAAAATCTGAGTTGAATGGTTCAAATTGAGTTAGATAGATAATAAGATTATTTACAACCTTCATGTAGAAATATATTTCATATGAACGAAGTATCAGTGTCGTTTCTGTGAAATACCGAAAGGATGCAACAGTATGACATATAGTTAGTAAAACAGTCATAACGTTTGCATACGAACTCCAATTGGGCTGGGCCAAATTGGGTTGGGTAGATAATGAGATTATCTACAACTTTCATGTTGGTTGATTTTCTGTATGAGAAATTTACCAATTTCGAAATGACAGAATACTGACCAGGTTCATGCAGTTTTCTGTGTGAAAGGGTGTATATTGGATATACATGCATTTTGGCTAATCCTGATCCTATTAGATATAAATAGGATTTTCTCTCTCATCTTCACTAAGTGATCATTCTGCCAAAGACACAAAGAAAAGAGAGAATTCAGATTTGATCTTTCTCAAAGTGAAAAGGTGCGAAGAGAGAGAAATCGAGAAAAGAGTTTCTCGAGAGATAGAGACTCAATTCGATCGAGCAAGTTCACCGGTGCATCGTCTAGGCAGGTGCATCCATGACCGACGTCTTACGAGTCAAGGTGGATACACGTAGAGGAGCAACATCTGGGGCTCTTACGGTTGTGATCGATTCGGACGAGTAGATTGAGTCGGAGACGAAATCAAGCGAATCGGCGAAGTCAACGAGCGGTGAAAGACGCGTGGTGTGGGACGCGCGGATTGTCACCAACGTGACAGGAGAAAGAAGGCAACGATCAACCCTTCGTGTGCAATCAATTTTGCACCGGTATGAATCTGTCCTTCTATTTGCATCGTACCCTCGAAGTCATGGCGTGATCTCGGGAATTGGGGAACCGGACCGGGCCTTCATTCCGCTGCGCGGGCCCGGGGTCGGGGATATTCCCCTTCAGTGGTATCAGAGCGATCGCCATCGATTCGAGGGTCGAATCATAGTCGTATATTCGATATACGCACGGGTTATCAAAGTTCGTACCCGTTTGCATGATGTTACATATAGAGAAAGTCAAATTCCATTAAAATCACAAGTGAAATTCGCTAGAGATCGATCAAAAGTTGATTGAGAGTATCTAGGAATGATCGTGAAAAGGTTTCATGATTGATCGTTTTGGAAACGAGCGAAAACAGGCTAAACAGCGCAAAAATCGCTTAGTCCGTTACAACGGACTTGGAGTTCCGTTGTAACGGACACTGTATAAGATACAGGAATTGGGGAAAATTTGCCAGTATCACATAGTCCGTTGCAACGGACTTGGAGTTCCGTTGTAACGGACCCTATATATGATACGAGGATGCGGGGATGCCTAGGGTGTCTTTTGGAGTCCGTTGTAACGGACATGGTCTGTTGTAACGGAAGTCTACGCAGTTGGTCCGTGGTAACGGACATTTTGTTGCGTTATAACGGACTGGTTACTGGAAATTTGGACAAATGTTTGCAGAAAATAGCGTTGTAACGGACCTAGGTTGCGTTACAACGGACATGTTTCTGGCAATTTTGGACAATAACCCGATTAAATAGCGTTGTAACGGACTAGAGTTCCGTTGTAACGGAGTTCCAAGGAGACTGGAGGTCCGTTGTAACGGACTATGTTGCGTTACAACGGACTGGTTTCTGGTTGCTGATTTTGTTTTCGTGATAACTTTGGCTACAAAACTTGGAATTTTGAGTTCTTTATATTGATTTGATCGGCATCAATCATACTAGCATATAATTAGATAATTATTTAGAATAATTAGACTCCCAAATAAAAATCATATGCATATCGAAAATCTTGTGATAGTGATATAATATGATTATATCACGAATTTAGAAACATGCAATGGCATGATCCCTCATAATATTTAAGTCATGGAAATGCCTTCCATATCCACAACCATCGAGATTGATATGACATAGTGCGTGGTTTCAGGCCATAGTCGGGCACGTACTATTGTATATATTGGTGCGGGTGGTAAGCGTTAATTAGGGACTCACGTGGTTTCAGGCCATAGTCGGGCACGTGAGTAGTTCGATTAAACGATACGTTGGATATGGTTGTGACTTAACCGTCCAAGCCAATCCGATTGGAGTTCGGAGCATAGATAGAATGCACACACGGAACATGGATTGTATTGGATACGATTCGTCACCGAAATTCTATAAAGGAACGAGAGTCGTATTGGATACGATTGGATAATAATCCTACCTAAATAAGCGAGATCCCATTTTTCGGCCATAGTCACTTATGGGAGGATTGCGAAATATGGATCTTGAGTGTTATGGACTTGGAGTGCCGTATCGGTATGAGGGTTATCGATTCGATAAAATAACACTATCATATAATTATCATATAAGCATATAGATTAAGTACGCACGGTTAGGAGCTTAATCTTCATCATCCGTTTAGAATTATGTTTTCAAGCAAACACCAAATATATATCGATGAGATCGATATGATAGATGACTTTTGGGTCGGAATTACCGCAATTAACCTTGATAGTCAAAGAATAGTTCTTAGACTTAAAGGAACGTGTGGGACACGGAAACGGTAGATTTGGGGCTCGAGGCTTTGGCTTTAGAGAAAGTCGGGTTCGATACACTTTAAGAAGGAATCGAACAATATTACATGCCTTGTGGTGGCATGTGTAGACGCAAATTTCTCAAAATTGTTTTGAGAATTCGGGTGTATATGAAAATAAAACACAACGCTCATGAAATAGTTTCAAGAGCTAGAGCGCGTTGAATGGTTCAATGCGGCTCAAAGAGTAGGTTAATTTTGAGACGCCTTATGGGTCTTTGATTAACACTCGTGTGTTGTTGGTACGAGATTTGATCTTCGTGACCGAATATCATATGCATTCGATAGATAAGTCGATCCTTGAATTGCATGAGATGCGATTTAAAATTGAATTGGAGATGCTCGGAGTATCCGAGGAATCCAATGTATATAGATGCGTGGATGTCCTTGTATTTCAAAGGAGGGATCAAAAGAAATGTATGTCTAAGGGTATTTTGGGAAAATGTTTTCCAAATAGAAAGTTCGGACAAGGAGTTGTCCAAACTAATGACTCAAAGAACGGTGAAATCCGAGGAGGATTAAACCTAGAAGTTGATTGCTTCTTTTGGCGTTGCCGTCATGGCCATATAAACGAGATACGCGTATCTAGATTCCATATGATGGATTACTAGAATCAATCGAATTAGATTCAATTGGTTAAACGCGATACTTATTTATTAGGCAAAGACGACAAAGTGCATCATTCTCCAAAGGTTGGAGAAAGATCCAACGAATTATTGGAAATTACATTTAAATGTAAATGTTCCGATAAGTTCCGAGGCAAGAGGAGGCTATCATTATTTTGTTACGTTTATGGACGGTTAAAGTAGATATGAAAATATCTATTTAATGCGTACCGAAACGGAGATTTTGAAAGGTTCATAGAGTTTCAAAACGAAATACGAAATCAACTAAGCAAGAAAATCTAAGCTTTTCGATAGGATCGAGAAGGCGAGTATTTGAGCTAAACCTTTCGATAGGATCGAAGAGGCGATATTTGAGTTATGAATGTTGATGATCATTTATGATTGTGGAATCGTTTCACGATTACCTTTATTCGGAACATTGAGATGTGTCCGAAAAGAGGAATTGAACGCATGTTGCACATAGTTCGATAAATGATGAGTCAAACGGATCTCCCAAAAATGTTTTGGGGATGCACCCTTGTGACAGTGGCACTAATGAATGGTTACATATATGATATGGACTATAAACCTTCTAATCGGTATAAAAGACGCCATATTAGATATGGATCGGAATGGTTCCGAAGTTGTCATTTGTAAAGATTTGAGAATGTGAGTATATTTCGAAATTTGTTTCGGTTAAACTCAATCCCAAATCTGAAAATTGTTCGTTTATGACATATATCCTTAAGGAAACTAAAGGGTATTAGTTCTAACGTCCCGACGAAAATAAGATTTTCGTGGCTCGAAGAGATGCCTTCTTGGAGGAGGACTCGATGCGCACAAGTTTGAAACTTGATGTTGCTAATCTCTATGCGGGCTAGTGGGAGTAGAATAAATCTCGAAAGAGTTCGAGATCTGAAAATGAACATTGTACCGCTGAATGTTGACACGACTTCATCAAGAGTTGATGAATACGAGTCGAACACACAAATGAATTATTTGTAGATCAAGTAGGCTATATCATAAGCCGGTAAATACGGATTTACCGTGGATAATGATGATAGATCGAAATCATATGATGATTCGATATCCTACAGGGATGCTATGAAAGGTTGATTCCACATGACATGATGTCATGAATTCTGAGATTCGATCCGTGTAAAATTATCAAGTTTAGAACTTGATTTCATTACTTTCCGGGTTAGACCCGTGAAAAGACAATGGGTTTTCAAGATGAGAACCGACACGGATAGGAATACACATATATGCAAAGCGAGGTTCGTAGCGAAGAGTTTCAAGAATTTCATAGTCGGACTATGAAGAAACGTTTTCGCATGTTGCCATGCTTTCACATTCTCGAAATTCTACTTGACATGGTCGCGTATTATGACTATGTGATGTGGCAAAATGGATGTCAAAACCGAATTTCTTGACAGAAATTTTATGAAAGGATGTGTATGAAAGAAAATATGACTTAAGAATTAACTTGGAAGAATTTATATAAATAGGCAATTCTGCAGTCAGAATAAGGTTCGTTCGAACTAACTATATCAGTGCGTTCGAACGGACTTATTCGTGATAAACAGAAGTGGGTTCGTTCGAACGAACATTTATGTGCGTTCGAACGAACTGGGTTCGTTCGAACGAACTATGTTAAGTTCGTTCGAACTGAACTGTTTCCTATATATATAAAGTTCTGATTCCGGAATTTGACCTAAGTTTTTCTAGGGTTTTGAGCCGTCGTTTCTCTTTCCTCTTCCACAGAATTCCAGATCAGATCTGGTGAGATTGAGAGGGAGATTCGAGCAAGGATCTTGAGAGATTGATCGTGACGGCGACTAGAACGGCGTTGGCGATTTCCGATTGGTCGAAATCAAGGTGGACACGAGTAGAGGGATTGCACGAGCGATTCTTGGAGAAGGTTCACGGATTTGGAGAAGTAATCGACACGTACTAACTTGTACGAGGTAATTATCTCCAACTCTTCCTTTTTCGTTGGTTTTAGGGCGTGATCCAGGGTAGAATTAGGTTACGCATGCGTGAATAATTCCGCTGCACACTATGATAATCGTGTGCGTAACCCTACAGTGGTATCAGACCAATCGCTCGTTAAAACCATCGAAAATCGATGATTTAATTCGAATTTAGGAAATTTTAGAATTTTAGGGCTGAATTTCAGAAATTAGAAAAACTGGCAGAATAGGGTTCGTTCGAACGAACTTGGAGTTGCGTTCGAACGAACTGGTCTGGTCGAACGAACCTAGAGTTCGGTTTGAACGGACTGATCTGTTCGAACGAACTTGGAGTTGCGTTCGAACGGACCTATTTCTGGTTCAAAAAAAAAAAAAAAAAAAAAAAAAAAAAAATGCCCAATAATTTTCTGACGTTTCTCGATCGAACTTGGAGTTGCGATCGTTCGAACAATTTTCTGGACAACCAATTTTTTTTCTGTCAAAAATGCCCAATAATTTTAAAATTTCCAATTTATAAATTCGATACGGTATAGCATATAGCCTAAAACGGGGATGATTGTTTGTGTTGCTTGTAATGTGTGTTGTGTGGGGGCCGGTGAGCTTTCCAAATTGTATTTTATTTAATTATGTGGGGACCGGTGAGTCTTCCAAAGTTGTAATAAAATAAAATAGGTTTAGTTTTGAAGAAGGACCTTCAAGGCAAGACGACATGTAGACGACACGACACGAAGATTGGATCTTCACATGAAGCAATGAATCATCTTGGGTTTTAGGGTTGGGAATTTTAGGGTTTTATGATTGCTCATAAAACTAAAAGGCCTATATGCTATACCATAATTTTATTTGTTATTGTGAATGAATAAAATAAATGATTTTAATAAAAAGTAAAATCCTCCCACGTAATTATCAAGTCTTATGTCTCCCTAAATGGAACCTTCTAAACTAGTGTTTGTTTATCTGTGTTGCATGGCCATAGTCTGGCACAGATTTACACGTGCGTAGCAAGGAAGGCATGCATTGATTAGGAATTGACGTGTTGCATGGCCATAGTCTGGCATGTCAATTCGCTGATTGAATGATATACCATTTGTGGTTTGGACTTGACCAATTCACTAGCTAGGCTAGGGTTTGGGGCAAGGAGTGAGGTACACACACTCTGGTTTTGAGTTGGACTCAATACCGGACCTCACGAATAAAGCAAGAATCGTCTTGGAGATGATTGGACACCGTCCTACCCGACGTGATGTATTTTTAAGTGGTTGGCCATAGTCACCTTAGAAATACGTTAAATAGGGATCTTGTCCATTATGAGATTTAAGGTATCAAATCTCCGTTTCAATAGTGGGGGCTATTTGAAATGATAAAATAATGGGTATTTCAAGTTATTTCAAATGAATTTTAATATATGAAAGACCACGTTATTAATTACATTATTTTTCAAAATTGTAGAACACATGGCTTTACCAAGTAATAACCGCTTTAGTTTGCGTCCCATTTTGGAAAGGGAACGAATGAACGGAAAGAACTTTCTCGACTGGCAGAGGAATCTGGGATTCGTTCTGAAACAGGAAGGAAAGGCACATGTCTTGGAGACGCCTATCCCTCCTGTGCCAGGGGATACAGCAACTGAGGATGAGACATTCGAATATACGACCATGATGGACGATTCGAATGATGTCACATGCCTCATGTTGGCTACTATGACTCCTGAATATCAAATCCAATTTGAGAAACAGGATGCATATGAGATTATGAAACAGCTCAGGGAGATGTTTCAGGTTCAAGCAAGGGTGGAGAAGTATCAAGCTCTTGGCAATGCAAGATGCAAGATGGTACGCCTGTTAGCTCGCACCTTCTCAAGATGAAAGGATATTTCGATCATCTTGATAGGCTTGGCATCAAATTCGAGGTGGAGTTACAAACTGATTTGATCATGTTATCGCTGCCACCGAGTTTCGATTCGTTCATTTCGCATTTCCACATGTCAGACATGAAAAGGACCATTCCTCAGCTTATCGGAATGCTTAGAACATTCGAAGCTGACATGAAACCGCGGTACATGAAGTCTAGGACTTCGGAAGTATTGGTGGTTGAAGGGAAGAGTCCAAGCAAAGGGAACAAAAACAAGAAGAGGAAGGCAAAGGGCAACAAGGTTGCGCCTAAGTCTGTGGGCAAGAAAGCCAAGGATGACAAGAAGTGTTTCCACTGCCTCAAGGAGGGGCATTGGAAGCGTGATTGCGAGATCTTCCTGAGGGAGAGCAAGCAAAAGACCGCTTCCTTGGACACACCGGCATCAGGTATTTTTGTTATCGAATCTTATTTCTTTACTTCATCATCATGGGTGTTGGACACTGGATGTGGAACTCATATTTGTAATAATATGCAGGGCCTAAGAAGTAGAAGATCTTTGATTCGTGGCGAAGTTGATTTACGCGTCGGGAATGGAGCTAGAGTAGCAGCATTAGCCGAAGGGACGTATGATTTAACTTTGCCAAATGGACTTATTTTAGTTTTGGATAATTGTTGTTATGTACCTACTTTGAGTAGGAGTATTATTTCTGTTTCTAGACTTATTGCGGATGGATATGAATTAGTTATTGGTACTAATGATTGTTTTATTCGCAAGAATGGCATTTTCTTTAGTAATGTTCTAGTTGAAAATGGTCTATATGTCTTGGATTTAGATAATAACAACAATAATCAGTCCATTTATAACATAAATACTACTCAAACTAATGAAACATACTCATGGCATTGTCGTCTCGGACACATAAATGAGAAACGCATTGCTAGACTCCAAAAGGATGGAGTGCTAGATTCTTTTGACTTAGAGTCAATAGAAAATTGCGAATCTTGTTTGATGGGTAAGATGACAAAGACACCTTTCTCCAAGAAAGGAGAAAGATCGAAAGATGTGTTGGCCCTCATACATTCCGATGTATGTGGACCGATGAGTGTCGAGGCTAGAAATGGGTATCGCTATTTCGTGACTTTTACTGACGATTATAGTAGATATGGATATCTATACTTAATGCGTCACAAAAGTGAAACTTTTGAGAAATTCAAAGAGTTTCAACACGAAGTAGAACTTCAACTGGGCAAGAAAGTAAAAGCCATTCGATCGGATCGAGGTGGTGAATACTTGAGCTATGAGTTTGAGGACTATCTTCGAGAATGTGGTATAGTATCACAATGGACTCCACCCGGTACACCCCAATGGAATGGAGTGTCCGAGAGGAGGAATCGGACCTTGTTGGACATGGTTCGCTCGATGATGAGTCGAACGGATTTGCCAAAGTCATTTTGGGGTTTCGCGCTTCAAACGGCCGCTGATATACTGAATAGAGTTCCGACCAAATCAGTTGACAAGACACCATATGAGATATGGCATGGCAAGGTGCCATCATTGTCTTATCTAAAGATTTGGGGTTGCGAGGCATACGTCAAAAGGTTATTGACGGAAAAACTCGAGCCAAGATCAGACAAGTGTTTATTTGTGGGGTATCCTCAAGAAACCAAATGATACTACTTTTACTTGCCTAGCGAAAACAAGGTTTTCGTGGCTCGACGAGGACACTTCTTAGAGAAGGAATTCCTAGATCGTCAAGCCAGTGGGAGTACAATTGATCTCGAAGAAATTCGAGAACCACAAAGTGAACAACAAGTTGATCTGGAACAAGATTCTGAGTTACCATTGGATGGTGAACCAGAATCTAGTACACAAGTTATACGTAGATCTAGTAGGAATCGTCAAGAACCTGAGAGATATGGATTTCTCATTAGTAATGACGATGATGAGTTGACTCTAGATGACGAGCCAACTTCCTACAAAGGTGCTATGTCTAGCCTGGATTCCTCGAAATGGCATGACGCCATGAAAACCGAGATCCAGTCCATGTATGATAATAAGGTTTGGAATCTTATTGATCTACCTAATGGTGCTAAGACCGTTGGGTGCAAATGGGTTTTCAAGAAGAAAACCGACATGGATGGTAATGTACACACTTTTAAAGCAAGACTGGTGGCGAAAGGTTTCAAGCAAATCCATGGTATAGACTATGATGAAACGTTTTCTCCAGTAGCCATGTTTAAAAGTATTCGCATTCTTCTAGCAATAGCTGCATATCACGATTATGAGATATGGCAGATGGATGTCAAAACCGCTTTCCTTAACGGGAACCTTATCGAGGATGTGTATATGACACAACCCGAGGGTTTTGTCGATCCAAAGAATACGAATAAAGTGTGCAAGCTTGTGAGATCCATTTATGGATTAAAGCAAGCATCTCGTGCGTGGAACATACGATTCGATGAGGTCATCGCAAAGTATGGTTTCATTCAAAATATCGAGGAACCTTGTGTATACAAGAAATTCAGTGGGAGTTCGGTCGTATTCCTCATCTTGTACGTGGACGACATCTTACTCATTGGAAATGACATCCCAATGCTTAACCAGGTTAAGGCATATTTGGGTAGTCAATTCGCAATGAAGGACTTAGGAGAAGCCGCCTATATTTTAGGCGTGAAGATCTATAGAGATAGATCGAGGAGACTTCTCGGACTAAGTCAAAGTACATATATTGACAAAGTGATCACTAGGTTTTACATGGAGCAATCCAAGAAAGGATTTCTGCCAATGTCACATGGCATTTCTCTCACAAAGGATCAGTGTCCTTCAACAGACGCTGAACGTGAGCGAATGAGTCGGATCCCATATGCTTCGGCTATAGGATCGATCATGTATGCCATGATATGTACTAGACCAGATGTCGCATATGCGTTGAGTGTGACTTCTCGCTATCAGTCTGATCCCGGGGAAGTTCACTGGTCCGCAGTCAAGAGCATTCTTAAGTATCTCAGGAATACTAAAGATATGTTTCTTGTCTATGGTGGTTCGGAAAGAGATCTGATTATCCAAGGATATACAGATGCTAGTTTCCAAACTTGCCCGGACGATTTCCAATCTCAAAGTGGTTATGTCTTCACGCTTAATGGCGGAGCTGTTGTTTGGAAAAGCTCCAAGCAGAAGACAGTGGCTGATTCTACAACTGAAGCGGAATACATCGCGGCTTCGGAAGCCGCAAAGGAGGCTGTCTGGCTACGACAGTTCGTGATGGAACTTGGCGTTGTGCCAAGCATCTCGGGTCCCATGGATGTATATTGTGACAATAACGGAGCGATAGCACAATCCAAGGAACCGCGAGCGCATCACAGGTCCAAGCATGTACTCCGGCGTTACCACTTGATTCGTGAGATTACGAAGAGAGGTGACGTGAGAATAATGAAAATACCTACTGATGATAACGTGGCCGATCCATTTACGAAGCCACTATCACGTGCCAAGCATGAGCAGCATGCTAGGGCGATAGGATTGGGATATCTATCGCAGTGTTAGAATGGGTGTTTTATTTATGTTTCTTATTGTATAAGGGGATTCGATCTGCCTAGTGCAAGTGGGAGAACATTTATTATGCCCTAGGCGTGTGATTTGGATTGTATTTGTTTATGAGACAGATATTTATATTATTATTCTTCATATGACCTAAACCTTCATATTTCAAAAATTTTAAATAACAAGAAAGTGTGTGAGGTTATTCGATTATAATAATCGGATAGACCTTGAATTTTATTCTAGTTTAGTGCATCGAGTCAGTTGAGAATAATATGTTGCATGGCCATAGTCTGGCATATTGATTCGTCAATTGAATGATAGTAAAACCACTAAACGGAATGAATATAATTCTAAAACGTCCCTGGTGTATAAAGTTGTTCATAGGTTTGAACCAGGTAGTCCATTCACTGAATGGAGACTTTTACATACACTGGCATATTCGTAGATGAGATGATCAGGTTTTACTGATCTGGGACGGTAGCGTCGATTCTAGAATATGGATATACGCGGCGTCGTATATTGGACTGACCACTATATGAGTTTGTGACATGGTCAGAGTCATTGGAGACGAACTCATATCCAGATAGTGCGTTTTAGTTCTTCATACTTGAGTGATCTCATGGATACCTAGTATGTGAAAAGGCAATGCTTTGATATAATTAACCCTACGCGTAACTGTGTAGCCGTGATTACTATTGAGTATTGGTTTTAGCATAGGCAAAGGATGTGAGGTTGCAAGATAGGAATTGTTCCTTTCTAACCTTGAAAAAGGATAGAGGGAGATATCTCTCGGGCCCCTCGATTGAATTGAGATTGATGAAATGCTTGGCCAAGCTCGATGGAACTCAGTAGAGTTCGCATTGTTATTATCAATCTAATTCTTATCGAGAAAGAGTATATCTGATCAAAAAGAAAAGAGGATGACTTGAAGTCTTAGGCTTCACCGTGACTCTTTTGATCGGAAGATATCGCGAACAAGAGGACTAGTAACACTTATCTGAGTTAGGCATGAAGATGTACTGCATCTTCATAAAGGTGTTCTCCACCTTTTTCGTGCTAATTCTGGGTAGGTATTAACGGCAGTCTAGTGCTCGCAATACCTTGTGGATTGCTGCCATATCCACTGCCAGTCTTAGACGAACCTACACGGTCACACCAAGATTTCGTAATATATCGGATTCTCAAGATATTGCTCACCAATACGTTTGTTGGACAAACAAAATGGAATCACGTGAAATTAGATCTCACGACATATGTTGGACATATGGCCAAGTTGATTAAGTCTTGATCCAAGAGGGAGTTTGAAAGAAAATATGACTTAAGAATTAACTTGGAAGAATTTATATAAATAGGCAATTCTGCAGTCAGAATAAGGTTCGTTCGAACTAACTATATCAGTGCGTTCGAACGGACTTATTCGTGATAAACAGAAGTGGGTTCGTTCGAACGAACATTTATGTGCGTTCGAACGAACTGGGTTCGTTCGAACGAACTATGTTAAGCTCGTTCGAACTGAACTGTTTCCTATATATATAAAGTTCTGATTCCGGAATTTGACCTAAGTTTTTCTAGGGTTTTGAGCCGTCGTTTCTCTTTCCTCTTCCACAGAATTCCAGATCAGATCTGGTGAGATTGAGAGGGAGATTCGAGCAAGGATCTTGAGAGATTGATCGTGACGGCGACTAGAACGGCGTTGGCGATTTCCGATTGGTCGAAATCAAGGTGGACACGAGTAGAGGGATTGCACGAGCGATTCTTGGAGAAGGTTCACGGATTTGGAGAAGTAATCGACACGTACTAACTTGTACGAGGTAATTATCTCCAACTCTTCCTTTTTCGTTGGTTTTAGGGCGTGATCCAGGGTAGAATTAGGTTACGCATGCGTGAATAATTCCGCTGCACACTATGATAATCGTGTGCGTAACCCTACAGTGTACTTGACACAACCTTACGGTTTTGTCGATTCATAAGAATCGGGGATAAGATATGCACGCTTTAACGATCCATATGAAGGATTAGAGAAAGCTTCTCGGAATTGGAATATTCGTTTTGATGAAGTTATAAACTTCTATAACATTGTCGGAACGAATCAAAACTTTGTGTACACATGAAGGTTAGTGGGAGCCGCGTTATATTTCTTGTAACGACACAAAATTTAGGCGAGACCGCTTATGAATTAAGCGTGAAGATCTATAGGATATATCTAAGAAGTTCCTCGTTCTATATTATAGAACGTATATCGACATATTTTTGAAAAGGTTTTCAACATATAACTCCTTGGCGGAGTTAAATAGAGATGTCGAATGGCAGAAATTTTCTACGGCTTGATGTGAGACATCAAGCAGGGCGAAAATAAAAATATGATGCTTTACATTCGATGTGAGGATCTATTATATCTGTCATGATATGTATGTGGCTATATGTCGTATGGATGAAGCGTCTAATTCACCGTCAATAAAATCCAAGGAATCACATGAGTTTGAATGTAATGCGATTACATGAGACTAACTATACATATATATATATATATATATATATATATATATATATATATATATATATATATATATATATATATATATATATATATATATATCAATGTTTTAAATTGCGATATTGCGGTCCATTGCGCTTGAACAATAATTTACACATGATTCCCGATATTGCGTCATATTGCGTCATATTGCGGCGATATTGCGGCGCTATATAGCAGGTTGTGGTGTTGCGTTTTATGGAAATTTATTGCGAATTGCGCTATTGCGGCGCAATTGCGCCGCAATTTAAATCATTGATATATATATATATATATATATATATATATATATATATATATATATATATATATATATATATATATATATATATATACATACATAATGGTTATGTATATTTAAATTCATCGGGATTTGTATTGATAGCGGTGAATGTTATCCTTGAATACTTTACAAAAGAATTCATGATTTTATTTCATCTATAATGGTGTGGAGGACATGTTGGTTATAAAGAGTTATAACAACGACAGTTTCCAAATATTTAGCACGTCCAAATATGTAGCACGACTTCCGATCACAAAGTGTGTACATGATTTGCTTAAACGAAAACATGGTTATGTGGAAAGGTTCCACATGACCCAATAATGATTCTATTTACTGAGGCGAGTATATTGTGGTTATGAATCACAAAAGGAAGCGGTATGGATCAAGGATACATGACCAAACTCGAGTAGTCACGAGTTATCGGATTTATGGTTGTATATTGCGTGACACGCAATAGTACAAGCCAAAAATGCCGAGGTCACAACCACTTCTAGCCAATACTCAGAAAATTTCATTGATCCATGATATTTTATGAAATGATGTGATCGTAGGTATTGGAAATGTTCCAAAGCTGATATTAATTAACCCTAACGGCAACGTGCGGACCCGTTTACAAAACCGCTCTCTCTAGTCGCGCGTGACTGTCATGCAATGACTATGGGTATGGAGATACCTAGAGGAGGAAGAAGATAGTAGAGTGTAGTTATCTAATACGATAGTCCTCGCAGGTTGTGGGTATGGAGATACCCATAGGTAAACGTTGTATCACCCAAATACTTAATCCGTATGAATGCATCCCTTTTAAAATTTTTGTTTACTTAAATTTTCATGCATTCACCTTATATGAAAACTGTGTGCGGGGTTGTGTAATATGATTACATGAACCTTGATTTGAACTTGTGTGGACGTCGACATGGTTGAGGACCATGTGCAGCGAAACCATCACACTTAAAGTTTCATTTCTAAACATCCCTAGTCGCGGGTCAGTTTTCTTAAGAGAGAAGCATTTCTATTACAAGGGAATAGACTGAACGCGTACACTAGTACGTTAGCCGAGGAGATGATTATGTTTTGCTAATCATAGGACAAAGGTGTTTGTCGAATCGGGAACATAGATATATGCTAGGTGACATATATTGGATATGACCGAAGCCGCGAGACCATGACATGGTTTAGTCATTATAGATGGACTCGCGACGAGTAAGATATTAGGTTCTTCATACTTGAGGGGACCATTGATTGCGTTACGTGCGTAACACAATGCTTTGATATGATCTTACGCTCACCGTAACAGGGAGTTAAAACGGTCATCATTGGGTATTGTCCGAAACACGGAATTTAATGTGAGTCTCCAAGATAGGAATTGTTTATTCCGAAAGGAAGAGATATCTCTTTGGCCACTCGATGAATTGATTAACGAAAACTGTGGCCACAGTCAATGATATTAACGGTTAATATCGATTGAAATTTGTTAACTCAATTCGGACTCGAGGAATAAGTATAGTTAATCAAAATATAAGGATGACTATCACCATGCCTTTTGATTAAAGGATATCGCTAACAAGAGAACTAATAACTGCTATTCGAGATAGGGACAATGATCACAATCATTATTCGTTTAACATGGGTAGCTATGATGGAGTGACTAGATCCCGCTCATGAGCTTGTAGGCATTGGAAACAACCTACTGCCATCGTTAATCGAACCTACATGGTCACACAACGAGTCGTACTAAGTCGGGCTTGATCATAAAATTGGCACATAGGATGTGCATAGCTTGGTATTTGATACGCGAGCTATATTCTCTAAAATCGTGCGTATTGGATATGCATGAGTACCTTTTAGGTAGATCTGAAATTGAGTGGGAGACTGAAGGAAATACAGTTTCATGATCAACCGTAAAAGTGTACACAAGGATAAACGAATGTAGGCGTACATTTGTGCCCATAAATTTCAGTGGGAAAATCCGATTTGAAAGGTTCAAATTGTGTTAGATAGATAATAAGATTATCTACAACCTTCATGAAGAAATATATTTCATATGAACGAAGTATCAGTGTCGTTTCTGTGAAATACCGAAAGGATGTAACAGTATGACATACAGTTAGTAAAATAGTCATAACCTTTGCATACGAACTCCAATTGGGCTGGGCCAAATTGGGTTGTGTAGATAATAAGATTATCTACAACTTTCATGTTGGTTGATTTTCTGTATGAGAAATTTGCCAATTTCGAAATGACAGAATACTGACCAGGTTCGTTCAGTTTTCTGTGTGAAAGGGTGTATATTGGATATACATGCCTTTTGGCTAATCCTGATCCTATTAGATATAAATAGGATTTTCTCTCTCATCTTCACTAAGTGATCATTCTGCCAAAGACACAAAGAAAAGAGAGAATTCAGATTTTATCTTTCTCAAAGTGAAAAGGTGCGAAGAGAGAGAAATCGAGAAAAGAGTTTCTCGAGAGATAGAGAATCAATTCGATCGAGCAAGTTCACCGGTGCATCGTCTAGGCAGGTGCATCCGTGACCGACGTCTTACGAGTCAAGGTGGATACACGTAGAGGAGCAACATCTGGGGTTCTTACGGTTGTGATCGATTCGGACGAGTAGATTGAGTCGGAGACGAAATCGAGCGAATCGGCGAAGTCAACGAGCGGTGAAAGACGCGTGGTGTGGGACGCGCGGATTGTCACCAACGTGACAGGAGAAAGAAGGCAGCGATCAACCCTTCGTGTGCAATCAATTTTGCACCGGTATGAATCTGTCCTTCTATTTGCATCGTACCCTCGAAGTCATGGCGTGATCTCGGGAATTGGGGAACCGGACCGGGCCTTCATTCCGCTGTGCGGGCCCGGGGTCGGAGATATTCCCCTTCAATCATATCGATATAAAGAACTCAAAATTCCGAGTTGTGTAGCCAAAGTTATCACGAAAACAAAATCAGCTAACAGAAACTAATCCGTTGTAACGCACCATGGTCCGTTACAACGGAACCCTAGTTCCCTTCACTCCGTTACAACGGAACACATGTCCGTTACAACGCTATTTTATTTCGGAGATTGGGCAAAATTGCCAGAAACATGTCCGTTATAATGCAACTTAGGTCCGTTACAACAGACTAACTCGTGAACAACTCCGTTACAACGGATCTCATCCGTTACAACGGACTCCAAAGGAAGCCATAGGAATCCCCTCATCCTCGTATCACATAGAAGGTCCGTTACAACGGACCAATGTCCGTTGGTGGTTAATTCTAACCTAGAGGGGGGTAAATTTGGCAATCTAACTTACACTTAGTTTAGATTTAAACCTAATTTACGGTGCGGAATAAATAATAATTTAGATGATAAAGATGATACCGTACAAACACTTTGACACAAGATGTTTGTTTACGAAGTTCGGTAGGTGGTTGCTTTGTAGCTTTAACTCACCCTTTACTCGCTTAATTGACCGACTCAATTATTTGCGAGTACCTACGTCTCCGGGAATGCCTTGTGCCTCTTTTTGGCTTTCGATTGACTTCCAACTCAACTCGATTACAAGGATTTGCCTAGATCGATTTACACGCTTCTATCGATCTATAGCTTAGGCTCTTTACAATTTGTTGCACTAGCCTATTACACTTTTTTTTTACTAATCGAGCTACAACGTGATCGGTCACGTGAGTGGGATACGATTAGTGGAGAATATCGAAAGTAGATCAACGATCTAAAGAGGTTTCTCAAGCTATCAATGGATATAGATAATCACAGCTTAGGGTTTCTCTCTTTTTAGGTTTAAATGTTTGAAAATGAAGGGTTGGGAGAGAGAGACCCATGAAGGATTCTATTTATACTCTCTATAGAAATCCTTCAGAAAACTTGAAGTACGTTCGAACGCATAAAGTCCGTTCAGAACGCACTTGTAGTTTGCACTAGCCATTTCAAAATAACGTGCAAGTACATTTTGGGTCCGTTCGAACGGACAATGTCCGTTCGTAACGGACTCAATTATACATAGCATTTTGCGTTCACAGGAACAAGAGTCCGTTCAACGCACTGAAAAGTGGGTGAACGGATTCCAGGTTGTCCGTTCGAACGCACATGTGTGTTCGTTCGAACGCACACATCCCTGTGACGTTTTCCGTTCACAGGAAGGATTGTCCGTTCAACGCACTCAGAAGGTGGGTGAACGGATTCTAATTGTCCGTTCGAACGGACATGATTGTTCGTTCGAACGCACACATCCCTGTGACACGTTTGGTTCTAATCAAGCTTTAAAGTTTTGATATGTAGCAAGTCCGTTCTGAACGGACTTTGAGTTCGTTCAGAACGCACTTCCTGCTTGACTGAACTCTTTGTTATTTTGAACATGATTTTACTTGAGTTCTACTAGGTTTGTACCTAAGGTTTATTTGTGGCGTATCCCACTCACGGAAGGCTTCAACATCTTGAGTCTTGATGTATTCCAATGGCCTTCCTTGTGTTCTTCTTTTCTTGTTTATCTTGAGACTTCATGTCCTGATTCTTGATGTAATCCAATGAAATCCTCCTTCACAAGTCCTCCTTCATCTTCGTATCGTACCTATGTTATCCTGCACTTTTCTGGATGTATACATTAGTAATGACAGTGTTTTGAAATAATCAAACTATCAGGAAATTTGGACCAACAAACTCCCCCTTTTGATTAATTTCAAAACACTGTCGGTTTGGAGAGTTTCACCATTTAGTTGAGAACTTTCCGTACGATCGTTTCTCCCCCATTTTGAAAGAGATCAAAAGGGCCAAGGAGACTTCATCAACGGAAGGCTCCCCCTAAATGCGAGCTCCCCCTCAAAGAATGAATTGATGAATGTATGAGCTCGTAAATATGATCACATTCTTTTGTTTTGAATGATGACAATCTTTTCAAATTTAGCAGATTTAAGGAAAATAAAACACTTTTTGTGTTTGTGTGCGTTCCGAACGGAAAAAGTGGTGCGTTCGAACGCACTTGCATCTGAACTGATAGGAATTTCACAGAATTTATACTGAAGAGTGCATGAACACTAAACCAAAATAGGATAATAAAAGAAATGCACAAGTTTATGCTACTGACATACTACCATAATTATTCATCAAACATAATTATTCAATAGACCTAATTGTTCAATCATACCGACACACATCAAAGTTTGGATAAGTTCTCACATACTCTCATGTATACTCAAGACTTAGACATAACATAACATAATACGACACAACACACACTACAATCAAGGGTGATCACAATTCATTTGGCTCGGGTTAGGTATTTAAGACGGACGGTGGGGAGAAGGTGGAGCTTGCTCCTGAGATTCATGGTGCGTTCCGAACCGGTTCTCAAGATGAACGTAAAGATCGGCAAATTGTCGAACCACGTTCTCAAGCATCCGCGCTTCAGATACACGAAACGCATCATGCATTGCTCTTCCGTGTCGTTCCATGCGCTCATCCATTTCGTCGAGCATCTCCTTCACATAGGCAAACCTCTTATCATCCCGTTCCGTTTGGGCATTTGAGGATTCCCCTTTCCCCACATTCCTCTTTCGTTTGGGAGCCGGTTCTTCACCGCTTTCATCGGTATTGGTTGGGTCGACGTTGTCCTCTTTCTCGTCCAAGGTGTTACCCTTCGTCCACCGGGTAGGATCGCGGGGAAGGTGATACGCTACCGCATCCTTTGCGGAGTCAATAATCCATCCGAGGATGCTTGGCGAATACCGATATCCAAAACGTCGGAGGTTTGCATCGGATGCGAGGTTGATTGGTGATTTCGGTCGAAAATCCCAATCGCTCAGTGGTATCTCAATCCCTTGAAGTTCCAACATACGGGCAATCAAAGTTCCGTATGGTAAGGACGCGTTCTTATGACTCATTACACTTTCCATGTGGCTTGTGATGAGAAAGGGCACGTGGATGGGTAGTTGATCCTTGTACCACATGCGATGCAAAAGTATAATATCCCGATGTTCGAGATTTATCTTAAATTTTTCTGAGGGAGTGAGAATGTTATTACCGATGGCCCAGATAAACTGTTCATGGGCGGCCAAGTGAGATGCCCCTTGCCCAGGTTTGATACCAGTGATGGCAGCTTCGATTCTCGCCTTGCGAGTGTCGTAGATTTTCTCTCCGTCGTCCCTGAGTCCGAGCAGAACACTCAAGTTTTTGATAGAGATTTCGACATCTTCACCGAGGATGTATGACGTTACCTTTTCTTTGTCATGGTGGAATTCAGCGTTTGCGTAAAATAGTCGCGTGATTATATCATACGATTTGTTGTTTAGGCATGCTAGATTTGCGAATCCCCATTGACGTTCGATTTCCTCGACTTTGTCGAGGAGGTGATGTATGTTTGGCGGAAAATCGCAGTAGTAGCATGGAGCAATTGGTCTCTTGGATACCCATTCATGGAAGAGGATACCAGCCTCTGGAGTTCGAAACAGATGCTCGTTGTTTGGGTCAGAGAAATCGTATTCACTTTGAATGCGTTCTTCAAGAGTAGGCTTCTTGGCCGCTTGCTTCATTCTTCGTCGAGCGTTCGAACTCTCGCCTACTATCTTCTTCCCCATGGCCTTGGCTTTCGATCTCGAGTTTGAGGCGTCCATGGCTATCGTTGAAGATTTTAGTTTTTTTTTTTTCTGAGAGAGAGAGAGTTTTGGAAGAGATACAAGGAAAGAGAATGAATGGGGGCTAAGTAACTGATGAAATCGTGTCCCTTCAAGTCACGCCGTAAGGGAAAAGGAACCATCACATCCATTGAAGTCAGTCGGTTGCATGTGGATGAAGAGTTATTACGACGAATCCGTTCGAACGCACTTCTATGTGCGTTTGAACACATTCATGTCTGAGAAAAGACGCTATTTTGGGAGTTTAAGTTGTATCTGGGAAGTTGTTAAGTCCGTTCGAACGGACTCCTATGTGCGTTCGAACGCACACACAACTGAGAAGAAGTGCCAGAATATGGAACGGCGCGAGTGTAAGGGTTTGAAGTAGGTTCGTTGACCGTCCTCTTTCTCCTTCGGGTTGACACAACCGAAGAGCCACAAGTGTCGCTCCTCTACTTGTATCCACCGTGAGTCGGAGTTCGTCGGTCGCGGGTGCAATTGCCTACACGATGCACCGGCGAACTTGCTTGACCGATTGATTCTCTATACCGGAAAACTCCTTTTCTCGGTTCTCTCTCTTTACACCCTTTCACTCAATAGAAAGATGTATCTCTATAATTCTGGAATATTCTGAATAATACCAATGATTCAACATAATAGAAGAGAGAGAATTATCCTATTTATATCACATAGGATTAGGATGGGCCAAAAGGCATGTATATCCAATATACATCCTTTCACACAGAAAACTGCATGAACCTGTTCAGTATTCTGTTCATACGAAATTGGTACATTCTTCTGACAGAAAATCAACATACACGAAAGTTGTAGATAATCTTATTATCTACCCAACCCAATTTGGCCTGGCACAATTAGAGTTCGTATGCAAAGGTCATGACTGTTTTACTAACTGTATGTCATACTGTTGCACCCTTTCGGTATTTCATAGAAACGATACTTATACTTCATTCATATGAAATATATTTCTACATGAAGGTTATAGATAATCTTATTATCTATCTAACCCAATTTGAACCATTCAAATTGAATTTTCCTACCGAAAGATGTGATCACGAATGTACACTTACATTCGTTTATCCTTATGTACACTTTTACGGTTGATCCGAAACTGAATTTCCTTTATATATATATACACACACACACACACACACACACACACACACACACACACACACATATATATATATATATATATATAGACACACACACACACACATATATATGCTAACTAGAATCCACAAAAGGAATCCAAGGACTAAAGTCAAATACATTTACATGCGGAAGGGCTTTTTCATAATAATGTAAAGACGGAGGGACCAAAATTTAAATAATGTAACCCTATTTTATCTCTCTGCGATCTCTCTCTCTGCCCTCGCGCCCCCACGACTGACGTCTTCACCGGCGACGGTCTGCCTGTTGCAAGAATACCTAGTCTCCTTGAAACCCAAAGTCAAATCTCCACGATATCCGCTACCGTGTTGTCTCTCTCGCGCTCTCACTCATGGCGGCGATTTCTCTCTCGTGTTTTTTGTCCTCCGAATTTGAAGACTGGAATCGGAGCTTCTCACCCTGTTGGATCTATCAGTTTTTTTCCCATCATTATGGTTAGTTTCTTCTTTGATTTCCTAGTTAGACTGGAATCAGAGCTTCTTACATTTGGTCTTTTATTAGGAGTTGAATTCACAATTAGTTAGAGTCGAGGATTATTTTTGTGCGTTTTAGCTCAAAATCAAGTTCTATGAATAACAGCTAGAGTTTCTTAGAAGATTAAGATGCTTCCGTGATCGATTGAGACAAGTTTAGGTGAAATAAGGGCTGAATTGCATTCAATTGACGTATTTTAAAAATTAAGGGTTAATTGATGCAAATTGTGATTAAATTTGTGTTGAATTTCATTGAAGAATCTCAATTAGGGTCAATCTGGGATAATTAGTTGATAGCTACTGTACAAGATGTAATTAATATTTCTTTTCCCTTGGGATAATATAATACAATTGTAAACACATAATTTTTATTAAGAGTTTTAACATTTTGTCACATTTCTACTGTGATTAGTTAAAAGTTATTAATTATCAATTTTCTCTCTTTTTTTAAACAGGTTGCGAACCAGCAATTCAAATGTAAAAGACGAATCTGAATCATAAAATAACGATGAAACTGACTTAGTCTATTGCGAATAGTCACCAATTAGATCCTTTTTTGGGACCTCGAAACGGCTTGCGAATCAACGGCACGTTCACGCTCGTCGAAATGCTGGTTGGGAGTAGTAGCGATTTTATCGGGATTTACGTTGACGACTATTGGTTGAGGCCTTCGAAACTTAGTTCGAGGATCCATTAGAGGATCGAGTGGCAAATTACCCAAAATGCCCCTGCTGGGACCTCGAGGGCTTTTGCGATTATTTAGTTTGTTTATATGTGTAAGAGTTCTTAATTGGACTTTGAAAAACTTTTTTTGTTTAATAAATTCAAAAGTTTGTTTGATTTGAAATCAATTTCGGAATTTAATTTTTGGGGATGAATAATTCGTGATCATTCAACATAATAAGACTAGTTGTGATCATCCAATTTTAGAAGTAGAGGGGTTATTATGCAAAATTACATTCTTAGTGGGTTAATGACCGGTTGGGTTTTGACTAATGTTTTGAGAAGAAGAAAATTGGAAATGAGATGGTGAATGAATCAATTACCAGTACTGACAGTATTTTGTATTTTGATTCTGTTAAGATTGTATTTTACAAATTTAATTTGTCATAAAATGTAATTCCACGTTATATAGAGGTTTCAGGACAAGTGAATTTTGGCAAAAAGTAAGTCATGTGACATTTTTGTAAAATATATTATTTAATTTAGAAAAATTTACGATTGAATTTAACAAAATATACAACTGAATTTATCAAAATATAGTTAATTATCCGATAAACATGACCATTAATTTCATATAATTCAACAAAATATATTATTGACTTTAGCAAAATATACGATTGAATTTAGCAAAATATGCAATTAAATTTAGCAAAATATAGTTAATTATCCGATGAACATGACCATTAATTTCATATAATTTCACAAAATATATTATTGAGTTTAGCAAAATATATGATTGAATTTAGCAAAATATATTATGAATTTAACAAAATATACGATTGAATCTAGCAAAATATACGATTGAATCTAGCAAAATATAGTTAATTATCCGATGAACATGACCATTAATTTCATATAATTCAGCAAAAAATATTATTGAATTTAGCAAAATATATGATTGAATTTAGCAAAATATAGTTAATTATCCGATGAACATGATCTTTAATTTCATATAATTCATCAAAATATATTATTGAATTTAGCAAAATATACGATTTAATTTAACAGAATATACGATTGAATTTACTAAAATATAGTTAATTATCCGATGAACACGATCATTAATTTCATATAATTCAGCAAAATATATTATTGAATTTAGCAAAATATATGATTGAATTTAGCAAAATATACGATTGAATTTAGCAAAATATAGTTAATTATCTGATGAATATGATCATTAATTTCAAATAATTCAGCAAAATATATTATTGAATTTAGCAAAAAATATGATTAAATTTAACAGAATATACGATTGAATTTACTAAAATATAGTTAATTATCCGATGAACAAGATCATTAATTTCATCTAATCAGCAAAATATATTATTGAATTTAGCAAAATATACGATTAAATTTAACATAATATATGATTGAATTTACTAAAATATAGTTAATTATCCGATGAACACGATCATTAATTTCATATAATTCAGTAAAATATATTATTGAATTTAGCAAAATATATGATTAAATTTAACATAATATACGATTGAATTTACTAAAATATAGATAATTATCCGATGAACACGATCATTAATTTCATATAATTCAGCAAAATATATTATTGAATTTAGCAAAATATATGATTGAATTTATCAAAATATAGTTAATTATCTGATGAATATGATCATTAATTTCAAATAATTCCGCAAAATATATTTTTGAATTTAGCAAAATATACGATTAAATTTAACAGAATATATGATTGAATTTACTAAAATATAGTTAATTATCCGATGAACACGATCATTAATTTCAAATAATTCAGCAAAATATATGATTGAATTTATCAAAATATAGTTAATTATCTGATGAATATGATCATTAATTTCAAATAATTCCGCAAAATATATTTTTGAATTTAGCAAAATATACGATTAAATTTAACAGAATATATGATTGAATTTACTAAAATATAGTTAATTATCCGATGAACACGATCATTAATTTCAAATAATTCAGCGAAATATATTATTGAATTTAGAAAAATATACGATTAAATTTAACAAAATATACGATTAAGTTTACTAAAATATTGTTAATTATCCGATGAACACGATCATTAATTTCATATAATCAGCAAAATATATTATTGAATTTAGAAAAAATATGATTAAATTTAACAGAATATACGATTGAATTTACTAAAATGTAGTTAATTATCTGATGAACACGATCATTAATTTCATATAATTCAACAAAATATATGATTGAATTTAGCAAAATATATGATTGAATTTAGCAAAATATACGATTGAATTTACTAAAATATAGTTAATTATCCGATGAACACGATCATTAATTTCATATAATCAGCAAAATATATTATTGAATTTAGGAAAATATACAATTAAATTTAACATAATATACGATTGGACAAACTCGAAAATAGTATATAATTTAACAGAATATACGATTAAATTTAACAGAATATACGATGAACACGATAGTTTCTGGCACGTTTATGAAGTCCATCTCTCGAGTTGTTTTCTTCGTCCCGAACCGATTTTCAAATATAGGGCCGAATCGAGACCTCTTTGCACGGAAAGATGCCTTGATTTTGATCCACATAATGCCACCATCACCTTCAGCGAAAAGAATTAGGAAAAAATTACACTTTAGTCCCTCAATATTCCAAACACAAAAAAAAAATTTGAAACTTTTCTGATTGGAGAAACTCGAAAATAGTATATAATTTTTTAATTACGAAAATGTCGTAATACCTGAAGGAAGAGATTGCGATCTGTTTTAATAGCAAAATGCTACAATACCAAAAATGCTACAGTACCAGTACCAACAATGTTTTACAAAAGAGATTTGGAGTAATAATAATAAAAAGTACCTTGATTTTTTTTGAGAAACTAAAAGTACCTTGATTTTTTGCAAAAATGCGATAAAATAAGATTAATAGTGACCACGTTCGGTACGTCCAATTTTAATCAATTTTCCAGTCAGAATCATTGCTCGACCGAACACGTCGCAACAAACACCATTCATTAACGTGTTAGACGTTACCGAATTCGGTACCAAACCAATTAATCGAATCTCATCGAACACTTCACGGCTAAATTCATCATGTGACCGGTACACAAACATTGGATCCAAATGTTATACGTGTACAGATCCGGTACGCACCCGTTCGAAAACATTTTATTCAGATAATTCATTGCATTGGTCATATCCAAAGCCGAGCAATATGTATTTATAAACGTATTGTACGTCACCACATCAGGGGTAAAACCGTAATTTTCCATCTCGGCGAGTAAATCATTCGCCATTTTCAACATCCAGCAAAAGTCGTCGATTAATATATGAAAAAAGCTCACTTTTGCCTCCTCAACTGTACAAAAAAGTACAAGTTGCCCCCTAAACTTTAATTTCGTTCATTTTACCCCCCGAATTCTCGATTTTGCTCACTTTTGCCCGTTCCATCAGTTAACTTCCCAGTCAGCAGTTAAGTGATGACGTGGCAGTGTGACGTGGCAATTTTTAGATGATTGTATTGATGACATGGCAAAATTTAAATTATAAAATTACACATCTCATTAACTCATTTAATTAGAATAAATAATCACTAATTAAACCCAAACCCAATATTAAAACCCAAACCCATTAACCCATTATTTTAATCCCTCTCTCACCCAGAAGCTCTCTCTCAGCGCTCCATTGAAGCCACCTCTCGCGTCGCCATTGTCGCCCTCTCTCTCTCGCGTCGCCATCGACTCCCTCTCTCTCTCTCTCTCTCTCTCTCTCTCTCTCTCTCTCTCTCTCTCTCTCTCTCTCTCTCTCTCCCTCTCTCGCAGCTCTTTCTCTCTCGTAGCTCTCTCTCTCTCTCTCTCTCTCACAATTTTAGGTTTTTAGTGTAATTTTCTGAAATTTGGGTTTTTAATGCAACTTTTGGTTATTTTCAGCAAAAGAACTGCAAATAATGGTTATTTTCAGCAAATTTCAGCAATTTAGGGTTCTTTTGAGTATATTTTGAGCACATTAGGGTTTTTTTTGAGTCTAATTATGGTTAATTTCAGCAATTTTCAGCAAATTAGGTTTTTTTGGTCCAATTTCAGCAAATTAGGATTTTTATTGTCCAATTTCAGGGCTATTTTCAGCGATTCTCAGCGATTTCAGGATTTTCAGCAGACTCTGACAGTCTTTTGCGTTTGCAATTGGCATCGTGATCATAACTATTTAAGAAAAGATTTGTGTATATTGTAGGATTAAATTTATTGTTTGTTTGGACATCTATGTAATTTTCAAATTTTTGTTGTTTCCTGAATTTATAAACAATTTATATGCAATTTTGTACCGGTACAATATCATCATCGGAAAACACACTTACATAAAAAGACGAAATAAATTCCCATTTCAATTTTATAACACATACAAACATTTATAACACAATTTTTTACAACTCTAATTAAAACCCTAAAAACACTCATATTCATATTCACATTGACATTCAATCTAAAAAAGCGGTACCAATACAATCAAGCTCCATTATCGCAACCAAACTTCTTCGACATTCAAATTGGAGCTTTATTTCTAAGTTCACCAACTGCAAGCTCCATTATCGCATCCAATCCCGAATATATCAAATTCCTAATCTGAAAATTAGTTCAAAAATTAAATTGAACTCAATATAATTAAATAGAAGTAATAATTCTCAATTTCAGAAAAATCCAGATAATTAAATAGAAGAAATAATTAAAGACTGAGCTTGAGAATCGCCTCGGCTTCGCTCGCTTGAGAACCCCCGCACCCCCTACCAGAACCCCCTGACCCTACCCCCCCCCCCCCCACACACACACACACTCACACACACCCGCACACCCCACCCTGACCCAACCCCTCTCCCCCCACAGACCCCCCTGACCCCAACCCCGCTCGCCAGCACCCCCTGACCCAACCCCCCTCGCTAGCACCCCCCGACCCTCCCCAGCACCGCCCCATACCCGTCCCCAACACCCCCCCCCCCCCCCATACCCCCAAAAACCCTAATTTGCTGAAATTGGACAATAAAAATCCTAATTTGTTGAAATTGGACAAAAAAAACCCTAATTTGCTGAAAATTATTGAAATTAACCCTCATTTGCTGAAATTAACCATAATTAGACTAAAAAAACCCTAATTTGCTCAAAATATACTCAAAATAACCCTAAATTGTTGAAATTTGCTGAAAATAACCCTTATTTGCTGTTTTTTTTGCTGAAAATAACCTAAAATTCCACTAAAAACCCAAATTTCAGCAATTTTTAGCAAAGCCCATAAATGAGAGAATATCTGGGACGAGTCCATTTCGCCTCATTTTGTTCTCCAATTCAATTGCTTGGGTTAAATCCCCAATTGTACAAAACCCATAAATGAGAGAATTGTAGGTGAATATCTCCAACCCTAAAACAAGAATCTAAATATATCGTAAAACCAGTTGTATTTACACAAAAAACCCCTCTCGAGCATATCATCAAGCAACTTGCCTGCATTATCTAATTTCCCATTATTGCAGAAAACCATTATTAAGGCGTTGCAAGTGGATGTAGAGGGAGAGAGCCCAAAATCCAACATTGTTTGATACAATTCGAAAGCTTCTTTTTCCAAACCTTCTTTGCTGTGACCCGTTATAACCAAATTAAACGCAATAACGCTAAGTGGTAAACCATTTTGAATTGCTTTTTGTAATAGCTCTCTTGCTTTATCTAACTGCCCCAACCAACAGTATGTCGAGATCAATAAATCGATGTTATTCGAAACCTCTGGTTTTAACAAATCGTTTAACAAAGTATCATTTTCTCTCTCTAGAACCTTTCTGAAAAGTGCGTAAAACAAGGTATCATTGGACAAACTCGGTTCTAGGAGGTTCAGTCACGGCATCTTCAAGATAAGGTTCCAGGCGGTTCAATCGACGCCTGAGCAAGTGGATGTGTTTTTTTTTTCATTTTCTCTTTGCTCGTCGAGAAGAATTAGGAGATGAGGTTTGGAGAGTCGCAACAAGGAGGTTAGAGGCGCTGTATAGAAGAGAAGAAGCAGATGAGTTTCGGCGGTGAACCTTGCTCCGTCGTACGCCAGCATGAGCGAGGGACTATTTTGCAAATATTTCGTTTCGCGCGAGCGTGGATTCTTTTTTTAGATTTGTTTACTGGATTCTCCTTTGCACGCCTATATATATATATATATATATATATATATATATATATATATATATATATATATATACATATATATAGAGATTAACTAAAAAGCTTGTACAAGCAAAGGATATTATTTGCTTGTAACTTATATGCCGTTTGATCTGTCTCGAGATCCGTGCACATTTAACCATCAAACTCTCCGTTTTCTTGCTTATTATTTCCGTTAAACACTTTACATCCATCTCTTATTTCTCCATACGCTCTCTCTCTCTCTCTCTCTCTCTCTCTCTCTCTCACCAGAAGAGTTCCTTTTGTTCCTCCTCTCACCATGGATTTCGGGTTGCATTTATTCTTTCTGGCGGAGCATATCCAAGCTTATTATATCTCTCTCGCACATCAGGAAACACTTTCTCTCTCCTTGGCAGAGCTAATACTATCTCTTTTTTGCTGTTCTGACGATAGAGAATTCAAGATGGAGCGGTGGCGGGCGATGAAGGGACCTAGAACTGGTAGGTTGAAACGGTAAGATGGAACTCTTCATTTTTGAGTTTTCTATGCGGTTAATTTTTGCTTCTCAATTGATCCAATTGGGTCGAAATTTGCTGGTGGCGACCTTCAATGGTGATGGTGGCGACCTGATTTTTGATCCTCCGGCAAAATTTGATCAATAGCTTCTGACTCGAGATCGAGATGAGACTGGTGATGGTGGCGACCTTCAATGGTGACTGATTCACACCTGTATCGCAACACGGTTGGAATTTTGCAATGTGCCACAATAGACATGTAAGATCAGGTCGCACTTCTCCTCGTTTTGGCGAAGCAGATTTAATTTGTACTATCTCTCATAGAGCAAATCGTAGACATCTCCCTCGCGCAATTAAACAGATTAAGCAGCCCTTTCTCTAGGTTGATGCTAGTTTCAATGTGTATATTGATTTCGAAATGTAAATGTGTAACAAATACGATTATGATTAATGTAATTTCAAATACGATTGTAGAGAATGTGTGTTGGAACCCATCATGTCTTGTATTAAAACTAAAACTAAAATTTACAATCAATGGAGGAGGTATCATTAATACACGAACATCCTCATTTGTACTGCCCATTTCATGAAGAAGACTCAATTAAAATGACTCTAATGCTCCGTGCTAATATAAATTGGAAATATTAAGTTCCTTATGAGTAACGTGTATTTAAGTCCTAAATTGTGAGTCATGTGGTTCGGTTAGTATCATCATTGAAGGTTGCCCCAATCATCAGTCTCAAATCAAAATAACAAATCAAAAGTTATTGATCAGATTTGCTGGAGGAGAGAGGTCATTCTCCACTATGATTCGACCATGAAAAATCCTAAATTGATAATTAATTATGCTTAATCCCACTTTGTTTATATCATGGGAATCCAATTTTGTACCCAATTAGATCACTTCAGATGCAATAATCAACATAGTTACAAAAATTAACCAATTTCCGTCAAAGAAAACTAAAAAAATGAAGAGTTCCCTCTTATCTTTTCAACCGTCCAGTGCTCTGTCTAGAGTCCCCTCATCGCCAGCCACTGCTCCATCTTGGCTTTTCCATGTTGGCTTCTCCATCGTCAGAACAGCAAAAGAGAAGCAAAAGAGAAATAGTAAAAGCTCCGCCAAGCAGAGAGAAAGCGTGACCTGATGTACGAGAGAGAACAAACTTGGATCTGCTCCAATATAAAGAATAATTGCGACACGAAATCCATGGTGAGAGAGGAGGAACAAAAAGGAACTCGTACGGAGAAGTTAGAGAGATGGACGTAAAGTTCGTTTAACGGAAGAAATAAGCGAGAAAACGGAGAGTTTGATAGTTAATGGTGTACGGATCTCGAGACAATCAAACGGCATATAAGTTACAAGCAAATAATACCCTTTGCTTGTACAAGCTTTTTAGTTACTCTCCATATATATACATATATATATGTATATATATGGAGAGTAACTAAAAAGCTTGTACAAGCAAAGGGTATTATTTGCTTGTAACTTATATGCCGTTTGATTGTCTCGAGATCCGTACACCATTAACTATCAAACTCTCCGTTTTCTCGCTTATTTCTTCCGTTAAACGAACTTTACGTCCATCTCTCTAACTTCTCCGTACGAGTTCCTTTTTGTTCCTCCTCTCTCACCATGGATTTCGTGTCGCAATTATTCTTTATATTGGAGCAGATCCAAGTTTGTTCTCTCTCGTACATCAGGTCACGCTTTCTCTCTGCTTGGCGGAGCTTTTACTATTTCTCTTTTGCTTCTCTTTTGCTGTTCTGACGATGGAGAAGCCAACATGGAAAAGCCAAGATGGAGCAGTGGCTGGCGATGAGGGGACTCTAGACAGAGCACTGGACGGTTGAAAAGATAAGAGGGAACTCTTCATTTTTTTAGTTTTCTTTGACGGAAATTGGTTAATTTTTGTAACTATGTTGATTATTGCATCTGAAGTGATCTAATTGGGTACAAAATTGGATTCCCATGATATAAACAAAGTGGGATTAAGCATAATTAATTATCAATTTAGGATTTTTCATGGTCGAATCATAGTGGAGAATGACCTCTCTCCTCCAGCAAATCTGATCAATAACTTTTGATTTGTTATTTTGATTTGAGACTGATGATTGGGGCAACCTTCAATGATGATACTAACCGAACCACATGACTCACAATTTAGGACTTAAATACACGTTACTCATAAGGAACTTAATATTTCCAATTTATATTAGCACGGAGCATTAGAGTCATTTTAATTGAGTCTTCTTCATGAAATGGGCAGTACAAATGAGGATGTTCGTGTATTAATGATACCTCCTCCATTGATTGTAAATTTTAGTTTTAGTTTTAATACAAGACATGATGGGTTCCAACACACATTCTCTACAATCTTATTTGAAATTACATTAATCATAATCGTATTTGTTACACATTTACATTTCGAAATCAATATACACATTAAAACTAGCATCAACCTAGAGAAAGGGCTGCTTAATCTGTTTAATTGCGCGAGGGAGATGTCTACGATTTGCTCTATGAGAGATAGTACAAATTAAATCTGCTTCGCCAAAACGAGGAGAAGTGCGACCTGATCTTACATGTCTATTGTGGCACATTGCAAAATTCCAACCGTGTTGCGATACAGGTGTGAATCAGTCACCATTGAAGGTCGCCACCATCACCAGTCTTATCTCGATCTCGAGTCAGAAGCTATTGATCAAATTTTGCCGGAGGATCAAAAATCAGGTCGCCACCATCACCATTGAAGGTCGCCACCAGCAAATTTCGACCCAATTGGATCAATTGAGAAGCAAAAATTAACCGCATAGAAAACTCAAAAATGAAGAGTTCCATCTTACCGTTTCAACCTACCAGTTCTATGTCCCTTCATCGCCCGCCACCGCTCCATCTTGAATTCTCCATCGTCAGAACAGCAAAAAAGAGATAGTATTAGCTCTGCCAAGGAGAGAGAAAGTGTTTCCTGATGTGCGAGAGAGATATAATAAGCTTGGATATGCTCCGCCAGAAAGAATAAATGCAACCCGAAATCCATGGTGAGAGGAGGAACAAAAGGAACTCTTCTGGTGAGAGAGAGAGAGATAGAGAGAGAGAGAGAGAGCGTATGGAGAAATAAGAGATGGATGTAAAGTGTTTAACGGAAATAATAAGCAAGAAAACGGAGAGTTTGATGGTTAAATGTGCACGGATCTCGAGACAGATCAAACGGCATATAAGTTACAAGCAAATAATATCCTTTGCTTGTACAAGCTTTTTAGTTAATCTCCATATATATATATATATATATATATATATATATATATATATAGGGGCAGGTTCTATGGAGTCCTTATTTGGAGTCCCAATCCTATTCGTTCAACTATTTGATGAATGGCTGAGATTCAATAGAAAAAAGAACATGCCGCCCTGATCTTTTCCTTGATGCCCGTTTTCCAACCCTCGCCCATTCTCCTTCCCTCTCTCTTCCCTTCCCTATCTCTTCGAAGAGAACCCTACCCTCAGCGATGTGTTGTATCACATGTAGCTCTCGGAGAATCTCCATGGCAAAGACTAAAGCTCGTGAAGAAAAAAGACACTTCAAGAAAGTACAAAACGTGAGATTTTTACTGTTTGAGTTTTTTTTTGCTCAGTTTGAGCTAACAAACACGATTTTGCGGCCAATTGTAATGGGATATCGATTATTTTTTAGTGACTGGTGCCAACAGTCATTACAGATTCAGTCTAATTACTAGTTTTGTGTGACTGTTACCAACAATCACTGATTGGGTTAAACTGGATTTTTTCTGCCATAAGAATTTAGGGTTTTTTTGCAGCATAAAAATACTATTTCTGCACTAAATTAAGTTTTTTTTTTAGATACTTGGGGATAGTTTGGGGTGATTTTTGTCTGATTGTTTGCAAATTGGGTGCTATATCGTTGAATTCGAATCAAATTGGTCTATTTTGGGGTGATTTTTGTCTGATTTTCGAATCAAATTGGGTGCACTAAATTAAGTTTTTTTCTAGTGATTACTGGTTGTTCTAGTTTGTTATTTCACATTTTAACTTCATTTTTTTACTTCCTCTCTCTAGATCAGATTTTAGTGAATTACTGGCAATTTGTTCTCGATGTTTTTTAATTAAGGTTGTTAAGCTGATAATTCGTTATTTTTTGATTAATTAGGGATGATAATGTTTATTCTTTAATGTATAGAAACAGAAGCTTCAGTATTTGTTTGTCCAATTTTTGTATTTCTTCAATTTACCTTTGTACTTGTTGGAAAATAAGTAAATACATCCTTACAAAAGATTGAAATTTGAATTTGTTATTCTAGATGGATTTTCAAATGTGAGATGGTTTGGAGTCGAGGGAGAATACAACATGCTCATGATGAATGTACGACTGGTATGGTGGTACCATGCTGGACTGGTAATGGTATGGACTGGGGTTTGGGTTCAATATTGTAATTATCTTAAAGTTCATGTAACACGTTTGTTAAAATTATTGGATTCCAATTGTGGGATTTAATTAGTGCACATAATATTGTAATTTCTGCAATTGTGGGATTTAGATTAGATAATTAACATGTATGTGAGATAGTTATGAAACTTATGTGGTTTGGATAGGTACTTGTTTATGAAATATCATACTATTATTCTTATGAATTCTCACATCAATATTTTTACAAATGGTGTGGGTATTTGTATCTGGGTTGATGGGTACTGGTATCCAAATTAAAATGTTTTATTGTGGAAAATGATAGTTATTTCAATTTCTAGATTAATTGCTGTGATTTGGTCCATTTGTGCATAGAACTATAAAGTGATACCTTTTATTATTTCACCAGTTGAATAAGATTATTGATTGAAATGTAAGAATAATTGTTCTTATGCAAGATTGAATAACACAACCAGATATACACAAAAGTTGCTATAAATAATATCAGAAGATTGATTCCAAATCTTTTTTTTTTTGTCTTTTAAATTCATTCCAAACCTTTACAAATAAATAAGTAATGAGTAATGAATGTAAAAGAATAGTTACACAGGTACTCCTGAAAAATGTCAGAAACATAAAATCCATGAACACTACTTGAATTGAGACCGGCACTTTCCAAAACGTTTCAAAATGTCGAGATGAAGCTCGTCGGGATGGATTCCAAACTTTTCAAAACGTTTACGACTTCCTCATTCAGGCTCAAACGCCCCTCTTTGAACACGGCTTGAATTGAGACCTGGGTTTGATCACTCGGACACAGATGAGGACTCTGGCTTGATCACCGCACTTGGTCGTACCAAACATTCGCACATGATAATCGCATGAATTGGCTTGATCACCGCACTTGGTCGTACCAAACATTCGCACATGATAATCTCATGAATTAGTTTATAGTAATTCTGACAACAACCAAAAATTCAGTCTCATACCATAAATTCATTTCAGTAAATTCATTTCTTACATAAATAATATTTAATCGCATACCATTTGACACCAACCAAAAATTAAACACTACTTCAATGCAATAAATTCATTTCAGTAATTCTGACAACAAAAATATACATTCTCGTTTTAATGATGTCTAACTCACCACATGTCTAATCACTACCCATAAGCCTTGATTATCTTTACTTTATGAAAACAGACCAATTGAACTCGAATTTAACATTATAACCCCAAATTTACAAACAATCATACCAAAATCATCAAAAAGTATCCCCAATTATCACAAGCAATAACTAATTTTGTGGAGAAATAGTATTTTGATGCTGCAAAAAAGACCTAAATTCTTATGACAGCAAAAATAAAAAACATGAAGAGAGATGGAAAATCGAAAGAAAGAACTGAAATCAAATAATACTTACATCCAGCTTTGTCCAGAAAGATTGGAGAGAAGAGACGACAAAGATACTCACGAAGCAAAGAGAAACCGTCAGGGAATACACGAAAGATTTTAGAGGCGTCATTCAAAAGATACTCGGGAGCAAGGCAGTTAAAGAGATGGCACCACTGGGATTGTTCGTGCGAAGAGAAAAGCTCTAGGGTTTCTAACATGGCGACCTCTCGAGGAGGAGGCTCCGAGAGGTGAAGGACGACCAGAGCAAAAACATTAGTAATTTGAGCACGAGAGAGAGAGAGAGAGAGGGAGCGGGTTTTGATTTTGGGCATGGAGAGATGACTGGGGCAGCGCTCACTGATAAACAAATCTGAGTCGTTGGTCATGATCAAATGGACGGTGGTGAACGGGACTCCAAATAATGACTCTAAATAGGGACTCCATAGAACCATTCCCATATATATATATATATATATATATATATATATATATAGAGAAATGCTAAATAGAATCCACAAAAAAGAATCCACAAAACGAATTCAAGGACCTAAAAATTAATACAAGCACAGGCGGAGGGATTCATTTGTAATTTTGCAAGACCAAAAATAATTCATGTACACACGGAGGGACTCTTTCAGAAATGTACAAGCGCGAAGGACCTTAAAAAAATAAAATCACACACGGAGGGATGTTTTAACAAATTTCACATCCTCACGCACCCTTCTTTCTTCCCCATTTCTTCCCCACTCCTGGACCCTCTCTGCGCGATGAAAGAGCTTCGTCTCTCCTCCGGCGACTCTCTCTCTCTCTCTCTCTCTCTCTCTCTCTCTCTCTCTCTGACGACAAAGGTGAATCATCGCAATAAAGGAGGCGCCGCCTCCTTCTCTCTTTGGCGATCTACGACTGCGATTGGTTTACGACGATCGATGCGAGAAGAAGTAATCGGGTATGGATTTTAGAAAAGAACTTAGAAATTTCAAAAAATGTAGGATTACGAGGCAATATGATATGAATTGGAGAAGAAACCTGAGAAGAACTTTAATGGATGGGGTTTAATGTGAAATAAGCCGGAGGATGTGGTAGATCTGTACGATAAGGAATGGAAGAATCTACCATAGTACGAGATGGAATGGCCTCCATTTGCGCTGCCTGCTTTTCAGGAAAATGAGGAGATGACAGAGAATGCGGGATGAAGAGCAAAGAAGAAGAAACGACGTACCCGTACGAGATGTCTGATTTTCGTTACAATTATATATTTTCGAACTAATTTATATATTGTTTTGCTTAATTATTTAGCAGTACCAGAATTTTATGTGTGAGGTATTGTACTTGTGATATTGAACTTTAAATGTGACTGTAATTGTTATATTTTTCAGTTTTATTAAAATCTTGATATTAATTCTTTTTCATCGCAGACGTGATGATTTTTGTAATATTTATTTACATTACTTCTAATTCTTTTCCTGTGACATGCGATTGATACTTTTTAGAATTAATGTAGTAAATTCAGGCAATTAACCATTATTATATATCAAAAAACTACAATTGGTACAATTTGTATTATTCTGAATATTATAAAAATAAAATTTGAATACTTGTACTAGTTATTGTAAAATATTCTCCAAAAATATTAGTTTAACATACTAAGAGAAAATAACTATTGAATACTAAGAGAGGAAATATTTGATCCAAAAAAAATTCTCAATATATATGATCGAACTTAGGAAAAAATGTTCTCAAAAAAAGTTCTCAATACATACTAAGAGAGGAAATATTTCATCGTAAAATATCTGAATATTATAAAAAGTTCTCAAAATGATTGAATTTACCAAAAGATATGATTTAATTTACCAAAATATATAATTGAATTTAGCAAAATATATGATAGAATTTAGCAAAATATATGATTGAATTTTAAAAAATATATGATTGAATTTAAAAAAATATATGATTAAACAAGGCAAAATATATGATTGATTTTTGCGAAATACAATACTGAATTTATTTAAATATACGATTGAATCTAGCAAGATACACGATCGAATATACAAAATATATGATTCAATATAACAAAAATAGCAAAATATATGAATTAATGTAACAAGCTATATGATTTATTGTAAGTAAATATACGATTGTAAACTAGCAAAATATATTTTTGTATTTAAAAATAAAATAATATAAGGACTTAAAAATAACAAAATAAACACACGGAGGAACTACTTTGTAAAATATACTTCTGCTATTCTTTCAAATCTTTCTTCTGCCAACATACCCGCCTATCTCAGTTATCACTGATCTGAGTTCTTATTGTTCGCTTCCTCGGCGATCTAATTGATGCTGTCCATCCCCGATATCGGCCGTGCTCGCCTTCGCCGATCTGAACCGATCTGAACTCTTATTGTCATTGAAATTCTCTTAACGTTTCTCCCTCCCAGATCTTAACCTTTGGAATTCTTTTACAGGTATTCTACTTTCCAAATTTTAAATTTTAATTACTGTTTAAATTTATCTAATAATTTTTCTGATATTAACAAAATATAATTAATACGATCAAATTCTACTATTCTAAATTACATTTCTCTTATGTTTTTTTTTATCTACAATCATTCATATATCATCTTGTTATATTTAATCATATATTTTTGCTATTTTTGTTAGATTGAATCATATATTTTGTTAATTCAATCGTGTATCTTGCTAGATTCAATTGCATATTTAAATAAATTCAATATATATTTTGCTAAAATCAATCATATATTTTGCTAGATCAATCATATATTTTGCTAGATTCAATCATATATTTTGGTAAATTCAATCATATATTTTGCAATATTCAATCATATATTTTGCTAGATTCAATCATATATTTTGGTAGAATCAATCATACATTTTGCAATATTCAATCATATATTTTGCTAGATTCAATCATATATTTTGCAAGATTCAATCATATATTTTGGTAAATTCAAAAATATATTTTGCTAGATTCAATCATATATTTTGCTAAATTAAATCATATATATTGACAAATTATACTATTCTAAATTACATTTCTCTTCTGTTTTTTTTTTAATTTTGCAGAATGTCTACTGGCTCGAACAACGATCTGCTCAATGTTAACAATCCAATTTTACCAATACAAGAAGCTTCGAAAGAAAATGATAACTTCAGTACCAACGGAGTTGATCAAGACGAAACATCTGATATTGGAAATTCAGAAAAACCTGAAATTAATCCTCATGAATTCATTCAACCAGAATTGAAGACATAATACATACCAGTTCTTAACATGAAATTCCCTTCTCTCAAACATGCCGAAGATTTCTACTACCGGTATGCCTATAATGCCGGTTTTGGTATAGTTAAGAAAGGTGGTAGTGACAAAAACCAAAAAAGACCTCGTCAATTATTCAAGTGTACCAGAGAAGGTTCCGCAAATCACAAATCTGATAAATTGGTAATGTATAGGAGGAGGCTCGACGTCAAAATTAATTGTAAAGCAATGGTGCAAATCGCACCATGGGGTGATGACATTAATGGTGAATGGTATTACAAATCTGTAAATCTGGATCACAATCATGAACTCACACCAGGAATGTCACATAAATTCAGATGCTTTCGTTCATTACCAATGTTTATAAAAAGGCAAATTGAAGTGAATGAAATAGCCGGTCTATCTGTTGAAGCTAATGTTAATTCAGTCATAGCAATTGGAGGTGGCTCAGAAATTTCATGTGGTTTTACGAAGAAAGATGCCAGAAACCTAATTACAAACATAAGAGCCGCTAACCAACCAAAAGGAGATACCAAAGCTCTCTTATCGTATTTCCAAAATAAACAATTGGTCTATCCAATGTTCTTTTTTAAGGTTGATTTCGATGATGATGATTGTCTCGAAATGGTTTTCTGGGCTGATTCATATTCACGACAATCTTACAAATACTTCGGCGATGTGATTTCCTTTGATGCAACATACATGACTAATAGGTACTTTTTTATATTTTCTGTAATTTATAATAATTTATATGAAATTTGACCATTAGAAATGTACAATTATTATAATCAACATATACTTTTGTATTTAACAGAATATACTAAAAGTTTTTATTCTCTTTTTTTTTATAGGTATGGCATGCCTTTTGTTCCATTTGTTGGTGTTAATCATCACATGAATTCAATTATTATGGGTTGCGCACTTGTTTCAACAGAAACAACAGAAACATATGAATGGATATTTAGAACATTTCTTCAATGTATGTCAAATGAACCACCGAAAACAATTATAACTGACCAGTCACCTTCGATGAAAATAGCAATTAATAATGTAATGCCCAATACAAAACATCGTCTTTGTATGTGGCATATACTAAAAAAAATTGCTGACAAAGTTGGAAAAAAACATGATGCATCCGATGACATATGCAATATTGTGAAGCATTCAACTACTCCTGAAAAATTTGAAGAAAATTGGAAGGCGGTATTGGAGCTTCATAATTTGCAAGGTATTTTTTATGTCAATTTTAATTTGTCCAATTAATTTCATTTTTTCATATATATTTTTTATTTTTTGAAAAGATAATAGATGGCTCAAACAATTACACAACATAAGGGAAGAATGGGTGCCAGCTTATATTAACGACCATTTTTGGGCTGGAATGTTATCTTCTCAGCGTAGCGAAAGTATGAATTCCTTTTTCGACCAGTATGTGAATTCAAATACTGGTGTGTCCTTATTTGCCAAGAGATTTGATATTGCTCAAAATCGAATTATTGAAATTGAACTCAACGCTGATAACATGTAAATATCATTTTTAACATAATATTCTAATCATTTTGGCATAATATATAAATCTTAATTTAATAATTTTTTTTAATAACAGACGTAGAAATGGGAAACCAAGACTAATTCATGGCACCCCAATAGAGCATCTATTCCTTGAAGAGTACACTTTGAGTGTGTTCCGCAAATTTCAAGACCAGCTGGTAATAATGGCTTTATTGAGTTTTGTGATCGAGGATGAATCTGATAATATTAAGAAATACAAGGTTGAAAATACAAAAACTCACAACGATTTCATGGTTTCATTTAATATCGTTGACAAGACCGTGAAATGTGAATGTCGGTATTTTGAAACTATCGGTATTCTCTGCTCGCATTGTTTAATGGTATTCAGAGAAGAAAGAGTTGAAACTATTCCTCAAATATATGTAATTGATAGGTGGAAAAGGAATTTTAAACGGACGCATTTGAATAATAGATCTTCTAATTTGGGAAATAATACAGACAAGGATGGGATTAATGCGAATTATTCAGATTTACACCCTATTTTTCTGGATTTGGTTGAATACTCAACTCACAACAGGAAGTTAAATTCTTTAGTTAAGGATGGTTTAGTTGCTTTATGTTTATCCATCTCTAAATCTGTACCTACAAATCGAAACAAACCTTCCTCTAGTACGAAAAACCAAGAAAAAATACCATCTCCAACATCTCAGAATTATCAAAACCCTAAAACCAAGAAGAAGAAACGAGGTAGACCCAAAAGAGTTCGTGATATGTATGAACGAAATAAGCAGATTCAAATTTTGAAGGAAAAGAACAAAAAAAAAATTGTTGAGGAGAGCGATGACGATTCTGAATAAATTCTCATTAGTTAAGTTCGATTATATTTTCTTAACCATTAATTTCATTAATATCAACTAACGATATTATTTTTTATTTAATTTTGCAGGTTTTAAATAAATTCATACAAGACTGATATAATTGAATTTTTTCAAATTCCTCTTATTTCATTTGTGTAAAAAACTATTTTTTTTTTGTACTAATGAATTAATAAGCATTTGTTTACAAATTTTTGAAATTGAATATTGTAATTAGAAAATTATAGTATTTACTTTTTACAAATATATAGTAGGAAATAATGTTAAATATAATTAGGAAATGATACAATAAATTTAATTTAAATATACTCTTAATACTTACAAAAAATACCAAAAACCTTGTAAAGAAATGAATTATTTTACAGTTACAATATATTATACATTTGAAAATACATGATCGTTAATTTCCTATAATTCGGGAAAATATCTGATTGAATTTAATAAAATATATCATTCAACTCAGCAAAATATATAATTGAATTAAGAAAAATATACGATAAAATTTAGCAAAATATCTGATTAAATTAAGCAAAATATCCGATGATCATGATCCTTAATTCATATAATTGTGAAAAATATACGATTACAATTAACAAGATATATGATGCAATTAACTATAATATCTGACAAAGAAAATTATTAATTTTATACAAATCATGACAATATATTATTGAATTTACCAAAATATACTAATGAAATCATAAAAATATAAGATGTAGTTCAGCAAAATATACATGGGAATGTATTAAAATATACGATTGAATTGAGATAAATATACGATGTTATTAAGAAAAATATATGATTCAATTTATTAAAAACATGCGATTGAATTTACCACAAATTTTGGGTTTGGGTCCGGGTTCGGGTAATAATCGAAATTTCGGATTCGGGTAGGTGAGAGGCTTATCCGAACCCGACCCGCCCCGTTGACATTATCAAAACTTACATTACTTTATGAAAGCATGCATTAATTCATGAAAACATGCATAGTTTCATTCAAACTATGCATTATATATTACATTGCTAAACTAATATATCATCACGTTCTCTCGTACTGGCACTCTAAACTCACAATCTCTCCCACACTCTAAACTCACAATCTCTCGTTCTTCTACTCGCACACTTCTACTCGCACTCTCCTACTTTCTGCTCGCAAAAAATGAAAAACAAACAATTATACAGTTCTAGCGACGATGAAGAATTTCCTTCTGAGCATAACTCTAAAATGGGCAAAAAGAAGCAAAACCCTAAAATTAGAAAGAATGAGAAGAAAAAGATGGAGAAAATGGGCAAAGGAAAGGAAATTCAACCCCGTAAGAGAGGTAAATTGCTATTTTCACTTTCAATTTTTAAATTCAACCCCGTAAAAGAGGTAAATTGCTATTTTCACTTTCAATTTTTAACACCCCGTTCTGGCATAATAATGCATGTTATTTTCTTCGTAATAATACTTGTTATTTTCTTCATTTTATAGAAGAATTGGCTAAAACTAAATGCTACCCGAAAAAGATTGAAGAATTATATTCCTATTTTAAAAATAAAAACCAAATTTCTCCTCAAATCGTTCAAATTCTTTGTAAAACCCCTTTCTGGCATTATTTTGATCACATGCCAGAAATAAATTCTTGTCAAACTTTATTGTCTGAAATTCTCGATAGGATCAATCTATCCACTGGTCACTTAGTTTGGAATTTGGGGGATGATAAAGTAAATATACCATTTACCCAATATTTCCCAAGCTATAGGTCTAGTGAATTTTGGTCATGAGGTCATTATAGGTAGGCATAAAAATAATGAAAAAGTTCCAAGGTCTTTAATTTGGGAAAAATATTTCGGTTCAAAAGGATGTATTCAAATTACTGAAATACGTGATAAAATTGATCAAAATTTCCAGAAGGTTTCTAGAAATGATGAAGATGATAAAGATGTTGTATCTTTACTCATCATGCATTTATTTTCTGTCTTTCTCTTCCCCCTAAAAATCCAACATGTTCCAATTCAATTCTTCCATTATGTCGACGAACTCGATGATTTGAAAGAATATAATTGGTCTAGAGCAGTTCACCAGTATATTATCACCGATTTGCTCGAGACTGCTGAGACTATTCAATCAGGAAAACGCGCAGATTTTTTAGGATGTTCTCTAGCCCTTATTGTAAGTATTTCATTTGATAATTTTTTTTTAATATAATCTAATAATATATTTTAATTAAAAATAATATTTTAATTTTTAGGTTGGTTTCTTTTGCCGTATCGAATCAATACCAAGAGATTTGGTACAATTTTCTGGTGGATATCCAGCGTATTACAATTATAATATGAACCAGAAAATCAGACGCGATACAATTTCAACAATTTTTCGAAATTGCTTATCGAATAACATCAATACCGATACTGACAGAAAAGTACCTATTATTAATCTGATTATTTCGCCAGAATCCATAATAAAACCAACAACTCTGAAAAAACCGTCATTAATTCCTTACAAATCTCCTCTCTGTCCTTCAAAAAGAGAGAAACCAGATGATTTGAAGACCGGCCCTCAAAAAATTCCTCTTCCAAATTCGTCTTCTAGTCCAAAAAAAAAAGTAATTACAAAGAAGTTTTCTAGAAGAATATTAAAAGAAGATGCAATTTCTGATAAAGATGCTGCGGAGATCCTAAAAGACGTTATTGGTGATATTGCGAAAAATATCCCTCAGGATGCAATTTCTGAAAATATAGGTAATTGTTATATTTGTTTTTTAATATTTTTAAATTATTAATTCATAATTTTTGATAGCAGAGCCAAATTCTCAACTACTGGCAGTCATTGCTTCTCCTTTGCTTTTTGAATCTGCCGAGAATGTCAATACTCCTCCTCAACCAATGAAGTTAGCAGGTAAATTTCTTACATTCCAATGTAATTTGCATAATCTTTTTAAAATAAACACTTAATTTTTTTTTTCTTAATTTAGTAGATCCTTCTTCCGTGCAAGTTTTACACGAAACGCATGCTCCTTCTATCGATAAAGGTAATAAAACCACTTATTTTTATCAAATATAATCATTAAAATATACAATTAATCAAAATATATGACTGAAAATAGCAAAATATATGATGTTGAGCTAAATATATGATTGAATATAGCTAAATATATGATCGAATTTACCTAAATATATTATCAAGTTTAGTTAATTCAATACTACAGATTAAAATGAGCAACTATTCAAATAATCAACTATTCAACTATCTTCGATACTATATTCTAATGATCTCATTTTTTATAACAGTGTCAGATTCTCAACTAATGGCAGTCATTCCTTCTCCTTTGATTTTTGACTCTGCCGAGAATATCAATACTCCTCCTCAACCAATCAAGTTAGCAGGTAATTTTCTGACATTCCAATGTAATTTGCTTAATCATTTTAAAATAAATACTTAATTTATTTTTTTCTTAATTATGTAGATCCTCCTTCTGTGCAAGTTTTACACGAAACTTATGCTCCTTCTATCTATAAAGGTAATAAAACCACTTAGTTTTATCAAATATAATCATTAAAATATACAATTAATCAAAATATATGACTGAAAATAGCAAAATATATGATGTTGAGCTAAATATATGATTGAATATAGCTAAATATATGATAGAATTTACCTAAATATGTTGTCAAGTTTAGTCAATTCAATACTACAGATTAAAATGAACAACTATTCAAATAATCAACTATTCAACTATCTTCGATACTATATTCTAATGATCTCATTTACTTACAGAACAAACTACCTCTGAAGAAGAAACGAGCTCTGAAGATGAAGTCACCGTTACTGGATCAACACACAACGATATAGATGAATCTCGACTATCATTTGATGAATTCACAACAAAATATAATAATGAAATTAACAAGTATTATGTTTTGAGGATGCCACAAGAAAAATCTATATATCCAACTTACTCTGACCCTTTTGATCGAAACCACTTTCTATCATTTCAAAAACCAATTAACCCAATTCTATTAGATTCGGTTCAATCAATTCTTCACAACATACCCGAATCAGTAGTTGTATACGAACGCCGCCAATCTTCCTTAGTAGCCTGCGAAACATTCAAAAGTTTGTTAGATCCTAACAGTCTTCTAATTGGATCGGTAAATATATATTTTATCTTTTATTTTTAATGATCAATATAAAATTAATTTACATTTTTATATATTTTTCTTTTAGGTTATTAGTATCTACTTGTACCAGTTAAGTCGTGATATGAATTTTCCTGACTATCCAAGGTGGACCTACATATCTCCCGACTTTATGTAAGTATTCATAAAAATAATCCATAAAAAATAATACAAAGATATGCCAGAACTCATAATATGTTTATGTATTTATTTATATTTTTTTATGCAGAATATATTAAAGAAACCAAGAAGCGCAGAATATTTTCGAGAACTCCCACAACTATTGAACAATGATATTGAAAAATGAGATCATTTGTTCGCAGTGATGCATGTAAACGAAAATCATTGGATCTTGGCCCATTTAAAAATGAAAACCAAAAAAATTCAAGTATACAACTCTTTGAAAATTAATTATCGCTATGAGAAAGAAACAAAGAAGTATCTCAATAAATTAATTCAATTCTTGAATTGGCGTAATTCGGACAACAAATGGAAGGCCATTAATAAAGTAAAATGGGTTCCAAAGTCCGAAATAACCTTGCAAACTGGCGGGAGTGATTGCGTCTTATGTGTAATACGGTATTTAATTGCGATAATTACTGGTCAGAAACCAGTTTGGGCCCAGGTAATCATATATATTTTTACCTCTTTAAATTATCGTTTTTTTGTTTTTTAATACAATTTAATTTGCAGGATGATCTCTCTAATGATCGAATATTAATGGCCTATAACATACTTTTCGATTTTGAGAATGAAAAAAGATACCTTGCAATTGAAGGAGAAGAACCTCTAATACCAAAACCTCCTCATCTTCAGAAAGATTCAGTAGAATTCGTCAAACTTTAATTAACTAAACTTATGTCTGTTTTTTTTAGAATATTTAATCTATAGTATTAAATTAACTAACGCTGTAAAAATATTATGTCTGTTTTTTTTAGAATATTTAATCATCTGTTTTTTTTAGAATATTTAATCTGTAGTATTGAATTAACTAAACTTGATAATATATTTAGGTAAATTCTATCATATATTTAGCTATATTCATCATATATTTAGCTCAACATCATATATTTTGCTATTTTCAGTCATATATTTTGTAAATTGAATCATATATTTTGCTAAATACACTCATATATTTTGCTATATTCAATCACATATTTTGCTAGATTATATCACATATTTTGCTTTATTCACTCACAAATTTTGCTAAATACAATCATATATTTTGTTAATTGAATTATATATTTCGCTAAGTAGTATTATATATTTGCCTACATTGAATCACATATTTTTCTAATTCAATAATATATTTTGCCAAAAGTTAATCATATATTTTGCTAATTGAATCATATATTTTTGTATATTTATTAATATATTTTGCCAAATTCGTTAATATATTTTAGTAAATTTAATAATATATTTTGCTAATTCGATCATATATTTTGCTAAGTTAATAATATATTTAGGTAGGCTTAATAATATATTTTGCGAAGTTACTCATATATTTTGCTGTATTGAATCATATATTTTGGTAAAACTTAATAGAAAATGATATTCTCTGAGGCCCATTAAGAATATGTTATTTTTATAATATTTTTAACTTAATAGAAAAAGATATTCTCTGAGGCCCATTAAGAAATTATCTTAAGATATAATATCTCTTCTTTTTATTTCTAAATCTATTCATTATAATAAAACTTTTCTTCTTAAGATCAAAATCATAGTTCCTCTTCGTCGGTTTATCTCAGATCGTCGGTTTATCTCAGATCCAAATTCGTCGGTTTATAGGGTAGCTGGTAAGGACATACGAACTAGAAGAAGAATAAGAAGAAAAGGGGGGAAAAGAACAGATCGAAGAGCAGAACCAGATTGAGTAATGCAATGCAGAACGAGACGATCAATTGTTCCAGCGATCGCAGTAATGTACGTAAATCACCGCCTTTAGTTGCTAAAGTTAGATCTAGCGAACGTCGATCTAATAGAAAAAAACAAGGTAAATTCATTTAATTCCAATAGGAAATTCTTGTATTGTTTTTAATATTTTAATGAATTAACATATATTCAGGAAAAATTAATACTGAATCTCGTACAAAAGAAATCAACAATGAATTTTCAGGTAATTATAAAATTTAGTTAATTAAACATCATTCAAATAAACCATTTTTAACGATATATTCTATATAATTTTTTTTTATTTTTTACAGAAATTGTTCCTAACAATACAGTTGTTAAGACAATGTGCATCCCTAAATTAATTAAAGAGATTTATCTGAAAATTCCCAATCTAGATAGCCCAAAAATTATTGAAATTTTGCATTCCACACCTTTCTGGCACTTCTTCGAAGATATGCCAGAAATTCACATGTCTCGTAGTTTGTTAAGCGAAATCATCTTAAAATTCGATTTGGATCTCAAAAAATTTCTATGGGATAGAAATTCAAATTACCAAATTTCTTTCACTTTGACACCCAACGATATTTCCTATTGTCTTGGACTTTCTAATTCTGGAACCGATGTAAACATAATTAGAAATAAAAATAATGACAGTGTTCACAAGTCTGTTATTTGGGATAAATTTTTTCCAAATAATGCATCTATCGATAGAAAACAAATCCTTTCTCAGATTCAAAAAATCCTAGACCTAGAAAAAAAAATTCAAGAAGATTACAACAATGTTGTATCTTTACTTATCAAGTATCTATTTACAGTTTTTCTTTTTCCACTAAAAAACGGTCACTTTCCAGTACAATTCTTCCCATATTTGGATAATTTAGATTTACTACATAACTATAATTGGTCCTGTGCTGTCCAACGTTTTATCATGAAAGGAATAGGAAAAACCGCTTTAAAATTTCAACAGGGTAAACCTGCATATTTATCCGGATGTTCCACAGCATTAATTGTAAGTACTATATATTAATCAATTTATTATTAAATAAAGTACATTATTTAAAACAATATACCTCTTTTGTTTAAATTTCAGGTGGCATTTCTGAGCCGTCTTGAATCAATTCCCGAACCTCTCACACAATTTTCTGGTGGTTATCCTGCTTATCACAACTTCAATTTGATGGAATATTCAAAGCGTGAGAAAATCCAGGAATTATTCGAGAAAGTTTTGCCATGTACGATCAATACCAAAATTAATCGTACAATTCCAAATTTGGATGGAATAATTCAACCTGAATTTATCAAGAAACCCAAAATAACTTATCCCACCATAATATTTGAAAATAATAAGGCTACAATTTCTATTCTAAAACGATGTGATAAAAAACGAAGCAATGCTGCAATCAACTTGCAGAAAGAAGAAATTTCACCAGAAAAATTCTCACCAATTAAAGGTAAAGATCTTAAAATTAGAAAATTAGTTTCTAATTTTTTCTATTGTTTCAGCCCCATTTTAGTAATTATAAAATTTCTGTCATTTATTGTATTGTACAACAATTCTTCATCTTCAGAAATGGTATTATGCGACGATACTTTACCTTCAGAATTACCATTAGGTTTGAAATTAATTTTTATTCGTCGTCGTTATTAATCATTTTGATTTTTCTGTTTAAGGTAATTTTATTATTTATAATATATGTTGCTCTTTACTTTAATATATAATTATAATTTTCATTTTAATATTAATTATTACTTTTTTTCATATATCAGAAAATATCAATTCTCTTCAAGAGGCAAACATCGTTAAACCTCCAATCCCTTATCCGTACAAGCTTGAAAGAGAACAATCTCCAATTCGATATGAAAAATAGTCTTTAATTTTAATTTGCTTTTTATTGTAAACTAATCTCAGAGAATCTTTTAATACTCTAGTTCTAATACTTTTGAGAAAAAATTCATTTCATTTTAATGTTTTATTTACAGCTATGATCAATGATGCCAAATTTATTCTTCAATATTCTTGTTATATTTTAAATTTCATCAAAATTTAACAAATAATTACAATTAGTAAAAATAATTAAATTTAGCAAAATATGTGATTGAATTTAGCAAAATATGTGATTAAATTTCGCAAAATATATCATTGAATAAATCAAAATATATGATTACAATAAGCAAAATATATGAATGAATTAAGCGAAATATTTAATGAATTTAGCAAAATATATGAAATGAATTTATCAAAATATATGATCGAATTTAGCAAAATATATAATTGAATTTATGAAAATATATAATTGAAATTAGCAAAATATATGATTCAACTTAACAAAATATATCATTAAAATTAGCAAAATATATGAATCAATTTAGCAAAATATATGAATGAATTAGCAAAATAAATAATTTAAAATAGCAAAATATATGATTGATTTTATTGAATTTAGCAAAATATATTTATGAATTTAGCAAAATATATGATCAATATAGAAAAATATATGTTTGAATATAGCAAATTATATGATTTAATTTATCAAAATTGAATTTGGCAAAATATATGATAGAATATATCAAAATATATGATTTAATTTAGCTAAAAAATTATAATAATTGAAGGACTTAGAAATAACAAAAAAAACACACGGAATGATTACTTTTAAAATATACTTCTTTTATTGTTTCAAACATTTCTTCGCTCATTCTACCCGCCTATCTCAGTCATCAACGATCTGAGCTCTTATTTTTCTCCTCCTCGGCGATCGATCTCAGTGATGCTATCCTTCGCCAATATCTGCCATGCTCGCCTTCGCTGATCTGAACCGATCTGATTCTATCCTTCGCCGATCTCTTCCTCGGTGATCTCAGTGATGCTTTCCTTGTTTTACAGGTATTATACTTTTGAGAGTTTTAATTTTATTTACTGTTAAAATCTTTCTAATAATTTTTCTGAAAAAACAAAATGTAATTACAAAAAATCAAAATATACTAATTATCTTCTGTTTTTTTTTTATTTTGCAGAATTTCTACTCGCTTTTTTAGCTTATTTCTCGCACAATTTCTTCCGTGAATTAATTGCTTTTCTTTCGGTAATTACAATTCTCATCTAAATATATTTCTTAAATTCTTTTTAATTTCAATTCAATTTATTTAATTTTATTTAATTTATACAGATCTGTCCTAATCGTAGCAGTTTATTCAGTTCAACTCAATTTGTGCATCGATACAACAGTAATATGGATCGACAAATAGCTAAATCGCATGACAAAGAACTTTACATTGAAGGTTAATTTTTCTTAAAATTTTATTTTTCTAAATTATTTTACAGTAGTTTAATAAATTAATATTTTTATTTCTTTTTACAGAAGCAGAATTTACAACTTCTTTAAAATCATCCTTAAAAAATGCTCTTTTAAATAAATTTGAAATTTCAAAAATACAAAAGAAAGTACGATTTAATCTACCCAGCGATCACTCCACATCTGGTACGTTATGTACTTTTCTCATTATTTTATTAACAATACATTTAAATAAAATTACAGTTATTTTTTAATTTTAAAAAATTATTTAGCAAAATATATTATTTTATTTATGAAAATACAATGTAATTCGTTAATATTTTATTAACAATTTAATTTTTTAATATATTCAATCATATTAACCAAAATATACTTTTGGTTAATCTTGGACTTTCTAATTTTGTTATTTTATAAACATTAAGAAATTATTTTAAGGGCAATTAAAAAATAATATTCATAGTTATTTCTTTAGCACACATACATATTATGAATATCCAATAGTTATTTCAAAATATACAATCTCTATTAATATCAATTTTTTCTTTATTTTCTTTTGCAGCACTTAAGAAAAATCCCGAAACTCTGTATATTCCAGATAAATACCTCGTTGATACTATTTGTGCACCGAATCTTATGAATCAATTTTGTTCTTCAATTAGCCAACAATTAACCGACGAACATTGGGATATATTATTCGATTTACCCTTCTGGCATTTTGTTTTCCATTTACCAGAAATGAACCTGTCCCGTGATTCATTAACCCAAATTCTGAAATATTGGAATTATCACAACAAAATGTTCGTTGTAAAAGGAATAAATGTTCCTTTTCTATTTCTGTTGTTTCCTTATTGTTGGGTTTGATAACCGAGGGACATATATTGGAAACGACAACCCATAAATCCAAAATCCCCAAATATTTCTCTCGAATACATGAATTGTATTTCCAGAATAATCAAACAATTACCCACCAATTTTTGGAGCAAAAAATTAGAAACCTTCTAAATAATGAACGAAATCCTCGCGATGTAATTTCATTGATAGTAATGTATATTTTTACTATGTTCCTGTTTCCACAACCTAATCAATACGTCCCAATCCATTTATTCCATCTAGTCGATGATTTAGAATCTTTGAAGATAATCAATTGGTCCAGAGCAGTACATGATGTCATAATGAATGATATATCATCATGTGCAGAATCTGTTAGGTTGAAGAAGCCTACAAGACTCGCTGGATGCACAATAGCACTTCTGGTATTATAGCAAAATTATGTTTCAAAATAATTTTTTTTATGAATCAAAATAAATAAAAAACTATTCAATAATATTTCCTTAATGAATTATTTTTCAGGTTTCTTTTTACGAACGAATTAACCCTAGACTTGTTAAATACACTGGAGGTATACCTCGTTATTATAACTGGAATTTGACCGAAAATCACAACAAGAAACATGTTATTTCTATTTTAAACGAAATCAATGTGAGTAACATTCACAGCAAAATAGATTTGATAAAATCAAAAAATGAAAACCTAATATCAAAAAATGGATTGTGTAAACAAAATTGGATCAATATACCAGTTAATTTGGAACGAATTCGGTTGTCATCGCCAATATTCAATAAAAGGAGAAAAATCAATCCAATTTATACTAATGCTCCTACGAACCAAGTCCTCTTACCTAATGACAAAAACCAAAACACACCGAAAAATACAATAGCTACTGATTATTCAGTTGGCGATCCCAGTTTTGATTTGGGTATAGATTTTTCATGTTTCGATTATAACGAAAATGAGAATCATTCAGAAACTTCAAATTCATACAAAACTCCAGAAAAATCCAAAGATTCTCCTACCCAAGATCTTATAATCCTTGCTGATTTGACCGAAAAAAGATTTTTCTGTGATAAAAGTCTTCTTATCTCTGAAGCAATATCTGAAAAATCCGGAATTTCTTTCTTTGATTTTAATTATCATTTCATCGTTAAAAATGCTGTCCCGTTAAGAAGACAACGTTACCGTGCTTATCACAGCCCCTATACCGATCCATTTTTGCATATTTCAAAAAAAGAAAATAAACCATTAAGCAAAAAATTCACTTTCCCTAATTCCAATTGTACTTCTTCAAAATTACAAAAAGAATTGGACAAATGGACGAATACATTCCTCTCTTCTGATCGTTCGAACGAAGTAGTGTACTTCACACTTTCAAAAACCGTCACATTGACTGCTTCGCAAATTACTCGATTCCTCGATGGTCATAGTCTATCTACTGAGGTAAGTGTCATATATTGTTAATTTAATCAATAAAAATTTAATATTTTTCTCTTAACAGATAATGGAAGCTTCTTTGCATCTTCTCAAAAGGGATTTACGAGTATCCCCTCAAAAGAAATGGGTCTTCATACCTCATTATTATCTGGTAATTCTTTTTTATATTAAATTCAATATTAATTTTCAAATTACTCTAATTTATTTTTTACTTTAATGAAATATATTAATGAATTTTTAATTATCATCACAAAATCTACATTATATAAAAAAATGTATTTTTCGTCTTACCAGAATAAATCATTTTTTTGCAAAATATACTACTTTGTTGTACAAAATCAACTTTTGTTTCAATCATCATACATTAAGCTTTTACCTAAAAATTCATTTACATTTAATATTTTACGAATTAAGTATTAATAAAAAAAAATTTGCAGGAATTCTTACTGACATCAAACAGCCATAGCGAAAATTATATTAGATGTCCATTTTTATACGATTCTACTATCGAAGATGCTAAACATTTATTTTTGGTGATGTATAAAAAAGAGCTGGATCATTGGTGGCTCGTTCATATTGATCTGAAGAGTAGATTTCTGGATTCGTTATCTTCATTTGAAAACGATTCTTATCTGCACTCAGAAACCACTTCAGCAATAAATTGGGTCCACAATTTTCTTAATTGGAGATTTCCAAACAAAAAAAAATACCTCATTCAGACTGATTGGTCGCATTCTTTCGAGTGGTCAAATCCATTTCAAAGGACAGCTCATCAAAATGAAAACGACTCAGGTCTTTTTGTTTTGCGATATATTACCTGCATTCTGAATGAAAGAGTTCTGAAATTCAGTGAAGTATTAAAAATTGATTATATTTAATATTATCTTTGCTAATATTAATCATAATTGATGTTTTCTTTTTGAAATATTAATTTCAGCAAGGACTTAGATATGAAAGGATGATATTGGCTTATAATCTTTTATTTGATTATAATCTTTTTGAAATAAGTCCCCTCTTCCTCATGCTCAGTTGTTGAACGAAGTATTCGAATCAGTTGCTGATTGAAACTATTTAGTCTAAAGGTCGAAATATTTTATTAATCTTTTGTAATATTTTTAGTCTTATATTTTGAACTTTGTTTACATTTTGCTGTAAAAAATAATATTTTGTAGTTTCTTATATTCTGAAGATATTTTGTCTACAGTTTCAAATATCTTTTTAATATTTTTGTAATATTTTTAGTTTCAGCAGTTTGAATCTTGTATTTTTAAAATATTTAGTCCACCGTTTCCTATAAGAAACAATATCAGATAGAATTTAGCAAGATATATTATCAATTTAGGAAAATATATAATGTGAATATATGATTGCATTTAGAGCAAAATATATGATTGAATTTAGCAAAATATATGATTGAACTAGAAAAATATATGATTGAATTTAGCAAAATAGGGAATTGAATCTAGCAAAATATATGATGTGAATACAGCAAAAACTATGAATAATACAGAAAAATATATTATTGAGTTTAGAAAAATATATAGTAGAATATAGTAAAACATATGATTGAATATAGCAAAATATATAATTGAGTTTAGCAAAATATATGAATTATACAGCAACATATATGATTGAAATTCTAAAAATATATAATAGAAATAGTAAAACATATGATTGAATATAGCAAAATATAAAATTGAATTTAGCAAAATATATTATTGAATTCGCAAAATATATAATTGTCATTAGAAAAATATCTTATTGAATTTAGCAAAATATATAATCGAATTTAGCAAAATATATGAATGTATAAAGCTAAATATATAATAGAATTTGGCAAAATATATGATTGAATTTAGCAAAATATATGGTTGAAATCAGCAAAATATATGATCGTATAAAGCAAAATATATGATGGAATTTAGCAAAACATATGATTGAATATAGCAAAATATATGATTGATTAGAGCAAAATATATAATTGATTTAACAAAATATATGATTGAATAAAGGAAAATATATGATTGAATATATGAAAATATATGATTGAATTTGCCAAATAACACTGTAAACTCTATTATTTGCAAAAAGAATTCAAAAAATCATAGTATTTATTCAAATTATTTTCAGATTTCAAAAAAACAAACATTATCAACTTACAGTTTACAGGAATGTAATTAAAATTTTCAGGAATTTAATTAAAATATTATCCATTTACAGTTTACAGGAATGTAATTAAAATTTCAAAACTGTTCAGTTCGAAATCAGAAAAGTTTATTTATCAAGATTGAAGTTATTATCTCCATTGCAATTTTTCATCGTCTGCTCCGTAGCCGTCGGCATCATCGTCTTGTTCATTGTTTGTACCTGTCATCTGCTCTATCATCGTCTGCTCCGTAGCCGTCGGCATCATCGATTTCGCCATCATCGTCTGCTCCATGGTACCGAGGTCTGTGAACTATGATTTGAGTGCAAAAATTGAAGCAAAAATTTGTGATAGCCACAAAAATTAATACAAGTACAGGATTGCAGGAATATCGAAAATACTCTCACACACTGAAACAAAGATTTGAGTGCAAAAATTGACGAAAAAATTAATGAAATGTGGTGCGTATATTTCAATTCTCTTTTAACATGATAGCCATCATCAAATACTTCATTTGAATGCAAAAATTACCAAAAATTACCAAAAATTGAGTGCAAAAAATGAATCAATCATTGAATCTGTTTCTAAATTGAATCAAAAATTACCAAAAATTGAACTTCATTTGAGTGCAAAAATTGAAGAAAAAATTACTGAAAGGAGGATCGCCGTCATTCAAAAAATTGTTCGTATTCTTTGTCAGGTTTGTCCATTTCGCCATCATCGTCTGCTCCGTAGTCGGCGCCAGAGGCAGCGTCGTCTGCTTTCGTCGTTGGTAGCCGTTCTCTTCATCATCGTCACCTCCTTAGTCGGCGCCAGAGGCAGCGTCGTCTCCTTTCGCCATCTATTTCGCCAGCGTTCATCGCTAATCGCCAGAGTTCATCGCTAATCGCCAGAGGGACTAATTTGCAAATAATCCATTTCACGTAGCGTGGATTCGATTTGCGGATTCGTTTTATGGATTCTCCTTAGCACGGCTGTATATATATATATATATATATATATATATATACGGAAATTGCGGTATTGTATTTAGAATCTCAATTTCGCAATGAACTAATGCGGCCAATATCGTTTTTGTGTTATTACGGAAATTGCGGAAGAGATATCGGTTAAATTGCGGATATATCGGACTATTGCGGATCCATTAACAACCAAATCCGTTAACGAAAGAAATATTAATATACAAATTCATTAAAGTTTAAAATACCCAAACCCAATTAACCCACTCAATACCCGACCCATTGAATCCATTTAATCACTTAAATGGATTGAAATCAAATAACTAATTGGACTCATTTAACCCACTCTGAGCCAGAGAAAAACGTGAACGAGATGGAACCAAGGAAGCCTTCTGCCGCCCATTCTCCCGTCCATTGCGTCCCCTGCCACCGATTTGTTGCTGAAACCGGTGAACCCTCGCCACTAGGTGGGAGGGAAGGAGCCATGGAAGCTACTTCAAGTTGCAATTTCTTCAATTTTGTCCTATTTCTCCCAATTACGGGTGGAATTAGGTATCGATTTTTTTTTGTTTTTTGAAAAAATTATATATATATATATATATATATATATATATATATATATATATATATATATATTGTATGATTCATTATTTTAATATTTGATATTGTATAAAATATTGTGAACAATGTTATAATATTTGTTGTTACGTTTTTTGTAAAATTGTATAATATCGTATTCTTATATATTATTATATAATGACACTAATATGGGTATTATTATTTGATTAAAAAAATGATATTTTTTTTATCATAATTCATAATGTAAAATAATTGTAAAACATATGAATAATCATAGATAAATATGAATTCAAATAACTTTATTTTAATATGATATTATTAATAATATCATACAAATATATAATTGTATTACAATAAAAAACATAATTTATATGCTCGTCGCGTAGCGCGAGTATTCTGCTAGTAATAAGGATTGCCATGACTATAATTAGTTTTTTGGGAGTTGGAGAAAGGGTTTAAATGTCAAAATTAACCCTATGAACCCCACCACACTCAAAATAAAGAACACCATCTGATCACCTGCATAAATTCAACACAGCACACAAATTAAAAGAAAATGATCAGAGGGCATTTGATGTGTTCATTAATTTCTGAGGCATTTGCAACGTAGTTTCAATCTTTGAACGATCATTTTAATCTATCGACCGGTTCTATTAAGAAGTAAAATAGAAAGAAATTTAAATCATATCTAATTATACCTGGAAAAAAGAAAGAATGCTGACGCTTTTGAGCCCACGAGAATCTACAAGTATAAATCAAAGAATTGTAAATTATATAAAACCAACAGCAGATATTTTATAATAACTGAGTGTAATTTTAAGCAGTATATCAGAGAGGTAGAACTGAAATTTGTTAACTTATTGTGTGGAAATAAGTTATAACTAAAAACACTTACGTAATGCCAGCTGCAGCCGGTGCAACCGCTTTGCAAACAGACATAGCAGTCATAGACAAACCATTTGCAGCTCCTCTTTGCTCTTGAGTCTATAATTAATTAATGCATTAATTCATAAACTAATGTAATTGACAATTTAACATACCTTAAAGAAAATTATTCGAATGCAGAAAAAAAGGAGTACTCACCACAGTATTGTTTTGAAGAATTAAAGCTCCTGTAATCATAGTCACCTAATTCAATAAGGACATTATAATTAGTTAATATTAGTTAATAACATAGTTATTGCAAATACAGCCTTGAAAGTATGACAGAATCCCAGGGAAAAATAATATATTAATATATAGGTAAAGAACTAGCTCTTTTTTATCTACTTACGGAGAGAATAATCTTCAGAACAGATGCGCAATTCAAAATTATTGCAAGTTCTATTCCTGACAAGTAGGTCATGAATGGATAACAAAAAAGTAATGGCAGTGTGCAAATCTGCAAAATGAAGTATTAAATCTATGGTGAATATTCAAAAAAAGTTTTGTTATGATTGAAGACCGTAATATTTAGTATCCGCTTACTGCTCCAATACGATACGAAAGGACAGGTCCAGTGAGTTTCTCTAATCGAGGGTAAATAAACAGTTGGTATACCAGCAAACTAAAACCTGAAAAGATTAGTACATAAAACAAATATCTAATCGTTTTTGTACTCGTTCAAAATTGAGCCCCACTTGAACTTTTCTATCGAAACTCAAAAAACAACAAAAAATTCTACAATTACTTTTTTTATTTTCTCATTAATAAAGAACGAAAAAATTACCGGAGATTGTGAGGACCTGACCAACTTGTTCAGTTGAAAAGCTGAGTCCTCCGTAACTTTTGTCACTTACCGCCCATAAAGATAATATCTATTATACAAATCATATATTTAACTCGCCCAACGACAAGCATATATTTTTTATCATATTATGTATTACCTCCGTATAGGTCGAATCCTGAAACGCAGACATGCAATAAAGTAATATGGAAGACATCAACGGCCAATTCTTAAATAGGTTTTGCTTCCGAGGCGACGTCTTAATATTTTCATTATTATTACCCAGTGAACCCTCCAAGACCTCAAATTCTCCATTTGTACTGTGATTATGCATTGTCTCCTATATATATAAAAATAGTTCATACTATGAAAAAAAGAGATAATTAGCAATGGAATGATTTTACATACTGGTAACCATATACAGCTTATGAGAACAGCAACGGCAAAAAGAGATACAACGAGGCATGGCAAGAAGTATGGGAACCTGAATTAATTAATTCTAAGATAATCAGTTATGGATTAGAAAAATCAACTAAATTTAATAAAACCGTTACAAAATTAGAAATTTTTGACCTCCCGAACAACGAATTTGGAGAAAATATATTTGGATACTTCTCTGCGGGCTGGTAGAAAATATGAATCAGAACATAATTTTAAACGAAAATAGTAATATCAGAAATGATACAGACCACACATTTTTCCCAAGAATTTACAACGAATTGCCACGTGGCAGCCAGCTATTAGCTGCAGCTAAAGTGGTGGAAAGCTGCAGCCAATAGCTGGCTGCCACGTGGCAATTCGTGATCAATTATTGGGAAAAATGTGTGGTCTGTATCATTACTCTTTTTAAATAAATAAAGTACCTGTGCGAAATAACCTCCCACGGCTGGGCCAAATATGAGGCCGGCAGCCCATGCTGTGTTGACCTGTGAGAATAAATTCAACAATTAGGAAAAATTAACAAATCATATTATCAAAATTCGAAGAAGACTAGAAATAGGGTAATAATGTATTATGTACCACCGATAGTGCGAGGGCTTTGTGTTCATGGTTGCACACTTCTATAGCATATGCCTAGTGACATCGAAGAAAATATGAATATGAACTTTTATTTTCTTAACACAGGCTTTTAATATTTTCAATTATTTTATGAAGGAAATTTGGTACCATAACTGGACCAAGCAAACCATTTAAAGCACCAAGAAGAAATCTTGTAACAATCGCCATCCAATAATTAACGCTGAGGCCAAAAAGTGTGTTGAATATTATCCTGAAATACGAACAGCATAAATAGTTACTTACTCCAACAACTTTAAAATGATATAACATTTTCCTTTTTCAAAAACAAGACCAATATTTTTCTGGAAAGAATGTAACTAACACTGAAAAAGTTCCGAAAACCAAGACAGGTTTCCTCCCATACTTGTCCGATAATATCCCCCAAAATGTTGAAGTTAAAGCCCTTCCAAGCATAAATGAAGCACCTACAATTGAATAACAAAATCGTAAAGGGTATATTTGAAATTAATATTTTTGTCCTTGAATAATACACACAAGCTCGCAGACATTTTAACATTTGGGATTTATGTAGAAAAAGGAAATAAATAACAGTCCTTTTATATTTTTTGTAAAGTTATAGAGTTTACATTATTTCAGACTAGAGACTTCATACTGTAGGTACCAAAACTGGTACTTCTAAAGATCACAACTTACCAATAAAACCAGCATAAAATCCAATATCTTCTTCTGTTTTTGCGATATTCAAATCCCTCACCTATTTAAAGACAATGTCAAAATGATGAATTAGTCTAATTTATCAACAAAATATTGACAAAATAAGAAAATAAGAGATGATTTATTGCACCATGAAATATAAGAAGGGAAACACGAAGACTATTGGAAGATCTGAAAAGAAAAACACAATTTTAGGACATATTACAAATTATAATGAAAAAAAGGAATTTAGAATGAGAGAGATGATATTGCATAAACCTGCTATCAACATATCGAATTATAATTAGTAGTGATGTATGTCCCCTAGTACTCTCCTCCCAAATCTTCGAGGACATGACATAATTTTAAAAATTATATTTTACAACTTAATTTATGGGTTAAATTATATTTTACAACTTAATTTATGGGTTGACATCTTAATTTTTTTGTTTAATTATGTTAATTTAAGATTTAACATTTTATTTAAGTGTCAAACTATAAATTATTGTGTCAAAAATTAAGGTTTTAAATCATATGCACGTCATTCAAAGTCGCGAGGAGCTTACTAGCGGATGTCCAACGTTTTCCAAATATCATATACTGACCGTCTTTTCTTTAGGCCGTTAGACCCAAATAAAATTAATTCAATAGAACCTTAATTTTGCCTAACATTAAAAAAAAATCAAATAAAAACTAGGATAGCTAACTGAATACGTAAAAATGTTTTCTCAGGTAATTAAATTTTCATTTTAGTATGAATATAATATTCACAAATCATTAATTTATACGAGAGCTCTATCATACGCTCTTTTAAAAAGGTATTTTCAGTATTTAGAGAGTGTATGATAAAATTTACTTTTCGTACATATTTTTTCTGTAAAATGAACAATACATATTTCTTATTTAGCACATCATTCATAGATAAATACACTTGAAATATTACCTTCAATACTCATTAATTGATAATTACTCAAAATACCCTTGAAAATGGGAGGATCATAAGAAAAAAAAATTGTATGATAGAACTCCCTAATTTATATATGTTTTTTCAATTAATATCAAATAAAATACACAACATATATAAGATGATTCTATGATAGGATATTTTTTTCAAATCTTATACAAACTAATAAGGATATTTTGGAAATTTTGTAATTATATAGTTTAATTAATAATTGATGCAATGCATGAATAGGAAACTATTTCATTGACAAAATAAGAAAATAATTAACTAATTACACATACCCAAAATATCTTTGTGAAAAAGTCCTAGCATTGAATCACCAAAATATACAACATAAAGATCGGAATCCGGATACTCGAATCCGTATATATATATATATATATATATATATATATATATATATATATATATATATATATATATATATATATATATATATATATATATATATAGGGAGACCAACATACTTAATTAAGTACCAAAGATTTGGTACTTAATACTTTTTTACTATTAGATTTGCATTGAGATTTGTGTTTTTTCATGATTATCATGAAATTTTGTTCACATCATTAATGCACAAATCTCAATACAAATCCAATGGTTAAAAATCATTAAGTACCAAATTTTTGGCACACACACATACACACACACACACATATATATATATATATATATATATATATATATATATATATATATATATATATATATATATATATATATATATGAGAGGCTAACCTACTTAATTAAGTACCAAAGTTTTCGTACTTAATATTTTTTTAACCATTGAATTTGCATTGAGATTTGTGTTTTTTCATGATGATCATGAAATTTTGTGCAAATCTTTAAATGCACAAATCTCAATGTAAATTCAATGGCTAAAAAACATTAAGTACCAAAACTTGTGTACTTAATTAAGTATGTTAGCCTCCCCCCCTCTCTCTCTCTCTCTCTCTCTCTCTCTCTATATATATATATATATATATATATATATATATATGTGTGTGTGTGTGTGTGTGCGCGCGCTAAGGAGAATTCAAAAAAAATCCACGCGGGCAAAATAGACTAACGAAATTAACAAAATATACTCCTCAAATTAACAAAATATACTGCTGAATCTAAAATGTTAACATAACTAAAATTAGGAATAAAATAATATATTTCCAACAGTATATTTTGCTAAATACAAGAATATATATTTCTAGTTTCAACATTATATTTTGATCCTTGGATATTTTTTGAATTTTTTTGTGGATTTTTTTCAGCATCTCTCTCTCTCTCTCTCTCTCTCTCTCTCTCTCTATATATATATATATATATATATATATATATATATACATGTTTGCTAAGGAAAATCCAAAAAAAAGAATACAAGAAGAATCCACGCGTGCATAATATACTGATGAAATTAGCAAAATATACTGATGAATCCAAAATGTTAACATAGTTAAAATTGATAATAAAATAATATATTTTCAATAGTATATTTTGATGAATACAATAATATATTTTGCTAATTTTAATAGTATATTTTGGTCTTTGAAATCTTTTTTGAATTTTTTTTATGGATTCTTGTTTGCATATATATATAGGGATAGGATCAATGGCCAACACTTTTGTTTGTCCAACGTCGGCCAACAACGATAATTTTGCTATATCTAAATATCAAAATCAAATTCCAACCGTATAGATATGATTTATATCATTTGAGAATGTTGTAAATTAAATTTCATGAAAAATAAAAAATTCTATCATACTCATCATAATACTTAAAAGAAATTAACGGTCGAAAATATTTACAACATTATTCATCATTAAATAAATTTTGAAATTCGATTTTTTTGTTTTGGATTTAATTTAAATTATATAGATAGGCTTAGGATGAATTTTCACTATGTTACGAGTTTTGCTTCATGTAAATCTAAAAAATTACCGAAACGGATGGTTGTGAAAATATGTTATCGATTTTGTTAGTTAGAAAAATAAAAATTGTACAAAATTTATTCTACGTCATATCTAAATGATATAGATCAAATCTATACGGTTCAAATTTGATTTTGATAATTAGATTTAGCAAAATTATCGTTGTTGGCCGACGTTGTCCAAACAAGAGTGTTGGCCATTGATCATATCCCATATATATATATATATATATATATATATATGCAAAATAATATTTATAATTGTTATTTTTTTGTTCATTAAATTTTAAATTTATATCGACAAAACACTAATCTTAATGCAAGTCCAATAATTTAAAAATCACAAATATAAATTAATACATCATTACTCGGCAATATCACGTGAGGTTTGTCAAATAAGCTATGCACATAATCAAATCGGTAATACTTACCTGTTCTTTTCAGCTGTTAACTTCGGTGCACTGTCTTTGGCAAATTTTAGGAAATGAATAAAAATACCATGGTTCATAATATCAGCCGAGTCAACTCGGACTCGGCCGATCCCGAGCCGAGTTTCGACTGATTATATCGCCTTCCAAGTTATCGACTTTTCAAAAAAAAAAAAAAAAAAAAAAATTCAGAAAATTGAATTAAAACAACAGATCTGAGGAAGAAGCAGTTTGAAATGTTAAAGAAGATGAAATTCGTCGCAAGCAAATAGCAAAAAAACAAAAACAAATCACAGCCATTTCGATTCAACGAAGAAAGAAAAGAAGAAGAAGACACGATACTACGTGAGGAAGAAGAAGTGGTGAGTGAGAATGTGAGTACATATGTCCATGTGCCTGGTCCACGTACACCAGAAGGATCTTCTCCTCTCAGCTCACCAAAGGCTTTATGTACGATCCTTAAAGTTACAAAAAATGTACACATTTTTCTATGGCCAGCTGTTGGTTGGTCAAAGGAAGTTGAATTATATTATTACATTGGACTGATTTTTGTGTTAATATTAGATTTTTAAATTCAGACAAGAAAAATGAACTTCAATATTTTATATATAATCATAACCGAGGAATGAAATATTTCATGCAATTTAGTAAAAAATTATAAAAATATAATGTCCATTGTTTATCTGAATTATGGAACATAGTTTAGTATACAATTTATATATGTTTTATGTGCAAACTTTATGTGTCATGTGTTTACGGTATTGTTAGTAACGTAACATGTTTGTCACAATTTTTGACAATTTATATTAGAAATTGCTGTATTAGATTGTCAATAACCGTATTATTGAAGTATTATTGAGTTTGAATTTTGAAATATATTGTTGTACATACAACAAATAGCCATATTATTGCATGCAACCAATAACCTAATTATTACGAATAACATGTTGTTCAATGTAGTAATTTGAGTTTTATTAGTTGAATGTGTTCTTATCATGTTTATGAATATTTATCAATTTTTAAAATATTTTTTTATATTTTTTCCGTTTTTTTATCAACCGTCCGATTTTTTTTTCCGACTCGACCGAGTCTGATCCGAGTCGACGCAGCCGACTGAGTCCCACAACCATGAAAAATACAATACACTAAACAGACAGTTGACAAAAATTGGTACGTTCAGGGCCCTTCAAAATTGAATTTAGATAAATGGAGTTCAGTAAATAAATTGAATTTAGTAATTGAGCATAAAAAAATGTGGGTAGTATATAATTTTTTCAGATTATTATGCGTTCTAGAATCTAGATTTTGTATTTAGAATTTGGAAAACTTAACAAAGTTGATGAGACCTATTTTAAAAATGTCCTCGGGCCTTCAAAACCTAGGACCGGCTCTGTCGGCTCTGTGTGCGTTAAGAAAATGAAACTGACCAAATAAGCAACTTTTGTTTATTAAGACAATCTCCATTTTTTCAGGAAACGAAGCAACACATTTTCTCGAAAATCAAACAATAATTTTCAATGAGAAAAAACTACACGGAATTTTTCTATCAGAAAGAGAATCAATTTGAGCGTTACCGTTGCAAACTGCGAGGATGCTAACATAGAGGAATTCCTTGTAAGGAATACCTATTTGTCTCGCATTTTTCTGCTCCTGTACACAACCTGGACAATTCTCATTGTATACCTTCTTCAACAACGGCTTATCATTAACGGCCATTCTCTCTCAATCGAAAAGATGAACCAACTTCGATACTCGAACAATAAAAATGAGAGAGATAGCTAATAGATAAATAGAGAGAACCAGTCTCTCTCTCTCTCTTAATTTGTTTCTCTATAATTTGTCAAGAACGTGTACTCAGTGTATTAATTAATGGATATCCAAACTTCCAATCTGATATGCCCACGCTCAGGGTAGTAATTAATGGATATCCAAACTTCCAATCTGATATGCCCACACCATCTACGTAGTAGTTGGTTACCCTTATTTCTTTATAATTTGTCAAGAACACGTTCTCAGTGTAGTAATTAATGGATATCCAACTTCCAATCTGATAAGCCCACGCTCAGGGTAGTAATTAATGGATATCCACCTTGCAATCTGATGAGCCCACGCTGTGATACACACCCCGCTCAAAATTACACGCACCAAGATAATTACCTATTTTAATTTTAATAGTCATTATTACTTTCTATTATTTGGTTTAATTGACATTAGTTACTTTCTAATAATTGAGCCGCGGGTCATCTGGGGGTAAATGCTATGGTGTCTATAATTATTGGTGTAGTAATTAATGAATATCCAAATTCCAATCTGATAAGCCCCCGCCATCAACGTTGTAGTTGGTGAGTATGCTTCCCTTATTTCTCGATAATTTGTCGAGTACGTGTTGTCAGTGTATTAGTTAATGGATATCCAACTTCCAATCTACCCACGCCCTCTACATATGCTATGCAGTAGTTATTGAAAATTAGTGTTTTTTTAATATATTTATTTTTATGTATTTATGTATTTATGTAATAAATAAATTATTGTGTGAATTATTGTGTATGGATAAAAATTAGTGGTTCATGGAGGGTTGTCTTATCCATACAAAGAGTTGTATTTGAAATGTGTACGTGAATCTATAAATGCAATTTATTTCATATGTTTTAAAGAGAGAAAAAAAAATATTACGGAAAAATAAAGTAAGGATTGTAGAAAACAATCTCACCCCTTATCTCAAAGATTGTATAAGAAATCCGCGTGTGCATCTTTTGGTGTTTGTATCTATCTATTTATTGATGTGTATCTTTGGCGATCTTGTATCAATTCTGCATAATGAAAAAAAAAAAACACATCGTGTGTGTGCACAATTCTCTCTCTGTCGGTGTTCTCTCACTTTCATCATATTTAATTGGAGTTTTGATAATTATCTCCAAGATTCGTGTCCATAGAATATTCTCTCCATTATAAAAATATAAAACTCCAAAAATTTCAACAAATTGGTATCAGAGTGACGGTTATCGAGTTTTGTAGAAGTCGGAGAAAGAGACCACCAAGACAACCAAGAATGTTACGTATTTAGGTTCCTACAAACTTCACAACTCATTTCCGATTTATTGAGTTTAGTAGAAATTTGGAGTAGGAGAAAACCATGACACCTCAAGACGGTGTCTTCGGATTCCCACAAGTTTTGCAACTGAATTTTGATGAAGAAAAATACAGTTTTTGGAGTATTACGGCAAGAATTATTTCGAGCTTGTATGATCTATGAAAAATAGTACAAGAGGAAGAAATTGTCGATGTTATGGACATGATGAAGAAAGGAGACGTCGGAAAAAAAGAAGATTTGAAAAAAAAGACAATTTGAAAAAGACGAGTTTAAAAAAGAAATAAAATATGGCGAGCATGGCGAAAAAAATCACGGGGAGTATCGACAACAACAAAAAAATAACGAAAAATATATTAAGAGAGAGTATTGAAAATTAATGTTTTTTAAGGGTGATTCTATGGTAGAACCTTTTGAAAAGGGTATTTTGGGAATTTATAATTAATTAGATGTTCTGAATCAAATTAGTTTCCTATTCGAGTATTGCATTAATTATTATTTAAATTAGAATATTGAAAAATACCCAAAATACCCTTGTTAATTTGTATAAGAATTGAACAAAAAGTTCTACCATAGAATCACCCGTTTTTAATATATTTATTTTTATGTATTTATGTAATAAATAAATTAGTGTGTGAATTAGTGTGTATGAATAAGAATTAGTATGTCATGTAGGGTTGTCTTATCCATATAAAGGGATGTATTTGAGAGGGTGCATGTGAATCTATAAATGCAACATATCTCATATGATTTTAAAGAGAGGAAAATAGAGTAAGGAGTATAGAAAACAATTTCATCCTTATCTCGAAGATTGTATCAAAAATTCGTATGTGCACCTTTTGATGTTTGTATCTATCCATTTATTGGTGTGTATCCTTTGGGTGTTTTATATCAACTATGCATAAAGAAATAATAATAAAAAAAAAACAAACCTCGTGTGTGTGCCTCTCTCTCTGTCCGTGTTCTTTCTCTTCATCATATTTAATTGAAGTTTTGATAATTATCTTCAAGATTCGTTTCTCCAGAATATTCTCTCCATTATAGAAATATAAAACCCAAAAATCCCAACAAATGTAAGCTCAATAAAGTGAGATCGTCGTATTCAAATTTGTATATGCTCCTTGTATATTGCAAAAAATGGAATACTTTTCTAAAAGTAAAAATAAACAAAAGTATCCACAAAATCAGCCTCACGTTATGCAATGTATGTTTCGCTTGCTTGCTCACGACATCACCTATGCCAATCACTTGACATGTCCGGTCCTTTCCAATCTCGACCCAACCACCATCTATGTCTTTCGAGTCCGAGAAATACGACCGGTCGGGACATATGTGAAAAGAGACCAAACTACTTCTAGACATGCAGCCTTACTTATTGTTGGATCGAGCATTATCATTATCATTATCATTATATATCAATGTTTTAAATTGCGGCGATATTGCGGATATTACGGGCTGAGATTTAGAATTGCTATATCGCAACGAAGTATTGCGAAAATATCGTTTTTTGAGAAATTGCGGATAATGCGGCGAGATTGCGGCGAAATATTGGTAATATTGCGGCCATATCGGGTCAAATATTGCAGATAATATTCAAATCGTTGTAATTTTCTCATCCTTCCACCAAATTACATGAAATTTATATCGAAATCGCTCGTCTCGACGAGTGGAATGCAGTGATGGGCTTGAATTTGTGAAATTTTGTCTTTTACCCTGAATTAAACACAAAACACACGTTAAAGTAATTTTATCGAGAATTATTTAATATAAATATTATAACATATGTCATTGATGTTTCGATTTAAAATTTGAGTTATAGTGTTTTAATATTCTTAGGATGTCGACAAAAAATTCTTCAACAAAATACAATTGCCATTTTAATGGAAATTTTATAATCAAGTTTTATTTACACTGAAAAAGTTCCTGAACAATCAACTTTTTTATTCTTTTTAGAAGAAAATTATAAAAGAAATTTTACGATATTAATGGTGATAAAAAATATTGTGAAAAATATATTTAAACAAACTATTATTTTTACTTAATTTAATATCGCAACGACTGTCCGCAATAAGGTCATTGCGCCGCAATTGCGTCCGGAAACGCAATCCGCTGCAAAAAAGACCCGACCGCAATGGACCGCAATATCACAATATAAAACATTGTTATATACCAATGTTTTAAATTGCGATATATCGGTTCATTGTGCTTGTACATTAATTTACATATGATCACCGATATTGCGCGATATTGCGACAATATTGCGACGCTATTAGTAGGTTGCGGCGTTGCGTTTTATAAATATTTAGTGCGATTTGAGCGATGACAGCGCAATTGCGCCTTAATTTAAATCATTGTTATATACTATACATAATTCTCATGTATGCATTCCATTTTCAACACCTGTTAAATAACAGGATTTTTTTATCATATTTCGTACATTGTTTATAGGAAAACTACATGTACAAATAGAAAGGTCACAACACGATATCTGTAACAAGAAAAGTCATCAGATCATGATCGTAAGAATGGCACCACTCAATATTTTTTCCTTGTTTATGACTAAAGATATTTATATTTATAATGATCATAAAATTCTAAGATCTGACCAGCAGAAAAAACAAAAAGAAATAAGTTTTATTTAATAAAACATGTGATAAATAATGTAAATAATGTAACAGCCGAATGATCTATTCCGGTCAAACATGACAACTAAACAAGAAAAGAAGGGCTCCATAATGACCGTCAATGCCTTAGGCCCAATTATTGGTATATGCTATTTGTACAATATTGCGGAAAAGAATTATTTTCTAAAAGTAAAAATCAACGTTCTAAAAATTAAGAATTATTTTCTAAAAGTAAAAATCAAGGTTCTAAAAATTGGTCTGGACGGCTGGCCGCCGCCTAGCCGCTAGGCGCCTACCAAACGTCCAGATTTAGCCTAATCGTTTTTTGGCGGAATTCCGCCTAGATACCGCCTAGACGCCGAATAATTCCGCCTAGGTCCAGCACAACCCACTCAATTTTTGTTTTTATTTTTTTTTATTTTAAGACCCGCACCCTTCTCTTTTTCTTTTTTCTTCTTTCTATTTTTAGTAACTTTATTTTGTGGTTTATTTGGATTTGTGTTAAATTCTATGTTGCGCGGATACTCCAAAAAATCAAAATATATCCGTATCCAATACTCGTATCGTATCCTAAATCATCTGTTAAATTGTCGTATCGCCGTATCCGAACAACATAGGTGTTAATGTTATATTGTAGATTTCATATTATAATTTGTTTGGACGTTGTCTTAAAAAAAATCCATATACACTATTTTTAGTATAAAAAGTTGTAGCACAAATTATAATATATAAAAATTAAAAAATATGACAAAAACTATGTAAAATTACAAATCCGCCTAGATCCGATTAATCCCTCTAAGCGTTAGATGGTGTCCGTCCGCCCGACTAGCGTCTAGCGATTTATGTAACATTGGTAAAAATAAACAAAATCATCCACAAAATCATTTAGGGACGTTTGGTCATGCTTTAGAATTACCATACCTTGACAACCATCCTAATTTATTTCATTCTCATGTTTGGTTCAGACACTAGGTAATAAAATAATGTTATCCACGATGCCCATGAGCATATTTTATGGAAATATGATTACCACCAAAATTGGTGGCTTTTCTTTATTCCCATGGACATTATATCTCTTCAAATATTAAAAACTAAAATTATTCCAAAAAAAATATTTATTTCACATAATTTCTAAATTTGTAAGAAAAGAAGATACATCAACCAAACATGATTATTGTGTATGACATGAAATACTATTCCATGGAATAAATTTCTTGACGTATAATATTTCAAGTCATATTTCAAAGCTCGAACCAAACGGCCCTTAATACAATTCTATGTTCAACAAAAAAAAGTTAAAACATTTTTGTTATTTAAATACCATAGTTTTCTTTTGAAAAACTATCATGTCACGAAATAAAATAGAAATTAAATTTTGACGATAAATCGAATATATGTCTTCGTAGTTATTTTTCAAAATAATAATAATAATATTGTTATTATCATTATCATTATATATACTATACATAATTCTGATGTATGCATTCATTTTTTAACACTCCATAATTCTGATGTATGCATTCATTTTTTTAACACCCGTTAATGTACAGCATTTTGTGTATGATAGTTCGTATGTTCATAGAAAAACTAAATGTACAAATGTAAATGGTCAACACGAGATCTGAAACAAGAAAAGTCATCAGATCATGATCTTAATAACGGCATCACTCTATCTTTTTCCAAGATTCTGATTTATATTTATAATGATCATAAAACTGAAAGATCTGACCAGCAGAAAAAGAAATATAAATGAGTTTTCTTCAATGTTTTAAATAACGTGTAGCGACACGCAGCGTTTTTGACGTTTAATTTTGCGGTTAGCGTTAGAGGGCGATATAACGCCGCTTCACCATCGCAGCGGAGTTTGATCAAAATTATTATTTTTATAATACTACAATATAATTTAGCAGCCCAATATTATAAATTAAATTATATCGAGTGCTTATTTATATCAACCTCACAAACTAACATAAATTAAAAATTCATCTCTAAGAAAAATATATTGTTATTATTATTACTATTACTACCTTTATTTTTATTTTATTATTATATTATTGTAGTTATAATAATGCTAATAATAGTTGTTGTTGATCTTATTCTTCCTATAATAATAATAATAATATTATTATTATTATTATTATTATTATTATTATTATTATTGTTGTTGTTGTTATTATTATTATTATTATTAGTATTATTATTATTTAATAACAACAATTATTATTGTAGAATAATAATATTAAACATTGTTATTGTTATTATTATTATTATTATTATTATTATTATTATTATTATTATTATTATTATTATTATTATTATTATTATTATTATTATTATTTAATACCAATAATAATAATAATTATTATTATTATTTATTATTATTACTATTATTCAATAACAATTATTATTATTGTGTAATGGTAATAATGATTATCATTATTGTTATTATTATGTAATATCAATAATAATAATAATAATGATTATTATTATTATTATTATTATTATTATTATTATTATTATTTGTACTATTACTATTATTATTATTTTATTATTTTATATTATTTTTATTATTACTATTGTTAATTTTAGTTTTAACATTATTATGATTTTTACTATAACAATAATAATAATAATAATAATAATAATAATAATAATAATAATAATAATAATAATAATAATCATGCTATAGCACCGCTACGTCGTTATATTTGAACGCTTCGTGCTATAGAAGTCCGTTTTATCGTTGCAGCGGAGTAAAACGCTACAGAGCTAAATTCCGAAGCGATGCAGCGTTTACCTCCTAAAATTCGCTATAGCGCCTCTGAAGCACCGCTATTTAAAACACTGGTTTTCTTTAATAAAACATGTGATAAACAATGTAATTAAAGTAACAGCCAAATGATCAATTCAGGTCAAACATGACACCTAACCAAGGAATCAATTACATTGTGTGATAAATAACTAGTTTTTTTCCCACGCAATTGCGCAAGACTCTTTGAGTTTGTTATGATGTAATTTTTCATAATATGTTATTGGATTCTACGGTTTATTGCCTGATTGTTCACATATCTGTATTTTGGTGTATTTTTAACCCCCTATTTTTTTTGGATATTGTTAAAAAAATTTATGTTTTCGTAAATTTCAAAAAAATCCCTCTACCAAATATTTTTTCTCTTATGGATGATATTCACTTCTTTTTTTTACCAAATACCCTTCAGTCTTCATATGTAATGATTAATTTTTTTTTATTTACTATTAATTTAAAAAAAAATTCATAAACAATAATAATAAAATGTACAATAATAAATAAACACGTTGAAAATATATTGTAAAAGAATATCTATTTAAACATCAAGTTTTTTTTATTTTCGTTGACCTTTAATTTTAGTAATAGTTTCATGATTTTATATTTTTTAAATATTTGCAACGTGTTCTTTTAGTATTGTGTTATTCTTATTATTATAGAAGTCAAATATATATAATGTATGAAATATTAAAATTATTTAAATATAACGTATAATAATTTTTTTTTAATTGTTATATGCTCCAAAAAAATGAAGATTTTTGTAAAATTAACAAAAAATAATATATTTTTTTAATTACTACATATGTAAATTTAATGGGTTTTTACAATATCCAATAATTTAAGGAGTTTGTTAAAAAAATTTCGTATTTAATTTAGACAAAAAAATATGAATGAACTTGATCCACGATTGACCAAGGTTCATATAATTTTTGAATTAGTTGTATGGACCATGTTAAAATGAAAAATCATATATTATAGATATTTTGATCAAGATCAAGTGGTCCACATTAAAGGAAGGATGTGGCCTCCTGTGAGGGCTTCAATTTCTTTAAAAAAGAAAAAAAAAACAGATGATATTATAAATTACTAATGATATTAATTGTATATAGTTGATACCCATGATAATGATAAGAAATCAATCAGAAGTGAGAAATTCAAATATAAAAAAGTGAAAAGATAAGGGATGACGTGGAGCAAGCATAGAAGAGTAGTTTTCTTAACTTTATAAATATCATTAATTAATGTAAATCTTATCAAAAGCTAACAAAGAATTTGCATACAAGATGAGTTTACCTGGAAGTTAACTATAGGTGAAACCTTCACAACCGAATCGGATTACAAATGCATTTTCATGGAAAACATGATCACTATACATTAGGCATGGTTATGGAAATTATAGGTACCGGCAAAATATATAATTTTCGCGTGGAAATGAACAAGAAACATCACACCAACAAACAACATACTAATAAAACGAGGTTAGCGCTTGTCAAACATGTGCATACTGTGCAAAAGAGGGAAAAATATAATAGGATTTTTTAGAAGAATTGAGAATTGAGAAAGCCGGATGAGAAAGAGATGTATTTCGGATCTGAAACATTTTTGTTCAGCAAAAAAAGTTTTTTTTTAAAACATTTTTCTTCTTTAAATACCATAGTTTTCTTTTGAAAAACTATCACGATACGAAATAAAATAGAAATGAAATTTTGACGATAAATCAAAAATACATCTTGGTAGTTATTTTTCAATATAATAATGATAATATTGTTATTATCATTATCATTATATATACTGTACATAATTCTGATGTATGCATTCATTTTTTAACACTACGAAATACTGATGTATGCATTCATTTTTTTAACACCCGTTAATGTACAGCATTTTTTGTATGATAGTTCGTATGTTCATAGAAAAACTAAATGTACAAATGTAAATGGTCAACACGAGATCTGAAACAAGAAAAGTCATCAGATCATGATCTTAATAACGGCATCACTCTATCTTTTTCCAAGATTCTGATTTATATTTATAATGATCATAAAACTGTAAGATCTGACCAGCAGAAAAAAAGAAAAAGAAATGAGTTTTCTTTAATAAAACATGTGATAAACAATGTAATTAAAGTAACAGCCAAATGATCAATTCAGGTCAAACATGACACCTAACCAAGGAATCAATTACATTGTGGGATAAATAACTAGTTTTTTCTCGCGCAATTGCGCGCGAGTCTTCGAGTTTGTTATGATGCAATTTTTCCTAATATATTATTGGATTCTACGTCTTATTGCCTGATTGTTCACATATCTGTATTTTGGTGTATTCTTAACTCCCTATCTTTTGTAGATATTGTAAAAAATTTCTATGTTTTTGTAAATTTCAAAAAAATCCCTATGCCAAACATTTTTTCTCGTATGGATAATATTCACTTATTTTTTACCAAATACCCTTCAGTCTTCATATGTAATGATTAATTTTTTTTTATTATCAATTTAAATAAAATTCATAAACAATAACAATAATATGTACAATTATAAATAAACACGTTGAAAATATACTGTAAAAGAATATCTATTTAAACATCAAGTTTTTATTTTATTTTCGTTGTCCTTTTATTTTAGTAATAGTTTCATGATTTTCTATTTTTTAAATATTTGCAACGTGTTCTTTTAGTATTGTGTTCTTATTATTTTGTGTTAGTTTTTCAGTAAAAAATATAGAAGTCAAATATATATAATGTATGAAATATTAAAATTATATATATATAGGGTTTAGGGTTTAGGGTTTATGGACCATGTTAAAATGAAAAATCATATATTATAGATCTTTTGATCAAAATCAAGTGGTCCACATTAAAGGGATGATGTGACCACTTGTGAGGGCTTGAATTTCTTTAAAAAAAGCAAAAACAGTAAACATCACATCTTTTGGGAAACTGGTAAGAAGACCAAAGGCTAAGAATAAATTATTAATGATATTATAAATTACTAATGATATTAATTGTATATAGTTGATACCCATGATAATGATAAGAAATCAATCATAATTAAGGTGAGAAATTCAAATATAAGAAAGTGAAAGATAAGGAATGACGTGGAGCAAGTATAGAAGAGTAGTTTCCTTAACTTTATAAATATCGTAAATCTTATCAAAAGCTAACAAAGAATTTGCATACAAGATGAGTTTACCTGGAAGGTAACTATAGATGGAACCTTCACAACCGAATCGGATTACAAATTCATTTTCACGAAAAACATGATCACTATGCATTAGGCATGGTTATGAAAATTATAGGTACCGGCTAAATATATAATTTTCGCGTGGAAATGAACTAGAAACATCACACCAACAAACAACATACTAATAAAACGAGGTTAGCGCTTGTCAAACATGTACATACTATGCAAAAGAAGGAAAGATATAATAGGATTTTTCAGAAGAATTGAGAATTGAGAATGCCCGATGAGAAAGAGATGTATTTCGGTCCTTCGGATCAAGAAATGTAACATGAATTGATATTGTATTAGTTATTTTATTTTATTTTTAGTCTGAAAAATAAAAAAAGGGATTAAATATGCTAATTGTAATTTGAATTTTGACTTTAAGGTTTGAATTTGTAGTTCGGTGAGTTCAATTAAATTTTGTATAATCATGTAATTATGTAGATCGGTGATGATTAATAATCAGTATATCAGAGGATTTAGTTGTGTTTGGCAAATAATCAAAGAAACCCAGGTAGTTTATATATTTACAATGTAGTCCTTCCTTGAAAGAACAAGTTTTGTTTTATTTGACGATGATCATTGAGAAAGAAGTTAGATAGAACGTTGCTTTCATTGATGGAAAGTTACAACGAGGAGGCTTATAATGTTTTTTGTTTTTTTTTTGAACTATAAGGTGTATTTGAATGAAGGGATGTGAGGAAGAGGACATGTCGACTATTTGGAGAATGAATTCAAGTATATGATCAAAATGATGAAGCATTCTCAATGTTACATGCTACAACTTCATACAAAAATTTGGTATTTAAATTTAAGGTCATAAACAACCAATCATTAATACGGTGAACAAAAAAATATTAATACGGTGACGACACAAGCAAATATAGAATTGACAAATTAGATGAGTAGAAATGGAGCAAGGATATAATAATCACAATGAAGGAAGGAAATAAGGATGAAAATGTTTTTAACACATTGAGTTATATAAACAACCATCATTATCGTAATTACGGGATATAAATTACGGGATATACGGTATCTGATTGTCCATTACTAGTGAGTTGTGTTTCTAATTGATTTCGTATTTGTATCTTTGTATCACATGTAAACAATTCATATTTATAATATTCTTTTAAAAAACTTGGGAGAATAAAATGTGTTCGTAAGGTTCTGATTTTTATTAATAATGTTATCTTAGCTAGCAACCAAGTTGCGTGAGCTCGTTGGCTCGTTTCATATTTTTGGCCTAATACAACATCCTATCATATTTATAATTAATCAACAGCCTATGAATGTGCGATTATCTCATCTCGGACAATATTATCAGAAAGATATATTGATATGATATTTTATTTTTTTTGATTAATTGAGACGGATTCAATGTCCCGTACCCAAACTATATTGATGATATAGTTACAAAGTAACCATGGTAATTACAAAGGTATTTACAATTTCAGTTAATTCTAGGTAACTGTACCTTAATAAGTTATTTTTTCTTATCTTTACTTAACTTCCTAATCTTCAGAATATTGTCAATCTCTATATGAATATCCATCACCAATTGCTTATATGTTCTCGCCTTGCCTTGAAAAATGCGCGTGCATCTCTCCTTCCATATATTGTGCAATCCATGTGCCAGTATTAATTTTTTATCTTTTTGTATTTGAGCAGTTAATATAAATTGCACAACATCTGCTGTATTGAGAATCTGTAGAACGTATCTTGCTTCCAAGCATGTCCAAACCGCCACTGAATATGGACATTTATTTGCCATATGATGTAATGTTTCTTCATCTTGTTTGCATAATATACATCTATTTGGTATTTGCCATCCTTTTTTTATCAAATTGTCCGTCGTTAAAATCGCCTTTTTAACACATAACCACAAAAAGCATTGTATTTTGGGTTGTGATTGAATTTTCCATATCTGCTTTTCAATAGATGATGTGTGGACTCCTCTTATAAGAAATCTATACATACTTTGAGTAGAAAATATTCCATTCCGAGTCCACTTCCATATGATATCATCTTCCTGGTTTTGTAATAGGCCATTAGCTTGTTGAATAGATGCCTGCAGTTGCATATACTCAATCTCCGCTTGTCCAGATCTGGTTGTTCTAATGTGTTGTATCTCCCAATCTATCCATATACTTTTTAGAAGTTCATGTCCTTCTTCTCGATAAGTATATAATGTAGGAAACTGATATTTCATTGCTATTCCATTCCATTCATTGTCCCAAAATCTTATTTGATCTCCTTCTCCTAATGTCATTTTTACTGATGTATCTCCCCATCACAGATTTTTATTGATATGATATTTTAACTAATAAAAACTAAAATATTCTGATATTGTAAAAATTTGAAAGCATAGTATACCCTTACAATATATAAAGCATAATAAATGAAAAGTAAAAAGATCAAAATTATACTTAACCTACACAATTGTAAAAATAATCATGGGTAGTCCTAAAAATTTAAAATATTACCTCATGGTAGCAAACAAAATGTAAATTTTGTTTGTTTGATAAGAATGAAAAAACATTATGCATTCAAGATGAAAATATCGCGAAGCAATAAATTTTTGCAAGTTACACATGATAACTTTAAAAGCCATAAATCTTATTAATATAGTACATAGTTAAATTTTCAACATTGAAAAATATCTAATCTTCATGTATACTAGCTTTGTGCCCGCGCAATTGCGCGGGATGTTTTTTATATAATTATTTAAATAGAATTAACACGCATGCGTTTGAACTAAATAAATCTAATCATGATATATTAACAAATATCATGATGTCAATAGATGCATAAGGTTCATGAAATTAGTCTATCGCAGATATTATTTTCTAATATAATTTGTATAAATAGCATTTGCTTATGTGTTTCTAAAATCGATTAATATAATCATGACATATTCGCAAATTTTAATATGTATGTAAAATAGGAAACAAAGACTAAATGTAAAATAAGGAAAAATGATCAAAATTTAAAAAAAGACCGAAATGTAAATAAAAAGGACCAAAATGTAAAAAAAGGACCAAATGTAAATTAGAACTAAAAAGGACCAAAATATAGATAAAATGGACCATAATATAAAAAAAAATATAAAAAAGGACAGAAATGTAAATAAGAAAGGACCAAAATGTTAATAAAAAGGATCAAAATGTAAATTAAAACAAAAAAGGACCAAAATCTAAATTCAAAAATGTAAAAAAAGACCGAAATGTAAATAAAAAGTACCGAAATGTAAATAAAAAGAACCAAAATATAAATTAAAACTAAAAAGGACCAAAATATATATAAAAAGGAGCAAAATGGAAATTAAAAAATATTTTTGTACACAAAAGCCCTTGATGGCGTGGAGGCATATAATTGCAAGAATTTTATCTACTTTATACATAAGATAAAAGTAATGCCTAAAACATGAAATAAATTATCAACGGTCATAATCAAAATATTGAAAATGACGAAATTACCCCTCAATGAATGTAGCTGAGTATTGTGGACATTTTGAAGTAGTCTTCCGGGTATAATACTGATCTCCACCTCGTCGCACTCAAAAACCATTCCATTCTGCCCAAAAGGCGAAAGAAATTATCAACATTTAGAATCAAAATATTGTAAATGACGAAAATACTCCTCGCCGAATGCAACTGAGTATCGTGGATATTTTTATGTAGTCTTGTGGGTTTAATTTTGCTCTCCATCTCCCTCGCACTCAAAGCCATTCCATTCTGCATGAACGAACTCGTTTTGGTTGCACCAATCATAACCAAAATCATGGTCTCTAGTCAGGATAAAATTACCATATTACCCTGGTCCTGCAAAGGTCCCGAATTTGTTTCTCTCTTTTCGATTTCCCGAAACATAGCAAAGTCCCAACGTTTTTCCGAATCTGGTGTACTTATGACAAATATTTCAAAAAAATCCTGTCTTTTAAAAAAAATAGAATTATCACATATATCCCAAGTAAATATGAAACTTATTTACCCGTTTAAATATATGAAAATAATGATATAATTTGACCAATATAAAAAGTCTATATTTAAAAAAAAACCAAAAATTTGCATGAATACCCCTACAAAAATTTGAAATTACCATATATAACCCTATAAAAATATGAAAGTAATGATATAATATGAGAAATATTAAAAAAAAAAATTGAAAAATATAATATATGTATGCTAATATAAATCGAAAATTAATGATATAATATGAGAAGTTGAGAACTATCACAAAAGGCTTGTATGTTTTAAAATTTTTGGAACTATGATGTATCCCCTACAAAAATATATATCTTAATCTAAATCGGAAATTAATAATATAATATGAGAAGTTGAGAACTATCACAAAAAGCTTCTATGTTTTAAAAAATCTGAAACTATGATGTATCGCCCTACAAAATATTAATTATCATATATATCCCTATATAAATCTCAAATTGATGATATAATATAGATTTGAAGGACCAAAATGCAAATATAAAGGACCAAAATGTGAAACAAAAGGAGCAAAATGTAATTTTTTTTTAAAAAGAGGACCAATTTGAGGCTTCTGGACCAAAATGTAAATTTGAAAACTTCGAAGGACCAAAATGCAAATATAAAGGACGAAAATGTAAAAAAAAAGGACCAAAACATAAATTTTTTTAAAAAAAAGGACCATAATGTAAATAAAAAAGGACCAAAGTGTTAAAAAAATATTTTTTATTTACAAATAGGCCCCTGGCGACGTGGCTCATTGTTGGGGCAGCAAATTGTTCTACTTTAGTACTAAGTATAAATAGATATAGATTGGAAGGACCAAAATGCAAATATAAAGGACCAAAATGTGAAAAAAAAGAGCAAAATGTAATTTTTTTTTAAAAAGAGGACCAATTTGAGGCCCCTGGACCAAAATATAAATTTGAGAACTTCGAAGGACCAAAATGCAAATATAAAGGACGAAAATGTAAAAAAAAGGACCAAAACATAATTTTTTTTTAAAAAAAAAGACCAGAATGTAAATAAAAAAGGACCAAAATGTAAAAAAATATTTTTTATTTTACAAATAGGCCCCTGGCGACGTGGCTTGGGGGCAGCAAATTGTTCTACTTTAGTACTAAGTATAGAAAACTAATCCAGGAAGACTTTAATTTTTTGAGATAAAAAAAAAAAAATTTAGTACCTACTCGACATAATATGAACATTATCAAATTTGGAAAATTTGAAATATCATTTATAGTCATACAAATTCATGATTTATAATCAACTATTTGTAAATTTCAAAAAGTAGAATCTTTATTTTCATTTTCGTTTAGAATGTAAAGTAATTCTTACTTAAAATATAAAGTAAATTAACAATTAACAATACAATTCAATTTCTTTCACAAATTTCGTTCAAATAATCACAATTCAGGAAAACAACACATTATTCAATTTCATTAAGGAATTAATCTCCTAATAATTACAATTAAAAAAAAAATCTAGACATGAGTTAACACAATTGAGCAAAACAACCATACTAAAAAACCATTACGACGTGAGTTGAACCACCAAATCCACACACAGTCATGCCTTGCTTCTTGAGACCATAAACGACATCTTAATGAAAGCATAAGGGTGGGTTGAGCGACTTTTTTGCTATGTTTATACTATTACGATATATGTTGATCAAACTATACAAACAAATTAACAAATTAAATTATACAAACATTTCGAACAAACACACAAATTAAAATCAATCATACGTTATCAATATCAATATCAATATCAATATCAATATCTTATTCAATTTTGAATGTTTTTTTAGGGAGTAGAAGGATAACACCTTTAAACAGATTTTTCATTTGTCACCATAAATTGTAATTACAAGTGGTTATGTCATAATAAAAATTAACAAAACAAAATAAAAAAATAGAAAATCTAAGTTGGGATGTGAGGATAGTGGGGGTAGTTGAAGATCATGGGTCGTAGGTTGCTGGATTTTCGTATAGTGAGTCATTTTGACCGTCTTGGATTCCTTGCTAATTTTTCCTCTCATCCCTTCTCCGAAAGTAATGATCTTATACATCGAATTGATCGGGAAGAGGAGAGAAATCCAGCCATGCCTTCAGATTTACATAATTCTCACGTTTGTTCATGAAATTAACCCCAAAACAAATAGTTAAGTATTTTCCAATGATAATATAAATATGTAACATTTCATATACAAACTTATTGTTTTATAGTGCTAAATTCATATTTTAGGTCCGTAAAAGATGCACAAATAATCCCCTTATCAAACCCCCCACACTAGAATCCTTGATCGTCCTCGATCAAAAAGAGAGAACAAATTTGAATTTAAACTCAAGAAAGAATACATGTTCAATTAGGTTTGATTAAATATGATATCATCAAACTTAAAAATTCGATTATCACAAGATCATTAGCCAATAATGCTATTGACAGCAAGATTTGTTAACGACAGGGCAAGCAGTAGCTATCAAAATTATTGGCTACATGCAAGAATTGGCAATAGCGGTTGTAGCTAACAAGTCATGTATTATATAAGAAAACATCTATTAGCCACCGAGTTGTAGCTAATGATCCCTTGTTAGCTACAGAGTTGTAGCCAACGCTTTCCGGTTGTAACTAACGCGATGTTTTGCTGTAGTGGTTGGGAGCCCCCATAGCCCAATTACTCAGTTTTCATGGATTCATGGTGGCTCCCCAAGCAACGTTGCATAAATCCATGAAAACTGAGTAACTGGTTTTGGGGGCTCCTATCACTCAATGATCGGTAAAAAAAAATTGTGGGCCATGGTCTAGGTGTATGAATTGTCAAGTCTGTGATTGAGTAACCTAGCTTGGGGGCTCTCACCACTCAATGATTGGTAAAAAAAATCACATAGATCCACGAAGTTCGAGTAACCGGGTGCCGGGGATACAAACTCGCATGGTCACGTAAAAAGAACTACATGAGGACCATTTAAGCACCAATACAACTAAAAAAAAGAAGATACTTTTTTATGAAAAGATAAAATAGTTTAAAAGATAAAAAAAAATGAAAAGATAAAATAAAAGATGAGAAAGATAAAAATGATTTTTGAAAATAAAACAAGCGCAACTTTTATGAGATTGCTTCAATGAGAAGAATGATCCAAGTAGTTTGTACCGGATGATTTAAAAGTGACTATTTACAGTTAAGGCTTGACTTTTGCAAAAACGAATGAAAATGATTTTACTAATATTTTTTATGATAATATTTTTTATTGTGTGGTGTGAAAATTAAAAGTAGCGTTAAAACATCTTTATCGAATGAAAATCCTTTCTTGATATAAATTTTTCTTCAATTGGTTAGTTTTACATTAAAAATAGAGTTTAAAAATAATTAAATTGATTTCTTTCAAAATTTTATATGATAGAAAAGGAATATAAAAATGATAAAATTTGATGTCTAAAACGAATAAAATACTTAATTTTCATGTTTTCCTAAAAAATCTCCACAATTGAAGACTAACACATGCGAATTTCGATTTTTCTTCAATTTTTTTGTACAAATGCAAAAAGTGAAGACACCTTCAAAAATATCAATTATTATATTTTTCAAAAAAATTGCAAGGTTTCTGTCTAAAACGAGCATAATACTTAATTTTCATGTTTTCCTCAACAACAAAAAAAACTCACAAATTGAAGACTAACACATGCAAATTTTTATTTTTATACAATAATTTGCCAAATGCAAAATGTAAAGTCTAACATCTTCAAAAATATCAATTATCATATTTTCCATAACAATTCCTAGAGTTTTATCTCGAACGAGCAGAATACTTAAATTTCACGTTTTCCAAAAAAAAACTCCAAAATTGAAGACTAAAACATGCGAATTTCTATTTTTTTGAAGAAGTTTTTGCAAAAATGCAAATAATGAAGTGTAACACATTCAAAAATATCAATTATCATATGTTTCAAGACAATTTCAAGATTTCTGTCTAGAACGAGCTTAATACTTAATTTTCATGTTTTCCTAAAAAAACTCCAAAATTGAAGACTTACATGCGAATTTCTATTTTTGTAATTTTTTTTTGCCAAAATGCAAATGGTAAAGTCAAACACCTTCAAAAATATCAGTTTTCATATTTTCTAAAACAATTCCTAGATTTTTATCTAGAACGAGCAGAATACTTATATTTCATGTTTTCGACAAAAAAAACTCCAAAATTGAAGACTAACACATGTGAATTTTAATTTTTTTTTAAAAACATTTTTGCAAAAATGGAAAAGGTGACGTCTAACACCTTCAGAAATATGAACTTTTCATAGTATTATTTGTCCACATGATCTGCATCTGCTTGTGCTTCAATTGCGAGAGGCTCATCCAGAACATAGCCCTTATGTTCAGTCCTAAGAACAATTCTTAGATTGCGCTCCCAATCCAGAAAGTTTTGACCATTCAACTAAAGGAAATAATGTCCTAGGCTAAACTGTTTGTTTATATGTAAACGAATATCAGTTATTATTTATGTTTGTTGATCTAATATTATATTTGATTAAAGTTTCATTTAATAAGTGTACTGGTTATTTAACATATTTAGGAATATCTAATAAGCCATGAATTGTATCACTAGTTTGTACATCATCATAATATGTGATTATGATAGTAAAACTCTAAAATGGACGTAATACAATTCTAAATGTCCCTGGTCATATATATGATGTATATGGTGATATACATGCCTAAAGTAATAGAATATATATGTACACAGTGTATTCGCATATAAGATAATTATGTTTTACTGATCATGGACATGGAGATGTCAAATATGGAATATATATGTATTAGAGACTACATATTGGACTGACCAACTTATGAGAATATACTTGGTTATTGTGATTATATATATTCTCATAACAAATAGAGCTTTAGTTCTTTGACCTGAGGTTATCATTGGATTTCTCATATGTGAATTGTGATACTTATATGTTTGTTTATTATCTTTAACCGGGTAATCAAGATCATCATTGGGTATTACATGAAGCACGATGGAGGATGTGAATAACCAAGATGAAGTTATTCCTTTCATGATTGAAAGAGAGATATCTCTCTCAGGGTCCCTGATGAATTAAGATTGAAGGAAATGTGTGGCCACGCTCAATAAAATTAACATGTGTTGTTAATCTAAATTGAATATTCAATGTGATTCTTGATCGGGAAAGAGTTAAGTTGATTTAGAAATGATGACAATTTACCATGCCTTTGATCAACATATATCGTATGAACAAGAGAGCTAATAATTTGTCTATTTGATAAATAGGTTATGATCACAAATCATTTATTTAATTTGGATAGTCATAATGTCTTGCTATTGGCCAATTATGATTTGCACAGTTAAATGGAGATTTAATATGCTGCCAACATTAAATAAACCTATAGGGTCACACACAAAGACAAGTTTGGATTGGACACAATTAAGAGTTTTCTACTTGATTATAAAGACACACTAAACCTCTTCATAAAAATAAGATTCACTCAATATTATAGTACATATTTTACAATCCTAGAATTTCGAAATTAGAGAGTAAAATAAGAGAAAAATTGTTTTCTTTGTAAGAAAGAAAAGTGTGAAGCTTGGCTGAATTTTTTTGAGAAAGAAAAGAGAAGCAAGCAGAAGAAGGGAGGAAGAGTCCGACTAGAATCGGAAGTCTTCACATCCAATCCGAACGAGTCGCGTGTGGATACCTCTAGAGTGTGGTGCCGATTTGGAAGATCGCTTGAAGTGATCATCCTTACTTCCTTCAACCAGATTTGAACTAAATATGAGGTATAATTTTTGGAACTCTTCATTCGTATCTAATTAGCCACACATATCCATGGATTTAGGGGTTCGGGTAAGTTTCGCTATGCAATAAGGTTGCCCGAAATCCTAACATCAACCAGATTTGGTACTTAATGCTTTTTTTTCACTTCTATTTTTTTAGGCCTACAAGCCACTTTTTTTTAATGTTTAGTTTCTTTCTCTTTGTGCATTTTTTTAGGCCCACCGCCCGCTCAAGGAGGATGAAAAATATTATCATACCAGTTAGAATGTGTTGATATGTCAGTAACTTTATTTTGTGGTTTATTTGGATTTGTGTTAATGTTATGTTGTAGATTTTATGTTATGATTTGTTTGGATGTTGTCTAAAATAAAATTCATATACATTATTTTTAGTATAAAAATTTGTAGCACAAATTATAATATATAGAAATTAAAAAATAGGACAAAAACTATGTAAAATTACAAATCCGCCTAAAACCGATTAATCCCTCTAGGCGCTAGACGGTGTCCGTCCGCCCGACTAACGTCTAGCGATTTCTGTAACATTGCCCTTTATCCCTCTATCCACATCCTAAATCCTCTACTTTTCCACGACAAAACTTTTTCCAAGCTTTCTCCGGAAATCATGGCGACCAACGAGCTTTTGTTGTCTATCTCAGGAGGCGATTTGGCGAAGCTGGCAGTCCTGAGATCTGACGACACCATAAACCCTCATCTCTAAATCGATTCTCTTGTGATATACGGGGTTCGAGTGGGTTCTAAATCGATTATTTGGCTAGATTGTTGGATCTTCAGATTATCCAGTCTTTAAATCGAATCAAGGTACGCTAAATTTTCTTCTCTAAATCGATTCAAGGTATTCTCTTATCTTTTCTCATTTCCAGATTGTATACACCTGCACAAACTAGAACATTTGTTTTTTGAAATGGTTGTTGAGTTTTTAAAGATAAAACTTCAGAAATTTTAGTTTGGATCTTTTATGTGGCACTAATTACGCTATAGAACATCTCAACATTTGAAATTCAACCTTCAATTTTAATTTTGATTCTAATGTGCAATTCGATTCAAAAATGAAATTTTGAGTTTGCAAAACGATAACAAATCTCTTCTCAGAAACTTGTATATTCATGGTTGAAAAATTGGAAGTTTAATTGAATTGGATTCATAATTGCATAAATAATTAAACTTTGATTTTAACTTTCAATCAATTCTTCTTTTGTAATTTCAGACTTGCTCCATTGGTCATTTCACGCAATTCTCAAATATCCCTAAGCTAAAACTTTCAAAACGAAGATTCAAACAACCCAATGAAAAACACCGAAATATATAATTTATTAAACATGGACTCGATTTCAGTGCTGGTATTTGCTTCATGTTTACCAGGTCACTCATATCTTCGTATTCGTAAATTTTCAAAAAACCCCTTAATTTTTCAAAATTTAATATTTTTTTATTTTTATAGATTTTTGTATCGGTGAGTTTAGTTTATGTACTTACTTTATGTGGATTAATATCGACGAACGTTGACTTGGAGACTGGTACGGATTTTGTTACCAGCCAATTTATTTTTCATATTTTCTAATAATTATTACTAATTTATTTATTTTGTAGATAATATAGGCAATATGGGATGAAATTACCGATTCGACCTTCAATATAACTGGATACACATGGCAATTCTTTTAACTAGAATTTATGTAATCATGAATTTTTATATGCTTATGTTTGTGAATTGTTTATTTTTTCCAAATGTGGAGTTGTAATCAAAGAATGCGATTTTTTTTTAGTTCTGAATATTCTGATTTTTTATGGTAATTTCGTGGGCACGGATGTAATTTTTCAGTTTTTATAGATTTTTGTAAATTATTGTGTGTATAAATGTAATTTTTCAGTTTTTGATATTTTTGCAGATTTTTGTGTAATTGGTGGTAATTTTAAGTTTTTGATATCTGTGGGCAAGTGATTGCAATTTTCATATTTGAGTGTTCGATTCATCTAGTTTTGTGGTAATGTTGATACCTGGTATTCGGAAAAAGTTACAAATGTTTACACATGCTCCAAAATATTATTCGGCAAAAAGTTCATTCATTATTTGAAGAATGAACACACAAAATTCAAAATACACAAAAATCATTATTTGACAAAACTTTCATTATTATGAAAGTGAATGTATTATTAGTGGTGGTGTTGTGTTTAATGTGTTATGTATTATGAATTAATGTTGTGCGTTGTGTGAATGGTGTTGTGTGTTATGTGTTATGTATGGATATATATGATAAAGGGTGTTATGTGTTATGTATGTAGGGATGATGTAGCTTATAAATACCCCCCTTTGTAATGAGATGAAAATCAATCCAATGAAAGAGAAAAATCATTCATGCTCTCACTTTTTCCCTCCTTGAGTATTGTGTTATGAATTGAAAAGAGAAAGAAGAAGAAACATTCATCTCTTGATATACTTCTCTTATCTGCCAATGGGTTCGTGGCCCAGTGGTTGGGTGTGAGACACAAGAAACCATATGTTGTGAGAGGTTGTGGGTTCGAGTCCCATTGGCACCAATGGACGGAGGACCACCGAGCCTTCTCCATTTACTCGTTTTTTTTATACTTCTCTTATCTTGAGTTTTACTTCTTAAATTTGTGCTTCTTTTACAACACGTTATCATCACGAAGCTCTATTGTCTTGAAGGTAAGTAATTATTGTTTTTCTTTTCTTTTCTTACAAACGAAGTTACAAACGAAGTTTGTATTGTTCTTCCTTTCTTCTCTTACAAACAAAGTTACAAACAAAGTTTGTATTGTTCCTTTTTTTTCTCTTAGAAACAAAGTTACAAACAAAATTTGTTTTCTTTTCCTTCTCTTACAAACAAAACTTGTATTATGACAAATCTAGTAAATCTAGAATTTGTTGTTTTGGACATATCATCCACAAACAACTCACTATGAGTTTTTGATGCGGCAATCCATTTAGAGGCCATGGGTCTCGAAGACACTATATAAATAAAAAGAAAAGAAAAATAAAGCATCAACTCAAGAAAAGGAAAAAGGAAACCTTATTGCAAAATGCAATTTAATGAAAAAAAAAGAGCACCAATTATGATATTACACATACCATACTTGATAATGATATTACGCACACCATATTGCAAAATGCAATTTATTTCTCTTGTTATTTTATGAATAAGACAAAATAAAACACCAATCATGATATTTTGAATTTAATGAAAAACTCCCGAAGAATGATCACATCCTTTCGTTTTAAAATCTCACGAATCAAGTGAAATTTTCTGAGTATGTGTTTGGAGCGATGATGTGCCCTCGGTTCCTTGGACTGTGCTATCGCTCCCGTATTGTCGCAATACACAACCACCAGTTCCGAGATACTCGGGACTACTCCAAGTTCGGACACAAACTTCTTTATCCATACCGCCTCGTTTGCTGCTTCCGAAGCCGCAATATACTCCGATTCAGTTGTAGAGTCTGCTATCGTGGGTTGTTTGGAACTCTCCCACACTACCGCTCCACCATTTAGACAAAACACGCATCCACTTTGTGATCGAAAGACGTCGTTACTTGTTTGGAAACTGGCGTCGGTATATCCATTAATAACCAACCTTGATGTCTTTCCACCATAAATTAGAAATTGATCCTTAGTTCTTCGTAAGTACTTAAGGATGTTCTTTACCGCGATCCAATGCATATCCCCTGGATTAGACTGGTAACGCGAAACAACGCTCAATGCATACGACACATCGGGGCGCGTACAAATCATGGCATACATAATTGATCCAACCGCCGAAGCGTATGGAACAATACTCATCGCATTCTTATCCTTACTCGATGTCGGACATTGAGCTTTAGAATACGATATGCCACTCGACATTGGAAGAAGTCCTTTCTTCGAATCTTGCATTGAAAACTGTTTCAACACTTTGTCGATGTACGTGCTTTGACTTAAGTCGAGTAACCTCTTGGATCTATCTCTATAAATCCTCACGCCTAATATATAAGCGGCCTCGCCCAAATCTTTCATAGCGAAACGAGTATTTAAATACTTCTTAACATCAGTAAGCATCGGAATGTCGTTTCCTATGATCAAGATGTCGTCTACATATAGTACAAGAAATACAACGCGGCTCCCACTGACCTTCTTGTATACACAAGGTTCCTCTACGTTTTTCACGAAGTTAAATTCGCTTATAACTTCATCAAAACGTATGTTCCAACTCCGAGAAGCTTGCTTCAATCCATAAATGGATCGTTGCAACTTGCACACTTTATCCGGACTCTTTGAATCGACAAAACCCTCGGGCTGTGTCTTGTACACATCCTCTTCTAAATTCCCGTTAAGGAATGCGGTTTTGACATCCATTTGCCAAATCTCGTAGTCATAATACGCAAAAATAGCAAGTAAGATCCGTATGGATTTAAGCATTGCTACGGGAGAAAACGTTTCTTCATAGTCTACACCATGAATTTGTTTGAAACCTTTCGTCACAAGCCGTGCTTTATAAGTGTTTACATTCCCATCCATGTCGGTCTTCTTCTTGAAGACCCACTTGCATCCCACCGATTTAACCCCGGGAGGTGGATCAATCAAGTTCCAAACTTGATTATCGTACATGGATTGAATCTCGGATTTGATGGCAGCTTGCCACTTAATGGAATCCTCGCTTTTCATATCCTCGCGATAAGATGTCGGTTCATCATCTATCAATTCGACTTCATCATCATTTGCCACGATAAAACCATATCGTATAGGCTCTTGACGAATCCTACCCGATCTACGAATTGCGCCTTGCGCACTTGACTCCGGATCATCAACATTCATCGGTTCAAGATTCGTTTGCGGGTCTCGAATTTCTTCGAGATCTATTTCATTCCCAATAACTCGCCTAGAGATAAAATCCTCCTCAAGGAAGACACCTCTTCGAGCTACGAAAACTTTATTTTCGTTTGGAAGATAGAAATAATATCATTTTGTTTCTTTAGGATACCCGACAAATAAACATTTATCAGATTTGGGTTCGAGCTTGTCCGACATTAATTTTCGAACATATGCTTCGCAACCCCAAATCTTAACAAAAGACAACTTCGGAACATTTACAAACCACATCTCATATGGCGTCTTTTGTACCAATTTAGAAGGTATGCGGTTCAATAAGAAAGCCGCAGTCTCTAGGGCAAATCCCCAAAACGATTTTGGAAGGGAAGTTTGACTCATCATGGATCGAACCATGTCCAACAAGGTCCGATTCCTCCTCTCAGACACGCCATTCCATTGTGGCGTTCCTGCTGGAGTCCATTGTGGAACTATTCCACAATCTTTTAGATGGTCCTCAAACTCATAGCTCAAATATTCGCCTCCTCAATCTGATCGAATGGTTTTAATTTTCTTGCCTAGCTGATTTTCAACTTCGTTTTGAAACTCTTTGAACTTTTCAAAGGTCTCCGCTTTAGCACGCATTAAGTAAATATATCCATATATACTATAATCGTCCGTAAACGTAACAAAGTATCGATAGCCTCCTCTTGCCTCGATGCTCATCGGTCCACATACATCTGAATGTATAAGTTCCAATAAGTCGTTGGACCGCTCTCCAATCTTGGAGAACGGTGCCCTTGTCATCTTGCCAAGCAAACAAGATTCGCAATTCCCGTATGAATCGAATTCAAATGAGTCTAGCATTCCATCTTTATGGATTCTAGCAATGCATTTCTCATTCACATGACCGAGACGACAATGCCAAAAGAAAGTCCGATTATCAACTTTAGGTTTAATCCTTTTCGTATTAACATTATAAAGTGACTTATCATTTTCGTTATCAAAATCCAATACATAAAGACCATTTTCTAATAGAACATTTCCATAGATAATATTATCCTTACATATAATAAATTCATTATTCCTAATAACAAATTCATAGCCATCCTTAGCTAATTTCGACACACTTATTATGTTCTTACATAATGTCGGTACATAATAACAATTATTTAGTACTAATATAAGTCCACTCGGCAAAATCAAATTAACTACTCCTACGGCAAACGCAGCAACTCTTGCTCCATTCCCGACTCGTAGATCAACTTCGCCTTTCTCCAACCTTCGACTATTTTGAAGAACCTGCATATTTCAACAAATATGAGTCCCACAACCGGTATCCAATACCCAATTAGTCATAGTTGAAAGATTAACTTCGATAACGTTAATACCTGATGGACCGGCTTCCAAAGCCGTATTGCCCTTGTTCACCTCATCGAGGTAAGCCTTGCAATTGCGCTTCCAATGTCCAGTCTTGTGGCAATGGTAGCACGTCGCATCCTTGGATTTCTTCTTTCCCTTTTTATTCGGCTTCGAACGTTTCTTAGCCGAATCGCCCTTGGACATCGATCTCTTACGATCCTTTTTATGAATCGTGAGAACATTCCCGGCAACCTTTGCCTTGTTCTCTCCGGATGTCTTAAACATCTCCGACTCGTAATTCTTGAGCATTCCGTGAAGCTCAGGGATCGTTTTATTCATCGAATGCATGTGATAATTAGTCACAAACGGAGAAAATATTGCAGGAAGTGCACACAAGATCAAATCTTGTTGCATAATCTTCGACAATTTCTCTCCTAGCTTCTCTAGACGGTCTATGAGAGCTTGCACCTTTAAAACGTGAGTGCTCACCGAAGACCCATAAGGCATCTTACAGTTTACCAACTCTTTGAGTGTACTGAACCGTTCAATACGCTCCTGCTCTTGGAACATTTCCTTGAGCACAACGTCTATTATGTGCGCATCCGAGTCCTCAAACTGCTTTTGAAGACTAGCGTCCATACATGCCAACATGAGGTACGTAACATCATTCGAGTCCTTCTTAAGTTTCTCAAACGCGGCCTTTTCATCGGCCGTAGCATCAGGGTCCGGTTCCACTAATTCCGTATCCAATACGTGACTTTTGCCCTCTTGCCTGAGAACTATTCTCAAGTTTCGGTGCCAGTCCAAGTAGTTCCGACCCACTAGCTTATCCTTTTCTAATGTCGATCTAATCGACATGGTGTTGGTGTTACTAGAAGACATATTCTACAAATGAAATAAAAGATTGATTACTAACGTTGCGTACTTATCCTATAGGCTTACATGATGATTATATGAATAGTGTTATTTTATCGAATCGATAACCCTCATACCGATACGGGACTCCAAGTCCATAACACCCAAGATCCATATTTCGCAATCCTCCCATAAGTGACTATGGCCGACAAATGGGATCTCGCTTATTTAGGTAGGATTATTATCCAATCGTATCATATACGACTCTTGAACCTTTATAGAATTTCAGTGATGGATCGTATCATATACAATCACAATTCCGTGTGTGCATTCTATCTATGCCCCGAACTCTAATCGGATTAGCTTGGACGGTTAAGTCACAACCATATCCCACGTATCGTTCAATTGAACTAGTCACGTGCCCGACTATGGCCTGAACCCACGTGAGTCCCCAATTAACGCTTACCACCCGCATCAATACATACAATAATACGTGCCCGACTATGGCCTGAAACCACGCATTATGTCATACCAATCTCGATGGATGTGGACATGGAAGGCATTTCCACGACTTAAATATTATGAGGGATCATGCCTATGCATGTTTAATTAATTCGTGACATAATCATATTATATCACTATCACAAGATTTCTAAATGCATATGATTTAGTTAGGGAGACTAAATATTCTAAATAACTCATTATCCAATATGCTAGAATGATTGATGCCGATCAAATCGATATAAAGAACTCAAAATGCCGAGTTGTGTTGCCAAAGTTATCACGAAAACAAAATCAGCAAACAGAAACTATTCCGTTGTAACGCACCATGGTCCGTTACAACGGAACCTCAGTTCCCTTCACTCCGTTACAACGGAACTCAAGTCCGTTACAACGCTATTTATTCCGGAGTTTGGTTAAAATTGCCAGAAACATGTCCGTTATAACGCAACCTAGGTCCGTTACAACGCTATTTTCTGCAAACCATTGTCCAAATTTCCAGGAACCAGTCCGTTACAACGCAACCTATAGTCCGTTATCACGGACCTAACTGCGAAGGCTTCCGTTACAACGGACCATGTCCGTTACAACAAACTCCAAAAGACACCCTAGGCATCCCCGCATCCTCGTATCATATACAAGGTCCGTTACAACGGAACCCATGTCCGTTATAACGGACTATGCGTTTATTCACAGTCTTCCTCACATCCCTGCATCATATACAGGGTCCGTTACAACGGAACTCCAAGTCCGTTATAACGGATTATGTGATTTTCGCAGAAATTCCCAATTTCCTGTATCTTATACAGTGTCCGTTATAACGGATCAACCAGTCCGTTATAACGGACTATGCGATTTTTCTGCTGTTTCGTCTGTTTTCGCTCGTTTCCAAAACGATTATTGATGAAACCTTTTCACGATCATTCCTAGATACTCTCAATCAACTTTTGATCGATCTCTAGCGAATTCTACTTGTGATTTTAACGGAATTTGACTTTCTCTATATGTAACATCATGCAAACGGGTACGAACTTTGATAACCCGTGCGTATATCGAATATACGACTATGATTCGACCCTCGAATCGATGGCGATCGCTCTGATACCACTGTTGGGGATTCTACCCTACCCCGGGCCCGCGCAGCGGATATGTAGGCCCGGTCCGGTTCCCCGATTCCCGAGATCACGCCATGACTTCGGAGGGTACGATGCAAATAAGAAGATTAGATTCATACCAGTGCAAAATTGATTGCACACGAAGGATCGATTGCTATTCTTCTTTTCCGTGTCACGTTGGTGACAATCCGCGCGTCCCACACCACGCGTCTTTCATCGTTCGTTAACGTCGCCGATTCACTCGATTTCGTCTCCGACAGAAATTACTCGTTCGAATCGATCACAACCGAAAGAGCCCCAATCGTAACTCCTCTACGTGTATCCACCTTGACTCGTAAGATGTCGGTCATGGGTGCAACTGCCTAGACGATGGACCGGCGAACTTGCTTGATTATTTGATTCTCTATACCGGAAAACACATTTTCACGGTTTCTCTCTCTTTACACCATTTATCTCTCTAGAAAGTTGTCTTACAATTCTCTGGAATATTCTGAATTAATTAACTGAATGAACCACACAAGATGAGAGAGAATTATCCTATTTATATCACATAGGATTATGATTGGCCAAAAGACATGTATATCCAATATACACTCTTTCACACAGAAATTTGCATGAATCTGTCCAGTATTCTGTCCATACGAAATTGGTAAATTTCTCTGACAGAAAATCAACCAACACGAAAGTTGTAGATAATCTTATTATCTACACGACCCAATTTTGTCTGGCGCAATTGGAGTTCGTATGCAACAGTTATGACTGTTTTACTAACTGTATGTCATACTGTTGCACCCTTTCGGTATTTCATAGAAACGACACTGATACTTCGTTCATATGAAATATATTTCTATATGAAGGTTGTAGATAATCTTATTATCTATCTAACCCAATTTGAACCATTCAAATTGGATTTTCCTACTGAAAGATATGATCACGAATGTACGCTTACATTCGTTTATCCTTATGTATAATTTTACGGTTGATCATGAAACTGTATTTCCTTCAGCTTCATCATATGCATTAATATTATATTTGATAATTTAAGACATGTATTTTGTATTATTATTTTTAAGTATTAATTTGAACAATTAGATGTAGTGATGTGCTTTAATCTCAATCATTATATTTTTGTTAGATTTTTGAAGATCATATTTTATGTAGTCATTTATGTGTTATTATTTTATAACATGTTTTAGGCATTCTTAGAAAGCCACATCATCATACATTAATGATGTGGCATTTTATTATTGGTTGGAATCATATTAGACCATGTCTAATCAATTGTTTAACATTTCACATAAGATTATATGATCAAATATGAATGCAATAGAATATGAAAATTTTATATATGACATACTAATAATTTAGTATGTAATATTATAAAAAATACAACATATATTAGTATTATTTTGGAAATTTAATTTTATAAACCCGTCAAATATATTCCTTTTATTTTCCTCTTTATATTGACATCCATATTAGCATAGTTCATACATACCATTTTTCATAATTTCAATTTGTAAAGATATTATGTAAGAAAATACAATGCAAAAAAATACACATTTACATAATATTTTTAAGAATTTTATTTACACAATAAATTTTTTAAGTATTATTATTTATTTTTTAAAAAATTATAACAATAAGAATCTCATATAATACTAAGTAGATTATATTTGTGTTTTTAAGCAAACAAAACTTTTTCAAAAATTAATAGAATTAAAAAAGTTTATCCATCTAAATAACTTTTTAAACTTATAAACACCTGTCAAATTGTATTGTTATTTTAAAAAAATGTAAAATAAAAAAAATCATATGATATAAAATAATTTGTATTTATGTTCATTATAAATTAAATCTTGAATAATCATATATAAATGAATTCAAATAATTTTATTTTATGATGATATTATTAATATTATCATACAAATATATAATGGTATTATAATAAAAAACATAATTTATATGCTCGTCGCGTAGCGCGAGTACTCTCCTAGTAATAAGGATTGCCATGACTAGTTCTTTGGGAGTTGGAGAAAAGGTTTAAATGTCAAAATTAACCCTACGAACCCCACCACACTCAAAATAAAGAACACCATCTGATCACCTGCATAAATTCAACACAGCACCCAAATTAAAAGAAAATGATCAAAGGGCATTTGATGTGTTCATTAATTTCTGAGGCATTTGCAACGTAGTTTGAAACTTTGAACGATCATTTTAATCTATCGACCGGTTCTATTAAGAAGTAAAATAGAAAGAAATTTAAATCATATCTAATTATACCTGGAAAAAAGAAAGAATGCTGACGCTTTTGAGCCCACGAGAATCTACAAGCATAAATCAAAGAATTGGAAATTATTTAAAACCAACGGAAGATATTTTATAATAACTGTGTGTAATTTTATGCGGTATATCAGAGAGGTAGAGCCCTAGAGGTAACAATTTCGTAAAACTGAAATTTGTCAACTTATTGTGTGGAAATAACTAAAAACACTTACATAATACCAGCTACAGCCGGTGCAACCGCTTTCCAAACAGACATAGCAGTCATAGACAAACCATTTGCAGCTCCTCTTTGCTCTTGAGTCTATAATTAATTAATGCATTAATTCATAAACTAATATAATAAGACAGTTTAACATACCTTAAAGAAAATTATTCGAATGCAGAAAAAAAGAGTACTCACCACAGTATTGTTTTGAAGAATTAAAGCGCCTGTCATCATAGTCACCTAATTCAACAAGGACATTAGAATTAGTTAATATGTACATAACATTGTTATTGCAAATACAGCCTTGAAAGTATGACTGAATCCCAGGGAAAAATAATACATAGGTAAAGAACTAGCTCTTTTTTATCTACTTACGGAGAGAATAATCTTCAGAACAGATGCACAATTCAAAATTATTGCAAGTTCTATTCCTGACAAGTAGGTCATGAATGGATAACAAAAAAGTAATGGCAGTGTGCAAATCTGCAAAATGAAATATTAAATCTATGGTGAATATTCAAAAAAAGTTTTGTTATGATTGAAGACCGTAATATTTAGTATCTGCTTACTGCTCCAATACGAGACGAAAGGACAGGTCCAGTGAGTTTCTCAAATGGAGGGTAAATAAACAGTTGGTATACCAGCAAACTAAAACCTGAAAAGATTAGTACATAAAACAAATATTTAATCGTTTTTGTACTCGTTCAAAATTGAGCCCCACTTGAACTTTTCAATCGAAACTCAAAAAACAACAAAATTTTCTACAATTACTTTTTTTTATTTTCTCATTAATAAAGAACGAAAAGAATACCGGAGATTGTGAGGACCTGACCAACTTGTTCAGTTGAAAAGCTGAGTCCTCCATAACTTTTGTCACTTACCGCCCATAAAGATAATATCTATTATACAAATCATATATTTAACTCGCCCAATGACAAGCATATATTTATTATCATATTATGTATTACCTCCGTATAGACCGAATCCTGAAACGCAGACATGCAATACAGTAATATAGAAGACATCAACGGCCAATTCTTAAATAGGTTTTGCCTCCGAGGCGACGTCTTAATATTTTCATTATTATTACCCAGCGAACCCTCCAAGACCTCAAATTCTCCATTTGTATTATGATTATGCAATGTCTCCTATACATATAAAAATAATTCATTGGATGATTCTTCTTTTAAAAGAATAAGAAACATTATTTTATATAGTATGAATTGATTTTACATACTGGTAACCATATACAGCTTATTAGAACAGCAACGGCAAAAAGAGATACAACAAGGCATGGCAAGAAGTATGGGAACCTGAATTAATTAATTATAAGATAATCAGTTATGGATTAGAAAAATCAACAAAATTTAATAAAACCGTTACAAAATTAGAAATTTTTGACCTCCCGAACAACGTATTTTGAGAAAATATATTTGGATACTTCTCTGCAGGCTGGTAGAAAATATGCATCAGAACATAATTTTAAACGAAATTAATAATATATTAAAAATAAATAAATAAAGTACCTGTGCGAAATAACCTCCCACGGCTGGGCCAAATACGAGGCCGGCAGCCCATGCGGTGTTGACCTGTAAGAATAAATTCAACAATTAGAAAAAATTAACAAATCATATTATCAAAATTCGAAGAAGACTAGAAATAGGGTAATAATGTATTATGTACCACCGATAGTGCTAGGGCTTTGTGTTCATGGTTGCACACTTCTATAGCATATGCCTAGTGACATCGAAGAAAATATGAATATGAACTTTTATTTTCTTAACACAGGCTTTTAATATTTTCAATTATTTTATGAAGGAAACTTGGTACCATGACTGGACCAAGCAAACCATTTAAAGCACCAAGAAGAAATCTTGTAACAATCGCCATCCAATAATTAACGCTGAGGCCAAAAAGTGTGTTGAATATTATCCTGAAAAATGACCAGCATAAAAAGTTAATTACTGCAACAACTCTAAAATGATATAATATTTTCCTTTTTCAAAAACAAGACCAATATTTTTCTGGAAAGAATGTAACTAACACTGAAAAAGTTCCAAAAACCATGACAGGTTTCCTCCCATACTTGTCCGATAATATCCCCCAAAATGTTGAAGTTAAAGCCCTTCCAAGCATATATGAAGCACCTACAATTGAATAACAAAATTGTAAAGGGTATATTTGAAATTAATATTTTTGCCCTTGAATAATACACACAAGCTCACAGACATTTCAACATTTTGGATTTATGTAGAAAAAGGAAATAACAGTCCTTTTGTATTTTTTTGTAAAATTATAGAGTTTATATTTTTTCAGACTAGAGACTTCATATTTTAGGTACCAAAACTGGTACTTCTAAAGATCACTACTTACCAATAAAACCAGCATAAAATCCAATATCTTCTTCTGTTTTTGCGATATTCAAATCCCTCACCTATTTAAAGACAATGTCAAAATGATGAATTAATCAAATTTATCAACAAAACATTGATAAAATAAGAAAATAAGAGATGATTTATTGCACCATGAAATATAAGAAGGGAAACACGAAAACTATTGGAAGATCTGAAAAGACAAACACAATTTTAAGACATTACAAATTATAATGAAAAATAAATAAATTAAAAATGAGAGAGATAATATTGCATAAACCTGCTATCAACATATCGAATTATAATTAGTAGTGGTGTATGTCCCCTAATTAGGGATGTTAGTGGTGCAGATATTGCCCGAACCGATCCGAACCGTATCCGAAAAATATAGGGATCGGAAAATAATATCCGGATCCAGGTATTTTTATTCGGATCCGGTTTTTGATTTTAGTGTCGGATTCGGATATTATCCGGATCCGAATCTGGATATTATAATTTTTTTTGTGTGTCTTATTCCATATTAGTTGGAAAAAATATAAATAATTAATGATTTTTGGATGATTTAAAAGCACAATCATAAAATTAAGTTTAAATACGATAACTTAGATTGTTGATGTCGTAAATTTTGGATATATATAATTAAAAAATATATTATATTATAATATAATAGTCCGATTTAATATCCGAAAAAAAATCTATATCCGTATTCGTATCCGACAATATCCGAAACGTATCCGTATCCGTTTAATATCCGAACCGTATTCGGATCCGGATTGTTCCGTATGCGAATATCCGTATCCGAAAAAAGAAGAATACGGATCTAGTATGACCACTATCCGAACCGGATCCGAACCGTTTACACCCCTACCCCTAGTACTCTCCTCCCAAATTCTTGATGATATGACATAATTTTTAAAATTATATTTTACAACTTTATTTACGGATTGACATCTTAATTTATTGTTTTATTATATATATATATATATATATATATGCAAAATAATATTTATAATTGTGATTTTTTGTTCATTAAATTTTAAATTTATATCGACAAAACACGAATCTTAATGTAAGTCCAATAATTTGAAAATCACAAATATAAATTAATATATCTTTACTCGGCAATATCATGTGAGGTTTGTCAAATAAGCTATGCACACAATCAAATCAGTAATACTTACATGTTCTTTTCGGCTGTTAACTTCGGCACATTGTCTTTGGCAAATTTTAGGAAATGAATAAAAATACAGTACACTTAACAGATAGTTGACAAAAATTGGTAAGTTACGAAAATCAAACAATAAATTTTCAATGAGAAAAAACTGAACGGAATTTTTCTGTCAGAAAGAAAATCAATTTGAGCATTACCATTGCAAATGGCGAGCATGCTAACATAGAGGAATTCCCTGTAAGGAATACCTTTTGTCTCGCATTTTTCTGCTCCTGTACACAACCTGGGCAATTCTGATAATATACCTTCTTCAACAACGGCTTATCGTTAACGGCCATTCTCTCTCAATCGAAAAGATGAATGTACTTCGAAGCTCGAACTATAAAAATGAGAGAGGGAGCTAATATATAAATAGAGAGAACCAGCCTCTCTCTCTCTCTCTCTCTCTCTCTCTCTCTCTCTCTTAATTTGTTTATTGTGTGGAGATTATAATGAAAGAGAAATAATACTTTGCCACCAGATTGCAACAAAAAATCAATAATTATTAATTAATCAATTTAATTAGCATTTCAATTAACAAAAAATATTAAATTAACAATTTTTAAATATTAATTATCATTTGTTAATCCGGATAGATATTAATTAACACGTCAGTCAATCTACATGTATTAATTCATAAGTTAATTAATGAGTTAATTAGAACTTAGTAATATTTTGTTTTTAAATCTGGTGGCACCATATGGAATAAGTGTTGCAAAAAACGGTCATTAACGGTGTTTAACGATCCAAAAAACGGTTAACGATGCGTTAACGTTACGTTTTTTCCTTAACGTTTTGAAAAAAATGGTCAAACGTTATTTGACCGTGTTTGACCATTTTTTATACCGTTAATCGTTTTAACAGTGTTAATTAAACCGTTTTTTACATCACAAAAATTTGGGCCAACAAAAAATATTATTTTGGCCGTGGTTATTTTTTATAACTAAATGGATAAAATCATAAATGAATGTATATTTATGATTTATGATTATAACCATTCAACTATTGGCCTAAACGAGCACTGTCGGTGGTATAATTAGACTTCATCTTCTTTAGAATGGTTGATCCTATTTGCGATTTTATCCATTCAACTATTTACAAATATATAAATGCACCTTCATATTAATTAAAATGAATTGAAATTCAATTTTGATATCAGTTTTGTTAATAGTCACAAGACGATTTTATCCATTTAGGATTTTAATATTGAATTGAATTCAGTTTTGTTAATAGTCATAATTGGGCAGTCTAATTTTTGTTTTTGTTTAAGTAAGATTGTTTGTAGTAATTACTTAATTTGAAATTAAGTAATCGGATTACTTATAGAATCATGACGCTTAATGCGAGCATATCAATGACTTATAATATCAAAAGTAGAAATATTTCATCTTCCGCAACGTAAACAAACATAAATGGTAATACACTTTGAATTTTGGTTATTACAATTTTAAAAAATTAATATGATATATGATATATTATTGTAGATTAGAGTGGCCGTTATATTACCGTTATAATATCGTTATAACATCGTTAAATGATAATTCAGTTTAACGGTATCAGACCGTTCCGTTATGTTAAACGTTATTTGCAACAATGTATGAAATGCATCATGTCGTGCGTGATCAAAAGCTTCCTCTTATTTCTCTATAATTTGTCAAGAACGTGTTGTCACTAGTTGTCACTTGTCAGTGTATTAATTAATGGATATCCTACTTCCAATCCGATCAGGCCGTGTTGTCGTGTATTAATTAATCGATATCTAACTTCAAATCTGATAAGCCCACGCCATCAATGCTAGTTGGTGATCAACCTTTCCCTTATTTCTCTATAATTTGCGAAGAACGTTTGTGAGTGTATTAATTAAGAGTGATTATTGATGTGTTGACGTCTGTAATAATGATAATGCTGATTGTAAATCATAAATATTTATTTATTTTCATTCTATGAAGGAAAAGAAGATAAAAAAAGATCTACCGTTTCACTCATCATTAATTTATTTAATATTTTAAACAAGTTTGTTTACCACCATTTATAATTTTAATTAACCAAATTTATAAATTTGAGAAAAAAATTATTTGACCGAAATAATATATCATTTAACATGTGTTAAACGGATACACATGAATAAAATATCATAAAAAATAAACAAAAATATAACATTAAAAATAAAAATAATAAGTTCGCAAAAGTTAGCAAAATAAAAATGAAAATACTTTGTTTTTAAATTTTTTTTAAAAGAAAATAATAAAATTTGTTAAATAAATATGACTTATCATTTGTAAAATCAAATCTAATAAATAATTAAATAAACCAAATTATTTTATAATAATTTGATTCGTAGCATAATAAAAATCGTTTACCACCTAATTAATACTATTCTGCCACATAATTAATATCATGTATTAATTTGGACAATTTTATTGTTTATCATATATTGATTTGAATTTAGCATTAATTGAGTTCATTAAATTTTTAGTAACACATCAAGTATTGTGGGGGGAATGTAGAGGGGACAAATATAATTTTTTTTTTTAATTTGATGATAATGTTTTTACTATTTATCCTCTTATTAGGATTCATGTCTTCGTGATGTTGGGTACAACTGTTGGGATTTTTGGGATTTTATATTTCTATAACGGAGATAATATTCTGGGGACACGATCAAAACTCCAATTAATATGAAGAAAGTGAAAGAACACGGACAGAGAGAGAACTGCACGCACACGCTGTATGTTTTTTCTTATTTTTTATTATTTCTCTCTCTGTTTTCTGCACGGACATAATTGATACAAGAACCCCAAAGGATACAATCTTCGAGATAAAGATGGGATTGTTTTCTACACTCCTTACTCTATTTTTCTCTCTCTGTTTGTCAAAAATAATTTTTTTTCTCTCTCTTTAAAAACATATGAAATAAGTTGCATTTTATAAATTCACATGCACCCTCTCAAATATATCTCTTTATATGGATAAGACAACAGTATATGGCATACTAATTCTTATCCATACACACTAATTCACACACTAATTTATTATTACATGAATACATAAAAATAAATATATTAAAAAAACATTAATTTCAATACTCTTCCTTAATGTTTTTTTGGTTATTTTTTTGTTGTTGTCGATACTCCCCCGTGATTTTTTCGCCACGCTCGCCATTATTTCTTCTTTAAACTCGTCTTTTCGAATTGTCTTTTTTTTCCGAATTGTCTTCTTTTTTTCGAATCGTCTTTTTTTTTGGACGTCTCCTTTCTTCACATCATGTCCATAACATCGATAATTTCTTGCTCTTGTGCTATTTTTCATAGACCATACAAGATCGAAATAATTCTTGCCGTAATACTTCAAAAACCGTATTTTCCTCCATCGAAATTCGGTTGCAAAACTTGTGGAACCTGAACACACCGTCTTGGAGTGTCATGACTTTCTCCTACTCCAAATTTCTACTAAACTCGATGAATTGAAAATAAGTTGTGAAATTTGTGGGAACCCAAATATGTAACCTCCTTGGTTGTCTTGGTGATCTGCTTATTTGACTTCTACAAAACACGATAACCATCACTCTGATACCAATTTTGTTGAAATTTTTGGTGTTTTATATTAATGGAGAGAATATTCTAGGGACAAGAATATTGGAGATAGTTATCAAAACTCCAATAAAATATGATGGAAGTGTGAGAACACCGATATATATATATATATATATATATATATATATATATATATATATATATATATATATAGAGAGAGAGAGAGAGAGAGAGAGAGAGAGAGAGAGAGAGAGAGAGAGAGAGAGAGAGAGAGAGAGAGAGAGAGAGAACTGCACACACACACACGCGCGCGGTGTAGAAATGTCAATGGGTCGGGTAGAAACCCGAAACCGTGGGTACCCGACCCGAACGGGACGGGTAATACCCAGAAAAAATACCCGCGGGTCGGGTAATACCCGAAAAAAATACCCGCTCCGGGTTCGGATTCGGGTACGGGGGAAATTTTTTACCCGCGGGTATACCCGTTACCCGAATCCGAAAAATCCTCGAAAAATCCCCGAAAAACACTCGAAAAATACTCCTAAATATCCCATAATATGAAAATTTTCGATGTTTTATGATTAATTTTTTGTAATATTTGGATTTTTATTGTATTTGTACAAGTTGATTGTTTTATGTATTTAAAATTGTTGATAATTTTACGTATTTGTATAATAATTTTTTATTTTTTATTTTTTTGATTTTTTATTAATAATTTTCGGGTAACGGGTTCCGATTCGGGTATACCCGTTACCCGCGGTTTCGGATTCGGGTGTGATTTTTTGTCTGCGGGCATTTTGTTGGGAATTCTTTCCGTCCCCGGGCCCGCGCAGCGGATATGTAGGCCCGGTCCGGTTCCCTTAATCCAAGATCACGCCATGACTTCGAAGGGTACGATGCAAATAAGAAGATTATATTCATACCAGTGCAAAATTGATTGCACACGAAGGATTGATTGTTGGTTCAAATTTCCCAATGGTTTGATTATTTCAAAACACTGTCATTACTAATGTTTGCATCGAGAAAATGTGCAGGATAACACAGGTACGACATGAAGATGACGAAGAATCTCGAAGTCAAAAGAAGCACAACTAAAAGAAGATTAGAAGGAAGGCCCTTGAAGCATATCAAGAATCAAGATGTCGAAGCCTTCCGTGAGTGGGATTCGCCACAAATAAACCTTAGGGAAAAACCAAGTAGATCTCAAATAAAATCATGTTCAAATAACAAAGAGTTCAATCAAGCAAGAAGTGCGTTCTGAACGAACTCCAAGTCCGTTCAGAACGGACTTACCACATATCAAAATATCATAGCTTGATTAAACCACTTGTGTCACAGGATTGTGTACGTTCGAACGAACAAACATGTACGTTCGAACGGACACTTAGAATCCGTTCACTCACACTTTAAGTGCGTTGAACGGACTATCATCACTGTGAACACCAAAAGCAATGTATAAGTGAGTTCGTTCTGAACGGACTTTGTTCGTTCAAACGAACTAACATATGTACGTGCACGTTATTTTGAAACGGCTAGTATAAACTACAAGTGCGTTCAGAACGAACATTGTGCGTTCTGAACGGACTTACGGTTTTCTGAAGGATTTCTATAGAGAGTATAAATAGAATCCTTGAAGGACCTTTCTCTCTCAACTCTTCACTTTCATACATTCAAAACAAAAGAGAGAAAACCTAAAGCTGTGATTATCTATATCCATTGATAGCTTGAGAAACCCCTCTTTAGATCTTTGATCTACTTTCGATATTCTCCACTAATCGTTTCCCACTCACGTGACCGATCACGTTGTAGTTCGATTAGAGAAAATTTGTAATAGGCTAGTGCAACAACTTGTAAAGAGCCTAAGCTATAGATCGATAGAAGCGTGTAAATCGATCTAGGCAAAACCTTGTACTCGAGTGAGTTGGAATTCAATCGAAAAGCCAAAAAAAGGCGCAAGACATTCCCGGAGACGTAGGTACTCGCAACTTAATTGAATCGGTCAATTAAGCGAGTAAAGGGTGAGTTAAGGCTACATAGCAACCACCTACCGAACTTCGTTAAAAAACATCTTGTGTCCAAGTGTTTTTACGGTATCATCTATATCATCTAAATTATTCATTCCGCATAGTAAGTTGGGTAAATAGATAAAGTAATTGTACGGTAAATTACCTGAAATACCCATTTCTAGGTTAGACTTAACCAACATTGATTACTAGTCTTCTTTCTCCTGTCATGTTGGTGACAATCTGCGCGTCCCACACCACGTGTCTTTCACCGCTCGTTGACCGTCTTCTCTCTCCTTCGTGTTGATCACAACCGAAGAGCCACAAGTGTCGCTCCTCTACTTGTATCCACCTTGAGTCAGAGTTCGTCGGTCGCGGGTGCAACTGCCTAGACGAAGCACCGGCGAACTTACTCGATTGATTGATTCTCTATACCGGGAAAACTCATTTTCTCGGTTCTCTCTCTTCACACTCTTTCACTCTCTAGAAAGATGTCTCTCTATAATTCTTGATTATTCTGAATAATACGAATGATTGGACTGAATGAACCATCAAGAGATGAGAGAGCATTATCCTATTTATATCACATATGATTAGGATGGGCCAAGAGGCTTGTATATCCAATATACACCCTTTAACACAAAAAGCTGCATGAACCTGTTCAGTATTCTGTCAATACGAAATTGGTAAATTCCTCTGACAGAAACTCAACCTACATGAAAGTTGTAGATAATCTTATTATCTACCCAACCCAATTTGGCCTGGCCCAATTGGAGATCGTATGCAAAAGTTATGACTGTTTTACTAACTGTATGTCATACTGTTGCACCCTTTCGGTATTTCATAAAACGACACTGATACTTCGTTCATATGAAATATATTTCTACATGAAGGTTGTAGATAATCTTATTATCTATCTAACTCAATTTGAACCATTCAAATTGAATTTTCCTACTGAAAGATATGGCCACGAATGTACGATTACATTCGTTTATCCTGGTGTACATTTTTACGGTTGATCCGAAACTGTATTTCCTTCAGTCTCTCACTCAATTTCAGATCTACCTAAAAGGTACTCATGCATATAATATATGCACGATTTTAGAGAATATAACTCGCGTATCAAATACCAAGCTACTCAACCAAACAAAGAGTTAGATTTTCCAGCATCTTATAATTCATACATCCAAACAAACTGTGCAATTACTAATTCTAGAACTTTTTTCTCCTCCACCTTGGTAAACTTCAGTAAATTTTTTGCTTAGAGGATTTATAGGAAACTAGTGTGGTACCCGCGCAATTGCACGGGTTCGTTGTAAAAACAATTGTTTGGCATGAGTATTTTTTCGATGAATATCAGTACAATCTATGAAAACATCGAACAAAACCGAGACAATGCCATTTAATTGTTAAAAATGATGATTTATATAAATGCACAAAAAAATGTAGGATTTTGTATCGCATTTGTTGTAATAAATAATGAAAGATGGAAATTAACATCACGAATAGAACACAAATTCAAAGTTAGATCAAAGGAATATTTGAAAATTAGTACAAATAAGTACACATAAATTGCTTTTGGTGCGAGTATATGTTCATTTTTTGTTTGAGATTTTTGTTTTGCTAGACAGTGTTGTAGCATTTCCAATTGTGTACCTGCATAAGATGGGTTTTAATTTGTGTTGATCATATTGTTGTCATATATATTTTTTATTTTGTTTGAGAATTCTATTTTGTTGAACAATGTTGTAGTATACCTTTTGTACAAAAAAGATGCCCAAAAGTAGAAACATAATTTCCAATTGTAGTATCCCTTCAAGTAAAAAGATGCGCAATTTTTTTTCTCTAATTAATTTGGACCAAACCCGACCCGATAAACCAAACCTAGCTAAATCCAAGACATTGGTCAATAACATTCAACTTGTTAGTAAGGGTGTGCATTCGGTCGGTTCAAACCGAACGGCATAAGGCCAAACCAATTTAAACCGAACCGAATAGACCGAATTTTATTCGGTTTATTCGGTTGAACCGAATAAGAAACATTATAGCTTTAAAATAAAAATAAATTTATCGAAAAAATATATTTTATTATCAAAAAATATAAATACATATTATAAAATATAATTGTATTATTTGATAAAAAAAATTATATTATTTTTTTATATTTTAACATTATTATATTAAAAATTACGAAAAATGAAATATTATTCGGTCTGTTCGGTTTAACCGGTTTTCATCACATGAAAACCGAACCGAACCGAATAAACCGAACAATACCATTTTTTAAACCGAATAAACCAAAAAACCGAACCTATCAAATCGAATTCGACCGGTTCGGTTCGGTATCCGAATAAACCGAACCGTTTGAACACTCCTATTTGTTAGTTCATAAAATAAGAGATTTTTCATACATGTCCCTATCAAAAACGAAAAATTAACAAATCAGTCCAAAATTCAGAAATACATTTCCCTCCATTATTTCAACCTTATACAGAAAATTAAGAATCTAAAGGAATAGCAAAATCTGAGCAAGAAGCTGAATTATCCCAAAACGCATTTCTCGAATCTGAAAAATATCAGATTTACCCCTCTAAAAGCAAGAAATTTCAAAAATATTTTGTAAAAACCCGAGAAATTACAAATGTGCCCCCTCTAAATTTATAGAAATCCAAAATACCTTTCTAAAATCACAAAATATCTAATTCAGCTCTGTAATAAGCAAAAAATTCAAAAATGCCCTCATAAAACCAGAAAATATCACATACACCCCTCTAGAATATGAAAATTTCAAAATTACACTATTAAAATATAAAATTTGAAAAATACCCCAATATTCAGAACAACTTTCCCGAATCATAAAAATATCATAATTACCCCTCTAAGAGGCGAAAATTTCCAAAATGACTTATAAAAACCCTAAAAATAGCAAATGTGCTCTCTGAATTTCAAGATATCAAAAATATCTTTCTCCAATCTAAAAATATCAAATTCACCCCTCTAATAAGCAAAATTTTCAAAAATACCCGCATAAAACCTTAAAATATCAAATACGCCCCTCTAGAAAAAGAAAATTTCAAAAATACGCTATTAAAATATAAAAATTTCAAAAATACCCTGATATTCAGAAAAGTAAAAAATAGGACCATATCGAATAAGCCCCTGAACTGTGAAAAAATTAAAAACACTTAAAAAATCTGAAAATATCAAATACTCAAAGATAAATTGTAAAATTAGAAATGTCACGGATACCCTTAGAAATGCTTACGGCATGATTTTCTGAGAAGAGCCGCAAAAATTGTGAAAAAAAAAACTGAAAAACATTGCGGAATCCTCTCTTGTTTCCTATCAACGATACTTAAATTATTATTTTCCTAATTTGTACGAAATTTAGGGTCAATTTGGAAAAAAATCATACTGTCAGGCCAAGTTCACATGCTGAATTTGATTGGGTCTTCGTTGTTAATAAACTCGTAGATGCAATATCACCAAATTCCTCCTCGTTGAGAATTTCTATAATTTCAAAAATCAAGATCAAAATCACAATTTAAACCAAATCGAAATTAAGAATTTGATTTGTTGGATTAGAAAATTTGATCGAGTACCTGGATCCCCTGCATAGGGTGGTCTTAAAGGAAGAGTTATTGGATAATTCGAATTATAATCATAACAAAAATATAAATTTATAAAGATTAAATTCAACTGGTGATCTCCAGTGGTATTGTTGTGAATAAATACGTACGCAAGGTTGGATATACTCTTTCTCAACTTTTGAGGATGATGCATCTAAAAAGATAGATAAAGTAAATTGTTAGCACGATTTATATATGCAATTTAGTCCAAAAAAATGTTTTACTTGATTTACCAGTATATAAAAAATTGGGGATATTAAACGGCTTTGCCGAATTTATGGCTCCAAATGAAACTTGTGCTTGTGTGGCTATACATTATCGAAAATTAAAATTACAAAATTACAAAAAACACCTTATAAAAAAAATCATATAACCATCCAAATTAGTTACATTTATAATAGAACAAACCTGGTGTGCATGGTCAACGACTAAATCCGCGTCAATCGATCCACGGCACCAATTCAATTAACAATCACTTTAGGATCTGAAAAAAAAAACTGAGATTTTTGAAATTAATAAAAAAAAACAAATAATAAATTAACAAACTGAACCTCAATGTGATGCGGAAACTTACAAAAAAGCTCCTGCAATCAGATGGTGCACACTTGAGATCTGAAAACAGGTCCTGGTTACTTTGTCCGGTCTTTTCCTCTCGGGAACCTAATTATTTCATCGGAAAAAATGACAAAAAAATAAGTCGAAATACTAATATTGGCCAAAAATCAGCAACATTGAGGTTAGAGTTTTAACTTCGATATTTGACAGGGCATGTGGGATTTGAAGCCCCGATTCGTCGTTACCAACTGCATAAAAATAGGATAATCATTAAACAAAGCATAACCATTCTAAATCTTAATTAGAAAATAGCAAAATCAGATCTTCTGTTTGTCGATCTGAAATTACAAACAAAATAAACCAACTCTTACCTACCTAATCACCCACTAAGAGAAGCAAAATCAGAAGAGAACGTAGACAAAGCAAAATAGCAAGAGAAACTTACATGAGCGATTGACAGAGAAGAGAGATTGACCGAGACAAAAACTGAGACCACTGGATCCAACTTATGTGGCGACGGATTTCAGTTCGAACAGAGACAGAGGGAGGCGACGCGTCCCTGGCAAAAAAGTCAGAAGCGACGCAAAGACCTCGAACGAAACCGCCAAAAAACCCTAGGGTTTTGATTCCTTCAGAGGGTTGAAAGAGAGAGGCAGAGCGACGCACGTTCCTGCCATGGAGATCGTCGCCGTCCACCGGCGTCGTCGCGCCTGTTCGGCGTCAGATTCGTCTCTTTTTCGCCCTTTTCGCCTCTAGGGTTTCCGTCGATTTTTTCTTCTTTGTTGTCGTCGAAATGAAGAGAGAGAAGAGGGGAAGGGGGTGTAAGTGGCTGAGGCCATTTCAAGGCCGGGTGGACTTGGTCCATATGAACCGTGCCATAACAACATAACATGGATCATGTAAGCCGGGTTCATTCAATTTTAGACCGTCCGATCTTGATCGAACGGCCCAGAATAAGAGGGTGACGTGGCTCTATGAGAGAAGCGCAAAAAGGGTTGCATTATATTAATTTAAATTTAAATTTGTATGCAAAAAGGGTCCAAAATGAAACGGGGCTTTTTGCCCAATTTTTTTCAGGAAAGGAATTGACTGTAATTATTAACAATTAATTATGTCCATCTCTCTCTTCACTTCTTTTCCACAACGTCTCTCTCTCCTCTCTCTAACTTTTCAATGTTCTCCACTTTGTATCTATTTCTCCCTTCTTTCACAAAAAAATTCTCTCGATTTACTCAGCAATTTCCAATCTTTGTACCTCAAAATCGGATCTGAAATTGAAAGAAAAAAAAAGACACGGTGAAAATCCAGGCATATTTGTTGAAATAGCATTCAGCAGTTATTCATGGATTGTAGAAACGTGTTTAAGGACTTGATTGAGATTGAGATGCTACATCAATTGATCGCTAATTAAGCCTTCTATTTCTCTCAAATCCAATTTTGTTTTCGACCATTAGTTACATGGAGTTTCAAAAATGGGGTTTTGTTTGTGAGAACTTGAAGGTTTCATCAATGGGGAAGTCAAGGATGAAATATTGATTTTCATATGGAATTTAAGTCTCAATTTCTTTTTGTTTTACTTTTTTATAGTTCAAATATTGATTTTCATATGGAATTTTGTCTCAATTTCTTTTTGTTTTATTTTGAGTCTGTAATTAGTCACTGATTATCTCAATTTTATCAAATTTAGACTTTTTTTTGTAATTACATATCAAGTGAGAGTTAATTTTTTTAATAGTTATGAAATTGTCATAGATTTTGAATATTTCTAATATGTACGAGTGACTAGTGAGTGAATAATCCTTTTATACATATCCAGTGAATAATAATTTTACTTCAAGTAAATGATAATTTTACATAATTGAGTTCAACAAAAAATATCTTCATTATGAAATTAAATCTGTACATGTTATGAATTTTCAAAATTATATACTATTATTATATTATTATATTGTACTGTTTTTTACTACATTTAATCTATTTTATCATATTGTTCTTAAAAAATTCAAATGAAAAATTTTTAAATTTTTAAATTTTATATCAAGATTAGTGTCAGCAATAATTATATTATTTTGATTATTGTTTGCAAAGAGTAATATATGAAATTCCTACAATTTACTCATTTGGATCCAAACATGTCATTTTTGTAAAATCCTAAAATTTATAATCCATTAGGATTAGTAAAACTCAAATCCTGAACCCTAGAAATAACCTTTCATATACCATGAAAATCTTGTCTATCCAAACAAGTTCTAATTCTTATCCATAAATACATAAATAACCTTTCCTAGAAATAACCTTTCCTACTGATTTATTTATTACATAAATACATAAAAATAAATATATTAATTTTCGAAAACAACTACCATATCATATGTAGACGGTGTGGGCCTATCAGATTGATGGAATTTGGACATCCATTAATTAATACACCGACAATACGTTCTTCACGAATTGTAGAGAAATAAGAGGAAGCTTGATCACCAACTACGATTGTGAGTTTAAATCACTCACAAATCATTAATTTGTATATGATTTTTCAACTAATATCAAATATAATGCATAAAAATAATATTTAATATGCGTATCCGGATACTCGAATATGGTTCCGAGTATCCCGATCCTAAAAATACCCGGATCCGGAATACGGATCCGGTCCCCGCACCAAAATGGAATATCGAATCCGGTTCCGGATCCTAAAATTAGCAACCAGATCCATATCCGGATCCACTCGGATCCGGATATTTTTTTCGAATCCGGATATTTCTTCGGATACGGTTCGGGTCGGTTCGGGCAATATCCACACCATTGACATCCCTATCTACAATCCCCTGTCATGCTAGATGCGCTGGCAATTAAGAATTAATTAGATAGCATTTAATACATGGCACATCACATTATATGTGTTTATCAAGTGATAAATTGTCATTATTTAACACATAAAATTATGAGTTGGCTTAACACATAATAAACACGTACTCATTCATGAGAATTTTTAGCAAATTCTATTGATTAGTTGAAGTTGTATTAGTTATATGGTAAATCATATTTATTATGTGATAAATCAAATTATTAAAAATTTATTTGCTTTATTTAAATTTTTATTATATTTAATTTTAAGTATGACAAGTCATATTTATTTTAATAATTTTTTTATGGTAAGTTATATTTATATTAACAAAATTTTATAAAGCGATAATGTGGTAAATCGAATTTAATTTTTCATAATTCTAAATGGGGCACGGTGTGGTTGGCGACAATGTGGAATATTTGGAAAGAAAGAAATAGAAGATTTTTCTCCTTCAAAGCCGTCTCGACTCCCCTTCTAACAACGATGATTTCTGACGATGTAATCAAGTGAAGTGCTAATTGTTGATTTCTAACCAAGTTTTAAGGCATCACGTATTTTAGGCAAATACCTACATGTTGGGGATTCTACCCGGCCCCGGGCCCGCGCAGCGGATATGTAGGCCCGGTCCGGTTCCCCGATTCCCGAGATCACGCCATGACTTCGAGGGGTACGATGCAAATAAGAAGATTAGATTCATACCAGTGCAAAATTGATTGCACACGAAGGGTTGATTGCTATTCTTCTTTTTCGTGTCACGTTGGTGACAATCCGTGCGTCCCACACCACGCGTCTTTCACCATTCGTTAACGTCGCCGATTCACTCGATTTCGTCTCCGACAGAAATTACTCGTTCGAATCGATCACAACCGAAAGAGCCCCAATCGTGACTCCTCTACGTGTATCCACCTTGACTCGTAAGACGTCGGTCATGGGTGCAACTGCCTAGACGATGCACCGGCGAACTTGCTTGATTGTTTGATTCTCTATACCGGAAAACACCTTTTCACGGTTTCTCTCTCTTTACACCCTTTCTCTCTCTAGAAAGTTGTCTTACAATTCTCTGGAATATTCTGAATTAATTAACTGAATGAACCACTGAGATGAGAGAGAATTATCCTATTTATATCACATAGGATTAGGATGGACCAAAAGACATGTATATCCAATATACACTCTTTCACACAGAAAGTTGCATGTATCTGTCCAGTATTCTGTCCATACGAAATTGGTAAATTCCTCTGACAGAAAATCAACCAACACGAAAGTTGTAAATAATACACGATGTAATTTGGCCCGGCCCAATTGGAGTTCGTATGCAAAAGTTATGACTGTTTTACTAACTGTATGTCAAACTGTTGCACCATTTCGGTATTTCATATAAACGACACTAATACTTCGTTCATATGAAATATATTTCTATATGAAGGTCGTAGATAATCTTATTATCTATCTAACCCAATTTGAACCATTCAAATTGGATTTTCCTACTGAAAGATATGACCACGAATGTACGCTTACATTCGTTTATCCTTGTGTACACTTTTACGGTTGATCCTGAAACTGTATTTCCTTCACTACATGTATCACTATGATATCATGAGAAGGTAGGATGTGGGGCAAATTACTTTGTTCTTCTTTTTTCTTTTTTTTTCAAAATTTTAGTTGTAATGTTTTTAAACTACTTTATTTAATGCAAAATTCGAGGGAGGCAATCGCGTGCCTACTCCGTCATAAAAAATAAAAATAAAATCCGGCATTCTCAATTCTTCTGAAAAATCCTATTATATATTTCTCTCTTTTGCATAGTATGCACATGTTTGACAAGGGCTAACCATGTTTTATTAGTATGTTGTTCGTTGGTGTGATGTTTCTAGTTCATTTCCACGCGAAAATTATATATTTAGCATGTACCTATAATTCCATAACCATCCCTAATGCATAGTGATCATGTTTTCCGTGAAAATGAATTTATAAGCCGATTCGGCCGTGAAGGTTCCATCTATAGTTATCTTCCCGGTAAACTAATCTTGTATGCAAATTCTTTGTTAGCTTTTATAAGATTTACAGTATTTATCACACAATGTAATTGATTCCTTGGTTAATTGTCATGTTTTATCACATGTTTTATTAAAGAAAACTCATTTCTTTTTCTTTTTCTATTTATAATAGTTTTTTAAAAAACCTGGAGCATAAAATGTGTTCGTAAGGTTCGGATTTCATATTAATAATGTTATCTTACCTAGCAACTCATATTTGATGTTTACATGTTAAACAATAAAATTATACAAATTAAACATGGTATTAATTATGTGGCAGAATAGTATTAATTAGGTGATAAATGATTTTTATTATGTTACGAATCAAATTATTAAAAAATAATTTGGTTTATTTAATTATTTATTATATTTGATTTTACAAATGATAAGTCATATTTATTTAACAAATTTTATTAGTTTCTTTTCAAAAAAATTTAAATGCAAAGTATTTTCATTTTTATTTTGCTAGCTTTTGCGAACTTATTATTTTTATTTTTAATGTTATATTTTTGTTTATTTTTTATGATATTTTATCCATGTGTATCCGTTTAACACATGTTAAATGGTGTATTAATTCGGTCAAATAACTCCTTTTATAAATTTATAAATTTGATTAATTAATATTATAAATGGTGGTAACAAAACTTGTTTAAAATATTAAAGAAATTAATGATGTGTGAAATGGTGGATCTGTTTTATCTTTTTTTCCTATATAGAATGAAAAAAATTAAATATTCATAGTTTACCACAATAATTATTGCAGGCGCCAACACATCAATCGATCTAGGAAACAATCACTCTTAATTAATCTACTATGTTTCAATAACTTGATAAAAAAAAGAGACTGCTATATTCTATCTCGAATTTCTCTATTTTGTTATTTTGAATTTTGAATATGGCTTGTTACTTTTTATTTCTAGTTGTTTAATTAGAAATATTGGTATCGATTGATTGGAATTTCTTATATTCGAAGGTTTTTGTGTAAAGATCTAAAATCCTTATAGTTCTTGATTGTTTTTTATTTGCAATTCTATCAATTTCTCGTGCGTGCAAAATCAGATTGATATTCGGTTTCTACCAAAATAATCTAAAAGTTGAGAAACTAATTAGGAAACTGAATTATGTTTAATTGAAACAACACAATGTTAAGATAAATATATATATTTTGCTCATGAATCAAAGCCAAACCAAATAATGTGCCTAATTTGCAAAATTGACTTGATCAACAAAATCTAACGACCTACAGAATTGGAATGCACGATACTATGCACCATTAGTTCAATTCTATCGTATTAAAAAGAAAAGATTGCCCACTCTTATTGCACTTCCGAGTCTCCGACCGTACTTTTTTAATCACGTAGCACTACGTGGCAAAAACGCCGCTTAAAAGAATGCGGGCAAAAGTTTGATTTTTTGAGGCAGAGTCTAATATATTTTCTGCTTTCAAATTTAAGTAGTCAACGACAGTTCTTCCATATATAGAAAAAATAATATACATATTTACGTAGTTATTTTTATATCTTTCTCCTTCATATTTATAATGTATAAATAATAAAAAAATATATAAAAAACAACGTATTTTAATCTCAAATATAGAAAAAATATAAAATATTGGAACTTAGAAATAATTTTTTATCGCTTTTAAAGTTATCATGTGTAACTTGCAAAAACTTATTCCTTCGCGATATTTTCATCTTGAATGCATAATGTTTTTTCATTCTATCAAACAAATATTTTTTACATTTTGTTTGCTACCATGATGTAACATTTTAAAATTTTAGGACTACCCATGATTATTTTTAGAATTGTGTATGTTATGTATAATTTTGATCTTTTTACTTTTCATTTATTATGCTTTATATATTGTAAGGGTATACTATGCTTTCAAATTTTTACAATATCAGAATATTTTAGTTTTTGCTAGTTAAATATCATATCAATATATTTTTTCCGATAATATTGTCGGAGATGAGATAATCGCACATTCATAGGCTGTTGATTAATTATAAATATGATAGGATGTTGTATTAGGCCAAAAATATGAAACGAGCCAACGAGCTCACGCAACTTGGTTGCTAGCTAAGATAACATTATTAATAAAAATCCGAACCTTACGAACACATTTTATGCTGCAGGTTTTTAAAAAAAATATTATAAATAGAAAAAGAAAAAGAAATGAGTTTTCTTTAATAAAACATGTGATAAGACATGTCAATTGACCAAGGATTGGAATCAATTACATTGTGTGATAAATACCCTAAATCTTATAAAAGCTAACAAAAAATTTGCATACAAAATGAGTTTACCGGGAAAATAACTATAGATGGAACCTTCACGGCCGAATCGGCTTACAAATTCATTTTCACGGAAAACATGATCACTATGCATTAGGGTATGGAAATTATAGGTACGGGATAAATATATAATTTTCGCGTGGAAATGAACTAGAAACATCACACCAACAAACAACATACTATAGCTTTCGCTATCCTTAACTCAAAAAAAAAAAAAACAATCAACATACTAATAAAATGAGATTAGCCCTTGTCAAACATGTGCATACTATGCAAAAGAGGGAAAAGATATATTAGGATTTTTCAGAAGAATTGAGAATGCCGGATTTTTTTTTTTTTTTGACGGAGGAGGCAGGCGATTGCCTTCCTCAAATTTTGCATTAAATAAAGTAGTTTAAAAACGTTACCACTAAAATTTTGAAAAATAAAAAAGAAAAGAACAAAATAAATTTACCCCACATCCTACCTTCTCGTGATATCATAGTGATACATGTAGGTATTTGCCTAAAATGCATGATGTCTTAAAACTCGGTTAGAAACCAACAATTAACACTCCAATTGATTGCATCGTCATAAATCATCGTTGCTAGAAGGGGAGTCGAGACGGCTTTGAAGGAGAAAATTCTTCTATTCCTTTCTTTCCAAAGATTCCACATTGTCACCAAGAACACCTTGCCCCATTTATAATTATGAAATATGAAATTCGATTTACCACATTATCGCTTTATAAAAATTTGTTAAAATAAATATGACTTATCACAAAAAATTTGTTAAAACAATATGACTTGTCATGCGTAAAATCAAATATAATAAACCAAATTAGTTTTTAATAATTTGATTTACCATATAACTAATACAACTGTGTCAGCTAATCGATAGAATTTACTAAAAATTCTCATGAATGAGTACATGTTTATTATGTGTTAAGCCCTATGTTGCACGGATACGGATACGGGTAGCGTATCCGATACGATACGGATACGGATACGGATACGGATACGGCTATATAATTATTAGTTTAATATATTTATATTATATATAATTAATAAATAAATAATAAATTAAATAATAAATTAATAATATTTTAAAATTAAATATCATGACAATAAATAATGTCAACCAAACAATACAAGTATCATAAAACTATCATAAATTTGTTCTAGAAATATTTTAGAACTAATCTAGAAGTATCATAGAAGTATCATATATAATTTATTTAAAAATATTATGGGCCAAAATATATAATGGGCCGAAGTATCATAAATAGAGTATCTCAGCCGTATCCTGGACGTATCCCCATCCGTATCCTGTCATATCCGGCCGTATCCCTGCCGTATCCGAAAAAATAAATATTAAAATATTCGGAAACGTCATGTGGCGTATCCGAGCCGTATCGCATCCGTATCCGTATCGGATACGCGTATCCTCAGAATATTTCTGCATTTTTGATGTATCCGCGTAACATAGGTTAATCCAACTCATAATTTTATGTGTTAAATTTACCCACCCCCTTATTTTTCACCTATCTTTGAGTCTCCTCATGAAGCCACATCATCATGGTTATTCATGATTATGGACCATTAGATTTTGTGATATTGATTCATCCTATAGACTTTTTAGTGATGTGTTTTGATCTAAACCATTGATTTATTTTCAGATTTTTTGAAGATCATATTTTGTGTAGTCAATTATATGTCATTATTTTACACCATGTTTTAAGCATCCTTGGAAAGCCACATCATCATACATTAATGATGTGGACTAATATTATTGGTTAGGTTCGCACTAGACTAAGTCTATTCAATTGTTATCATTTCACACAAAATTACATGATCAAATGTGAATAGATGGAAGATGAAAAGTTTATATATGAAATACTAATAACTTATTATGTAATATTATAAACATACAACATATAGTAGTATTAATTTTAGAATTTTAACTTTAAAAATTCATCTAATATATTTCTTTTAATTTTCTCTTTATTTTGACATCCATATTAGCATAGTTCGTACATACGATTTTCGATAATTTTAATTTATAAACATATTATGTAGAAAATACAATGCAAAAAGTGCATTTTTAGAAAATAAAATTTTAATTATTTTACTTACATAATAGAAAATGGAAGATGAAAAGTTTATATATGAAATACTAATAACTTAATATGTAATATTATAAACATACAACACATAGTAGTATTAATTTTAGAATTTCAATTTTAAAAATTCATGAAATATATTCGTTTTAACTTTCTCTTTATTTTGACATTCATATTATCATAGTTCGTACATACCATTTTTCATAATTTGAATTTGTAAACATATTATGTAAAAATACAATGAAAAAAGTGCATTTTTACAAAATGAAATTTTAATTAGTTTAGTTACATAATATAAATTTTAAAGATTAATATGTATTTTTAAATAATTATAACTATACTAACACCATATAATGCAAAGTTGATTATATTTGTGTTTTCGATCAAACAAATTTAATATTAATTTTTTTGAAAAATAATAGAAATAAAAAAGGTTATCCGTCGAAATAATTTCTTAAATTTATAAACACTTATCAAATAAAAATGTTATTTTTAAAACTATAAAATTAAAAAAAATCATATGCTATAAAATAATTTTTATTTATGTTTATGCTAAATTATTTTTTTATATTATTTATTAAATCACTTGCAATATTAAGTTTGACATTATTTATAATTTTCATTTCATTGTGAATCAATACAAATTATTAGTAATACATAATTAATAATATGTTATTACGTATGTTGTATGATTCGTTATTTTTATATTTGATATTGTATGAAATATTGTGATTAACAATGATATAATATTTGTTGTTATATTTTTTTTATAAAATCATATTATACCTTATATATTATTATTATACAATGACATTAATACAAATGCTATTATCTAATTAAGAAAATGAAATTTCTTGTCTTCATGATGTAAAATAATTATAAAACATATACGTAATCATGGATAAATTAGTTCAAATAAATATTATGAAATGATATTATCAATATTATCATATTTATATGTATTTGTATTACAATGAAAAACATAATTAACATCCTCGCCGCGTAGCGCGAGTATTCTCCTAGTAATGACAATTTATCAACTGATAAACACATCTAATGTGATGTGCCATGTATTAAATGCTATTTAATTAATTCTTAATTGCCACCGCTTGTAGCATGACGGGATTGTAGAGGAAACATACATAATTTTTCATTAATTGATGGATATCCAACTTTCAATCCGATGAGCCCACGCCATCTATGGTAGTTGGTGATCAAGCTTCCTCTTATTTCTCTATAATTCGTGAAGAACGTGATGTCGCTGTATTAATTAATGGATATCCAACTTCCATCAATCTGATAGGCCCACGCCATCTACATATGCTAAGGTAGTTGTTATTGAAAATTAATGTTTTTTAATATATTTAATTTTAGGAAAATTATACTTCTCTTTCCAAAATCACCCCACAAATCGTAATGGGATAAGGATGACATCATTTTATCATGCTTACTCCTTCATGTTCCCAATTTGCATTCCAATCGAGTTCCAATTAATTTTTAATCTAAATTTTTGATAATTTCAATTGAAATTTAATTCATGGAACAATTCATTAGTTTAATTAGAAGATAATTAATTATAAATTAATTAAAAAATAATTTAATTGGAGAAGAGTTGGAGTATAAATTGGGGATCCATTTCATCCCACTTTCATTTCATTGGAATTTGCATCACCAAAAGTTAGTGTAGTGCCAAAACCCGTAAGGGTCCCGCCCGACCCGACCCGCCCGGGATTTTGACCCGCCCGACCCGCCCGTTTGGCAAACGGGTTGAAACCCGACGGGTCAACGGGTACGGGTCCAAGGACGGGTTTCAACCAATGGTTACCACTAAACCCGTGTAAACCCGCCCGTTTGGCAAACCCGTCACTGTGCAACCCGACCCGCCCGTGCACCCGCCCGACCCGTACTGTTCACTATTCACTATTTACTGTTCACTATTCACTATTCACTGTTCACTATTTAACGCTCCAAAACACTGTATAACGCTCCAATTTTTACCCCTATAAAATCCCCCAACCTCCAATTCATTAATTCACACAACCAACTATCAATCTCTCATATTCTCTACACTCAAACTCTCATATTCTTATTTTAAAGCTCTAAACTGTCTCAATAAAATTATGATAAATTAGATTTTAAATTTATTTACCAATCTATTTTTTTATTCTAAAAAATATAAAAATATAAAAATGATGAACAATTAAATAATGCAAATATACGAGGAGAGTAACTTTATCATTTAATTACGATAAATATGATGAACAATTTAAAAATGATGAACAATTAAATAATGCAAAAAATATAAAAATTATGATAAATTAGATTTTAAAATTTTATTCCCATAATTTATCATTTAATTAAGATGATTTATCACATATTAAGATTTAATATATAATATAATTTAATAAAGGAGGAGAGTAACTTTTTTTCATATTGAAATTTGTTTTCTTATTTTTTTCAATTTTTTTTCAATTTTTTCAATTTTTTTTCAATTTTTTTTTAATTTTTTTTCAATTTTTTTCAATTTTTTTTTTTTTTTTTAAATCACTATTCACGCCGGGACCCGCCCGCCCGTCCCGCCCGGGACCCGTCTCGCCCGCCGGGTCTAAGGACGGGTTTTCCCCATCCCTCCAAACCCACCCGCCCAAACCCGCACCCGTCACACCCGCCAAACCCGCCGACCCGCACCCGTCTAGACCCGCACCCGCCACACCCGTTTGGGCTCGGGACCCGACCCGCACCCGTGGCAACACACTACCAAAAGTGGTGGTGAAATGGAGGGGGGGAAGAGGAAGAGTAAAAGGCCTCTTATTTTTATGTATTTAAGTAATAAATAAATCAGTGTGTGAAATAGTACGTGTGGATAAGAATTAGAACTTGTTTGGATAGAAGGTTTTCATAGTACATGAAAGGTTATTTCTAGAGTTTAGGATATGAAATGAGTTTTACTAATCCTTTAGGAATTGTAGGAATTTCATGTAATTTTTCATGTTTTACTAATCTAGAGTATAGTACATGAAAGGTTATTTTACAAAAATGACATGTTTGGATCCAAATGAGTAAATTGTAGGAATTTCATGTATTACACTTTGCAAACAATAATCAAAATAATATAACCGGGGATTTACATATTTATCCTTTCTTAAACTTAAAATTACATATTTATCCTTCTTAAAATTAAAATATCATATTTGCCCTTTCATAAATCTAAAATATCATATTTACCCAAAAATTGAATACCATCCAATTTTTCCGTTAAAATTCACGGTCCAATATTTTACGCTTTACATATTTACACTTCTAAAATCCAAAATTATCATATTTACCTTTGCTAAAATAAAAATATCATATATACCCAAAGAATATAACAATATAATATCATTCTACCAATCTCAAATGACAAACACAAAAATGTTACAAATAAAGCTTCATTGCAAAAAAAATAACCATAACTAGAAATATGATTTAAATTGTAGGGCATGATTTCTTCTTGTCGAGTGAGTAAGGGTACGTATATTATTTTTATTATTGAGAGAGTAAATATGATATTATTATTTTTAAAGGGGTAAATACTGTGTTACGCGGATACTCCAAAAACGCAGAAGTATCCTGAGGATACGCGTATCCGATACGGATACGGGTACGATACGGGTGTGATACGTATCGGATACGCCACGTGGAGTATCCGAATTTTTTAATATATATTTTTTAATATACGGCTCGGATACGTCAGGATACGTTAGGATACTTCGGGGATACTTCATGGATACGCCACGGATACTTCGGCCCACTTTTGGGATACGGCAGCCCATATATTTTTTATGGCCCAATTTTCCAAATTATTTTTTCAACCTAAATATTTAGGAATTTCATTAATTTATTTTAACATTTAAGTATGTAAGCCCACTGCCCAGGCCCTGAAAACTCCAATCTTAATAAGTTTCATTAATAAGTTTCGTGAGAAATTTAAGTAAGCAAGCCCAGGTCCTGAAAACTCCAATCTGAAAAATCCGCATGTAAAAACTCTTCGATTTCACTTTATGAACTACTACTGATGTCTTCCCAGTTTATGAATTTAATGTCATTTGAAAAATATTAAATATGAGTTCGATTCATTAGTTTGTAAATTATAAATAGTCATATATTTATATTATTTAATTAATTTAATATTATTACATTACATAAATATAATAAAAAAATTTATATATATATCCGTATCCCCGTGTCCTATACTTTTTGAAATTTGCCGTATCCCCGTATCCGTATCGTATCGGATACGCTACCCGTATCCGTATCCGTGCAACATAGGGTAAATATAATATTTTGGATTTTTAGAAGGGTAAAATAGTATTATTAAATGTTTTTACCATTAAGTTTAAGGGAAAAATTAAATGGTTTTTAATATTTGGGCAAATATGATATTTTATATATTTATGAAAAGGTAAATATGATATTTTAATTTTAAGAAGGATAAATATGTAATTTTAAATTTAACAAAGAGTAAATATGTAAATCTCCCTAATATAATTACTGCTGACACTAATCATGATATAAAATTTAAAAATTTACAGGAGAATTGATTTAAAAATTTTACATTTGAATTTTTTTAAGAACAATATGATAAAATAGATTAAATGTAGTAAAAAACAGTACAATATAATAATATAATAATAGTATATAATTTTGAAAATTCATAACATGTACAGATTTAATTTCATAATGAAGATATTTTTTGTCGAACTCAATTATGTAAAATTATCATTTACTTGAAGTAAAATTATCATTCACTGGATATGTATAAAAGGATTATTCACTCACTAGTCACTCGTACATATTAGAAATATTCAAAATCTATGACAATTTCATAACTATTAAAAAAATTAACTCTCACTTGATATGTAATTACAAAAAAAAGAGTCTAAATTTGATAAAATTGAGATAATCAGGGACTAATTACAGACTCAAAATAAAACAAAAAGAAATCGAGACTACCATATGAAGATCAATATTTCAACTATAAAAAAGTAAAACAAAAAGAAATTGAGACTTAAATTCCATATGAAAATCAATATTTCATCATTTACTTCCCCATTGATGAAACCTTCAAGTTCTCACAAACAAAACCCCATTTTTGAAACTCCATGTAACTAATGGTTGAAAACAAAATTGAATTTGAGAGAAATAGAAGGCTTAATTAGCGATCAATTGATGTAGCATCTCAATCTCAATCAAGTCCTTAAACACCTTTCTACAATCCATGAATAACTGTTGAATGCTATTTCAACAAATATGTCTGGATTTTCACCGTGTCTTTTTTTTTCTTTCAATTTCAGATCCGATTTTGAGGTACAAAGATTGGAAATTGCTGAGTAAATCGAGAGAATTGTTTTGTGAAAGAAGGGAGAAATAGATACAAAGTGGAGAACATTGAAAAGAGAGAGAGGAGAGAGAGACGTTGAAGGGAAGAGAGAGATGGACATAATTAACTGTTAATAATTACAGTCAATTCCTTTCCTGAAAAAAATTGGGCAAAAAGCTGGACCCTTTTTGTATACAAATTTCCTATAAATTCCCCAACCAAAAAATTAACTCAAGTTTACTAATACTCATCCAAACATGCATCAGTAATTTATTTGGATTCTTCTCCTATACTACAAAAAAACCTGATATTTACTAACATCCAAACAAGCCTTTTTGGACCCTTTTTGTATCAGTTTCATTTTGGATCTTTTTATATGTCATGTAAGATTGTATTATCCATACAAATAGTTGTATTTGAGAGAGTATATGTGAATTTATAAATGTAATAATCTCATATGTTTTAAATAGAGAAAAAAAAATATTACAGAAAAATAGAGCGAGAAAAATAGAGTAAGGAGTGTAGGAAATAATCTCATCCTTATCTCGATGATTGTATCAGAAATTCGTGTGTGCATCTTTTGGTGTTTGTATCTATCCATTTATTGGTGTGTATTAGGGGTCTTGTATCAATTCTGCATAAAGAAAAAAAAAACACCGCGTTAGGGATGTCAACGGGGCGGGTCGGGTTCGGATAAGCCTCCCCCATACCCGAACCCGAACCAAAAATACCCGCGGGTAAAAATCACATCCGAACCCGAAATCGCGGGTAACGGGTATACCCGAACCGGAACCCGTTACCCGAAAATTATTAATACAAAATCTAAAAAAATAAAAAAATAAAAAATTATTATACAAATGCGTAAAATTATCAACAATTTTAAATACATAAAATAATCAACTTGTACAAATACAATAAAAATCCAAATATTACAAATAATTAATCCCTAAAACATCCAAAATGTTCATATTATGGGATATTTATAGGTATTTTTCGGGAACTTTTCGGGGATTTTTCGGGTTCGGATAACGGGTATACCCGCGGGTAAAAAATTTCCCCCGTACCCGAACCCGAACCCAAAACCGGAGCGTGTATTTTTTTCGGATATTACCCGACCCGCGGGTATTTTTTCGGGTGTTACCTGTCCCGTTCGGGTCGGGTACCCGCGGGTTCGGGTTTCTACCCGACCCATTGACATCTCTACACCGCGTGTGTGTGTGTGTGTGTGTTTGCAGTTATCTCTCTCTCTCTCTCTCTCTCTCTCTCTCTCTCTCTGTCGGTGTTCTCTCACTTCATCATATTTTATTGGATTTTTGATAACTATCTCCAATATTCTTGTCCCTAGAATATTCTCTCGATTAATATAAAACACCAAAAATTTCAACAAAATTGGTATCAGAGTGACGGTTATCGAGTTTTGTAGAAGTCAGAGAAGAAGATCAGCAAGACAACCAAGGAGGTTACATATTTGGGTTCCCACAAATTTCATATATGATATTATGTCAATGGGTTCATAGCACAGTTGGTTGAGTGTGAGGCACAAAAAATCATATATTGTGAGAGGTTATGGGTTCGATCATCACTGACATCAATAAATAAATGACATATTAACATTCTCCATATATATATATATATATATATATATATATATATATATATATATATATATATATATATATATATATATATATATATTATGATGTTTGGTAGATGTACACATGAAATTCTGCACAACAAAAAAAGTTTATTTAAATCTAATATTCTTCTCGTTCACTAAGACGAAAAAGATTAAAATAATTACCAAAACATAACCTGCACGTATTTCTTTTTCTTTTTCTTTTTCTTTTTCTTTTTTTGGCATAAAAACCCGTAGGTACACGTATTTCTTTTTTGAAGTATTATCTACACTGCAGACATTTTCACTTTAGGCCCTTGTAATCTTAAATAATTCACTTAATCAGTTATTTTCTACATCAAATGCAAATACTATTTCTAATACCCAGGGCAGGACCTGGGCTTTGGCCGAGTTGGCCCAGGTCACAGGCCTCCATTTTTCATAGGCCTTCCTTTTTTTAAGACCCGTTTTCATAGATTTCAGTTTTGAGGTTTAAATTCAGTAAATATATGTTCAATTTAGGTTCAATTTAAGTTTAAATTTTAATTTTAATAATTCAAGGTTTGTTCGATTTAGGTATTTCAACAATTATTGTAGTTATTTCAGCAATTATTTTGGTCAATTTCAAAAAATTTAGGTTTGTAATTTCAACAATTATGTTGGTTATTTCATTGACATTCAGGATTTTCAGCATAATTTGATTAAAATTCAGGGATTTGCATCAAAATTTAAGACTTATTAAGATTTGTTCTCCAAAATATAGGGTATGCGACAAAATTTGAACAAAATCGAACTGTTTTTGAGCAAAATTTTAGAATTTTCATTAAAATTTAGGATTTCTGGCATGATTTTATGAATATTCATTTTTTTTTTCACTAAAAATCTACGATTCTTCGACAAAATTTGAGTAAAATTGGAAGATTTTTCATCAAAATTTTGGAAATGACTGTATTAGCAAAATTTCGACGCGTATAATATTCGCTTTAGTTTCTTCGGTATATCGTAATATAGTCGTCAAAGGCCTCTAAAAACTCATGACCGGGCTTGCTAATACCATAAACAATAATGGACGAAAAAAACACTGCATTACACACACACTAGACAAGTAATAGTAATACTAATAAAGCAACAAAAATCATCAAAAGTAATCACAAACATTTATCATTTTGGCCCTTCAATTCTTCAATAAAGTGAATGAATGGAGAGTATTATTAACTCTGAAACCAAGCCTCCCCGGCTTCAAAATTCAGATCACATGTGGATAATGAATGAATAATCCAAAAATAACATGAACAAACAAATTGGAAGAAAATTATTGAATTTATCGCCAAGAATTATCGAAGGCTTATTATTCCTTTAAAATAAAACAATCTGATTTGATCAATTTAAAATCAATTTTTTTTCAAAAATATTTCATTTCTTCTAAACTACAATATACACACTAATCGTTTGGAAATAATAAGAGACAAATTACAAGTATTACAAATTAAACAAAGCTTATAATCAACATATCTATGCAATAGTTCACATCTCTTTTCTCCATGAAACATCTGCCTCTGCAATTTTTCACAAAAACCCAAAAAATAGCAAATAATTACTTTTCGAAATGAATCTGATTCAATGAATTAAAGGTTTCCATCAATATAAATCCTAAAAAATTATAGGTATATAAATAATGAAACAAATAAATAAACGAACCTTTTGAATGGTCATTATGATTATTAGCAAAAAGTCTCGTATGATGCCTTTTCTGAACCACCACGAAAGTCACGAGAGGCTGATAGTTCGGCTCCAGCGACGCACATGCCTTCAAACAAAATTAAATTTATTCGTCGATTTAATATTTACGCAAATTAAAATAACAATACAATAATTTATTGGAATTAAATTGCAAACCTTTCGAACCACATCGAGCTCGTAATAAAGCAAAACTTGGTAGAACTGCCGCTCTCTCGCTCCATCCCTACACATCTCATGGGCATTTTCGTCAATTTACCACACACGAATAAATACACAAAAGGACTAAAAAATTAACCTGTCAGTATGTATGTATGTATGTATGTTGAAGGAAATAAGGAGCTCCCTAAAAACAACAAAACAAAACAAAAATCACAATATAAAATAACATATTGTAATTAATAAAAATATAATAAAATGTATATACTTGATCATGCCACCACTGACGCTGCATGGAATCAATACAACCTCCACATCGTATTCCGCACCAACACTCCAATTTGCTATCCGAATCGTATCCGTATCCGTATCCGTATCCGACAATATCCGAACCGTATCGCCGCTTAATATCCGAACCGTTGACGCCCTTAATGCATTCCTACAAAAAGAATCAAACTTTCAAAGTTTTAGTAGTCTAGCAAATCAGATAATGCAAAAAGTAGAGAAAAGAATCAGACTTTTTCGAAATCGTTTTAATTTAAACTACTAAAGAAGAATTTCAGTGAATAACAATGAATCCGACAGTAATTTCAGAAAAGAGAGTTTAACAACAGAGAAAAATCAAATTTCGACTTACGTTAGAGGAGATTGAGGGGGCCCTTGGTCGCATTGCACTTCAGCATCACTCTCTGCTTCTTCAACAAATGGAAATTTCTTGACCCAGTCCCTCATAACTACGCCCCTTTTTTATTGTTTCAAGAGAGAGACAAAAGATGATTTGAGAAGAGAAGGGCGAAATTAGGGTTTCTCGAGAGAAATAGACAGTAAGATTAGAGAAGAGAAGGGGGAAATTAGGGTTTCTCGAGAGAAATAGACAGTAAGATTAGAGAAGAGAAGGGGGAAATTAGGGTTTTAACAGAGAGAGAGAGAGAGAGAGAGGGAGATTTGTTTTATGGCCGAAGAGGCCCCTTCAGTTAATTCCATTCAGATTAGATTACCCTCCAGTAATAAATTAATGGAGATCTACTGTGCAAGGAATCATGTTCAAGTTCAAGTCCTATAAAACATATCACTGGACACGTCCAGTTTTTATTATCATTAATGAAACCGTTATTTTTGCTGACAAAATTATAATTTGTATTTGGATTTGAAATTTTGAGTTAAGTCTTGACAAAAGACAAAAATACCCTTCTTCTCTAAGATGAGAAATGGTCATATCTTATTCCCTTTCCTTTCTTATCGTGCTCCTGTTAGTTAACAACTATTTCCTTTTCGAAATATATTTAAATTGATTACTATCTCCAATTCTACCTATTTATTATTTTATTTAGTAGAATCCTCCATGGCTCTTTTCTCACTTTACAACTTTCAAAGAAGAATGATTTAAGTTTTAACTGATAGACATCAAACATTTTGTTGATTTGGAATTAAATTATAATAAATAAAAAATTCTTTACAAAAAACAAACTTCTCATTCTAAAATTTAAGTTTCGAAGCATAATATCTACCTTCCAAGGAAAAAAGAAGAAAGGAAAAAAAAAACAAGACACTACAAATGTCATTTTGCATTCGAGCACACCCGCTAAAATACAAATCAAATAACACAAATAATAACCTTACATCTTAACCTAAACCCTAAAACTACACTTACATACAAAACCTACAAATAAACCCTAAATTAGTCTACCAATCAATCCTCATCGTCAGACTCAAAAGTCGGCAATCTTCTAACCGTTTCCAACACCGAAGCGGGTTTGGACGGACCCGACCCGCCTGACCGACCCGTTAAACCCTGTCCCTTCACTTTGGGCACGCTCATAGACGCTAACGGAGTATTCTCGTGTCTCCTCACCTCTTTCAATACCGATCTACACATCTCATCCACAACACTCTTCCCCTTATTATTATTATTATTATTATTATTCAAAGGGCCGGCTCGAGCCGCCACCTCATTGTCGTGTTTATTCATATCATACAAGAGTTCTTTCTGGAGTTGTTTATCCGCGACCAATATTTCATCGATTTCGTTTTTATAATCTTTCAAGAGGGATTTGAGACACTCCATCAGCGAGCCGGTGAGAGGACTGTTACGGCTCTGTAAAAGCCGTTTTAATTCGATGAATATTGGAATCGCGATTTGGATTAAATTTTTCTTCGCCACTTGGGTTATTACCCGACCCTTTAACGCCGCCGCGGCTGCTGACGTGGCGTTTGGATTGTCGGTAACGGGCTCGTCGTCCATTTCGGACGCATCCGCTACCGAACTCGTTTGGATTCTCATCTCCTTGCATCCCAATATTTGTAACGCATCCTTAGTATTTAATAAAGGGAAATAATTAAACTTTGATTAAATGAAGAAATTAGAAATGTTGGAGAATTGTTTTACTTGAAGAACGGCTTGGCCAGTGGCGTTATCGATATTAAGCAAGCCGTCGCAAGCGGCGGCTAAAATCTCTGCGCATAATTTTGCTGAGGTGGCGAGAAGGTGTTCTGGCGCCATTTGTTTTACTAATGACACGTATATGTGCATTCTTTTTGTTCGTGATGTTTCGTCCAGGCCCCTAAAAGTTCAATTAATTACAATCTTAGCCCAGTAATTAATTATATTGTGTTATGATAAATAATAATAAATGTTACCTTAATGTGAAAAGCTCATTAGCAGGATCTGAAAAACTCGTTCCTTGTTGGTGACCATTTAATACATAAATGGCTTCTATAAAGCTGTTATATGCAAGTAGCGGTGCCTTGGCTGCCACGTCACAATATCAAAATTAGGATAAATTAAATAATTCAAAAATAAAAATAAAAATAGTAGAAGAGCAAAATTGATTCATACCTTTTAAGATATTGGAAAAGAGGAAATCGGCCAAATGCCGAATTTTTTCAGAATCGTCTACGAGAGAGAGGAGGAATCGAAGGAAGAGAACTCCTCTCCACTTTACATAGTCTCTCTGTACAAGTCATAAATAAATTGTGGTTCTTGAGAGAGAAGGTGAGAGAGAGAGAGAGAGATGATAAAGCAAACCTGTAATAATCGTGAGAGTAAGATAAATGTCTGTCTCCTCACAACTTCATACGGGTCGCGTAATGACCTAGTGATTCTAGCGATATATCTGCAACAAAAATATTTTGCAAGATTTATTTTTGTTCTTCTATTACAAATGAAAATAAAAAAAAATTATGTACCCATCGACTAAAGCAGTGTATCTGACGCAAAAATCTGCCATGGCGACCATAATATTGTTACGCACTGCCGGCAATTTACTCTTCTCCAGCTCCTAAAATCAACCGGTAAATACAACATTTCATTATTTTACAAGGGTAAAACCGTAAATTTACCTGAACGAAGAGAGGAATATAACTTTTCGCCAATTTATCATCGACCAAGCAAACCTTAGCCAAGGTGGCCCACGACTGAACGTAAAGAGAAGGCGCGGCTTCCTTGAAACTCAACGCGCTCAACGAAACCAACCTTTTCGAATCGTTATTACCCGATCCGAATATAATCGTGTGAAGATTCGAGATGATTCCTTCCAGACTGATCGCCGATCCGACGGTCGGACAAGCAATGAGCACCGATCCGACGGTGAACACCGCAGTCGTCGCTTTTATTAATAAACTGGAGATCTCCATTGATTCTTTCTTTTTTTTACTCGTAGTTGCTTTTTTGTTTGTGCTTTGCGGAGGAGGAGTCGAGAGCTTGCTTCTCTCATGCGCTGCCGTAGCTTCTTCCAAGTATAATTTGAGCGTTTTTATTGCTTCGGAAATTACATCTGTAGCCCATTCCAAAACGACCTCGTTGCCTTCTTCTATGCTTTTCGCTTGTCGTTTGCATAATGTTTTTAATGATTTTACGTGGGCGTCCACCTAAAAAAAGGTATATTAGATATACAAAAAGGTATAACATGCATGCAAAAAGGTTGTCATTAAAGTGTGTATAACAAACATCCAAGAAGCTTTAAAAAATATATAATGTGCATATAAAAAGGTATAACAGACATGCCTAAGGTATTATGTAAAGATAATAATGTATATTTTCGTTCAAGTATGTACAACGAACATTCGAGAAGTTTTAAAAATATATATATAATGTACATACAAAAAGGTGTAACAGATAAACAAAAAGGTATAACATATAAGCAAAAAGGTACAACAAATAAGACAAAAGGTATATGTACAGATAATAATGTATATTGTCATTGGAGTATATATGAACATCCAGGATATTTAAAAAAGGTATAATAAGCATATATAAAGGTATAGAAAACAGATAGAAAGATATAAAATTACCTCACTGAGATGCATGTTGAACTGCTCGATACGTGAGCGCAAACTACGTGCCAGCTCAGCAGCTGGCTCGGAAGGAAGCTCGGTAGAAACATTAGAAATCGTAGTCAATAACGAAACCCTATCTCTAGCCCACGACACGTCATCGACGTTCATGTCATCATCATCGTCGTGCTCGTTTTCTTCATTCTCTGTCTTCCCCAGCAATGTCCAGTGATGAGAGAGAAACCCCCAATCGACCGCCTTGGGCGTGTACGAAGAAACCTCGGCCAAAAGCCACCATGCCCCTTCCGGCGTGGATCTCGATGCGGTTATGATATTCTGAAGCGAATTTGCGATCGAGGGCTTGATCTTTTTCTTTTTGCCGAGAGTGTTGCAGATTTTCTTGACGAAGGGCGCCACCTCGCCCTCGCAAATTCCCTTCAGCAAATCCAAAACCAGCTCCGGAAATAACGGGTTGGGTTGTGAAGTGCTGGGATCGTTAACGGGCTTTGGGTTAACGGGTTGGCATACCCGGTTAAGAACCAACTCGAGGAATAAATTCTCGCATTCTTCTTGAATGTTCGTTTCGTTGTCTACTATTAAGGGCGATACGGATTGGAGCCATTCTTTTGTCACGTTACTATCAGGAAATCTTCTGAAAACCTGTTAAATTAATAACCATTACATTTATAATTAATTTGTAATTTTGGATTTAATTTTACCTCTGAAATAGCAGAAAGAGCGGCTTTGCGAATACTGACAAGTGGGTCCGAGCAAGCTGAACCCAGAACCGACAAAAGTGACCCATCTACAGGCGTACCGATCAAACCCATAGATTTGGTTATGAGTACCAGTGTGGCCTTTCTCACGACAGCCTTGTCATCGACACATCTCCTTTTCACCATTTCACTGAATCCCTCCATTTCAATCTCATCTCTTCTCTCAGACATTTCACCAAACACTTGAGCTACATTACTTATCGCCTTTGCTCTTATTCCTCCAACTGTGTCTGAACACCTTTCTACTAAGGATTTTATGCAAATAGACCTCCATGAGATATCCGAGTCATTATTTCGTGAAAAATTTAAAAGACCAAGAAGCAAATCGACTGATAATAATCGCAATTTCGGCTTGCCATTTGCCAATTTGACCACGTAATCGACGAAACTGACCATTTCATCTGTATTAAAGGCTTTGATTATCTCCAGTGTTGTTTCTACAGCGCAATTTCTAGACTCGGCCTTTTCAGGTGTTTTGTTAATCAAGAATCTTGGTAGAAATACCAAGGCCTTTTTAACCCCTTCATCCTCGTTACTTAAAGGTACGATTTTGTTCACCACAAACCCAATTACGCCTACTCGAATAGGAGATTTAATTGGTAATAGCATTAAAGGAGCCAATGCTCGTAGAGTTTCCACTGTACTCTCGCCTCGATCTCCATGGCCGAGTTCAGAAATGATGATATGAAGAATTTTGAAGCACGAATTTGATAATGCATTGTACTGAGATGAATCGATAATTTCAGTTATTGTATCGATTAAACCTTTACGGACATGATTGTAGGATTCGAGCTGAATTCTACTTAGAATACTCGATAAAAGCCCGAAGATTTTAGGAATAGCATCCATTGAATAGTTTCGTTCATGGGTTTGTTCCGATCTAGAATTGGGTTTAGGTTTTGACTTACCTCTGCCTTTGGATTTTTGTCTAGCATTGTCGGGGGAAGAATTAACCGGGTTTTTAAGCGAACGGCGGATTGACCTGAGAAGAGAGAGGAAATGGAGAGGGGAGAAGAGCGAGACAAGAGGAGCCGAAGGGGCGAGAAGTAAAGAGAGGTACACAAAAGACGCTTGCAAAGATGGCTGTTGAGAATTGGAGTCAATCGAACTAGATAAATGACGAAGGAGGGAAGATAAAGAGAGATCAATAGAGGAAAGACGCGATAAGAGAGTGGAAGGTCCAGACGAGGTAGAGAGAAGTGAATGAAGTTCGGAGAGGAGGGAGTCGGAAAGCGGGGTAGGTTCACTGGAGGAGGCAGTGCCGCCTGAAATGGAGACGAGGGCTTGGAGCTCGGAAAGCACGTTGGAGAAGAGGTCGTTGCCATCTAGGTCTTCCATGGTGACGTCCATGGCGAGCAAACGAGGGAGAGAGAGAGGTAGAAGCGAGATTCGAATTTGGAAGTTCCCGCCGCTCTGAAATTCGTTCTCTTCTCACTTTTCGATAATGGAGTTTCCCCTTCCGGGAAATGAATTCCTGTTTTCTATTGTCCCGGAACTGAAAATTCGCAAAAGCACTCGTCTTCTCTCTCTTGATTTAAATATATATCAGAAATATAAGGCCTTAAGCAGGCCATAATTAGTTTTTACAAATTTATAACAGAGAGAGAGAGAGATATAAGTTTTTTCTTATCACCAGTTTTGTAGTGGCTTTTTATTTAGGAAGAATTTCATGTGTATCCCTCTTAAAAATTTAAATAACAAATTTATCCTTTGAAAATTGATAATATCAAATTTATCCTCCCATCACACATCTTTTGTCAAATTTATCCAAAATAGACTTTTGCTGTTAAATTTGACAGAAGATAGGTAAAGTTACCATCCTACCCTCATATGTCCTTGACTCTCACTTCCTCCTTCCGTCCTCATTCTCGCTACTAGTACTCTACTCATACGTTCTTAACACAAAACAATATAATATAATATAATATAATATAAAACAATGTAGTATTATATAATATAATAAAATATTAAATATTAAAAACAAAATATAGACACATAAATTAATAAAGTTACTTATATATTCTTCCTTGGTAATGAATATCATAACACAAAACATAATAAAATATGCTCTCAATCTTTAAAATCTAATTCAATAAAAAATGTACATTACTTTTAAAAATTATGATTGTTTACGATTGAAGAAATTATGATTTTATACATACAAAACATTTTCATGCATAATGTATGAAATGCAATAATATTTATAAAAGAAATACTAGTCATTATAAGTGAAGGCAAAACAATTATTGTTTTTAGACAAGTCATATTAGCTCTTCCAATAGGGTTAAGTAGTGAGTACGAGCTTAGAGGTGAATTAATCAAAGCTAAAGAGTTGATGAATTTGATGGATAAGAAAAAAATTAAATGAAATTAAGATACATTAACTATCTATTTGGATGGGCTAAGCCTAAGCCAAATTTTGAATGCATATATCTTGTTTGTGGAAATGTCCGCAAATGAAAAGTTTGATTTAGTGATTGCATATTTTTATCAAACTCTATGAAATATTGTTTACAAAAGAATAATCCAATGATAATAAGTTAAGAATAGCATAATTTATCTTCTTACTCAAGGTGTTATTTTTCATGGGAAACATTCTTCATAGTATTTACAAAATTATTTTTTATAACATCAAATGCCAAGGAAACAAGAATTTAATAAATGATGTAAAAGGAAAGAAGCTGAGTTGGCATAAAAAGTATGACTTGCTATTTACTAACAAAAATTATTCATGCAAATAATGTAAGATTTAACTAGGGCATGAACACAAATTCTAGTTTCGGTCGGGTATGTAAGCTAATAAAATGAACTTAATTGGTCGGTCGAGCTCAGTGAGTTTGATATCACTTTCCGACCCCCGACCATCTATCAAAGTCCCAAGCACCTCGCAAAGGCTGAGGCCAGAGATCAAAAGGGCCCAAGCCCAAAGAAAACCTTCCGAAAACGACTAGAGCGTTGAAGCACAAGGGGAAGGACGACCTTTCATGTGAGCTGGGCGATCTTACATGAGTTGCTAAGTCACCGAGTCATTTGACACTTTATGTGCTATGATATCTACTATATGCACAATACCATACTAGAACGTGATAGGGCATCAAAATAGCAATGAACTGAAGCAAAGGTGGGCGGGATCCAGAGCTCATCCCCCCTCTTGGAGGCCGGGTGGCCTCTACTTTGGTTCTTCCTTCGGTTTGGCTCCACGAAGGGTCTTTGAAGCTCCAGTCCTGAAAAGCAAGTCCCCGCTGCGCGCCCCTTCCACTTTTTTATGTCACTTGTACAAAACATGATTATAAATAAATAACTTATAAAAATATGAGGAGATTGACATATTTTTAAAATGATTATTTTTAGATTATTTTGTCATTATCATAATAATAAATAATAGTTCATATTAAAATAAGAATTTTAATTACTAATACTCGGTCATAGTTTGTGTACAAAACATAAGGTAAAAAGTAAATTGAAATTCCAGTTTAAAATAAAAATATTTGCCAAAATAATTACGACCTTCCGAATAAAAATATTTACCATTCAAAATAAAAATATTTGCCAAAATAATTACGACCTTCCGAATTTATGACCCACCAATATTTTTTTTCATTATATACTTCTTAACCCCATGAGAAACTCCCTAAATAATTGGAGACATTTTATGAGGCTTACCCTTACTAATAGTGTTTGCAATATTTCATTAGTCAAATTATTCCTAGTTTTGTTAATCTTCTTTGTTTGTTAATATTTGCTAAATTAATCTCAATCATTATAATAATCAAATAAAACAGTAAGACTCAGTTTGTGCACATTTACATACTAATATATATGTTATGATACATTCTTTTAAAAGTGAATTTTGGATATTTAGAAAAATATATCATAAATTTTATTTTTTAAAAAAATATTTTTTTTAATAAATAATACATATATATTCTATTTAGTCTGTCATTCATTGCTAAATACAATTAAGGTATTACATTCAATACTCATTAATTGTTAGTTACTGAAAATATTGTAAAAATATCATAAAAAAAATTAATGTACGACAGAACTTCCCACTAATATAATATTTCAATATTACTAGGAGAAAATCATTTAATGCTGTTGGTTTTTAAATGAACTGCATCTTAAAACGGATCTTACATCCACAAACCGTTTAATTGGCCAAAATGAGTTTCACGCAAGAAGCCACTCACATGTTATATAAAATGATTGAACTAAATTGTTAAACATCATTTAGATTGATGGTGTAAAAGCAATTATTTCATGGGCGTTTTCTAAACAAAACTTTTTGATATTATTTATGCAACAAACAAAAAAACATGATCATTATACAAAAGAGTTACAAAAAATATTAAACATGCTTACATACAAATTACTGCCATGAAAATTATTAAACCAAACAAAAAATTATGGCAGTACGTATTGTGTAAAATAATTAATTGCATTTCAGTTAATAAAAAAAATTATGTATCTTGTTCCAAAATATTATGGCAGTACAGGAAATTTCATATGGAGATCATGTGTTTATTAGGGGTGTACACAAAATTGTCCAACCCGCCCAACCCGCCCAATCCGACCCGGACCAACCCGTTTTTGCGGGTTTCATAATTGTTTAGTCGGGACCCGGACCGACCCGGTTTTCGTGGGTCGGGTTGTGGATTTGAAATTAAAAACCCGGATTAACCCAACCCGACCCATAGACTATCAAATTTCCAATTAATTAGGTAAAATCTATTTATATCTCTAATATTTTATATTTTAGAAAGTTAATTATCACATTTATCCTCTACATTGGTTTAACATAAACTAGACTTAGTTTCTCTTCACTTCAATTAATAATTCACTAAAACACAACCACAAGTCCACTAAATTACTAGCCACAAATTCATAACAAAACTCAATAGTCAATAACATGATGAAATCATTTCTTTTATTTTCATCATGCCGAAAGTATATATGAAGTTGAAATAAATAAACTAACAACATAAAACTTCTTTACGGGACATAAATTTAGAATTCTCATTTACTTAATTAATATTATATTATATGAATTAAGTATAATTGGTACCATCGAATTGGGTGTTTGTTATTTTATATGGTTTAATTAAATTATGATTTATTTTTCAATTGTGATTCATGTGTTTGTTAAAATAATTTTCATGATTTAATCAAAAATATAGTTTTATTGAATATTTTTTTGGTTACATATGAATAATCGAATACATATCTATATAGTATATAATCGGCAAAAAAAACCCGGCTAACCCGCCCAACCCGCCCAACCCGGTTATGTTGGGTTTCGAAATTTTTATAAGTATCATGGGTTGGGTTGGGTTAGAAAAATGAAAACCCGTTCTATTTGGGTTGGGTTATAATTTCGATAAGAACCCGCCCAACCCGGCATACGTACACACCTAGTGTTTATGAAATACTTATGATGTATCTTGTTCCAAAATATGTACATTTAATATTATTTGGAGCTCATACATTTATTATTTATTTGGAGCGTTAGATAATTATAGTTACTAAAAGAGATGAGTTATTTATGAACATGAATAATTTTCTAAACTTAAATCATATATCAAATATATATCAAATAGCATTAATATTTTTTAAATTGTAAATTTGAAATACTATATGATGTTAAGTAATCTGTAATTATGTATCTGATTATTTAAATTTGATTATTTTTAGGGCTTAGGGTTTAGGATCATCCTAAAACTCAAAAGCGTTTAGGGTTTACGGTTTGGGATCATCCTAAAATCCTAACACTATATGAAAGACTTAGAATCTCACAAGTCATGAAAAACTCTTCTATATTGCGTGAATTAGGCGTCGTCAAATTTTGCCGTCCCTGGGTGGTCAAACTTTTTTGCAGAGAGCCTCCGAAAAGCTTGAGCCTGCCCTGGATGGGCTAAGCCAAATTTTGAATGCATATATCTTGTTTGTGGAAATGCCCGCTACTACTGAAAAGTTTGATTTGGTGATTGCATATCTTTATCAAACTCTATGAAATATTGTTTACAAAACAATAATTCAATGATAATAAGTTAAGAATAGCATAATTTATCTTCTTAACTCAAGGTATTATTTTTTCACGGGAAACATTCTTCATAGTATTTACAAAATTATTCTTCGAAACTTCAAATGCCTAGGGAAAAAACATTTAATAAATGATGTAAAAGAAAAGAAGCTGAGTTGGCATACAAAGTATGACTTACTATTTACTAACAAAACTTATTCATGCAAATAATGTAAGATTTAACTAACAAAGAAGACAATATGTGTGTACTTTGATCATGCAAAAGAAGATTTTATCGATTTTACTGTACAATAAAAATTACACATACCATCGCAACCACATAAAAAAAATATCTGTAAGGACAAAAACTTTAAAAATAATATATACATTTTTGTTCCAAAAGATAAGCAGACAAGAAACCAATCATGGTTTAGTAAATTGGAGGAAATCAAACTAAACAAAATTATTCCCTATGTTCTATCAACTCGTCAGCCAAATATGTATTTTCTAGTCTTATATTCACTTTGTAAAGTTAATAAAATGAACTTTTATGTCTATTGTACAAAACATGATTATAATTAAATAAATTATAAAAATATGAGGATAGTGACATATTTTAAAATGATTTTATTCTTGAGATTATTTTGTCATTATCATAACAATAAATAATAGTTCATATTAAAATAAGAATTATAATTACTCATGCTCATAGTTTGTGTACAAAACTCAATGTAAAAAGTAAATTGAAATTTCCTGTTTACCATTCTAAATATAAATATTTGCCAAAATAATTACTACCTTTCGAATTTCTGACCCACCAATTTTTTCTTCATTATAGACTTCTTAACCCCACGAAAAACTCCCTAAATAATTGGAGACATTTTATGAGACTTACCCTTACTAATAGTGTTTGCAATATTTTATTAGTCAAATTATTCCTAGTTTTGTTAATCTTCTTTTGTTTGTTAATATTTGCTAAATTAATCTCATATTATAACATTCAAATAAAATAGTAAGACTCAGTTTGTGTACATTTACATACTAATATATATGTTATGATACATTCCTTTAAAAATGCATTTTGGATATTTAGAATAGTGTATCATAAAAAAAAAAAAATTTAAAATATTTTCTTTAATAAACAATACATATATATTATATTTAACCTATCATTCCTTGCTAAATACAATTGAGGTATTACATTCAATACTCATTAATTGTTTACTTTCTCTATGATCTTCCATCTATCATTGTTTACAAAACATTTAGTCCAACCATATATTGTAAATTAGAATAGTACAATTTATTTTTATCTTAACTTATTGGTGGTTGTTTTTCCATCGAAAACATTCGTTATAGTGTTGTCATTCACAAAATTATTTTTTGTAACTTCAAGTGCCGAGAAAAAAAATAACATTTAATAAATTATGTAAAAGAAAAGAAGCGAGTTCACATAAAAAGTACGACTTATTAACAAAAATTATGCATGCAAAGAAAACAATGTGTGTGTTCATAGTGGCAGGACTTTTTTTGTTTGGCAAGTGATGATGAGACTTGAAGTCGATTTGTTAAATGCTACTCTTGCATTATTAGATGTAGAATCTCTCCATTAAAAAAGTGTATCTTCTTTTAGTTTGTTTGGCAAGTGAAATTAGTAGAATTAAAGAAAAGAAAAAAAATCTAAAATTAGTAAATTCTTTTATTTATTTGGAGCGTTGAATAATTATAGTTACAAAAAGAGAGGAGTTATTTATAAACATGAATAATTTTCTAAACTTAAATCACATATCAAATATATCAAATAGTATTAATATTTTTTAAATTGTAAATTTATAAATACTATATGATGTTAAATAATCTGTAATTATATATCTGATTATTTAAATTTGTTTTTTTTTCACTATTAAACGTGGTATTATATTCGATATTATTGTCTTTTATATCAATAAATTATGGATTCGTAAAAATAAGCAGAGAAGAAATAAATTATAGGTATCAAAAATAAAATGTACATATTTGTTTGAAAAGATAAGCAGAGAAGAAATAAATCATGTTTTAATAATTTAAAGGAAACCAATATAAACAAAATCATTCACTGTCTTATATTAACTTGCGATCCAAATTTATATTTTCTAGTTTTATATTATCTTTGTAAAAATCTGGCAGACGTATGTAGATCCTAACTTTGCCATTTATTTAATCAAATTAATTGAAAGAGGTGTCTCACAGACGAGTTTGTTGCAAAGGATTTTCTTTTTAAAAGCAATATACATTTTCAATTTAATGATTGAAAGACTTAGAATCAGACAAGACATGAAAAACTCTTCTATAATGCGTGAATTAGGCGGCGTCAATATAACGAGATTTTGCCAGTTGAATTAATACACTTTAATTTGCAGTTGGCACCCCTTATTCTTTTTTCATATGTATTTTGCTATTATATTTGGTTGAAAATTTTCTGCAATTGTTCTTTGATTTGTGTATCCATGGCTCTACCGGATTTGGGTTCGCCCATAATCCTCTCTGTGCATTCCTTGCCACTGCCTCCCACTGAAAAAAAAATTGAAATTTTTTTTGTATAAATAAACCTCGGTTTCGATAGGCCTAACCATCAATATATTGGTTGGTAAAGCGTGTTTTTCAAAATAATTACCATAGAGAATTCTTGACGGTTGTCAAAAATTATGTGATGCCACGCACATCCCGTCTTGAGAAGAGTTTCCTGCATTAATTCCAATTCTCAAAAGGGCATGAGCGCAAATTCTAGTTTCAGTCGGGTATGTAATCGAATAAAATGAAATTTTATGTTACCTGGACAAATGCACCCTGACAGAACACATCGCCGACCCATCTCGCATACCGGTCCTTTTCATATATTTTTATTTGTAGACTTTTATTTTGAATGATTTGTATTAACGCATCCTTTGCCTCTATTCCATGTTCCATGTCCATCTCTGGCGCTTCGATCCCTCTGCACATTTGCTCGCAAAATCAGTTTTATTAGGTCCTAATAATATTAGTAATAATAAATACAAAATATATACTTGAGTCTAATCTTATACTCCTTCGCAAAAATCCCCTCATGATTAGGCCCTCTAATAAACCTACACAAGTTTATATTAGATCATTTCCTAAAATATTATGTTCTTCAAATTTACTCTTCTTTTCTAAAAAACTAATAATAATGCTAGCTCTCGAAACAAACCCTAGAAGTGTATCTAGAAAGTTTCAAATGCCATGTTGATTTCTAGAAACGAACCAGTATTGGTCTTCATTGATTTTTTTCCGAAGTTCATCGGCCCTATGATACTGTTTGTTTGCACGAGCAATTTGTCTCTGTATTAGAGCTTTTCTAATATACATAGGTACGCGTAAATATTCTCTTGGATCTTCAGTGTTAACATGTACTGTCATCCCGTCTCCATCCCCAATCTTTCTCGTATTAACCGATCATCATAGACGTGGTGATATTAATAGGATTATAACATGAATATAATTTACTGTTATCATTATAACATAACTTCAGTATTTTGGCGCATTAGTTCTGTCACTCAAAATATAAAAAATGCCAATGCGATAATAATTAATATGATAATTTAAAAAAAAAAATTGTTTCTCACCGGTAATATGGAAATTTCAAATTCGACTCGTTTAGGCCATTTGGAGTTTGCTGAGGTGCCGGCAGAAATTTTGGGAGTTGGGAGGTTATAAAATTTAAGAAATCCCTGAAAAACGTAAAAATACCAAATGCTGAAATTGCAAAATGCAAGGGCCAAAATGAATATAAACCACTTACGTCAAGTATGTCACGTTTGTATCGCAAAGTGCGCGCAATTAGGTTCGATGTTTCCTGTGGAGTTTGAGAATACGGGTCTGAACATCTCCAATCACCCAGTATTTCTAGATACCTTTCAAATTTTAAAAAACTTATTTTTTAGTTCTTAAATTTTAATTTTAATGTTGTTTTAATGTCCTCGAAAAAATGATTACTCAATAAAATCATATAATTGTAAATGTTTTTAATTACCATGCTCTCTTGGAACGGGGCAAATGGTCACTAAGATTATCTGGTACCTATTATTTAAATGAACGAAGATTGTATTTAGGATAAATAAAGAGTCTAAATAGTCCTCTGATGATAAATAAATAACGCACACAATATCACAAATGAAGTATTTTAATATTTTTTTTGGGGTAATTTATTGATTATATAGGGTTTCAATCACAAATTTCTCAAGAAATTAGCAAATAATATTTTTCAGAGAAATCAAATATTAATACATTGGAAGATTCGTCGAAAATGGCGATGTCACACATCAGAGATTTGTATCCTTTAATTGTTCGGGAGACATATTTTTGCGGTTTTGAGTCGTCGCAACGCTCTCCTCTGAAGCACTTTAGTATTGCAGCCATTTCACATTTATATTATTCGGTATAAGGTGTTGAGTTTGAGTAATCAATCACTCAAAAAAAATTGAGTGAAAATGGAGAAGGATTTCAGAGAAGGAGACGAGAGAGAAAATTAGGGAATTATGGCACGTAGAACCCAATATTCTTCCTACACCAAAGATTATAACCAACTCTCTGCCACGTGGCAGTCCGCGAATGGCTACTGTAGAAGGTGGGTTATTTGGTGTGTTTGTGTCTGTGTGTTTATAATCTCTGGGTAGTAAAATTGGGTTATTTAGATCTTCCACGTTCCAAGTGTGTGTGTGTGTCTGTGTGTGTGTGCATAATTGGCAGTGGTAGGAAAATAAACATTTAGTGACAACATAAAACAACTAAATATTAAGTAAATAATTTGGTGACAATGTATGACAAGTTAAAATATGAGCAAGTTATTTTGAGTACTACATGTTGAACGACTAAGATTTAGCAGAGTAATATAATTCGAACAATACAAAATTTTATTTACAACGTATTGATGATTATAAATTTAACGAGAAATTTAGGCAACTCAACATTTAATGATTAAAATTTGACGGCACAAAAATCACACAGAGACAAATTAGCAGTTTATTGCCACGTGGCAGTTCGGGAGTGGCTACTGCGAAAGGTGGGTGATTTGGGGGGTGTGTGTATGTATGTGTGTTTATAATCTCTGGGTAGTAAAATTGGGAGTAGTAACGAGAGAGATTATAACCTACAGTTTAGATCTTCCTCTAATATTGTAGTTTAATTTTTATGATAATTTGATTTGTAAATTTTCGATAAAATGTAAGTAGTGTTTTTTTTAGATCTATACGAATTTGAAAAAAAATGCATTATTATCCTTTACCAAACGAACTTAAAAAAATGCATTATTATCCTTTACCAAAAACTATTGTATCTTTGCATTATTAATTGTTTCATTTTTCCTTATTTTATATTTTGTAGAATTATAAAAAAAATAGATTAGTAAGTAATTCAAAATCCATTCAAGTTGTATCCATTTAAACCACGTAGGTGTGAAACGGTGGAAAAGGGGGTCATGTGTATCCATCCGTTTAACACATCTAAAGTCATGAATTAGTTCAATCCAATAATTTATTTTTCATATTTGTAAATTTATATTTAATTAATTATGGACGATGATAAACAAACTTATTAGAAATATTAAATATTTATATGATGTGTGAAACGATCATTTTCCTCTCATCCTATATAAGATTGTCAAAAATAAATTATGTTAATAGATTATGAGGAAATGTATATCACCACTCATTAAATAATAAACACATAAAGTATAAACGGGGCTGCATATCATAACCTACAGTTTTTATAAAATTGAATAAGTAAACTTTGACAGAACTCAAATAATTGGATGTCGATTATTTGTTTAATATTAAATAAATAAATATATGTTTGGACCGCCCTGCCCATGCAGTTAAGAGAGATTATTAATTATTAATTATGTTATTGCAATTTAACTGATGAATTAGGTTAGTTGTTATTTTGTTGGATCGACTAATTTTACTCATTCCTCATTTCTTATGATAAGAAAGATAACTCTTTGGATCCCTCCTATTTTAATGGGGTAAATAAGATTTTGGGTCAATTGGCCTTTTGAGTTATTATTAGTTATTACCATTCTTTTCCTAATCGGTTTCTCAAAATATTTGGATTTGATAAGATCCGAGTCATGAACATATCAATTGGGCCCAGGATTAGATTTAGGAAAAATACAAATATCGTGATAACTCATTTATTATATGCATTTCATCATGCAAAACCTATTTTTACACTATTATTATGCTGGCCATTGTTTTATATATGTATTATATATAGCAGATCCATAATTCAGATCTAGAACTCAAAACTACCATCAATTACATAGATTATGTCCGAAATAATAATAATTAAGACAAAAAGAGCCAGAGTGCAAGCCCTTCGAATACAAATTGTCAAGTTTGAAAATTTTAATTGTGAGATATCAAAGAAAATCAAAAAAATTGGTTGGAAAAACTCGCACGTATTTTACTACGTCCAAGTATCTGGAATGAAACAAGCCGCAAGCTCCAAATTGTCCCACTGCCAACACCAAAACAAGCCCACCTTTCGTTACTCGAGAACCTGAAGCCAGTTTTTAAAAGGTTCCTATTAGTAACGTAATAAGCCGATGAGTGACTAGATATAAATCTCATTATAGTTAAAAAAAAAATGGAAGAGAAGAGTTTATCTATATAAACATGAGTAATTTTCTAAACTTATAATCATATATCAAATAGTATTAATTTAAAAATACTATATGATCATTAATATTATTTAATTATGTATTTTCTTATTTAATAAAAAAAATTTCATTATTTTCACTATCATGATATTTTGTACAATTTTCGTTGTCTTTTCTATTAATAAATTTTGTATGAGCAAAATAAAAGTTAATGATATACACTGTGCATAAGTCCTAAGGGTCACTGTTTCTATATATGATATTGTCTAAATTATTTTGAACAATAATGATTTAGTATTTCTTGTTATGTTTTTTTTGTGTAAAATTGTATCTCATGTTCGATTATATTGTGTCATTAAATATATGTATTAACATATGATAAAAAATTATTTGCAGAACTAACATAAAATAGTCATAATATATATACATATTTATAAATAAATTATAAAAATATGATGAGGTTGATATATTTGAACTGATTTTATTTTGTCATTATCATAATATTAAATAATAGTTCATATTAAAATTAAAATTACAATTGCTATATTCGTCGATAGAGCGAGTATTATATTGGTCTAGACTTTTGATCAACTATATATCATGTCATTTTAACAATAATTTCTAAATTTAGGTAGAAATGAAAATGAATCAGAAAACAGAACAAAACATAGGTCCAGAATTTTTTTTCTTTCTAATTTTAGAAGAAAATAATTGGCTTAAATTTGTCATTGTGAATCGAAAAAAAATATAGTTAATAGTTTTAACATAATATCAACATTTTTTATGTGCCGTTGTTGCTATAATAGAAGATGACTTGACAGACTTTAAGTAATTAATAAAAATAAATTGTGTATGAGAAACAAACATTTCTCTTTTAATTAAAATATCATTATTTTTATTATTGATTCAATATTATCATTACTAATATTAAAATTATTCAAATTGGCATATATTTTTTAGTATGGTAATAACATTATTGCTAAAGGCTAAGAATAGCATGTTGTGGACACTCATTCTTATCCTCACTTTCAAAATCAAGATACGATCATACAATAAATTAAGGGTGTCGCTATCGCAAGAGCTGACATGACTTAAACAAGAGCAGTTTTGAATATTTCTTATTAAATGACCATTTTATCCTTATTTAAGATAGACACGTCTTTCTTCAATCATGCAAAAAAAGCTTCTATACATGGAAAATATTATTTTCAGTGCATGGAATAGTTTAAAAAATCATGCAAGCCATGAATTCATGATATCAAAATTGGAAAGATCATAACCAACATACAAAGTCACGAAAATCATGCAAAAGATATCTCATTATACAACTCCTCAAATTGGCTGCAAAAAAAATCTCATTACACAACTCCTCAAATTGGAAAGATCTTCTCATTATCTTCGGGATTTCTGTGGTTCATGCTTGAAATATTTGCAAAATCAATATCCATCTTCTATGATTCTATCTAAAACAAACAAAAAAAATTATTTTCTATTCATTTGAGAATACAACACTGGATTAGAATAAATGCATGCATATCATGTTTGAAATTAGTACCTTTCTCTGAATTTTATTGGCAGCACTTTTTATAAATTCATGCGTATCATGTAAATGAGATGAGGCGGTGAGGAAGGAGAGCCGTTGTGGTGCAGAGAACAGAGATGCGATGAGGGTATCCATGCTCAGGCGTGCTCCTCGCTTTTTTTGCGGAGAAGAGAGAAAACTCTGAAGAGGCGAAGAGAGCTTCTGAACAGAGAGAAGAAGAATGGCATGGCATTGGCAGCTCTTGTTGTTTAACAAGAAAGATAAAGTGGATAATAAATAACACTAGTGATGAATGAATAAAGTAACAAATAACACTAGTGATTGATAAAGGGTAAAATGGTCATTTAATAAAAATATTCAAAATTGCTCTAATTTAAGTCATGTCAACTCTTGCGATAGCGCCACCCTAAATTAAAATCGTGATTGTTAATTTTAAAACCCTAAGATTTTCAACATATTTTTTGGATTTTTATAACATTATATAAAAATACGAACAACATATATAACTGATGAATATCTAATGTGAACTTTAACAAATGTATATTAATTTTGATCGTCATTTTTATTTTTTTCAACATATTTAAACAAAATAGTTTTTGAAAAAAGCAAATAGAATTTTTGGAGGAAGCAACAAGTATTGGAGATTTTTGATGGAATCTAACAATATATGGAGTTTTTCATAATTTCAAAAAAAAATTAAGTGGTTTTTGAAAATTACCCCATCATATAATGGTCTAATTACATGCATGACTCATTTATCAAAATTTGAACATACAAAAATAAAAATTTAACATACCTACAAAGGTGTATAAAATTATAGATGATTTAAATAATTTTGTCTTACAAAAAATTGAAACATTAATACGTGATTAATTCCTCAAAACTATGATATATAATGCTTATAAAATAAAAAATATGTTTTGTTATGCTTATACAATTCATCATAACTATGAATAACATTAAAAATATGTTTTTTATGCCGCAAATTCAATGAAAATTACCCCATCATATAATGGCCCCTCAAACAGATTTTTGACCCCTTGATGTGTTGGCACTTTTCATCTTGGACTCCGCTAAGTCAATTGATATGTACCAATAAAATTAGTGATTTGTCAATTACATGATATATTATGTTCAATTAACAATGTAATAATTGTTGATCAAATTAATTAAATTATTATAAGTAATTAAAAAATAATACATACATTAAGATGTAATTAATTATTAATTTGAGTGCTAATTAATTAATTGAAAATAATACATGATGCATTAATTGACGGAGCATTTCTACATGTGACCCTTTATGGGAATAAAATTCAAAAAATAACCTTCTTTTTGAAAATATTCCAAATATAACCCGAAGAGGTTTTAAAATCCCGCCGGTACCTAGTTTTAAAATCCCGATGTTCTAATCACCTTCCAAAACGTGTTGTGTCATCTTTTGCAGTATTAAACTAATACCATCGGATTTTAAAATCCCGCCGATTTATTTAGCACTAAATAACGGATTTTAAAATACCGACTGTTTATTTAGCACTAACTACCGGGTTTTAAAAGTCCATAGAAAAATTAACACTAACAACCGAATTTTAAAAATTCGCCAGTTTACCACTCAATTAACACTAACTAACACGATTAAACTTAATTAATTGTAAGGAACGGGATTTAAAAACCCTGTGAAGAAAAAGCCAAAAATTAAGGAACCGGGTTTTTAAAACCCGCCCACTAAAAAACAAAAATAATGATGAGGTACTGATGTTCAAATTTTGATCAGCTTTTTGGTCCAGGTTTTAAATTCCGCCGGGTTTTTTTTCCCACTCGATCCTTTTTGGACTTAAAAAATGTATAAATATTACTGTTATTTATTTAATATTATTATATTATTATTATTAGTATTAATTAAATGATATAATCTGTTTGTTATTATTTAATAATAATAATAATAATAATACTATCATGAAATTTATGTTTTCTTTTTTAAATTATACATCACAAATAATACTTCAATATTAATAATATAATTTTATGTAATATTCATTTTATGAATATAATACAAATATAAATAATACAATTCCGCTGGTAAAACCAATTTGCATTTGGGTCCTCCTAGACTCTTGACCATTTGAAAACTATAAACGTTTAGAAAGGTCAACAACATATAAAATTAGTCTAGGGGACCAACCAACACTACATTAATAACGAGAGTCAGAAAAACTGCCATGTGTCCTTATTCGCCCACAATACTATAAAAGAAACCTATAAAGATTAAACACGTGTCCGACTAGTTTGGAAACTCTTTACAACCCTAACTTTTCTGAATATTCATTAAAGCCTCCTCCCTTTTTCAACTTTTGGATGATTAAAACAAAAATCACATAAACAAGATTTCACTGTCATTTAACATATCATGGTGTTTGCTTTTTGGTGACCAACTAATTTTATATGTTGCAAATTTAATTTTAGCAAACCCATCTTTTTATTTTTCATTACTTTAACAAAATCCCCATAAATATATTTCAACAAATACTAATTTATGTCACTAAATATATGTAATAGTTATATATTTAATATTTTATATTATATGCTTTTTTATGTAAAATTGATGCCAAATAATGAAATAAAAAAAGCTATATAGTAAAAATAGAGAGATACTTTGGTCTAAATAATATTTAACCCACCATCCATGTTGGGTATGTGCCATATATTATCCTGAAAACAGCTATATATAATATATCAACACCCAAAATTAAGATACCAAATCTGAAAGTGAAAACAATTTATTGTCATTTTTTTTACCAGACAAAACATTATAGATCATTAATAATGATATATAGCCTATGGGCACATAATTTGTATATTTACTTAGTTTTCAAAATATATATGAACACTGAAAAATATGGTGATAATAATATTAAATTTAGACACTGAAAAAATTGATATTTTATGACCATCAAAAACATATTGAAAAAAAGGGTAATAATTAATAACAAAACTCTCTCTCTCTCTCTCTCTCTCTCTCTCTCTCTCTCATGTGCACCCTGCACTGCTGCAACTTGTCAGGAATATGACCTACACTGTATACCTAGTACCTACACAAAAACACACGCTAAACGGAAAGGCTCAATTTCATATATAACCTTGTATATTTTACTATTATTATTCATAGATGAAAATGAAAATGAAAATTATTTATGTGTATAGACATTTAAAAAGTTAATGTTTAGAAAGTATAATATAAATAATGTGTATTAAGCATTAAACAAGTTAATTATTATAGTTAAGTATGGAAAATGTCTAAGAATAATATTACGTAATACTTTGTTACGAAAAATAAATAAAATGCGTTTATCAAAACATTTAGGAATGGGCAATTTGTCGGTTCGGCTAAAACTGAACCGAACAAGACCAAATCGAACCAGATTCGGTTGGCCAAACCGAACCTATTATAAAATCAAATTTGAAAACAATATAAACATCATATGAAATAATAAATAAATCATATAACTATAACTATATTATTTGTAATATTATAATATGATTTTTTTATATTAAATTAATTAAAAAACATGTAATTTGGTAAGTTCAGTTTAACCGGTTTTCGAAACACCAAAACCGAACTGAAACGAATAAAACTAACAATACCAATTTTTCAACGGACCCGAATCAGATAAATCGAGAAACCGAACTGATTAAATCGAATCCGCCCGGTTCGATTAGGTCTGGTTCCTCAATTAACCGAACCATTTGCCAACCCTAACACCGATACAAGAATTTTCAATAATAAACACAATACTTCTTTTAATATTTTTGAACAATAAAATATTTCTTAATTGTCCGATATTATATATCATAAGTAGCAGACTTATCGTTGAGAAGAAATGTTGTAAAATTAATATACGTTATTGTTAAGCAACAATTTATTTTGTATTATATTTTGCATTTTAAATTAATAATTAACTTGTTAAATGTTTATACACACTATTTTATATTATAATTTCTAAACTTTAACTTGTTAAATGTCTCTACAAAAAAATATTTTTCAATAATAATGGTAAAATATACAAGATTGTATATGAAAATGATCCCATTCTGGTTCACTCCTCATTTATTTTTCTCCGTTTATTGTGTATTTTAATGTAGGGCACACTAAATAAGTGGTTGAAAAAGAACCACGTGTAAGGCTTCACATGAGGCTTTCAACTAAAGCCACAAAGAAAATGGACTCATTCCAAAATGCCCCTTCTTTTCTTTTGGTATTTTCGAATTTATTTTTTAAAAGAACGAACTTCTTTCCTTAAACAGAAACAAATGATATCCTGAAAAGAGTTTTTGTGTCGGACTCGGTGGTCCCAATAACAAACTCACAAAGTTGATTTGATTTATTATGTTACGGTACCAATACCCAGACCCAACTTGTACCCTAAAATTACTCATTCAGGTCGGTTCACCACGTCATCACCCTATAATCCTTTAGTCCAAATTGAGAAAACCTTTCCTTTTTAATTTAGAATGATCTGGCAATACTTACGTGGCAGACCGGGTATGTACGTATAGAATGATCTGGAGTAGGATTGGGGATCGGTATCAAAACTGTAGAAGAAATGAGCTGTTGTGTGTGTTTGGATTTTTGTGGATCTGAACATAAAAGCATGGATAACGAACTACTGACAATCTGATCATAGCTACGGATAGGTCGTGTAGCGCAGTGTAGGGAAAATTTTACAATAACCCCTAACACTTTTGACTAATTTCTAAATATACCTACAAGAAATATTATTAATACAATAGTTACAATTACAAGGTGTTATTGATATTTTATTTAGACTGATATATTTCTTGACTATACATATGTAACTTTAATTTTTTTTTTTTTTTGGTTATTTAAAATATGCACTGGCATTTTTAACTTTATTTAGTATATTAAATACATACAATTTGGACATACGATCAATAATAAAAAATTCATCTATAATTATCATATTAATTAATATATTTTTTAATATCTTGATATAAAAAAGCTCCTAATTAATATATTAGTTAATATCTTGATATAATTATCAGATTAAATAATACATTTTGCACATACAAATTAGTTCCAATTCGTTTAAAAGAACACACGAAAGCCCAAAAGGTTGTTAGTTTTAAAAGATCCTGACAGGAAGATTGTGTGGGACCTATATATTTCTCCCTCAAACTCCCACTCTCTCTGTGTGGAACCTTTCTTCTCCTACGGTTTGTAAAGCTCTGTTTTTCTTGGAGTAAGGTGGTGCTCCTCCGGTGAAGCAACAACCAATCATCCATTTTCTGCTTGGTCTTCAGAACTCTCCAACTCCAAGTAAATGAAGCTTCTATTTTATTTCGTGTAGTTTTTCTTTATACTGGAAAGATTGATCGCTAGAGTTCTAGACTAGACATGGATGATGGATTTTGCTTATTTTTGAAAAATATCATCTATTTTGCTGGTTTTTTTTCTTCATACTCTTTGCCAACTCCAAGTAAATATTTTTCCCATTTAAAAAATACAAATTATTAGTAATTTGAATTTTTGCCATGAAATTTTGATCTCTAGATATGGATTTTCGCTCGTATTTGAAAAACACCATTTAACTCTTAATCCCATACGAGAGTAGTTGAATTGTTGTTGAATTTAGCTCCCCCTTCCATCATTTCCAAGTTTTCATCCATACTATGGTCCATGGAGAGAGAGAGAGAGAGAGAGAGAGAGAGAGAGAGAGAGAGAGAGAGAGAGAGAGAGAGAGAGAGAGAGAGAGAGAGAGATCCGAGAGAGAAAGAGATCCGAGAGAGAGAGAGAGAGGGAGAGGGAGAGGGAGAGGGAGAGGGAGAGAGAGAGGGAGAGAGAGATCCGAGAGAGAGAGAGAGAGAAGAGAGAGAGAGAGAGAGAGAGAGAGAGAGAGAGAGAGAGAGAGAAGAGAGAGATCAGACAGAGAGGGAGAGGGAGAGAGAGATCAGACAGTGATCATCAGAGAGAGAGAGAGATCCGAGAGAGAGAGAGAGGGAGAGAGAGATCCGAGAGAGAGAGAGGGAGAGAGAGAGAGAGAAAGAAGAGAGAGAGAGAAGAGAGAGAGAGAGATCCGAGAGAGAGAGAGGGAGAGAGAGAGGGAGAGAGAGAGAAGAGAGAGAGAGAGAGAGAGAGAGAGAGAGAGAGAGAGAAGAGGAGAGGAGAGAGAGAGGGGGGGGGGGGGGGGCAATAGTCCAATAAATAATTTTCATTTAATATTTATTTTCGAAAAACAAATGTTTCATAAAATTGGCAATCAAAATTCAAAAGTAAACAAAAATTAAGAAGAAAAAATGAAGCACCTCTAGTAATTATGATAAATAACCGAATAGTTTTTCTAACATATATATGCATCAGCAATAAAATATCTCTCTCGAGGGAATTAATCGCATAAAGCACCTTGAAATCTGAGATATTTTGTGTCCTCAATTATTTTAGATAAAGCTAAGTTGGTACTCAAGTTTTTCATATGTTTTGTAACTTCATTATTTGAATGAAATTGATATTATGTGTACAGTTATCCAACAATATACTAAAATGTACATGGGTTTGAAAGTATTGAATGGCAAATGCTTTTTAGAAATTATCAATAATGTAGGGGATTTTTTTGCAAATTGGTATAACGAGATATATTTAAAAAAGACCCTGTATTTTAAAATCTAAATTTTATCATGTATAACCCTGGAAATTACCATATATAACACTCTGTTTTTGACATGAATTTTATGAAATTACGAATTGGATTTTTAGGTTTTTTATTTGGTTTGACTATGAATCCAAACTTCGGTTCTATTATTATAATTAAAAAAATTTATTTTCGAACACTATATTGATCACTGGTAAGTGGTACATACAGTAGAATGTAATTATGATTTTGTGTATATATTGCAACATTTAGTAATGAAATTATTTTTTTAATATTTATTTTTCGAATTTTAAGACATATGCTCATTTTTTTTTTCTTAGGAAAAATGTCAAACACTCCAGATAATTCGGAGAGTATTCCACTGCTTGAGAGGGTCGTCGATGTGACGGAGGTAATTTAATTTTGGTGTATTATAATTATTTCAATAAATAAATTTCTAAATGATAGATCTCAATTTTATAAACAAATACAGGAAAAGGACCGCAACGATTTTTGGGCTTCATTGATATCGACGATATTATCATTTTATATCTCAATGTGCCACTTCGTTGCTGGAGATGCCCGGAAGGAATTTTCAAATATCGTGGAGTTGCTCATGTTTATCTTCGCGATCATGCTCGTATTAATTGGGATTATGAGCATCGCAGGATTACAACGATCCACTTTCCTCCTTAAGCATATGATTCTCTTTTCGTCGGCCGCGAATGTTTTGACCCTCGCGTTGAGCCTCGGAGTTACTTTTATCCGATGTGAGTGCGTATATTATGTCATGACACATTTCGTGGTACCGGTGGTAGCTTTCGCAATAGTCTCTTTGCTAGTTTATTATGCCCAAAAGGTAACTTATTATATTTAATTTATTTTTTATTAATTTTTAATATTCATGCATACAATATTAATGTTTTCTATTATTTCTCCCAACTATATATAATAGATATGTGAGTTATGTGGCATCGGAATTTCAAATTTCTCAAGTGAGTGTCTCCCAATCTTCAATCTCCAGGTATGCTTATTCAAAAAAAATAAAAAATAAATATATATATATAAATTTATTAATAAATTTATTATTATTTTTAGGATGTCCTAGTGATTTCAGATCACCAAGAAAGTTTTGTGGTGTTATTGATTCCGATTCTTTCTTCGGAGGGATTCTACATCGGCGAAGAACATACAATCATTTCGATACTTCCGAAACTCATTACCATAGTGTCGATGATTTTGCTGAATGCTATTCTGTGGACGCAAGTTCACCAGCCCAAAAATCCAAAAATATTTTTTGGATTATGGACCATAATCATCGCTTCCATGTGCGTGATATGGGATTTATGCTTCGTCGGATATATGATCTTTCATGAAATATATCATTGGAGCATATTTGTTTTTTCGGTCTTGGCTGTCTTTTGGGGTATTATCGGCATAGTCCTTTTTTGTCTTCTTGTGCTCGTGAAGGTATTAATTTTCTCACAACTATTTATAATATTAATTTATTTTGTGATCTAATTCTTTGAATTGATTACATTTTCAGATAAAGCAAAGCCATGCATTTGTTTCGGATGCTCGAGAAATCTGAGTTTAGAGAAAAAAATTATGGTTTTTTTTGTTGTTGAGTCTAGCATGAATTGTTTGTAGTGAAACAATTTCGGGGTTTTTTTGGTTGAGTCTAGCATGAAGTGTTTTGTAGTGATTTTGATTTTCAGATTCATTTACTCGTTTTATTTTTAATTTGATTTTCAGATTGCAAATCTTGGTTTTGGGATTAATGGTGAATTTTAATTGTCTTCAGAGCTGCTCTCTCTCTATCTCTCTCTCTCTCTCTCTCTCTCTCTCTCTCTCTCTCTCTCTCTCACACACACACACACACAAATATAAAAAACATGACCTAATTAAATTAAGAACTGGCAAAGAGCCCAAATGATTGCACGGATTTGAGTTTTAGTGGCCGTCTTACGATTGTGATAATGCATTCGAACTGAAGTTTGGTTAATTAAGAGATCGAAATTTCGATTATTTTTAAATCATTTCCCTACGAACATCCTCGGTATTCTTAAAATGTTCCTTGAACATCTCTATTATGTGGATTGATTAGGGGGGGAAAATTGCGCATTTCCATTGAAATGGAACGAATATAGCTTTTTTTTTCTTCTTTTTTTCTGAAATCCAAATCCACAACCGAGAGAAATAACAATTTCAAAATTCAAATGCAAGTTCGTTAAAATGTAACACACACACCAATACAATCATCATACCATTAGTAAATCACAATTCACAGTCCTTTACGCAAATGACTACATATCGGTAAGCATGAAATTCTAACGCTTGATACAAAATCACCAACTATACAAATATATAAGTATTCAAACTAACCGAAAACAAATTTCATAAAATTAAGAAGAAAAAATGAAGCACCTGTAGTAATCATGATAAATAACCGAATAGTTCTTCACACACACACACACACACACACATATATATATATATATATATATATATATATATATATATATATATATAATCTCTCTCTCTCTCTCTCTCTCTCTCTCTCTCTCTGGAATTAATCGCATAAAGCACCTTGAAATCTGAGATCTTTTGTTCCTCAATTATTTTAGATAAAGCTAAGTTGGTACTCATGTTTTTCATATGTTTTGTAACTTCATTATTTGAATGAAATTGATATTATGTGTACAGTTATCCAACAATATACTAAAATGTACATGGGTTTGAAAGTATTGAATGGCACATGCTTTTTAGAAATTATCAATAATGTAGGGGATTTTTTTGCAAATTGGTATAACGAGATATATTTAGAAAAAACCCTGTATTTTAAAATCTAAATTTTATCATGTATAAGTTATAACCCTAAAAAGAAACTGAAATTACCATATATATCTGGAAAATATCTCAATAAGCTCTTATATTTTCCGAAATTTATAAAAATACAATAGCCAACACAAGTTTTTTTTTAATTACCTGGAATTTCAGTCCTCATCTTTAACCTTGTAAAAATATGAAATTAATGTCAATAACTCCTTATATTTTCACAAATTTGTAAAAAAAGAAAAACCACTGAAACACATTTCAAAATTACCTGAAATTATCGCATGAACGGTACAATCAACTTTCTCCATAAATCTCCATGAACCAATAAGTCCCTATATTTTCTTAGATGTACCTCACGTCCTCCATAAATCTCCATGAACGGTACAATCAACTTTCCCGAGTAGAATTCTTCAATCAACTTGAGGATCATACCTAAATAAAAAATCAAATTTAAATTGTTATACAAATTATGAAAATAAATACAAAATAGCAAAAATTTAAGTCAGAATAATATCTACAAATTAATATCTGATAATTCTTCAAATAAACTTCATATTATTTGAGTTCACTGTGCCAGGAAGTTTAATATATAAGGAAAAAAATGACATGATTAAATAATATTATATTCAAGCCTATATTCTAAAATTTGGAAATGATAAATCATGTTGAATTATATATATATAACGCGCATACCTTCTTAGAACGAATTCGAGTTATGCCTCTTTCAAGTGTTCTCGAGCTGTTTGAGCTCCTTAACTGTTACATTGCCTAAAGATTCACGCATCAAGTGCCTGAAATTATAAACAACCAACGTCAAACCAATTAGATTTGGTACGATATAAGCAAATTCAGGCTAAGATCTCAAACATGATATATTTTCTCTTAAAATCAAGGTAGTAAATAGTAGTTGTAATGAACAGAGAAAAGAGGATAAAATTGGCTATACCTAAATGAAGACGAAGATTATTTTGCAATAAGGACCTCGGTGTTTTCATAATTCCTGCCGCTTCGCGGCCTCAAGCCGAGACTTCCCATCAGAGAAAGATTTGTCCTCTCTCTTCACATATTCTCTAATGTTATAAACGCTGGAAAATAGACCAAAAAAGGCTTAGAAATTTTTTACACTTAAAACTCCAACAATATCCTAATTAACCTAATCAAGGAGAAATGTTCGAGAAATAGCAAACATAATCCTAATTAACCCAATCAAAGCAAATACTCCAACAAAACCAATTGAACAACAATTAAACTCCCAATTTTTCGTCCACTCAAACTTGTCAAAGATAAAGTAACGAAAAACAGCAACAAAATCGATAAATCAGAGAAAACACACCTCGAGATAACGAGATAGGAAGAAAACCCGCCGTAGGCCTGGTGCGGGCTTGGTAGCTCCGTCACCGTGTTAGGAACCGACGGTTCTAACGTAATTTATTTTATACTTTATAAGGGTACGAATGTAAGTTTTCGATTTTGATGGCACCAGATTGGAGGTTAGTGGGCTGTGTACAGAATATAAGAAGAGGTAATGGGCTTTTAAATATTTATTGGGCTGACAGTTAATTTGTGGTGAAGCATCATTATCTGAAGATATTCCGCAAAGCATCATTAATTCATTATCTGAAGATGGAGAGCTGAATCTTGGGTTGATTAGAGTATTTAAGTAGCGAGATTAAGGTTTAATATTATGTTGTTGTTTTTGTTAATTGAGTTGTAATGTGTATGAACTCAATTTGGAGAAGAACTATCAAGTTTTCTTCATTGCTTTAGAGTGAATTTTGTGGTCAATTTACATTCTATCTACAATAATGGATAAAAATGAACGTGCACTGATGAACGGTGTTCTACGACTTGTCACTTGTCCTATGGTTAAGGGGCAATGCAACATTTTTCTTTCAAAAATAAGAACATCGATCTTTGTTTGAGATGAAAGAATTATGGACTCGATGACGATGACGTGGCAGACCACAACCACATCATCAATTCAAGAAGAAAATCGAGAAAAAAAAATGTATGGATCCTATCATTATTTTTTTCTTGTGCGGCTTGTTTATCATGTTGGAGTTTGATCTGTATCCATATTTTATTACTCGTTCTTATTTTTTTTTGCAAGATATTTAGGACTGGAGTTTGATCTTTTATCCATATTTTATTAATCTTGTACTGATGTATTACTCGAATTACTCAAAAAAAAAAAAAAATTAAGATACAAGGAAAATTTTCAGGACCCAACATTATAATGTAGATTTTTACCATTTTATTAAACTATTTTATTCCCACATTGTTTGATCAAAGCTAATGAAATAATGGACAATTCTACACCCCCATAATCAAACCACCGAAATTATTAAATTAACCCGACATCATTATTTGCTTGTATTTGAGAAAACAAATTGAGATTGGGCCCGCTGAATTATTGCCATATAAATGTCTTCGATGGTACTTCTGTAAATTATTTTTGGATTTGTAGAGATTTTGTGAAATAATAATGTAGATTTTTACTAATAATCTTTTGGTTTAGTGGTAAAATATTTAGCACAAAATATCAAGGATTAATGGTTCAAACCAATAATAATCATGTTTCATGAATTAAGTTTCAGTTCCAAAAAAAAAAAAGAATGTAGGTTTAAAAAAACAAATGGTGTTAATGACCAAAATGTCCTTTATCGAATAACTTAATTTTTTTTTTAATTAAAATCAAATAATAATAAGGGAGCTTCTACGATGGATCTTTTTGAAAAAGATTTTTTTGGATATTCAAAATATTATAATTTTGGTGGTTCTCTTGTTTCAGTTTTTCCGTTCAATCTCCATATCATTTGTTTCCTTTATTATTTAATTTGTTTCCGAACTATTCAAGACAAAGATTAATTATTAAACAATTTAGGCAAGACTTGAAAGATAACATTAATTACAACATTCTTGTTATAATTTATCGCACTTTCTATTCAAATTAACATATAAATAAAAATTATAAATTTTTTCCTAAAATTAAAAAATCGACAACAGTTTTATTTTTATCAAAATACAAAAACACTACAATCCCAGAATTAATTTTGACCAAAAGAAATAAAACAAGAAAGTAACTACAAACTCTTAAGTAACATTGAATTTGAATTTCTATATCAAAAGAAAATTGTTCAACAAATAATTTCATGAATCAATCAAATTTATTAAAATTAATTTAAGGCAAATTTTGGACTGTAGACCAAATAACGTTGGTATTACTCAAAATGGACATCAAAGTTCGAAAATTTGGAAAATAACACTCTCGACATTTCAAAATTCGAGAGATTTTAAAAATGCCCGACCTTTCAAAAGTCGAGCGTTTTAAGTCCTTAATTCGTCCTTACCGATGTTAATTATCTTACAAAAAAAGGTTTTAACCATTCAAAAATTGAACAAAAATGCTCAACCTTTGAAAGGGGGTGTTATATCTACCGAAGTATTTTACAAATTTAATACCGATTGAAATATGTATATTGACTTATTGGTGGAATATACATGGGACGCATCATATATATTTCATTTTGTTTCCATGTTAAACATTTCGGGTCTATTTCGGTGATTTACTTCTGTAAATCAAGTATTTTTGAACTTTGAAAGGTCGAGAGCATCAAAAATTTGGTGGATCAATTGTAGTCAAGTGTGTTGTGTTCAACCGAACGTTTATTTTGTTAGTATTTTTTTATTTTGTTAAAGTGTGTCGTGTTCAATTGTGTCCAATTGTGTTTGTGTGTTTAAGTTTGTTTTATTTTGTTCAATTGTGTATAATAAAAAAACACATATAATAAAAAAATGAAATTACAAATACAAATTGATGCACATAAATCTAATCTCGATTTACAAATTTATGAACAAAGGTTAGGGTTCAATCCACTAACCAAATTCATGCACAAATCCCAATTACATAACCCTAATTGTAAACATATTACAATTACCCAAACCTAAACAAATTGATAATTTGGAGAATTTAGGCTGACACAACAGATTCTAATCTCAGCAAACTTAATAGAAAGCAGAAGTGTCACCAATCTTGGTGATACTGTCACAGTTATAACAATGGAACACTCAATTTCAAGAATTTTTATTCAATTTCACAAGAGAGTTACGATTCCAGTGAAGAATCGTTTACACGAGAAAGATTAAGAAAGGTAGAGAAAAATAACAAATTGTTCAACAACCAGAAATTACTACCCACAACCCTTCTAATTTATTACGACGAGTAAACTTTTAAAGAAAACTACTGAATGGGTAAAAAATCCACAAACATCTTCCGCAGGTTTTGAGTACGGACTTAACGGTCGGAACTTTAGCTCGTGGCTCGTGGCTCGCTCGACATCGACTCGCTATGAGTTCGATAATAGCTCGCTCGATATTGACTCGAAATTAATCGAGCCGAGCCGAGCTAGCTCGAACGCTTATCGAGCCGAGCTTGAGCCAGACTCGGCTCGCTCGAATTAAGCTCGAAAAGAATTTGAGCTCGATTTAAAAAACTAAAATTTGTATCATAATTAATTCATATTATATATATTATTATAATTAGAAAATTTTATAAAGAAATTTTTTATCACCTTAATAATTTCACACTGATTACAACTCAAGTCCTAAAAGAAAAAAAATTTAACTAAGGGAGACAAATTAATAATTCAAGTCCAAATCTTATTATTTTGTGTTTTGTGTTGTATGTTTGATTTATTATTGTAATGTTTTAAGATATTTTGGTATTAGAATATTTTTTGATTATTCGATTGTTATAATTTTTTTAATTAAAATTCAAGTTGTTTTTTTAATTGAGCTACTGTTGAGCCGATCCGAGCCGAGCCGAGCTAGCTCGAATTAGAACGAGCCGAACTTGAGCTTGATTTTTTTAGCTTGAACGATAATTCTAAACGAGTCGAGCCAGCTCGAGTAAGTGGCGAGCCGAGCTTGAGCTTGACTCAGCTCGCTCAAGCTCGACTCGTTTGCAGTCCTAGTCGGAACAGACCCCCATTTCCCACCCACTGGATGCCTCCAGTCCAGACCACACTTCTTTCTTGGGTTCTTCTAACCCTGGGCTGAGATTGAGCCCATCGTGAATGCTCATCCCATAACTCAACATTATTTCTTCCTCCTTCTCCAGTACTTGCACATCATCACCATTACCCACCATCCAACTTGTCTCCAGTGCTCTCTCTTCATCAGATTCAATTTCAAATTGAATCTGGTTAGAACATGACAGATACGTCGTCGATGTATTAAAGAAAGCCTCCCAAGTAAATTCGAGGTCTCATTTTCCACCCGAAGCCCCTACTTTCATTTTCTTGATTGAAACTCAGCCTCGCTTAATACTTCAGTCACATGCGAAAACAGAAAATAAAAAACTGGACACCTTGAGTATTCTATTCTTGAAAAGAACTTCTCTAGCACCTCCTTGTACTCAACTAGGAACAACTGAAACTAGAAATCTAGAATAGATGATTATTATCCAATCCAATATTTGTATAACATGCGAAGACAAATAAATTACAATGCAAAAGAAGGACCCTGTAAAATTACAAAATTGAGCCAATTGCTCAAATAATAAAATGTAATAAATAGTTCAAATTTATGAACCTTGGGGGCCGTTTGGTTCGTGCTTTGGAGAATGCATTGGCATGAAGTATGCCAAGGAATCTCATGCCAAGACATATTATTCCATGACATACTCTAATACCTTGTTTGATTGTTACACTTATTTATTCCATGTCATAACCAAAAAAATATAAAAATTAGTTTATTTATAGAAACCTTGAACAATTTATTTTTGGAAATTAAATTAAAATGTATTTCCTACTCATGGGAATAGAGAAAAATCACCAATTTTGGTGGTAATCCTATTCCCATCAATTATGCCCTAGGGAATGGAGTATATCATTAATTTATTACCGAGCGCGCAAACCAAACATGGGAATGGAATCCAAGATTGAGTATGCCATGGCATTCTGATAGTAAAGCTCCAACCAAACGCCCCCTTAAGGTTAGAATAAGGAATCATTATGCTTATTGGAATTAATTAATTAACGCTTATTGCACAAATAGACTAATTAAGGCTTAATTTAAACTAAACTGAGGTGCATTGCAAATTTGAGCTAACTTAACTATCCATAATGCCAGATGACACCCAGGGAGCTTCGTTGAGGCATCTATGTACATCAACATCATATGGATTTCAGATTTTTAGCGTACCTTTGACTGTACCAAAGCAAGATGAGAGGTGACCTTACTACTTCAGCACGTTATTGAAATGCAATGGATAGCCTCTATTGGTTCCGACGAGTTTGAAAGCAAGCAAGTCCCTCTGCCGATCTCTTTAGAGATTATATATATATATATATATATATATATATATATATATATATAGAGAGAGAGAGAGAGAGAGAGAGAGAGAGAGAGAGAGAGAGGATTTCTGGCGTGAACCACCGAGTGTGCTTGTGCAGGAGGTTCTAGGTTAGGGTTAGGACACGGGCAGCGAGGAGGGAGGGAGGGCAGCCTTCATTTTTCCTATTAAATCTAGGCCGTTGATCTTAGACGAATGGCAGGGATTGAGACTCTAAATAAGAACTCCAGATAAGAACTCTATTGAACCGCACACACACACACACACACACACACACACACACACACACACACACACACACACACACACACACACACACACAGATATATATATATATATACATACATACATACATACATACATACTTGCTAAGGAGAATCCAAAAAAAAAATCCAAAAAGAATCCACGCGTGCAAAATATATTATAAAAATTAGCAAAATATACTGATGAATTCAATATGTTAGCATAGTTAAATTAAGAATAAAATAATACATTTTCAATAGTATATTTTGATAAATACAAGAATATATTTTGCTAATTTCAATGATATATTTTGATTTATGGATTTTTTTTCGGATTTTTTTATGGATTCTGGTTAGCATCTCTCTCTCTCTCTCCAGAGAGAGAGAGAGAGAGAGAGAGAGAGAGAGGCTAATCTACTTAATTAAGAAACCAACATTTTGGTACTTAATGCTTTTGCACAATTGAATTTACATTGAGATTTTTATTTTTTCATGATGATCATGAAATTTTGTGCACATCATTAAATGCACAAATCTCAATGCAAATCTAATGGTGAAAAATCATTAAGTACAAAAATATTGGTACTTAATTAAGTAGTTTAGCCTCCCTTATATATATATATATATATATATATATATATATATATATATATATATATATATATGGGAGTTCTATCATGCACCATTTCAAAAGGGTATTTTGGGTATTTAGAAGGATGTATCATAAATTTTACTTTTTATACAAAAAATTAATGTTTTAAATTGCAATATATCGGTCCATTGCGTTTGGACTGTAATTTACATATGATCACCGATATTGCGCGATACTGTGGGGATATTACGACGCTATTTAGTAGGTTGCGGTGTTGTGTTTTATAAATATTTATTGTGATTTGCGCTATGGCGACGCAATTTAAATCAATGCAAAAATCATAAAGAGGCCCTAGTACACCGCCTAGGTTAGGGCTAGGGTTATAGTAAATAGGAGAAAGTGATGGCGATTGTGCGTCTTCTCACCCTTATCTTTGTTTTTTTTCTCTCATAGGCAACTGCCTCCTCTCGGTCCCTAGCAGAAAATGGAGGCAAGCGGGGAAGAGACCAAATAAAGTGGCATGAAGATCATCGGCGATTATTACTTTTGTTTATATTATTTTGGGTTTATAAACTAAGTTTATTTGATACACTAGGGCTTGCTTGATTTGGGGTATTTTGATATATATGCATCTGTCAAATACGAGCTGTTTGATAGGTAAAAATGCCAGAAAAATCATCAATTTTCTGAAAAATGTTAGATATCTCTTGCTGGTCGCCTATTCTTTCTTTTCCTTTGTCATTTCGCTCCCTTTGTCGCTTCTCGTGTGTATCACGCACGCTCGTATGACTCAACATCGTTATCCGTTTGTTCTTGTTTGTCTCACGTGCGTCCCATGTCACACGTCTCAACACCATTCTTGTCATGTACAAATGGATGATCCGTGCAGCCGTATTCACGTGAGTTGTGGTTAATCGGTCACACAAGCAACTGTCTAGACGAAACATATGTGGACTTTCTTAGTCTTCGTCTTCTTTGATTATACTCTCCAATAAAAAAAATTTATTTTCTCGTCCTTTCTCTCTTCGTTACACTCTTTGGAATAGTGTTCATAATCATTAGATTCATGATAACCTTTAAGGAGAGAGAAAACATCATATATATATATATATATATATATCCCCTGGATTTTTCATGTGTATAATATCATTATATACCTAATTATTCTCACGAACGCGTTTATTCTTATATGTATATTTTCCCGTTTATCCTAAATTGTTGTTTCCCTCAGTTTGAATGAAAATGGCGTTGGATGTTGGTCATTGCTATCAGTGACAACATGCAGGTCTTCACTGGGCACTTCGGAGCCAGGGTCGGATTTGGGATTTGGCAGAGTTGGCCCAAGTCACATGCTTTCCTTTTTTACCGGGCCTCTTTTTTCTCATTATACATGATTTGGGATTTGGCAGAGTTGGCAGAGTTGACCCATTAACTGGGAGCCGATGCCAATACAACATTGCCTTATGTTACCTTAAACGCACGCTATGCTTTGCTTTCTTCTCCAATCGTACGCACGCGAAGTAGAGGCTAGAGTCACATCGTTGCAGGTTGCAGCATGGTCCTATGGACAGGGCGACGTTGGAAGTTGTCGAAAGCCACAATCACATGCGAGCGCAACGGGAGTCACTTCAGTGCTTCTACTACGGAACTAAATCACTTCAACTTTACGATTTTGTATCCTCTCGAATTGCAGGCTGCAACAGCCAGGCGGACTATGAAACTCCGTTTTTCACCACATTAGATTTAGGCCACATGTCCAAAAATAAGAATATGAAGAAGATGAACAAGTTTGCAACTCTTTTAATAGAACTATATTTTTTACTTAATTATCATATGTACCATAGAGCTTGAACCCTATGTCTACTTTCAGGTTTCCTATGACCTTTCAATTTTTGATTTTTTGTGACAGTGTAAAGGCTTGTCAAACTTTGCTTTTCAAAAGAAAAAGAAATGATTCTCTCCTCTATTCAATGAATTATGACACCTATCATCTTCAATCAATTCATTATTTTTTTGTGACAATTACAAAAAAAATATTCATTCTTTTTCATATTAAAAAATATTTCAATCAATCAATTTAATTAACATCACAAAAAAATCAACAAAATTATATTCAACAGGACTAAATTTAACATAACAAATTATCAACAATCAATCAATTAATTTAATTAACATCATAAAAATAACATAAACAACAGAGAAATTTAGCGGATTTTCAAACATGGCCAGGCGGACTTTCAAACACACCCTTGCAGGCTTTCAAACTCCGTCTTGTATCTCTTAATTAGCACTTATATATACTAACCAACCAAATCAAAAAAGGCTGACAATCATACTCCGCCAGGCAGGGTTTTAACTATGCAAAATATAATTTTTAAAAATATTTGAACGGTTGGTTATTTCGTTAATTAAGTTATTTGACATGATCATTTGTAAAAAAATTTCATTTTATTACTTGTTCTTATTTTTTGTGACAGATATTAAGGACTGGTATGACTCGTGAGGGTATTATTTTTTGAGTAAATAGTACTTTTTTTTCTTCTTTTTTCAATTTGAGTGCACCTTATTTATCTTTTACTGATGTATTAATCGAATAGTAAAAAGTTAAAAATTAAGATATAAGGGAAAACTTTCTGGACCCTTGATTATTTGATGCGGTCTTTATAAATATTTTTTTCGTAAAACAATTTTTTTATAAAATGAATATCAGCATAAGAAAAAATAAAGAGAGAAAAGATGGAAACAAATTTTTATTCACTAATCTCTCCATTGGGAAAGGTTCCATTTTAACAATGCATTGTGTTGAAAAACATTTAGATCAAAATAGCTCTCTATATTTTGTGACTAATTTTATTAAATTCCAATTGTTATTTTTGCTTATTAATATAAAAAACTCTATAAATATTTTTAAAATATAATAATTAAAAACTCACAAATCTTGAGACTACTTTGGCAAAACAAAAAATTCTACCTATAGCAAAAATAGTATTTTAGCAGAAAAATATTAATTTTGCAACTGACAATTTTTTTTCTGCCAAAAAATTACAGTTGAAAAAAATAATATTTTTGGTAGAGAAAACAATTTGGCAGAAAAATACTAACACCAAATTTTTTTTGCAAAAAGAATACTATTTTTGCAATTGATAATATATTTCTGTTAAAATACTTTTAGTTGCAAAAAAACACTATTTTTAGCACACATAAATATAGCATAATGGAAGGAAATTGATATGCAGACAAAATGAAAACAAAACAAAGAGAGATTGAGAAATAATTAAACAATATTTTTAGGTTAAGCGCACGTACGGAAAAAAATCAAATTAGTTGACATGTTCAAAGCTACCTATGTAACTTTATAGGTCCGTTCCGCAAGCGATTGAATAGAGGAATAGAAGAATAGTCGAAGATTTTATTCCAACATTGTTCGACAAATCTAATGAAATAATAGAATAATGTTCTGCACCCCGCTATAATTACCACGCAAATGACATTTTTATCTATGGTCCTTTGAGGTCTATGTTTAGCACAAGATACCAAAAATAAAAGGTTCAAACTCCATTGATATGACAAATAAAAGAATGAAACTAATAATATTCATGTTTCACGAATTATGTTTCACTTCAAAAAAAAAATAAAAAAAAATGTAGGTTTAAAAATAATGAATGGTGCTAGTGACCAAAATGCCCTTATCAAATAACTTAATTTTTCTCTAATTAAAATCAAATTATAATAATAATAATAATAATAATAATAATAATAATATTACAAATAAAAAAATGAAACCAATAATAATCATGTTTCATGAATTATGTTTCACTTCAAAAAAAATGTAGGTTTAAAAAGAATGAATGGTGCTAATGACCAAAATGGCCTTATCGAATAACTTAATTTTTCTCGAATTAAAATCAAATAATTTGAATTCCATGATAGTATGTTCTTGTTCGAGATAAATAGAGTGGATTAACTCATTTAATACTGTATTCTCCACTCTATTCTATGGTTGCCGAACGGATCCTATATATATATATATACCCCTCCTATATAATATGAATTTATCAGTCAAATACTTAAAAAAAGTTCATATGCTTCTCATATTTATATATGAATATATCTGAAAAAGAAGTACTAAATTTGACATAAAATTCATTGTTTGGAAATTCATTTAGAAATCATATCTTATATTAATATATAAAATACTGCATTTTCCCCTATATTTTTTACAGGAGAGCTTACAAATTAACAAATTAAGGTATGTGAAGGAAATAATGCCCTAGGATGAACGAAATAATGCCCTGGGCAGAACATAACAATACCCTAGGCAGAACTGTTTAGCTTGTATGTAAACGAATGATCATTATTATTTATGTTTGTTGATCTAATATTTTAATATTGAATTAAAGTTCCATTTAATACGTGTACTGGTTATTTAACATATTTAGGAATATGTGAATAAGCCTTGAATTGTATCACTAGTTTATACATCATCATAATATGTGATTATGATAGTAAAACTGTATCAATGAACGTAATACGATTCTAAATGTCCCTGGTCATATATATGATGTATATAGAGATATACATGTCTAAGGAAATATAATATATATGTACACCAGTATATTCGCATATGAGATGATTATGTTTTACTGATCATGGACATGGAATACATAGAGATGTAGTGATGTCAAATATGGAATATAGATATGTATTAGAGACTACATATTGGACTGACCAACTTATGAGAATATACATGGTTATTGTCATTATATATATTCTCATAAACAAATAGAATTTTAGTTCATTGACCTGAGGTTATCATTAGATTTCTCACATGTTAATTGTGATACTTAGATATGTTTCTTTGTTATCTTTAACCGGGTAATCAAGATCATCATTGGGTATTACAATAAGCATGTTGGAGGATGTGAATAACCAAGATGGAAGTTGTTCCTTTCATGTTGGAGGACGTGGATATTATTCTGTTCGAACGAGGATATTATTCTGGTTCAAACTGAATAATATCTATGTACCAAGAAAGGAACAACTTCCATCTTTGTTATTCACATCCTCCAACATGCTTCATGTAATACCCAATGATGATCTTGATTACCCGGTTAAAGATAACAAAGAAACATATCTAAGTATCACAATTCACATGTGAGAAATCTAATGATAACCTCAGGTCAAAGAACTAAAATTCTATTTGTTTATGAGAATATATATAATGACAATAACCATGTATATTCTCATAAGTTGGTCAGTCCAATATGTAGTCTCTAATACATATGTATTCCATATTTGACATCACTACATCTCTATGTATTATATGTCCATGATCAGTAAAACATAATCATCTCATATGCGAATATACTGGTGTACATATATATTCTATTTCCTTAGACATGTATATCTCTATATACATCATATATATGACCAGGGACATTTAGAATCGTATTACGTTCATTGATACAGTTTTACTATCAATCAAGGCTTATTCACATATTCCTAAATATGTTAAATAACCAGTACACGTATTAAATGGAACTTTAATTCAATATTAAAATATTAGATCAACAAACATAAATAATAATGATCATTCGTTTACATACAAGCTAAACAGTTCAGCCTAGGGTATTATTATGTTCTGCCCAGGTCGTTATTTCGTTCAGCCTAGGGCATTATTTCCTTCAGTCTCCCACTTGCACTAGGGTGAACTGATAATAATAATACCACTCAACTCTCCTCTCTGAGGTAATCCAAACCAATAGCTCTAGCATGACGATCATGTTTCGCTATCGAGAGCGGTTTAGTAAACGGATCAGCTATATTATCATCAGTTGGAATTTTGCATGAGATGCAGGATATTATTGCATGAGATGCCGGATATTATTCTGTTTGAACGAGGATATTATTCTGTTCAAATAGAAGGTGCACTGTCTCACGCTGAGATTTATTGCATAAGATGCAGGATATTATTGCATGAGATGCAGGATATTATTCTGGTCTCACATGGAGATTATTGCATATGTATTAGTCGAAATGTATATATGTATTTTATAATTCAACGATATATGATATAGCATGGCCAAAACTTTGTGTTGTGATTGAATGATGTGATTGCATGTTGTAAATTTAATTTATGGCGACCGGTGAGTTGTCCAAGTTGTAAATTTAATTTATGGCGACCGGTGAGTTGTCCAAGTTGTAAAAGTAGAATAGGTTGTTATTTTATTTAAATGAAGATGAAGGAGTTCATCGACGCAACTATTCTCAAGATGAAGGAGTTCATCGAAGCAACTATTCTGGAGATGAAGGAGTTCATCGCCACAAGCAATCACAAGATGAAGGAGTTCATCATCACAACCGATCACATGATGAATAAGCTCGACGCCATAACCGGTCACATGATGAAGGAGTTCATTGCCACATCCACTTTTATAATGAAAGAGTTCATTATAAGTAATTAATTAGAGATCTTTATAGTGGCTTATAAAGATCATGGTCATGCTATATCATTTAATTAATTATGTGATGTGTTATGTGATATGCTTATACATGTGATAAATAAATTAGAAATCCCTCTACTAATTATTAAGTTAAGAAAATGCCTCCCATATTCTGAAATTCTCAGGGCCTTTATATCACTCACATGGGTCATGCCAAAGCTGGGTGTGTGAGCTTATATAGTTGGTGGGAGAATATGCATTGATTAATTACCGACATAGGTCATGCCAAAGCTGGGTGTGTTGGTAGATTAATTGGATGATATTCAGTTATGGTTAGTACTTAACTAAGTAGCAAGTCGGACTTGAACTTAGGGCATAAGATGAGATATGTACACACGTGGATTTTGAGTTGGACTCAAAAACCACGATCTCATAAATGATCTCAAGAGTTGCATGGAGATGCAATTGGATTTGATCCTACCTAAATAACATAATTCTGAGACGAGCCAAAGCACGCTTAGGATTTTGTGAAATATGGATCTTGAGCCACTATGGTACATGTAGTTGGAATGTATCCGAACCAACACAGTGAGGGTTGTTGCTTTGATAAAAATAGTGGGAGTATTTTAAATGAACTAAAACATAAATGTTATCATCTATAAAAGTATTAATTTTGCACATTTTATTCCATGTAGAAAATGTCCTCAAACAGTTTAAATTTGCGATCTCTCCTTGAGAAGGAGAAGTTGAATGGTAAAAACTTTCCGGATTGGGAGCGAAATCTAAGAATTGTTCTTATGGCCGAACATAAGGGTTATGTTCTTGATGAGCCTCTCCCAACTGAAGAACCACCAGCAGATGCTGACCATCTGAACCAAGAATACTATGAAAAGTTCATAGATGATGATGTTGAAGTAACTTGTCTCATGTTGGCTACTATGTCATCGGATCTTCAAAAGCAGTTTGTTGATTCGCATGCATATGTTATGAACAGACAGCTCAAGGAAATGTTCCAAGAGAAAGCCAGACTTGAGAGGTTTAACACCCATAAGGCGTTGTTCAACTGCAAAATGGCCCATGGTACATCTGTGAGTGCGCATGTTTTGAAGATGAAAGGATATGTCGATTATCTTGAGAAACTAGGTGCGAAAGTCAGCCATGAGATGGAAACTGACTTGATTCTTGAGTCTTTGACTCCGAATTTCGCACAGTTTGTTTCTAACTACAACATGCACTCTATGGATAAAACAATACCGGAATTACATGGTATGCTCAATAATTTTGAGGCTACCAATAAGTCCGGAGACTTCAAGGCATCAGATGTCAACGAAGTTTTGATGGTTCAAAAGGGAAAGTTCAAGAAGAAGTTCAAAGGCAAGAACAATGATAAGGGCAAGGTGTTGCCCAAACCAAAGATCAAGAAATCTGAACCGACCACTTATTTCCATTGTCATAAGGATGGCCATTGGAAAAGAAACTGCCCTCTTTACTTAGAAGAAGTGAAGAAGAAGAAAGCAGTTTCGACAAGTGCCTCAGGTATTGATGTTAACTTATCTACTTTGTCAAATTGGGTATTAGATACTGGATGTGGCACTCACATTTGTAGAAATGTGCAGGGACTACGAAGTAGAAGAAAATTAGCTAAAGGAGAAATGGACCTACGTGTGGGAAATGGAGCAAGAGTTGCTGCATTAGCCGTAGGAGATTATCATTTAACTTTACCTAATGGATTTGTATTAGAATTGAACAATTGTTGTTATGTACATGTTATGAACAGGAACATTATTTCTATTTCAAGATTAGCTTTGGATGGTTATACATTTATTATAGAAGATAATAATTGTACTATCCGTAAAGGAGAAATTTTCTATGGAAATGTTTTATTAGAAAATGGTCTCTACGTGCTTGATCTGAATAATTACAAATCCATATATAATATCAATACCGAAAGGACAGTGTCTAATGTTGATAATCAAACATACTTTTGGAATTGTCGTTTAGGCCATATAAACGAGAAACACATTTCTAAACTCCATACTGATGGACTTTTAGACTCATTTGATATGAGATCATATGAGACATGCGAGTCTTGTTTATTAGGCAAGATGACTAAGAAACCTTTCTCAAATGTTGGAGAAAGATGAAGTGATTTCTTGGAGCTCATACATACTGATGTATGTGGCCCAATGAGCATGGAAGCCAGAGGAGGTTATAGATACTTCATTACTTTTACTGATGACTATAGTAGATATGGATTTATCTACTTAATGAGACTAAAGTCAGAATCATTTGAAATGTTCAAAGATTTTAAGAATGAAGTAAAGAATCAACTAGGCAAGAAAATAAAGACCATTCGATCTGATCGAGGTGGTGAATATTTGAGCCAAGATTTTGATGACTATCTAAGAGATTGTGGAATTGTTTCACAATTAACTCCACCCGGTACACCTCAATGGAATGGTGTTTCCGAGAGGAGAAATCGTACCTTGTTGGACATGGTTCGATCAATGATGAGTCAAACTGATCTCCCGAAATCGTTTTGGGGTTATGCCATTGAAACAGCCGCATTCATACTGAATATAATTCCATCTAAATCCGTAGAAAAGACTCCATATGAGATATGGACAGGAAGAACTCCAAGTTTGTCTTTTCTGAAAATTTGGGGTTGCGAGGCATATGTTAAATGCATGATGTCAGATAAGCTTGGACCCAAATCGGATAAATGTTTATTCGTGGGATATCCTAAGGAAACTAAAGGGTATTACTTTTACATCCCCTCTGAAAATAAGATTTTCGTAGCTAGAAATGGAGTATTCTTAGAGAAGGAGTTCATTTCCAAGAGAGCTAGTGGGAGTAAGGTTGATCTTGAAGAAGTTCAAGATTCCCAAACTGAAAATGAACATGAGACGGAAGATGTTTCAGGTTCACCAAATGTTGGAGAATTAGAAAATGTGACACAAGAACCACCACGTAGATCTAGTAGGAATCGTCAGGAGCCCGAGAGATGTGGATTTCTCGTGACTAATGATGACGATGTGTTGGCCATAGATGATGAACCAACATCCTACGAAGATGCTATGATGAGTGAAGATTCGCAGAAATGGCAAGATGCCATGAATCTCGAGATACAATCCATGTACGACAATCAAGTTTGGAACTTGATTGATCCACCTGAAGGATTAAAAATCATTGGGTGTAAGTGGGTTTTCAAGAAGAAAACTGACATGGAAGGTAAGGTGCATACTTACAAAGCACGACTTGTGGCGAAATGTTTCAAGCAAACTCATGGTATTGACTATGATGAAACGTTTTCGCCCGTGGCCATGCTTAAGTCTATAAGAATTCTACTTGCCATAGCTACATATTATGACTATGAAATATGGCAAATGGATGTCAAAACTGCTTTCCTTAACGGGAACTTGAATGAGGATGTATACATGATACAATCCGAGGGTTTTGTCGATCCAAGAATTCTAAGAAAGTATGCAAGCTTCAAAAGTCTATTTATGGTTTGAAACAGGCATCTCGAAGTTGGAATCTTCGTTTTGATGAAGTAATCAAGGATTATGGTTTCATCAAGAATGTGGAAGAACCTTGTGTATACAAGAAATTCAGTGGGAGTGCACATGTATTCTTAGTTCTTTATGTGGATGACATATTGCTCATTGGCAATGATATACCTATGCTCTTAAGTGTTAAGAAATATTTGGGGAATCAATTTTCAATGAAAGACCTAGGAGAAGCAGCCTATATATTAGGCATAAAGATTTATAGAGATAGATCAAGGAAGCTTCAAGGTCTGAGTCAAAGTACATACATTGACAAGGTATTGAAGAGGTTCAATATGCAAGATTCCAAGAGAGGATCCTTGCCAATGTCGCATGGTATCTCGTTAGATAAATCTCAATGTCCGACATCGAGAGATGAACGAGAACGAATGAATAGAGTGCCATATGCTTCGGCAATTGGATCTATTATGTATGCGATGATATGTACTAGACCAGATGTGTCATATGCATTAAGTGTGACAAGCAGATATCAATCAGATCCAGGTAAGAGTCACTGGATAGCAGTAAAGAATATTCTTAAGTACTTGAGAAGAACTAAAGATGTATTCTTAATCTATGGAGGTTTGGAAAGTGAGCGGGTGATAAAGGGTTATACCGATGCTAGCTTTCAAACCTGCATTGATGATTTCATATCGCAAAGTGGTTATGTATTCTGTTTGAACGGAGGTGCAGTTGTTTGGAAAAGTCACAAACAGCAAACTGTCGCAGATTCTACAACGGAAGCGGAGTATATAGCAGCTTCAGAAGCAGCTAAGGAAGCTGTTTGGATCAAGAAATTTGTGGCAGAACTAGGTGTAGTTCCAAGTGTGTTGGACCATGTGACTCTCTTTTGTGATAACAATGGAACAATTGCGCAATCTAGGGAGCCAAGGTCACACCACAGATCCAAACACATACTTCGGCGTTTTCATCTTATTCGAGAGATAATAGAGAGAGGAGACGTGAATGTGTGCAAAATTTCAACTGATGATAATATAGCTGATTCGTTTACTAAACCGCTCTCGATAGCGAAACATGATCGTCATGCTAGAGCCATTGGTTTGGATTACCTCAGAGAGGAGAGTTGAGTGGTATTATTATTATCAGTTCACCCTAGTGCAAGTGAGAGACTGAAGGAAATAATGCCATAGGCTGAACGAAATAATGCCCTGGGCAGAACATAATAATACCCTAGGCTGAACTGTTTAGCTTGTATGTAAACGAATGATCATTATTATTTATGTTTGTTGATCTAATATTTTAATATTGAATTAAAGTTCCATTTAATACGTGTACTGGTTATTTAACATATTTAGGAATATGTGAATAAGCCTTGAATTGTATCACTAGTTTATACATCATCATAATATGTGATTATGATAGTAAAACTGTATCAATGAACGTAATACGATTCTAAATGTCCCTGGTCATATATATGATGTATATAGAGATATACATGTCTAAGGAAATAGAATATATATGTACACCAGTATATTCGCATATGAGATGATTTTGTTTTACTGATCATGGACATGGAATACATAGAGATGTAGTGATGTCAAATATGGAATATAGATATGTATTAGAGACTACATATTGGACTGACCAACTTATGAGAATATACATGGTTATTGTCATTATATATATTCTCATAAACAAATAGAATTTTAGTTTTTTGACCTGAGGTTATCATTAGATTTCTCACATGTGAATTGTGATACTTAGATATGTTTCTTTGTTATATTTAACCGGGTAATCAAGATCATCATTGGGTATTACATGAAGCATGTTGGAGGATGTGAATAACCAAGATGGAAGTTGTTCCTTTCATGATTGAAAGAGATATCTCTCAGGGCCCCCCTGATGAATTAGGATTGAAGGAAATGCGTGGCCACGCTCAATAAGATTAACATGTGTTGTTAATACTAATTGAACATTCAATCTAATTCTATATCGGGAAAGAGTTAAGTTGATTTAGAAAGGATGACATTTCACCATGTCTTTGATCAACATATATCGTATGAACGAGAGAGCTAGTAATTTGTCTATTTGATAAATATGTTATGATCACAAATCATTTATTTAATTTGGATAGTCATAATGCCTTGCTAGAGGCCAATTATGATTTGCATATTTAAATAGAGATTTAATATGCTGCCAACATTAAATAAACCTATAGGGTCACACACAAAGACAAGTTCGGACTGGACACATAAAATTAAATACATAGATATTATTCAGTTTGGACCAGGATATTAGTCTGTTCGAACGTGTATATTATTCTGTTCGAACGAGGATATTATTCTGTTCGAACAGAAGGTGTAAAGCATTAATTGAATGCTACATGCATGTATGGGTGCATGGTATTAATGCTCAGGATATCATTCATTTGATGAAGATATTGGGTGGGTGGGAATCCTAAGGGTTTTCCACTTGATCATTAATACACACCAAACCTCTTCATAAAGAAGAAGATAGATTCACTCAATCTCTTGGTGCAGAATTTTGAAAAAAAGAATTTCGAATTTGGAGAAAAAAAAAAACTTAGAGAAAATAGTTTTCTTAGAGAGAAAGAAAAGAGTGAAGCTTGGCTGAATTTCTTTGTGAAAGAAAAGAGAAGCCAAGTAGATTTTCTGAAGGGAGGAAGGATCCGACTAGCATCGGAGGTCTTCACATCCAGTCTAGACGAGTCGCGTGTGGATACCGATAGAGGGTTGTGCCGGTTCGAGCACACCAACGTGGTCTCTGCAAGTTTTCTTCAACCAGATTTGAACTAAATCTGAGGTATAAATTTTGAAACTCTTCCTTCGTATCTAATTAGCGATACACAGATCCATGGCTTAAGGGGTTCGGGTAAGTTCCGCTGTGCAATAAGGTTGCCCGAAAAACTAACAGTATGAAACTATGAATATATGCAATAGAAAAGGTAATAATTGTTTTCCTTACGAAGGCAGCCAAAATAGGAAGATATGTTATCAACAAATACCAAATTGATATTCCTCCAGTAATTATATTAAATAAACAAATTAATACTCGTTGGCATTAATTAGGAGCAGAATGGGTATTTCTTTGGAATTATTTTCCTCATACTCGGTAAGGAAATGAAATCAAAGAAAAAGGAAGGAGATGAAAGGGTATTTAATTTAATATTTACTATTTACGCTTGCCCTAATTTTGAAATACGAAAAAAGATACTCATCTTTTTTGTTGTCTATAAATTAGTACAATATATTGTTTCATTTGTTCTGTATCATTTCGTTTTATTTTGATTATTTCGTAATGAATCAAGAGAATTACGATTTAGAAAAAGGATTGATCGGTAATCACGATGAACAGCATGTACCTTCAACGAGTACTACAGAAGTATATATGTTGTCTCTTCTTGTTTATTTATTCTCGTTACTGTATATCTTAATCTTAATCTGGCGCAATTTGATGGGTACCCTGTAAAACTCAAAATATCACAGACATCCCTCCAAAATATCAAATATCATGATATTATGATTATCTCTAAAATAAAAAACAATTAAATATTTGTATGATGTTTCATAATTTCAGGTTTGGTGTTGCGTGTGCGGTATTATTTTCATTTGCGGCTTGTTTATCGTGCTGCAGATTGATCATGAGCCTCCTCAAACTCCAAAAATAATAGGGAAGATTGCTTGCTTGATTGATATTGTATTACTTATTCTAAGTATTTTTATGCAAGATATTGTGGGCTGGTTCATGGGTATTAATGGGAAAAAGTAATTTGTCTTTTTCGTTTTTTTTGTTTTCAACCCGAGGCACCTTATTTTCTTTTTACTGATGTATAACATGAATTATTAAAAAATAAGTTATGAGGGAAAGTTTATCATAAAATATTAAAATAAATCAGTGTCTGTTCGATTCAGTTTTTATAAATTTTTTTTTTCACAAAACAATGATATAAAATGAAGATCAATATAAAGTAAAAATAGTTAATGAATTCATAACTCAGTTGCTTGAGTATGACATAATGACACAAAAACCATATTTTATGAGATATTTAGCATTCAATTATCACTTAGACTATGTATGATCTTTCTCTTATTTATTATAAAAAATAAATCTAAGCGAAAATAAAGAGAAATGATGGGAACAAATAATTATTCACCTATAAAAATTTCCTATTAAGGTTAAAGTTAACATTGCATTGAGTAGTGTTTACAAAAACTCGGTCCAAATAATATCTCTATAATTGTTATGACTTATGAATATAATAATATCGATGTCAAACAACAAATTTATAAAGATGGAGACATTAAGATATTTAGTATATTTGATTAGGGCTGCAACTTTAGCTCGTGACTCGTGACTCGCTCGAGCTCGACTTGATAATAGTTCGATACTAGCTCGCTCGATATTAACTCGAAATTAAATGAGCCGAGCCGAGCTAGCTCGAACGCTTATTGAGCCGAGCTAGCTCGAACGCTTATTGAGCCGAGCTTGAGCCAGACTCAGCTCGCTCGTATTAAGCTCGAAAAGCAATGTTTTAAAAACCGGACCGGACAACGACCCGGTCAAGTTCCGGGTCACCGGTTCGCCGGTTCAACCGATGGGTCAACCGGTTCGACTGTTGGTTTACAAGTATACGTAAAATTATTATATCTAACACCGTAATTTCAAATATCACACACAAACACTTTAAATGTTTTGATCCAATTATTTTAAGATATTTAAATACAAAAAATTATATTTTAAACTAGATTTTCTCTAATATAAAAAATTGCGCTAGTTAACATTATTAAGCTAAAAAATACATTAATAAGCAATTATAAAGGAAACACCCTCACAAATTTTGTGAATTAAACAAGCAATTATGATTATATATTCCACTAAGATTATAACACTGAAAGAACTAATTGACCTGTGCACAAAAAACTCAATAAATCCTCTAATTAAGACCAATTTTCTTCAATTGCTAATTTAATTTTTTCCATGCTCTTAAAAAGAACACAAGTAAATAAAAAAAAAAACTCCATAACTAATTAATTAATGCGGGATGATACAGTCACAGAAACCATCCACCGAATTATTACCGATTGATAAATAATGGAAAGAAATATTTGGTGGAGCCCTAAATAAATAAAAAACAATCAAGCCAAAATACCCATTCGGGAGGTGTTCTGTGATATACTTCGGTAGAAGTAGTGTTTTTCTTAATTAATTAAGCTTGTTGCAAATTTTCAAAACAACCCCTTTAAATCTCAAAATAGAAATCTTCGATGGGAGGCGAAAAACAGAGATTGAACTGACAACGAGACATCGCTTCAATAACGCAAGAAGAATCTGAATCACTGTGTGCCTCCTTCACCACTCTGATACCGCGATGCTTCAATAAATCTCCAATTCTGAATCCAATACGAGTTTCAAGCACTGGTCACTCGAACAGAATTGTGAACGAGGTTTCCAATTGCTTCGATGGCTGCTCGAACTTACTTTTCTTTTTCTTCTGATTGTTTTTTGTTATCAATTGTGCAGCTTATTACATCTGTGACATCCAATTTCGACTAAAATTATTAAGTAATAAATAGTTTGAATAAGAAAATGTCAGAAAAATAAAGTTACAATCTTTAGCCTGACAACTTCTTTGTTTATCCCGTTGAACCCATTCCTCAAAGCACCCAGCTCGATTTGGCCTGAAAAGAAATAAATTCGAATAGTTTAAATACACAGATGAAATACAAAAAACAAATTGAAGAGGAAGAGAGCATACGCTGACGTTATTCTTTGTCGAGGTTGATTACCTCATCCACAAGCTCGAAGCTTACGTAGCGACGCCTCTGAGACTCACGAACCCGTTCCGGAACCAATTCCTCATGGGATTCAACTGCTTCTTCCTTCTTCTCCGACGCCATGGCGAAAATCGAACTGAGCTAGGGTTAAAGTTTGCTTAGGAAATGAAGAAGCGGGGACTGAGAAAGAGAGAGAGAAGAAAGAACCGAAGAATAATTTCAATTTTCAAGAACTGGAAAAGAACCGCGGTTAATTTGACCGGTCCGGTCCTGGTTTTATTAGAAAACCGGCCGGTTAGTCCGGTTTTTTCGGGATCAACTGCATATCCGATCCTATTGTTCGACCAAACCGGATTGGAGTCCGGTTCCGGGTTTTTTGGACGAACCGGCCGGTCCGGTCCGGTTTTTTAAACACGGTCGAAAAGAATTTGAGCGCGATTTAAAAAATTAAATACGTTTTTCATAATTAATTCATATTATATATATTATTATTATTAGAAAATTTTATAAAAAAAACTTTATCTCCTTAATAATTCCAAGTCAGGTTATAACTTAGGTCCTAAAAAAAATTAACTAAGGGAGACAAATTAATAATTCCAAGTCCAAATCCTATTTTTTATGTGTTTTGTGTTGTATGTTTGATTTATTATTGTTATGTTTTAAGATATTTTTGTATTTAAAATATTTTTTGTTTATTCGCAATTGTTACAATTTTTTTAATTAAAATTCAAGTTGTTTTTTTTAATTGAGCTACTGTTGAGCCGAGCCGAGCTAGCTCGAATTAGAACGAGCCGAGCTTGAGCTTGATTTTTTAGTTCGAGCCATAATTCTAAACGAGCCGAGCCAGCTCGAGTAAATTCCGAGCCGAACTTGAGCTTGGCACAGCTCGCTCGAGCTCGGCTCGTTTGCAGCCCTATATTTGATATTATATTATTTTCATGTATTATAGCGTTTTATATAGCAAAAAATTTCTTCACATGTACTCGTCATTTCCTATATAAAAGAGGGTAGTGGCTATTGTATTTTTCCAACAATTCAATATAAACATTGTCTCCTACAATTTTCTCTTTTGTTCTTTATTTTATAGCACGTTATCAGCACGATAGTCTCGAAATTTCGATAAAAGATAAAATCACGGATAAAGCCGAAAGCAAATACTGATATTTATCTGGTACGTAATTTCCTTTTATTATTCGAAATTATTGCATGATGTTATAATTAGTTTAAAGTAGTTATTTGGAATGATTTTCGTGTTTCTGACTTGAGCGAATTACCAGGTCAACAATATAAATAGGTTAACAATACTATTATGGTCTATTATGGCCTGCTTTATAAAGTGCATTATCCTAAATTAATATAATCTTATAATGTTTCGTCCACATATTTATAGTTAGTTCTTACAAAAGTACAATTATTTTATTTAAATTCAAGCAAATCATAATAATTTTTATGCCTTTTTTTGTTTTGTTCCGTGCAAGACATAGGCTAGATATTTGTTATGTATGAAAATAGGGTGATGATGCATGACCCCTTGATTCATCCCCCTGAGGCCTTGATGCGCTGGAAAGGGGGGTGTTTAATCATGCGGGCCTTTTTCCCGGATTCCCTTATAGGGGTCGGGTCCCTTTTCTGTGTATGGTTGACAGGCCACGAAATTTGATTGTAAGGCTTAACGGCCCAAAAACGCGTTAAACCAAATAGGCCTTTTGCGATTAACTGATTGGACTAAAAGTTGTCAGGCCCATTTATGGCTAGTGAAATATAGGTCGTCATTGCTAAGGTGGTAACTGCTACGTAGGACGTACATCATTAATGGCGGTTGGTGAAGCGGTATCGTTTAACATCGTTTTGGAGGGAATCAGAAATTTCGAATTTTAAGCAAATTTCACACTCCTATATATACCAGATGGCCATATATTGCTGTTACAAATATTAGTTTATTTTTTTTTGTACCCGCGATACATATATCAGGATTTTCTGACTGATAATTTTCCCATTGTTTTTTTGGGTTATTTTGGATTGTTTTGAAACCTAGCTTTGCAATTTTGGTTTGCACCTCTTTCAGTTTTACAGGGTATGTCATTAATTCCCTGATTCTGGGTTTTACACCTGTTGTAAGATTCTTCGCCGTAGTTTTTGCAATGCGCAGTTTGGTGCTTAATTGGTTCTAAGAATTTACCCCTATTCTCAAAGAAATGTTTCAAATGGTTCTAAGAGTGGTCTTAGGTTTGCACCTCTTTCAGTTTTCCTGTTTCAAATTGGTTATTTTTCAACCGAATAAGGTGTTCATGTGCACAGCGGCTCTGATTAAACCACTTTGGTTTAAATAGATTCCTGTTCTAAAGTTTTTTGTATATTACTGGTATTTAATTGTTACTGTTATTTTAAATAAACAAATTTTGCTGATATTTGGAATGTTACTGGTATTTTAATTGTTACTGGTATTTTAAATAGTTTGCTGGTATTTTGAATAAACAAATTTATGGCAAAAGAGTGGTCTTAGGTTTGACACCTAACAACAAAGGAAATGCTTTACATTTAACGCTCTTATTTCTGTCTTATTTCTTTACGTGCAAAGAGTGGTCTTAGGTTTGACACCTAACAACAAAGGAAATGCTTTACATTTAACGCTCTTATTTCTGTCTTATTTCTTTACGTGCAAAGAGTGGTCTTAGGTTTGACACGTAACAACAAAGGAAATGCTTTACATTTAACGCTCTTATTTATGTCTTATTTCTTTACGTGCAAAGAGTGGTCTTAGGTTTGACACGTGACCTCAAAGGGAATGCTTTACATTTAACGCTCCTATATCTGTCTTACTTCTGTATGTCAAAAGAGTGGTCTTATGGTTTTACACCTAACAACAAAGGAAATGCTTTACATTTAACGCTCTTATTTCTGTCTTATTTCTTTACGTGCAAAGAGTTGTCTTAGGGTTGACACCTAACAACAAATGAAATGCTTTACATTTAACGCTCTTATTTCTGTCTTATTTCTTTACGTGCAAAGAGTTGTCTTAGGGTTGACACCTAACAACAAAGGAAATGATTTACATTTAACGCTCTTATTTCTGTCTTATTTCTTTACGTGCAAAGAGTTGTCTTATGGTTTTACACCTAACAACAAAGGAAATGATTTACATTTAACGCTCTTATTTCTGTCTTACTTCTGTATGTCAAAAGAGTGGTCTTTTTATTTCTGTCTTATTTCTGTCTTATTTCTTATGGGTTGACACCTAACAACAAAGGAAATGCTTTACATTTAACGCTCTTATTTTTGTAATATTTGTTAATAAATTTCTGAGCTACTTGGCATAAATTAATATTCAACCCGTTTTCGGTTTCGTACTTAGCAATAAATAAAAAGACTAAGATAAATAACATACAAATATATTAATTGTTAACAAACCAACCATCAGACCTCAAGAACAAACCATAACACCATAATAATTGTTCAATACTACAACCAAACAAAACGACCTAAGATAAATAATTGTTCAAAAACAAACCATAAAACCCTAGTAAATGTTCAAGACAAACCCATAAAAACATACTAATTGTTCAATACTGAAACCAACCAAAAACCAGTGTTCAATACTAACAACAAAACCATGCTAATTGTTCCAGACTAACACCCAAACCATTTGTTCCATTACAAAATACTCCAACAGTGAATTGCGTAATTTATACTTCCTTCAGCTTTGCATAATACTTGGGGAGGCATATTAGGTTGTATGCTGCGTAGCCTCTCGCATGATCCACCTCTTTCTGACTGAATCCCATCTGTCTTGATCCGGCAATACACTCCACGTACTTAGCTAGGAAAATCGCACTATCCTCTACTCTCTCAGTTTTAGGGCAACGCACCAAACGTTCTTCCCATTGTGTAATCTCAGCTCGATCCAACCTCTCAGATAAGAAAACTTTCCACTCGTCGATGAACGAATTGACCCGGGTAGAATACTGGTCAGTCTTGGGGGCCGAGTTGTACACAAAAACTTTGTGCTCGTCAAAATCAAAAACCACCAATATCCAATTCTTTGCTACGTTGAACGGAGCGAATAACCACCTGTTGCTCGCCAACTCGGCAATCGACAAAGCTCTCTTAGTATCTTCATCCATTTCTTCTGGCAGCATGTTTGGAACCATGACCTGCCAGTAAAAAACATGGTATTATTAGTATGAATTCAAGTAACTTTTGTATTTGAAAAAACCACTTACTGAGACACTGGGATTTATGAAGGACCATCTGTTATAGACGTCCATGCAACAACGACGAACCATTTCAACCATTGCGTTCAACAACTGTAGCGTTAAAGAAGGGGTTAATTGGAGACATCCTTTCCAATTGTACGTTAGATCAGGAGATAGACAGATACCTTTGCAGTAAGAGCCTTCCTTTCTAGCAGGATTTTCACTTCCATTGCGCTCATTCTTAAAGCTTCGATTGGGAGGGATTCAAATTTGATTTTTCCCGACAAGTAACCGTGGATGACGCGTTTCATGTAGTCAGGGACAAGTTTGAACGTTGGGAATTGATTCTCCAAGTTTTGATCTAGGAAATCGTCAGTACTTAACTTGTCGTAGTCCACATCAGGCACGAGTAGTTCCATGGCATCAAATGGGCTGTTGATCACTAGCATATCAGTTCGATCAAACTCCTCCTTTTCTTCCACTGTTTTGCCTTTTTCCTGACTAATGAGACCTACTCTAGGATCCATTCTTGCAAAAATAACATAATTAAATTTGTAACGATGTGAAGTTGTATGCTGTGGGGGTTTAGCCATACAATCATTACCTAAGTCGAAAGAAAAATCGCAATCTTCAGTCACTTTCGTGCCGAATTGAAGTGCTCTTTGTTCCATCCTTAGTGCTAGGTCGGCAGTCTGAAAACCTGGTCCAGAGTGGTTGCTTTGTTGCGAACGTGTGGGTGCTATTAGCAGTAAATTCAAATCAATGTCAGTACTTTTCATTGTTCGATCGAGGAGGATAACTATTTTACCTTTGAAAGCCGATGTCTCGTCACTACTGGGTTTCTTCATGGACAGTGAAGTGACGTTGACATAGTTGCTGTGGGGGGTAAGCTGCATGTTGCCTTGAGATAATTCGTTCATGTTCTTCATTGTTCCACTAGATCCAGCACATGAATGTTTTGATGGCGTAGCTTCGACGGTGGGTGGGTGTGTAACTGTTGATATGGATAATGAAATTATGAGAATTAATGAAAGTACTTGAAGTTATTTGGTATTTTGAAATGGAGATATTGTACCAGAAATAGCGGGGTCTGAGTTAGCTTTCCTTTGGACATAGAAAGTGCTGCAGACATTTGGGTGGACGTCGGGAAATTGATAGCTGGTCGAACGTTGCTGGCCCGACTCCTTGTTCCTCTTGGCAACGTGCTCCGCAACGACATTGTCGACATCAGGTAGCTGGTCATCCGGAATGTAGCTAGAAGACCTCTCATCTTCTTTGGCAACTATTGAAAATAGTATTATTAAAACTTGCATGCACATTCATAATCCAGACAATAAAGTACGTACCGTCGTCCTGGGGTTGGGCACAATGTTCTGGCATTGTCTCCTCTTGCAGATTGGTAGGGAGTGTGGTTACGCAAAGATTTTGTGCCCACATGTTTTGAACGGACGCATTGGACTCTGGAAATCACCAAAGTAAATTGACATATATTGAATTAACTATGCAACGACAAGAGATACCTGTTGGAATTTGATTTGTCCGAGCCTTCTTGTTCTTCGCACGGCTTTTCGATTTCCCACTTCCCACAACTCTCACTTCCTCGTCTTCTGTTTCTTCTGCTTCTTCTGAATCTTCATCATCTTCTGCCGGGAGCCTCCTTGAGCATGATCTCCTTCTATCATCTACTGCAACAATGAACAAATATTAATATAGTCTACATGATTGGATTAACACTGCAAGAATAAGATATACCTTGGTTTAATTGGTTCAGGATGCGAGGTGACCGCCTCACTTGTGATGGCCCAGCAGATTGATCGGGTTGAACAGTCTGTTTCCTCCCTATTGCAGATTCATGTTGTAGACCTGAAATTGCAATGGCATTATATTATACGTTTTTTATATTATTCGATCAGCCAATTAATCATTGAATGTGAAACGTTACCAGTGGGGCGTGGGGGGGTGTTTCCGATCATTTGCTGGAATTGTATCATGTTTTCTTGGCCGTCACATAGCATTTGGCTCATCGTGTGAACGAGTGCGTTTGCTAGCGTTTCACCTGGAGGAACTTGGAAGAAGTACTGTTTTGCAAGCGTGTCGTCTGATTCGAACACCCAAGCCTCTAACTTCTCGGGTGTGATGATGACATCAATCCGTTGTGGGTCTATGGTACTAATCGCATCCATAAATCCTTCCTTGGTCCCGTCTGTGGACAATTGCCAGTTCAAATAGCGTGGTACTCTATTCGAACCAAGCCTCAAACGATCGGGCTTCGTGTGTTCGTAAAACCATACCTAATGACATAACATAATGATTTAGAACCGTATTATGAATTAACAATTATTCAGACAGATTTTTTACCAAAAGAGCAAACGAGCAACCAACAAGTGTTGGGGTTCAATTAGCAGTCAGGGTCTTCGAGGCGTAGCTACTTGCTTTCGCGCCGACTTCTGGAATTGACTTCTGCATAAAATCGAACAGCGCCTGGCCCCAAGCGTATTCCCACAGAGAGTCCAAATCCATTGCATAGTCCCAGAATTGTTGCGGTGTTGCCTGATTGCTCATTGAAAACAAGACAGTTGTAAATAAATACATAGTTAGAATCGATAACCATTCTTCAGGAGTGGCTTTCTTCTCTTTGGGTATCTTGTGGTCCTTGAGTTGATCCTCCAGGACTCCCTCGTAGTCGACCGCTTCAAGGTGGGCACTCTGTTCGAAGAACTTGTTCGTGAGATCGCAATCGACACCACGCCTCAAAGAGATGTCCACTGGTTTGCCTACCCCCCTCAACCCCAATATGATGCACACATCATGAGCCGAGAAACGCATGGATCTGCCATTGACTACGAAGCATGACAGAAGCGGATTCCAATAACACATGACTCCAGCCAGGTACTCCCTCTGCATACCAATCTGAGGTAAGTGGAGAAAGTTTCTGAAAGGCCAGTTTTCGAGTAGGGTACGGTGTTGGGGTTTCAGATGTGGCATCAAGTACTCCGTGAAGAAATTGGAGAATCTCTTAGGGTTGCATCTGGTTTTCACTGTGAAGGTGACCTCCTTCTGATTTCTTTTGGAAGTTCTTCTTTTGGGCGCCATTGTTGAAGAAGAAGAGTTTGATCGCTAAATTTTACTGGTGAAGATAATGGGGCCAAAGAACGAAGACCTTAGGGTTTTTATAAGGAGCGACGAAAGGAGAGTAATGGCGGTGCGACAGTGGAGCAGTGCGTCTCCCGTTGGTCGAAGGAACGGCTGTTTGAAGGCGTAAAGGCGTAAAGGCGTAAGAGGCGTAAGGTTTATCAGTGGCTGGTAGTTAGAAGGGTTAAAGGCGCCATTAAAGTTCAAACAAAATGAACTCTGTAGTGGGGAGACGTGACAATTGAGGCTGACAACTGAGCCAACCCCTCTTGGTAATCTGCCCCGTATGGTTTGACACCACGCATGGTTTGACTCCACGCATGGTTTGACGCCCCTCGTGATTCCCTGGGCCGGGCAGTAAAATGGTTCAGTGGGCCTTTTGGTTTGACTGGGCTTTTCCAACAGTTGGGCTTTCCAAAAAATTTATAACATTTTTTGTTTGCTGGAACAAATAGTTAATCAAAAGTATTAATTAACGTGATCCAATAGAACATGATCTAATGGTTTGACACCACTCATGGTTTGACACCCATCATGTTTCCATGGGCCGGGCGGTAAACTTGTTCAGTGGGCCCTTCGGTTTGTCTGGGCTTTTGCAACAAGTGGGCTTTACAAAACATTTATAACACTTTTTTTTTACTAGAAATAATAGTTAATGAAAAGTAATAATTAACGTGATCCAATATAACATTCACTAATTAAAGACATACGGGATTTGATTTAGATGACACGCATGCCCTTTGGTTTAACACACCCCCCCTCGTTGTCCGGGCTGTAAAATGGTTCAGTGGGCCTTTGTGTTGGACTGGGCTTTTGGAACAATGGGGCTTTAAAAAAAATTAATAACATTTTTTTTGTTAACATAACATAATATTTAATCAAATTTAACCATTAACGTCATCCAATATAACTTGCACGATTTAAAATCATACCACCTTTGATTAAAAAAGTTGGTACCAAAAGTCTTTTCAATGCAAAAGTTCAGTACACAAATTCACTACAAAAGTTCCTTGTAAAATGGTTCTGATTATACAAAAGTTCCTGGTAAGGGGTTCGTACTGCTGAACTGAGAGTACTGCATCATCGTTACGTCGTCTGCGAATGCATCGAACTGCACGTATAAATCTGTTAGGCGCTGGAATTGTTATATAATGGGTAATACAGAACGTACCGTGTTTTCGTCGATATGGGGCGTGGCTGTAACGTCGACATCTCTCTTTTTTCCACCCCTCCCGGATGGTCGCTTCTTTTTGGTAACGCTGTTGTCTAGGCGTTCATCCTATACAGATTACGCCAAATTAAATAAAGAACTATATATGTTCAATCATATTGGATAAATCTAAATCATGTTTACCATGGTATTAGTGACATTCGTAGATTTGTTCTTCTTTTTTAGTGCAGCTATCTCGATCCGGGTTTTGAACCTGGTGGACCTTGGTCGACCGAGCCGTTTTACCTTCTTAGGATCTGATATGTGGACATGATTTTCTTCGTCTATTTCATCGACTCCTTTTGTTTCAGCACATATGTTTGATGATCGGGTCATGTCCATTGCCAATTCCTGTAAGGAAGACATCAATTTGCATACGGCTTCTTCGTCACGATATGTGCACTTTATAATGTCGACCATGTAAGAGTGAGCCCGTGTGTAAACCGAGTCGTACTGCGACAAATTCCTTGTTATGGCTGGTTTGTTAATTGTTAACCTCGCGTGTGTCCTGATGAAGTCCTTCTGCCATCTGTCCATGAAGTAACAACAGGGGATTGAAATGACACCGAGCTGGCGGTATATAGTTAGACCGTGTCGACACACGATCCCCTTGAACTGGAAAAGTAGGCATTCGCAGTAATACATATCCTTACTGGTACTGAATTGTACTTGGCAAGGTTTTTTCGAGGCAGCGTCGAAAACCTGGTAAAAATTAACATCGTCTTCGACACCATTCTGTTGCGCATGGCAACTCATGAGTGCCTTTACCTCTTCTTGGAAGATGTAAAACATACGATGAGTGTATGCATGAGCAAACTGTTCCTCGAATGGCAACATGGAAACTAGTGCCGTAGCGCAGTCGTTGCAGCGGAAATCCTCGAGCCTTTCTTTCTCCCACTTTGCTTGTAGTGCGAGATCGTATTTGTCGGCAAAGTCCCTTAACGATGTTGACGAATTGACATATCCGTCGAAGAATGAATTCATGGACTCACTACGCTGTGTTGTCGACATGCCCGCCCAGAAGTATTTTCGAACGTACAGCGGAACCCATTGTGTACGTATCATGTACATACGCTCCAACCAAGTGACACGGTATGGTAATTCCTCCTCATCGATTAGCTTTTTCCAACCTTCCTCAAACAAAGCAGCCTCTGATGTGTCATACACCAATTCACAAACCTGTCGAAATAATAGTTAATCCCTTTTTACACGATGAATTTTAATATTGTTTGGTGTATTACCTTGGACATAAATTGATCCCGGTGTTCGCCATTCCCCGCTTTGGCAGGTAGTTTCTTCATTATGTGCCACAGGCACAATCGATGTCGAGCAGTAGGGAATACAATCGATACGGCTTTGCAAATTGCGGCGCATTGGTCAGTAATAATAGCTGAAGGATGGACACCGCACATGCAGTCCAGGAAAGTGTTAAATAACCACTCGTACGTTGCCATACTCTCGTCCGATAACAAAGCACAGGCCATCAGAATGGATTGTCCATGGTGATTGACACCCATGAAAGGTGCAAATGGCATGTCGTACCTGCATTGTTTAACACGAGATACTGGTCAAAAAAATTGATTTACATTTAGCAATGTGCAACCCTAACACCCATAAATCATGTTTTAACAGTGTGCAACCCTAACAGCCGTCAATTGTTTAACAGTGTGCAACCCTAAAACCATATGAATCGTTTAACACTGTGCAAATCCTAAACCATATCAAACCCTAAAATAACCCCTCTCGCTCGTTTATCAGTAAATAACCCTAATGATGTGCACTCATTTTACATTGTGTAACCCTGATCAATGTGCCAAAAATTCCCTACATAACCCAAATTTAATAGAGGGGAGATTTAGGTTTACTTGTTCGTTAGGTATGTCGTGTCGAAGGTTATTACGTCTCCGAAGTACTTGTATGCGGCTCTGCTTCGACCGTCAGCCCAGAAGACGTTACGAAGCCTACCTTCGTTGTCGATTTCACAAAGATAGAAGAAATTAGAGCATTTGTTCTGACGATCCTTGAAGTACTTTACCAATGCATTCCCATCTCCCTCTGCCAGCTTTAGAGCCCTCCTAGTCTGAATGTGATTTCTCATGTCTCTTTCAGTGAAATTGCAATTATCGTAACCTCCAGCTTGGTTGAACATAGAGTGGAATGAACGGTTTTGAGGTATTCCAGAGTCATCGTTTATCTCGATCTGCTTCTTGACGAAATTTGGTATGGTACGGTGACACCTCATGTATCTGACTGCGTCAGGCCTTAATTCGTGGTCCATGTGCCATCGAGACAGTAATCCTTCACTACCATTTTTGCCGGGCAACATGTACCTTGATAGTTATTCCTTCTTTTTTTGAAACCCTCCACTTTGCACCGGAGATTAGGTTTCTTCTCTTTGCTACACGCAAATGTGGCATCTGAAGGTTGCCCGTAGAAATTGTGATTCGATCTTCGTATTACGCCAAACCCTACCTGACTGGAATAAGAACGGTAAAAGTGGAAAGCATCTTCTCTAGAGGGGAAGTCCATGCCAACTTTAGGAACGTGCTCTTCCACTGGAAACTCTTCTTCTTCTACTTCTTCTTCGTCACTCATATTAACAGCAGAGATTTGAGAGAGGAGGGAGAAAGAGGATGAAGGTTAAGAAAGAAGAAGGGGGAGAAAGAAGAAGAAAGAAAGGAAAGAAAGAAGGGTAAGAAGATCGTGGAAGAAGGTTTAACACTTGGTAATGATGATCTCGTGGGGTCGGGGAAGTATGGAGGTGACAAAAATGTGAGTGAAGTGACAAAAAGCTGTGTACAGACACTGATGTGTCTTGTTGTACGAATATCTCGTAAGATTTAACACGTTCCCAAGTCTTCAAATACGGCCCAATAGCTCATGGCATGACCCACGGTTTAACATCTCGTGTTCCGATTTAACACTCCATGCCAGCGCATCAAGGGCACTAGGGGAAAGTTCGGGGATATGCAACTTTTTCCATGAAAATATTCCTTTTATTTATTTCTTTTATGTATGAAAATATTCCTTTTACTCAAATATGATGCTACCAGAAGTTGCACGAAATATATCATTTAATTATTGATAACACCAGAGATTGTATATTCATACACATCATACATCATGTTATTTGTGCAATTATTCTTATTTATTTGCAATCAAAAATTGCATGTTCATTTTATTAACGCGTCAGAAGTTACGAGTTCAAATTACGCACCGAAAGTTGCAAATACATTTAATTTTATTTTCGTACGTTTATTTTTCTCGTACATTTATTTTCGCACATTTAATTCTAATTATTTATGCACCCGAAGTTGCAATTTTGTTTATTAAAGCACCCAAAGTTGCTCATTTAAACTATGCACCAGAAATTGCAGGTCTATTAACGTACTAAGAATTGTAATTTTGCTTTCTTTATATGTATTTGAAGTTGTAAATTTATTCAAGCTTATTAAATTGGATATATATTATTCGATGCACTTAAGTTGATAGATTTATTCAAGCTTATTAAATTGGGTACACATACAAAGATGTAGTGTGTTTAAAAGATCTATACTCGTAGTATTATTCTCATTGAAAGAGTATTAGTATTTAAATTATGAAATATTATTAATGCCAGAAACATGATAATAATATCGTAAGCATAATAATTTTAACGTTGGATACATAATACTTCAAAAGATACATGTTATGATGATAAGAGTTTCTTTGATATGTTTTGGACATGTAGTCTAGAATATGTATTTTAAGATCATAAAATGAAATTTTATGAAATTTGTTATATACACCAGAAGTGTATATTACTGAACCAGTAGTTGCGCATTGAAAATATGGACCAGAAGTTGCAAGCATATTTATATTTATCATTCCATGTTTATTTTATTTACAATTATTTTCACAATTATTAATACGTTTATTTTATATACTCTTCGCACATTTATTATCGTTTATATTTGCACATGTTGTTGCAATCCAGTTTACAAATGTACACAAAGTTCATCTTATTGATCCTGGAGTTTCAATACAAAATTGTGATGTCAAAGTTAAAGAGAATCTAATAAAGTTGATAATGTTGTTGAAAGCACCTGAAGTTGCAGCAGAGCATTAAATATGTAATATACTTATCCAATATTAAAGACTCAATATGAATAGATATTGTCATACACATAAATAATTGAAGATATTCTAGAAATGCGCTCATGCAAAAGCAAACGTAAATAAGATAATTTAAGAAGTATTTGGATTAATATTATCATGTCTTCTTTTTTGAAAAACAAATTAGATTGATGAATGATTCTATTCCATTCCCAGAAGTGAATGTTGTCCCGAAGGCTGAATCCCAAATTATGTCTGACAGCAATATTGATCTTCATAACAAAATCACATAATAAATAAAAAGATTCGTGAAAATATGTTTACAAAGAGTCCGAAAATATATTCTTCAAGATGTGGCTTGAAAATATTTATACTAGCAGTACACGATAAATTCTATATTGTTTTATGAAGCCTCTTGAAGAGAAAACAAGAAGAAAAAGGGATGATTTTCTTATCTATCAAAACAACATTTATTTTGTGTCGAATTATTTATTTCATCAATAAATATATGTGTATATTAAATTATAAGAGCGTATGTTTATGATTGGTGATTCTAGAAGAGTTTTTTTATTGCTCTAGAAAATAAATTATTTATATTGCTCCCAAAAGAGTCATTATGTTAATAGAAACATATTAGTTTATTTTTATGACATGCAATTATATTAGTAAAATTGAAATAATGTTATTATGAACCAGAATTTCTATTTATAGAACAAAAAAACAATTCTATGATTTAGATTAATTGCTTAGACATAGAATATGCATGCCACGTCATGACTCGATTAAGACCAATTATTTATCATAATTACTCCTCATATTTTATAACTTGTGAGTGATCAGAGCAAAAAGTATTCACTCAATTTATTGTTTATGTGTAGTAGATGTGTGATAACACATGGAAGAGTAAAAATAAGTGTTTGGTATTAACATTACAAATAGACTCATTATTTTCGTGATCAAAATCCAACACATAAATACCATTTTCCAATAGAACATTTCCACAGATAATAGAATCCTTACATATTGTAAATTCATTATTCTTAATAACAAATTAATAGCCATCCTTGGCTAATTTCGACACACTTATTATGTTCTTACATTACGATGGTACAAAATAATAATTATTCAGTACTAATATAAGTCCACTTGGCAAAGTAAGATTATAAACGCCGACGGCTAAAGCAGCAACCTTTGCTCCATTCCCGACGCGTAAATCCACCTCGCCTCGCGCCAATCTTCTGGTATTACTTAGACACTGCATATTGCGACAAATATGAGTTCCACATCCTGTACCTAATACCCAATTATTCATAGTTGAAAGATTAACTTCGATAACGTTAGTACCTGATGGACCGGCTTCCGAAGCCGTATTTCCCTTCTTCACCTCATCAAGGTAAGCCTTGCAATTGCGCTTCCAATGTCCAGTCTTGTGACAATGGTAGCACGTCGCATCCTTGGATTTCTCCTTTCCCTTTTTATTCTGCTTCGAATGTTTCATAGCCGAACTACCCTTGTACATCGATCTCTTATGATCCTTTTTCTGAATCGTGAGAACATTCCCGACAACTTTTGAATTGTTCTCCCCGGATGTCTTCAACATCTCCGACTCATAATTCTTGAGCATTCCGTGAAATAGAATATTTCGGTGACAATACGTGGCTTTTACCCTCTTGTCTGAGAACTATTCTCAGGTTTCGGTGACAATCCAAGTAGTTCCGACCCACTAGCTTATCCTTTTCTAATGTCGATCTAATTGACATGGCATTGGTGTTACTAGAAGACATATTCTACAAATGAAATAAAAGATTGATTACTAACGTTGTGTACTTATCTTATAGGCTTATATGATGATTATATGAATGTATTATTTTTATCGAATCGATAACCCTCATACCGATACGGGACTCCAAGTCCATACCACTCAAGACCCATATTTCCGTTCCTCCCACAAGTGACTTTAGTCTATCGGGTGGGATCCCGTTATTTAGGTAGGATTATATCCAATCGCATCATATGCGACTCTTGAACCTTTATAGGATTTCGGTGAAGGATCATATCAAATACAATCCAATTTCCGTGTGTGCATCCTATCTATGCCCCGAACTCCAATCCGATTGGCCTGGACGGTTAAGTCACAACCATATCCAACGTATCGTTCAAATAAGCTACTAGTGAGTCGACTTTAGCCTGGACCACAAGTCCTGATTTAACACTTGCCACCCTTTCGATAGTTACAATATCACGTGCCCGACTTTAGCCTGAACCCACGTGAAACGTAACACCAAACTCAGTGGTTGTGGACATGGAAGGCATTTCCACGACTTAAATATTATGAGGGATCATGCCTATGCATGTTTCATTTCGTGACATAATCATATTATGTCACTATCATAAGATTTTCTAATGCATATGAATTATTTAGGGAGAGTAATTATTCTAAATAAATACTAATCTTATATGCTAGTATGATTGATGCCGATCATATCGATATAAAGAACTCAAAATTCCGAGTTGTGTAGCCAAAGTTATCACGAAAACAAAATCAACAAACAGAAACTAGTCCGTTGTAACGCACTATGGTCCATTACAACGGAACCCCTGTTTCCTTCACTCCGTTACAACGGAACTCAAGTCCGTTACAACGCTATTTATTCCGGACTTCGACCAAAATTGCCAGAAACATATCCGTTATAACGCAACCTATGTCCGTTACAACGGACTAACTCGTGAACAACTCCGTTACAACGGATCATGTCCGTTACAACGGACTCCAAAGGAAGCCAAAGGCATCCCCGCATCCTCGTATCACATACAAGGTCCGTTACAACGGACTATGCATTTTATTCATAGTCCTCCTCACATCCCTGTATCCTATACAGGGTCCGTTGCAACGGAACTCCAAGTCCGTTGTAACGGACTATGTAATTTTCACAGAAATTCTCCAATTTCCTGCATCTCATACAGTGTCCGTTATAACGGATCAACCAGTCCGTTGTAACGGACTATGCGATTTTTCTGCAGTTCTGTCTGTTTTCGCTTGTTTCAAAAACGATCAATCATGAAACATTTTGACAATCATTCCTAGATACTCTCAATCAACTTTTGATCGATCTCTAGTGAATTCTACTTGTGATTTTAACGGAATTTGAATTTCTCTATATGTAAAATCATGCAAACGGGTACGAACTTTGATAACACGTGCGTATATCATATATACGACTATGATTCGACCCTCGAATCGATGGCGATCGCTCTGATACCACTGTTGGGAATTCTTTCCGTCTCCGGGCCCGCGCAGCGGATATGTAGGCCCGGTCCGGTTCCCTTAATCCAAGATCACGCCATGACTTCGAAGGGTACGATGCAAATAAGAAGGATACATTCATACCAGTGCAAAATTGATTGCACACGAAGGGTTGACTACTATTCTTCTTTCTCCTGTCACGTTGGTGACAACACGTGCGTCCCACACCGCACGTCTTTCACCGTTCGTTGACCGTCCTCTTTCTCCTTCGGATTGATCACAACCGAAGAGCCACAAGTGTCTCTCCTCTACTTGTATCCACCATGAGTCGGAATTCATCGGTCGCGGGTGCAACAGCCTAGACGAAGCACCGGCGAACTTGCTCGATTGGTTGATTCTCTATACCGAGAAAATTCCTTTTCTCGGTTCTCTCTCTTCACACTCTTTCACTCTCTAGAAAGATGTCTCTCTATATTTCTGGAATATTCTGAATAATATGAATGATTCAACTGTCTAGAAGAGAGAGAATTATCCTATTTATATCACACATGATTAGGATGGGCCAAAAGGCATGTATATCCAATATACACCCTTTCACACAGAAAACTGCATGAACCTGTTCAGTATTCTGTCCATACGAAATTGGTAAATTCTTCTGACAGAAACTCAACCTACACTAAAGGTGTAGATAATATTATTATCTACCCAACCCAGTTTGTCCTGGCCCAATTGGAGTTCGTATGCAAAAGTTATGACCGTTTTACTAACTGTATGTCATACTGTTACACCCTTTCGGTATTTCATAGAAACGACACTGATACTTCGTTCATATGAAATATATTTCTACATAAAGGTTGTAGATAATCTTATTATATATCTAACCCAATTTGAACCATTCAAATTGGATTTTCTTACAGAAAGATATGACCACGAATGTACGCTTACATTCGTTTACCCTTGTGTACACTTTTACGGTTGATCCGAAACTGTATTTCCTTCACAAACTACAAGTTTAAAATTGTATTTGTAAACTAGAAGTTTACATTCAAGAGACCAACAATGTTTAATACGTATGTTGCAAATATGAAATCCTTGAAGGAGAAATTACATAAATAACTAAGATGGTTTATGAAATAACCAAACATGAGTAAATTTTTTGAAGATATAAGATATAATGCAAGTCCCGAAGAACTTCATTAGATATTAATTAAAATATTAACAAATCGTGCCTAAATCAGGGGGGGGGGGGGGGGGGGGGAATGAAAACTGGAAAAATAAGAAATTATATGAATTGCATCATCACATCATATCCTCCAACATGAAAACATGAACTAGGAGTTAATAAATAAATTATTTGCACGAAATTGCAAATTAATAATTTGATGCATTGATCAATACAAGAATGAATAAAGAGTATAAGTTTCCAGTCTAAAATGCTCATATTTGTAGTATAATATCCTTGGATAATTTTAAATTTGATATAAGTCTGAAGCTTGGTCGACCAATCGGTTCCAATATTATAAATCCAAACGAATAAAAAAAAAGAACAAGATAAAAAATTGGCAATAAAAAAGTTGATAATACTTCTAATAATATATGTCGTTTTTAAAAAAATAATGAAAGATTAATTAGTAGATTTGACATAAATAAATATATAACCTTTAGAAGAGGTCAGGTACCTGCCAACATCGAAATTGTTGAAAATAATGAGATCTCAAGATAATATCTCTACTAGAAGAAGATGGAACCGAAATAAAACTATAGTTACTAGAAAGTTGGCATGGGTGCACTTTCAATTTATAATTAAGAAACGGGGATCATAAATTAAATCAGTTGTGAAATATCGACATTTAAAAAATAATTGGCCAATAACAGAAATCTAATAAGAAATTAAAATTGATGGAACTGAAGTCCGAAAACCACCTCAAATGGTGATACAAATTGTATTTATGTTTTTAATTTGTTTAAAGGTCTATGAAGGACTAAAATTGTTTCTTGTATTTATTGTACCAGATTATTCACATGAATCATTTTGCTGAGATTCATGAAAGTCCTTGAAGGATTTAGGATGCCTGAAGCATACAATTTAATCTCTCTCGAGATATATTATTTTAAATTACAAAGATCTTTGCATGAATAGTAATTTGAGTCATAAGATATAATCGATGTAATAAGTAAGAATATATATACCGGTATGAATGATCAAATTCGCAGATGCATATTAATTATAAATTAATAGTGTTTAATTAATAATTATTTGAACTCCCGAAGAGTTCTAAAAGAAAATTACTAAAAAAAGAAATTTAAGGGGAAATATATCGAATGTGAAATAGTATTTTTCATGGAATATAATATAATAAATATTTCCTGAAGGGATTAGTTTGTCGGTGGAAGCTAAGAATTCAAAGCAACTAGTACAAAAGATTGAACTTCTTAATCATAAAATATTTGTATCCATGAGGGGGAGAAATTATACGAAATGCACTCTTTTGTCCTTCATCTTGGTTTTGTCCCACTGGATTTTTTTTGACAAGATTTTTAACGAGGAAACTTATGAATCTTATGAAACATAATATATTGCACTATTTTTCCTTCACTAAGATTTTTGTCCCATTTGGTTTCAACTAGTAAGTTTTAATGAGGCAGATTTGTATATCCAAAGAGAAATTCCGTAACCAGTTCTCCAATCACATTCAACGTGAATAAAAACGAAAGGAAGCATTCGAGAAGAATTTCATTCACTTGAAAAACGTGAAGATTTTGGACATGTAGTCCAAACAACTATTATAGGCAACATACGAACTACAAACATATATGTATAATAATTTGCAATGAGAAATGAAATCACACTTAGATTTTGATTATGTTGGCAATCTCGAGGACTCCATTTACTTCTCGTGGACGTTATAATAAAATATGGATCACTTTATAATGTTATGAAAATCCCAGAAGGATTTAAATCAATGTATCTTTGTCAAGAGATTAAATTATGGATTTTCAGTACACGTCGATGATATGAAATATCCAAACTTCTGAAGAAGTTGCAAAAACTGCATAAAGACTCAGAAAAAAAAAAATTCTCTTTGTTTGCAAATCGAGTATATAATAAATATGGTATTTGTTCACCGATCTATTTATGAAGAGAATATTCGAAATGTTTTAAAATTGACAAATCTCACACATTAATTTCTCTTATAGTGATCATTCCATTGATATATTTTCGTCACGGAGAAGATAATGAAATTTTTGTTGGTCCAGAAGTACTACATTTGAGTATTATTGGTCCCAACAAGCAGCACTTGGAGGGCCCAAAATAATGGTGAGATAAACATCCAACAAATTTACTCAAATGATAACCTGGATGATCTCTTCACCAAGTCGTTGTCATTACATATTTTTAGAACTTGGTTTACAAGACGAGATTTCGTCGTCTTAAGTAGATTTGCCTATATGGAAGAGATTTAGTACACACTACACTTTTTTTTCCTTTGGCCATGGTTTTATCCCAATGAGTTTTCCTGGCAAGGTTTTTAATGAGACGCGTTCCTGGCAAGGATAATTCTCCGAAATTATTTTCCTCACACAATCTCCAGAAAAACAGAGAAATCGATATCTATCAAATTCGCTCAAGTAATAATCTTGAAGATTTCTTGCCAGCTAAACTTTCAGGCAATTAAGACATAAGATTAAATTCCGTTAGTGGGGGAAACAATACGCGCTACACTCATTTTTCCTAGCCATGATTTTTATTCCATTGGATTTTTCCAGACTAGATTTTTAACGAGATATCTACTTATGAGTGTGAAATATTGACATCTAAGGGAGAGTGTTATGAACATAATAATGTGGATGTCGAGCAACAAACTTGTGAAGATGTAGACGTTAATTATAGGATATTTGATATATTTAATATTGTATTATTTTCATATATTGTAGCATTTCAACAATTCAATAGAAACATTGTCTTTAACAATTCTCTTTCTTGTTCTTAATTTTATAACAATAATTTCTTTTTATGAGTATATGAAAAATACAATATCTTTTGTCAACTTGTATCTTTTTTGTTGTACTATTTATGGAAAAAAATATTATATGTGTATCACATATTCGTACCAATATTGGACTCCATCAATATTGAATATTGTATCCATGAAAAAATATTACATACACATCACACATATATATGATAATTTCGATCTCATATATTATTCATTCTTCAATTAATATTGAAGAAAATACAGTTTTGCATCAAAAAAAAAATGTACATACAAGTATTTGTGACAGGGTTTGGGATGATGTTTCGTGCGAAACACTGAATTCTGTATTTTGCAAATCACAATCGTTCAATTATGTAAATCATAAAATTGATAAACCGAGAATCAATATTCTGTTTGGGTTTAAATGGAAAAACAATATTATTTCGATGATCACCTCTTCTCCTTCCTTATTTACCAAATTCATTACTTTATCAAATTTATGGTTTGCATGGATGAGCGGTCATGATTTGCAAAACATAAAGTTCGATGTTTTTCGCGAAACACCATCCCCGATTTAAACATAATGAATGTCCAATTAAACGAAAGCCCACAAGTTTTGTGTTATATAACAATTGAACTCACAACATCTCAGAAAATATGATTTTTGTGTCATACTCGGTTCAACCAACTAATTTATGAATTCGTTAACTATTTTTACATTATATTGATCTTCATTTTATATCATTATTTTGTGAATTTTTTTTTTATAAAAATTGAATCGAAAAGAATTGTTTTGTTACAAACTCCCCCTCATAACTTAGTTTTTAATAATTCACGTTATACATCACTAAAAAGAAAATAAGGTGCCCTCAGATTGGAAAAAAAAACGAAAAAGAGAAACAAATTACTTTTTCCCAATAATACCCTTGAACCAGCCCACAGTATCTTCCACAAAAATAATTAGAATAAGTAATATAATATCAATCAAGCAAGCAATCTTCCCTATTATTATTGGAGTTTGAGGAGGCTCATGATCAAACTGCAGCAAGATAAACAATCCACCAAAGATAACAATACCCAACACGCAACACCAAACCTGAAATTATGAAACAAAATCGAATATTTAATTGTTTTTTTTCTTTCGAGATAATCATAATATTTGGTATTTTGGAGGGCCATCTGTGATATTTTGAGTTGAGTTTTGCATGGTACCCATCAAATTGCGCCAAATTAAGATTAAGATATACAGTAACGAGAATAAATAAACAAGAAGAGCCAACATATATACTTCTGTAGGACTATTTATAGGTACACGCTGTTCATCGTGATTACCCATCAGTCCTTTTTCCAAATCGCAATTCTCTTGATTCATTACGAAATAATCAAAATGAAACGAAATGATACAGAACAAATGAAACAATATATTGTCCTAATTTATAGACAACAAAAAAGATGAGTATCTTTTTTCATATTTCAAAATTAGGGCAAGTGTAAATAGTAAATATTAATTACCCTTTCATCTCCTTCCTTTTTCTTTGATTTCATTTCCTTATCATCAACTACACATGAAAATAATTCCAAATAAATACCCATTCTGCTCCTAATTAATGCCTACGAGTATTAATTTGTTTTTCGAGAGAATTTCTCCTATGTCCCTACAAAAGTTCAAAATAACATATTTATCCCTCAAAAATTGGAAATTACATATTTATCTCTTCTTAACTCAATTTATTTCAAATTCATCAAAATTTAACAGAGAAGTTAACTTTAACAGAAAAATATTTTATTGCCTAATTTAGTAATTTACCCTTGAACCTTTAACCCGATAAGAATCTATCCCAACCCATTCAGATCCTAACCCTACCCATTAACCCTAACCATTCAGAAATCTAACCCGACCCATTAAAAACTTAATCTATCTTTACCTAAACCTAGAATCAGACCAAGCCCCCTCCTCCAAACCGATCAAACCGACGAGAAGAAAGGAGAAGACGCTGGCGTTGAGAAGCAAGGAAAAGACACCGGCGACGAGAAGAGCGACGAGAAGAGCGACGCGCGAAGACCACTGGCGACACAGCGACGCATGAAGAGCACTGGTGACCTGACGACGGGGCGGTGGGTGGAGAACTCTTAATGACTTGCGACGATGGTACTGGTACAATTTCTCGTTAGATTTCTCGTTAGATTGATGGATTTTGTCTGTTAGATTGATGAATTTTGTTAGATTGATGAATTTTGTTAGATTGATGGTTTAGAGTTTGACGGATGGAGAACAATGACACTAAAATCTGCTTTGGTATTTATTAATAATCATGAAACAAAAATCGATTGATCTGGAGTATGAGCAGGAACTGTAGAAGAATGGCGACGGTGTCGAATGAATCTTCCTTTCGCGCAATATTACTCTTTTTTAAATTTAGAATAGGGGAAGAATATTTGAATGATCTAATTTTCATTTTTGTTACAAAATAGTGGAGATCATGATCGACTTCTACTATTTTTGGTTGTGGCATCGAGCAAGGAGGAAGGAGCAGATTCTGAGGATCGGAAAGAGCGCTGGTTTAGGTACTTATTTCTGTCATTTACTCAACTTCGGTTTGCTACAACAATTTACGCTTAGTGTTTCACAACTTTAGTCACAATCTGAACTTCCATTTTTCTTCATTTTGCAGAAATGTTTTATGATCCTTGCATAGAGCGACTCGAGCAATTTGTTTATGATCCTTGGATGTTTGTAATGATGTTGTAAATTTTTAACTTTGAGTCATGTATGTTTGTAATTGTGTTTTAACTTTGTAATTCTTTCGGGTCTTGGATCGAGTATGTATCTTTGTAATTGTGTTGTAAATTTGTAATTGTTTCGATTCCGGATCTAGTCATGTATTTTTGTAATTGTTTCTAGTCCGAATCGGGTCATGTATTTTTGTAATTGTGTTGTAAATTTGTGTAATCATCTTGTATGTGGATCGGGATATGAAATAATCAAGTTGAACTATGCCAAATTTTTCCTTAAAATTGTTTTGTAATTGATATGTATTAAACATAATTACTAGTTTTTCTTAAAATTATTATATGTACTAAAAAACATAACAAAACAACAATGATACTAAATTCATAACAAAACAACAAATGATAATTACTAATTCCAAAACAACATAACAAAATAACATGAATTCCAAAAGAAACATATCAAAATTGTCATGATAAGTTCATCAAATATCAAAACAACATAACAAAATAACATGAATTTCATAACAACATAACTAATAATTCTTAAATTAAAATCACATAAATTCCAAAACTTAAATATTTTCCTCCATTAAATTAAAATCACATAAATTCCAAAACTTAAATATTTTCCTCCATTAAATTAAAATCACATAAATTAGAATCGAAACATGAATTCACCATGCACAATCTTTGTTAGCACACCTTGCCGTGACACGCCTTAAATCACTTTTCTCTATTAAATATTCGAATTCTTCCATCAATGCATGATGATTCAAAGCTTTCCTGAATACAATTACGTTAAGAAATTTAGAATTGACTTTCATGATCGGACCATTCTTGTCATATGCATAAGTTTCATCTTCGTGCGTCAAAATCTCATCACCACTTCCACTATTATAACCACTATTACATGTATCTTGGCTGAAGAAAAAACAAAATTAACATCTCAAAATTCTGAGATTTCTCAACCCCCAAATTTATCTCACAATTCATGATTGTTACTACAATTGAAGGTTATTTCATTAAGGAAATAGACTAAAAGAAGAACAGAAAATCTTTGGTCCCAAATTTATCCACAAGAGTGAAGAGCCTCGTAAATAGCTCTGATTCAAAAATAAATAGCCTATCTCTCACGAACAGAAAAAGAGAAAGAGTACCTTCTTTCGCAAACAAACTAGAGGCAGGTCAAAGACAAGCTTGGAGGAGAAGAGACACACCTTGCTTGCATTGCCGCCAGATCCACACCTTGCCGCCAAGACTTGCTTCCCTTGGAGAAGAAGAGCCACCTCTTGGCCGCAATATCTTCCCTTGCCGCCAGAGATTAGAGAGATGCAGGAGAAGATGAACAGCTCTTAAGCTCACGAACAGATGTTATAATTTTAAGATGAACATCTCTCAAGTTATATTAGTTTTAATGGGAGAAGGGTATTATAGTCATTAACAATTTTATTGGTTATTTAATTAAATTTAAAAATTAAGATAATAATTTATTTAACAGAAATTTAACAGAAAGTTAACAGTAAGGACAAATTTGATATTTATAAATTTTAAGTGGATATTTATGATACTAATTGAGTTAAGAAGAGATAAATATGTAATTCTCAATTTTTAAGGGATAAATATGTTATTTTGAATTTTTGTAGGGACATAGGAGAAATTCTCCCTTGTTTTTTTAATATAATTACTAGAGGAATATCAATTTGGTATTTGTTGGTAACATATCTTTCTATTACCTGTATTCATAGTTTCATACCTCAATTTGTAAATTTGTAAGCTCTCCTGTAAAATATATAGGGGAAAATGCCGTATTTTTATATATTAATACAATATATGATTTCTAACGAATTTCCAAACAATGAATTTTATCTCAAATGTACTTTTTTTTTCAGATATGTCTATCCATATCCATATCCATATCCATATACTAAAACAGCGAATGGGCAAATAAGACAAAAACACTTTTGCGAACACATAACAAATCAAAAGTTTACACGTGCACAAGAGCAATCAATACAAGTTTAGACATGGTTCATGTCCACCATATCTTGCATGTTGATATGACAATATCAAGTTATCAACCAATGTTTTAAAAATCGGACCGGACGACGACCCGGCCGAGTCTCGGGTTATCGGTTCACTGGTCGGACCGGCGGGTCAACCGGTTCAATTACTGATTTGTAAGTTGTAAATAACATTACGATATCTAATATCATAATTTTCTAATATCACACATAAAGACTTTAGATGTTTGGATCCAAGTATTGAAGACTTGTAAACCCTGAAGATTTAGGAAGATTCGGTCATGCAATTTTCTTTTGTATGCCAGATTCGAGCATGCAATTTTTTATGTTTAGTCTTCAACAGTAACAAAACAAATTTAAAAAATTAACACATCAACTACGAGCCAGTCAGAATCGACAGAGTCCAGAGTACAATCCTGCCAGTATTTCACCAATCATCCGAACTTGAATCCCTTCCAGTGATACAGTTGCTTCTTGAAATCTGAGTAATTTTGATTCAGTTTGTTTGTTCCTCTAATGTACCAAGTACCAACTAAGTATCAGTTTCATCGTTCGTCCCAACTCTAATTCCATCATGACAGTCATGGCAAAACTCTTCTCCTCGTTTAACTTCCTCACTTGACGAATCACGCTGCGGTGCGGCTAGTGCGTGCTGTAGCACATGTTCAGTCTCGTCACGTTCATTTCTCCTTCTGCCAACGCCTCGAGCTGCTCAGCAACAATCTGTAATCAAATTATTCTTAGATTTATAAGCTTAACTATATTGATTGGTGGATTCGAAATTCTGAATTTTAGATCCAGTTGAACTATTATTTTACTCGATGCAAAAGAATTAAGTAAGGAATCCAGCAATTAAATGGGAGAAATAATAGTTACTCTTTTTTGCTTGAAGTAGGCTTCTTCCAGAAGTATTTTCCTCGTGAATATTAATTACCTAAGTCCGTCGTTACCCTCAACGGGACACTTCATCTGATTAAAAGAACTAAACGAATTATCACAGATTAAGCAAAAATCGTGTATTTCGAAATATATTTGGAAAATATGGATTAATAAAGCAAAACAAGCACCACGTAGAGGAAACTAGATGCCAATGAACTAAGAACAAGAACAGTGACATCAACTGTTGCAAGCACCTCGTAAAGGAAAATATGGTCGGGTCAATGCAAATCCGATCCTTTGATGATTCCGGACCGTTTTTTTAACCGGGTCCGGTTTTTTTTGGGCGAACCGGCCGGTCCGGTCCGGTTTTTAAAACAGTGATATCAACTGTTGCATGCACTTATCATTCACAAAGTAACAACTCATATGTGTGGGATCCACTTTTTGAGCAAATAGATATGAATTGAAAATTTATAATTGATTATTGACCTAGTCTAATTACTCCATTAGAGATTCATAAAAACATATCTTTCTACGTCTTATATATTTACATGTACTAAATTAGAGGCGGTAATTGGATTTTTTGTTTGTTTCCAATCATTTCGGTTTACCGATTATTTCAATCGCCGGGTCATTTCGACAGCGGATCATTCGGTTTGCAGATTATGCGATTTCGGATTATTGTTTTTTCGTTCGGTTTTGAATTATTCCGTTCCGGATCGTTTCAATTTTTGGAATGTTCGGTATGGATCGTCCGTTTAGCAGAGATTGTTTGGTACGGGTCGTTTCGTATCATTCGGTTTACGATTTGTTTGGTACGGATCGTTCGGTTATCCGGTCATTCGGATTTCGAAAATTGGAAATTTCGAATTGTTTGGATTTGAAAAAATTAGTTTTCGTTCAGGTTTTTAAAAAATTAGAATAGTGTACTAATTTATAGACAACAAAAAAGATGAGTATCTTTTGTTATTGTTAGCCTTGATCATAGATTCATAATATTGGACATAGTTGTGTTAGCTTTGTAAACATAATAATTGATAACATAAAGAAATGTATAAACTTTTCATCAATCACAACATGCTATCCTTAGCCTTTAGCAATAATGTTATTACCATACTAAAATATATATGTCAATTTAAATAATTTTAATATTACTAATGATAATGTTGAATCAATAATAAAATAATGATATTGAATTAAAAAATTTATCAATTTACTTAATCTTTTGGGATGACAAATTTAAGCCAATTATTTTCTTCTAAAATTAGAAAGAAAAAATTCTGGACCTATCTTTTGTTCTGTTTTCTGATTCATTTTCATTTCTACATAAATTTAGAAATTATTGTTCAAATGACATAATATATAGTTGATCAAAAGTCTAGACCAATATAATACTCCTCTATCGACGAATATAGCAATTGTAATTTTAATTATAATTTGAACTATTATTTATTATTATGATAATGACAAACTAAAATCAGTTCAAAATATATCAACCTCATCATATTTTCATAATTATAAATAATTATGTATATATATTATGACTATTTTATGTTAGTTCTGCAAATATTTTTTTATCATATATTAATACATATATTAATGACACAATATAATCGAACATGAGATACAATTTTACAAAAAAATAAATAACAAGAAATCAAAAACCATTATTGTTTAAAATAATTTAGACAATATCATATATAGAAAAAGTGACCCTTAGGACTTATGCACAGTGTATATCATTAATTTTTATTTTGCTGATACGTAACAAAATTTATTAATAGAAAAGACAACGAAAATTTGAACAAAATATCATAATAATGAAAATAATGAAAAAAAATATATTAAATAAGAAAATACATAATTATATATTAGTAATCATCATATAGTATTTCTAAATTAATGCTATTTGATGCATGCTTATAAGTTTAGAAAATTACTCATATTTATATAGATAAACTCTTCTCTTCCATTTTTCAACTGTAATGAGATTTATATCTAGTTACTTTATTCATCATTGTTACGAAACTTTGTTTTTTCTTATCAAATTGCATCATTACGTCAAATTTTAGTTACTTATTTTAATTATCTTTGTTACTTACTTAAGTTTTAATTATCCACATATTGCCAATAAACTTTTAATATATATATATATATATATATATATATATATATATATATATATATATATATATATATATATATATATATATATATATAGGGATAAGATCAATGGTCAACACTCTTGTATGACCAACGTCGAACAACAATACCTATTTTACTATATATAAATATTAAAATCGAATTTTAACCCTATATATATGATTTATATCATTTGAGAATGTTGTAGATTTAATTTCATGAAAAATAAATTTTTTTATCATACTTATCATAATACTTTAAAAAATTGAACGGTAGGAAATAGTTACAACATTAATCATCATTAAATAAATTTTGGAATTCGATTTTTTTTGGTTTGGATGTATTTTAAATCATGTAGATAGGCTCAAGATGAATTTTTACTAAGTTTCGAGTTTTCCTTCATGGAAATCTATGACTTTACCGAAATGGACGGTTGTGAAAATATGTTACCGGTTTTGTTAGATACAAAAATCGAAATTGTATAGAGAAAATGATTTTCGATAAGCAATGGATGAAGTTCTAGAACTAACGAACGAAATGGGAATTGATGCTAAATTTGTTGAGAAACGTCCTCCCAATAGAAAGAGGTAATTTGATGAGGTTGTTAGTGAAGAAATAATTCGGTCGCCGGAAGAATCATTTAGGATTGATTATTTCTTGAAGATTGTTGATGTCGCTCTTTGTTCCCTTCGGATTAGGTTCAAACAATTCAAAATTTATAAAAATATTTTCGATTTTCTATTTAAATTGAAGGATTTTCCCGATCAATCCTTGGGAAAATGTTGCTAGAACCTCGAGAAATTTGTAAGTCATAAAAGGGAATCGGATATTGATGGAGATGACTTATATATGGAGTTAAAAAATTTGAAGAATGGTTTGTTGTTTTTTAAAAAAAATTATACATGACAAATAATATTTCGATATTAATAATATAATTTTATGTAATATATTCATTTTATGAATATAATACAAATATAAATAATACAATTCCGCTAGTAAAACTAATTTGCATTTGGGTCCTCCTAGACTCTTGAGTCTGAGAGTATATTGAAGCCACGAAATTTATTTCTTAGTATCATGATATAATTGTCAGTTCATATAGATAATTAAGATAATTAAGAAGTGTTTAAGATTAGTATTTTAAATTTAGGACAAACATCTCAAAATTTGTATGAACTTAATTATTATTAATAAAAATCAATAGAAGTATGACGTAAGAACTTACTCTATTTCTCTCCAAAAAAAAAATACTAATTTATGTCACAATATATATGTAATAGTTACATATTTAATATTTTCTATAATATGCTTTTTAATGTTAAATTAATGCCAAATAATAAAAATACAAATAATGAAATAAAAACAGCTATATAGAAAAAATAGAAAATATTAATAATTTTGATGTATAATTTTAATAAAATGAATATATTACATATGCGGAATAATATGCGGAATTGTATTATTTATATTTGTATTATATTCATAAAATGAATATATTACATAAAATTATATTATTAATATCGAAATATTATTTGTCATGTATAATTTTAAAAAGAAAACATAAATTTCATGATATTATTATTATTATTATTATTATTTTTAAATAATAACAAACAATTTATATCATTTAATTAATAATAATAATAATAATATAATATAATTAAATAAATAACAGTAATATTTATACTTTTTTAAGTCCGAAAGGATTGAGTGGGAAAAGAAACCTGGCGGGATTTTAAAACTTGGAACAAAAAGCCGCTCAAAATTTGAACATCAGTATCTTATCATTATTTTTGCCTTTTAGTGAACGTGTTTTAAAGATCTGGTTCCTTAATTTGGTTTTTTCTTCACCGGGTTTTTAAATTCCGTTCCTTACAGTTAATTAAGTTTAATCGTATTAGTTAGTGATAAGTATGTGTTAAACCGGCGGGTTTTTAAAATCTGGTTGTTAGTGTTAATTTTTTCTACTGACTTTTAAAATCCGGCAGTTAAGTTAGCGTTAAATAAACCGTCGATATTTTAAAAATCGATATTTAGTGCTAAATAAACCAGCATGTTTTTAAAACCCGGTGGTATTAGTTTAATACTGCAAAACCTAACACAACACGTTTTGGAAGGTGATTAGAGCATCGGGATTTTAAAATCAGGTACCGACGTGATTTTAAAATCCGTTTCGGGTTATATTTGGAATATTTTCAAAAAGTGAGTTATTTTTTGAATTTCATTCCCATTAAGAGTCACATGCAGAAAATGCCCCGTCAATTAATGCATCATGTATTATTTTCAATTGACATAATTAATTAACACTCAAATTAATAATTAGTTACATCTTAATGTATGTATTATTTTTTAATTACTTATAATAATTTAATTAATTTTGTCAACAATTGTTACATTTCTTAATTAAACATGATGTACCATCTATGTTGCACGGATACAGATACGGGTATCGTATCCGATATGATACGGATACGGCAATACGGTAATTTTCAAAAAATCACGGATACGGATACGGCTATATAATTATTATTTTAATATATTTATATTGTACATAATAAATAAATAAATAATATATTAAATAATATTTTGAATTTAAATATCATGACAATAAATAAAATCAACATAACAATACAAGTATCATAAAAGTATTCTAAATATATTTTAGAAGTATCCTAGAATTAATTTAGAAGTATCATAGAAGTATCCTACATAATTTATTTAAAAATATTATGGGCCAAAATATATAATGGGCCGAAGTATCCTAAATGGTGTATCCCAGCCGTATCCTGAACGTATCCCAGCCGTATCCTGCCGTATCTCCGCCGTATCCGAAAAAAATAAATATTAAAATAATCGGATACGTCACGTGGCGTATCCGATACATATCCGAGTCGTATCGTACTCGTATCCGTATCGGATACCCGTATCCTCAGGATACTTTTGCGTTTTCGAAGTATCCCGTAACATAGTGTACCATATAATAGACAAATCACTAATTTTATTTGTATATGTCAATTGACCTAGTGAAGTCAAGATGACAAGTGACAACACATTAAGGGGTCAAAAGTATATTTGGGGCCAACTATATTTTCCCTAATAATAATATATCCGATGAAGAGGCATTTGGAAACTTCCAAAGAAGCATTCATGTTTGAGGTCCTGTATGGTGCCTCCTCAATTTTCTCTCAATATTTTATATATCAGCGATTAACACTTAATTAATATTATAATTAACAAAATTACATATAATTAACTGTTAACTGAGATAATGAAAATACATATGAATTAACAATTCATATAATGTATTTTCGTTACTTATCATATTAATTAACTGTTAATTGGTGATATAGAAGATGATGGAGAAATTTGAGGGGCATAGATATTGATACTCGTCGAATACTCGTCAGATATTTCATGTGATGTATTCAAATATTTTATTTTAAAAATAATATTAGACATCCCTCTAATATTTGTTGGATATTTAAAAAAAAAAACACATATTTCAAATCGAAATAAATGAGTAATTAATGTTGCAAGGATACTGATACAATATAAGTAAAAAATAAATATAATAAACATTTACTTAATAGAAAGTTGTTTCCGTAAAATACTCAAAATAAAATTTAGTAAATTTTATATAAAAAATATTAACTATATTTTATTCAAAAAAATATTAAATATAAAAATTAAAGTTCATAAAAATAATATAAATATTATATCTTGTGTTTTTTGAAAATTGTTGTATCGTCGTATATGTATCCACGCAACATAACAATTGAGAATTGACACATATTCATAGAGAAAACATTCAGCAAATAAAAAATCAATTAGACTCAGTATTTGAAAAAGCAAAATTATTTTGGAACTCATTGTATTTGCGGCATAAAGAAACATATTTTTAATGTTATTCATAGTTACGATGAATTGAATAAGCATAATAAAACATACTTTTATTTTATAAGCATTATATATCATAGTTTTGAGGAATTAGTCATGTATTAATGTTTCATTTTTTTAAAGACAGAAATATTTAAATCATCTATAATTTTATACACCATTGTAGGTTTGTTAAATTTTTTTTTGTATGTTCAAATTTTGATAAATGAGTAATGCATGTAATTAGAACATTATATTATGGGGTAATTTTCAAAAACCACTTAATTTTTTTTGAAATTATGAAAAACTCCATGTATTTTTAGATTCCATCAAAAATCTCCAATACTTGTTGCTTCCTCCAAAAATTCTATTTGGTTTTTTCAAAAACTATTTTGTTTAAATATGTTGAAAAAATAAAAATCACGATCAAAATTAATATACATTTGTTAAAGTTCACATTAAATTTTCAACAGTTATATATGTTGTTCGTATTTTTATATAATGTTATTAAAATCCAAATAATATGTTGAAAATATTAGGGTTTTAAAATTAACAATTTTTAGTGTTATTCATAGTTATGATGAATTGTATAAGCATGATAAAACATTTTTTTATTTTATAAGCATTATATATCATAGTTTTGAGGAATTAGTCATGTATTAATGTTTCAATTTTTTTTAAGACAAAATTGTTTAAATCATCTATAATTTTATACACCTTTGTAGGAATGTTAACTTTTTATTTTTGTATGTTTAAATTTTGATAAACGAGTCACGCATGTAATTAGACCATTATATTAGGGCGTGTTTGGGAGTCAGAATCTTAGACCAGAGCGGGATTTCAAATTACCGCAAATCAGTATTATCTGTTTGGCTCGAGAATTAGAAAGGAATTAAATAAATACTTCCGGAGAAATATTTTTCCAAAACTCTACTGAATTGAAATTTCCTTCAAATGATGGAACGCCAAAGTGGAGCATCTCTTCTTAGTCTATTTTTTCTTTTCTTTCACGTTTCCAGTTCTCTCTCCCAAGTCATCATCTCTTTGTTATGTATCTGTTTCCAACCAGAGCTTGTTACTCTGTTCGTAGTCTCTCTCTCTCTCTCTCTCTCTCTCTCTCTCTCTCTCTCTCTCTCCTGGTATTGCATAGGCCTCTTTATTTCTTCACTGGTATTGCTTTACTTCGGCATAGCATATTTCTATTTCTCGATGTAATTGATAGCAATTAATTCTCCTGCAGTGTTATTTTTCTTCACTGGCCATGCCCTTCACCAAATTTTGATATTTTCATCTCGAGTTAATGCTTCTTTCAAGCATTGATTTTGTTTTAATGAAACACATTTCTTTTGGCTGGGATCTTACAAATCAACATCAAATTTAATTAGTTATCTTATCACAAGTCAAATTCTCTTTTAAGCATTGATATTTTTACTAATTGTATATATATGACTTATCATTTTGGTCTGAAACTTACTGGACAAATTAATAGATTAATTGAAGACTAGTTGGTATTTAGTTGAGTGTTATTTTTAAGATTAAGATAGGATTAGGATTGTTAGATTGTAAATTGGATGAAAATGTACTTGAACGAGAGTTGGAATGAAAGTGTATAGTTGAAAGATGTGATTTGTACTTTGATCAAGATAATAATTTATTTATGAGATTAAAGATCATTTAATTTAGTTTGCACATTGTTTTTTTTTTATATTATATCTTTATGATTTAAGAACAATACTTAACATTTTTTACCAATTTTAATTCAATATTATTTTTACATTTTAAATAACAAAATTCCAGAATTTTATAAACAACCAAACAAAGAATTATATTTTCCAGCATCTTATAATTTAGACATCCAAACAAACTGTAGAATTACTAATTCCAGAACTTTTTTCTCCTCCACCTTATAATCCGATTCCACTCTACTAATTTCGCTTGCCAAAAGGCCCCTTAATTTTTTTTTTGAAATTATGAAAAACTCCATATATTTTTAGATTCCATCAAAAATCTCCAATACTTGTTGCTTCTTCCAAAAATTCTATTTGTTTTTTTCAAAATCTATTTTGTTTAAATATGTTGAAAAAATAAAAATACGATCAAAATTAATATACATTTGTTAAAGTACACATTAGATTTTCAACCGTTATATATGTTGTTCGTATTTTTATATAATGTTATTAAAATCCAAATAATATGTTGAAAATCTTACGGTTTTGAAATTAACAATCACGATTTTAATTTAGTGTACGTTCGTATCTTGTGCTAAACAAATTACCACTAGACAATTTTTTGATTGACTATTGACTATTTCTCAATTCCTCTGTACAATCGCTTGCCAAACGGAGCTATAAAGTTACGTAGGTAGCTTTGAACATGTCAATTGATTTGACTTTTTTTTTTCTCTCGTGCGCTTAACCTAAAAATATTGTTTAATTATTTCTCAATTTCTCTTTGATTTGTTTCCATTTTGTCGACATATCAATTTCCTTTCCATTCTGCTATATGTATGTGTGCTAAAAATAGTGTTTTTTGGCAACTAAAAGTATTTTAACAGAAATATACTATCAGTTGCAAAAATAGTATTCACTTTGCAAAAATTGTTGGTGTTAGTATTTTTCTGCCAAATTATTTTTTCTACCAAAAATAATTTTTTTTGGCTTTAGTTAATTTTGTTTGATTGAGAATTTGTAATGTTTTGAGATTAGTTAAGTGCGATTTTGGATGTTTGGCCAGTGTTGTGCTTTTTGTATTCTTTTTTCTAGATTGTCATAATTTTTATCTTATTTTCGTTATTTTGAAATGATTTATGTTTGATCTTTGATATTGGTTAGCGTTGTAATTTTTTCCAGATGATTTATGTTTGATCTTTGATATTGGCCAGGATTTTATCATTATGTTAAATTCACCGTGATGTAAATATGTTTTATTTGGTACCATATAATGACATTTGATATAATAGAAAAGATAAACATAAAAAGTTAATAACACATTTGTCCCTAACAGTGTCATAAAAATTATCTCACTAAGCATACAACCCAAATAAATAACAATCATCTGACAACAATATTAGAGTGATGACTAAAATCGATTGAAACCGTAAGAGGCGAATCTCCCGCTGCAACAAATGAAATTGGATGTGTTTGGAAATTGGTCCCTCGATGTTTCGGAATTTAGTATTTTGGTACGTAATAAAATGCATGCTCTGAATGTTGTTTCGTGGAAAGTTGCGTAGTTAACTTGCTCTGGAATATGCGCTTTTCGAACATGCCACTGCTTCTTTCAAATTTCCGATACATCTATTGCACTTGCTCCGAATATATTAGTGCCTAATTAAGATAATTAGAAGTTGAGTACAAAGGGGTAAAATGATAATTGGGTGGTTTTTGGGGGACTAACCTGTAAAAACAACGAGGTCGGGTTTCCTCAGCTTGAGTAAGGTGGGATAAAACTGTGTTGCGTTGAGATCGGTGAAAAATAGTGCTTTGGATTGGATAATGTCTTTGGATCTTGTTGCAAGGCCATTTCCACAATGCATATCTGCCACTTACTCTTTTTATTCCAAAGTACAAAAATTAATATTTTGATTGGAGGTGTAATTAAGATTTCTAAATTTCAAATTCGGAAAACTCAGATTGTTGAACTCAAAATCAGATTGGAGGTGTAATTGAGGGTTTATCTAATAATCAAGGCTGAATAAAAGCTTAAGCACCTAAGATCCATGAGAGAGAGATAGAGAGAGAAGGAAACCTGTAGGATCTCGAAGGAGTCATCGTGATGGAAGTGGAAGGGAATCGAACGAGTAAAAGAGTTGCTACTCTCCAAGAGACGGGCAAGAGTGAGCAGTAGATCCGACGAACAGGTAGCGACCGAAACCGAAGAAGAAGGGAGATTCACCATTTTGTGTCGCCATAAGAGGAAAGTGAAAAGTGCTTTGCCAGAAGAGGAAGAGGATCCAAATTATATCCATTTGATGGGTATGTTTTGATTAACGGGTGCAATCTTAACGGACATTTTAACAGGGATGACTTAACGGGTAGAGTAACTTCTCATTATCGGGTCTGCTTATTCTTATTTAATGTTCTGATGTGTCTGCCAGCGTGGCATGCCATGTCAGCTTCGGGATGAATTCAAGGTGCAGTTTCTAGGTGTGTAATATTATTGGTGCGCTTAACCTAAAAATATTGTTTAATTATTTCTCAATTTCTCTTTGATTTGTTTCCATTTTGTCGACATATCAATTTCCTTTCCATTCTGCTATATGTATGTGTGCTAAAAATAGTGTTTTTTGGCAACTAAAAGTATTTTAACAGAAATATACTATCAGTTGCAAAAATAGTATTCACTTTGCAAAAATTGTTGGTGTTAGTATTTTTCTGCCAAATTATTTTTTCTACCAAAAATAATTTTTTTTCCAACTATCATTTTTTGGCAGAAAAATATTATTAGATGCAAAAAAAAAATATTTCTGCCAAAATACTATTTTTGCTACAGGTATAATTTTTTTTTTTTGCCAAAGTTGTTTCAAGATTTATAATTTATAATTAATATATTTTAAAAATATTTATAGACATTTTTTTAAATTAATAAGACAAAATAACAATAAGAATTTAATAAAATTAATCACAAAATATAGAGAGCTATTTTGGTCTAAATGTTTCTCAACACAACGCAATGTTTTTTTTTGAAAGAGAGCCTAGAACACGAAACGTGTTCTTTTTTTTTTTGAATAGTATCCGATAAGCGATGCTTTCGTTACTGATACTTATTTTTTTTAATGCCAATGGGTTTCGAACCCACAACCTCTCACAACATATGATTTTTTGTGATTCACACTCAACCAACTAGGCTATGGACCCATTGGCAAAAAATGATATACGAATTCAAAACGTGTTCTTACGGCTCAGTATTTTATTGATAAGTTTTTCGAAAATACACAAACAATTCAAAACAAGAAACCCTAGTTGAGTTAGAAATACAGACCCGAATAAATAAACAAAATACAAATATTTAATTGTTTTTGTTTTTAGAGATAATCATAATATTTGGTATTTTGGAGGGACGTCTGTGATATTTTGAGTTTTACAGGGTACCCATCAAATTGCGCCAAATTAAGATTAAGATATACATTAGCGAGAATAAATAAACAAGAAGAGCCAACATATATACTCTTGATTCATTACGAAATAATCAAAATGAAACAATAATGTACTAATTTATAGACAACAAAAAAGATGAGTATCTTTTGTTATTGTTAGCCTTGATCATAGATTCATAATTTTGGACATAGTTGTGTTAGCTTTGTAAACATAATAATTGATAATCACAAGAAATGTATAAACTTTTCATCAATTAGTGTCCACAACATGCTATTCTTAGCCTTTAGCAATAATGTTATTACCATACTAAAAAATATATGCCAATTTGAATAATTTTAATATTACTAATGATAATATTGAATCAATAATAAAAATAATGATATTTTAATTAAGTGAGAAATGTTTGTTTCTCATACACAATTTATTTTTATTAATGACTTAAAGTCTATCAAGTCATCTTCTATTATAGCAACAACGTCACATAAAAAATGTTGATATCATGTTAAAACTATTAACTATAATTTTTTCGATTTACAATGACAAATTTAAGCCAATTATTTTCTTCTAAAATTAGAAAGAAAAAAATTCTGGACCTATCTTTTGTTCTGTTTTCTGATTCATTTTCATTTCTACCTAAATTTAGAAATTATTGTTAAACTTAAAATTACATAATATATAGTTGATCAAAAGTCTAGACCAATATAATACTCCTCTATCAACGAATATAGCCATTGTAATTTTAATTTTAATATGAACTATTATTGGTTATTATGACAATGACAAAATAAAATCAGTTCAAAATATATCAACCTCATCATATTTTTATAATTTATTTATAATTATGTATATATATTATAATTATTTTATGTTAGTTCTGCAAATAATTTTTTATCATATATTAATACATATATTAATGACATACTATAATTGAACATGAGATACAATTTTACAAAAAAATAATAACAAGAAATCTTATATTGTTCAAAATAATTTAGACAATATCATATATAGAAACAGTGACCCTTAGGACTTGTGCACAATGTATATCATTAATTTTTATTTTGCTGATACAAAATTTATTAATAGAAAAGACAAGGAAAATTGAACAAAATATCATAATAATGAAAATAATGAAAAAAAATATTAAATAAGAAAATACATAATTAAATATTATTAATCATCATATAGTATTTCTAAATTAATGATATTTGATGTATGCTTATAAGTTTAGAAAATTACTCATATTTATATAGATAAACTCTTCTCTTCCATTTTCCAACTAAAATGAGATTTATATCTAGTTACTTTATTCATCAGTGTTACAATACTTTGTTTTTTCTTATCAAATTACATCATTACGTCAAATTTTAGTTACTTATTTTAATTATCTTTGTTACTTATTCAAGTTTTAATTATCCACATATTGTCAATAAACTTTGAACTTATATATATATATATATATATATATATATATAAATTAATTAATCGACCAACTTAGTTGGCAACAATTTATTTATTTGTCCAAATTACATTAGTCTGTCAAAGTTTAGTTACAATTTATTTACGTTAGGAAAATGCTAATTTGTCTCTCTGAGATTTTTTTGTTGTCAAATTTTAGTTATTAAATGTTGAGTTGTCTAAATTTATCGCTAAATTTGTATTCATCTATACGTTGTAAATAAAATTTTGTTTTGTTTGAATTATATTACTCTGCTAAATTTTAGTCGTTCAACATAGTACTCAAAATAACTTAACTCAAATATTTTAACTTAGTCATACATCGTCACTAAATGTTTATTTTCCTACCACTCCCAATTATAAACACACGCAGACACACACACATTTGGAACGTGGAAGATCGAATTGTAGGTTATAATCTCTCTCCTCTCTCGTCTGCCACGTGGCACTCCCAGTTTTACTACCCAGAAATTATAAACACACAACACAAACACACCAAATAACCCACCTTCTATAGTAGCCATTCCTGGATTGCCACGTGGTACTCCCAGTCTACTCCCAATTTTACTACCCAGAAATTCTCACACACACCAAATAACCCACCTTCTATTGTAGCCATTCCTGGACTGCCACGTGGTACTCCCAGTCTACTCCCAATTTTACTACCCAGAAATTCTCACACACACCAAATAACCCACCTTCTATTGTAGCCATTCCTGGACTGCCACGTGGTACTCCCAGTCTACTCCCAATTTTACTACCAAATAACCCACCTTCTACAATAACCAATCCCAAACTGATACTGGCTTCTACTTGCCATAATTATTCAATTCTCTCTCGTCTCCCTCTCTAAATTCCTTCTCCATTTTTACTCAATTTTTTTTTTGAGTGATTGATTCCTCAAAACTCAACACCATACACCGAATAATATAAATGTGTAATGGCTGCAATACTGAAATGCTTAAGAGGAGAGTGTTGCGAAGACTCAAAACCGAAAAAATATGTGTCCCGAACAATACAAGGATTTAAATCTCTTATGCGCGATATCGCCATATTCGACCAATCTTCCAAAGTATTAATATTTGATTTCTCTGAGTGAAATGTTATTTGCTCATTTCTTAAAAAAATTGTGATTGAAACCCTAAAATCAGGGCAATTCCTATTCTATTTCATACTCTCGCTGAAATATGAATAAGCCAATTAGGGAATATGGAATTGTGATTAAGCATAAAAAATGTAATTAGGATTCTATCTCTAAAATTAAGCATACACAATCTGAATAGAGAAATGTAATTAAGCAAGAAAAAAATTCACCTTAAATAAGCGAATTCAATCCCTGAAATATTACAGTATTAGTGCTGAGAATTTATGTTTATACAAACAAATATATAGGGCCTCTACAGAAAAACGACCTTAGGCCCTGACTAAAAAGATATATTAAAATACTTCATTTGTGATATTTTGTGCTTTATTTATTTATCAGAGGACTATTTAGACTCTTTATTTAACTGAAATTATAGAATTCGTGAGGGCCTATTTACAATCTTGGTTCATTTAAATATTAGGTACCAGATAATCTTACTGAGGATTTGTCCAGTTCCCAGAGAGCATGGTAATTATTCACAATTATATGATTTTATTGAGTAATTACTTTTTGAGGACATTAACACATCATTAAAATTTAATAACTACAAAATACTTTTTTAAAATTTGAAAGGTACCTCGAAATACTTGGCGATTGGAGATGTTCAGACCCGTATCCTCAAACTCCACAGGAAGCATCGAACTTAATTGCGCGTACTTTGCGATACAAACGTGACATACTGGACGTAAGTTGTTTATATTCATTTTGGTCCTTGCATTATGCAATTTCAGCATTTGGTCTTTTTACGTTTTTCAGCGATTTCTTCGATTTTACAACCTTCCGACTCCCAAATTTTCTGCTGGTACCTCAACAAACTCCAAATCGCCTAAACGAGCCGTATTTGAAATTTCCACTTTACCCGTGAGAAACAATTTTTTTTTTAAAATTATCATTAATTATTATCGAATTGACATTTTTTTTATTTTGAGTGACTGAGCTAATGCGCCAAAATACTGAAGTCGTGTTATGATAATAACAGACCATTCTATTCATGTTATAATCCCATTAATATCACCATGTGTATGATGATAGGTTAATACGAGAAATATTGGGGATGGAGACGGGATGACGGTACACGTAAAGACTCAAGATGCAAGAGAATCTTTGCGAGTACCTATTTACATCAAAAAGGCTCTAATACAGAGACAAATTGCTCGTGCAAAAAAACAATATCATAGGGCCGATGAACTTCAGAAAAAAATTAACGAAGACCAATACTGGTTCGAGTTTTATTTCTAACAAAAAAAAAATACAAAAATGGTAGTCTCAGAAACTAATGCTATAAATGGATCTAGCAATGAACATGGCATTTGAAACTTTCTAGATACACTTCTAGGGTTTGTTTCGCGAGCTAGCATTGTTATTACTTTTTTAGACAAAAAAAGTAAATTTGAATAACATAATATTTTAGGAAATGATCTAATATAAACTTGTTTAGGTTTATTAAAGGGCCTAACAACGAGGAGATTTTTGCGAAGGAGTACAAGATTAGACTCAAGTATACATTTTGTATTTATTATTACTACTATTATTAAGACCTAATAAAACTGATTTTGCGAGAAAATGTGTAGAGGGATCGATGCGCCAGAGATGGACATGCAGCACGGACGAGAGGCAAAGGATGCGTTAATACATATTATTCAAAATAAAAGTCTAAAAATTAAAATATATGAAAAGGACCGGTATGCGAGATGGGTCGGCGACGTGTTTTGTCATGGTGCATTTGTCCAGGTTACATGAAATTTCATTTTATTCGATTACATACCCGACTGAAACTAGAATTTAAGCTCATGCCCTTTTGAGAATTGGAATTAATGCAGGAAGAACTGCTCAAGACGGGATGCGCATGGCATCATATATTTTTTGACAACCGTCCAGAGTTCGCTAAAGTAATTATTTTGAAAAACACGCTTTACCGACCACTATATTGATGGTTAGGCCTATCAGAACCGAGGTTTATTTATACAATTTTTTTATTTTCAATTTTGTTTTCAGTGGGAGGCAGAGGCAAGGAATGCGCGGAGAGGATTATGGACGAACCCAAATCCGGTAGAGCCGTGGATACACAAAGCAAAGAACAATTGCAGAAATTCTTCAAGCAAATATAATGGCAAATAGCAAAATACTTGTGAAAATAGAACAAGGGGTGCCAACTGCAAATTAAAGTGTATCAATTCAATGCTTGCATATCTAGTGTATTAATTCAACTGGCAAAATCTCGTTATATTGAGTCACTGACAACGCCTAATTCACGCAATATAGAAGAGTTTTTCATGACTTGTCAGATTCTAAGTCTTTGAATCATTAAATTGAAAATTTAAATTGCTTTTAAAAAGAAAATCCTTTGCAACAAACTCTTCTGTCAGATTTTTTGTTCTTCTTTGAAGGAGGTGTAATCCATAATAACAAACACTGAATAGTATATAACAAATCGACTTCAAGTCTCATCACTTACCAAACAAAACAAATCCTTCCATAGAATCATCCATCGCTATGAACACGCTTATTTTTTTTCTTATACAAAGAATAATTTTGTGAATGACAACACTATAACGAATGTTTTCGATGGAAAAACAACAACTAATAAGTTAAGATCAAAATAAATTGTCAATCTCCTCATATTTTTATAATCATGTTTTGTACAAGTGACATAAAAGTTCATTTTATTAGCTTGTATACCCGACCGAAACTAGAATTTGTGCTCGTGGCCTTCTGAGAATTCAAATTTGGGTCACGAGTTAATAGAAGTATAGAACACAGTGAAGGATTTTGTTTAGTTTGATTTCCTCCAATTTACTAAAACGTGATTTGTTTCTTTTCTTATCTTTTTGAACAAATATGTTCATTTTATTTTTAAAGTTTTTGTTCTTGAGATATCTTTGTATATAGTAACAATGGTACATGCAATTTTTATTGTACAATAAGGTCCATAAAATCTTCTTTTGCGTGATCATTATGGTCCTGGACACACATTGTCTTCTTTGTTTGTTAAATCTTACATTATTTGCATGAATAATTTTTGTTAGTTTTTTTTTTGATAAAATAATTTTTGTTAGTAAATAATACTTTTTACGTGAACTCGCTTGTTTTCTTTTACGTTATTTATATAAAAATAATATATCGGCACTTGAAGTTGCAAAGAATAATTTTGTGTATGACGAATGTTTTCAATGAAAAAATAACACCTAATAAGTTAAGAAAATAAATTACGCTATTCTTAACATTATATTTTACGTTATTTATTCTTAACATTATATTCGGCCTTCTTTTCTTAGCCCATCAACTCTTAACCATTTAATTTACAGAGTCTTACTATTGCGAACCGAGTCTTACTATTTTATTATGGTTGTAATAATGATTGAGATTGATTTAGCAAGTATTAACAAACAAAAGAAGAAAACTACGAATAATTTGACTAATGAGATCTTGTAAAGATTATTAGAAAGTCTCAGTCTTGTAAAATTTCTCCAATTGTTTAGAGAGATTTCCATGGGATTAAGAAGTCTATAAAGAAAAAAAAATTGGTGGGTTATATATTCGGAAGGTAGTAATTATTTTCGCAAGTATTTATATTTTGAATGATAAACTGGAAATTTCAATTTTATTTCTACATTACGTTTTTATAATACTCGCGCTATGCGACGAGTCTAGTAATTATAATTATAATTATAATTTTAATATGATATTATTTATTATTATGATAATCACGAAATAATCTCAAAATAAAATATTTTTAAAATATATCAATCTCATTTACGTTAGTCCTGCAAATAACTCGTCCTTTTAATTAGATAGTAATAGTAATACATATATTGGTGACGGCAATATGTTCACTGCACATGAGAAATGGAATGACAGTTGTCTCTTCAATCAACAGACTGCCCGGAGCTCGGGTGGGTGGTCAACTTTTGTGGTCGGTTTTGATCACGAATTTTTTATCCGTTATCGACGTTTCGGGGACATCTGCGGTAGATGTTCGGAGGTTTCTCGGGGAGGCTTTGACGACCCGATATTCTCAGACACCTCGGCAACTTGAGAAGCATATGAGATACTTCAATTTCGAAATTACATTAAACTTTTTTTTTTTTTTTTTTTTGCATAAACAAACCCGTAGGCCAAATATTTACAAATGTGTCATCATTGGACAATAAAATATACGTAGGAAACTATAAATGACATTTCAAAGACGGATCCTCATAGACGAGGTCCTAACTAAAAACCTAATCATGACTTAACTCTACACCGAGCCGCTTTGCTCCACGTTTGCCTTTCTAGCGAGACTATCCGCCATCTTGTTCAATTCTCTCGGTATTTTAAAGAAACTCCAACCTTCGTGTAATTGAGCAAGTGCTCTACAATCCTCGAACTCAAAATAGACCCGCCAATCCACATCTAGAGAGACGTTTGTGAGAGCTTGTATAAGAAGTAAGTTGTCCGAAAATATAGCGCAAAAGGATATCTCAAGAGTTTGAAGCTTTCTCAAAGCGATAAGGCACGCGACTACCTCGGCTTGAAGTGGTGATTGTGCGCGGATAACTTGGCTCTCTTGATGGCGACATACTCCTTCTCGCTCTATTATAAACCCACATCCTGCCCTTGTCGGCGTCCACGAGCCATCGAAGTCCCGCCCGCTTATATTTATATCACGATACGGGTTCGACCATCTTGCAATAGAAGCCGCCATGGTATTTATTTCACCCGGTTTTGATTTTTTATTCTTGAATACCCAATCAAATCGACATTTCCAAATGGCTCAAATTGTATTAACAAAGATACAAAATTGACTTTCATCGAGATGTTTTGCGAAATATAGAAGAATATCCCGGAACTCACCTTGGAGCTTGTCCGCGAGAATACCGAGGGCAGATTGGAACCAAACTATTTGCGACAAAGGGCATAGGAACACTAAGTGCATGGTATCCTCATCTCCCCATGAACACCTTGGACATATCGGGGGGATTTGGGGAAGACGTCGGTGGAGATTGGTAGTTGTTGGCAATGCATTATTACATGCACGCCAAAGAAACGTCGAAACACGTGGCGTAAACGTGTTGTTCTTCCAAATGAGCTCTCCCAATGTGGGTTAATGCTATTTTGGGGTATTAGGTTATGGTATGCATGTGCGCAAGAGAAGTTACCATTTGGCGCCCCCTTCCAAATTAGCCGGTCCGGTCTTTGAAAAGAAGAAACGGTGAGGGATGTATCGGCCACAATTTTTATGGCCTTACTTTCGCCAAATTTGTCTATAAGCAATGGTACATTCCAAGAAAGGTCCTCGATAATAAAATCAACCACCTTTAGATTTCTCTCCTCATTGTTACGCGGCCGAAAATTACATTAAACTTTAAAGTCATAGTTTTTATTCAAATGATTCTTTTGCTTTTGAATTCGAAGGAATGGGGGAAAGGAATGTTATGCGTCCTTGATGGTTTCTTCATTGAAATTGGAAAATCGACTCGGTTTATCAGAGAAATTTGAGTTGCGAGCCATTAATGGGCGCTGCATCTATTTTAACCTAGAAATAAGGATGTAGGCACTATAATTTTTAGTGTGCGATATAGGAGCGGTTTCATCAATTTTTTTCTGGCTTTTTATTTATTTATTTTCTATTTGTATATTTCAATTATACTACATATTTTCTTGTTTTCATCATTTTTCCTGTAATATAGGAGCGGTTTCATCATTTGTATATTTCAATTATACTACATCAATTTCTTGTTTTCAATTAGAATCATTTCATATGCGAAGGACAATATTTTCATGAATTGAGAACATATATTCATGAACAACTTAGATTTAGTTTATATATATATACAAGAAAAATATTTCATTGTACAACTTACATTGAATTGACTTGAAACAACCATATATTTAACAAAATACACAATAAAAGTTAAAAAAAAAAATACATTTCACACAAATTAAAACAATATTATTTTAATACATATTCACGCAAATATTAATGCAAAATCATACAATATCATTTTAATATATTTCACACAAATATGAATGCAATATCATTCTATTAGAATTGACAAAAATGACTCATAATCGTAACTAAGTTTAAGAAAGCCTAATCAACTTCCAAAATCATTCACTTAACATATATAATAAAAAACCGCTACAACTCAATATCATCTATTTATGTTCTCGATGGTTCAGATTCAAAGTTATCGGCAATTTAATCATCTCTGACCAAACCTCTCCGGTCCCCAGCCATTCAAGTCTTCAAATCTCATCAGAGTGATCTTCTCATTTTTGACGAAACTTCGGAGGTACTAATATTGATTTTCTGAATTTTGAATTTTTATGTAATGGAAGCTCTCTCTCTGTTTGATCAGAATTTCGAGTGATCGTTTGGAGCTCTCAAGCTCTTTTTTCATAATTCTCAATAATTTGGGGCTCTCAAGCAGCCAAGATCGTATCATAAATCATTATAAATCATTTATATCTTGAGGGCTTATTTACAATTTTGGATCATATAAAATAATAGGTACCAAAAGATCTTAGTGATCATTTGCCACAAGTTAATATATATAGGATGGTGAATGATTTTGTTTGGGGAGTGCTGTGATAGACCCATTTTCTTATCATGGACCCATTTTCAAAAAATTATTTTAAGAATTTTAGTTATTTATTAATTAATTCTACAAAATTATGTTTTGAATAACATTAAATGATAAATATACATTAGAATCTTACAAAAAATATCATTATTTCACAAATATTCGAATTTTTTTTTTAAAAAAATGGGTCCATGATAAGAAAATGGGTCTATCATAGCACTCCCCATTTTGTTTAGTTTGATTTCCTCCAATTTATTAGAACATGATTTGTTTCTTCTCTGTTTATTTTTTCGAACAAATATGTTAATTTTATTTTTAAAGTTTTTGTTCATGAGATATGTTTGTATATATTAACAAGTGTACATGCAATTTTTATTGTACAGTCAAGGTCGATAAAATCTCCCTTTACGTGATAAGTACACACACATTGTCTTCTTTGTTAGTTAAATGGTACATTATTTGCATGAATAATTTTTGTTAGTAAATCATACTTTTTATGTGAACTCGCTTCTTTGCTTTTACATTACTTATTAAAAAAAATTCTTTTCTCGGCACTCGAAGTTACAAAAATAATTTTCTGAACGACAACACTGTGATGAACAGAGTTTCGTATGGAGGTGTTTGATGAGATTAGAAAATGAGATAAATATAATGGTTTTGTAATGAACTGCAACTTATTTGTAAATATTAAGTTTATTGGAGTTTTTATGCATATTTTCTATTTTAATAAACGGGTCGCAGGAGAACTCTTAACGGGTTTGGGCTACCTGTAAAAGTTGGTTGTGTAACGATTTAGTAATTAATTACGAGTGAGCTTTTATTATTTCAGAGAGTCAATTATTATATAACTAGAGAGAGAAGGTGGTTGTTTAGGGTTTAAGTTGTTATTTGATTGTAATGGTGTTTGCAATTTGTGAACAAGATTAAGTAATTTCAATTCTTGATCTTTGTTTGAGCATGTTCTTTTATCCATTCTCATTTAATTTTTCCTCGTAATACGATATAAAATATGAGAAATATTATAATTGGTATCGCAGCAAGTGAAATTACCTTCATTTTATTTGATAAAAGAGGCTGAAGAGTTATATAAAAATTAAAAGATATGTAATGTATTGAGAAATTCTGAATTGCCTACAATTTGTGAGGGATTTTACAAGAATGTTTGAGAGTAAGTTGAAAATTGGTCTAGTGGGTATTTTCATGCCATCAATACTATCAGAAAGAAAGGTAGGAGTTAATAATAAAGGGTGGGGTTAATATAAAAGGTTTTAATATCAATATTTAAAAGGATTATGTCAATCTTTAATGATTAAAGCAATATATTAGTCCAAAAATATGATAATAATAATGAAACATATCGTGACATTAAAAATATGTTGTTGACACAACCACATAATTTGAACCGGTTTTAAACAAACAACCCGTTCTAAAAAAGTAAAATACCAAAGTGAAATATTGAAATGAGAATAATATCAACTTCTTCCTCAAGGCACAATCTCATTACCCTCACATTATTAAAAGATCATCATGACTGTATCGAGATTAATTTTCGCTCAATCAGAGTTTCTAATTAATGGCATTAATTTTGTAACTTTTTTGGATATGGACAGATAGAACGGGTGAGAGTGAAGGCGCGGAGACGTTAGCGAGAGGAGAAGCTCGATTAGGCAGCGGCCCTGTCGGCAGAAAAAATGCAACGAAAATCGAGCTTGGCTCGCAGTAATTGGAGAATCTAAAATCGCTCAGATTCTACATGTGCGGTACTTCTGTCAGTCAGTCGGTCCGATGTCGTTCGCTGTTCTTTTGATTTTTTTTTTGTGCTCTTTTTTGTTTTTGTTTTTGAGTTTTGAAATGTGAGCACTAAAGATCATTAATTATGCTAATGGATGTTGGCTTGGAAAGATTTACCTTTATATTCATAATTTTCTTTTCATTTTTCTTAGACAGATGCAAAAAAGACTATTCAATTATGAATTTAACAAAATCATCAGCCACGAAGTGATCGAAAGTGAAGGTACACATATCCACATCAAAATATTAATTTCATTTCCCCACATAAGTTATCTTTTGTTTGATCAATTTTGGAGAGGACACTTTGGTAATTTCAGGAAATGAGTACATAAGTTGTAGATAGCTAAAACGATGGATACCTAAAAGAAAGAATTCGCGATTTCTCCGTGGACATTGTCGTAAGTACTTTCTCAAATGAAACCCCAAATATATCCTTATAAAACCAAGACAAAAATATAACCCAGTAAAATGTGAAATTTTAAAAAAAAAATTGCAAAATCTGAAAAAAAAAATCATATATACCCCAATGTAATAACCCTAATTTCTAGATTTTTGGTTTCTATTTCTAATGGTGTTTTTCAGATTCTAAAGGTGTACTTTTAATATTTTCATATTTCAGACGGATATGTTCGATATTATCAGAATTTTTCATTCACCGTTTTCAAAGGTAAAAATTATATTCTGATTTTTTCCGAGGTAAGAATAATGTCTTTATTTTTTGAATGACAAATATGTTTTGGCTTTTTGGAAGGGTAAATATGTAAATTCCTTTTTTATTATTATTATTATAAGTATGGATTTTTTAATATTTTACAAGTTTTCAAGGGTGATGGTGATATTCTGGATTTTTGGAAGGATCAAATTGATATTATTATTTTTGGAATTATACATGTGATATTTTGGTTTGTGAGAGGATAAATATGCAAATCACCCATCTATATTATTACTATTATTATTTTTTATATTCTTGCAAATTTATATGTTTAGGAAGGGTAAGAATTATATTCTGGATTCTTTGGAGATTGATATATATATATATTTTTTTAAATGTTAAGCATGATATTTTGGGATTTTATAATGGTAAATATGTAAACCTTCATTTTAATTATTATTATTTAGACATTTTGTTAGTTCTTCGAGGGTACAAATGAAAATGATCTTCTGGATTTTTGGGAGTCTATATCGAATAGTTTTATTTTTTGAAATTGATAAATATTTTACTTTGGGTTTTTAGGACGGTAGATATTTAAATCCCCTATTTTTAATATTATTGATAAATATGATATTTTTGGTTTATAGACGAATAAATATGTAAATCCTCTTTTCTAAAAAAAATCAGAATAATTTAAATTTAAGAATTATTAGTGTTTCTTTTTTTTATTAATTTCGCCGCTTTGGAGGTTTTATTTAGGAGATTTGAGTATTCTACGTTTTGTAAAGTTGTTCGAAATTTCAGATGCAGATGAGAAAAGTTGGAGAGGAAATGCACATAGATTTCGTCAATTCAACCGGAGATAACTTTTACGAGAATCACAGGAGTCGATGTAAAAGGTTTAGAGGATTCGTTGAATCGTTCCCTGATATTTATACTGCCCAAAACTGATATTCGATGAAAAAGGTTTTGAGAATTTGTTATAGAAATTAATTATGATTATTATAGTTCTTTAAATTATTTATTAAATTTTTTTTTTTTCAAATATATTCTGTAGTTGTTGGAGATTATGATTATAGAAGTTGTTGTTGTGCAACTTAGTCCCGTTTTTCAAAATCTTGGAACTCTCCTCCTATTCTTGATATAATACACAACTTCATTCGAAAACAACCTCATTTACAAATTTCAACATTATTCATGCAAGTTGAGAAATATTTCTAATTTCTAAATTTGTTTTAACTTTATTTCATAGTTATTTTTGAAACAAGTCTTAAGATTTTTAAAATTTTCTCTTTGTTATTTACAATCTTTATGTTTAGTTAGTGTATCGATTCGATTCTCATAATATATTGTTTTATGAATTTTTATTTTAATAAATTCAACATTTGTGCGTGCAGATTTTACATAAACAAAAAAACTAAACAACGATGCGCGAAATTTGTCGCGCGAGTCTTGCTAGTACGAGATATTTTAAGATATATATAAGGTTACATAGGTAGAGCATTGAACATGTTAATTGATTTGACTTTTTTTTTTCCATACGTGAGCTTAACCTAAAATTATTGTTTAATTATATCTCCATTTCTCTTTGTTTTGTTTTCATTTTTGTTTACATATCAATTCCCTTCCATTTCATTAATCTTAATATAGTTAAATTTAGCCAAATTCGAACTTCACTTTCTTATGTTTAATTTAATTAGGAGGGGGAACGGGTCACAAGCCAGCTCATGTCGGATTTGTGGGTCCCGACATGCTGACAGCAGCTGAGACGTCATCGCTTCCTCGCCCGTTGGTTCAATCTTTGCCGTATATTTCATATGATTTTATGAGACGGCGGATTTTCCATGGGCCGGGTCTGCATCGGTTCTTTCGTGACCTCACTTGATATTGCTGGTATTTTCATTTTTTCACTTTCTTAAAATGACTTACTAATGTCATCTTTACATATTATTTATTATTATTGTTATTTATTTCGAAGGTTTTTCGATCACACTAATGAAGTTAGAACTGTCCATACTGGAACGGCTCGATGCTCCAACTAAAGCCCCCAATTGGCCTGTTGGTGCCGACGGTGCTAATATGATAAAATCCACATTTCAATACTATAAATTCAAAATAATAATAATAATAATTACAATTATCAAATAATTCCAATTAATTAAATATTGTAATACGTGGGTCCAATTGCGAAAATTCGCGTACCAGTTTTGACGTCTTTTTCGTAATGGTGATGAATTCATTGATTTTAATGTTTTCAGATGCTTAGTCCGCCTAAAGAGCTTACACAATATGGGAGCGTATTGGAGATGGCTACTTGTGGTATCATCGTAAGTTCTCATCTCTACAACTTAAACCTTAAATTATTTCATCTCTAAACTCCGAATCCTAAATCCTAAAACTATAAACACATATAAAAAAATATAACAAGTAGTAGAAATGTATAATCGATATGAAAAATTAGAACACACATCTCAAAGACTGGGGCGACTTAAATATTTCGGAGATTCTCGACAATATATTGAAAATTCTTGTATCATTTTATAATTAAAATTTTTAATATGTTGCAAGCATATTAAATTAGAATTCTTAAAACTTTAAAAATATTTTGGACCGATACTAGTACATTTTAAAACTCAAACACGAATATTCTAAATCAACATATTATTTCTTGCACAAAAAATAAAATAATTAAACAAAATTTGTTTTGTTGAATGAAATTTCTAAATATCAATGTATCATCTCTCAATAAATTGAACAAGACATAAATTGTTAACTAAACAAAAATCCCAAAATTTAGTATCCCAATGAAAAAACAAAATCGAAATATTAATTGACGTATATTAATACAAATCAAGATTCATCAAAAAAAGAACATGTGTATATTATAAAGAATTGACGTATATTAATTAGAAAAGACAAATACACATTCTTAATTCTTAATATCTTTTTTTTAATTTCATTAATATCGCCTAGTTTGGCTTCACACTTAAAATTTTAGTCGTTCAACATAGTACTCAAAATAACTTACTCAAATATTTTAACTTACTCAAATATTTTAACAACAAAATCGAAATTTTAGTCTTTTTTTAATTTCATTAATAAAATTTTGTTTTGTTTGAATTATTCTGCTAAATTTTAGTCGTTCAACATAGTACTCAAAATAACTTACTCAAATATTTTAACTTAGTCATACATCGTCACTAAATGTTTATTTTCCTACCACTCCCAATTATAAACACACGCAGACACACACACACATTTGGAACGTGGAAGATCGAATTGTAGGTTATAATCTCTCTCCTCTCTCGTCTGCCACGTGGCACTCCCAGTTTTACTACCCAGAAATTATAAACACACAACACAAACACACCAAATAACCCACCTTCTATTGTAGCCATTCTTGGACTGCCACGTGGTACACCCAATTTACTCCCAATTTTACTACCCAGAAATTCACACACACACCAAATAACCCACCTTCTACAATAACCAATCCCAGACTGACACGTGGCAAAAAAAAAAGTAGGTTATAAACTTTGGATAGGAAAAATACTGGCTTCTACTTGCCATAATTATTCAATTCTCTCTCGTCTCCCTCTCTAAATTCCTTCTCCATTTTTATTCAATTTTTTTTTGAGTGATTGATTCCTCAAAACTCAACACCATACACCGAATAATATAAATGTGTAATGGCTGCAATACTGAAATGCTTAAGAGGAGAGTGTTGCGAAGACTCAAAACCGAAAAAATATGTGTCCCGAACAATACAAGGATTTAAATCTCTTATGCGCGATATCGCCATATTCGACCAATCTTCCAAAGTATTAATATTTGATTTCTCTGAGTGAAATGTTATTTGCTCATTTCTTAAAAAAATTGTGATTGAAACCCTAAAATCAGGGCAATTCCTATTCTATTTCATACTCTCGCTGAAATATGAATAAGCCAATTAGGGAATATGGAATTGTGATTAAGCATAAAAAATGTAATTAGGATTCTATCTCTAAAATTAAGCATACACAATCTGAATAGAGAAATGTAATTAAGCAAGAAAAAAATTCACCTTAAATAAGCGAATTCAATCCCTGAAATATTACAGTATTAGTGCTGAGAATTTATGTTTATACAAACAAATATATAGGGCCTCTACAGAAAAACGACCTTAGGCCCTGACTAAAAAGATATATTAAAATACTTCATTTGTGATATTTTGTGCTTTATTTATTTATCAGAGGACTATTTAGACTCTTTATTTAACTGAAATTATAGAATTCGTGAGGGCCTATTTACAATCTTGGTTCATTTAAATATTAGGTACCAGATAATCTTACTGAGGATTTGTCCAGTTCCCAGAGAGCATGGTAATTATTCACAATTATATGATTTTATTGAGTAATTACTTTTTGAGGACATTAACACATCATTAAAATTTAATAACTACAAAATACTTTTTTAAAATTTGAAAGGTACCTCGAAATACTTGGCGATTGGAGATGTTCAGACCCGTATCCTCAAACTCCACAGGAAGCATCGAACTTAATTGCGCGTACTTTGCGATACAAACGTGACATACTGGACGTAAGTTGTTTATATTCATTTTGGTCCTTGCATTATGCAATTTCAGCATTTGGTCTTTTTACGTTTTTCAGCGATTTCTTCGATTTTACAACCTTCCGACTCCCAAATTTTCTGCTGGTACCTCAACAAACTCCAAATCGCCTAAACGAGCCGTATTTGAAATTTCCACTTTACCCGTGAGAAACAATTTTTTTTTTAAAATTATCATTAATTATTATCGAATTGACATTTTTTTTATTTTGAGTGACTGAGCTAATGCGCCAAAATACTGAAGTCGTGTTATGATAATAACAGACCATTCTATTCATGTTATAATCCCATTAATATCACCATGTGTATGATGATAGGTTAATACGAGAAATATTGGGGATGGAGACGGGATGACGGTACACGTAAAGACTCAAGATGCAAGAGAATCTTTGCGAGTACCTATTTACATCAAAAAGGCTCTAATACAGAGACAAATTGCTCGTGCAAAAAAACAATATCATAGGGCCGATGAACTTCAGAAAAAAATTAACGAAGACCAATACTGGTTCGAGTTTTATTTCTAACAAAAAAAAAATACAAAAATGGTAGTCTCAGAAACTAATGCTATAAATGGATCTAGCAATGAACATGGCATTTGAAACTTTCTAGATACACTTCTAGGGTTTGTTTCGCGAGCTAGCATTGTTATTACTTTTTTAGACAAAAAAAGTAAATTTGAATAACATAATATTTTAGGAAATGATCTAATATAAACTTGTTTAGGTTTATTAAAGGGCCTAACAACGAGGAGATTTTTGCGAAGGAGTACAAGATTAGACTCAAGTATACATTTTGTATTTATTATTACTACTATTATTAAGACCTAATAAAACTGATTTTGCGAGAAAATGTGTAGAGGGATCGATGCGCCAGAGATGGACATGCAGCACGGACGAGAGGCAAAGGATGCGTTAATACATATTATTCAAAATAAAAGTCTAAAAATTAAAATATATGAAAAGGACCGGTATGCGAGATGGGTCGGCGACGTGTTTTGTCATGGTGCATTTGTCCAGGTTACATGAAATTTCATTTTATTCGATTACATACCCGACTGAAACTAGAATTTAAGCTCATGCCCTTTTGAGAATTGGAATTAATGCAGGAAGAACTGCTCAAGACGGGATGCGCATGGCATCATATATTTTTTGACAACCGTCCAGAGTTCGCTAAAGTAATTATTTTGAAAAACACGCTTTACCGACCACTATATTGATGGTTAGGCCTATCAGAACCGAGGTTTATTTATACAATTTTTTTATTTTCAATTTTGTTTTCAGTGGGAGGCAGAGGCAAGGAATGCGCGGAGAGGATTATGGACGAACCCAAATCCGGTAGAGCCGTGGATACACAAAGCAAAGAACAATTGCAGAAATTCTTCAAGCAAATATAATGGCAAATAGCAAAATACTTGTGAAAATAGAACAAGGGGTGCCAACTGCAAATTAAAGTGTATCAATTCAATGCTTGCATATCTAGTGTATTAATTCAACTGGCAAAATCTCGTTATATTGAGTCACTGACAACGCCTAATTCACGCAATATAGAAGAGTTTTTCATGACTTGTCAGATTCTAAGTCTTTGAATCATTAAATTGAAAATTTAAATTGCTTTTAAAAAGAAAATCCTTTGCAACAAACTCTTCTGTCAGATTTTTTGTTCTTCTTTGAAGGAGGTGTAATCCATAATAACAAACACTGAATAGTATATAACAAATCGACTTCAAGTCTCATCACTTACCAAACAAAACAAATCCTTCCATAGAATCATCCATCGCTATGAACACGCTTATTTTTTTTCTTATACAAAGAATAATTTTGTGAATGACAACACTATAACGAATGTTTTCGATGGAAAAACAACAACTAATAAGTTAAGATCAAAATAAATTGTCAATCTCCTCATATTTTTATAATCATGTTTTGTACAAGTGACATAAAAGTTCATTTTATTAGCTTGTATACCCGACCGAAACTAGAATTTGTGCTCGTGGCCTTCTGAGAATTCAAATTTGGGTCACGAGTTAATAGAAGTATAGAACACAGTGAAGGATTTTGTTTAGTTTGATTTCCTCCAATTTACTAAAACGTGATTTGTTTCTTTTCTTATCTTTTTGAACAAATATGTTCATTTTATTTTTAAAGTTTTTGTTCTTGAGATATCTTTGTATATAGTAACAATGGTACATGCAATTTTTATTGTACAATAAGGTCCATAAAATCTTCTTTTGCGTGATCATTATGGTCCTGGACACACATTGTCTTCTTTGTTTGTTAAATCTTACATTATTTGCATGAATAATTTTTGTTAGTTTTTTTTTTGATAAAATAATTTTTGTTAGTAAATAATACTTTTTACGTGAACTCGCTTGTTTTCTTTTACGTTATTTATATAAAAATAATATATCGGCACTTGAAGTTGCAAAGAATAATTTTGTGTATGACGAATGTTTTCAATGAAAAAATAACACCTAATAAGTTAAGAAAATAAATTACGCTATTCTTAACATTATATTTTACGTTATTTATTCTTAACATTATATTCGGCCTTCTTTTCTTAGCCCATCAACTCTTAACCATTTAATTTACAGAGTCTTACTATTGCGAACCGAGTCTTACTATTTTATTATGGTTGTAATAATGATTGAGATTGATTTAGCAAGTATTAACAAACAAAAGAAGAAAACTACGAATAATTTGACTAATGAGATCTTGTAAAGATTATTAGAAAGTCTCAGTCTTGTAAAATTTCTCCAATTGTTTAGAGAGATTTCCATGGGATTAAGAAGTCTATAAAGAAAAAAAAATTGGTGGGTTATATATTCGGAAGGTAGTAATTATTTTCGCAAGTATTTATATTTTGAATGATAAACTGGAAATTTCAATTTTATTTCTACATTACGTTTTTATAATACTCGCGCTATGCGACGAGTCTAGTAATTATAATTATAATTATAATTTTAATATGATATTATTTATTATTATGATAATCACGAAATAATCTCAAAATAAAATATTTTTAAAATATATCAATCTCATTTACGTTAGTCCTGCAAATAACTCGTCCTTTTAATTAGATAGTAATAGTAATACATATATTGGTGACGGCAATATGTTCACTGCACATGAGAAATGGAATGACAGTTGTCTCTTCAATCAACAGACTGCCCGGAGCTCGGGTGGGTGGTCAACTTTTGTGGTCGGTTTTGATCACGAATTTTTTATCCGTTATCGACGTTTCGGGGACATCTGCGGTAGATGTTCGGAGGTTTCTCGGGGAGGCTTTGACGACCCGATATTCTCAGACACCTCGGCAACTTGAGAAGCATATGAGATACTTCAATTTCGAAATTACATTAAACTTTTTTTTTTTTTTTTTTTTGCATAAACAAACCCGTAGGCCAAATATTTACAAATGTGTCATCATTGGACAATAAAATATACGTAGGAAACTATAAATGACATTTCAAAGACGGATCCTCATAGACGAGGTCCTAACTAAAAACCTAATCATGACTTAACTCTACACCGAGCCGCTTTGCTCCACGTTTGCCTTTCTAGCGAGACTATCCGCCATCTTGTTCAATTCTCTCGGTATTTTAAAGAAACTCCAACCTTCGTGTAATTGAGCAAGTGCTCTACAATCCTCGAACTCAAAATAGACCCGCCAATCCACATCTAGAGAGACGTTTGTGAGAGCTTGTATAAGAAGTAAGTTGTCCGAAAATATAGCGCAAAAGGATATCTCAAGAGTTTGAAGCTTTCTCAAAGCGATAAGGCACGCGACTACCTCGGCTTGAAGTGGTGATTGTGCGCGGATAACTTGGCTCTCTTGATGGCGACATACTCCTTCTCGCTCTATTATAAACCCACATCCTGCCCTTGTCGGCGTCCACGAGCCATCGAAGTCCCGCCCGCTTATATTTATATCACGATACGGGTTCGACCATCTTGCAATAGAAGCCGCCATGGTATTTATTTCACCCGGTTTTGATTTTTTATTCTTGAATACCCAATCAAATCGACATTTCCAAATGGCTCAAATTGTATTAACAAAGATACAAAATTGACTTTCATCGAGATGTTTTGCGAAATATAGAAGAATATCCCGGAACTCACCTTGGAGCTTGTCCGCGAGAATACCGAGGGGAGATTGGAACCAAACTATTTGCGACAAAGGGCATAGGAACACTAAGTGCATGGTATCCTCATCTCCCCATGAACACCTTGGACATATCGGGGGGATTTGGGGAAGACGTCGGTGGAGATTGGTAGTTGTTGGCAATGCATTATTACATGCACGCCAAAGAAACGTCGAAACACGTGGCGTAAACGTGTTGTTCTTCCAAATGAGCTCTCCCAATGTGGGTTAATGCTATTTTGGGGTATTAGGTTATGGTATGCATGTGCGCAAGAGAAGTTACCATTTGGCGCCCCCTTCCAAATTAGCCGGTCCGGTCTTTGAAAAGAAGAAACGGTGAGGGATGTATCGGCCACAATTTTTATGGCCTTACTTTCGCCAAATTTGTCTATAAGCAATGGTACATTCCAAGAAAGGTCCTCGATAATAAAATCAACCACCTTTAGATTTCTCTCCTCATTGTTACGCGGCCGAAAATTACATTAAACTTTAAAGTCATAGTTTTTATTCAAATGATTCTTTTGCTTTTGAATTCGAAGGAATGGGGGAAAGGAATGTTATGCGTCCTTGATGGTTTCTTCATTGAAATTGGAAAATCGACTCGGTTTATCAGAGAAATTTGAGTTGCGAGCCATTAATGGGCGCTGCATCTATTTTAACCTAGAAATAAGGATGTAGGCACTATAATTTTTAGTGTGCGATATAGGAGCGGTTTCATCAATTTTTTTCTGGCTTTTTATTTATTTATTTTCTATTTGTATATTTCAATTATACTACATATTTTCTTGTTTTCATCATTTTTCCTGTAATATAGGAGCGGTTTCATCATTTGTATATTTCAATTATACTACATCAATTTCTTGTTTTCAATTAGAATCATTTCATATGCGAAGGACAATATTTTCATGAATTGAGAACATATATTCATGAACAACTTAGATTTAGTTTATATATATATACAAGAAAAATATTTCATTGTACAACTTACATTGAATTGACTTGAAACAACCATATATTTAACAAAATACACAATAAAAGTTAAAAAAAAAAATACATTTCACACAAATTAAAACAATATTATTTTAATACATATTCACGCAAATATTAATGCAAAATCATACAATATCATTTTAATATATTTCACACAAATATGAATGCAATATCATTCTATTAGAATTGACAAAAATGACTCATAATCGTAACTAAGTTTAAGAAAGCCTAATCAACTTCCAAAATCATTCACTTAACATATATAATAAAAAACCGCTACAACTCAATATCATCTATTTATGTTCTCGATGGTTCAGATTCAAAGTTATCGGCAATTTAATCATCTCTGACCAAACCTCTCCGGTCCCCAGCCATTCAAGTCTTCAAATCTCATCAGAGTGATCTTCTCATTTTTGACGAAACTTCGGAGGTACTAATATTGATTTTCTGAATTTTGAATTTTTATGTAATGGAAGCTCTCTCTCTGTTTGATCAGAATTTCGAGTGATCGTTTGGAGCTCTCAAGCTCTTTTTTCATAATTCTCAATAATTTGGGGCTCTCAAGCAGCCAAGATCGTATCATAAATCATTATAAATCATTTATATCTTGAGGGCTTATTTACAATTTTGGATCATATAAAATAATAGGTACCAAAAGATCTTAGTGATCATTTGCCACAAGTTAATATATATAGGATGGTGAATGATTTTGTTTAGTTTGATTTCCTCCAATTTATTAGAACATGATTTGTTTCTTCTCTGTTTATTTTTTCGAACAAATATGTTAATTTTATTTTTAAAGTTTTTGTTCATGAGATATGTTTGTATATATTAACAAGTGTACATGCAATTTTTATTGTACAGTCAAGGTCGATAAAATCTCCCTTTACGTGATAAGTACACACACATTGTCTTCTTTGTTAGTTAAATGGTACATTATTTGCATGAATAATTTTTGTTAGTAAATCATACTTTTTATGTGAACTCGCTTCTTTGCTTTTACATTACTTATTAAAAAAAATTCTTTTCTCGGCACTCGAAGTTACAAAAATAATTTTCTGAACGACAACACTGTGATGAACAGAGTTTCGTATGGAGGTGTTTGATGAGATTAGAAAATGAGATAAATATAATGGTTTTGTAATGAACTGCAACTTATTTGTAAATATTAAGTTTATTGGAGTTTTTATGCATATTTTCTATTTTAATAAACGGGTCGCAGGAGAACTCTTAACGGGTTTGGGCTACCTGTAAAAGTTGGTTGTGTAACGATTTAGTAATTAATTACGAGTGAGCTTTTATTATTTCAGAGAGTCAATTATTATATAACTAGAGAGAGAAGGTGGTTGTTTAGGGTTTAAGTTGTTATTTGATTGTAATGGTGTTTGCAATTCGTGAACAAGATTAAGTAATTTCAATTCTTGATCTTTGTTTGAGCATGTTCTTTTATCCATTCTCATTTAATTTTTCCTCGTAATACGATATAAAATATGAGAAATATTATAATTGGTATCGCAGCAAGTGAAATTACGTTCATTTTATTTGATAAAAGAGGCTGAAGAGTTATATAAAAATTAAAAGATATGTAATGTATTGAGAAATTCTGAATTGCCTACAATTTGTGACGGATTTTACAAGAATGTTTGAGAGTACGTTGAAAATTGGTCTATTGGGTATTTTCATGCCATCAATACTATCAGAAAGAAAGGTAGGAGTTAATAATAAAGGGTGGGGTTAATATAAAATGTTTTAATATCAATATTTAAAAGGATTATGTCAATATTTAATGCTTAAAGCAATATATTAGTCCAAAAATATGATAATAATAATGAAACATATCGTGACATTAAAAATATGTTGTTGACCCAACCACATAATTTGAACCGATTTTAAAAAAACAACCCGTTCTAAAAAAGTAAAATACCAAAGAGAAATATTGAAATGAGAATAATATCAACTTCTTCCTCGAGGCACAATCTCATGACTGTATCGAGATTAATTTTTGCTAAATCAGAGTTTCTAATTAATGGCATTAATTTTGTAACTTTTTTGGATATGGACAGATAGAACGGGTGACGGGGTGAGAGTGAAGGCGCGGAGAAGTTAGCGAGAGGAGAAGCTCAATTAGGCAGCGGCCCTGTCGGCAGAAAAAATGCAACGAAAATCGAGCTTGGCTCGCAGTAATTGGAGAATCTAAAATCGCTCAGATTCTGCATGTGCGGTACTTCTGTCATTCAGTCGGTCCGATGTCGTTCGCTGTTCTTTTGATTTTTTTTTTTTTTTGCTCTTTTTTGTTTTTGTTTTTGAGTTTTGAAATGTGAGCACTAAAGATCATTAATTATGCTAATGGATGTTGGCTTTGGAAAGATTTACCTTTATATTCATAATTTTCTTTTCATTTTTCTTAGACAGATGCAAAAAAGACTATTCAATTATGAATTTAACAAAATCATCAGCCACGAAGTGATCGAAAGTGAAGGTACACATATCCACATCAAAATATTAATTTCATTTCCCCACATAAGTTATCTTTTGTTTGATCAATTTTGGAGAGGACACTTTGGTAATTTCAGGAAATGAGTACATAAGTTGTAGATAGCTAAAACGATGGATACCTAAAAGAAAGAATTCGCGATTTCTCCGTGGACATTGTCGTAAGTACTTTCTCAAATGAAACCCCAAATATATCCTTATAAAACCAAGACTAAAATATAACCCAGTAAAATGTGAAATTTTTTTAAAAAAATTGCAAAATCTGAAAAAAACAATCATATATACCCCAATGTAATAACCCTAATTTCTAGATTTTTGGTTTCTATTTCTAATGGTGTTTTTCAGATTCTAAAGGTGTACTTTTAATATTTTCATATTTCAGACGGATATGTTCGATATTATCAGAATTTTTCATTCACCGTTTTCAAGGGTAAAAATTATATTCTGATTTTTTCCGAGGTAAGAATAATGTCTTTATTTTGAATGACAAATATGTTTTGGCTTTTTGGAAGGGTAAATATGTAAATTCCTTTTTTTATTATTATTATTATTATAAGTATGGATTTTTGAATATTTTACAAGTTTTCAAGGGTGATGGTGATATTCTGGATTTTTGGAAGGATCAAATTGATATTATTATTTTTGGAATTATGCATGTGATATTTTGGTTTGTGAGAGGATAAATATGCAAATCACCCATCTATATTATTACTATTATTATTTTTTATATTCTTGCAAATTTATATGTTTAGGAAGGGTAAGAATTATATTCTGGATTCTTTGGAGATTGATATATATATATATTTTTTTTAAATGTTAAGCATGATATTTTGGGATTTTATAATGGTAAATATGTAAACCTTCATTTTAATTATTATTATTTAGACATTTTGTTAGTTCTTCGAGGGTACAAATGAAATGATCTTCTGGATTTTTGGGAGTCAATATCGAATAGTTTTATTTTTTGAAATTGATAAATATTTTACTTTGGGTTTTTAGGACGGTAGATATTTAAATCCCCTATTTTTAATATTATTGATAAATATGATATTTTTGGTTTATAGACGAATAAATATGTAAATCCTCTTTTCTAAAAAAATCAGAATAATTTAAATTTAAGAATTATTAGTGTTTCTTTTTTTTATTAATTTCGCCGCTTTGGAGGTTTTATTTAGGAGATTTGAGTATTCTACGTTTTCTAAAGTTGTTCGAAATTTCAGATGCAGATGAGAAAAGTTGGAGAGGAAATGCACATAGATTTCGTCATTTCAACCGGAGATAACTTTTACGAGAATCACAGGCCTTCGATGAAAAAGGTTTTGAGGATTCGTTGAATCGTTCCCTGATATTTATACTGCCCAAAACTGATATTCGATGAAAAAGGTTTTGAGGTTTTGAGGATTTGTAATAGAAATTAATTATGATTATTATAGTTCTTTAAATTATTTATTAAAAAAAAATTTCAAATATATTGTGTAGTTGTTGGAGATTATGATTATAAAAGTAGTTGTTGCGCAACTTAGTCTCGTTTTTCAAAATCTTGGAACTCTCCTCCTATTCTTGATATAATACACAACTTCATTCGAAAACAACCTCATTTACAAATTTCAACATTATTCATGCAAATTGAGAAATATTTCTAATTTCTAAATTTGTTTTAACTTTATTTCATAGTTATTTTTTAAACAAGTCTTAAGATTTTTAAAATTTTCTCTTTGTTATTTACAATCTTTATGTTTAGTTAGTGTATCGATTCGATTCTCATAATATATTGTTTTATGAACTTTTATTTTAATAAATTCAACATTTGTGCGTGCAGATTTTACATAAACAAAAAAACTAAACAACGATGCGCGGAATTTTTCGCACGAGTCTTGCTAGTACGAGATATTTTAAGATATATATAAGGTTACAAAGGTAGCTTTGAACATGTTAATTGATTTGATTTTTTTTTTCCGTACGTGCGCTTTACCTAAAATTATTGTTTAATTATATCTCCATTTCTCTTTGTTTTGTTTTCATTTTTGTTTACATATCAATTCCCTTCCATTTTATTAATCTTAATATAGTTAAATTTAGCCAAATTCGAACTTCACTTTTTTATGTTTAACTTAATTAGGAGGCGGAACGGGTCACAAGCCAGCTCATGCCGGATTTGTGGGTCCTGACATGCTGACAGCAACTGAGATGTCATCGCTTCCTCGCCCGTTGGTTCAATCTTTGCATTTCATTTGATTTTATGAGACGGCAGATTTTCCATTGGGCCGGGTCTGCATCGGTTCTTTCGTGACCTCACTTGATATGGCTGGTACATTTTTTCACTTTCTTAAAATGGCTTATTAATGTCATCTTTACATAGTATTTATTATTATTGTTATTTATTTCGAAGGATTTTCGATCGCACTAATGAAGTTAGAACTGCCATAGTGGAACAGCTCGAATCGATGCTCCAACTAAAGCTCCCGATTGGCCTGTTGGTGCCGACGATACTAATATGATAAAATCCACATTTCAATACTATAAATCCAAAATAATAATAATAATAATAATTACAATTATCAAATAATTCCAATTAATTAAATATTGTAATACGTAGGGTTGTGGGTGGGGGGGGGGGGGGGGGGGGGTCCAATTGCGAAAATTCGCGTACCAGTTTTGACGTATTTTTTCTCGTAATGGTGATGAATTTATTGATTTTAATGTTTCCAGATGCTTAGTCAGCCTAAAGAGCTTACAAAATATGGGAGCGTATTGGAGATGGGGCTTGCCTATTGAAGCGGTTGCGGAAGAGATTATAAGAATGAAAGATAAATTGTGCAACCGGGATAGTAAAGTTGGTGATGGTATACTTGTGGTATCATCGTAAGGTCTCATCTCTACCACTTAAAAGTTAAATCTTAAATTATTTCATCTCTAAACTATGAATCCTAAATCCTAAAACTATAAATACATATAAAAATATAGAACACGTAGTAGAAATGTATCACCGATATGAAAAATTAGAACACACATCTCAAAGACAGGGGGCGACTTAAATATTTTGGGGATTCTCGACAATATATTGAAAATTTTTGTATCATTTTATAATTAAAATTTTTAATATGTTGCAAGCATATTAAATTAAAATTCTTACAACTTTAAAAATATTTTGTACCGATACTAGTACATTTTAAAACTCAAACAAGAATATTCTAAATCAACATAATATTTCTTGCACACAAAAAATAAAATAATTAATCAAAATTTGTCGAAGTAAAAATTTGTTTTGTAGAATGAAATTTTTAAATATCAATGTATTATCTCTCGACAAATTGAACAAGACATAAATTGTTAACTAAACAAAAAAATCCCAAAATTTAGTATCCCAATGAAAAAACAAAATCGAAATATTATAAAGAATTAACGTATATTAATACAAATCAAGATTCATCAAAAACAGAACATGTATATATCAAGCTATACAAAAATAAATGTATGAAATATGAGTCAACTACTTCTCATTCTAATGAAAGACGAAAAAGTAACTCAATCATAGTGTCATTTGAATTTTGGGACTCAAGTTTGTGAACTTAATTAGAAAAGACAAATATACATTCTTAATTCTTAATATATTTTTTTAATTTCATTAATATATTTTTCTGGGTCTTAGACCACCGCCTAGTTGGCTTCACACTTAAACCGTCCCACCAACACACACACACACACACACACACACATACTAAGTCAATAAAACCCTGCTAACTTTTTCTTAATATTATCAAAATCATTTTTATTTTTATATTCTCTGTAAACCACCTTAAGTCCATAAAATATTTAACCTAACTATTTCACCCATAGTAATTTTTCTAATCAAAATACCCCTAAATTCTCATATTTTTTATTCAATCCAAATAATCAATAAGAAAGCTATATTTTCAATTCAATATAAATCAACGAGAACAAAAGTAAAAATGAAATCATAATAAATAAACAAGTAAACCCAACAATTATATTGGACGTAAAATCAATTATAGTTTATATAAAATATACCTAAAAATGTATACCGAAAAAAATATTCATAAACTTTTGAAAACTATACCTAAAAATGTACCATCCGGAGAAAGTTAGCCCACAGGCATTTGAATTCTAAAACAAAAAGAGCCCAAAAATGAAATTAAAATAAGAGCCCATTCCAAACATACAACTTACAATATTAATCCGACGGCGGAGATTTCCGCAGACGACCAAACCATGTCGTTATTGCAACTCTTTTCATCTATCTAGCTGTCCTTCTCCCTCATTGCGATCTAGAAGACTAGAACACAAAACGAAAACCCTAGATAGTACTCCGCACGATTTTGCAGCAATTTCAGATCCCTTTCCAAGGCAATTTTCCAATCTTGATCGAATTCGCTTCTCTTGTTATTTTGAATTTGTGTCAATTATCTCGATTTTTATTCATATTCCCCAATTTTTTCTCCAACAGATAGTTTGGACAAGCTATGGGTGAGACTGGCAAGCGATTCAGGCGGTACAGAGACGAAGACGGCAATGAAAACCGGAGCAGCCACAAGAAGCGACATACTGATTCTTACAAGGAATCTTCTGGAAGCGACAATAATCACAATAATTTGATCGTGTTCCGTATCCTCTGTCCCGTTACAGTCATTGGTAGTGTAATAGGCAAGGGCGGAAAGGTAATTAACTCCATTCGTCAAGAAACACATGCCAGAATAAAAGTTCTCGACCCATTTCACGGATCGGACAAACGGGTCATATCCATATCATGCTACATGAACAAAGAGAAGGATATAAGTGATTTGGACGAGTGCACTATGGATTATAAAGAGCCGATTTGTCAAGCTCAGGACGCCCTGATCAGGGTTCACGATGCAATTATCGAGTCCTTGGCAAGTGCTAGGGAGAGTGATGATAGGAAAAGTAACCGTACCGGTACCGGTACTGGTACGAAAGAGGAGTTATGGATGTTGCTACCAACAAGCCAGGCTTCGAATGTGATTGGTAAATCCGGGTCTACTATTAAGAGAATCAGGCAAACCGCTAAAGCAATTGTTAAGGTTACTCCAAAGGACCCAAACCAGCCTCGAGATTCGTGTGCCATGCACTTCGATAATATCGTCTATGTAATATTCCCCATTTAATTTTTGCAATATCATTATTTTAATTTTCAGATTTAATTTTGAATTTATTTTGCATCGAACAGATAACAGGCGAACCCGAATCAGTCAAAAAGGCCCTATTTGCAATCTCGACAATCATGTGCAAATTCCCTCCAAAAGAAGAGATCCCTCTAGAACCTTCCATGACGGACGGAGGCCCGCCAAGCATCATAATCCCCTCAGACATGCCCATCTATCCACCTGGCGGATTCTACCCGCATCAGGATCCAGGTCGACCCGTTATAAACCAATTACCCGAACTTCCTCCATTTGCAGACCCTGCAAGCGGCCTCTATCCTTCGCCCTTACCCGTCATGCCGGGTTACATGGGCCCGCCTCGGTCTGAAGAAATGGTGATGCGGGTTTTGTGTCCTAACGATAAGATTGGAAGGGTTATTGGTAAAAGTGGCGGTACGATAAAGCATATTAGGCAGATGAGCGGTGCGAGAATCGATGTGGATGATAATTTGAAGGACGTTGATGGGTCATCCTTGATCACTGTTGTCTCTACAGAGGTTAGCTTTATTAAATTTTCAGGAATACCCTTCTAAAAATCCAAAATATCATGTTTATCCTTCTAAAATATCAAAACATCATTGTTACCTTGATGTTAAATTTTTGTGAGGGTAATTATGATACTTTTTTATCACGGAAGGGTAAATACGATATTTTGAAATTTTAGAAGGGTAAATATGTAAATTTCCCTTAAATTTTAACCAAGCTTTAAATTCTTAATTTTACTGATTTTTTTAATATTTAGGCGACGGATGACATAAAATCAGCAGCGGTAGAAGCGGTACTTTTGCTACAAGACAAAATAAACGACGAGGACAAGACGAACGTAATAATTCGTCTTCTAGTTCCCAAGAAGTTAATAGGATGTATTATTGGCAAAGGTGGTTGCATAATCAACGACATAAGAAGAAGTACAAACGCAGATATACAAATCTCCAAAGGCGACAACTCGAAACGGTCGAACTCAAACTCCAACGACGAACTCGTCGAGGTCTCAGGAGAAGTGGCTAGCGTAAAAGACGCGCTCGTTCAACTCGTACTTAGGTTGAGAGAAGATGCATTGAGGGACAGGGACGAAAACGTAAATTCGTTCAGGGATATTAAGCCTTTCATCCCTCCCGTGGACCCGGTGTACCGCGGACTCTCTTCGGGAATGTCGAATGTCCCTTCTATGGGCTACGATCACAGACCCTTGGATGCTGATAGGGGTTTTGGTTTGTTTCACGGCTACAACCCTCCTCCAGTGAGTCGAAAATTTTCATTTCCACCCCTAAATTTTTTCTAATATTGTATTTTATCCAGGCTGAGGAATCTCGTTACGGGGGAGTTTCTTCATACTCATCGTCAAAGGCATATTCAGGGTTCGTTCATTTTTAATTGTCGATAAATTATGCCTCTTTTAAAATTATTTCTTTTTTTATTAATAGGCATACACGTCCTTATGTCGAGATGGTTATTCCTGGAAGTGCGATGCCTAAGGTTATGGGAAAAGGCGGCGCGAACTTGGATACTATCAGAAAGGTTAGTTTATTTATTAATTATATTATTGGTTGTGTGGTGGTGGTGGTAAGTAAGTGTATTGAAAGTGGTAAGTAAGTAAGTAAGTAAGTAAAGGTAATGAATGATTATTTGGTAGATTTCGGGAGCTCACATAGAGATTGTGGATTCAAAGATGTCTCATTACGATCGAATAGCTCAGATATCGGGTACTCTGCAACAACAGCAATCGGCCGAGGATTTGATAAAGGCCTTCATTCTTTCCTCGTAAGATCAAATGCTTCGCTCTATCCTCTCCTTCTTCCCGTTGTTTCCTCTCGTTCCGTATCCGTGTTGTCGGTTTCTTCCTTCTTTCTACTGGCCTTTGTTGTATCGCGTAGAGGGTTTGGTTATTCTTATCATGTCTGCAGTTATTTTAAATTATCGGATTTCTTTCTTGTTCCTGTGATTCTCTTTTTAATAACTTCTCTTGTACTTGTTCTTCTTTCTCTCTCTCTCTCTCTCTCTCTCTCTCTCTCTCTCTCTCTCTCTCTCTCTCTCTCTCTCTCTCTCTCTCTCTCTCTCTATCTCTTCAATTGTAGATTATTGAAAGATACTAACACATACAGGGTAGCTTTAGCCGACTTAGGTTGACCTATTCATGTTTTCTGATCGGTCGAGTTTCGTCATTTTTGTGGACGCTCTGATCCTCACTCTTCCTTGCCATTTCTTTGCGAGGGAATTGAATTTTGAAATTTCTTTTTAAGTTGATTCTTAAGAAGCAGATACAAAATAAAGAAATAGATATAAAATTTTCCATCAATACTTTTTAAAGAATCCTTCGATCACTGTTCCGTGCCAAAGCTCTTGCTTCGTAATTCTTAGATAACTATCATGCTTTTTTCGCGATAAAAAAAAATTGGTTGGAATTATCCTCTCCTCTCCTGTCTGTTAGATGTGCTCCTAATTATATTTGAATATTTCTTCAAAAGATAAATAAATTATAATTTGACTATTTATAATCATGATTTTTTTCAATTCCCCCTAACTTTTCTAAATATTTTGAAAAAAAAACCTCATTTTTTAGATTCCCTAAAAGATCCCTTGTTGAATTTCATATTTTTTATTTCCTGGACCAAAGTACCCTTCGTTAATTTTTTTATAAATTCGTTCATCTAATCTAAATAAAATGAAGTTTAATACATATAATATTTTGTAAAATAATATTCGTACTATTATATTTAAGATGATTTACGAGACAATGTTACAACACATTTTATTATATGATTTTATATTATATAGAGTATAGGTTTATATTGCATAATATATCGTAACACAATATTGCAAACCATCATTATATTATATTGCAAAACACTAATATTTATACTTAGTAAAGTAGATCAGATAAACAAATATTTAAAAAATTTAATAAGGGTATTTTGGTCCAAAAAGATAAAATATTGATATACTGACTCATCTAACAATACCTATTTTGCGTTGTTTGGGACTGAATTTTTTGTTGTTGGTTTGATTCTCTTTTTTGTCAAGTTCCATCTTAGTTGGTACTGTACCAACCCAGCCACTATGAACTAGATGATTCTTATATCCTAATTTGTAAAACAGATACTTGGACGGTTTATTCATAAAACTTCAGAAATAGAACAATTTATTCGATATTCTCGCCAAATGATTTATTCCAAGTTCGAATTGGCAATTTTTAGTTGTATCATTTCCATCCTTTTTTCTCATTTCCTAATCCGGAACTCAAATTCATTGTAGCATATTTGCATTCTGTAATTCATACATCATGACACCAAACTAATATGATGTACACGAAATTTTATTCCATATTATATGACTCTTTTGCCACTTTATCCTTTTCGTCTCCATTTTAGATTTTCAAAATTCAGTTATGCGAGGTACTTGGTTTGGTTGAGATAACAATCAAGTTTTCTTTTAGGGTAAATTTGGTTAATCATGAATTAATAAATAGTTTGTGGATGGAAAACATTGTTTTTGTTTTGTTGATAACTGGTCCAATTTTTGGAAAAATAGATGATTGTTGGTCCATTACATCGAGATATCATATTGTTTTTGAATGTCCGGTTTATTCAGAAATGTACCAATTTGAGCGAGTAAAACTGATAATATCGCAATTGTTGTAAGAATGTCAAAAATATTAAACTACCACATTTTGCACTTTTGATATTCGACTTGATAATACAAGGATAAAACTATCTAATCGCAGATATAAGTAAGATTAAAATGGTCACAAGTAGTGATACAATAATAAAACATCAATAGTTTTGTGGATGGAAAATTATCTAATAGATCTTGGCTTTCAAAAATTTGCAAATCTTTACTTTCTCTTTTGCTACCTGAATATTTGTTCACTACCCAAACAAGCAATTTAGTTAGCCTCATTTGTCATGACTCGTCTTCTTCACAACGAAGTACTATAACGTACGAAAGCCTCGTCACAACTTCAAATAATATAATTATTGATGAATCTTCCTCTTTCTTAACTGATGGGCTGCATAAATTACAATATGATACCAACAAAAGCGCGTAAAATCCGTATCTAAAAAATGTGAAGACTTGAGATTCTTTTCTTTGACAATTTAGAAGCGATGATTGCAATTGAAGATTCTTCTATTGCAGTAGCAGTTGCACAATATTTTTCAATTGCAATTAAAGTCCCTACCATTTTTGAATATCATAGTTTATAGTCTCACTGACCTCTTGAGTCTTGTAGACCTTGGCATTTTTTTCTTCCTTCCATATTCCCAATTTCTCCTATTCTAATTTACCTTCCCCTCTCCACTCCCTCCTCTCCCAATTGAAATTTGAAGCAACCGAGCTCTAAGGCCGTCAACGGTGAAAATGAACGAAGCGTTGTCAATCGGCATGGACTTTATCATGCCGAATTTGACCTCGGGCGTTATGGAAACATGGCGATTGGAAGAGGCAGTCTCGCTGATGCAGACCACTTTACACAAGGTCCATGCGCTGATCGATCGAGCAGAGTGGTGGCGTTTCAAGAATGAACACGTGGCGAAACTCCTTGCCCAGCTTAAAGACGCTGCCTACGATGCCGGCGATCTCCTCGACACGTTTGACTATGACGGGCTCGTGAGAAAGATCGAAGGTAGTCAAGGCCAGGCAAGTCAACTCATGGTTAGAACTTCTAGTTTTATCGCCACAATTCTTAGTGGTAATGCGGATAAGGTGAAGTGTATCCAAGGGAGGTTGGATCACTGCTCAACCGAGTTGATGCAAGTGCTCGGCATGTTAGATTCGACCACCGAGGCGGTTCACTACAGAAAATCGGTCATTGGACCGGTTACAAGTTCCTTCGTGACCGAACCCGAAGTCGTTGGCCGAAAAATAGAACATTCTCACTTGATTGATTTATTAAATCAATCACACAAAGGATCTGAACCTAGTGACGGTTCTGAACCTAGTGACGGTTCTGTTCGAAAGCCAAGGGTGGAGACATTAACTATTATTCCTATAGTTGGCGTTGGTGGGGTTGGTAAAACCTCTTTAGCTCAGGAAGTTTATAATGATGTGAGAACCAAAGAGCTCTTTGACCAAAGAATTTGGGTTTGTGTATCCGACGTATTTGATGTCGTGAGGATAACGAAGGAGATTATCGAGTGTTTTAATCGAGGAAAGCAATGTAATTTGACCAATTTGAGTTTTATGCAAGACTTGTTAAAGGACAAGTTGTTCTCGTGCAAGTTTTTGCTCGTCCTTGACAATGTTTGGAATAAAAATGTCATTGAATGGGAAATATTACTCGCACCATTGAGGCCTGCGGTTATGGGGAGCGTGATATTAGTTACCACACGATCCTTAGAGGTTGCCAAGATCGTAGGCACTACTAGACCCGTTGCCCTGGATGGAATTCAGGAAGATCATTATTGGGATTTCTTCAAAAGATGCGCATTTGGCTCCGTCGATTCATCAAACCATCCTGAATTACAATCTATTGCTAGGAAAATTGCTAGCAAGTTGAAGGGCTCTCCACTTGCTGCGAAGAACGTTGGCGGCCTATTATGGTCAAAGATGGATGAAAGGCATTGGAGGACAATCATGAATAGCGAATTGTGGGAATTAAAACACGGCGAAAATGAAAATGGCATCCTACCAGCCCTTCATTTGAGCTACCTTTATTTGCCTCGTCAAATGAAGCAATGTTTCTCGTTTTGTTCTATATTACCGAAAGATCATGATTTGTTGAAGGATGATCTGGTTGATCTTTGGGTGGCTCAAGGCTTCATTACAGACCAAGGAAGTAAAACGGTGGAGGATGTAGGATCCGAGTACTTTGATGAGTTCGTAAGGCTTTCGTTTTTTCAGAATTCACCAAGGGCTAAACAACATTTCGTAATACATGATTTGATGCACGACCTGGCTCAATCGGTGTCGTTAGAAGAATGCTTTAGGCTACACGATCTAAAAAACAAGCACAAGATTCCCACCACAGTTCGCCACATGTCAGTATGTGTTAATAACACGGAGCAATTAATGGAATTAAACGAGTTATGCAACTATACAAAATTGCGTACGCTTTTAGTGTTTATTAGCTGTGATTTCGACTTGGGTTCCGTGATTAAGTGTTGGTTTACCAATCTGAAAAATATACGTTGCTTAAAGGTAATTGGGGGCAGCATCAAAGAGCTTTCGGAGAATGTTGGCGGCTTACAACACCTCCGGTTTCTTGAGTTGAGTAATTGCGACATTACGAAATTACCAAAATCCCTCTTTTGCCTATATAATTTACAGTTCATCCACCTCCACAATCAGTCAACAGCGAACATGTTAGATAGTCATGTTGCTAAAGGTCTTGCCAAGCTTGTCAACCTAAGGAAACTTCGTCCAGTCGAGTTGATAACGTCAGGGTCGGTAGAGATCGGAAAACTGAATTGTCTTCAATCATTGCCACAATTTAACGTGCCTATTGACCATGGATACCGGATTAGAGAATTAAGAAATATTACGCAACTCCACGGTACACTGTGGCTTAAGAATCTCGAGAATGTTCGAAATAATGAGGATGCGGTTCAAGCTATGCTTATTAACAAGGAGTTCCTTTTTGAATTGATTCTGGAATGGTCTGCGAATAGACCGTATTCTCAAGCTGATGGTTGTGTTCTCGATGGCCTCCAACCACCCTCGAATATCAAAATGTTGGAACTCGTATGTTATGGTGGTAATAGAGCCCCGAATTGGTTAGAGAGAGAAACATTGCCCTACTTGAGCAGTCTAGTATTGAAACGCTGTCTCAACCTTACCGAAATACCTTTACTCCCCCCTTACCTACAGAAACTGCAATTCGAACACGTGGGACTCGTCTCTCTGCCCAGAATTTGGGACAAATTACCCGATTCGATGCTCAAAGGCTCGACTCTTTCTAAATTATACATCGAACACTGCCCGAGTCTAAGAAGCCTTCAGGGATGGCTGATGCCGCAACTTCTGCCGGTCATCACAACCATACATATAAGAGACTGCGGCGAGTTGCTTTCCCTGCCGGTTGAGACTTTTAAGGATTTTGTCTCTCTTACCAGTTTGGTCATACAAAATTGTCCCAGAATAATTTGCCAAACGAGGTTCTTGTTTCCACCTTCCATAAAAAAGCTCGAGATCGAATCATGTGGTAATCTTGACTCGTATCTCCCCAACTGCCTAACTAACCTTAACCATCTGACCAATATGCGTCTAAGCAGATGTCTACATGTCTCGGCCCTTCCAAGTGATGTCATGAAAAAAATGGCATCCTTGAGGTGCTTCACGCTTAACGATTGCCAAAACTTAATCTCTTTGGAGGGGTTACAAGATCTACCAGTCCTTGAAAACTTGTGCATTGGCAAGTGCTCTCGACTAAGAGCGGCGATCCCAATCAAGCTTGGCAATCAAATACAAGAGAAATGTGGGTTTCTGAAGTACTTATCCATCGATAATACTGCTCTCTTGAATCTTCCTTTCTTGAGAAATCCACCATCCTCCCTCGTAAGGCTTGAGATATGTGATTCTCTCGAAACATCGATGTTTTGTGGAGATCAACTAACATACTGGTTAAGGGGCACGCGATCGCTCACAAAACTGCATTTTCGGAGGTGCGTCAACCTGAAGTCGCTGCCGGAGTTGTGCAGTTTGAGGTCACTACGAATGCTATCGATAATTGAATGCCCAAATATACCCACGGGGCCGTTCAATGGTTTTCCCTCTTCGATTTTGAAGTTGGAACATAACAATTGCAGTATAAGTCTAACCGCAGAGTTGGAACAGGAGAGAACGCGGATGCCCACTTCGGACAATGGCTTCTTACCGTTTTAGTGTCGTGTTTATTTCTCCAGTCATATCATGTATATTCTTCTTTTCTTTCTTTTTTCTTTCATACTGCTTTGTAGTATAAATAATCGTGGGCTTAAAAGAATGAAAGTTTTCCATTATATAGCCAAATTATTTTGCTAATAATTAGAATAATCCTTTTCCAAACATAGGGAAATGTTGGGAAAACCTCATTTGAAAAGGGTTATATAGAAATATCCTATGGGTACTAGAAAAAAAATGACTGTTTGAGAGCAGACAAATTGCCTACTTGATTTTTATGAAAAAAGGATAAATGCAGTATAATATTTATATTTTTTACGAAATGATAAACAAAAGAACGAGGAAAAAGACATAAAAAAAAAGCAAAAGAAATTGGTTATAATCGAAAACTTTTGGAAGTACGTGGTAAATAAAATAGAATAAGAATAAAATAGTTAAGTGCATAAACAAGTGTGGAACTAAATGGATTAGCTGGTGGATTACTGAAATTTCAATCTTTCAAAGGAGGCCTAAAATATTTTTAGACCTCTACTTAAAAATATAATCTTTGCCCGAAATATTGTCGAGTGACTTTTATGCATAAATACTTTAAAAACAATAATATACTATCCTAGTCTAATAGGAGTTGGTAAAGAGCACCATATATGATATAATGTTTACTCAATATATGTGAAGCGAGTTAAATAACCTATTAAATATTAATTCATATTGTTGTGTTTTGTGATGTATTAATTGCAAAACAAGTCAAATTAATAGTATATATTCTATGCTTCAGATAAATGAACATAATTGTTTTTAACTTAGTCTGTAGCAATGGAACTTTGTTGTTTTCTATAGTTTTGAATTTTTTTTCTTATACATATCTAAAGTATTTTGAAAATATGTTATTCTAGGGTCAACGGAACACCATACATATATATATATATATATATATATATATATATATATATATATATATATATATATATATATATATATATATATATGAGGCCAACTAAGTATGACGGTGAATTTGCATGTTTCCATCGAGAGACCCACTGGTGTGCCACGCGACAGTTTCTTTTTACATATTTTTTTTTGTTATTTTGACCCTCTAACTACCGCCGATAAAAAATGTATAAATTGCACCAAGTCTTGCTTGCTCAATGAGTCGGATCCGAACCTGCGAGCGGATAATACCCGAAAAAATATCCGCGAATCGGATAATACCCGAAAAAAATACCTGCTCCGGATTCGGATCAGATACGAAAATAAATTTTTACCCACGGGTATACCTGTTACCCGAAACAAATACCCCGATCCGAACCCGAAAAATATCCGAAAATATTCAATAATATGAACATTTTGGATGTTTTATGGATTAATTATTTGTAATATTTGAATTTTTAATGTATTTGTACATGTTAGTTGTTTTATTTATATAAAATTATTGGTGATTTTACGTATTTATATAATAATTTTATAGATTTTTAATTTTTATTGGTGATTTTCGAATAAAGAGTTCGGGTTTGGGTATTTTTTATCCGCGGATATTTTTTGTTCGGGTTAGGATAATATCCGAAAATTCGGATTCGGTCATGAGGGAGGCTTATCCGTACCCACCCCGCCCCGTTGCCACCCTAGTTGAGTATCTATTCAAGTCTCAAAGAAGCAAGGAGTTCAAAACTCGGCAAAACCGATATCTTGAAAAATAGGTGAATTAGGACAAAGAGTCCAACATACATGCGAAAAATATGTATACATCGTTGAACAAAAAATCTAAAATCTACTAGATTTCTTTTTTGTTATATTGTGTACAAAATTATATAATACATGTAAAAAATATGTCATATATGTAAAAAAAATATAACATTGACTATATTTTAAAGATATATATTACATTAAAAAATATAATACATAAATATATATATTTAGGGGCGGGCTTTCGGTCCTTGTAGGTGTGTAATTTTAGTTTTAGTTTTTCTATAAACTGAAGGTTCAACATAACAAAATATTTTAATGTCCATGTACCTTTATTAAGATGTATAGTTATCTATACTATATACTAATGCAAGGGGATTTGCTGCCTCCTGGTGCAGCCACGTCACCAGGGGCCTATTTGTAAAAAAAAAATATTTTTTTTACATTTTGGTCCTTTTTTATTTACAAATTGGTCCTTTTTCCGAAAATAAATTACATTTTGGTCCTTTTTTTTACATTTTGATCCTTTATATTTGCATTTTGGCCCTTCGCAGTTTTGAAATTTACATTTTAGTCCAGGGGCCTCAAATTGGTCCTATTTTTTAAAAAAAATTATATTTTGGTCTTTTTTTCACATTTTGGTCCTTTATATTTGCGTTTTGGTCCTTCGAAGTTTTAAAATTTACATTTTGGTCCTTTATTATTTTTCTTGCCTGGTGCAGCCACGTCACCAGGGGCCTATTTGTAAAAGAAAATATTTTTTTTACATTTTGGTCCTTTTTTATTTACAAATTGGTCCTTTTTTCGAAAAAAATTATATTTTGGTCCTTTTTTGTTTTACATTTTGGTCCTTTATATTTGCATTTTGGCCCTTCGAAGTTTTGAAAAAAAATATTTTTTTTACATTTGGTCCTTTTTTATTTACAAATTGGTCCTTTTTTCGAAAAAAATTACATTTTGGTCCTTTATATTTGCATTTTGGCCCTTCGAAGTTTTAAAATTTACATTTTAGTCCAGGGGCCTCAAATTGGTCCTATTTTTTAAAAAAAATTATATTTTGGTCCTTTTTTCACATTTTGGTCCTTTATATTTGCATTTTGGTCCTTCGAAGTTTAAAATTTACATTTTGGTCATTTATTATTTTTCTTGAAAAACTAAAATAAAATTATAATAAGTTGAACAATATTAATAAAAGAACATCTTGCAAATATTTAAAAATAAAATATCACAAAACTATTAAAAAATACATAAAAAGAAAACTAACATAAAAAATAGATGTTTAAATAGATATTTTCTATGAATATATTTGCAAGATGTTTATTTATTATCATTTAATGTTAGTTTTTTTATGAATAAAGAATGTAATATTAAAATTATATAAAAAAAATATGTAATAATTTAAATTTTTTTAAATCACTACGTGTTAAGAAGTGTTTATGAATTTTCTTAAAATTAATAAAAAATAACAAAAATAAGTTTTAATTATTACATATGAGATTTGGAGGGTATTTTGGGAAAAAAAAAATTAATATCATCCATAAGGAGTATTTTAAAATAAAAGTTTGGTAAAGAGTTTTTTTTTTTTGGAGTTTACGAAAAGATAGAGAATTTTTTATAATATCCAAAAAAAATTAGGGGGTTAAAAATATATCAAATCATGGATGTGCGAATAATCATGACATAATTTAAATTAAAGGTTCGAACGAAACGGTTAGCGATGACATCGTCAAACTTTGTTGTTGGCTGACCACACAAAGGACGAAAAATATTTGTGCTAAATATGTAGCGAAATTAAGGATTTGTGAAATTAAAAACACTCTTTTTTTCAGCAATGTTTTCTGAACTATTATGTTCTTAATAAATTTCATGACGACTCATTCGTTATTTTTCCTTATTTTACTTATGAAGCATAAAATATAGATAATTTTTTTAGCAATAACCGTTTGAATTATTCAAGAAATCCGGCTCTTAAAATATTCAAACGATTTTTGCTACAAAATTTCACTCGCACACAACACACTAAATTACACATATAATAATGATTACAAAAAGAAAGTCACATACACAAAATGAACAACAATTTTTTTCAACTACATTACTTATAAACCCGAACAGCCGCGCGCAATTGCGCGGGGGTAATGCTAGTATAGTTATAATTTTATTCTTTTCTATCTGTGTTGACAAATTCTCTGTTATATTTTTTGCGAACTGTCTCTAGCATTTCTTGTCCAAACTTGCACATTTCAAATTTCGCAATTTTTTTCCAAACCCAAATAATAATTAATTATTCTATCCGTCCAAACAAGCTCTTTTAGGGGGCGTTTGGTTGGAACTTTGGAGTGGGAATGCCTTGGCATACTTTCTTATGGATTCCATTACCACGTTTGGTTTGCGCACTAGGTAATAAAATAATGAAATACTCGATTCCCTAGGGCATAGATGGTGGGAATAGGATTACCATCAAAATTGGTGGCTTTTCTCTATTCCCATGAGGAGGGAATACAATTTTATTTTCTTTTCCAAAAATAATTAGCTCCAACCTTCTATAAATAAACCAACTTTTACATTTTTAGAGTATGTCATGCAATAAATGAGTGTGCCAACCAAACACGGTTATAGAGCATGTCATGGAATGCTATGTCTTGGCATGATATTCCTTGGCATACTTCATGCCAAGGTATTCTCCAAAACACGAACCAAACGGCCCCTTAAGTCTTCTCGAAGTATTGTGCGAGACAGAGCCGGTCCGGCGATTTTGGGAACCTTTGACAAAAAATACGATACTAATTAAATATTAATATTAAATTAATTTACAAATTAATTACTTGACAAATTAAAACATTAAACTACAAATCCATCATTTTACAATATAATTAAAATATAATTAAACCTGTAGGAGAATTGAACCTGTAGTTGCAATTATAAAATTTTGGAGGGCCAATTTGAAAATTGGAGAGATTAATTGTCCTTCCAGCTTTACTTGTTTTGGGCCGGCCTTTAGTCATTTAAAAATAGTAATGTTATAGATCTCCAATACTATACACCCATAAAAAAAATTGGGTCCTTGAATTTTGATGGACCTTCGACGTACTCAAATTCATGCCGATAGTGGGCCAGGCCTGGTGCGCAGGGGCGGCCCATCATGTTGGCCCAAGAGGCTAATGTCAAAGGCCACCGAATTTTGTAAGGCCATAATTTTTTTTTTCACATAATAGGTACAAGTCCAACTATTTTGGCCCAAACTAACTCTTGCAAGAAGAGAAAGAAAGAGATAGAGAGAGAGAGAGAAAGAGAGAACTCGAGAAAGAAAAAGTAAGAGAGAACTCACCTGGCTTGGACTGGAACCGACCCATGCGTGCAAGACCCACCAAGCAACGATGCGACGCGCGGCGCGGCAGTGACCCACCAAGCAGTCAGCAGACGGCGAAGTGGATCTTCGAATCTGGCTCGCACAGTAGGTGGATTTTCTCTGTTGTTTTATCGACTTGTGGGATTTGTCCCCAATTTCTGGCTGAGCGCGTGGATTTCTGAGAGTTCCTTGACTCTCGCACGGTTCGGTTCAGCAGTGCAATCTTAAATCCGACTCCAATTTCTCCCCGATTGTGCTCATTTTCTCCTAATTCGACTCCAATTTCTCATCGATTTGACTAATTATACACAATTTGACTTCAATTTGAGTCCTATTCGACTCTATTTCGATTCTACTGTGACTCGATGCTGGTGAAAATCAATGAGACCTACGGCGTCTCGATGGCACCGGAAGACGACACAATGGTGGCGTTGCTCGATTTCTGCTGCTCCGTTCCTGTCGAGATTAGGCCCCGACTAACACAGTGACAGTGAGATCATTCGAAATATTAGGCGATGACTGCGACACTACTAGGTGACGTTCTTTGCATCTCTCGGCAGTGTGCTGCTCGATTCCTGCCAGAATTCGTCAAAAACGAATTTTGCATATCTCACAATGAGTAATTGATCCTTATTAATGTTTACATTTTTATTTTTGTTTAATGTACATGTTTTGAAACTCAATTTTGATCAAACTTTAATTTTGTTCAATGTTTGATCAATTTAACATTTTCGACGCAACTTACAGTATTTAGAACGATTTCGTCAAAGGCCTCCGAAAACTCCGGGCCGGCCCTGCTGGTGCGAGGTTAATTTCACCTTGGCGGCAAAGTATCGTCCAAACAAACCTGAATTCACCTAAAACCATACTCCCATACAAGAGTTATGGTGGCAACTAAGAAATCAAGTCATGTTGATGGAGCCATGCATATAGGACACGGCATGGTTGGCCACGATTTGATCGAATTTGCGAGAACGTAACGAACGATTTTTTTTCTCCAAGAAAACAAGAACACAAGCTCTTATCCTAACCTCCATCCCAGACTTAGCGGCCAAGTGGTTTCTCGATCGTTAAAGATATTTGAATTTGAATTTGTTCTCTGCCTTGTAAGGATGTTTAGGGCTCGCATAGTTATATGTTCATGTACATGTACATGCTTGGTTGTTTGAGGAGTGCGTGCTCAACGGTTTGAGCAAACAAAACCGATGTAATTGTCAATTCATGTTATAATATAGATAGAAATGGATCGAGCATGTAAGAGAAAACATATTTTTTGGCACAGATGGGTAAGTAAAATATAGTAATATCAATCATGACGTATTTATACAAATGAAACTCAACGAGTCATTATCCTCCACACAATAGCGTGTATCGTATAATTCATATTTTTCCCGATATTGTTTTCATATGTTAGTGATATTTTGTGACTGATTTTTTTAATTTGATAATAAATGGAGAAAACTCATATGTACTCCGTTCATTGATGTCAATGAAAATTAAACATAAAATCTCACAACATATAATTTTTTATATCTTACACTCAACCAAATGTGGGCTATGACTCATTGACTTTGTGATTGTGAATTTAAAATGTTAATAACATTTCGTCATTGGATGAACATGTTATAAATATTGTTGTGAACATAATAGTCTCAAATCATTTTTTTCATTCATTTTTAATCGTGATGTTGGACGGGGCTAACTAGAAACTTCATGGCCTATATCCGCAGCTTTGAGATGAAGGGAGAGGCCTTGACTTCGAGAGACTTGTCGGTAGTTGATCGTGATGTCTCGCTTTTAATCGTGCATCGAGTTTGGGCATGAATGTCAAGCAAATTCTTGAAGAAGAGCGGGAGAGATCTATTCCTGGGATAAGTTTTTGTGTAAAAACCTCTATCCATTAGTAAAAGCTATACTTGATGTCTTTCTCATCGAGATAATCGATCTTAATTGAGCATTTGCCTTCTCTCGTACTTACGTATATAAGATTCCCAATAAATCCCTGAGTAGTGGTCAAAACGCTTAGTAGGTTATTCACTTATCCTTGAATGTCTAGTAGCTCTCGCTTTTCCACCTCATTCCTTGAATTGGTCAATGCTGCATTGACTTGTGAATTGATGTAGACACCGGTCATTCAACATTCGGCCGAGGACGTCCAGTATTAAAGTTTGAAGTTCGAAGACAGTCGATTCAGAGACACATAAAGGTTAACAGTACGATGCCTCACGAAGGATCTCGCTTTTCATAAAATGGAGTTTTCTTGGATCAATTTCAAATCCTCGGAGACGTAGGATGAAGGGAATTATCCCGACTCCGGGCCCGCGCAACGGATATGAAGGCCCGGTCCGGTTCCCAAATTTCGAGATCACGCTTCGATATCGAGGGTACGATGCAAAGTAGGATAGACGATTATCAACGTGAAATTGATCACGCACGACGGGTTGATCGCTCGTATCCTTCTCTTCTTCAGTGTCACGTTAGTGACTAGCCCGTGCGTCCCATGTCCACACGCTTCCACAGCCTTTTGCTCCTTCGGGTTGATCACAACAAAGAGCCACAAGTGTCGCTCCTCTACCCGTATCCACCGTGGGTCGTAGCACTTCGCTCGCGGGTGCAACTTCCTAGACGATGCACCGGCGAACTTGCTTGATTGCTTTCGATTCTCTAGACGGAAAAAACTCTTTTATCCTCTTTTCTCTTTCTCTCTTTCTCTTCACACTCTTTCAACACCTTGATAAGAGTCTATCTAATTTCTGGACAGAACTTGTCTTGTCTAGATTAGACTGAATGGACTAATTTGTCTGATCAGAGGAGAAAGAGAAACATCATATTTATACTAAAATAGGATAATGATTGGATGAAAGGTTGTGTATATCCAATATACACTTCCGGCAGCATGTTCATTCGAACGCAACATACAGTTCATTCGAACGCACATCTTCTGTCATGAGAATGTATAAAAGCCCTTTTATGCCCGAAGAGATCCGTTCGAATGAACACCAAGTTCGTTCGAACGTATACTCTCTGTCTCATTTCTGTGTTAATTACATAGTTACATTCGTAGTCATCCGTTCGAACGAACTACAAGATTCGTTCGAACGGACACTCTCTGGAATGATTATGTATAAAACCATTTTATACACGTAGCGGTCCGTTCGAACGGACCCGATGGTTTGTTCGAACGAACCACTCTCTGGAACTTTACTTTGCACAATCATATTATGCATTTAATCAAACCCATGAACATTCATGTTCATATATCCTTATATGTACACTTTTACCGTTGATCCAAAAATGTATTTTCTTCATAAGAAGCATCTAAGAGAGCTAGGAGACAACAAGCTTCAAATTCAGGCCGTGGATACGAGCCGTCATTTTTTACTTTTTTGCCTTGACTCTCCAATCTTTTGCTTCTCGGGTAGTGGCGAAGACGAGCCCCTTACTCTACAAGTTAGCTAACTCGAAGTCATCGATCACGGATATATTTTTCTTGTTAGGGCTACCTTGGGCGCACATCCAATTTCCCAATCAAGTAGTGGTGGCTATTCAAACCTAGAATGTTTCGATTCAATGTCAACCGCACTCACCAGCATCTAGATGTCGTTGGCACCGTCTCCTGCTCCAAAAGCAAGCCGGTCGTAATATCTTATATCGTCTCCTATCATCTACAAAAGAACAAAGTCAACCGAGAATCATAAAAAAAAAACGAAAATTACGAGCCTCGACGGTTCCCGAATCTTCTTTACTAGCATCTTACCTACACATACATGAAGTAAATCATAACAAATCTGGGTAAGGTATGGCGAAGTTCATTCGGCCTTGTGAGTCAGGCAGTCAGTCGTAAGTGCGGCGGGGGGAGAGAGAGAGAGAGAGAGAGAGAGAGAGAGAGAGAGAGAGAGAGAGAGAGAGAGAGAGAGAGAGAGAGAGAGAGAGAGAGAGAGAGAGAGAGAGAGAGAGAGAGAGAGACCTGTTTATAGTCAAGAAGATCTCATATAGATCATATAGAATGTAATAGCAATGAATCAATATGCCTATCAAAGGTAACATAAATTGAATTATAACATATTTTTTACTGACTGAGTAATTTTATTAGATTCTTTGAACTTATGTAACTAGGCCGGGACGAAGGAATGAATCTTTGTGCAAGTAACTTACTTCTCGATATGTCAATGAATCACTTTTCTTGCAATTTAAGTAAATTCGAGAACATCGTCGACTAGCAATTTGAAGAATGGATTCATTTCTAATGTAACGTCAACAATGAATCGAAGAAGCCTTCGGTCTTTCAGCTCTGATTCTCTTTCTTCGGTTAGCTAGGCTCGATCGGTTGTCCACTAATGAAAGATATCTTTGTTTTCTAGACTTGTCCTTCCATTGATTCTAGGAGCTTGTACTTGTTGGGTATCGGCGTCACTACCGAGCCCCGCGCAGCGGATTGAAGGGTCCGGTCCAACCCGATCCCGAGGACCACGTCGACGACTCGAAAGTACGAATCATGTTATGCAACTAAAACCTATGAAATTAACTCTTAATTCATAGAGAATCATACCGTGTGAAATTGATCACGGAGACGGATTGTTCACTTAGTTGCTGCTAGCTTGCTTGCTTCGACTCTGGCGACACGCACATCCCATGCCCGTGCGATTCGACACCTAGATCGAAGCTCCGATTTGTCGTATACAACCGGAAATGCTCCGGTTTATCTCCGACCTTGTTCGTCCTTGATCACAACAGAAAGTTTCAGTTGAAACTTCTCTACTCGTATCCACCTCGAGCTAACGTCTTTCGGTTACGCGCGATTCCCCTAAAATCGCCGTAAACTTGCTTAAAACCTTCAATCTCTCTAATGGAGTTTTCTCTTTTTTCTTGTCTCACAAGAATTCTCTTCTCAGATCTGGAATGGCCAGAGAAAGAGAAGATCAACAATTGATCTTATATTAAGATCATAATTAATGAGGAATTAATGAGTACGAAAGAAAACAGCTAATCTGGAATTTGGATAACAGTTCGTCATGACTGACTATACAGTCTGTCACGACGCATCTCACATACTATACAGTCCGTCATGACTGACTACAGTCTGTCATGACTGACCATACAGTCCGTCATGACTGACATACAGTTAGGGATGTAAATGGTACGGGTAATGCCCGACCCGACCCGAACCGGATCCGTCTAAATATCCGGATCCGAATAAAAATACCCGGATCCGAACGGATCCGGATACTACCCGGATCCGGAACAAAAAATACGGTCGGATCCGGATCCGGATAATTACCCGGATCCGAATAGCAATACAAAACGGGTACCCGTTTTTCCAAATTCATTACCATTTTTAATATATTAATTTTTTAAATTATTAAACATCTTTCTCTCTCTTTTTCTTCACATCACATCACTTTTTCTGCACCTCACATAACATGGTCTCTGCAATCCATGGTCTTGTCAAAATAAATAAATTTAAGCCATGACCTATTGTTATTTGTAAAATATCATATAAGAATTTTCTTTAATATAAGAATTAAATTAAAATTTAAGAAATATATTTTGAATTGATTAATTAAAATATAATATTGTATACATTATAAATTATTAATATCCGTATTCGCGCGACATAAATTATTAGTCAAACTCACGTTTTCATCATTTCGACCAAATTACTCTATTATATTCGACAAATATTTGAATTTAGTAAAGTATAATTATATTATTTATTACTTAAGTATTATCATAATTGTATCATAAATATTTTGGTTAGAAAAAAATAATTAATTACATATACAATATATGTCTGAACTATCCGAATATTATCCGGATCCGTATCCGTATCCGACGATATCCGAACCGTATCCGTATCCGTTTAATATCCGAATCTTATCCGGATCCGACACTATCCGGATCCGGATCCGCCAAAAAAAACGGATCCGGATCTGGTATGACCACTATCCGAACCGGATCCGAACCGTTTACACCCCTACATACAGTCCGTCATGACTCATACTCTAGTACATAAAATTCTCTTTGGTCCGTCATGACTGACCAACCAGTCCGTCATGATTGACTGTATATATTTTTGTGTAATCTGACAGACTAACATATAGGTCCGTCATGACTGACACCCAGTCCGTCATGACTGACTATGTTATTTATGTCAGATTTGTATAATTTTATTATGCATCCAATCATATCGACGAACGCGTACGTTCGTCTATCCTCATGTGTGCATGCTACTAGTTGCTCTATACTGTATTTCCTTCAGTACTACTCAGTCAAGTTTTTCGTTTCTATCATCTTTCTTCCGGCTAATTCATTTCATTGTCAGTGTTTAGATGAACTCTCACTAAACTTAAAAAGTCAGATTTTTCACGTAGAAATGCACTTCTTTCCCATTGTTAGCGGATCGGACGAGGATATGATGTGGACCCAGTTAGGCAAGATGTTGGGTCCTAACATATCGAATGCCAACCCATCATTGGCCTTCTTTGTTTTTTTGGTCGTGATTTGTTTGTAAAAAATGTGATGTTTAAATTTCTAAACAGATCCGAATTCGGAAGAGCAATTATTGTTTTTCCTCAGTGATATTAACTTTGACAATTTATCTATTCTATATTATTTTGGACCAACATATTTTTCTGAAAATATTTTTCATAAAGTTTTAAATTCAATTTAAAACTATAAACAAGATAAATAAGAAGCAAATAAAATAATGTAAGATATACATATTTTACTATATTATATTTACGATATTTTGTGATACTATTTATAATAAATTACTATTTTACGGATTTTATATAATATAAAGTAGTATTTCATATTTCATAAAAGATAATTTATTTCATAAATTTAGATTTTACATAAAATCATTAATTAGAAAATGTATGCTGCTCATGCTACTAGCTCGCACCCGATATCAGATGGAAAAAATTATGCTTGTCCTCTGATTTTTTTTACATCAATTAATCAGTTGACATTTGAGGGTAATCAAACAAATTATATATATATATATATATATATATATATATATATATATATATATATATATATATATATATATATATTAGAATTATTTTTTATTTGCTAAATGATTAAATGAAAAATTCTTTGGGCTCGATCTATTTGTGCCAATAAAAATTGAATTCGTGATTTATAAATTTATTGTGCTATGTACTCAATGACTTGAGATTTGGGCCCATTGACCAGATCAGAATATTATATGTGTCTGGATTTATTTACTTAGTTATTGTACATTCATTTTAACACATATTTATCTAGTAATTGCATCTATGTTAAATCGAATGAGTTTACTTATTTATCATCTACTTATTCAATAGTGTATTTAACACTAAAAGACAAAATGTCAGATTATCATTAAGTCGAGAAAATTTTAAGGAAGTTTCGTATCATCACTCATATCCTTTGCTGTGCGGATACATAAAAAAACCATCTGTAACCATATCGAGGTATCCGTATCGTATTTTAAATTGAAAAATTATACTTGTCCCCTCTAATATCCCCTCAATGTATTGATGTGTTGACCATATATAATAAATGCATTAAATTTTAAATTGGTTGGCAACTGTATTTATTAGGTAAACCACATTGATTATGTGGTAAACCAAATTATTAAAAAATAATTTGCTTTATTTAATATTTTTATTATATTTAATTTAACACATGATAAGTTATATTTATTTGAACAAATTTTTATTATTATATTTTCAATATTTGTTTTTTAAAAAAAAATTCATTTTCAGTTTCTATTTTTTTGCGAAATTATTATTTTCATTTTCATTATTATAATTTTGTTTATGGTTTCATTCATGTATCCGTTTAACACATGTTAAATGGTATATAAATTTAGTCCAATAACTTCTTTTCCAAATTTATAAATTTAAATTTCATTAATTATAGATGGTGGTAATCAAAATTGTTAAAAATATTAAATAAATTAATGATGTGTGAAACGGTGACTCTTTTTTACCTTCTTTTCTTACATATGATAGAAAAAATTAAATCATCATGATTTACCATCATCATTAATACATACGCCAACACATCAATCAATCTAGGGAATTTTAAGGGGGACATGCATCACCACTCTTTTAGATTCTATGTAAAAATATTGCATCGCCTGACTCGCAGTCGTATCCGTGCAACATAGCTCATATCTTATGTTGCACGGATACGGATACAATATTATATAATTAATAAATAAATAATAATTTAAAACTAAATATCATGACAACAAATAAAATCAACCAAACAATACAACTATCATAAAATTATCCTAAATTTATTCTAGAAGTATCCTAGAACTAATCTAGAACTATCCTATATAATAAATGCAAAGATATTTTGAGACAAAATATATAATGGACCGAAATATCAAAAATGGAATATCCCAGTTATATTCTTGAAGTATCCCCAGATGATCCTGCTGTATTCCGACCGTATTTCCGCCATATTCCCGCCGTATTCGAAAAAATAAATATTAAAATATTCAGATACCTCACTTGGTGTATCCGATACGTATCCGAACTGTATCGCATTCGTATCCGTATTACATACGCATATTCTCATGATATTTCTGTTATTTTGAAGTATCCGTAACATAGCTCATATCAGTTTACCGTGAAGTCTCGTGGAAGTAGCATTGAATTCGAATTCGAATACCACTTCACCTTCAAAATTTCCTTCATTTTTTTTTAAGTTGGTAACGACCTTGCTTATTTTTTCCCGACTATGACTTTACGTGTCTTGTTTAATTTTTTTTTGAAATTTGATAGAAAGATACTTGGAACTTAACTTCACGTTTATAGATTCTTTCAACCTAACTTCCCAACTTGCTTATTTTAACAATAATTTTTTTATTGACTTACTGTGTATCCAACTTTGCTTCTTTCTGATAGAACAACTTCTATCTACCCCTTCTTCCCTTGAAAACAAAATCTAATTGAGGCAATCAATCGTCGAACCATTGATGGACTTCTCGGCTCACCCTCTTGCTACTTAATTCTTCTACGTCTCTCTCTCTTCCTTTCTCCCTCTCAAAACTCAGAAGCTGAAGAGCCCGATGAAAAGCAGTAAAAGTTGGATCGAATCGACTTTTGCCTTCTCGGACATGGCTGATGCATGGAAACAACGATTTGCCGTTTTTGAAGATCTTGAGAAGTTGCGCGACACTCTGATTATTGCAAGCCCCTTAACCCACAAGGCAGAGTCGTGGCGTCTCGTTTTCAAAGATGAAAATGTGGCCAAGCTCCAGACGGAGCTCAAAGATGCCAGCTATGATGCGGAAGACCTCCTAGACGAGTTCCATTATCACGAGCTTCGCCATAAGGAGGAGGAGATTGCTAATTCCATTAAGGAGAGAAATCAATCGATAACATCAGGTAATAACCCGGACAAGAATATTCTTAGTATAATCCATAAACGAGTAGAAGGTACTCTGGGAAGGCTAGATCGTGTTGCATCGCAATTAAAAGCATCGATGAATTTGGGCGACGAGCCAAGTCAACTTAACAAGGTCATGCCGAGGGAAACCGGTTTCTTTATGAGCGAGACCGAACAGGTGATTTTGGGTCGGGAGGAAGAAAAAGAGACGATTATTGGAATGTTGCTTGAACCAGACCAAAATAACGAAAAGGATACAATGACTGGCATGCCCATAGGGTCATGTGATCAGTCAGGATACGATGATGTGGAACCAGCACAAAAGAGAATAAAGCGATCTAATGTATCGATTTTTTCGCTTGTTGGAATTGGTGGTATAGGGAAAACTTCATTGGCTCAGCTCATCTACGATGATCGAAGGGTGAAAGACCATTTCGATGTAACATTTTGGGTTTGTGCATCAGAAAACTTCAATGCGCAGAGAATAATGCAGGAGTTGGTTGGAAACAAGCGCAAAAATTATCTTCTAGAAACCCTTCAAGCACTAACACAAGAGTTGATCACGGGCAAGAAGTTTTTACTTGTCCTTGATGATTTATGGAAAATGGATAGTGGGACATGGGAGAGACTATGCGTGCCATTAATGCACGGTCTTGAAGGAAGTACGATATTGGTAACAACTCGTTGTCTAAAGGTCGCCGAATTATCCAGAACGAAAGCTCCTATCATTCTTAATGGTTTATCAGAAACAATATACTGGGAATTGTTCAAGAAATATGCATTCAACTCGGAAAACCCTGTCCACAATTCGACATTGGAGGATATAGGCAGGAAAATTGCTTCAAAATTGAGTGGTACTCCATTGGCAGCAAAAACTCTCGGGGGGTTGTTAAGTGTCGACATGGATAAGAAGCGATGGGAGGAAGTCTTAAATAGTGATATGTGGGAGTTAGAAGACAGCGAAAATCATATAACTGCCGGTCTCCGATTGAGCTATCTTTATCTACCTGACCATCTCAAGCGATGTATGTTATTGTGTTCCATGTTCATTAAAAATTATGCGTTCGATAAGGAACTTTTAGTCAATATGTGGTTAGCCCAAGGCTCTTTTTGGCTTCGTGAAATGAACGAATTGAAGAATGGAGAACCTACCTATTTATTTAAGATGGTGACGAATTCGTTCTTTTCGCGATCCAAAGGAAGTCCACAACATTTTATTATGGAAAATGCGATGCATGATATTGCGAAATCCATTTCCATGGGTGAATTTTTTAGGATGGAAGATGATAATATCCAGTTGGCAACTCCTAATGTTCGCCATCTGTTGGTGGATACTGATAATCTCGAGCTGGGCGAGTTACTGAACTTTGGCACCATCAAAAATCTTCATTCACTTTTAATCCTTGGTAATTTTCTGCCTAATCTTGATTTCACAATTGATTCATGGTGTAACGAGTTGGCAAATCTCCGTTGGTTGAAACTAAGTCATTGTGATATAACCGTGTTGCCCGAAAGTATCGGGAACTTGATTCATTTGCGGTACCTTGATATCGCCTACACAGGAATAAATTATTTGCCGGAGTCTCTTTGCGAGCTTTATTACCTCAAGGTTCTGGATATGAGGGCTTGCCCGCTTCTGGGCTTGCCGAAGGCATTTAAAAAATTGATAAATTTGCGAAACATTTATGGAAATAAAGAGCTGTACGCTAGAATAAGCGAGATTGGGAAGCTAACATCTCTTCGAGACTTGCCACAATTTGTGATTTTAAAGAATCCTGGGCATAGGATTGAAGAGCTAGGAGGGTTAACACAGCTTCGCGGATATTTATGGGTGAAGAATCTTGAGAATATTGAAAGTAAAGAAGATGCTAAAAGAGCTATGCTGCATAACAAGGAGTACCTCGAAAAAATAATTCTAGACTGGTCTACTGGCAGAAATTTCAGGTTGACATATGATGACCGTATTCTCGATGAAGAGGTCCTCGAGAACTTGCGACCACACTCTAATCTTACATTACTACAAATCGGACGGTATTGTGGTGGTAGTTGTCCTAGTTGGTTGCGCGAACAAAGCTTACCGTGCCTAACCCGACTCTGGCTCAAAGATTGCTATTTCTTGAGGGAAATTCCATCTCTTCCTCGTTCACTCGGGGTTTTACGTCTAGAGAATATGGTAGTAGACTCTCTTCCAGTATTATGGGGAATAAGCTGCTCATCTCTTGTCGAGTTGCATTTAGAAACCTGTCCATACCTCAGAAGCCTTGATGACTGGCTATTGCCAGATCGTTTTCCGTCGCTTGCATCGATACGTATCTCTAGTTGCCATGGTCTTGTTAACCTCCCGGCAGAAAAGATTGAAGGTTTAAGGTCTCTTGAGAATTTGGAAATAATATCGTGCCCCTCGATCTCCGCATTAAGAAACCTGGCATTGCCACCTCTATAAAAAAGCTCGTGTTAGATCATTGCGGAGGACTCGAGAAATCAGTTCCATACTGCTTACAGAAACTCACCTCTCTCGTTACCTTAAAGTTATCTAATTCCCGGCATATAACTTCTCTTCAATTCCATTTGTTTTATCCTCTCTCGGCACTCAGAAACTTGTCGATTTCGAACTGTGAACAATTAAGTTCGTTGGGGGGTTTGGCGTCGCTGCCGTCTCTCAAGGAACTATCGATTTCAAAATGTGCTAAACTCACTTATACCGCACGCTCAACTTTGGATGCCGGTACGAGTGAGGCATGCTCATCATTGGAGGCTCTTAAAATAGACCATACGACTCTTATCAGATTGTCGAGTTTGAGAAATCCACCCCCAATTCTTCGACGACTTACAATTTTCGATTCTCCCGAAGATCAAGCTTTTGTGAATGTTGATAAAAAGTGGTTTCGAGGTCTCAAATTTCTCAAGGAAATATGTTTCCGAGATTGTGCTAATCTTACCTCGCTTCCCGAAGAGTTAAGTCGCGTAACCTCGCTAGAAACATTGCATATTTATAACTGCCCTGAGATGAAGTCATTGCCGACGATGGGATTGCCGACATCACTCAGATCTCTCGATTACTCGAACTGCGACTCTTATTTTGTTAAACAGTTGGGGGATTTCAAAGCCACCATAGTTGCTTCTCATGATCTTGTTTTATAAATATGAGTCATGAGTATTCATATTCCTCTCTTCTTTCTCGTAGGAACTGAGGTGGTAGGTAATTGGGTTTTCTTGTCAATTAAATCGAAATCTTGCCGGATTTTAATTAATTTTTTTGTAATGCATTAGTGTAGTGTCTACCTATTTTGAGGATGTACTTAGATTTTTTTTTTTTTTTTTAATTGAGGTGATAAGTTGAGGATGTAGAGTAAAGCAATAGAGCAAAATCTCAAGAGAACTAGCTTTATTTCCGGGAGCCCTCGAGTTTGTCATGATTATTCGCACATCCGAGATTTGCTATATTTTTAACCCCCTAATTTTTTTCGATATTGTAAAAAATCCTTTATCTTTTCGTAAACTTCAAAAATATTTTTGACCAAACTTTTATTTCAAAATACCCCTTATGGATGATATTAATTTTAAAAATATTGTTAATACTGTATACTGTGCTGTGGAGTTCACAGCAAATTTGTTGGGCACTGGCACCATTTGCTAGTTAGTTTCTCCATCCATGTATGTGAGAGACCTGTTTGTGTCGAGGATAACAATCACAAACAGGGTAGGAATTTGTTGATTTTGTCAATTTAGCATTTCCAGTAATTGAGAGCCAATTAAAAATCAAGTACGATATGTTTCCGCAGATTTTAAAAATCAAATATTTTGCACGTGTTAGTTTTTTGTTTTGTTTCGTTTTGTTTTTGACAAAGACATCAAAACAGTATTTTGTTTATATAAGATTAAATTTTGGTGTTTTAGCTTATTCTTTTTTGAAAATTAAGTACTTTTCATATATTAGACATTAATTTCGACATTTTTGAAAAAAAACTCGGTAATTGAATATTTTCTGTATTACTCATACAAAGTTACAAACTTCAAAATTAAATATTTTCATGTGTTAACTTTTTGAGAATAGAACTAGAAATTAGAGTATTTTGCATATGTTAAACTTTTGATTTAAGATTTTTTTTTTTTTTAAACTTAGAAATTAAGTATTTTTGCTTGTGCCCAAAAATATGATTGTTTTTTTGTATTTTGTGTGTATTAGATGTCAAAACATAAAAAATGAGTATTTTGCACGTGTTAGATTTCAATTTTGACATGTTCGTGAAGATTTTAAAAATCATGTATTTTGCATGTGTTGACGCTCAATTGTTTTGATCTTGTTAAAAAAATTAAAATTTAAATATTTTGCACGTGTTGCCTTCTTTTTAATTTTGTCGTTTTTTAGAAAAACTAAACAATTGAGTTTTTTTGCATTCCTTAGTCTTTCATTACGGTCATTTTAAGAAAAACTTGAAAGTTTTGTATTTTAACATGTATGCCCTCCAAATCTCAAAATTGAGTACTTCATATATCTTAGACTTCAATTTTTCAAATTGTTTTAAAACCAAGTATTTTTTATGTGCAATTCTTATATTACAACTTATTTTTGAGAATAAGACATTAAAACTTAATATTTTGTTTATGTTAGACTTCAAGTTTGACGATCTGGGAAAAATCTCAAAAATTGAGTATTTTGATAATGGTACAATTCAATTTTGACACGCCGGAGAAAACATGAAAAATAACTATTTTGCATATGTTAGCCATCAACATGTGATAATTAAGAAGTTGTCATGTGTTGGTGTTCAATTACGTCCTTTTTGGAAATTTAATGATTTGTTTTCCTTTTCAATTGGTATCTTTAATCTTTAATTATGACACTATTGAGAAAAAAAATATGATTTTTAATATTTTTGGTGTATTTTTTATTCAGTTAGCCTTTGAAAATTTAATATTTTGCATGTGTTATTCGAATTCAATTTTGACATTTTTACCGCTTTTCTAAAATCAAGTATTTTGCATGTGTTAGTCTTTTATTACGATTTTTTTGAAAAATAAAGCTATAATACCTTATATCACAACTTAGATATTTTTTTAACAAAATAATAATTTATATTGTCATGTCGTCAAATATTAAATATCATAGATTGTCATTCATCAAATATGTTATGTTATAGATTGTACGTCACAACTTAAATGTTCAGTAATTAGTTAATGGATGAAATAATTCAATTGAACCAAATTAAAAAGGTAAAGAAATTGATTGATCAAATTAAAAAAGTAAGAGACTTAATTGAATAAATTAAAACATTATGAATTTGTTTTTTTCTATATTATATAATCTTTTTTAAGTTTCATCGCCCACTATGCAAAAAATAAACTTATGTATACTTTCTGAAAGTATTTTATTTATGGATTTTTTATTTTCATGAAGCTCTTTTATTGGTAAGATAAAGTAGACTCGTATTTATTTGGTTTTGTGTAGCACAGATCCAATACAAGTTGTTTCTAAAATTTTAGTAGTTAGAAAATAAAAATATCATGATAGGCAGCTTAAAAATGTATGAGATATTCATAATATGTTTCTATTGCAAAAAAGAATTTAAATATAGGGAAGATACCTAATAGGTTTTTATTGGAAAAAAAACTTATAAATATATATAAGATACTTAATAGGTTTTTAATGCAAAAAAACTTATAAATACATGGAACAAAAAAATCTAAAATCTACTAGATCTTTTTCTTTTATACTTTTGTGTAAAAAATTATATAATACATGTAAAAAATATGTCATATATGTAAAAAAAAATATAACATTGACTATATTTTAAAGATATATATTACATTAAAAAATATAATACATAAATATATATATTTAGTGGCGGGTTTTCGGTCCTTACATGTGTGTAGTTCTAATTTTATTTTTTCTATAAACCGAGGTTCAACATAACAAAATATTTTATTGTCCATGTATCTTTATTAAGGTGTATAGTTATATAGTTATAATTTTATTCTTTGCTATATGTGTTGACAAATTCTCTATTTTTTTTTATGCAATCTGTCTCTAGCATTTCCTGTCCAAACTTGCACGTTTCAAATTTGACAATTTTTTTCCAAACCCAAATAATAATTAACTATTCTATCCGTCCAAACAAGCTCTTTTAAGTCTTCTCGATGTATTGTGCGAGACGGTGCCGGTCCGACGATTTTGGGAACCTTTGACAAAAAATACGATACTAATTAAATATTAATATTAAATTAATTTACAAATTGATTACTTGACAAATTAAAACACTAAACTACAAATTCATCATTTTACAACATAATTAAAATATTATTAAATAATATACAAATATAAATAGGAGAATTGAACGTGTAGTTGCAATTATAAAATTTTGGAGGGCCTATTTGGAAATTGGAGAGATTAATTGTGTTTCCAGCTCTCCTTGTTTTGGGCCGGCCTTTAGTTATTTAAAATAGCAATGTTATACATCTCCACGTAGTTCTTCAGTTAATAAAAATAGTAATGTTCTACATCTCCAATACTATACACCCATAAAAGAATTTGTCTTTGAATTTCGATGGACCTTTGACATATGTCAAATTCATGCCGATAGTGGGCCGGGTCTGGTGCGAGGTTAACTTCACCTTGCCGGCTAAGTATCGTCCAAACAAACCTGAATTCACCTAAACCATACTCCCATACAAGAGTTATGGCGGCAACTAAGAAAGCAAGTCATGTTGGAGGAGCCATGCATATAGGACACGACATGGTTGGCCACGATTTGATCGAATTTGCGAGAACGTAACGAACGATTTTTTTTCCAAGAACACAAACTTGTTGGAACATTATTTCAACATTATACTTATATGTAAAATATTATGTGTTGTAATATTGTCATTTAAATGATTATAACATAATGATCAATTTTAATTATAAAATTAAGCATTAAATGTGTCAATTAAGTTGTGGGCATTTGATGTGTAGAATATTGTGGTGGTGATTCTATTTTTTATGATGGCCTGAATTAGAAAATCCACATTAAGAAGTCCAAAAGGCATGTCTTTTGTGAAAACATGACTTGTGGTTATATAAGCAATTTGGTCACAAGTACATGTGATAATGAGATAATGTTTCATTATTGAATCTGCCCCATTAAGATTAGAGAGAGGGATAAATTAAAGAAAATCAAAATAATTATAAATTAGACATCATAAAATACTTTGAATTCATTTCTTGCAACTAATGCTTCATGAACGCTACAACGGTGATGGCGCGACATCAATTCGGACGGATTACATACGCTTCCGCATACGGTTGAGGTACGGATTTGATTAAGATTATTCGGTTGAATTCACATAGTTATTACGATCCGTTTGTACAGACAAAATATTTATTATTTTATTTACGGGGTGGTGCAGGATCGTTGCCGCCGCCCCAACAAAGCTCTTATCCTAACCTCCATCCCAGACTTGGCGGCTAAGTGGTTTCTCAATTGTTAAAGATATCTGAATTTTAGTTTGTTCTCTGCCTTGTAAGGATGTTTAGGGCTTACATAGTTATATGTTCATGTACATGTTACATGTACATGCTTGGTTGTTTTGAGGAGTGCGTGCTCGACGGTTTGAGCAAACAAAACCGATGTAATTGTCAATTCATGTTATAATATAGATAGAAATGGATCGAGCACGAATCGTAAAAGATTTCTTTTTTTTTTGACACAGATGGGTAAATTATAGTAATATCAATCATGGTGTATTTATAAGAATTAAACTCAACAAGTCATTATCCTCCGTACAATAGCGTGTATTGTATAATTCATATATTTTTTTTTCCGATATTGTTTTCATATGTTAGCGATATTTTGTGACTGAATTTAAAATGTTAATAACGTTTCTTGTCATTCGATCAATGAATGTTATCATTACTCTATAATGGATGAACATGTTATAAATATTGTTGTGAACATAATAGTCTCAAATCATTTTTTTCATTCATTTCTAATCGTGATGTTGGACTGCGCAAACTAGGAACTGTTGATTATATTTCAATAAAATAATCAAATAAACAAATTTAACAATTAATTTAACAATAATAATAATACATAAATAAATCGAGAACAAACCTGGTGTAGCCGCGTGATCGTGCCACAGTTGTCCTAAAAACAGATGACGCCATCTAATGCAGGATATTTTGTTTCTTTATCTCCAAAGTTCTACACATCCGATTTATCTCGGTTCCGGTCTAGTACCACGGTCGTAGAACGGAAAACTTACACCTCGAAAAAAATGAAGTCACGTACACCGATTCTTCAACCAAGTCTGCTTGTTATGAAAGTTGGAAAATAAATAATGTGTTTTGAAGGAATCCTTATAAAATTGAAACAATATCTCCTTTTTCTTTCAATTAAAAGAAAGAAAGAAGATATGTGTCCATCTTATTTTTCTGATCATGAGTATGAATATATATAACATGAGATTGAAGGAATGAGATCATTACCCTCTTTAATTTCGGTTTTATTGAGAAAATAAATGACAAGCCTAATTGGCTAATTTTTTAATATACCAAAACTGAAATTCATTTAATAGCAAAATGGAGTGTTTCAATTCCTTCTTAATATCTCATAAATTATTTTATTTTGTATCTTAATGATATTATATTTAATGATGAATATTAAAATTCACGTTACTATTTTATATCACTAAAATATATAAGTTTTAAAATTTAATTTGTATTATTTATAATAAATAATACAACAGAAACTTCTTGGCCTGTATCTGCAGCTTTGAGATGAAGGGAGAGGCCTTGACTTCGAGAGACTTGCGGGTAGTTGATCGTGATGTCTCACTTTTAATCGTGCATCGAGTTTGGGCATGAATGTCAAGCAAATTCTTGAAGAAGAGCGGGGGGGTCTATTTCCGAGATAAGTTTTTGTGTACAAACCTCTATCCATTAGTATGAGCTATACTTAATGTCTTTCTCATTGAGGTAATCAATCTTAATTGAGCCTCTGCGTTCCCTCGTACTCACGTATATAAGATTCCCAGTTAATCCCTGAGTAGTGGTCAAATCGCTTAGTTGGTTATTCACTTATCCTTGAATGTCTTGTAACTCTCGCTTTTCCAACTCATTCCTCGAATTGGTCAAGGCTGCATTGACTTGTGAATTGATGTAGACACCGGTCATTCAACATTCGGTCGAGGGCGTCCATTATTAAAGTTTGAAGTTCGAGACAGTCAATTCGGAGACACATGAAGGTTAACATTACGATGCCTCACGAAGGATCTCACTTTTCATAAAATGGAATTTTCTTGGATCAATTTCAAATCCTCGGAGACGCAGGAAGCATCTAAGAGAACTAGGAGACAACAAGCTTCAAATTCAGGCCGTGGATACGAGGCGTCATTTTTTACTTTTTTGCCTTGACTCTTCAATCTTTTGCTTCTCGGATAGTGGGAAAGATGAGTCCCTTACTCTACTAGTTAGCTAACTTGAAGCCATCGATCGCCGATATATTTTTCTTGTAGGGCTACCTAGGGCGCACATTCAATTTGCCAATCAAGTAGTGGTGGCTATTCAAAACTAGAATGTCTCGATTCAATGTCACCGCAATCACCAGCATCTAGATGTCGTTGGCACTGTCTCCTGCTCCAAAAACAAGCCGATCGTAATACCTTGTATCGTCTTCTATTATCTACAAAAGAACAAAGACAACCGAGAATCATGAATAAAAAAATCAACCAAACAAGACAACTATCATAAAATTATTCTAAATTTATTTTAGAAATATCCTAAAACGAATTTAGAAGTATCATATATAATAAACATGTTTCACAATGGTCTGTAGTATAATGATATATATTTTGCAGCTTGGTGTTTGAACACCAGATCCAAACACCAATGGACGGCAGAGATACAGGCAGTAAATTTAACCTGAAATCGGACGGCTCAAAACGATGTGATGACGTGGTCTGCTGTAAAAAAGGTAAATTTTGTAACTTTATACATAAGTTTAGAATATATGTAAAGATATTATGGGACAAAATATATAATGAACCGAAATATCCTAAATGGAGTATCCCAGTTGTATCCTGAAAGTATCCCCAGACGTATCGCGTTGTATTTCGACCGTATCCCGTATTTTTGCCGTATCCGAAAAAATTAATATTCAAATAGTGACGTATCCGATACGTATCCGAGTTGTATGGCATCCGTATCCATATTAGATACGTGTATTCTCATGATACTTGTGCATTCTAGAAATTTTAGAAGTATCCCTAACATAGCTCATATCAGTTTACCGTGAAGTGTTGTGGAAGTTGCATTGAATTCGAATTCGAATTCGAATACGACTTCACCTTCAAAATTTCCTTCAATTGTTTTAAGTTAGTTAACTACCTTGCTTATTTTTTCCCTACTATGACTTTGCGTGTCTTCTTTATTTTTTTATTGAAATTTGGTGGAAAGATACTTTGAACTTAACTTCACGTTTATAGTCTTTCAATCTAACTTCTCAACTTGCTTATTTTAACAATAATTTTTTTATTGACTTACTGTGTATCCAACTTTTCTTCTTTCTGATAGAACAACTTCTATCTACCCCTTCTTCCCTTGAAAAAAATATCTAATTGAGGCGATCAATCGTCGAACCATTGATGGGCTTCTCGGCTCACCCTCTTGCTACTTAATTCTTCTACGTCTCTCTCTCTCTCAAAATTCAGAAGCTGAAGCGCCCGATGAAAAGCAGTAAAAGTTGGATCGAATCGACTTTTGCCTTCTCGGACATGGCTGATGCATGGAAACAACGATTTGCCGTTTTTGAAGATCTTGAGAAGTTGCGCGACACTCTGATTATTGCAAGCCCCTTAACCCACAAGGCAGAGTCGTGGCGTCTCGTTTTCAAAGATGAAAATGTGGCCAAGCTCCAGACGGAGCTCAAAGATGCCAGCTATGATGCGGAAGACCTCCTAGACGAGTTCCATTATCACGAGCTTCGCCATAAGGAGGAGGAGATTGCTAATTCCATCAAGGAGGGAAATCAATCGATAACATCAGGTAATAACCCGGACAACAATATTCTTAGTATATTCCGTAAACGAGTAGAAGGTACTCTGGGAAGGCTAGATCGTGTTGCATCACAATTAAAAGCATCGATGAATTTGGGCGACGAGCCAAATCAACTTAACAAGGTCATGCCGAGGGAAACCGGTTTCTTTATGAGCGAGACCGAACAGGTGATTTTGGGTCGGGAGGAAGAAAAAGAGACGATTATTGGAATGTTGCTTGAACCAGACCAAAATAACGAAAAGGATACAATGACTGGCATGCCCATAGGGTCATGTGATGAGTCAGGATACGATGATGTGGAACCAGCACACAAGAGAATAAAGCGATCTAATGTATCGATTTTTTCGCTTGTTGGAATTGGTGGTATAGGGAAAACTTCATTGGCTCAGCTCATCTACGATGATCGAAGGGTGAAAGACCATTTCGATGTAACATTTTGGGTTTGTGCATCAGAAAACTTCGATGCGCAGAGAATAATGCAGGAGTTGGTTGGAAACAAGCGCAAAAATTATCTTCTAGAAACCCTTCAAGCACTAACACAAGAGTTGATCATGGGCAAGAAGTTTTTGCTTGTCCTTGATGATTTATGGAAAATGGATAGTGGGACATGGGAGAGGCTATGCGTGCCATTAATGCACGGTCTTGAAGGAAGTACGATATTGGTAACAACTCGTTGTCTAAAGGTCGCCGAATTATCCAGAACGAAAGCTCCTATCATTCTTAATGGTTTATCAGAAACAATATACTGGGAATTGTTCAAGAAATATGCATTCAACTCGGAAAACCCTGTCCACAATTCGACATTGGAGGATATAGGCAGGAAAATTGCTTCAAAATTGAGTGGTACTCCATTGGCAGCAAAAACTCTCGGGGGGTTGTTAAGTGTCGACATGGATAAGAAGCGATGGGAGGAAGTCTTAAATAGTGATATGTGGGAGTTAGAAGACAGCGAAAATCATATAACTGCCGGTCTCCGATTGAGCTATCTTTATCTACCTGACCATCTCAAGCGATGTATGTTATTGTGTTCCATGTTCATTAAAAATTATGCGTTCGATAAAGAACTTTTAGTCAATATGTGGTTAGCCCAAGGCTCTTTTTGGCTTCGTGAAATGAACGAATTGAAGGATGGAGAACCTACCTATTTATTTAAGATGGTGACGAATTCGTTCTTTTTGCGATCCAAAGGAAGTCCACAACATTTTATTATGGAAAATGCGATGCATGATATTGCGAAATCCATTTCCATGGGTGAATTTTTTAGGATGGAAGATGATAATATCCAGTTGGCAACTCCTAACCTTCGCCATCTGTTGGTGGATACTGAAAATCTCGAGCTGGGCGAGTTACTGAACTTTGGCACCTTCAAAAACCTTCATTCACTTTTAATCCTTGGTAATTTTCTGCCTAATCTTGATTTCACAATTGATTCATGGTGTAACGAGTTGGCAAATCTCCGTTGGTTGAAACTAAGTCATTGTGATATAACCGTGTTGCCCGAAAGTGTCGGGAACTTGATTCATTTGCGATACCTTGATATCGCCTACACCGGAATAAATTATTTGCCGGAGTCTCTTTGCGAGCTTTATTACCTCAAGGTTCTGGATATGAGGGCTTGCCCGCTTCTGGGCTTGCCGAAGGCATTTAAAAAATTGATAAATTTGCGAAACATTTATGGAAATAAAGAGCTGTACGCTAGAATAAGCGAGATTGGGAAGCTAACATCTCTTCGAGACTTGCCACAATTTGTGATTTTAAAGAATCCTGGCCATAGGATTGAAGAGCTAGGAGGGTTAACACAGCTTCGCGGATATTTATGGGTGAAGAATCTTGAGAATATTGAAAGTAAAGAAGATGCTAAAAGAGCTATGCTGCATAACAAGGAGTACCTCGAAAAAATAATTCTAGACTGGTCTACTGGCAGAAATTTCAGGTTGACATATGATGACCGTATTCTCGATGAAGAGGTCCTCGAGAACTTGCGACCACACTCTAATCTTACATTACTACAAATCGGACGGTATTGTGGTGGTAGTTGTCCTAGTTGGTTGCGCGAACAAAGCTTACCGTGCCTAACCCGACTCTGGCTCAAAGATTGCTATTTCTTGAGGGAAATTCCATCTCTTCCTCGTTCACTCGGGGTTTTACGTCTAGAGAATATGGTAGTAGACTCTCTTCCTGTATTATGGGGAATAAGCTGCTCATCTCTTGTCGAGTTGCATTTAGAAACCTGTCCATACCTTAGAAGCCTTGATGACTGGCTATTGCCAGATCGTTTTCCGTCGCTTGCATCGATACGTATCTCTAGTTGCCATGGTCTTGTTAGCCTCCCGGCAGAAAAGATTGAAGGTTTAAGGTCTCTTGAGAATTTGGAAATAATATCGTGCCCCTCGATCTCCGCATTAAGAAACCTGGCATTGCCACCCTCTATAAAAAAGCTCGTGTTAGATCATTGCGGAGGACTCGAGAAATCAGTTCCATACTGCTTAGAGAAACTCACCTCTCTCGTTACCTTAAAGTTATCAAATTCCCTGCATATAACTTCTCTTCAATTCCATTTGTTTTATCCTCTCTCGGCACTCAGAAACTTGTCGATTTCGATCTGTGAACAATTAAGTTCGTTGGAGGGTTTGGCGTCGCTGCCGTCTCTCAAGGAACTATCGATTTCAAAATGTGATAAACTCACCTATATCGCACGCTCAACTTTGGATGCCGGTACGAGTGAGGCATGCTCATCATTGGAGGCTCTTAAAATAGACCATACAACTCTAATCAGATTGTCGAGTTTGAGAAATCCACCCCCAATTCTTCGACGACTTACAATTTTCGATTCTCCCGAAGATCAAGTTTTTGTGAATGTTGATAAAAAATGGTTTCGAGGTATCAAATTTCTCAAGGAAATATGTTTCCGAGATTGTGCTAATCTTACCTCGCTTCCCGAAGAGTTAAGTCGCGTAACCTCGCTAGAAGCATTGCATATTTATAACTGCCCTGAGATGAAGTCATTGCCGACGATGGGATTGCCGACATCACTCAGATCTCTCGATTACTCGAACTGCGACTCTAATTTTGTTAAACAGTTGGAGGATTTCAAAGCCACCATAGTTGCTTCTCATGATCTTGTTTTATAAATATGAGTCATGAGTATTCATATTTCTCTCTTCTTTCTCGTAGGAACTGAGGTGGTAGGTAATTGGGTTTTCTTGTCAATTAAATCGAAATCTTGCCGGGTTTTAATTAATTTTTTTGTAATGCATTAGTGTAGTGTCTACCTATTTTGAGGATGTACTTAGATTTTTTTTTTTTTTTTTGAATTGAGGTGATAAGTTGAGGATGTAGAGTAAAGCAATAGAGCAAAATACTTCAGCTGTGCTGTGGAGTTCACAACAAATTTGTTGGGCACTGGCACCATTTGCTAGTTTCCCCATCCATGTATGTGAGAGACTATGTTGTTCGGATACGCTGATACGATTACGCGTATCGGATACGGCGATACGATAATTTAACATATAATTTATGATACAATATGCGTATCGGATACGGGTAGATTTTGATTTCTCGAAGTATCCGCGCAACATAGGTGAGAGACCTGTTTGTGTTGAGGATAACAATCACAAACAGAGTAGGAATTTGTTAGGAATTTGTTGCTTTTGTCAATTTAGCATTTCCAGTAATTGAGAGCCAATTCTATCTTATGTATAAAGTTGCAAGAATTCTTGCATTTCTAGAGCTCCACGTCACCAGAGACCTTTGTGTAAAAAAAATATTTTTTAATTTATATTTTGGTCCTTTTAATTTATATTTTGGTCTTTTTTAGTTTAAAAAATTATATTTTGGTCCTTTTTATTTATATTTTGGTCCTTTTTTATTTACTTTTCGGTCCTTTTTTACATTTTTTAATTTATATTTTGGTCCTTTTTATTTTTAATTTACATTTTGGTCCTTTTTATTAACATTTTGGTCCTTTTTATTTACTTTTTGGTCCTTTGTTACATTTCAATTTACATTTTGGTTCTTTTATTTACATTTTGGTCCTTTTTAGTTTTAATTTATATTTTGATCCTTTTTATTTACATTTTGGTCCTTTTTATTTACTTTTCGATCTTTTTTTACATTTTGATCCTTTTTTCTTATTTCACATTTTGGTCATTTTTTACATTTGGTCTTTGTTTCCTATTTTACATACATATTAAAATTTGCGAATATGTCCTGATTATATTAATTAATTTTAGAAACACATGAACAAATTATATTTATACAAATTATATTAGAAAATAATATCCGTGATAGACTAATTTTATGAACCTTATGCATCTATTGACATCATGATATTTGCAAATATGTCATGATTAGATTAATTTAGTTCAAACGCATGCGCTTTGATTCTATTTAAATAATTATATAAAAAATATCCCGCGCAATTGCGCGGGGATAAAGCTAGTTAATAATCAAGTAAGATACGTTTCCACAGATTTTAAAAATCAACTTTGGATATAGAACTAGCACGTTTTAGATTTCTTTTTTATACATAAACAATCATATTTTAGACACATCAATTTCGATTTCTTTTTTATAAAAAAATTTTAGAATAGAACTAGAAATTTGAGTACTTTGCATATGCCTAAAATATGATTGTTTATGTATTTTGTGTGTATTAGCTATCAAAACTTAAAAAATGGATATTTTGCACGTCTTAGATTTCAATTTTGACATGTTTGAATTTCATTGGCACCGATGGATGGAAAACTATCGAGTCTTCTCCATTTACTCGTATAATTTTGGCATGTTCGTGGAAATTTTAAAAATCATGTATTTTGCATGTGTTGACGCTCAATTGTTTTTATTTTTGTTAAAAAAAATTAAAATTGAAGTATATTTTGCATGTGTTGTCTTCTTTTTAATTTCGTCGTTTTTTAGAAAAACTAAACAATTGAGTTTTTTTTTGCATTTTTTTAGTCTTTCATTACGGTCATTTTAAGAAAAACTTGAAAGTTTTGTATTTTGACATGTATGCCCTCCAAATCTGAAAAATTTACAAATTGTTTTAAAACCAAGTATTTTGTATGTGCTATTCTTATATTACAACTTACTTTTGAGAATAACACATTAAAACTTAATATTTTGTTTATGTTAGACTTTAAATTTGACGTTCTGGAAAAAATCTTAAAAATTGAGTATTTTGATAAGGAAAATTATACCGTGCCCCTCAAACTCACCTTTTCATTGCCGATATGGGAATTACCAATTAAACCACACTATTAACCCACTCTATAAACCACTAACCCACTTATTAATCATTAATAAATATTAATTATTAATGGTTAATTCACATGTACCTTAATTCAATAATAATTAATCACTAATCGACAAAGTTTGTGTTAATTAATATTTGGATTAAGCACTAATCTCCAAGATCGAGGATGTCTGGGAGAATCTGGGAGGCGTAGTAAATGACCTCTTTTGATAATGGTACAATTAAATTTTGACATGCCGAAGAAAACATGAAAAATAACTATTTTTGCATATGTTAACCATCAAAATGTGATGATTTAGAAGTTATCATGTGTTGGTGTTTAATTACGTCCATTTTAGAAATTTAATAATTCATTTTTCTTTTCAATTGGTATCTTTAATTTTGACACTATTGAGAAAAAAAATATGATTTTTATTATTTTTGGTGTATTTTTTATCATATTTGAGTATTTTGATTGTGTTAGATATCAATTAAGGTATTTTTTTAAAAAAATTCAAAATCAAGTATTTTGCATTGAATTATGGCATTTTTGAGAATTTTTTTTTGATTATTTTACATATGTTACCGTTTTCAATTTTGGTGTTCTTGAGAAAAAACATAATAATAAGTGTTTTTTGCATATACTTTTCTTAAAATTAAATGACGGTAATTTTGAGAAAAACTTAATTATTTGTACTTTGGATGTATATATTGGCCTTCTTGAAACTTGAGTATTTTGCAGTTTCGAGATTTGAATTTTGGAAATCATGTATTTTTAAAGTGTTAATATTGAATCAGGGCATTTTTTGATTAATACATTTTGAGTATTTTTCATGTGTTGGGTCTTTTTTAGTTTTGGTGTTTCTCACAAAAACTTTAAAACTTATATTTTGTGTGGATTAGCCTTTAAAAATTTAATATTTTGCATATGTTATTCGAATTCAATTTTGACATTTTTACCGCTTTTATAAAATCAAGTATTTTGCATTTGTTAGTCTTTTATTACGAATTTTTTTTTGAAAAATAACGCTATAATATCTTATATCGCAACTAAAATATTTTTTTAACAAAATAATAATTTATGTTGCCATGCCGTCAAATATTACATATCATAGGTTGTCACTCATCAAATATGTTATGTTATAAATTGTTGCATCACAATTTAAAGATTCAATTGAACCAAATTAGTAATTAGTAATTACTAATTAGTTAATGGATGAAAGAATTCAATTGAACCAAATTAAACAAATAGAGAAACTGATTGATCAAATTAAAAAAAAAAACAAGAGACTTAATTGAATAAATTAAAACATTATAAATTTGTTTGAATCAAATTTTGTTCTATATTATATAATTTTTTTTTAAGTTTCATCGCCCACTATGCAAAAAATAAACTTACGATCATAATATACTTTCTGAAAGTATTTTATTTGTGGGTTCTATATTATATAAGTTTTTCACGCGTTGCCATCTCATTCCATGTAGATATATACTCTCATATTCATATGAATATGTACATAAATATGAATATGAATATGAATATCATACGATACTTAAATGACTCCTATTTTTCTAATTGGTTTAGGATATTAATAGAATGGTTATTCTTAGTACCTTAACAAATAAATAAACAAGGTCTCCTAATTGAGGATGACGTCAAAATTAGTAAGATAAAGTAGACTCGTATTTATTTGGTTTTGTGTAGCACAAATCCCTTACAAGTTGTTTCTAAAATTTTAGTAGTTAGAAAATAAAAATATCTTGATAGGCAGCTTAAAAATGTATGACATATACATAATATGTTTCTATTGCAAAAAAAATTATAAATATAGGGAAGATACCTAATAGGTTTTTGTTGGAAAAAAAAAACTTATAAATATCGATAAGATACTTAATAGGATTTTAATGCAAAAAAGCTTATAAATATATGGAAGATACGTTTATTTACCAAATTATCATATGAAGTTTTTTTTCTTCTTCCAACCCAAATCTTATCATAAACTCAGTGTAATTAGAAATTGGAGACAAAAGTATATTCAATCTTCTATGAATTTTCCACTATAAATATGTTTTCACATTTTAACAAGTATATTCAGTTATATACTATGTTGCGCGAATACTTCAAAAAACCGACTTTACCTTTATTGTCGTATTCGATTCGTATTCTAAATAATATGTTAAAATGTTATATTCTCGTATCCGATACGTATCGTCGAATCCGAACAACAAAAGTTATATATAAAATTATATCTGACAGATTACTAAATATAACATTAAATCTGAAATAGTTAGATAATAGTAGTTAAGGTCTAAAAATATGTTTGAAGTATCAATTGCAATTTAATTCAGGTAAAATTATATCATTGCTGTTTATAAAATTTAGAAACTTGAAAAACAGTAACAATTCAAATTAATGCCTAGTCTCTGTTCCCCTTAAATCAATTCCATTTAACCAAAACTAGGCACCTTCAAGAACTACCACATTCAAGAAGTATCATATTTACTCTTCTTTCAAGTAACTTTCAGAACTAAATCACCCTTCACAAAATCTGAAGAGAGAGAGAAAGATTAATAATGGTAATAATCAAATTAATTGTTGGGCTCAATTCCATGTGAAACTACAAAAAATCTTTATTTAGACTTTCATGTCTTTAATTAAGTGTTTGATGAAATGCTCAAATATTATTAGAGAGATAAAAGCGAAGCTTAGAAGTAGATTTGCAAACGAATAAGCACAACAACGGGGTGGTGGCGCAGTTGGCTAGCGCGTAGGTCTCATAGCTATTGAGGTATCCTGAGGTCGAGAGTTCGAGCCTCTCTCACCCCAATTTGAACTGTGATGATATTAGTGCACTCGTGAAAGACTGGGGTCTTCACATTTATCTGTTTATCAGATTGATAATGCACATCTGAGTTCTATTTTTTTATCAGGTAAACAAATAATTTACTATAATTATTTATACTCATAAGGATTTTCAATTTTGTCTAATTGTTGTCCTGATTGCTTGAACTTTTCAATGCAAATGGTATATCATTGATGTTTCTTGATTTATTTGTACTGTTATATTTGTTTTGTACTTACTCATACTGCTATGTAATTCGTTTATATTTGAATGTTGTAATTCCTCGTAACGATATGTTAATGTTGTAATTATATTAGTTTGATTTATTTGTCAATTATTTTCTTTGAATGTCATGTAGGGTTTGTGAATTTTATTTTTAAATTAGTCGAACTTTTTGTCATTGTAATTTTTTTTTTGAATTTTACTGCATGAGATTAAAAAGATATATAAAATTGTAAAAAATGTTATATTTATTCTTTTTTTTTGAGTAAATTCGGAGAGGGCTCAAAGTCCCACTTCCAAACACAATCTCCTTTTTTTTTATTTTTTTATTACAAACCCGTAGGCCACACACTCTATTCACTCATTTAACATTTAATCTATAATCCAGTGTCTCCGCCGGGAATCGAACCCCACACCTCTTGCTCCCTAGCCAAGAGGTGTGACCAACTAGGCTAACTCTAGTTGGCGTTATATTTATTCTTAATATTAGGTTTTTTTAAGTCATTATTATCATAATACTTATTTTTCATGTTTTCTCTCAAAAAATACCGTAACTAAAGACATACGAACAAATTTTTATTTTTGTCTATTATTTCAAAAAAATGCAAAAGTTGAAATCGACCAGCTTCAAAAAAAAAAAATTATCGTATTGTTCTAAAAAATCTCAAAATTGAGTTTCTAATTTAGGCGTACAATCCTAAAACAAATTTAAAAAAAATAAAAAGTGATCACAAAACCATGATCAAGTGATTTATTAATTAATCATGTCAACTATTAATAAACATTTTTATTGGCAACATGTACGAATTAACCATAGCCTTTTAATGAAGAAACCTCTTTAAATATTAAAAAATTGAGATATGCCCTAAATTCGACCTCAAAAATCCAACAATTAGATTATTCATCAGCTTTAATCTTTCTGAGATTGCGACAAGAATCGATTTGGGTATTTGTCGACCTTTGATTTGGACTCGACGTGATGATCGTAATACTCCACCATTGCAGCTCCGGCCAATGCAGCTAGAGTCAGAGCTTGTGCATGCAACCTGAAATATAATACATCCATTTAATTTAATGAAACTTCCTACTATAGTATTATCTATGACTCGGAGAAAAATGTACGCAATATTTCACATTTCGGAGGGGCATACGCGATATTTCAAGATTCATTTACAATTTGCTTAGATTCTTGATCTAATCATTGAGCACAATTAAATCCCCAATTCTGAAATTATCGCCCCCTTTTTGTCACCATCAAATCATCAATCAAAACTAATCCTCAGATTAACACCAATTAGATGAGAGTAACAAAGCAAAAAGGGCCCAGAAAAAAAGGGGGGCAATTTGCAGTGAAATGTATCGAACTGGCCAGTTCAATCGGGTTCATAAGAATATGGGTATGAATATTCTTAAAAATTAAAACTAACAAAAATTGCAACAATTGAACTTAGAAAATATAAATACGAACCTGGCATGAATAATCTTGACACTAGTTTTCATATTAGGTTGAGACCAGTTGTAGGCGATTGAACCACCAATCCCACTAAGCCACAGACATCCTGATTGCAAGTAAAAAAACGAAATAAATGAACAAAAACTAGTTAAAACTATGAATAAAAAATGGATATTTGAATTGAAATCGACGATTACCAACAGTACGAAGCTTGTGCTCGACGACCCACTTCCTCATCGATTCAATCTTGCTCCGACCCTCTGCCATCTTTCTTCCTCTCCGCTTTTTTATGGCTACCGATTTGATTTTTCCCTAATTTCTCGGCGGAGGAAGGAAAAGAGTTCGGTTTTGCCTTTGTCTCTCACCGCCTTCACGGCTTCACCTTGCGAAATTCTTAAATGTTGGATGCACGCACCTAACCCAACTCGACCCGGTAGCATTTTAAATTGGATCCGAATCCGATTTGAATGATCCAATATTTTTCACATTTCACATTTAAAATCAAGTGTATAATGAGCTTACGCAAATGTTTGTAAAATGTTGGAGTATTAATGTGCACGATACGGATACGACGACAAAATAATTAAAAAAAAAAACATAAAATAAATATGTCTATTATGTATAATATTTTATTATTTTATTAATAACACATTATTCATTGACATAAAATGTCCTAAAATTTGTTCTTATTAAATAAATATTTATTTTATTTTGTTATTTATTTATATGGATCGAAGTATCGTAAAAAGAGTATCACAATCGTATCATGTCGTATCTGCGCTGTATCCGAAAAATATAAATATTAAAATCACATGACGTATTCGAAACGTATCTGAACATTATCACACTCGTATTCGTATCAAATACGTGTATTCTCAGGATATTTCTGCATTTTTTAAATATCCGCATAACATGGATGATATGGGTAGGTCCCAATTACATGCATGATACCAAATTATAAAATGCATGATCTTGTGTAAAATCAATTGTCAATGATCAAACTAATTGTATGACTATTGTATTTATCTTCGTGAATAACAATTATAACTTGATATATATAACCCATGCATTATCATGTGAGCAATTCATGCAAATAGTTTCACCATAGTATTATCTTGACTGTCTTCAAAATAATCCGTGTCATTTCGAAATCTTTCTAATAAGAACATAAAATAATTAACTACTAATGAAATCAAGTCATATTAAATAATTTAAATTATTGCAGGAAATTAATAAACAATAAATAATTAAAAAGAAAATACAAGTAATCGCAAAAATCCAACTACCAGTCAACATATGTATTTGAAGGAAGAAGTTAACAATGATACATTTTTCATACAAAATTGCAGAATTGTCTATAATTATTAAGAAAAAGTCAATAAAAATAATTTCTCCTTTTGTAATTGTATTAATCAATATATTATTATATTATATTATATATAAATAAGATAAGTTAATATAAGTAAATTTTTTAAAATAATATTTTTCATAAAATTTCTAAAAGTACATCCGAACATAATTGCATGAATTTCTATATCTTATATATCCTATATATTTTCGCTTTTACAATCTCTATTTCCTAGGAATTAGTTTATACTATACTTAAATAATGCATCGAAACAAGACCTAAAAACCTCAGGATTTTATTTTCCCCGATTGATTCTGGTTTTGAACACAAATAACCTTTTCTCAAATTCGAACACACAAAATCGAATTCAAAACGGAATTTACTCAAAATTTTGGACCTACATATAAAGTATGTCATTTGAATTATATTCTCTCTCTATTCTCTTGTAACATGTTACATTTCGAAACAATGCCTCTGAAATCTTCCAGGCTCAACTGCAAAATTATTAAAAAAAATTACATTGAAAAAGTTGTATATTATTTATTTGCATAAAAATAATTGTAGAGAAGTGGACCATATAAAATCATGAGTGATCACCATCTTTTCTATATTTCGTACCGCTATATACCCTTTTCCAACTTCTATATTTATAACAAAAATAAAAACTCAAGTAATGGATTCATTTAAAAGAAACAATACATACAGAAAAATCAATTCAAATTAAATGAGGAAATTTTTTTATAAATGATTGCATTCACTACAAATTATAAGGGAGCTGTTATGTCTACCGAAATCTTTCCCATACCTACTACCGAATGAACGTGGAAGTATTTCATTGGTTCAATAAAATGAGGACCCACCACATATATGTAACTTTTATGTCATATTTGACATTTTGATATTATTTCTGTGAAATACTTATGTAGGTTAAGATTTTTTTGCAAATTATAATATGACTATTTCGTAATGAACAGTTTGACGGAGATCAATTTTCAATGATGAAAAGACCAAATAGATAGAGGTTAATGTACTAAAACTTGCATTGATCTGAGCAGGCACATTTTGAAGTGTTATCTTAACATTTTAACAGATTAAAATAGCAAGTGACTATATACATTTACAGTATAATTAGCTTTAATTAAATTGACATAGTTATATTAAACCAGTCGTCCCTTGTCGGAGTGGATCTACAAACAACCTGATAAAATAAAATGATCCAAAACATAGTTATATTAAAAGGGTGTGCTCATTCACACACATTATTATTATTATTATTTTAAAGATTATCATTTTTCTTTCACGAAATGCTAAAAAAACAAATTATTAAATATGCGTTTCAAAGTAAAAAAAGCAGCTTCATTAATCTTTATTTTGCACTTATTAGTTATTTGATTTGATTTAAGTACTGTACTCATGTTGTATATTAAAACAAGGTTATATTCATTCAAATCTCTCCCATACATCATCATTACCTAATAATAAAACTAAATAATTGATTGGTTCCTTTTTTATTAATTAATCGTTACACAACAACGATAACAGACAATGAATTAAATATGAAAGCTTGCTAGCTCGAGCCGTTAGCCCCCCGGTAGGAAGAATTATTATTAGCTGATTTGGAAGGCCCGTTTTTGACATATCCAAATTAATCTCCTTGAATCATTTGTTAGGGCTCAAGATCCGCAATTGTGGTAAGTACATTCGTTAACAATTCAGACACACACAAAAAAAATTTCCGAATCTGAACAAAAACAATTATAAATATCAATAATGTCCATAATTAAATATTCAAAATTATAAATATCAATAAGACCTAAAAACCTCAGGATTTGATTTTCCCCGATTGATTCTGGTTTTGAATGAGCATCGACAGGAAGAAGCCGAACACAATAATATTCTTTCCAAAAAGCTAGTATGGCCGGAACAAATTCGGGACTCTTGTATTTTGGGCTTCAATGTATTTTGTTTTACAAATTGTATTCGATATCGTTAACAAGGGAGTAATGTCAATTCGAGATATAAGGATATTAAACTTTTTTGATTAAACCGGATATATGATTTCCACCAATATCTAATCGTGACAATCCACCGTATTAGCATTTGTGAATTATGACATTCATAAAAATTTACTTCGCATTAGCAACTTAGTGGTGCCTTAGAGAAGTCTAACTAATTTATGTATAACAAAACATCGATAACGAATGAGTTCTTAAATATGCAAATAAATTGAAATAACATGCATGATGTGTGAAGGTCGCAATTACATGCATGATACCAAATTGTTAAAGATCAAAATAATTGCATGACTATGTATTTATCTTCATGAATAACAATTATAACTTGATATATAACCAGGGGGATTCTATCATACACCTTTTTTCTTATGATACACCAATTTTCAAGGGTAGTTTGAGTAATTATTCATTAATGAGTATTTAAGGTAAATTTTCAAGTGTATTTATCAATAAATATTTGGCTAAATAGGAACTATTTGTTGTTCATTTAAAAAATAAATTTCCTAAAATATAAATTTTATGATACACCCATTTAAATACCCAAAATACCCTTTTAAAAGGATGTATGATAGAACTCCCCATATAACCAATGCATTATAATATTATATCATGTGAACAATTCACGCAAACAGTTTCACCGTACTATTATTATCTTGACTTGTCTTTACAAATTACATTATTTATCGACATAGTATTTAACCATACTTCTTTACACAACAGGGTTTAAATTCATATATGGCATGCATATCATACAATTGACTAAAATAACAATTATTAAAGAAAAGAGACAAGTTTTCCATGAATCGCACTACGTACCTTTGTTATATCCGCTTCTCCATCTAAAAAATAAAATAATATGCAATAATAAGTACCAAATAAAACATTTAACCTTCAATAGAGTATAAACATGCAAATCAAAACAAATTACTTGTGTATAATGTACTAGCTGGTACCACCAAAACCTCCCTAATTTCAATAGAAGAATCTTTGTCACTAAGAAACCTTTTTCTCAAATTCGAACACACAAAATCGAATTCAAAACGGAATTTACTCAAAATTTTGGACCTACATATAAAGTATGTCATTCGAATTATATCATCTCTCTATTCTCTTGTAACATGTTACATTTCGAAACAATGCCTCTGAAATCTTCAAGGCTCAACTGCAAAATTATTAAAAAAAAATACAATGAACAAGTTGTATATTATTTATTTTCATAAAAAGAATTGTAGAGACCTGGACCTTTCTATCTCCATCACTGTCAAAGGAATTCACCATCTTATCTATCTATCTCCGCATCGGTCCATATAAAATCATGAGTAATCGCCATCTTTTCTATATCTCGTACCGTTATATATCATTTTCCAGCTTCTATATTTATAAAGAGATTAAATACTCAATTAATAGGATCATTTAAAAGTTGTATGTTCCTTCCTTTCTTCCGTTGCGGGATAATTCTCTCCTTGATTCTCCCTATCTGATGGAGATGAATCTTCCTCTCGTATTTGTTTGCACGAACTCTTTCTTCTTGAGGCTGTTTTTTGTGGGACCAAATCTCAGAGGCAACTTCTACTCTTCTCCTTTCTAATTGTTGTGATTTGCCTCGAGTCTTTCTTCTGATTGGGGCCCAAATCGAAAAGGTCAAATGCCGTCAAAGTGGAGTCTTCTCTCTTTTCTGCATTTCGCGGTGCTCCTTCAAAATGTCGTGTTATACTCTTGAGTTTAAATTCTGATGAAGACGAGAACGCAAATTTAATCGTGAAATCTCTTTCTTTTACTTAAATTGTTTGTTACAATTTTTATAATTAGAGACTTTTGTAATTTTTTCCTTTATTTAATGAAATAATGGATTTAACTGCTCGATCAAATACCAAACCCGTTATGTGAATGGTAAACCGGGGTCCCTGCTTATATTATTATCATATCATATGTTATTATATTGTATTAATCAATATATTATTATATTATATTATATATAAATAAGATAAGATAATACAAGTAAATTTTTTAAAATAATATTTTTCATAAAATTTCTAAAAGTACATCCGAACATAATTGCATGAATTTCTATATCTTATATATCCTATATATTTTCGCTTTTACCATCTCTATCTTATAATGCATCGAAACAAGACCTAAAAACCTCAGGATTTGATTTTCCCCGATTGATTCTGGTTTTGAATGAGCATCGACAGGAAGAAGCCGAAGACAATAATATTCTTTCCAAAATGCTAGTATGGCCGGAACAAATTCGGGACTCTGGTATTTTGGGCTTCAATGTACTTTGTTTTAAAAAGTGTATTCGATATCCTTAACTAGGGAGTAATGTCAATTCGAGATATAAGGATATTAAATTTTCTTGATTAAACCGGATATATGATTTCCTCCAATATCTAATCGTGACAATCCACCGTATTAACATTAGTGAATTATATAACATTCATAAAAATTTACTTCGCATTAGCAATTTAGTGGTGCCTTAAAGAAGTTTAACTAATTTGTGTATACAAAACATCGATAACGAGCGAGTTCTTAAATAGGTAAATAAATTGAAATAACATGCATGATGTGTGAAGGTCGCAATTACATGCATGATACCAAATTGTTAAAGATCAAACTAATTGCATGACTATGTATTTATCTTCGTGAATAACAAATATAACTTGATATATAACCAATGCATTATAATATTATATCATGTGAACAATTCACGCAAACAGTTTCACCGTACTATTATTATCTTGACTTGTCTTTACAAATTACATTATTTATCAACATAGTATTTAACCATACTTCTTTACACAACAGGGTTTAAATTCATATATGGCATGCATATCATACAATTGACTAAAATAACAATTATTAAAGAAAAGAGACAAGTTTTCCATGAATCGCACTACGTACCTTTGTTATATCCGCTTCTCCATCTAAAAAATAAAATAATATGCAATAATAAGTACCAAATAAAACATTTAACCTTCAATAGAGTATAAACATGCAAATCAAAACAAATTACTTGTGTATAATGTACTAGCTGGTACCACCAAAACCTCCCTAATTTCAATAGAAGAATCTTTGTCACTAAGAAACCTTTTTCTCAAATTCGAACACACAAAATCGAATTCAAAACGGAATTTACTCAAAATTTTGGACCTACATATAAAGTATGTCATTCGAATTATATCATCTCTCTATTCTCTTGTAACATGTTACATTTCGAAACAATGCCTCTGAAATCTTCAAGGCTCAACTGCAAAATTATTAAAAAAAAATACAATGAACAAGTTGTATATTATTTATTTTCATAAAAAGAATTGTAGAGACCTGGACCTTTCTATCTCCATCACTGTCAAAGGAATTCACCATCTTATCTATCTCCGCATCGGTCCATATAAAATCATGAGTAATCGCCATCTTTTCTATATCTCGTACCGTTATATATCATTTTCCAGCTTCTATATTTATAAAGAGATTAAATACTCAATTAATAGGATCATTTAAAAGTTGTATGTTCCTTCCTTTCTTCCGTTGCGGGATAATTCTCTCCTTGATTCTCCCTATCTGATGGAGATGAATCTTCCTCTCGTATTTGTTTGCACGAACTCTTTCTTCTTGAGGCTGTTTTTTGTGGGACCCAATCTCAGAGGCAACTTCTACTCTTCTCCTTTCTAATTGTTGTGATTTGCCTCGAGTCTTTCTTCTGATTGGGGCCCAAATCGAAAGGTCAAATGCTGTCAAAGTGGAGTCTTCTCTCTTTTCTGCATTTCGCGGTGAACCTTCAAAATGTCGTGTTATACTCTTGAGTTTAAATTCTGATGAAGACGAGAACGCAAATTTAATCGTGAAATCTCTTTCTTTTACTTAAATTGTTTGTTACAATTTTTATAACTAGAGACTTTTGTAATTTTTTCCTTTATTTAATGAAATAATGGATTTAACTGCTCGATCAAATACCAAACCCGTTATGTGAATGGTAAACCGGGGTCCCTGCTTATATTATTCTCATATTATATGTTATTATATTGTATTAATCAATATATTATTATATTATATTATATATAAATAAGATAAGATAATATAAGTAAATTTTTTAAAATAATATTTTTCATAAAATTTCTAAAAGTACATCCGAACATAATTGCATGAATTTCTATATCTTATATATCCTATATATTTTCGCTTTTACCATCTCTATTTCCTAGGAATTAGTTCATACTATACTTAAATAATGCATCGAAACAAGACCTAAAAACCTCAGGATTTGATTTTCCCCGATTGATTCTGGTTTTGAATGAGCATCGACAGGAAGAAGCCGAACACAATAATATTCTTTCTGAAAAGCTAGTATGGCCGGAACAAATTCGGGACTCTTGTATTTTGGGCTTCAATGTACTTTGTTTTACAAAGTGTATTCGATATCGTTAACTAGGGAGTATGTCAATTCGAGATATAAGGATATTAAATTTTCTTGATTAAACCGGATGATTTCCTCCAATATCTAATCGTGACAATGTACCGTATTAACATTTGTGAATTATAACATTCATAAAAATTTACTTCGCATTAGCAACTTAGTGGTGCCTTAGAGAAGTTTAACTAATTTGTGTATAACAAAACATCGATAACAAGTGAGTTCTTAAATATGCAAATAAATTGAAATAACATGCATGATGTGTGAAGGTCGCAATTACATGCATGGTACCAAATTGTTAATGATCAAACTAATTGCATGACTATGTATTTATCTTCGTGAATAACAATTATAACTTGTGTATAATGTACTAGCTGGTACCACCAAAACCTCTCTAATTTCAATAGAAGAATCTATGTCACTAAGAAACCTTTTTCTCAAATTCGAACACACAAAATCGAATTCAAAACGGAATTTACTCAAAATTTTGGACCTACATATAAAGTATGTCATTTGAATTATATTATCTCTCTATTCTCTTGTAACATGTTACATTTCGAAACAATGCCTCTGAAATCTTCAAGGATCAACTGCAAAATTATTAAAAAAAAAAATACAATGAAAAAGTTGTATATTATTTATTTGGATAAAAATAATTGTACAGAAGTGGACCTTTCTATCTCCATCACTGTCAAAGGAATTCACCATCTTATCTATCTCTGCATCGGTCCATATAAAATCACGAGTGATCGCCATCTTTTCTATATCTCGTACCGTTATATACCCTTTTCCAACTTCTATATTTATAACAAAATTAAAAACTCAATTAATGGATTCATTTAAAAGAAACAATACATACAGAAAAATTAATTCAAATTAAATGAGGAAAAAAAATTACCATCGAAGGAGAAGAAGAAACCAATCACTTCGTCTTCACTTAGCTGTATCCTGTTCTTGCCCTACAAAAATATAAATATAAATTGCAAAAAAAGATAATTATTTAATAAAAGCACATGATAATAGAAAAGTATGTAAACAAAATAAATACCGGCTTTTTAGTATTTCTCTTATCTTTAATTTGTTTTACACCAATAGGGGATGCATTAGATTGATCCAATGAGAGCGCAATTGCCTGCAATGGAAATTGTCGAAAATATCTGAAAATAGTATAATACAATTCTTTTTTCAATAGATTATTTTTCTATACACCACATGGAACCTTTCTTCAAGATGTCCACATACCACATACTCGGCAATGGGGAGGAGCTGTATTTTTGGAACTCCAAATGGTTGCATACACAATGCCTTAAAGATATTTACCATAGCCTCTTCACATTTATACAAGATACAGAGACCACGGTGCAGCAAATGAAGGCGAATAATTGGGAATTAACATGGGGCCGAGACCTCTCAAACACGGCAGAGATAGAACTAATAGAACTCCAAAACAACCTGCAATCAATCGATCTCAAACAACAAGACGACGTGCTAAAATGGCGATGGACTGTGGATGGCTCTTTCTCAACCAATTCCGCATACAAAATAATGGCCAACTCGGGTATAAAAATGGATTACGGCAAGACAGTGTGGCAAATGAAGATACCGGAGAAGATTAAAACGTTTGCTTGGCTTCTCCTCCACGACAAACTACTCACTCAGGAAAATATGGCTAAGCGAAACTGGCCGGCAGGAACGAGGTGTGTAATGTGTAGCAACACGATCGAGACGACAAATCATCTATTCCTCACATGCACCGCTACGACAGCGCTAAGAAACAAGATGGGATTCGACATTACAATAACACAACCAAATCAGGTATCCATAAGCACGCATGGATGGTGGGCAAGAAGGCTGAAAATGCACAAAGAATGCATACAAGAATGGGACTTAAAATGGTGGAGTTATTGCTGGGGAATTTGGACAAATAGAAATAAGATAATATTTAGAGAGGAATCATTGAGACTAGGCAATTTAGAAAGAGAAATATTAGCATACAAATCGCAGTGGAGAAAAATAATACAATAGATTAGGTTAGACTAGAAGTTTACAAAAGTAGTAGAGTGAAAAATAGTGTATTCATCATTCACGATGAATGCAATCCGTACATGTAATTAAATGTTTCAATTAAATAAAATTTAAGGCCGTGAGGCCTTTTTTCCTTCAAAAAAAAAAAATTAGAAACTGAAATATAAAAAAAAAACCTTTCTCCGCGATCTAGAAGAGCCCTCTTCTTCGCTGGAAACAGAAGTCTCTTCATACTCCTCCTCCTCATCTTCTTCAATGGAGGGATCGTATTCTTCTTCTTCGTCCCCCTTTTTCCTCCTCTTCTTCGTCCCGCTATTTCTCTGAAGAGACGAAGAGAGAACTCGAAGGCCAAGCGCCTCCATTTTCTCTTCGTTCTCTCTTATTCTCGTCAACCGTTGCTTCTCGTACTCCGTCATCTCTTCGGCATGTCCTTTCCCAGCTCCTTCGTTTCCTCCCGCCATGAAATGAAAATCAGGAGAAAGACATTCATTCCCCTTTCTCGCTGGAAAATTGGGAGAACTGGGCTTCATTTTTGTTGGAGACAAATCAAACATACTGCATATGCAAGGCCCAATTTTACTACTATATTAAATGTTTATATTTGGAAAGTAATATATTTTGTTTATCTAGCCGTAAAGATAAATATGTTTAATCGTATTAATGACATCATAAACAACTGAGACGTGAAGAAAGGAATAAAGAAAGCACCAAGGTACTAGATAATACTTAAAATAGACTACTTGGGAATATAACGAATAACAACTTGTTTTTGTTTACATAATAGTTATTATTTTTACTTTACCCCCAATAATTGCAAGTAATAACAACTTACAACAACTTGTTCTATCCATAAAATTGCAAGTAATTCTTATTGGCTAATAACAAAATTATTCACTAATAACAAAATTATACCCTTGAGAGTGAACAAAAACTATACAAGAAGATGCAGTTTATTATTTTTATTCAACTTATTTACATATCTCATTTGACTTGTAATCACACCAAAATGGAGGATTCCAATTTCATCATTCCTCTGGTTTTGTTTCTGGTTTCTGAAAGACTTTCTCCTTCAACCAATCGAATGGCTAGACAAATCAAACATACTTCATTAAAACAATGAGAATGAAGTTGTGAATAAAGAGATTTGGGTAAGCCGTGGAAAATAATTTTCTGAAAATGTATGAGTATTTTCCTTCTTTAGGCAACAAGAATTATCTTTTTCAGCCTATGGTACGAGATAGTAAGCAAGAAAATATTTGTGACTAACTTGCTAAATGAAAAAAAGTATGAAATATGATTAAATATTTAAATGGTTACAAAGTTTTACTTCAAATTACATAAATAATGTTTTGTCCTTAAAATGGAAAATACATCAGTAATTGCAGGGGGTCCTGGCTGCGTCGAGACTGCTTGGGCCAGGCCCCGCGTGGGCCCGACCCCCCGGCACCCCCACGTGGGCTCGACCCCCCCCCGGCCAGGCCCGCGTGGGCCCGACCCCACCCACCCGGGCCAGGCCCCGCGTGGGCCCTCCCCCCTCCCCCCCCCTCCCCCCTCCCCCCTCCCGGGCCAGGCCCCGCGTGGGCCCTCCCCCCTCCCCCCACCCGGGCCAGGCCCCGCGTGGGCCCTCCCCCCTCCCCCCACCCGGGCCAGGCCCCGCGTGGGCCCTCCCCCTCCCCCCACCCGGGCCAGGCCCCGCGTGGGCCCGACCCCCCCCCACCCGGGCCAGGCCCCGCGTGGGCCCGACCCCCCCCCCTCCGGGCCAGGCCCCGCGTGGGCCCGACCCCCCCCCCCCCGGGCCAGGCCCCGCGTGGGCCCGACCCCCCCCCCCCCCGGGCCAGGCCCCGCGTGGGCTTGACCCCCTCCCCCCCCCGGGCCAGGCCCCGCATGGGCCCGACCCCACCCCCTGGGCCAGGCCCCGCGTGGGCCCGACCCCACCCCCCGGGCCAGGCCCTGTGTGGTGGGCCCGACCCCCTCCCTCCCGGGCCAGGCCCCACGTGGGCCCGACCCCCTCCCTGTGGGCCCAGCCCCACTTGGGCCAGACACACACACTACACTCTACACACACACACACACACACATACACACTCTTACAAGAGACACATACAAAGACACAAAAATACAAAACAAACAAACAAACACACACCACATACACATGCACATATATACATACAACACAAAAACACACATCTCTGCTCATCGAGTGAAGTTGGTTCTTTTTCGACACTCTGAAATTTCTTGTATTGAGATGCCCCGGTTTTATGTCTTGAGTAAAACGATTTGATTCCATTTTTTTACATCGCTGCACATTTGAGAGAAAATGAATTATATTGTATAATTACAAAATGTATTGGATTAGTTAGGAAGGAATGAGATTGAAATTTACCTCTTGTACAGGGGTTTGTAATTGATTAAACCCAAATAACCTTTGTCACCGAGTTTGTAATTGATTAACTGTGCCCTATTCTCCTGCACCAATATAAATACAATTAGTCAATAATTTGTAGAAAATAAATAAATCATTGGCTAAATAAACAAACATACAGTACTGATCGGAAGGAGCCTCACTTGCAATACATACAGTACTGTATGTATTCTCTGTCTTTTTCTTCTTTGGCTAAATAAACAAAGATAATTAAATTGATTCAGAAATTATAACACAATAAGAAGTTTGAAATTCTTTAGAAAGCAATAAGAATTACGAAAGATAAAAAAATTGATTTCATACATTAATGAATAATTAGACCACAGCATCAAAATTTATTATTTATAGGATCAATAAAGTTCAAAAACTTAAAAATTCACGTAAAGAAGAATTTCGAAATCAAAATTGCTGAGTCGAAAAACATAAAATCCAAATAAATTCCCTAACTCAAAAAAAGTATTCAAATTAATGAGAATACATTATCAAAATAATAGATGTTAAGAATTGGAAATGCGAAGAAGAAAAAATCAACAGTCGAAGAAATAGCTAATTTGCATCGGTTTCAAAAATATAATGGAAAAATTTCTTTTACAATTATGCAATGTAATTGTTACCCAAATCTTTAAGATGAGTCGTGAGACGAAATCCTCATAAAATCGTTGGTACTACGTATCCTCCATCCTCTGTCGCCATGAACCACGTGTTCCTTGGTATCTGGAGTAGAAAGAGGAAAGGAGTGTCGCTACTTAGAAAGATAGAAAGAGAAAAGGAGTGTCGCTACTTAGAAAGATAGAAAGAGTGTCGCTTCTAACTTGGGGAGGAGAAAGAACGAGAAAGAGAGGAAGAAAGAACGAGAAAGAGAGAGAGAGCAGTCTGGGGGAGAGAAGGAAACAGGGGTATTTCGTGCTTGGAGGGACAATATATAGAGAAGGGGGAATATGACCGTTGGAGGGGAATATCTCTTCTGAATATGAACGTTGGAGGAGAAGGTTCTAGATGTTACCGTTGGAGAAGATATCAAATCTCTTATGAGCGAGAGAGCAAGCAAGAGAGCGAGCGAGATCTTGAGTATGTTTGAAACTCAACATGAATCAAATCTTCTTTGGTCCACAACCATACGCACCAGTAATGAATTGATAGTTTTATTTAATTTTAATTAAGTTGGACTGTTGGAGACCCACTCCCAGTCAATTAATTGCTCAAAAGAGTTGAAGATTCAAAGCCAAATCGGACCTTGTACATATTTGGAGAAGATTATCTAATTTATCTTTTTAACTGCGAAATCCTCCCTCCAATTACCAAAATTTACAAAATTGCCCTCCATGAAAGATGTGTGGCCTGGATCGAAGCACATCATTAACTGTGTTTTTCGACAGGTTCGATCAGCCTTTTAAATAAAAAAAAGGGAATTAATTGATGACGGGAAGAATTTGATGCAAAAAGTTGGATAGACAAATCGTTAATAAGGTACAATCATAATTACCAAAATGCCCCTAAGGGAAATATGTATGATCTGATATTTTCGACAGATTCGACAGATTCGATCAGCCTTTTAAATTAAAAAAGGGAATTAATTGATGACGGGAAGAATTTGATGCGACAAACTGGATAGACAAATCGTTAATAAGGTACAATCAAAATTACCATAATGCCCCTAAGGGAAATATGTATGATCTGATATTTTCGACAGATTCGATCAGCCTTTTAAATTAAAAAAAAGGGAATTAATTGATGACGGGTAGAATTTGACGCGACAATTTGGATAGACAAATTGTTAATAAGGTAAAATCAAAATTACCAAAATGCCCCTAAGGGAATGTGATATTTTGACAGGTGGTGTCATGGTGGAATTAAGTTCTTAGGTAAAATCAAAATTACCAAATTACCGCAGTCGCAATGTTCTTGGGTATTGATATGTATTATTTTGGAATTAAGTTAACACCAAGGACTTAAATGCATAATTGCAAAATTTCCATTTTAACTGACTTGATTAATTTATATTTTCAAGATGTCAACTTAAATGCATAATCAATTGATTTAGTTATGAATTTTACATTAAAAGTGAATTCGATGAGGGATATATTGTGTATTTTTTTTTTCATTTAATGTACTTGTATCGAATTTCTGGTACCAAACATTCATTATTTTATCAATTCACGGTTACACGAATTCAAATTACACCAACTCATCATTACATCAATCTATTATTACTACACGATTCATCAAACAGTAAAACAGTAATAAATACAATCTACAGCTTGAACCAAGGATTCCAGTATGACGAGTTGTCACAGAGAGATGCGCTGTGCAGTGCGGCTTATAGTCCATCGTGTAGTTGTTTGGCAGCTTCAATTGCCTCTTTATCGAACAAATTTGAATTTTTGCCTACCGAACAAAGAGGAAACCTGATCGACAGCGAAATATGTACCCTGCTAGACTTTGCGTTAGGGTTTGATCGATACAAATCCAAGCCAACATTTGAGACGAATCGAGCTATCCTCGAATCGATTCACGCGACCGTACCACAGCCCTGATCAACGGCGACCGATCGGACTGACGTCATATCTTCTCTCGATTTTACTTCTTCAAGATTTATGAAATTTCCCCTTCTTCTATCTTAAACCCAACTACGAATTGGTCCCGCGGCCTTTACATAAAATCATATTTTAGAAAGTCAGAAAATCAGTAGTTTTTTCATTTTGATTTGTGCCATACTTTTTTGATGATTTTGGGTCTGGAGAAAACCTTTTCTTTCTCTGAAAGAACAATTAATCTTGGTTTAGCATCAAACTAGCAGTTCAATTGAAACATTATTCCACAAAAAATGGATAAGAATAAGTTAATTCACTCAATTAGAAGCTGAAAGAAACAAACACACCTTTCTCCGCGATCTAGAAGATCCCTCTTCTTCGCTGGAAACAGAAGTCTCTTCATGCTCCTCCACCTCATCTTCTTCAATGGAGGGATCGTATTCTTCTTCTTCGTCCCTCTTTTTCCTTCTCTTCTTGTCGGCGTGGTATTTGGGCTCCCGCTATTTCTATGAAGAGACGAAGAGAGACCTCAAAGGCCAAGCTCCTCCATTTTCTCTTGGTTCTCTCTTATTCTCGTCAAACGTTGCTTCTCGTACTCAGTCATCTCTTCGGCCCGCCCTTTCCCATCTCCTTCGCTTCCTTCGCTTTCTTTTTCCTTTTGTCGGCATGTTGCTCGAAAATGACGAGGAGTGGGCTTCCATTTTTAACATTTTAATTAGGCCTAGCTTTGATTAATATATTTGAAGCTCAAAATACAAGAGTGCCAATTGGATAATATAAGTTACAACATTAAAATCAACAAAGATACATATCAACTAAGAATTTGTTTGGATGTCTAGAAAATAAAAGATTATGTTTAGATTAGGTAACTATAATAATTCTTATTTTATGTTTGGATGAATTTTTAGGAAACTATAATAATTCTTGGATAAGACATTTTCACGAATTTTTTGTATATACAAAATTAGAATGAAAAAAAAGTGGCGCTATTGCAAAAATCAGTAGGGCTAAATTCAGAAGAATATGAATTTTGTTTAATCAAATTACCGTTATACTTCTGTTATTTTGATGATTGATATTTGTTATGTTTATCTATTAATTTATCACATTTCATAAATCATGTAAATCAAATCTTTCATATTTCAAAAATATTGTTATTCTTAATTTATTTCATCATAAAAATATAATTGAATTGTAACATGTTATATATATTTAAATATGAAAATTAATATATATTGGTTAGATTTGATTTTTTTCATAATATTAAAAAAAATATGTTTGCATTATTCATGAAAGATATAACTAATTGTATATAAGTATAATAAATATCAATCGCCATAAATAGAGATATATTGGTCATTTGATAAAAAAAAATTAAAATTACTTTCAATTTAGTCATGTTAGCTCTTGCAATATCGTCACAAAAAAAACACCAATTTGTTCACCTCTTTTTCTAGGATAGAAAGAGAAAAAAATATCGTCTTTACTTTTCTCTTTTTTGCGTCTCTCTTTCTCTCTCACATTGATATTGTTGTTTTCTTTTACCTATACATGTTTATAAACATATTTTCAAAATAAATTCAAGTATGTATTTATTTTTTTAGGTTCAACTTTCCTTATTTTTTGATAATGTCATTTTACAATTAATGTGCCAGATATTGGTGTGGTGAACACACATTAATTGTGAAATTAACTAAACCTTGTAAGAGCAAGATACAAATTAAATATAAATAAAAGGGCCCATTAGCTTAGTTGGTTAGAGCGTCGTGCTAATAACGCGAAGGTCGCATGTTTCAAACGAGCATGGCCAAAATATTTATTTTAGGTGTTATCCTCGTTCCGCTAAATTTTTTTAATTTTTGTATCAAGAAATATTTATTTTTATTGCACTTAATCTAACTTTAACAAAACCTTTGTTGGATTTTTGATACTTACTTTTTGTTACATTTATAGTATCACGGAAAAATTAGTTGTGTTATTCTTTTTAATTTCCTTGCTAATAAATATAAAAAAATAAAAAATCGTCATATATATGAAAGAATATACAAAAACATATATTTTCTTGATATATATTTTAAGATTGTGTAAATATTTATACAATATATTGTCTCATATATGTATGATTATTTAGGTTTTATAGAGGGAAATACAACGTAAATAAAAATATATTAAAATAAAAGTTTCATTAATCCATTATACTTATACATGAGATAATCGATAACATTATATCTATTTCGTCTTTTGAGATTATATATATTTATTTTATTTTATTTTTAATTCTCACAATCTTATTAAAAAAATACATTCAAACGAATATATTGGATAACATAAAAAATACATTCATTAAACTATAATCATAATTTATTATTTTTTAATTCTCACGATCTTTTGAGATTACATATATTTATTTTATTTTGTACGAATATGTAATTATACACATATTCGTACAGAACCTCAAAATATTATATTTCTATATCTCCTTTGAAATATGAAAATATCATCAATGTTTCTATAATAATTGGCAATATCATGAGTACCTTTTTTCCTAAATTTTGACAAAAAACTAAAATATCCCGAACTCCCACTTTATTACCAAACATAAATAAAGTACAATGATATAAAAATAATTATGTTTTTTTCCAGTATTTAAATAAATAATGGGTTTATATGATATTTAATATGTTTTGTAAGTTATATAATTGTCCTTGTTGTTTGTAGGTGTATCCATGATATCTGTAAGGGTATATCTTATGTTACACATACTTTAAAAATGGAGAAGTATTCTAATGATGCATGTATTAGATTACGGTTCAGATATGTATCAGATACATCACGTGTAGTATCCGATTATTTTAATATTTATATTATACGAATACGGTTCGGATACTTCATAATACGTAAGGATACGACTGAGATATTTTCATAATACGGCTGAGATAATCCGTTCATAATTAAATATTAATATTAATTTCGGAAAAATATTTATATTTAACAAAACTCTTGTGTTATCTATCTATATACTAATGCAAGGGGATTTGCTGCCTCCTGGTGCAGCCACGTCATCAGGGGCCTATTCGTAATTTTTTTTTTTTTTTTACATTTTGGTCCTTTTTTATTTACAAATTGGTCCTTTTTTTTAAAAAAAATTTACATTTTGGTCCTTTTTTTACATTTTGGTCCTTTATATTTGCATTTTGGTCCTTCGAAGTTTTAATATTCACATTTTGGTCCAGGGGCCTCAAATTGGTCCTGTTTTTAAAAAAAAATTACATTTTGGTCCTTCTTTATCACATTTCGGTCCTTTATATTTGCATTTTGGTCCTTTTTTCGAAAAAAAATTACATTTTGGTCCTTTTTTTTACATTTTGGTCCTTTATATTTGCATTTTGGCCCTTCGAAGTTTTGAAATTTACATTTTAGTCCAGCCAGCCACGTCACCAGGGGTCTATTTGTAAAAAAAAAATTTTTTTTTTACATTTTGGCCTTTTTGTTTTACAAATTGGTCCTTTTTTTTAAAAAAAATTACATTTTGGTCCTTCTTTTTTACATTTTGGTCCTTTATATTTGCATTTTGGTCCTTCGAAATTTTAATATTCACATTTTGGTCCAGGGGCCTCAAATTGGTCCTGTTTTTTAAAACAAATTACATTTGGTCCTTTTTTATCACATTTCGGTCCTTTATATTTGCATTTTGGTCCTTCGAAGTTTTAAAATTTACATTTTGGTCCTTTATTAAAAACACATTTTTGCTACAAAGGACGAAAAATATTTGTACTAAATATGTAGCGAAATTAAATATTTGTGAAATTAAAAACACTCTTTTTTTCAGCAATGTTTTCTGAACTATTATGTTCTTAATAAATTTCATGACAACTCATTCGTTCTTTTTCCTTATTTTACTTATGAAGTATAAAATATAGATAATTTTTTTAGCAATAACCGTTTGAATTATTCAAGAAATCCGGCTCTTAAAATTTTCAAACGATTTTTGCTACAAAATTTCACTCGCACACAACACACTAAATTACACATATAATAATGATTACAAAAAGAAAGTCACATACACAAAACGAACAACAATTTTTTTCAACTACATTACTTATAAACCCGAACGATCCCGCGCAATTGCGCGGGGGTAATTGCGCGGGGGTAATGCTAATTGATAGTAATAATTTTAGGGAAATTCCTGTTTTTACAGCCCTCCACGTCACTCTTTTTGTAAAAATAACTTTGTAAAAAGATGTTAGTTGCTTGCTATTTCTGAAATTTGTTCTCTGCAATTTTTACCTAGCCCATCTAATATTGTATTTGTTTGCTTATATTTCAGTCTCTCTCTCCTCATTCTCGCCATATATCGGAAAAAAGAGCAGTGACCTCGATGAAGACGAAACCCTAGCCACGGAGTCACGGTGGACAGTCGCGCGGCTGCTCATTCACGGGCCAGATTTGATCGCGCGTCGCACCCTAGACGAGACGAGGGAAAAAACGCCGACGTAAGAGGCGATTTTCTTCCATTTGCTTCACCTCCAAAAATGTAATGGTGAGTGTTATTTTTTAGATTCGTGATTTTTTGATATCGATTTTGTTCGTTTATCAAGGAATTGTGTTTGATTTTGTGTGCTGGAGACAATTTTCCTCACTCAAATCTGCTCGCCAGGAGTTGGGGATTTCAGAAAAGGCCAATTTTGTGTCCTAGCTTCACGAAGACACTAATGCTCCAGCATGCAATCCCTTGGTTAGTTCAATATATTTAATTTTGCTCATATATTATCATATTTAGTATTTCTTTTGATTATTTCTGTTTCAATTTTGAATTTTTTTTCTAGACAGGATTTCATATGGGAATTGAAGGTCAAAGGGAGACGATCCTGCATCGATGCATGGCGCGAAGAGGTTTGGTCCAAATTTCCGTCATGATACACTTGGAAACACATATTGTATTCTCTTTTAATGGTTTATCTTTGATTTTTGAATTTTTTTTATCGCAGGGAAGAGTCCAGGAAGGATTCAAGGCCAAAGGGCGCATGATTTGTTCGTGTCGGGTCCATGGCGGCATGAGTGGCAGTATGTGCATCGATGCATGGCGCGAAAAGGTTTGGTCCAAATTTCTATCTTGATACACATGCAAACACATTTTGTATTTTCTTTTTACAATTTGTCTTTGAACTTTGAAATTTTTTCCGCAGGGAAGAGTTAAGGAAGGAGTCAAGGCCAAAGGGAGACGATATTGATTTGTTCGTGCTGGGTCCCATGGCTGCTTCCCTAAAAAAGTAGATCCTTCATGAACTTAATCAAGAAAATCAGGTAAGAACAGAGAAAAAAATCAAACTTTTTTCAGAAATCAGACTAATCTAAACTACATAAGAAGAAATTTCATGGAATAACACTTGATCTCATAGTAATTTCACATGAAAAGAACTCAATCCATGGAGAAAAACGAATTTCTGACTTACATGATACGAGATAGAGGGGCCCCAATTCTGGCAATATTCTTCTTCGATCCTTTCTGTGTCACTTTCGACTTCTACTTCTTCCAGAACTGGAAAATTCTTAATCGGAGGTGAATAACTCGGGCTTGGTTTGCTCTCGCTGCACCCAACCCTTCTTCTCCGGTTCCTCAACGACACATCCCTTTTGAGTGTATGGACGATTGGTTTCGTCATTGGAGAGATTTCAGAGAGGAATGTTGAACGACACAGAGGAAGAGCTCTAGAGAGAGAGAGAGATGGATTTAGGGTTTGAAGAAAAAAAGGAGATTTGATGACCGTTCTAAGAGAAATAAAATCGATTGATTTGGATTTGGGGGTCCTTGTAACAACAAAGAAGGCGGTAGCTTCTACTTAGATCATCTCCAGTTATTTACAATGGAGATCTACTGTACTTTAGAACTACCTTCCGAGTCCTTTTAAAAATATCACTGGAGGAATACTGTACTGATGATAGTATGTGTTGTTATATATGGGAAGAGTAAAAATAGCCGTTGAATTAAATAATTAATGACTTAATAATAAAAGATTAAATTATTAATAATGATATGTAGCTAGTTTTTTTTATTACTCGAGTTACTTTAAATAAATGACTCAGTACAAGTACAAGATAAACAATTACAAATAGCAATTTTGATATTAGGGTATTTTGGATCACTCGACTACAATCTTCAAATTGCTGTCTAGGCCTCGCCCAACAAAAACCTCAATTTGGCAATTTTACCACAATTGGCCTTTCATGATTTTCATTTATCACTATTTTTTGAGTAATTTACGTGCGTAATTCAATCAAAGCGACAAAATGAACAAAATAACGCACTCAAATTTCTGCAAAATTTTAGTCTAAGAGTAATGAATTAATACGGTAAAGAACTTTTTCACACCTCCTCTTCGATGAAATCCACCGAAGTAATATTTCACCTTGCTGAACATACATTTTCCATGACACCACTTTATTTAATTCAGTTGAATTTCTTACTATTTTCAAGAAAACATTATCCACTAAATACATCAATCATTCGGGGCAGTAAGAACCATGAATGATGGCTTTCATATGAGCAGTTTGAATAAAAACGCGGCTCCATTCACCAATCAAGGAAGGTGTGCAAGATGGTCGTTGAATTGCATATGCGAAAAAGCTTATTTTGGCAGCGATACATCACCCTTGTAGGGAAATGGTGTGCGACTTGTTGTCTGCAATGAAGATTTATGTGTGTTGGATTGACAAACTTGGAAGTCTTGGTACTGTAAGGCGTCGGGGACTCGGAGTTGGAATATGTCGACGTGGCGGGAAGGTCTTGGTACGGGAAGACTTGAAGTTAAGTGCAAAGGCACTTTTCCGGTTGTATCTCACTTCATAACATAATTCTTTTGTTTGAATTCCGTGGCGTTTTTTAGATTTAGTGAAGATAGATTTGACTTTCTCCAATATGAAGATGCTCCCCATAAGCATTCATGAAATATAACATTCTTAAAATTACTTTGCATTAACCACTTATTGGTGGCATTACTGCAAAATCTAAAACAACTCGTTCTTAAATATGCAGAGAAAAAGAAATTAGTATGTACATTGCAATGCTGAAGAACATCAGAAATGATAATACGCAAAATCTGTACGCTACCCAACTTTATACCGTCCACTAAGATCTTGCCACGTTGCAGGGGGGGGGGGGGGGGGGGGGGGGGGGGGTTTCGGGAAATAAGATGTGATTTGTATCACTGCTCAAAGAACATTTTGTGCGCGAAGGCCCCAACTAACTGCACAGTACCAAATGACAATATGCATGACCTTGTATAAATTAATTGTGAAATATCAAACAATTTCATGTTTACCCTACACTTCATATATAAAAGTTTTGAAAAATTATATAATTTTACTATGAGACTTTTTACCCAAAATGGTACCTTAATAATATATCAAATGCATCTAAAGGAGTTCGCACAAACAAATTTCCATGTTAAGATAAGCCTAACATATTGAACTAGTCACAATAAATCGTCCAAAGAAACAAAACGAAATGTGCTTAAACAAAACAATCACCATATTTAAATTTCTTGAAAACAAAAAACAAATATAAAAACATAACAAGACAAAATACATCATAATTTATTCTTCCATTTCGTCTCCAGCATCTCCGACAGCGACCTCGAGCCTCGGCTGAATCGCCGTAATCTTCGTAGACAATACCTCTGAAATCAACACATAAACATTATATAAATTAGGGTTTGTAAAATTAAAAAATATATTTCAAAATATCGTCGTACCTGTGTGGCCCTTGACGAAGCTGTAACCCTTGGAGCTCACATAGGATCTTGGATTCGGCAATTGGTGGTTCCTCAAGTATTCGGTTTTACCCTATTTCAAATCATTTTAATCAAATAAGGACCAAAATGTAAATTTTATAAATTAAATGGTACCTTAGTAATGACGCAAACGTCGACATTGCTTCCACTTCCCAAATCGTTGAAGATACCAGCACAAATCGCCTCGCTCACCAGTTCGATTCCCTCTTCTCTCTGTATTTATAGCAAATAATAAATATTTATTTATTCAAATATATAAAATGTAAATATAAAATATAAATATATATAAAGGCTTACAGTGAGGCCTTCTTTGTATTTAGATTCGAAAACAGACATGGCAGCGAGAGAACCCGAACCCATCGTGGCAAATGGGAGTGTATCTGTTGACCCGTGTGGGTATACCTGAAATTAAAATTATTTTAATAAAATAAAATAAAATGTTTATTGAAAAAATAAAAGTTTTTTACAATACTTAACTGTGTGAAGATGTGGGCCCGTAATATCGACCCCACCAAGAACAAGAGCAGCACTGACCTGACCTTGATAACTACAAACAAACAAAAAAAGATTAATATTCGATATTATAAAAAAATAGTGGGCTTTTATGAAAGATTGCAAAAGATGATAAAACCTGAAAAGATGGGACTTGAGAAGGGTGAGAGCAGTGACGACTCGTGATTCACGGCCAGTTGCGTACCTGTGGAGCTCCAATTGTGAACTAACCATATCTACAAAAAACCAAAATTAAATAAATATTATATTTGTAATTTATCAATTTATATGAATGGAGAGTACGTACCAGTCACGGCCTCGGTGTCCGCAGCTGTACCGGCACCACAACAGTAAATATTGGGAGCCATGAAGTGAATCTTCTCGCAATTTTTGTCTGCTACAATTGGCCCTTCTGTTGCCCTCGTATCTGCCCCCAGTACAACTCCATCCTAATTAATAATTATTTCATAAAAAAAAGAATTATTAAAATTTCAGTGATGCAATTAGGCCCAAATTACCCAAATTAGATGATATGAGAGAACTTTATTATACCTGGAAAACGAGACCAACAATGGTCGTGCCTGTTTTTCTGAAGCCAGGCATGGTCATCCCTGTCTTTAACAGCATATTGTTTCTAGTGCACAGATCGAAGCTGAAACCTCCTTTTGCTGGTAAATCAGTCAATTTCGCCATTCTACAAGTGTGCACAAAAATATTTCAAAATTAGGATTTACATATGTAGCTTGTTTAAATCAAAACCCTTTGATGCCAGTAATATGGAAACAAATCAAACTCTATTTGGGATTTTGGGCACGATTATTTCAATATTTTCTAGGTTTTTGTTCTTGGTTCGTCCATTCATTCTCGCCCAACTGAGTAGTTAATCACACAAAGAAAACCCAAAAGAATCAACGGATATACAAAACGTAAACCCCTTGAATACAAATCAAATAGAAAAGCACAGAAAACCTGAAAAATCTGGGTTGAACGGAAACTGGATTAAGCTTTTCTCGGATCGAGTAGAGAGAGAAGAGAAGGTGGGAATTAGAGAAAGCTTTTTTCTTTTCCTTCTACTTCTACCTCAAGAAAAGAAAATGGAGAATGGGCCATGAACTAGGTTCGTTACGGGCTTTAAAATTATAAATGTGGGCCAATATTTGCCAATAATAAAAAAGTCCCATATGGATTATTTTTTGTTTTAGAAACTGTTTTACTATTTATATTTTTTATTTTTAATATTATTTTATGTAAATAAAGAGTATTTAGATTTGATAATTTCATTTATATTTTGGTTTAATTGTATATATTATTTTTGGTCAATGGACTTGGGGCCCAGTGATTTAGGTGTGAGGCACAAGAAACCACATGTTGTGAGATGATGTGGGTTCGAGTCTCATTAGCACCAATTAATGGAGGATCATCGAGACTTCTCCATTAAATCGTTTTTTTATATATTATTTTTGTAAAGATAAATATAATTTGAAAAGAATTGGTTGAGGTATTTTGGTTAAAATATTTTTTAATCCACTCATATAATAACATATAATAAAGTAAATTCTTTATTATCCTAGATGACAAAAAAACAATTACAATTCATGGGCACGTGCTCAATGTGGACGTCAATAACAGAAAAGCAACCCGTGACATTTTGATATTTTTTCAATTTTGAACGGAGTTTGTGCATTTCTTGGGCATTTCGAATTGTACGTCACCCCTCATCTATGTTTTTATACATTTTTAGTTGCATCATAATTTTTTACATATAAATTTAAAATGAATGTTATATCTTTAAAATGTACGTTATACATTTTCACATGCATGATATATATTTATGTGTGATACATTTTTAGATGCATCTTATATTTTTTTGATATATGATATATAAATTTTTTAATACAATACATGATATGTTTTGTACATGTATGATATAATTTCATTTGTTGTACATTTTTAGATGAATAATATATCTTTTAGATATATGTACGATATTTTTTAAATACAATACATGTTATACTTTTTAGGGAAATTTTCAAAAAACCTCCTATCTTTTTTAGATATTCTAAAAAATCTCCTATATTTTTGAAACTCCAAAAAAATAAACCTCTACCAAACTTTTATTTTCAAATACCCCCCAATAGGGTTAAAACTAACTATGGATGGTGTCAAATTTTTTTATGACCGAAATATCCTCTTTTTACATATGAAGTAATTAAAATAATATTTTGTTATTTTTTATTAATTTTAAAAAAATCCTAAATTTTTTTCGCTTATAATAATTTTAAAAAAATAATTATCATATGTTATATTTATATAATTTTAATATTTTATACATTATATACATTTGACTTTTATATAATTTTTCTGAAAAACTAACATAAAATAATAATAAGATGAACAACAATATTAAAAGAATACCTTGCAAATATTTAAAAAATAAAATATGATGTAACTATTAAAAAATACATAAAAGAAGAACGAAAATAAAAAAAACTAGATGTTAAAAGAACCATTTTTCTACATTTATTTTCAAGGTGTTTATCTTATTATTATGTGATGTTAGTTTGTCAAGAATAATAAATGAAATATTAAAATTATAAAAACACAACATTTAATAATTTTATTAAAACAAATAAAATTAAGGAAAAAATAACAAAACAATATTTTTTTTAATTACTCCTCTTTTTACATATGGAGTATTTGAAAATAAAAGTTTGGTAAAGGAAGTTTTTCGGAGTTTCCAAACACATAGGGTTTTTTTTGGAATAACCAAAATATAGGGTTTTTTTTGAAAATTTCCCTACTTTTTATATGTAATATATATTTTTAACTATATTTATATCTTTTGTATAAGAATTTATATTTTTTGTTGCGTGCGTTTTGAGTGCACAAATGCGGTAAAAAATAAAAAAATTAACATATGCCGCGTTTTTATTGACGGTGTGCACATGAAATGTATCCATGAAATATTTTATAGTCAAAAACCATTAAATTTCCGAAGAAGAAGAAGAAGAAGAAGAAGAAGAAGAAAAGTATATGACAATAACTAAACTAAAACAATAGATTTTTTTTAAAACACCTTGGACATGTATATGGAAATTTTATAAAAGTTTGGTAATTAAAACTTTCAAATGTCACAACACAGATCAATAAAAAAAGGTTCGTGCTCATATAATTAGAGATGTCAACAAATCCGGTTCGTATAGTGTTCAAATCATATTAATATTCATATTTTTTCTCGTATCTGAATTCAAATATTTTTTATCCCGATTCGGACACGATTCGAACACAAACGGATAGGGATACATATATGAGTTTGAATCAATCCGGCTATTAAATGAAAAATATATTGTATAAAACGTTTATCACTTATAACAATATAATAAAAGAATTATAAGTTATGTTTAAGAATCTTCATTAAAAATACATATTGCTTCTCTATTATACAAACAATAAATATAATCATACGTTCAATGTATTACAAAAAAAGAAGTCAAAATCAACATTTCAAGTACATATATTACAAAACTGATATTCAAATGTGATAATTATTCAGATTCGAATAATATTCAGATACAGTCTTAACTAGTGTTGCAAAAAACGGTGTAAAACGGTGTAAAACGATAAAAAACGGTAAAACGGTGCTAGACCGAACTGTTTTTTACAAGAAAATTTCAAAAAACGGTAAACCGTTTTTTTACTGTCTTTGACCGTTTTTTTTAAAAAAACATTTTAAACGCCATTTTTTAATCGTTTTTTTCATGAATTTTTTTTTTCTTTTTTTGCATTAAAAGCCCGTCGGCGTTTTTTTAGTAAATTTGAAGAGAGATCAAAGACTCTCTTCCAAATAATAGTTGTAAATAGTAGAATTTTGTGTTTAATTCGTACATAAATAAGGTGTTAACTTTGATCCAGTTTATCATGGTCAATTATTTTGTGGCTAATTCCGATTGACGCATCTAATTAGTTGATTTTTTTGTCTAATTATGTAGCTAAGAAGATTTATTCTGATATGTTTAGGTCGATGGACATTTATTCGATATGTTTTATTAGTACTTCGTATGTTTTTTTTAATTTTGAAATTTCGTGTATGTTGAAGTTGAATTATAAAAATTGAATTATTATATTTTTGTTTGTTTTATTTTTAAATTTCTATTATAATTGTTATAAAATATTGCCGATTTAAGTAAGCGTTTTTTAACCGTTTTTTTACCGTTTTACAGTAAAACATTAAAACGGTAACCGACCGTACCGAACCATTTTCCATCATTTCCAACATTGGTCTGAACACTTTGAGACTATTCGGTTCCGAACCCGATTCTACCTAAAACTCAAATTATTGATTTCTAGAAGAAAGAATCTGCTATTATTAAAAAATTTGGAGAGTATTGATGTTTGAATTACAAATTTTCTTTTATGATCTAAACTTGTTAATATTTTTAAGAGTTTTCTGTTTCAAACAATTCAATGAAGATTATTAGAAATTACTATTAGTCAAACTTTTTTCTACAAACTAGATTTCATTTGAAGTTACACCATAACTAGGAGTATACTCGCGCTACGCGGCGAGCATGTTAATTACGTTTTTCATTGTAATATAAAATACTTATAAATATGATGATATTGATAATATCATTTCATAATATAATTATTTGAACTAATTTGTCTATGATTATGCATAAGTTTTTCAATTATTTTACATTACGATGACAAAAAAATTCATTTCCTTAATCAAGTAATAACGTTTATATTAATGTGATTGTATAATAGTAATACATGAGGTATAACATGATTTTACAAAAAAACATAACAACAAATATTATATCATTGTTGTTCACAATATTTCATACAATATCAAATGTAAAAAAATAATAAATCGTACAACATACGTAGTAACATATCATTAATGATCAAGTACTAATAATTTGTTATTGATTTAAAATGCAACGGAAATTATAAATAATATCAAACTTAATAGTGAAAGTAATTTAATAAATAATATAAAAAATTAATTTAGCATAACATTAATATAAATTATTTTATGTCATATGATTTTTGTTAATTTTATATTTTTAAAAATAATATTTCTATTTTGTAAGTGTTTATAAATTTACGAAATTTTTTCGATGGATAAGCTTTTTTTATTTCTATTATTTTTCCAAGAAAATAATATTAAATTGGTTTGTTTAAAAACACAAATATAATCAACTTAGTTTTATATGATATTAGTATAGTTGTAATTTCTAAAAATAAATATTAATATTAAAAATTCTATTATATAAATAAAATAATTAAAATTATATTTTGCAAAAATACATTTTTTGCATTGTATTTTTTACATAATATTTTTACAAATTCAAATTATGGAAAATGCTATGTATGAACTATGCCAATATGAATGTCAAAATAAAGAGAAAATTAAAACTAATGTATTTGATGAATTTTTTAAATTAAAATTCTAAAAATAATACTACTATATGTTGTATGTTTATAATATTAGTTATTAAGTTATTAGTATTTCATATTTGAACTTTTCATCTTCCTGAAGGAAATACAGTTTCAGGATCAACCGTAAAAGTGTACACAAGGATAAACGAATGTAGTCGTACATTCGTAGCCATATCTTTCAGTAGGAAAATCCGATTTGAATGGTTCAAATTGGGTAAGATAGATAATTAGATTATCTATAACCTTCATGTAGAAATATATTTCATATGAACGAAGTATAAGTGTCGTTTCTGTGAAATACCGAAAGGGTGCAACAGTATGACATACAGTTAGTAAAACAGTCATAACTTTTGTATACGAACTCCAATTGGGCTGGGCCAAATTGGGTCGTGTAGATAATAAGATTATCTACACCTTTCGTGTTGGTTGATTTTCTGTCAGAGAAATTTATCAATTTCGTCTGGACAGAATACTGACCAGGTTCATGCAGTTTTCTGTGTGAGAGGATGTATATTGGATATACATACCTTTTGGCTAATCCTGATCCTATTATATATAAATATATATAATAGGATTTTCTCTCTCATCTTAACTAAGCAATTCATTCAGAATTATCCAGAAAATTGTGAGACAAATTTCTAAAGAGTGAAAAGGTGTAAAAGAGAGAAACCGTGAAAAGGTGTTTTACGGTTTAGAGAATCAATTCGATTAAGCAAGTTCACCGGTGCATCGTCTAGGCAGGTGCATCCGTGACCGACGTCTTGCGATTCAAGGTGGATACACGTAGAGGAGCAACAACTGAGGCTCTCACGATTGTGATCGATTCGGACGAGTAGATTGAGTCGGAGACAAAATCAAGCGAATCGGCGAAGTCAACGAGCGGTGAAAGACGCGTGGTGTGGGACGCGCGTATTGTCACCAACGTGACAGGAGAAAGAAGGCAGCGATCAACCCTTCGTGTGCAATCAATTTTGCACCGGTAAAGATCTAACCTTCTATTTGCATCGTACCCTCGAAGTCGTGGCGTGATCTCGGGAATCGGGGAACCGGACCGGGCCTACATATCCGCTGCGCGGGCCCGGGGCCGGGAATATTCCCCAACACTTCCATTGCATTCACATTTGATCATGTAAACTTATGTGAAATAATAAACAATTGAATAAACTTATTATAACATGAACCGAACCTAACCAATAAAAGTAGTCCACATCCTTAACATATGAATGGTTAAAAAGAAAGTGATGATGTTATAAACAAAGAAAAAATATTTATAACAAATCAATGGTCCAAATTTTGTCACTTGTCATAATCAATGGTTAAAAAGAAAGTGATGATGTTAAAAAGATAGTGATGATGCGGCACAAGGAAATTGCACAAAGTTGGGTCCTAAATAAGGGTGTGGGTAAATTAGTATTTTTGATTTTATTAAATTAGAATTGTTACTCTTGTAATGCAAATTATGTTCGTCATGCAATATTTACAAAATCAAGAGGTATTAATGAGGGGGGTTATGAGAGAGAATAATGAGAATTAATAAAAAAAAAATATGGAGGAAGGTGAAACTCATGAGTTACACTTGAGCATTTGATATGTTTTTTGGGTGATTCTATGGTAGTAGAACATTTTCAAAAATGTATTTTGGGAATTTATACATTAATTATTAGTTAAATTAGTTGACTCTTGGAGCATTACATTAATTATTATTTAAATTAGAGAATTGAAAAATACCCAAAATATCCTTGTTAATTTGTATAAAATTTGAAAAAGTGTTCTACCATAAAATCACTTTTCGTTTTTATCTATAAATAAATATGGTCATTTGTACCATAATATTCTCTTGTCTACAATCTCTCTCCCTCTTTTCTTTTTTTTTCTTCTATTAAAAATATCCTTCCAAATAAAAAATGAGACTTGGTTGAGAAATCGGGATATGTGAATCGTGACTCCATCTCTTTCAATATGAATGTCGTTCTACGATTGTGTTACTAGATAGAAACTAAGACAATCAGATGTGTAGATCTTTGGAGAGGACAAATAAACATATGATCCTGTACTAGAGTGCGTCATCTTTTTTTTAGGACGGTAGTGACACAACCATGCTACTGCATTCAAGCTTGTTCTCGTTTTATTCATTTACTATTATTTTATTTATTAATTTATTTTAATTAATTATTTGGTTATTTTCAAAGTATAACTAATAATTTTCTAGTAACTAAGAACCAAAAATATTTTTTCAATTCACTAATTATTATGTATATTGTCAATTTATAAGGCATTGTTAAGATTTATTTTGTTATATATATATATATATATATATATATATATATATATATATATATATATATATATATATATATATATATCTTAATTAAATAGTTCATAATTTTAATGGACCCGAATATAATTAGAGGCTCTAGATTTGTGCTTACAAGGCTTATCTTGATAAACCGCCCTTGAATACTTAAGAGGACTTCTTCTCGTGCTTCTCATTTTCCACTATATTCATGAGATCATCATCATGACATTATCATAGGTAATTAATATCGTAATTGTTAATTACAATTAACGATTAATGCATAATTATTATTTTTTAATATTCTAATAGTACATTATTTTTTATTTTTTATGTATTAATGGTTCATTTTTCCAATACTTATAGTCGATTCATGCTAATGGCATGCTATAAAATAAATAAATAAAAAACAAAACAAGAGAGAAATAAGAGATATAAAGTGAGATGTCACTAATTTATTACATACTCATTATTTAATATAGTCATTTCACTTATTAATTTAATATTAAATAACACAACCATAATTTTAAGATAAACCATAAAACTGTTGTTCTTACTTGAACAAGAGGAAATTCTATGATAGACCCATTTTCTTATCAAGGATATTTTTTTCAAAAAATTATTTTAAGAATTTTAGTTATTTATTAATTAATTATACAAAATTTATGTTTTGGATAGCATTAAATGATAAATATACACTAGAATCTTACAAAAAAAATCATTATTTAATAAATATTCGAATTTTTTTTTTAAAATGGATCCATGATAATAAAATAGGTCTATCATAGAACTCCCTTTGTTTGTATACACTAAGATAGGTAATTTTCAAACTGGACAGAAACCGTCTGATTATGATATATCTAGGAAAATTCGATAAAAAGACAAAAATATTTCGTGAAATTTTTTCCTTGTCCAATTGGTGCACGCATCAGAGATGTTAGGCACCCCGCACTAAAAAACCCCCAAACATCCCCCACTCATTATTTGGTCATTAATTTTCCTAATTAGATATTAATGGTCATTATTTACTCATTTATTGCTTTCCATTTATTCATGTGCGGGTTACTTGCGGGGTAAATATAGCGGGGTGTATATACTTATTGGTGCACGCATATATGGTCACATCACCTTCGTGTATCTCACAATATTATCCATTGACATTAATCATATCCCAATTTACTTACCTTTTTTCTCTCACTTTTATTTCTTAAATACTAATCAACATGTGTGGATATTAACATCTGAATAATTAACTAAAAGTTAAGACATTCGTTTAAATTACTATGCTAATGTTTTCCCAAATTCGACACGAGGTGCAATTATGTGGGACCCTCTATTCGTCACGGCTTACGTGGCCAAATCACTGAATATATCTGTTGCCATCCAACGATCCAAATCAGGCCATCGTCTCCAATTCTTCATCATGCATGCGTCTCCATACAATTTCAAAAATAATCGTGTTGTAAACAATGTTCCAGAAATCGCTCGACGCTCGCTGGTCGGCAGACGACCATCAAGCGCCAAGGATGATTAATCGGGATTAATCGGGAATCTCGGCGGACCTCGGCGGATTTTTATTTTTTTATATTTAATATTTAAATTAATTAAACAAAATTACAAATCACAGTTTTTTTAATAAGTTTTGAATAATTTAAGTAACAAAATACACTACGTCATTAAACTAACATAAACTCAAATAATAATAATAATTTATATATATATAAATAATATTAAAAATATGAAAAAATTTAGTCCAAATTTATTTTTTTGAATAGTATCCGACAAACGATCGTTTTTCATTATTGATGCCTAATTTTTTTTTGATGTCAATGGAGATCCATTGACAATCCATAACAAAAACGATCGTTATTTTGAATAGTATCCCACAGTCTCTCATAATATATAATTTTTTGTGCTTCACATTCAAACAACTAGGTTATGGATGGCAATTAAAAAAAAAAAAAAAAATTTCCAAACTTGGCGGTCTTGGCGGTCTTGGCGGACCCTTGGCGGCCGCTTGGCGGATTCCGCCAAACACAAAACGCCAAGGGCTTATCTCGACGGCGGACCATCGAGGAGCGATTAATCGGTGATTAATCGGCCGCCAAGGCCGATTTCCAGAACACTGGTTGTAAATGAAGGAGCAAAAAGGTTAGAGCCATTTTCATGAAGATTCTGGAGCTCTCATTCCTTGTCCTTTTCTCATATTTTTTTTTTTAGAAATTTTACCTTTCCCCAGATGCATCAGCACATCCTCTATATCTCTAATTAGCACACCTAATTAATTGATAATTAACAAGATACACTCGATGAACAGTTAATCAATATCATGTGTATGTTAAATATATATTAATTAATTGTTAATAGAGTTTATCTTGTTAATTACTAATTAATTAAGTGTGTTAATTAGGGATATAGAGATGTGATGATGCATCTGAGGGGAAGAGTAAATGGCCTCTTTTGTTTTGGAGAGAGACGGCTAGAGAGAGAGAGAGCACGGACATAAAGAAAAGTGTCCAGTTTAAAATAGAGATGAACCGAGTGTAGGAAATGAATAAGGTCGGCACCGTCTATTGTTGACATGAAAAGGATGGTGGTGTAAAGAGTGAATTTGATTTGAGAGCCTTTTGAGTTCATTCATTCTAATTTTTACGTTTTAAAAAAATGAGTTACCTAGGGTTAGGGTTAGGGTTAGGTTAACTAAAGTCACATTCCTTGACTTGAGTGATTACAATGCTTTGTTCATTGTTATCTCTTATCTTTCTTCATTTCTTATGCTCTTAAACCATTGAAATTTGTGACCAGAAAGAGAGAGATTTATAGGTTGGAGCTCTACTATACCTTATATTTTATTTCTTTTTTGCTAATTAATCCTCATTTTTCTATGTTTGTTGTTTCTTTGCTTGTGTCATGCATGTCATACCTTAAAATTTGAATGAACTTGTGAATCTATGATTGAATATAAAATAAAAAACTCAACTATGAAAAAGTTGCTATATTTTAAAATGAATTATCTAGGTTCGGTGCAAATTGGGTATCCTAAACAAAGCAATTATATTATATATGTAGGATTATTTCTGTAGACTTGAACGTACATGCCCTTATCCTTGACTTTGCACATTTTATATCCTACACAAGATACCTGCTTGTGAGAACTTGCCAAGTAATCTATGATGAAATGATATGACAACATGCATGTCATAATTTTGGATGCATGGAAAAGAAAGTAAATCAAATCTATCATGATTTGAGATATACACGAAGAATTATTCAATTTTGATAATTAACCTACAATATTCTTAGCCTCATATATGAAAGGACTCGAATTCAACTTGGATTATTTCTTCCATGAAATTAATAAAGGTTCCAACAAAAAATATATCAAATGATTTTGGGCAACATGTGATATTTTTGTTGAATCCAAGATATATGGACGTTTGTGATTAGTTGAAGTTGATCGTTTAGTATTCCTAAAATACAACATTTTTGCTTTTATCAAAATTAATCCACATTTTTATGATGGAATATACTCAAAAGTCCTACATCTAAACTTTTTATTAATCAAGCGAAGTTAAAAGATATGTGATTATTTATATTATATAACTACATTAGTCAAAATTTAATCTACATTTTGTGGGTCTCACCTCAGGACCAGCTAATTAATTTGAGAAATGCTTCAATACACCAAATTCTTTTGGACCGTCCAATCTTCGAGATCTAAGGTCAATATTAATTGAGTAAATTTTGAAAATCCGATTCAACAGGTAATTTTTCTCATTCAGCCTGTTACACTCATTATGTAGCCGGTTACCCATTATTTAATTGGGGGTAGATATGTAATATTACGTTTAAGTAAAAACTGCAAACCTAGATTGATATTTAAAACGTCTGAACTCCTCTCCAATTTATATGTAGCGAACATGCTATGGGAGCAAGACTCGAAATGGAGAGGATCATAATAGTATCCATTTGCAATAATTAGATTACAACTACCTCAATCTTGAATTAAAATTACACGATTATTTAGGAATGGAACAAATTGTCTTTATTCGGAGCGCACACTTTTTTAATTGAAACTAGATACAATTAATATCATAATTTCCTAAATTATCATAATAAATAGTTTTCAAAATTATTTTTTATTCATATTTAATTTTCCTGAACCCTTCTGATATTTTTGGTGGATTTAAAATTATCCATACATGTTTTCTGCACATGTAATAATTTGAAAAAAATAAGAACACTACGATATATATTATATTTTATATACTTTTAATATTTCAGTTATCATATTTGTATGAAAAACCAACATCAAATGCAAAAAATAAACAACGGTAAAAAAAAAAAAAAAGACGCACCTTCAAAATATTTTGGGTGAGAAAAATATAATTTTAGCAAGAATGAATATATTTTGACGAAACAAAATTACGCAACGTGAAAATAACGAAATACTAATATTATGAAAAATATCTACTCTTGATCCTTATCTTTTCATTTAAAATTCTATTAAATATCTAACACTGTAATTTAATCAATCAAATTCATTATCTTTTTTATTTGGTTAATCAAGTCTCTTATCTTTTTAATTTGGTTTTTTGGATCATTCCAACCAAATGATGATTGGACTGTTAAATTGTGACTTGACAACATATGACATGACATGTTCGATGACGTGACAATCCATGACATGTGATATTTGATGACATGACTACATTAATTTTATATAAAAAAAAAATATTTTAAGTTATGTGTGAGGCATTATAGCGCCGTTATTTATTAAATTACGAGATTGTGTTTTAGATATATTTTTCGCTATTTGAGTTATGCGTATATACTTAATTCATTGATAAATAAAAGATTCATAAATAAACAATTATGTTGTCACGTCATCAAATATGACATATTTTCTAAATACTTTTAATATTTCAACATTTTTACGGTCAAAATGACATATGTTGTCACGAAAATACCAGATCATAGGTTGTAATATCAACATTTAACGGTCAAAATGACATATGTTGTCACGAAAATACCAGATCATAGGTTGTAATATCAACATTTTTCGCTATTTGAGTTATGCGTATATACTTAATTCATTCATAAATAAAAGATTCATAAATAAACAATTATGTTGTCACGTCATCAAATATGTCATATTTTCTAAATACTTTTAATATTTCAACATTTTTACGGTCAAAATGACATATGTTGTCACGAAAATACCAGATCATAGGTTGTAATATCAACATTTAACGGTACAATCATTAATTAATGGATGAAATGATATAAATTTATACATTTTAGATATATCATAGATCTTTTATATGTATGATATATCATTATGTTTTATACATTTTAGATATACCACATATATCTTTAGATGTATGATATAAATTTATGTTTTGTACATTTTTACAAGTATGAAATATCTTTTTAATGATATACTTTTTAAAAATAAAATACATGTATGACAGTTTTATGAATGCATTTTTAATCATAAATTTTTTAGATGTATGATATATATTTTCTAAATACAACAAAAGTTATATCTTTTATATGATTACATTTTTACACGTGTGATATATCATTTTAGGATGTATGATATATTTTTTTGTACTAATATATTTTTATATAATCTTTTTCCTAGATTTATATTTTTTGGCCAGGTCATATACGGTCAAAATGGCAAAATAGTAATACTTTCTTGAAAAAAAAAATCTGTCACGTGAAAAAGTATACTTTTTATTAGATTTATACAATTGTGTGTGTCATTCATGTTATATATAGAATTATAATTTATGCCACAGAAGAACTTCAAGGAGATCATAATTAATTATTGTCTTAATTATGTACGATTTGTTACTCATTACTCACGCCTCACTGGTAACCGGTTCAAGTTTGTGTTTCCTAAAATACCCTTCTGTAATTGAAGGGTTAAGATTAAATCTATCAACAAAGTAAGTAAAAGTTTTGGTGTATGGTAGCATTGCTCAATTAATTTTCCCTATAGACACACGTGTTAATTAGAACATTTCATGAAGTGGTGTGTATGTGTACAATTTTGCCCTTTTAGGGGGATCAAAGGAATGAGAACTCAAATACCATTCTGTGTACCTTTCGTTTCACAAATTAAGTTTGGCTTGCTCGAGCCGCAATATATCTTCAATGTTCAAAATTTGGAACTAATTCAAGGTGCATATATGATAATATAGTGATGTTTGACTTGACCAAGCTGTCTGAAAAGAGTAATTCAAATTTCAAACCACTTATATAAACCAGCAAGAGATAGAGAGAGAAAGAGGATTAGGGTTTTATGCATCTGTGATTTTTTCTTGCCAAACTTTCAAATATAATACCTGGTTTTTCTTTTGAAAATAATCTTAGTGACTTTATAAAGGGTACTAGTCATATATATCCTAATATTCAGAGAGCTACTTAGAGATAGAAGAAAGAAAGTTTGGAGATAGAGAAAGAGAGAGACGGTGATGGTGAGAGGGGTCAGGCAGTATAACCGGTCAGAGGTACCGCGGATGAGATGGACGGAAGATCTGCACCGTCGATTCATGGATGCTGTGGATTGCCTTGGCGGTGCTGAAAGTTAGTTTCCTAATTTCTCTTACTCTTACTCTTCTTCTTCTTGATCTTCTTGAGATTATGTGTAATTTATCTAAATTGCTGGTATCTTTTTGATATTTTATGAAGAAGCAACGCCGAAGCGAATTTTGCAATTAATGGGGGTTGATGAAGTTAATATATCTCATGTCAAAAGCCATCTTCAGGTAAATATGTTTTTTTTGGAGTTAAATAATAGAAAGGAAGGATGGAGACAAAAAAAAAACTCAAACAAAGAATTACTGGCAGTTTGATTACAAGTATATATAAATAATAAATCAATTAATTATATATAAAAACAAAGAGTAAGAAAATCCTTGTTATAAAACTTGCCTAAACACAATTGGAATGTTTAAATGGGGCTCAATTTGTTTCGTAACTAAAACTAAACAGTTGTTCATCTTCCTTCAAAAAAAAAAAATCATCTTAGACACACACAACACACATAGATGATAAGAAAATAAATTAAATTCACGTATAAGCTAAACCCGATTCCTAAAGTTCATGAACCTAGCTAAGCCATGCATTAATATCTTCCAAAAATTTGGATATAAAGTCATCAGTTTCTTCAACTTCAAGTTCAAACTAAATTTGATATTTTACAATCTACAATTCGCAAGCATTTTCGGTTGGCGTTTATTTTAGTACTAGATATCTCCATTATACGTATGCATTTGGGTGCGTTGTTCTTTTTTTCTTGAAGCTTTATTTGGTATAATAATTTTGTTTTGCTCGGTATAATATAACTTATTTGGTTGCTCAAATTGGTCACTGTCAAATTACAAAATATGAAATTATCGGCAAATCACCGTAGCATTTCGTGTATTTTTGTGGCTTCGTCATGTTCGTAGTTATGTCTTATCTTATATTTCTGCTAGTGTGATTATATTTTGTTTCTATTAATATTAATTCATCGTTTAAATTTCAGATGTATAGAAGTATGAGCGACCATCCTAGCCTTCAAAAATACATATCTACAAAGGCAAACAAAATACAAAAGCAATATAAATGTAGGGACCTACTCTCCATTTCACAAAATCAGATGACTTCATGGCAAATGTGAACACTTAATCATATACTCGTTTAATTAATCTTTTAATCATATTATCAATATTCATATTTTTTTTATATAAAGGTCATCGAATATGGGTGGTTCTTTGAATATGTACCAAAGAGATGAATGCGCACCGACAAGAGGTCTCCATTTCATGTACCGACACGATGAAGCAAGTGAGATAGCATCGAGTATCGAGCACGATGTTAATGATAGAGAGCTAGATTTGAATTTGGAAATGAAACAAAACGGTAATGCAAACCGAAATAGCAATGTAAATCTTGAACTAACCATCTCATCTCCATGGCTTGCTCCTTGATATGAGAAAAAAGATATGAAAATTTTGAACCAATTGATTAATGTATAAAATAAATTATACTTGGAGATTACCCGCGCTTCGCGGCGGTTTTGTTTATTTTGTTTTGCCATACACATAATATATAATTATGATTTTCAAGGATCAAACATAAGACTTTGTGAAAATAAAAATCATATTGATTAAGAAAGTTCGATGATGACAAAATTATGATACTATTTTTAAATCCAACATAATGTAAAGTATTTATTTAGTATTTTAATGCAACTCATACAAAAAAAATGTTACTATAAGATAATAAAATAACATGCATTGACATACATGAAAAACAAAATCATATGGTATTTTAAATTTTCATATCTAAAAATAAGAATAATAAGATTTTAAAAGTTCAAAAAATTTATTTGTGTCTGGTAAATTTTATGTTTCATTCGTATTTTTGAAAAATATTATATAAGTTAAAGAAATTATATGTGTTTAGTAAATAAATATCTTTTATTTTTATTAATTTTATAAAGATTAACATGAAATTTGTTTTAAGTAAAAATACAAATATAACATACTTAGCGTAGTATGTTCAATTTTATTCAATTATAGTTTAAAAAAAAATAATAATTAGGCTTACAAGTGATTAATGTATATATATATATATATATATATATATATATATATATATATATATATATATATATATATATATATATATATATATATATATATATAATTTTTTTTTTTTTGCATAATTATTTTCATAATTTTAAGTTAGAGAATAATATTGAATACATGATAATATGGAACTCAAAATAAAAATAAAATTCAAGCGAATATATTTCTTAATTTTTTAAAATATTATTATGAAAAATACTAACAACATTTGATGAATGTTTTATGATATTATATTATATATTAATTTATTAATGTTAGATATTTAAATTCTTCACATTCTATTTGTATTCACAATTTACCATGTAACATATTGTGGAAAAATTCAAAACTAAATACAATTGGTCCAACATGAACATAACAAATATTTTTTGACACATCATCAATGTAAGGTGTTGTGGTCTTCTAAAATTGCTTAAAACTAAATTTAAAATAAAGGACACATAAATGTCTACAAATAAATATAATCACACAAAATCAAAGGTTAATTCATGATTCATATATTGCCACATATCATAATTTAATGGTTGAAATAATTGTATTGATGTGGCATGGGGAGATTGCATAAAGAAGGGTCCAACATAAGGGGGTGGTAAATTAAGCAAATATATATATAACTTGTGTATGTCAAAACAATTTAACAAAAAAAGTTCATATTGTTTTGTTATTTGAACATGTTATTTTTATTGTAAATTTGTTTTAATGTCATGTAGATAATAAATTTTCTTAGATAATTTTATAGTTTTGTAGTTTGAATTGTTTATGAAATCTCTTATATTATTAATTTTCTTATATTTCAAATGATATAATTTTGAAATAAATATTATAATATCATTATTAAGTGTTCTCATAAAATATCAATATTATTATAATTCATTATTGTATGATAATAAGTTATGATCATATATTATTCACATGCATATAATTGTATTAAAGTTTTAAGTTTGGTAATAAAAAAATATAATATGTAAGGCTAAGTCTTCAAATATATACATATAGAAGATTGAAAGACCATTATATAAAAACTTATATTAAATTAGTGGTCTCCTAATAATGACTAATGAATGAAAAAACAAGTGAGATGCTTCTCGTTAATGAATGAATTGGAAGTCTTGTATTTCAATGCTTCTGGTTAATGATTGAAAGACTATTATATGTAAGGCTAACTTGTATATGTAGTTTGATATACTAAGTATTGCATTTCAATGCTTCGTAATAAAAAAACATATACAATGATTAATTAATTAATTGGAAGTTGAAAATATTCTAGGACGGTTATCCAAATGCAGAATATTAGTGGTCTCCTAATAATTTACTACGATATTTTGTATTATAAACTTTTTTCATTATAAATGTGTAATATTTTTATTTTGAAATTGTATAACTTTTTTTTTTCAAAATTGTTTTTGAAATCTCTTCTAATATAAATTATCTTATATTGTAAATATATTATAAATGACATCATTTTCAAATAAATATCATAATATCATTATTGGGTGTTTTCATAAAATATTATAGTAATACATTATAATCAATGTTTCATAATAATAAAGCATATGTAATTATTAATTAATTAACTGGAAGTGAAAGATATTTCATGAAAAAATTATTAAATATGAACATAATTATTTTTAAAGTAACTTAATAGTGAATAGTATAGTATAGTAGTTTCATAAAATATCTCATATTATAAATTATCTTATATTATAAATGATATAATTTTCAAATAAATATTATGATATCATTATTGGGTAGTTCCATAAAATATGAATAGTATAGTAGTTCATTCTTATATGATACACATATTATGTTCACATACATATAAAAAAATATAAGCCTTGAGTACAATTAAAAATAATACTAAAGGATATTAATATTATCATTTGGCTCGCGTGTATATAATATATATGCACATAGAAGATGCAAAAAATATACCCAAATTTTTTTAATGTTTCATAATAAAAAAGCATAAGCATGCATTAATTAATTGGAAGGGAAAGTTATTATATGTAATAATTATTGAATAAAAAAATAAAGATTATTTGAAAAACAAAAATGTATAAATTTGGTGTGTCAATTTTTTTTTTAACAAAACTCTTAATATTCTTTGCCATGTGGAGAGTAGATTCAATATTGAGTGTTCGATTTTAATCGTATGGTTTAATTGAAAATATCAAAGATGACATGGCAATATTGTAGATGACATGACTCTCAAGGAGATTGATTAAAAATTAGTGTAAAATAATGACACACAAATGGTTATATGAAATATGATCTAGAAAAAATCTTAAAAAAAATTAATGGACGAGATCAAACAACATACAAAAATCTAATAGTTAGAAATAAGACATATAAATGACCACACAAATTATATGTATTACAAAATTAAATATAAAATCAATGTGTAGGATGAAATCACGTCACACAATTCAATGATTAAAAATGATGTAGAACAATGATGATTTGCCTTCATGAGAGTGCATATATATATGTGCAAAATAAGGGGTGGATAAATTATTCAAACGAATGAATTATGATTTCTTCCATTATCTTATTTATAAAGATATAATTCAGTTATAAGCACTATTATATTATCATATGACACCAATGTTATATTCTTAGCTCTTTACTATTGGTAATTTTGCACTATGAACCATATAACGATGTATTTTTCACAAAAATATAAGGCATCTTTTTATTATGTATATTTGAAGAGTAAATGCAAAATGAATGATCATGTCATTCATAACAGGCCTTCTAACTTTAAGCTCATGCACTTATTGTTTCGAAGTAGCAAAGCCTATTTTTTTTAATAACATATATCTAAGACATATAATGTATTTAAAAAAATTCATTTAAAAATATATAACATATATAAAAAAAATATGATTTGTCCAAAAAAATATAAAAACATGGATGAGTTCGGTGTGCATTAGACTATCAAAATAATAAAAAATTACAATTTGTATATAAATATATATATATATATATATATATATATATATATATATATATATATATATATATATATCATGACAGACCGGCATTCAAAATCATTTCTAATTAATTAATTCCATATAATATCTTTGGACATGATTTTCATTTTTGACAAAAAAAAAAAAAATCAGGTTATAGGTGAATACACACAAGTAATAAAGATAATTTATGCACTTAAATTCGAACATCATGAATAACTGTAATACAGATCTCCAAAAAAATTAATTAAGACAACAAATATTAAATGATTTTTCATTCAAAATGATGTTAAAAACAATGTAAACACCTTAAAAGAAGATGGTTCAAATTAAATGATTTTAACACTTAAAAATTATTTGGAGAGAACAAAAAAGCAGGATTACTTCATAAAAGAAAACGTCAACTATGAACAAAAAAAAGCAGGATTACCAAAATCTAAGTATCGTTTAAAACTTAAAATGTCACGAATGCATAAAAAAACAGAAAAATTAGAGGGTGTTTGATTCGTGTTTTAAAATTAGAATGATCTGTAATTCATCATAATTTATTTCATTCACATGTTTGATTTACACAATAAGTAATAAAGTAAGGAAATATTTTATTCCCTACATCGTAGTTGGTGGGAATATGATTATCACCAACATTAATGATTTTTTTCTATTCCCGTGAGGAGAAAATAATTTTTTTCATTTCAAAAAATTAACAGACCAAACATTCCATAAATAAACTCAATTTAAATTTTTTTAAATTATATTAAGTAATAAATAAACATATTAACCAAACATGATAATACATTACGTCATGGAATGACATTGCTTAACATAAGATTTATTGACATACTTTATAGCATTCTCCGAAATACGAACCAAAAGACATTTTATGCTTCAATAACCTGATATTGACATAAATATATATTTATTTAAAATAAAATAATTATTTATTTATTTTATTGGGGGATTTACGTATTTACCATTTCTTAAACTTAAAATTACATATTTACCCTTCTTAAATTTAAAATATCATATTTACCCTTTCATAAAACTAAAATATTATATTTACCCAAAAATTAAAAACCATCCAATTTCTCCGTTAAAATTAACGGTCAACTATTTTACCATTTACATATTTACCCTTTTAAAATTCCAAACTATCATATTTACCTTTTTAAAAATAAAAATATCATACTTACTCAAAGAATATAACAATGTAATATCATAAGCTAACAATATAAACACAAAAAATATATGAATAAAATTCCAAATGATAATCATTCTACGAATCTCAAATGACAAAAACAAAAATTTTAAAAATACAGCTTCATTGCAAAAAATATAACCATAACTAAAAATATTATTAAATTGTAGGGCGTGATTTTTTCTTGTCGAGTGAGTAAGGGTACGTACGTTATTTTTATTATTGAGAGGATAAATATGATATTTTTATTTTCAAAGGAGTAAATGTGATATTTTGGAATTTTAGAAGGGTAAATATGCAAAGGGTAAAATACTAATTTTAAATGTTGACCGTTAACTTTAATGGAGAAATTGGATGGTTTATAATTTTTTTGCAAATATGATATTTTAGATTTTATGAAAGGATAAATATGATATTTTAATTTTAAGAAGGATAAATATATAATTTTAAATTTAAGGTAAATATGTAATCCCTACAGTTCATTTCTGTATCTGTTTAATTTTTCACTTCATCTATCTTAGTCTTTTCTCTGTTGAATAAAAGGAAAAATGAGTGCTTCAGATTCATTTGCTTTGTCTTATCAAACGGTTAATCTTGATCTTATTGTGAAAGGAGGGTCTGTAATTTTAACGAGAGGGTAAATTATATTGGTCATATATATTGATTAGCATGGATTTCGTTTTGATTTGTGTAGTTCGTCTATATAAGCTCCTTTATCTTCTGTTTAATAAAATTAAATTATTTATGTATTCTGATTTTATAGCTCTTTAATTTAGATAAAAATCCAATATATCAAAGATGAACATTTTGTTCATATCATTAAAATACATGACATTAATAATAAAAATATATAAAAAATCAATGTAATACCACTTATCATAGACAAAAAAAAATATATGACTTAGCAAACTATATATGTACCACTAATCCTCCTTTCCAAATTCCGACTATTATCATCAGTAGTACTTTTTCCACTTAAACCCTTTCTATTTTCATTATTACAAATAATATAAAAAATCGTTCAATGTTGGCTTCGGTTGTGGCGCCGCTTCGGCTGCATATGAAATTAGGGTTTCTTCCTTGTTCCGTGAAATCCCTTCAAACCTACAAACAACAAACAAACAAATAAATAAATAAACAAATCATGTTGTATTAAATTAAAATACAATTAACATAATAATTAATAATACATACCATGCACATCAGTATCAGTGTATATAGATCCATGGATGGATTGGGGAACAATAATCTCCTCCTCCAGTCGATAGGACTACCAGATCTCCAGTTGAGTCGAGGACCAGTCCTCTCCATTTCGGACTACCTTCCAGAAGGGTCTCTATCACTTAGGACTACGTAGGACTACCTTCCGGAAGTGTATAGTAACAATATCTCCGCCATATCTGACGCATGACCTCTTCTCGGGAGCACGTGAAGCACGCGAAGTGGCGGAACCTCCCTCATGTGCGGCGGCATCTCCGTCATGTCTGACGCGTGATCTCTTCTTGGGAGAAGGAAGTTCCACGGAAGCACGTGAAGTGGCGGTATCTTCCAACTCTCTCTTCGACCCGAGATGTTTTCTCGCAGTCGAAATCAAATCCTCGTCCTCGTCCTCTTGGGACGACTGTGCGGCCAAGTGTGCCACGGAACAGACTGCCGAGGTCGTCAGAGAGACCGAGGTTTCGGAACTGGAAACCTTCGTGAACGATCCGTGCTCGTTTTCTATGAAAAATTCGGCTCTGCGACTCTCGGGATCCCAACCACTGCATGAGCTGTCCGGCAATAACGGGGCAAGGAAGTTGGGTGGGAGACATGAGAAAGCGGGTTTGTTCTGGACCCGTGAGGGTTCGGATCCGCTTGGATCAGATGAGATGGCCACGACCGTGGTGTCGTGAGAATTAACTCTGAAAATTTGAAATAACAATTAAAGGTACTGGTCTGTAACGGAGCAAATTAAAATAATTTGAAAAGAGAAAGGGAATTACTTTGTTGCCGGGTTTTTCTGGACCCGCAAGTTTTTAGATCCGCTTGAATCGGATGAGATGTCAATCACTGCTGGAGTGTCGGGAGAATTAACCCTGAAAATTGAAATAACGATTTTGATTAAATTAAAGGGGATTAAATGAAATACAAAAAGATTGTTTCTACATGTGTAACATATTAAGCGTGGGCCAATTATGGCATTAAAGAAATCTAACTTGGTAAAACCAAAAGAATTAGAGCATGGATTTGGTAAATCCAATAATGTCAGGTTCGGTACTGGTCGGTACCAGGGCATGTAAGGTCAATAAGGTACGAGTCTGTACAAGAGCAAATTAAAATAATGTGAAAAGATAAAGGAAATTACATTCTCGCCCTTTTGGCACGTTGTGATCCCGATGAGTCGGAATCTGCAACCTCCCTTCCACGCGACCTTGAAAAAACCAAAAATAAATGTTTCAGGTTAACAAAACATAATTGTTTTATACATAAAAGAGAGTATTTTGTACATTGTCAACATGCTAATTAGATAAAGAAACACCAAGTAACAATTAACTAACTACCAAAATTGGATCAAAATGTGGTTAAATAATCCAAAAATACCATTGATTGATGAAATTATAAAGTAATTGTCAGAAACTTTAGACAATTAAAACCAGAAAACATAATTTATGCACAAATTTTGCCAAAATTGGAGCAAAACGTGATCAAATAATCCGAAATTACCATTGATTGATGAAAATAAAAAAGTAATTCTCAGATAATTTAGACAATTTAAACCCAAAATCTATTAAAACCAGAAAACATAATTCATGTACAAAGACTGCCAAATTCATTCATGATCTTTCAGAAGATAGATCCTGAGAGAAAAGTAAAAAAGCAAAAAGAAAACAGAAAAGAGAAAGGGAATTACCTCCTCCTTGCCCTTTCGGGCATCCTCAGGAGTGATGAAGATGAGTCAGAGGCGACCTCCTTTCCACGTGACCCTGCCATTGTTGCTCTCTGAGAAGAATCGAGAAAAAAGAAACGAAATTGGTTTGTGCAAGCTCTGAGAAAATAAGAAAATAAGAATGCGTGAAGAAAATAAAGGGAATTGGGTTGTTTATATAGGCGATCACAATCTACTAACAATAGATAAGACTCCCGAATTTTATGCTACTGTTTCGCGTCCACTGAGCACAGGCAGTTAGTCATTAAGTTACAACTGAAAACTAATCATTCCGACGCGTTAATCCACTAATCCGTTACCTGTGCGGACCCGTTCATCCAAGATCCGTAATGCGGACCCGTTAACGGCTCTTTGCTCTCCCACTCCTCGCACGACGGAAATGGGGAAGACAGGTACCAGATCGATCAATAACCATGTCTTCCTTCATGCTGCCAATCGAGCAGCGGTTCTCGCCGCCTCCCTTCCCGTCGTAAAACCTTCGCCGGCGACCTCTCTTCTTTCGATCGCCTCTCATAGTCTCATACAGTCATACTTGGGGTTTAATCGAAGGGTTTAGTACACTTCTTTTCAGTAGTTCATCTACTTTCGAAGATTTATTAATTCAAGAATTTACAATCCCTCCAGTTCTAATATACTGGACTCTCCATTTTAACCAACCTTTTTAGAAAAACATATTTCTTACTTACAATAATTTGTGTAGGGACTTTACATATTTATATTTATCCTTTGTTTAACCTAAAATTACATATTTATCCTTCTTAAAATTAAAATATCATATTTATTCTTTCATAAATCTAAAATATCATATTTGTCCAAATATTAAAAACCATCCAATTTCTCCGTTAAAGTTAACATCAACATTTAAAATTATTATTTTACCTTTTGCATATTTATCCTTCAAAAATCCCAAAATATCATATTTACCTTCTCAATAAAATTACTATTTTACCCTTTAAAAATAAAATTATCATATTTATCCTCTCAATAATAAAAATAATATACGTACTATTACTCACTCGACATGAAGAAATCACACCCTACAATTTAAAAATATTTTTAGTCATGGTTATATTTTTGTAATGAAACTGTATTTTTTACATTTTTGTTTTTGACATTCGAGATTGGTAGAATGATTATCAAGTGAAATTTTATTCATGTATTTTTTTGTGTTTATATTGTTACCTATGAAATTACATTGTTATATTGTTGGGATAAATATGATATTTTTATTTTAAAAAAGGTAAATATGATATTTTGGATTTTTAGAAGAGTAAATATGTAAAGGATAAAATAGTTGATCGTTAATTTTAACGGACAAATTATATGGTCTTTAATTTTTGGGTAAATATGATGTTTTAGATTTATGAAAGGGTAGATATGATGATATTTTAATTTTAAGAAGGGTAAATATGTAATATTAAGTTTAAGAAAAGATAAATATGTAAATTCCCATAACATTATCGAAGGGTTAGTACAGTTCTTTTCTTTAATTCATTTGCTATATTTAATCTGATGATTTTCATCAAACACCTTTTAAACATCATACACTCATAGTTTTTGCATAGTCCTACTATCGTAGTTTCCTGATATTCATATATTGGATTCCTACAACTAGTAGTTTCCTGCTACTATACAAAACTGTCCTAGCAAACACCCCCTTAGGGGGATTTACGTATTTACCATTTCTTAAACTTAAAATTACATATTTACCCTTCTTATATTTAAAATATCATATTTACCTTTTCATAAATCTAAAATATTATATTTACCCAAAAATTATAAACCATCCAATTTCTCCATTAAAATTAACGGTCAACTATTTTACCCTTTACATATTTATCCTTCTAAAAATTCAAAATATTATTTACCTTTTTAAAAATAAAAATATCATATTTACCTCAAAAATATAACAATGTAATATCATAAGATAATAACATAAACACAAAATATAGATATTCTATCAATCTCTAACAAAAACAAAAATGTAAAAAATATAGTTTGATTGTAAAAATATAACCATAACTAAAAATATTATTAAATTGTACATCATGATTTCTTCTTGTTTAATGGTATGTATGTTATTTTTATTATTGAGAGGATAAATATGATATTTTTATTTTTAAAGAATTAAATATGATATTTTGGAATTTTAGAAGAGTAAATATGCAAAGGATAAAATAATAATTTCAAATGTTGACCGTTAACTTTAACGGAAAAATTAGATGATTTTTAATTTTTTGACAAATATTATATTTTAGATTTATGAAATAATATATATGATATTTTAATTTTAAGAAAGATAAATATGTAATTTTAAGTTTAGCAACTATTTTATTTCATTTTTCTTTTGACACAACCCGAATTAATCTTGGCAAGTAGATTGGAGCTAAGCAAGGAAAGGAACATTAAATAGTTTGACACGTGTTGCACGAGTTGTTTGTTTAATTCGGTGTGAGATGTGAGAACCATAGACCTCTTCTTTAACATTTTCTTTTATTTTCATACATACCCATAAAAAACTAAAATATGATTATACACCCATATACTATCAAGTTTTGGAACCTAATATTTTTCGATATATTTAAAAAAAAATTGCAATAAGATTTCATCTGCATATTTTAATTGTGTAACTAAATAAATCCATTCACTACAAAAGATAAAATTAGCATGACTTCATGTCTTACCAATAATAATATTACACTATTAAAATATGTAGGAGGTTTTAGAAAAAATCCATTAACTATGATTTGATATAATATTGCCACCTAAGGAATATTATAATAGGGAGCCAACAAGATTTTATTTATTTATTGTTAGTCAAATTTCTCCAAGTGGAAAGATTATACTAAGTCACTAATTATTTGTGATTATTTTTGGGTTTTTTCTATGATTTTGAACATTCCGAAAAAATTTATGTGACAAAATTATTTTAGTATAACTTGTGTGCAAATCTAAATTAAATCACACAAATCTAAATTAACACCAATTTCATGTGATTCTCATCAATATAAGTTTTATAAGTTATAATAACTCATATTGTTGGATCATGTACTAGTGATGCTTTGTTGGTTGCAAGTGGTCCTTAGTCTAGTTAATTATAAATTCATACTATACTATCTGACTCATTACTAATCACATATAATTTTACTTTTATAAATTGAATAAATTTCAATAAAATACATTCAACTTTATTATTTTGGAGAAATGATTTACGCAGTCGGCGAGTGAGCGATCATTCCACTGCTAATGTTTTTATTTTCGTTAAACATCAAATTTCTCAAAAATAAATATAGTTATAAGAATTTGTTGTAAATAATTTGATGAAATAGTAACTTCATATAAAATTCATATGTGAAAACTGAAAAATAAATATCCGTAGTACTTACATTAGTATTAATTGGTCACAATTATATTGTCATTTTATAATTTTCTTGAATGGTAATTGATGCTTCATACATTGTCTTTGTTGAATCTAATAATTATTGATAATTATTATTTTATTAAATAAATGTAATATTAACAATAAAATATTTTAACATGAGCAATAAAAAGGTGAAATTTTACTCTTTCCTCGAGATCCCCCCCCCCCCACCTTGTCGATATGGTTAATTTACCATTAATCACCATCTCAATTAACACAAATAAATTATATTAACAGTTAACAAATATTAATTATTAACAGTTAATACATATGTATCTTATTTTTATATTAATTAATTATTAATTGAATGTTTCTTTGTTAATTAAGATGATGATTAACCAATAATTATCCATATCGACAAGGTTTGGAAGAAACTGGAGAGAATAGTAAATGGGCTCTTAAATGGTTAATTTACCATTAATCACCATCTCAATTAACACAAATAAACTATATTAACAGTTAACAAATATTAATTATTAACAGTTAATACATATGTATCTTATTTTTATATTAATTAATTATTAATTGAATATTTTTTTGTTAATTAAGATGATGATTAACCAATAATTATCCATATCGACAAGGTTTGTGAACTTAGACCAAATTAATTAATATAAAAATATAGTATTTAAAGTTCACTGACAAATTGAGTTTTGGAAGCCCAAATATAGTATTTAAAGTTTTTGAAGGGTATATGTGAACTTAGACCAAATTAATTCAGTACAAGTAAAACAATAAGGATCTCTCCTTCTTCTTCCCCAAGTGGCAAATTTTCTCTGATTTTCTCGCATGCACGTAGCATCACTGCCTCTCTCAAATTTAACCCCTTTCTTCTTCAGTGCATGCTACGGCGGCGTAGACCACCTTTAAATCTATCTCCGTGGTACTCACATTCTCTCTTCTTTTCCTTTTCCATTTCGAAATTAGTATATATTTTTTGTTTTTGTTGGGTTGAAGAATTTTTTGTTTAGTTTGTTGTTACTGTCGTACTTATTTATGTTATTTTGTGAAAAATAGAAATAAATTTACTCGATGGAATGAAATTTCTAGAAGATTGGCTTTTATGAGTGATAAGCTCGAACACTCCTTTTAAGTCAATTTTGAAATTGGTCACAAATTTATGGTCTTAATTTGTTGAGCTCTTATCCAATTTATCATTGGTATGCGAAAAATAAGTAGATACTCGAAATTGGTGCATGGTTTTGTTGTTCCTTTTTCACTTCTTTGGGTAATTAGTGCTTATTCTGCATAATTTTTGACAGATTGTACAGAAGACTTCATGTTGGACATAATTTCAAGAAGTATGGGGTTCTATTCAGAAAAATCGAAATGCGATTCTTACCTCCTCATATACGAAGAAACCAAACTCTCAAACACAACTCGAGCCACATTATATTTCCTCGGCCTAGCCTATTGTTTTCTCGGTTTATCCGCAATAACCGCAAAATTCTTTCATTCAATGGAGAATATCATGAGACAAACAAAAAAAGTGGTACGGATCGATCCTGGTACCAATTTGCCCGTTACGACGCACGAGAAATTTTGGAACTATACCATTGCAGATATTACTTTACTCGCATTCGGTACCAGCTTTCCTCAGATTTCTCTCGCTACTATCGACGCGATTCAAAATATCGGCCAATTAACTGCAGGAGGTACATTTGGCTAATTTGGAAGAATTGAGATTAATTGGGTACGATTCAAATTTTAATTCGGTACAATTTGTTGGTTTTGCAGGATTGGGACCCGGAACCCTTGTGGGGTCCGCAGCATTTGATCTGTTTCCGATTCATGCGGTCTGCGTGGTGATACCAAAAGCTGGGTCCATGAAAAAGATTTCAGATTTAGGGGTTTGGATCGTCGAACTATTCTGGTCCTTTTGGGCCTACATTTGGCTTTATATCATTTTAGAGGTTAGTTTAGTTTTCCATCTTTTCATGGGTATAAATGATATTTTGATATATATTTTTTTTAATAGATTTGGACGCCGAATATTATAACCATATGGGAATCGTTATTAACGGTATTACAATTCGGGCTTCTATTAATCCACGCATACGCACAAGATAAACGTTGGCCTTATATTTCGATCCCCTTGTACGTTTAATCAGTCTTCTTTATAAAATCAAGAACCATTCTTGAATTTTAATATTTTATATTATTTTTTGTGTAAAATAGGGAGAGGGGAGAGAGGCCAGAAGATTGGGTCCCGCAAAAAACCGTCTCCGAAAAAGAAACCGAAGAATACGATCACGATGAGATTCTTCGAGTTAGCGACGGATCAGACGAAAACATCGTCGATATTTTCTCGGTCCATTCGAGAGGGACGCTCTACCAAAACGTGCCTTACAATGACACGGACGAATCTTCTAGAAGCGTCCAAGAAGAAGAAGATGATATTATATCTATTTGGAAACAACAATTTCACGACGCGATAAAAGTATTAACCATAATTTTAAATAAATCTCTAATTAATTATTATAATTTTTTATTATGAAATTTTATTGTTATGAAAGGTGGAGTGTTCGGAATCGAGGAAGATGGGCCATGTGTACAAAAGAATTTTAAGAATAATTTGGCAATTAATTATTTTACCATGGCGAATAATATTTGCGTTCGTACCCCCGTACCAAATCACGCATGGATGGGTCGCTTTTATTTCCTCGCTCGTGTTTATTAGCGGTATCGCTTATGTCGTCACTAAACTCACCGATCAAATTAGTTGCGTCACAGGTATCGAAATAAATTATCTAAAATATCATAAATATCCCTTACATGACATACAATTTTATTGTCAGGAATAAATGCGTACGTGATAGCATTCACGGCATTGGCGAGCGGTACGTCGTGGCCGGATTTGGTGGCGAGTAAAATCGCAGCGGAACGCCAGGTCACCGCCGATTCAGCAATTGCCAATATTACTTGCAGGTAATATAATTAAAATAAAATAAAATAAATGAGGGGCATAAATGATATTTTGACAATTACGGTGCAGTAATTCGGTGAACATATACGTGGGAATCGGGGTGCCGTGGTTGATAGACACGGTGTACAATTATTTCGTGCTCAACGAGCCGCTTTATATTAACAATGCACGAGGCCTCAGTTTCTCTCTCCTCGTGTTTTTTGCCACATCAGCGTGTTGTATTTTTGTTTTGGTTTTGCGAAGATTGATTCTCGGCGCGGAGCTTGGCGGGCCGAGGATTTGGGCGTGGCTCACGTCGGTTTATTTTATTATTCTTTGGATTATTTTTGTCGTTCTTTCGTCACTTAGAGTTTCTGGTGTAATATAAATATATAATATTAGTGAAATTTTATTTATTGGTTCGGATATTTTTGTCGGGATTTTAGGCATAGCATATTTTCTTTTCCCAATTTTATTGTATTATGTTATATTGGAAAAATTGTATGTGGGTATATCTCAAAAATCTTCTATTTTTTACCATGTTATGAGTGATATATATTTTTCATATTTTATAAAGTATGATATTGAATATTGAATATGTTCTTTCAATTTGATGAAGACAAGACCAACAAAGTGGGTCGGGTTTGAGTTGAATCCGATCCGCTAGCTCCAAAAATAGATCCAACCCAATATCCATATTCCATACAGTGATACAGATCAATCATCATTGACTATTTGGCTAGACTCGGTGCACGGTGAACTGGAGATGTAAGAAGCGAGCAACATCACTTCTCAAAATCGCAATGAAACAAGAAGGAAGAAACTCCATGAAATTCAAAGTGCCTTCGATTTCTCCGCTTCTCCTTCTCTTCTTTTCGAATCTGCTCATTCCTTTATCTCTAGGTAATTTCTCTCTCTCTCTCTCTCTCTCTCTCTCTCTCTCTCTCTCTCTCTGTAATTTCTGCCATTTACTTGGTTAATTTAACCTAGGTTACTACCTATTAAATCATGTGATATTGCTCCAATTAACTAATTTTAATCATTGTATTCCCGTACACTTTGTATTTTTCAATTAATTCATAATTTTAGAGTGTTCCAAATGCTAAGAGCAATTAGATCCATGAAAATTAGATACAAAAAATGAATTAGCCCTCTTGGATTGCCTTAATATGAATATTATATATCATGATTTGGGTCACATTACAATTCTACTGGCTTACATTGATTTCTGTTGGATCAATGATTTCAGTACCAGTACATACGATTCGTACCGTTCGTACCAGTACACAAATCGAGTACAATTTTTTTTATCTATTTTTCGTCTTTTAACAGGAGAAAAGAATGTATGCGTTTCGCAAGGGGGGAGATTCCCTCCATTTGCAAACGAAGGCCAAAACCCTAAAAAAGCCCCAAAAGGATCGAGAGACCTAACTCTATGCCGAATTTTCAGACACAACACGTGTTGCGACATAACACAGACCTACCCCACCTCTCTATCCATCAGAAAACTCGCTTCCACTGGAGAGGGCAGCACAGATTGCCTCCATTTGTGGGAACTACTGGAGTGCTCCATTTGCGACCCAACTATAGGCACTCGCTCCGGTCCACCTCTCATCTGTGCTTCCTTTTGCGACATGGTTTTCGACGCGTGTCACGATGCTTATTTCTCTTTGGATATAAAAATACAGGTATAAATATTGATTTAAATTTTAAAATTCAAATTACGATTTAAAATTTGAAATTTTTAGGTTTTATCACCGTGTGGGTTGAACGACATTGTGTGTGGAAAATTGGGCGAATGGGTATCGAATGGAACCGAACTGTGTCGCGTGTCAGGATTCTCCGTGCAAAAAAACTCTGACGATGTGGATTCGTTTTGTTATGGAGGGAAAGAGAGTCTCGGGTCGATTGCTGACTCGTGGAAATCGTCAGAACGTGGCTCGAAATTTAATGCACGGACCGCTTCGAAGGGGTTTAAAGGAGGGTTTAGAGGGTTTAAGGGGTTTAAGGATAGAGTGATTAGTGAGAAGGTCTCTTGGGCTATTGGAGGCATGGTTCTCACTGCTGGACTCGTTTATATCAGGTAATTTATTTTAAGCGGATTTTTACATATTTACCCTTTTAAAATGAAAATATCATATTTACCCATTGAAAAGTTACGATAAATAAAAAATGACCAAATTGTTAATTTGGTGTTGAATTTATTAAGGTTATCGTTATTATGATGTTTAAGATTTTTGAGAGGGTAAATATGATATTTTAGCTTTTTAGATGGGCAAATATGCAAATGCCTCCATTAAAAATAATAAAATATATACTAATTAAGTATTGTTTTTAATGAAGTAAAAGGAAGAGTTACAACCAAAGACAGAGACAAAGACAAGCCGCAGTTAATCGTACCGCTCGAATGGTCGAAACGAGGTTGTCGCGTTTTGCTCGTAATGGATAGTATTAGGATAAATAATTAAATATACTTTTTTTTCTTAATTATGATACCATTTTGGTTAATTTTGATACATTATACATTTCAATGCAGTTAGTTTTTTTTCTTAAAAATAAGAAGAAAAAAAAACACGTCATTTTGGGGATAGCGATTATAAATTTTATTTAAGTGAACAATATATTAAACAACACAAAATTAAAAAAAAAAAAATGCAATTTTTGGTTTCCAAATTACCAATAATCATTGCAAGAGCAAATCCCATCTCTGAAATGATGGAATCGATTTATATCCCTAATTACAATTTCTCTCTCAACAATCTTAGAAATATATTTAATCGCAACGTGACAATCTTTACAAACCCTAATATTCTTCTTAACCCTAATCGGCACGCCATGTGGAGTACTAATCAACCCGAATGCAACCGCAAGTCTCTCGCTATGATGAGAGAGAAGCACTTCTTTCTCTCTCCTCCCCACATCGTGCAAATCCACCTCCACATTAGGTTTATACCCTGCTTTTTCCATCAACACCCCTAATTCTTCTAATTTCGCGTAAATCTCCTTCGATTTAGCGTGACTTCTATCTCCTACAATAAATTTATGCACCTCGTTTCTCAACTCGATCCAACTAATCGCAGGCTCCTTTTTCACCCCTTTCTCTCTCATCAAACGCCTGGTACGAGCCACTTCGTACCATTTACCACTCGAAGCATATATATTTGCCAACAAAACATGTGTACCAGATTTCTCAGGTTCTAATTCAAATAATTTCTCCGCGGCTCGAGTTCCCAATTCGGGATTTCCATGAACCCTACACGCCCCTAAAAGCGCCCCCCATACTGACGCATTCGCCTCAAAGGGCATTTTCGTAATTAACTCCATTGCTTCGTCCAATTTGTTAGCTCGCCCTAATAAATCCACCATGCAAGCATAATGCTCTCGTGTTCTTTCAATCCCAAATCTCTCTTTCATCGAATCGAAATAATCTTTACCCTCTTTCACGAGCCCCGTGTGGCTACACGCGTAAAGGACACTTGTCATCGTGATATTATTCGGTTTGACCCCTCGATTTAACATTTTTTTAAATAAGTCCAAGGCTTCTTTGCCTTGGCCGTGTTGAGCAAGACCGCTAATCATCGCGGACCAAGAAACAACCCCTTTTTCTTGTAAATTATTAAATGCCAAATTCGCCTCGTCTACATTCCCACATTTAGAGTACATGTTCACAAGTGCATTTACGATAAATTCATCCTGCATGAATCGCATCTTGATTAAAAACCCATGAATTTGTTTCCCTTGTTCGTAACAAGATAAGTTAGCACATGCATTTAAAAGACTACTCAACACGAACGAATCGAGTACGAGTTTTTTTCGCAACATTGTTAAAAATAATTTAATCGCATCTTCACCTTGGCCACCTTGAGATAATGCGGTTATCATGGAGGTAAATGTGATGACATCATCAAATGGGTTCTCGTGAAATATTCGACCCGCATCCGCTAAGCAATCACACTTCCCATACGAATCGATCAATCCATTTACCACGTGTGGATTCGATAAAAACCCTAATTTCGTTGCGAGAGCATGAACTTCTTTGGTCTCGAATTTCGCTTCTAAATTAGCTGAAGATTTTAAAAAGGCCGATAATGTGGTACGATTAATATCAAAACCGTATTTTCTCATTTTGGAGAAATAATTTAGGGTTTCTTGATGCTTCTCGTTATGTGAGAATCCCGAAATTAGGGCATTCCATGTGAACAAATCTTTTTCTTGGATCGAATTAAATGCTTTTATCGAATCATCCAAAAACCCAGTTTTTGCATACATGTCCACTAACCCAGAACCCACATACGGATCCAAACCCGAATTCGCTTTTATGAAATACCCGTGAATTTGTTTGCCTGAATCCAGTTCGCCTATACTTGCACAAGCTTTTAAAATACTAGACAAAGTATATAGATTCGGAATAATTTCATGTGATCTCATGTCCTTTAACAATTGCAAAGCCATAGAATCGTGCCCATTAAGCACGCAACCTGCGATGAACGCATTCCATGAAATAATATCTGGAGAATTAATATTTTTAAATATTATTTTTGCCTTGTGTAATTCTCCTAACTTTGCATACATATCGAGCAATGAATTCACAGTAAATGGATCCGAGTCGTAGCCGAGACGGGTTAGGTACCCGTGAATCATTCGACCCGTTTTGAGATTGCCTGATTCGGTGCATGAATTAACCACGCAAGAGAACCCAAATTCGTTTGGTTTAATTCCTTCTGTTACCATGCTTACGAATAATTTAAGGGCTTCTTTGTAATTTTCGTTTTTAACGTAACCAGAAAGCAATCCGTTCCAAGAAACAACGTTTCTATTTTGTGATATATCATCGAATAACCGCTTCGAAAGATCCAATAACCCGAAACTTGCGTACATGGTAATCAGAGCATTTGTTACGAAAATATCTTGGTCTAAACATGTCATGATTGAAATTGCATGGATTTGCGTTCCCATCAAAAGATTGTTCGAATTGGAACATGATTTGATTAAGGTTGGTATGGTGAACTCGTTACAACTGATAGAATTAGCCCGCATGGTTCGAAAGGCTTGAAAAGCATTTCGGTGAAGGTGGTTCCTCGAGTAACACGAGATTAGAGAAGAAAAAGATACTATATTCGGATTGGGTAATTCGTCGAACAGTTTGCAGGCGTGACAAGGAAAGCTGTGTTTCGAATAGAGAGTGATCAATTGGTTGCATTGGGGTGGATACGTGGAAATGCCCAGTTTGGTTAAATGGCCATGGAGCTGTGTGGTTGAAAGGAGGCTTAGGTTGGGTGAGATGAAGGGTAAAGAAGGGATATTATTATGTTCAGAGAATTGAAGAAGAAGAGCAATGGAGGAGAAAGGAATGGCACGTGATGACGTTCTCGAAGGGGGACGGGAGAGAGAAGAGATTGACGAAAGCTTCATTTAAGCCATGGTGGATTGTTGGTTCATCATCGTTTACGTTTTGTTTTGTGGAGTAATCCTGCTTTTTTGTTCTCTCCAAATAAATTGGAGTTTTTTTTGCTGATTTGTATAAAAAAACATCAATTATTTTGGTGTATTTCTAAAAAGCTACATAAAATAACTCAATTATCTTTTTGCAAATAATCCTACATAAGATACTTTAAACATGGCAATACTGAACAATAATGTACTGGAAACTTTACGAAAACAATGGAACTTTTATCATCACTAGCTTCTTTCCTCGCGCAATTGCGCGACAGTTGCACTGGTGTTCTCGAGTTTGTGATTATTTTTATATAATAATTTTTATTTTAATTTTATTTTTTTGAGGTACTTTATTTTTTATTTAATGTTGCAGTTCAATATAATTTCTCGAATTTAAATAAATATATGATATATGTTGATTGCATGCATGTATCAACAAATTACGAATATATTGTACGTTACGTATAGGAATACAATACACAAAACATAAATATTTCGCAACTTAACAGTTAACATTAGATAAGTTTTAATAATAAAAGAAACAAAAGAATTACAACAACATAAAATTTTAATTAATTACGTTATTAAAATATTACACAATAAATACATCCGAACAAACGAACGTTTTCATTCAAGAATAAAATCCGGAAGTATTTTATGTTTGCCTCAGTAAATCATGATATTTATAAATTTTACAACAAATACCGTTTGAATTTTTCAAGAGCCGGATTTCTTGAACAATTCAAATAATTCTTGTTGTAAAAATTGTCTATTTTTTATACATCATCGGCAAAATCATGATGCGGATGATGATCATCATCATCATTTTTGCATTCATAGTCACTACGTACTGGTATTGGTGCTTTTGCTCGTATTTGCATTTCGCATTAGTTTTCATGTATTTTGGTATTTCGTATATCAATTTTCATAATATGCATTTGATGCTCATAATTCATAATTCGCGAGTCGTAATTCGCAAGCATATTCTTATTCAAATTCGTATCATATTTGTAATTTATAATCAAATTCGTATATCATATTTGTATTTCAAATTTGTCTTGGTATTTCGCATTTGTAGATGTACTCATGTTTTGTATTTCACATTCAACAATCCTTATTGTTCTTACTATGGTGTTCATTGTTTTATTTTTTTAATTTACTCGGAGCTGTCAATTATGTATGGTTATTTCGTAATGAAATATGTCAAGGAGTAAACTCGGAGCTTCTAAATTTGTGTCGTTATTTTGCGATCAAATATCTACATGAATAATATGAGTCAAGAGTAAATTCGTATATATTTAATTTTCATGAACAACGAACGATCGAAGAGTTTTCATTAAAAACAAAAACCTCATGCGCTATAATGTATTGGTTTATTTATTGTGCAACGCTTTTCATACTTGTATTAACATTTGTACCCATTTTCATATTTATTTATTTTTGGTTTTTGGATGTATATTTCACTTTGCGCATTGTTCATCACATATGTATTCATGATTCATAGTTGTTTGTTGATAATCGTGTTTGTGCTCGTGTTCCTGTTCACATATATGTTTGGTGTTCTCATTCCGCACGTTGCCTTCGTAGTTTTTTATTTGGATCATGTGTTCAATTATGCCAATTGTTTGTGTGTTAATGTTTTGTATTTGAAATCGAACTCATGTATTTTTTTTTTTTCTGATCTCGATTGTCTCAGTATATACGGATCCTTTGAATTTGTAATGTAGAAATACCATGATTGTTTGGGATCCGGCTTTCCCGAACAATTAAGACATTTCTCACGATACAAACTACTTATTTTTTATTATACATCACCGACGATGTAACATTGTTTTGCTGTAAATCAAGAGTTGAAAACGATCTTGTCATGAGTATATCAATCAAATACAAATAAAATGCAAGCAGTATTTGTGTCTTGAATTTTCAGAAACTTAATTTTTTATATTTGTGTTTTGAATTATCATAAACTTAATTTTTAGTATATTTTGTTTATTTCTTGTCAGACAAAAAAATACTAAAATGAATTTTTTTTGTACGAAAGCAAAACTTGACAAGCATGTCGTTATAACAATATAAATCGAACACGGATATAATGTTTGTATCTTGAAATTTGAAATTATATGGACAATTTTCTGGATTTTTTTTTGTTTTTTCTCACAACAGAAAACTCAATGGATTTTTTTTTTGTATATGATTATAACTATCTTCTTGCATATGTTATTTGTTCTTTTTCTCATTAGTAGTCAACAAAGAATACAATGTCCAATTTTTTTTTCCATGTCATAAGAAAAATTTAATGTAAGGCTTTTTTCTTTTTCTTTCCATGGCATGAAAACAAAATTACATGTTAGCTTTTCGACAAATAATAAGAGAAATTTATATTAATATATCAAAATGAATACTCATGAACAAAGAATACAACATGGACATTCTTTTTACTATGCGTAGAAAGAACAAAAATTACATGTTGCAAAAAATTACTTACTCGCACAAATGAGAAGAGAGGGAGGGGAGTTCACGTACTCGGTGTGAACGTCGCCACGTTTTCTTCTAGGTTCCGTCGCCAGGATTAAAGGTCGAAGGTCGTCGGAATAATGCTGGCCAGAAATCGCCACTCACGACCTAGGGTTTGTGATTCGACAGAGCATTGAGAAGAAAGAGAAAAAGCTTTCTATATATATATGTTGGTTATATATGTGGGGTCCAATCCTACAAATTTGAATGAAATTGGTGCTGTGTGGACCAGCATAGGAATAATTAATTAATATGTGTTGGTGTTCAAGAACAAGGTTCACGATATTTTGAACAGCTGAGATCAACTGAAAATTTAACCCTGAATGGGATGGCTGAGAACACATTGATGACGTGGAAGGCTGAAAAAACAGGAATTTTCCTAAAATTATTACTATCATTAATAATAATTTATTCGCGTCAGATTTTCGACACTGTGTTGCACAACTTTTTCATTTTACATTTCATTTCGCAAAGAACAACTACGAACAAACAACACAATTGCAAGGACTACATCCAAAGACATGTATAATTAAATCGAATTATTAATTAAGCAATAGATGTGGGACTTGTGAGCCCACTCTATTTTGATCATTTATAATTAAATCGAATTGCTTTTTCTTTCTTAACAAAACCTTTGATCATGGATAATGGTTCATATCATGCTATCTTTTTTGACAAATCATCTCAATATTCATGGATCTTGTGAGACCATATATAGTGCTCAAATTTCTTCATTGCTGAGGATCCTTCCTTCCTCAACAATGAAGATATTTCTTGCATCACAACCTCTTTAATACATTTTTATACATCAAAAGTGACGCGAAAAGAATGTTTTTTCTTAACAGCACGAGCTGCACCTGTCAATTTTCGTGAATACATTTTTTTTCTGCTATTTTTTAGTATATTTCTTTAGGAACAATTAAGAAATATAAGGACATAATAACTAGTTCATGACTAAACAGTTAGAAGGCATCTTATGAGTGGCATCATCATTCATTTTGCATTTACTTCAAATATATATATGGCAAAGAGGTGCCTTATATATTTTATGAAAACGCATAGAAAATTGCCAATAGTAAGGGGCTAAGGATATTGTAATTGGTTTTGACAATAAAATAGTGTTTAAAACTGAATTATGTATTTTTAATTAAGATATTGGAAAAAATCATTCTGAATAATTTGATTGTAGTTGATATCTCTACAATCGAATTCGCAACTTTTATCAAGATATCAATACAATGTGTCATTGTGTCCCACGATATCAAGATACCGCAACATCTTCTTTTCATCGAGCGGATACAATTTAGCTAGAATATTTGATCTCCCTCACATACTCTAATGTTAGTTTTATAATAATACGGAACACTGAGTATTTATGTTCTTTTAATTTTTTTCAAATTTAATGTTGTAATTATATCTTTATCACACTCATTGATGTGCACGCAAATGGAAAGAGATAATAATTCTACTACAATGGAAAATGATAATAATTCTTTAACGTGTTTACATTAGTTTTCATGGAAAATTATTAATAATTGTTGTTTTAGTTAAATGTTGCGAAGAGTTGTATTAGAGTAATTCATGTTGTTTAAATTTAAGTTCACAATTGATTTTTGTTTATGTGTGTTCACAATTGTTGCAAATGACTTTGCTAAACGCCTAACTACATCGATATATCTTAGTTTAGAGACAAAACGATGTGCGCTGTAGTTTTTGTAGCCCGCTACGTCTAAATAAAATTAAAATATTCTTAGATTAATTTATAGAAAATCAAATGAATTTAACTAAAGAAATTTATTTCATGAAATTTTTTAATAATAAAAAACATTTTTGGTGGATAATTAAACCAAAAATCCTCGTCTTCTATTTAGATTGAAATACCCGTGAATTTGTTTGCCTAAATCCAATTCGTCTATACTCGCACAACCTTTTAAAATACTAGACGAAGTATAAAGATTCGGAATAATTTCGTGTGATCTCAATGTCTCATGTCCTTTGGCTTTAACAAGTGCAAAGCCATAGAATCGTGCCCATGAAGCACACACCCTGCAACGAACGCATTCCATAAAATAATATCGGGGTTATTAATATTTTTTAATATTATTTTCGCCTTGTGTAATTCTCCTAACGTTGCATACATATCGAGCAATGAATTCACAGTAAATGGATCCGAGTCGTAGCCGAGACGGGTTAGGTACCCGTGAATCATTCGACCCATTTTAAGATCGCCTGATTCGGTGCATGAATTAACGATGCAAAAGAACCCAAATTCGTTTGGTTTAATTCCTTCTATTACCATGCTTACGAATAATTTAAGGGCTTCTTTGTAATTTTTTGAAAAGAGGGTTATTTTTCGAATTTTCATCCCATAATGGGTTACATGCATAAATGCTCCTATAAACAAAACCAAAAAAAATTTAGTGACACATGTCATCTCCTTGTATCTTGTTCAAGATTATAACTATAAATAAATAAATAAAATATAACATGTCATAATTGAAACATCAAAACCAATAAAAGAAAATCGTCAATAATACAAGAAAACCGAAATATATATTTAAAATGTCATCCATTATTTTTTTTTTTATAAAAACACAATTGTTAATTATATTATAAGACATTAACAACTGAGTCATAGTTTCATACAAATATTATATATAGTAACACAAAAATAACATCCTTGATGAGGCGACAAGAGATGATTAAGTAGGTTGATTGGTAGTATTGATTGTCTCATTTAACGATTTAATTGATTGTTTAAATAAATTGACACGTCAATTAACATTTACTAATATTGACATATTATAATTTATTGATGTGTTAATTAAACGTATCAATTAACATTTAACTAAAAATTAATTTTATTTTTAAAAAAACACAATTGTAAATTATATTATAAGAAATTAACAACCGAGTCATAGTTTCATACGGGAATTATATATAGTAACACAAAAATAACATCCTTGATGAGGCGTCAAGAGAGGAATAAGTATGTTGATTGGTATTATTGATTGTCTCATTTAACGATTTAATTGATCGTTTAATTGAATTGACACGTCAATTAACATATTATAATTTATTGATGTGTTATTTAAACATATCAATTAACATTTAATTAAATCAATTATAAATGTTAATCAATTTACTTTGTCACCTCATGAAGGATATTGTAATGAGTTTAGGGACAAATTATATTTTTCTGCCGTATATGAATATAATTTGGTTTGCAATATAAACAAAACCAAAAAAATAAAATAAGAAGACACAACACAATGAAGAGATCGAAAGAGAAGAAGGAGACGAGACTAATGGTGATTTTGGCAGCGAGATGCCATGAGCAGAAATGAGAGGTGAAGAAATTTTTGCAAGAAGGGTAAGAGAGAAGTAATGAGATATTATTACAGGGGATTTCTTGTCGGCAACTCTTGGTAAGGAATGGGAATACAAGTATGGATTTAAAATTCAAGTTTGGAACTAAATCAGGATTTGGAATCAAGTCTTTCTCTTCCGAGTTTTGTTTTTCAGGATTTTGACTAATGACAAATGTAATGTTTAGAGAGGTGATTTAATGGGATTATGTTCCAGTATAGTCTCTGTAAACTTTTTTTAATTAATGAAATAATGAATGTAGGATTTTGAGCCTACTCAATTTTGATCAAAAAATAAAATAAAATAAATAAAAGACACATGTCATCTCTATGTATGTTGTTAAGAATTATAACTATAGAAGATATACAAAGTCAAAAGTTAAGTTTTGCTCAAAATTTTGATGTGTCTAAGTTGATAATTCTGCCATATTCAGTTGTAATATTTTATATCATGTACTTTTAGACAATTTTTTACAAGTGCTCAAATTAAAATCTGAAAGAAAATTTGCTAACTTCAAAATTCGTATGATAATTACGATAATTTCTTTTAGAGGTATAACAAATGACATAATCGTTTTTTACTAGATTTATATTTTTTTGTGTAACGATTTGCATGTTTCTTACGCGTTAACAAAGTAACACATAATAATACATAATTCAATATTTTCCAGTATACACAAAATTCCTTCAACGAAGCAATATAAACATTAAGAGAGCATATTTTTAGCATTACCATACCTTCAAACTTTTACTCTCGATGATATCATCATTCATTAATTTAAATCATAATTAAACGGGCTAAACAATTGAAATAGATGTTAATTAATCCAAATATGTTAATTCAAATCCTGATTAATCTAAATTTCTTAATCATAATCTTAATTAATCAAAAAACAATTGTATTAACTGGAACAATGATGTCATCGAGAATAAAACTGTGTGATGGGAAAAAAAATATAATTTCCCAAACATTAATTAGTACTTTTTTGAACATGTGGGACTAAACAAAAATTATAAGACCGGATCAATATGTTGCAGTCAGGACCGGACCTGGGCTTTGGCCGAGTTGGCCCAGGTCACAGGCCTCCCTTTTCTACGGGCCTCCTTTTTTTATTGAGTAATGATAGGTACACATAAACCGACCACAAATTTGACACAAATATATAAGTTTATGTTTGATTTATAATACAATTAATGACACAAACTTATGTATTTGTGTCAAATTTGTGGTCGGTTTATGTGTACCTATCATTGCTCTTTTTTATTTAAGATTAGTTATAATTATACATGATATATCATAAAACCAGTCCCTTTTTTTTATGTAATAGCGTTAGGTAACTCATTCAGATCCGATATCATACCAATTCTACGCACGCACGACAAGAGAGAGACACTGCAACACGACTCTGGACAGCGCGACATGACGAGAGTCGCTTCGCCAGACGAGACGATGACAATCGCTGCCACAAAGATGTCAGAATTGTTGTTGCCTCGCCACTCCAGACCTCGGGGTTTGCCATATCCACTCGCTTCACGATCATCTCGTCTTCAAACTTCTTTTTGCGTCTTCAGATTTCACCTCAGCATTCGTCTCAGTTCAAGAAACTTGGAATTGGGTTATTTGGCCTTCTCATTCGTAGATTTTGGCTCAAAACGGGTAGGAAATTTGGTTAATTAATAATTCTTGGCTGGAATTTTCCAAAATTTCGAAGATTCGTTGGAAATTGGTTGATTCTCTGGAAAGTGGGTAAATTCATCGCTGCTACTGGTAACTCTTCGATGAATTTGGCTCAAAAATAGATTAATTAGTATGTAAATTTGATTAATTTGTTGTTTTTTGCTTAGAATTCCCCTGAGTTTGATTGATTTTCTGCGTGGGTATTTTTTAATTTTGGCCTTCGCATTCATTAAAATTAACTTATCTTCAAGGATGTTCTCTGCACAATTGAGTCTCCGACGCCGAGTCTTCAATTTTCTTTGTTGAATTTTGCCCTTCACCTTCATCGAATTGAGTCTCCAGCATCCACAGGTACGAAATTCACATGTTTATGATTAATTTGGGATGGATATAAGTTAATTTAGATTATATGATTTCGTAATTTTGAATTATCGTAACGTCATGTTTATGGTTAATTAGTATGTCACAGGCCTCCGAAAACTCAGGACCGGGCCTGGTTGCAGTAGGTTTATAAAACAGTTTCGCATACACCGAAGACCGAACCATTATTGATTTGTTGGTTTTCTATACGGAGGTGAATGACATATTCACCTTTATGAAAATTCAAAATATCAAATTTCAGCCTCAAAAATAATAATGGCATATTATCTTTTATATATTATCAATTTTTACATTTTGAAATGTATTATATACTTTTCTTACACAATTTTTTTTATTTATATAAGGTGGACTCTTTGTTCCTTATCTATTTTCGAAAGACCGATTTTGTCGGATTTTAAATTCATGATCTCTTTGAGATGTGTTGGGGGTGGGCTAACCGCTTAAGCTTGCCAGATTTTATTTTTTACACAATTTTTGTATAATATTTTTATTAAATATAGATATTGTATATTAATTAATATTCTTTTGTTGGCGTGCGTTAGACGTGTCACGCACGATAAAAGTATCTGCACAAATTATAAATTAGTATTCAAGATAATATTCAAATTTATATCCATTACCAGCAATATGGAATACAATTTTTTTTTTGCAACATTAACATATATCACACGTCAATGAACCATTCATACATAATTTAAATAGAGTGATGATATAAGTCTTTTTAAAATTCAAATGATTAATTTATTGACATCGAATTAAATGTTATTGGTAAACCAAAATCATTTAATTTTTGACATCTTATATATGAAAAGATGAAAAACAAATCCACCGTTTCACACATCATTAATTTATTTAATATTCTTGACAAGTTTATGTATCACCATCTATAATTAATCAAATTTAAATTTATAAATTTGGAAAAGAAGTTGTTGGACTGAATTTATATATCATTTAACATGTGTTAAACATGAATAAAACTATCATAAAAATAAACAAAAATATAATAATGAAAATAAAAATAATAATTTCGCAAAAATAAGCAAAATAAAAATGAAAATATTATTATCTTAAGAAAGATTAAAAATAAAATAATAAAAATCCGTTCAAATAAATATGACTCATCATGTGTTATATTAAATATAATAAAAATATTAAATAAACCAAATACTTTTTTGAATAATTTTGTTTATCACCTAATCAATGTGGTTTACTACCTAATTAATACGATTTGTCACATATTATGTTATATTACCTATTTAATATTTAATGTATATTTATTATTAATATATTGAGGCAATATTCAAATAAACAAGTATAATTTAAAAAATAAAAATAAAAAACAAGTATAATTTTTCATTTAAATATTAACTTAACAATCATCCACGCAAACATATATAACATAAGTGCATTATGATATTATTAATAATTTAAATATTAATTTAATAATCATTCATGCAAAATTATAGCATAAATGCATCAATTATTTTGTAAAAACATCAATATTTTATTTTTCGGAAGAGTGCCTTCATCTGCATCCAACAATTAAGAGATATCAAAACAAGAACAAAACAAAAATAAAAAATAATTTTAATTCAGTTGGGTTAAATTGAAATTTTATTGCTTTGGGGCACCATGAGGTAATTCATATAAGACATACAATTGAGGAACAACTCAATTGATACAATTTGCACAACAAATAATCAAAATTTTGTTTGGGACTAATTCTTAAATAGAAATCGAATACACAAGAAAATATCAAAAAGTAAGGCCATTTTGGGGCAAATGTTACATATCAATTTTTTTTATTTTTCTTGTGTATTCGATTTCTATTTACGAATTAGTCCCAAACAAAATTATTTTTTTAGACCAAATTAATTTCAGATTGCCGAATTTAGCATTTAGCAAAGCAGATCATCCCTTGTCCATTTTAATTTGCAGTTCTGATCCTTTGTGGTTATGAGCAGAATAAGATCTGCATCAATAGGAGATGTTAGGAAGTAGGAAATGCTGGAATTCGATTATTTACGTCAAACCAAATATAAGGTATTGGAGAATTGCAATAATGTTATTTTGAATCGTAAGATTCAACGAAAAACTAGAAAACTAATACAACGAACACGATTTTCTAAATAAAATGACATAACTTAATTGATAGAGTATATTTTTTTATTTGAGATCATTGTAATCATGTACAATAGACAATACATTATAAATAAACAAAAAACAAATTATCCGTAGCTAAGCAAATGTTAATCACAACCAGCCAAAATATAAATAGTTAATCAAATTATTACTATGTTATACGAAATTCAAATCCGGAATAACTAAATTAAGATAAAATAAAACAAATAATATATACCAAAATAAGTTAAGTAAAAATAAAATAAAAAAGATACGTGGAAGCAAACAAGTTATTTAATTAGACATAATGTCATAATTATTTTGAAAATGAAATGTTTTGTGAGTCATGACAGTGGAATCGCAAAATCATAAATATAAAACATTCTACAAGATTTTACGTCTTGAATCGAGATTTTATCAAGATTCTACCAAATTAAGATTATATCCGACTTGAATCGTTTTGTCAAGTTAGAGTCGTTGAATCGTAAGATTTTAAATCTCTAATTATGGTTTCGACTACTATGATTAATGCATACCGGTCCGTCATGGACTCATGATTCATTCCGGCGCGTGACATGATTCATTATGATCCGTCATGATTAACTCTGCACGCCTTATTTCTTCACATTTTTTATACTTTTCAAATATTATATATATTTGTTATGTATGTTATATATTTTTACATGTAGTATTTAGAATATGTTATAAATTTTAGATGTATGTTATCGAAAAAATGATTTTGCTACTTGAAAACAATTACTGCATGAGTTCAAAGTTAGAAGGGATGTTATGAGTGACATGATCATTCATTTTGCATTTACTCTCCATTCTCCAATATACATCGTGACAAAGAGATGCCTTATATATTATTGTGAAAAATACATCGTTATATGGTTCTTAGTGCAAAATTACCAATAGTAAAGAGCTATGGATATATCAATGGTGTGATATGATAATATAATAGTGCTTAAAAATGAATCATGTCTTTTTGAATAAGATAATGGAAGAAATCATAATTCATTTGTTGAAATAGGGTAAAGCGAAGAAATCATAACTTATTTGTTGGTATATGATTAAAATCTGGCAGATACTTTGCTGCTATCTTAATAATTGTATTTTAAAATAGTGCCATACTGCCATATAGCAGAACTTACGTAAATTTGACCCATTCTATTTTATGTAAGTTCTTTCATAATTCCTTGAGCATAAAATCTGAAAAAAAATTTGTTATCTTCGAACGAAAAATGCGATACCCTTTTACATTGCAATTGAGGAAATTCTAAAAGCCCCTAAAGTTTGTAAATATATTTAAGAAAAGAATATTTATTTATTTTGATGTTATAATTTTCTTGTTTATTTATCTTAAGCACTAATTGTAATATGACATTCAAAAGATATTTCAAATAAAAATGCACGATTTGTTTATTCTTTCGTATTTCATTATGTTCAATTAACATAACAGATACACAAATCATGTTGTAAACTAAGAAATTTTTTATGACACAGTTATTATTTGATTACATACTGTTTTATCTTATAATATTATTTTAAGCACAATTATTTTTTTTCCTTTTATTCTTAAAATATTATTTTGTTCCATACAAAATAGTATTATATACAAGTTTGCATCTACCAGCTTATAACGTCTAATTTTGTTGGAAAACTTGGTATTTTTCTAATTAAGCAAAAACACACTTGAAATTTGGTTTTAGGTATAATTGTGACATTTTCAATTTTCACATAGTATTCATAATTTATGCTGTTTTTTTGTTGTTGTTTGCATCAACCAACTTACACATTGATGTTTTGTTTCCTATACTACTGCATCGATATTCATGATAGTTTTTCTAATTTTGTAAAATACATACTTCAAATTTATGTCAATACCTAATTTTGTAGGAACACATGATTATTTTCTCTAATGATGCTTAAAATTTGCACTAATTCAAGGTATAGTTCTGACATTTTGTACTTATATTCTTATGATTATATTATTTTTACTCATATATTACATGATAGTTTGAATTAACCAATTTAACCAAATAATACGTTTCCCCTTATTTTCCTAAAATGCATGATTCTTTACTAGTGCATGGTTACAAAATTCCGTATTACTAGTGCATGTCAATATCTAATACTTGTCCTCTTATTTTTCTAAAATGCATGATCCCGATAGTTTCGTATTCGGATCTGTATCCGAAAGAAAATATGGATATGGATCTGATATGATCACTATCCGAACCGTATCCGAACCTTGGACACCCCTATTACTAGTGCATGATTATAAAGTTAGAGAAGGCATGTTAGGAATGATATGATCATGCATTTTGCATTTTGCATTTACTCTTCAAATATATATTATTAATAGTACTAATCCCTCTCATTGGGCCGTAAAATCCCGCTTCCACGTCGTATTTACTGTAGCGTCTTAGTTACTGTAGCTCCTCTAAATATAATCCCTTCCTTTCTTCTCCTCTCGCTCTCATTCTCTCTCAGATTCTCTCAGAAGAACACCCAAACGCCCAACCCGCGAGTAAAACCCTAGCTCCGCCAGATGGATCCGCCAGAGGGAAAACGCCTCTCTCTTCTCATTTGCGCTGCCGCAAGGAAACCCTAGCGGCGAAGAAAGGGGGGCCAAACGCTGGCGCAATCAAGTCGGTTCCTTCACGGCCAGAAGGCGATTGCTCGGACACGGCGATTGCTCGGATAGAAAAGCGACCGAAACCCTAGCGATGCGGGGAAGCACGCTCTAGCGACGAAGCAGCAGACGGGATGGCGGTCTTCTCTCCTCTCTCTGACCGTCGCGGGTTGAGTTTAACTCGCACCAGTTGTCACGCTGAAACACGACAGGAAGATTTTTCCCATTTTTTTGGTATGGTGTTTCTTTTTTATTCGATTCGAACGGTTTAGTACGGTTTAGTCATGTGTTTTGGTGCTAATTGTGCTGCGATTTTTCTCAATTCTTTGGCAGTTTCGATTTTTGAGTCTATTGAAATCATTTAGCACAAATCATGATAATTAGTTGTCTGATGATTGTGATTTAAGAGTCTTCATATTTTGTTCTTCGTTTTCGTGTAACCAATTCAAATTAGTTCTCAATTTGTTAAATTTACTGACAATTTTTCGCATATTGTAGTTCAGCATTTTGAAATAATTGTTGCTTGGTCAATTAATTCATTCATTAATTGAAAAATATTCTTTCTTCAGGAAGAAGTGAAACCAGAAGAGGAATTTTACGACGTGATCTTAAGCGGTCAATCAGAACACCACAGGGACTAAAATGAAGAAAACCCGTCTCGGTGATGAGGTGGTAGTAGAGAATCATGTCTTTTGGAAGTAGAAACTCAACAACTTTGTTATGGCTGTTGTTCCCGTGAATTCTCGAGGTCAGCCACAAATTTGTAAATTATATTTTACGCATTTTCTCTTTCACGTGTAATACGCACCTGTGCCAAGCTATTTCAAAACCCTAAACATTGAGAAAGTAATTTCCAATTTTACTTTATAATTGTAGTACTCCAAAATTCAGAGATTTTGAGTTTCAATCTTTAACCTATCGAATTACAGGGACAAGCACATATACATACCCTGTTTCGGGAGTCATATTAAAGCGGATCCCTGCTCAATTACCAAATTGCTCCAACAAGAAACGAATTAGTAATGTAATTTAGCAAAAAAATGTACTTTCTAATTCTTTATCATTTATGAGGCGTTGATTTTTTTTTTTTTTTTTTTTCAAAATCGCTCATTTTTTTTTCAAAAAGAATTTGGTTTGGTTCATTATTCTTGGGGTTTAATTTTTATATTTTTTGAAATTATAGGGGTGTTTTCTATAATGTCATTAATTATAGGGTTATTTCTGATAATTTTAAAAACAATAGGGTATTTTTGATCATTTTCAGAAATTATAGGTGTATAATTTATCTTTTTCTAAAATATAGGGGTCTATTTGGTACTTTCTGAAATTATAGGGCTATATATCATACTTTCAAAACCTATTTGGGTATATTTGATATTGTCTGAAAATGCATATATTTAGTTTGATTTTTGAGATTATTGTAGGTTTGAGCTGAAATTTGGAATCGAGATTAGATACCAATTTTGTCGAACCAAAATAGGAGCCGCCATGTTCCATACCAAGGGAGAGGTCTTTGCATTCGTTACAGCATAAATCCTTAATTCAAACATCAAAGGGGAATGGATTGTCCTGGCAGAAGCGTTTTTCAATCTTAAGCTCTCAAGGTATTGATTTTGAACCCGAGTTTGTGATGTTTTCTCAAATTACAAACATTTTAGGGTTTATTATCTCATTTTCAGCATTTTAGAGGTTCTTTTTGATCATTTCGGTGTTTCCGGTTTTATTTTCACAAATTTAAGGTTTAAAAAAATTCAACCAATATTAGTGATTCTATTTTCATATTAAGGAAATTTTAAGGGCTATTTTGTAATTTTCAGCCTTTTATTGGATTTTTTTAATTATTTTCAACGTTTTCAGTTTTGTTTCACAAATATTAAGGCTTGAATAAATCAACAAATATTTTGGATTGTTTTTTCAAATTATAGAAATTTTAAGGGTTATTTTGTAATTTTCGACTTTGTGGAGGGGGTTTTGGTAATTTTCAGCATTTTTGTTTTATTTTAGGAAACTTTAATGTTAAAAATAATAAACCAATATTTAGGATTTTTTTTTCCAAATTGCAGAAACTTAAGGCTTTTTGGCAAATTTTCAACTTTCTACAGGGTCTTCTCATTATTTTCTGTTTTTTTTTTTTTTTTTTTTCCAGCAATTCTAGGGTTTTTCTATAAATTGTGACTAATTAAGGATTATTTTTCTCATGTTGGCATTATACAAATTTTAAGGGTTATTTCGTAATTTCTCACTTCGTGGAGGGTTTTTTGGTAATTTTCAACGGTTTTTTTTGTTTTATTTTCAGAAAATTTATGGATTAAAATAATAAACCAATCTTTAGGATCTTTTTTTTTCAAATTCCATAAAACTTTGGGTTTTTTGGTAATTTTCAGCATTATAGAGGGTCTTTTTCCTCATTTTTTTTTTAATTTCCAGTAATTTTAGGGTTTTTCTATAAATTGTGACTAATTAAGGATTATTTTTCTCATGTTGGCATTATACAAATTTTAAGGGTTATTTCGTAATTTCTCACTTCGTGGAGGGTTTTTTGGTAATTTTCAACGGTTTTTTTTGTTTTATTTTCAGAAAATTTATGGATTAAAATAATAAACCAATCTTTAGGATCTTTTTTTTTCAAATTCCATAAAACTTTGGGTTTTTTCATAATTTTAAGCATTATAGAGGGTCTTTTTCCTCATTTTTTTTTTTAATTTCCAGTAATTTTAGGGTTTTTCTATAAATTGTGACTAAGAATCGTACAACTCGATTGGCAAGTTGGTAATCTTCGATTCCCATCACACCCATGTCATATACCAAACAAGCCTCTAGGTTTCCTCAATCGTGATTGGAAGGACCATAATAGTATACATGAGACGAGGATTGGACTTGGTTCGATAAACTCAATTTAGTTCAATTATATTTTATTGTAAATGCATATGAACTTGAAAACTATTTTTCTTATTTCAAAATGATTCAAGGGCATACCATTAAGGTAACCCTGCTTCAAAACATAAATAATTTTCTGACAAAAAAGATAGTAATTTTTTTTTCATTCTTGGAACGTTATTATGTATTTTTGCAATTATCAAAAAATTATATTTAAATTTGTTATTTAGGTCAATTTATGTATAGTTTCTCCAATAATAACAACCAAACTTTCCATTGCTATGCATGAATAATGTGTATGTATTGATAGTATTCGTTGAAGGTTATTTCAGATTTTGTATATTTTGATATCTTCGATTATGTACTACGGAAAATAATTGAGTATAACAAATGTTGGAAACATAGTTCAAAAGAACAGTGAGTCAAGGCGGAATTATGCCGAATTGACTTCACTCGCGCAAATTGCTTCATCCTTCGCGGCAACAATTTGATTTGGCAGCACTAATGCATGTACAACAAATTTCCCATCATGTTTTATATCAAGCAAACCTATCTATATAATAGAACTTTAAAGAAAAGTTATGAACATATGATAGAACTTTAAAAAAAAAAGTTATCAACCGAATATGAAATAAGTATAACAAAAAAGAAATTACACGAAATACTATACCTCAAAAAACAAACCCGCGCAAATGCGCGGGTCCAGCGCTAGTAAATATATATGGCAAAGAGTTGTGTTGTACATTTTGTGAAAAGGCATCGGTAGAAAATCTATTGTTAATTGTGCGAAATTGCCAATACCAAAAGAAGCTAAGGTTATATTATTGGTTTGATAATAAAATAGTGATTATAACTGATATTATATCTTTTTAAATAAGATAATGGAAGAAATCAGAATATTTGATCGTCTCGAATAAGTTGATCCTAAATTCCTAATGAATCGTATCATCTCACGTGTACACTTACAAAGTGAAAAGTATCGAGGGAACTACAACCCTTAATTTCAAGACACCCAACGGTATCTGAAAATGATAACTTACATGGCCACGAAAAAATAGAATCATTGATATTTACGAAATATAAAACAAAATAACAATTGAAAAGTATTATTATTCCTGACTTTTATTAAAATATACAATTTATGTATTTTCTTGCAAAAAATGCTTGAGAAAATTAAATGAGCACCCCTATGAAAATATCAATCACATCAATGAACAAATTTCGAATGTTTACAACGTCGATGTAAAAAATAAAACTCTCTGATAGAAATTTGTTTAAAAAGAAACTTGTTTAAAAATATTATTACATCTGTTTTTCGAATTATATAAATTATTATTATTATTATTATTCATTTACAGTAAAAGAAATTTCACCCTGTATATTTGTTCATTAAGTCTCTTTATTTATTTATTATATTTTAAAATTATATATTTATTTGTAAAATATACCTTTTGGTATATTCTTTTTACATGTATGCTATTTCTATTTGTACTTTTCTAAATATTTTTTTGTTTTATCTTTATCGCGTATCTTTTTTTTTATATCACGTATCTTTTGGAGTACCGACAATTTTGGCGACCAAAAAAATGACGGTTAATAAACGATCCTTATATTAATATCAAGTTTAAATCAACCTCGCCGAAAGCGGAACAAAAATAATCTCTTGTACGGTATACAAGGTTTGAGATTTTGCTATATTTTCGACACACATCTTTTTTCGATTATTTATCACTTGATTTTTTTACACATTTGTGATGAATAACAATGACAACACTGAATTGAACTTACTATATATTTCTGAGTAAAAGTAATTAAGGCTCAGAAAAATTATCGATATTGTGATTTTATGTGTATGTTTCATGTTAAAATTGAGCTAAAATATATTGGTTTTGTATGATCTCTACTTTTTTTAGTTTTTGTGCCAATCAGAAGATCTGAGAGAAAAATATCATCTTCAAAAGTATATGGATACAACTACGTGTAGGGATGTAAATGGTGCGGATATTGTCCGAACCGATCCGAACCGTATCCGAAAAAAATATCCGGATCCGGGTACTTTTATTTCTATATGATGTATTTAATAAAATTAAGGACATGGTATTATTTCTATAGTTCATAAATAATGCATGATACTGTTAGTTTGGTCATGTTTGACAGATTAGGTTTTACTCAAAAAATGTTAAAAAATGCATGAATTTTGTTGGATTTGTGGGACAAAAAACTTACGCAATGACGTAATTTTAGGTAAAATGCGCACAACACACTCGCACTAATTAAATTGTACGCTTACATTTGGCTTTGATCTTATAATTATTCCTCAATTATGTTAAGCAAAAAAAATTATCCGTTTCACTCTTGTATATGCTCATTATGGATATTCAATACATTTTGTATTTTTTATTATGTCCTCATTATATATTTTAAATTAATATACTTAATATACATCCATGGTATTTAAATTAATATTGTTAATTTTGACTTCGTATATTCTTCTTACTAGAGCATTATCTCGCTTCCAAATTTTAATTTTCATATTTACTCAATTATAAATAATAAAATAGCAATTACAATATCGATAGATCTGCATTGTTCTGGTGCTTTGCTAATTAGAAATGGTACACTTGCTTAGAAATATACATGAATTTATATTATTTTACATAATTAGAAATGATACACTTGCTTAGAATATACATGAAACTTGTACATGTATCAATTTATCTTTTCACATGATTATTATATATTTTCGACGGGCATACTTTGTTTCATACACAATAATGTTTTATATTAATTATTTTTCATGTATATAATATAGCCCTACATTATCTCAGTAATGTTTACTCGTATTTGATATTTTCAAGCATATCCTTTAAAAAAATCTCATCACGTCACATGTACACCTTTACTGAGTGAGAAATATATAGATTAAATTCCAAGAAACATTAATTTTGAGACGCCCAACAATATCTTAAAATATTCGTCCTCTTTGCCATTAAAATAATTGATATTTATAAAATATAAACTGATTTACCAACGGTTCCATGTTCTAGTGATAAAAAAAAAATATTATTATGTTCAGAGAATTGAAGAAGAAGAGCAATGGAGGAGAAAGGAATGGAACGCGAGGACGTTCTGGAAGGGGGCGGGAGAGAGAAGAGACTGACGAAAGCTTCATTTAAGCCATGGTGGATTTGTTGGTTCATCATCGTTTACGTTTTCTTTTGTGAAGTAATCGTTTTTTTGTTCTCTCCAAATAATTTTTTTAAGAGTTAAAATCATTTAATTTGGACGATCTTCTTTTAAAGTGTTTACCTTATTTTTAACAACATTTTGCATGAAAAATGATTTAATATTTGTTGTTTTAGTTAAAAAATATCATGTGTATTCACCATGATCTGAAAATATTTTTTTGGTTAAAAATAAGATATTATGTCAAGACATGATGTCATTAATTAATGAGGAATGATTATGCATGATGTTCCATTATGATTCATTCTGGCACGTCACGTGATATTTTTTATATATAAAATATAAATTCTTATTATTTTGATAGCCTAATGTACGCTGCACTCATCCATGTTTTTTATACTTTCTCGGACATATCATATGCGTTTTCTATATGTGTTACATTCTTTTACATGTATTTTTTAAAATATGTTATATATTTTAAATGTTTGTTGTTAAACAATGAATTTGCTACTTCGAAACAATTATTTCTTGAATTGTAAGTTAGAAGGGATGTTATGAATGACATGATCATTCATTTTGCATTTACTCTTCAAATATACATGACAAAAAGCTACCCTATAATTTTGTGAAAAATAGATCTGTATATGGTTTTTGATAGTGCAAAATTATCAATAGTAAAGAGCTAAGCTAAGGATATATCATTGGTGTGATATGATAATACAACAGTGCTTAAAACTGAATTATATCTTCTTAAATAAGATAATGGAAGAAATCATAAAACATTCCTTAGAATAAATTAAATGGAAGAAACCATAACACGTAGGTTCAAATTGGATTAAAATCTCGCTGATGCTTTGCTGCTATCTTAATAAATTTATTTTTAAATAGCGTCGTGTAGCAGAACGTAAATTTGACCAATTCTATTTTATGCAAGTTCTTTCATTTCGTAAGCATAAAATCTGAAAGAAAATTTGCTATCTTCAAAATATTATTGCGATATCCTTTTACGTTGCAATTGAGAATTCAATTTCTAAACCCCCCTAAAGTTTGTAAATATAATTTTGAAAAGAATATTTATTTATCTTGATGTTATATTTTTTCTGATTTATGTATCTTAAAACATTAATTTTAACTAGCTTTTTGCCCGCGCGCATTCGCGCGGGAGTTCCGCGAGTATTCTAGAGTTCGAGACTAAAAAATTTTATATTTTATTTTTAAAAAAAAATTTCTGTTTTTTGTAGTATTTTATTTCGTATTTAATGTTGCAATTTAGTATAATTGCTCGAATATAAATAAATATATCATATATGTTGGTTGCACGCATGATATCAATAAATTATGAATATATATCGAATGTAACATATAGCAATACAATAAAAAATAATAATTAAACAAACAACAACATATTAATTTTAATAATAAAAGAAACAAAAAAATTACAATAATATAAAGTTGTAATTAATTAAATAATTAAAAAATACACAATTTATTGTGAAAATTTCACCGCAAAACAACATATGACATTACATAATTTTTAATGATAATACATCACAAATGTATGAACATGATATGTAAATTAGGAATATTTGACAATAAAACAACACATATAATTACATAATTTTTAGTAACATCACAAATGTAAGAATCAAAAACAACATCAAGTATAAATTACTTTAATTTTAATAAAATAACGAATCAAATGCATAGAAAGCAACAAAACAATTTCTGAAGTATGATTTTTTTTTTGCCTCAGTAAATTATTATTTTTTATAAATTTTACATCAATAGCCGTATGAGTTGTTCAAGAGCCGGCTATCTTGAACAATTCAAACGGTTATTGACGTAGAATGTGTTTATATTTTACATCATCGGCATTATGATGATGATGATGATGATGATGATGATGATGATGAAAATGAAAATGACAATGATGATGTTGATTATGATGATGACAATGATGAAGATGATGCGTTATTAGTTAGGCTTTGGCATGTCGTTTATTCGTAGTCTGCAACTTATAGTTCGTACTCGTGCTCGTGCTCATGCTCGTACTCGTGCTCGTACTCTTGCTCGTATTTCATATTTTGTTTTTCGTATTTTTTTTATTTTAGTATTTCGGATTTCGTTATTCGTAGTCTGCAACTTATAGTTCGTAATTCATAATTCATGATACGTAATTCGTAATTTTTAATTCATAATCATATTTGTATTATTATCCGTGTCCATGTACGAATTTATATTTGTATTTCGCATTTGTACATGTACTCGTATTTTGTATTTCATATTCGATATTTAGTATTTAAATCTTTCTGTATGTCTTTGTTTGTCTACTGGTTTTGGTTTCTAATTTTTGTAGCTTGTAGTCGCGTTATTATCTCATATTTGTATATTCATTTCATATTTGCATTCGGTGAATGTCTTTCATATCCATATTTGCATTCGGTGAATGTCTTTCATATCCACATTTGCGTTTGTACTATATTCGAATACTTGTATTTGCTTCTTTGTTTGTACTTGCATTTGCGACTTTTTTTATTTGACAGTTTGTATTGAGATCGGTATCGATACGTGGATATATTTCTGTCTTTTTTGTTCGTGTTCGTAGAAATGTTTTAATTCATAGTACGCATTTGGTGGTTAGTAATTCATTGTAGATGATTGATTTGTAATATGTAATTAATAATTGTATTTCATATTAGTATTAGTATTTGTGTTAATATTCATATTCATGTTTCGCATTTGTATCTCATATTTGTACATGGTTCATAGAAATGTTTTGGTATTTCATATTTGTACATGTACATGTATTTTGTATTTCATATTTAGTATTTTGAATTTCGGCCTTTGAATGTCTTTGTTTGATTATTCGTATTATTTTCTAATTTTTTTGAGCTCGTACGTAAGTTTTCGTACATGCATATTCATTTCTTATTTACCTTCGGTGAATGCCTTCCGTATCCACATTTTCATTTGTGTTATGTCTGAGTACTTGTATTAGCTTCTTTATATGTACTAACATTGTCGTATAAAATAAAACCAGTAGTTCGCACAATTGCGCAGGTTGTATTGTGGTTACGAAAGGACTTTTTGATAGATTGCAACACTATATTGGTTCGTCATTTGTAGCTCGTAGTTCGCAGTCGGATTCGTGTTCGTCTCCGTATTCTTAGTTGTATTTTGTGTTCCTATTTCGTACTCTTGTTCGATTTTTGTATTTGTGTTCCGCAACGGTATTTGGTATTCGATTTGCGTTTCTATTTCGTCTTTGTTTTTGGGTTTGTATTTTGAATTGTAGTAGTATTTGTATTTCTGTAATTATGTTGCTTAATTCATATTAAGTTCGATATTGGTACTGACATTTGTTTCTTTTTTGTATTTGTTCTTCTACACGGGCTTTGTATACGTGTTCAATTTGAATTCGTAAATGCATTTCATATTGCGGCCGAGTATTTATATGTTGTAACAGCGTATTTATTTCTGTATTTTCGTATCGGCACATGTATTCGTGTATTTGTGTTACGAATAAATCAAGGTTTTATGGTCACAACAATCAAATTCGGCTTGCAAATGACACATCCCAAATTGCTTTTTTATATGAACTGTATGTAAATAAGAGTTTCGCTTCGAGCCTTCGATTCAACAACCAATTAATGAGTATGTTTCCCCAATAAATATTCACAATGAATTGTTTATAACGAATAGTGTTGTATTATACCAAAAGCTTTGACTTAGATCAATATGTTGTATTTGTTTTTGTTCCAACGAAACAAAAGCCTTGTTTTATTTTGTTTCAAGCTGTACGCGACATAATGATGTGTAGTGATGAAGACGATAACGCATATGGTGATGATGATATGATGAAAACGATGATAGATCGTGATATGATGAGAATGATGACATCATGATGATAATGAAAATGATGAAAATGATGATGATGATTATGATTTGATTATGGTGACGATAATTGTGGAAAAAATTATGAATGAATTGAGCAAGTTATTTACATTGATAAAAGACCCGTAATTTTAGTTCAATGCTCTGAGTGACTACTATTACGAATCAAGGGAGTTTCGTTCGGCAAGATATCATCTATGATAGCTCCTTAAACTAATTGGCTGTTCGTACCTCGACACTGGTACCAGAACTCGTAGCCAACAACTCCTTCTGCAAAAGAATTTGTACTAAGACACGGGTTCGAATAGAGATTAATCAGAAGAAATTAAGAAGTCGACTTACTGTCGTTATATATTCAACCCAACACCATACTCGTACCCGTCTCTCTGACAGTCCACAAAAATGAAATCATGCCTGAAATTAATCAAAGTATCACATATATTCATGAAAAAGAGGAAAATTTCAAAAATGCCCTAACATACCTACAGCATGAGTGGTGCTATTGTCTTCAATCCAGCATTTAAAAAACATATCCAAAATCATCTTCTATGGAAGAGAGTCATCTACAATTTGATTAATTCTGTTAAATTATTACGGCTTTTGAAAATAAAAATATCAATTGTAGGGGCTTTCAATAATATACCAAACCTATTTACGCTAATTGAATATTCTAGGATTCCTGAAATGACAAAAGCAAAGCATTCTTGACTGGACATATATGATGTTTCTTTTACTCCGTAACATATATGTTTCATAAGGGTATCAATGATAATTCTTATTTTGTACTGTTATACATGACATTCTGAGATTTTGTAGGGGTATTAATGCTAATATGGCAACATTTATTACCATTGCTATAACCTTCGGACAGTAACTCGTTTGATAATTTGATATCCCAAAACTTTCAAGATTAACTAATGAATATTAAATCTTAATGAATATTAAATCTGCTCCTACAATGAACTAATTCATGAATCAATTGTCCATATTCGCAATATCAGACTCAAAGAGAGAGAAAACAATCAAATAAATAGAAAAATAGATCGAAAAAGATAAAAAAAACTCACCACAAATCCTGGATTCGCGTGAACATGAGAAACAGGGTTTGATCAAGTAGAAAAAGCGAAACAAAGGGGCGCGTAGTCTGCGGCAGCAGCTGCTGTCGTCCTGGGCTGTTACGGAGACGAAATCTCCGTCACAATCGCCCGCTAGGGTTTGTGCTGCTTTCTTCATTTTTCGCTTCGATCAGCTCAGACCTTGTCGTCGCCGCGATCGTCTCGCTCGCCGGTTCAGAAAAAAAGGATCGACGAATCGTCTCTTCCGTCGCTTCCGTCGCGGTTCAGGGTTAGGGTTTCCATTTTTTTCTCTCTTTTGTGAGCGGCCGAAAAATGTGAAGAAATGGGAGAGAAAGAGTGAGGGAGGGGAAATATATGTCTGTTGAGGAATAAAATTGAGTAAACTTGGTTCATCGTGATTCAAATTAAAGATATTTTATATTGTATTCTGATGTATGCAGATCAAGTCTAGGCAAGAAACGGACGGTCCAGATGGAAGAATGAAAATTACCATGAAATCCGACCGTTCAGATTAAAAGGGTGTGACGTGGCTTTACCACATTAGGGTAAATTCCCTAAAATTATAACTATTAATAATATGACATTCAAATGATATTTAAGATTAATTCTTTCGTATTTCATATGTTCAGCTAACATAATAGATACAAAAAATCCTATTGTAAACTAAGAAAATAAATTATGATATAGTTATTATTTGATTATATACTGTTTTATCTTATATTATTATTTTAAGCATAATTTTTTTTTTCCTTTTATTCTTAAAATATTATTCTGTTCCATACAAAATAATATTTTTTGTCATCGTCATATTTCATGCATATAGTATAATCTCATACATAAATTATTTTAGGTGCTACAATTTTTATCTCAATAAGTAGTTTTAATATGACATTTAAACATTTTGTTTAACAAAATACATTTTCATAAATATTTCCCATATTTCATTTTGTTTGATAAAATTACAGATGAAAAGAAATCAAAATATAAACAAATGATGACATTGTTTTTATATTATATTGTTTGATATTTGATATTATATTATTTCATATAGCATTGTCATTTTGAATAAAATTATTATATCGTTTGAATATTGTATTGTTTTTATATGACATTATTGTCGTATTTTTAGATGTATTATATAATATGAAAACAATATAATATAATTATAATAATCATATTTTTTGATGTATGACATATTTTATGTTTTATATATTTTTAGATGTATTATATATTTTTTAGATGTATGATATACATTTTTAAATACAATACACGTTATGCGTTTGTTTATGATATATTTTTTGGCTTTATACATTTTTATAAAATGTTATATCTTTTTAAATACAATATATTATATATACCATACGCTTTTATATGTATGATATACTTTTATTAAAATTTGTAAGATTATATCTTATATTTTTTAGATGTACAACAATGGAATAATTATTTTTTAGAGTTATAATTTTGTATAACAATTTAAATGTTATTTATTTATCAACGTACAATAGGCAGTCAAAATGACAAAAAAAACAATCTGTCAAAATTGTAATTTTAAATATTACAAACACATTATAAAAGTGTAAAATGTTTTGCGTATCTAAAATTCAAAAATGGTATAAGTTACAGTATGCCAACAAAATTTTAAATTATTTCACACAACCTTACGAAATGAACAAAATATGATTCTTAAAATTCTATAGTGAATTTTTTTTTTATGAAACCCTCTAAAATTTTGAAATATTCTTTTTACAGAAGAGAGAAAGCAACTTTGCAAAAAACACTTATAAAAAATTCGTAACTCTCATTAATTTTCAAATTTCATAATTTGTATATGTATTCGGATCAGGGCAACGATCCAATCTAATATTCATATAATTTTGTTTATCACAATAGAAAAGTAATTAATGTCTAAATAATCATAAACACAAAAATGAATTGAGTCAATATAATAATATATGAATATTAATTAGTGGCTACTAAGTACTATCACGCAAGGGTTCTAAGCAATGTTCTAAATATCACCGATATAGACCGGTATGTCGGTTTCATATCTCTAATCAATGCCCCTCCGTTACGATATGTCCCGTATCGGTTGAGTAAATCGGTCGTCCGATACACGAACCGATATGGGCCGATATTGGGACCGATTTGAACCGATTTAGATTTAAAACATAATTTATTTTGAATATTATTTTGGGCTGGCCCATCTTTTAACAATATTTTCATTAATATTTTTGGCCCAATTATTTCCATCTCTTTCTTTCTTTATCTAATATTTTTTGTTGGAAATGAAATCAATTTTGATTCGGACGTAGTTAGATTTTCATTGGGGGCACCCGCATCTACACGGTTAATGAACACGATTTCGTGGTTTAGTTTATTGTATTATTTGTAAATTTTATGTTATAATTTTAAATGTATCTTTAGTTTGACTTGAAATTTATGTGTATTGTTGAATTTTGAATATTAATCATGTAAAATTTAAATTAGTTTAAGAAACTCAATATAAATTAATGTTATAATAATCAATTTAATATATTAATATTAAAAAGTACAGCACCGCTATACCACTGATATTTTTCGCTATGAATCCGCCGCTATGTCGGTTATATCTCTTATCGGTGACTGACTGATATGTAAGCGATATGCGATATCTGTAACATTGGTTCTAAGTACCGGGGGACTTTTACTGCAATCAGTAATGTTAATGATTAGGAACGTTAATGCCACGCAAAGGACAAATTATATATTCTTAATTTTTTTTATTAATATGTTATGAGAATATGTATGTGATAGGACATACTATTTTCAAGTATGAGATAATTCATATTATTATTTTGGAGAACTACGATGCATTTTCGAAAAGATAAATATGATATTGTAGGTCGGGAGATTGCGCATTGGTTTGTCAGGATTCCTTCTAGTGCGTCACGTGAATTTATGTACACACACAAAATATTTTTTATTTTTTATTTTGGCCGCTTAATGCACGCAACACTCGTTCAGATTTTCATAAAATTTTTTCAATGTATTATATAAATTTTAGATGAATATTATACATTTTTCAATAATGTCTAGACTATGTAATATTGTTTATATGTATTTTTAAATATTTGATATATCTTTATATGTTATATATCATATACCTTTAAGATATATGATATATATATTTTTAAATATAATATTTGTTATACTATTTTACATATATGGTATGCATTATTTAAGTACAAAGCATGTTATAATTTTATATGTATGATATATTATATTGATTTAGTTTATTTTAGATGTATCATATACATTTAAGATGTATGATATATATATTTTAAGTATAATATATATTATTTGTTTTATATACACGATATATATTTATATGTCATATATTTTTAAATGTATCAGATATATTTTAAATTTTATTATATATATTTTTGAAGTACAATACATGTTATACATTTATACATGTATCATATAAATTTTGAAATGTATCATATATTTTTTTGCACAAGTAACTTTTTTGTATAATTTTTTGCTAAATTTACATATTTTTGTATAATCATTTATATTTTTTTTTGTTGGCATGCGTTAGGCGTGTGTTAAACGGTTACATTTCATTCCGGCGAATCCGCGTGCTTAGTCGCAGTCTTTTAGAAATAATCTACATTTTTATTACTAAGCATAAAGTTATTGGATATGTATTGAAAGATGGTTTTTACTTTTTTGGAATAATTAATGCGTGAATAGAAAGCCATATGGCATGTTATGAATGACATAATCACTCATTTTGCATTTACTTCGAATATATACGGCAAAGAGGTGCATTATATATTTTGTGAGAATGCATACAAAATTATCAATAGTAAGGAAGGGGTACTATTATTGGCTTGATAATAATATATTTCTTAAAACAGAATTATATTTTCGAAATAAGATAGTGGAAGAAATCATTTTGAATAAATTGATTGTGGTTGATATCTCGCCAATCAAATTGAATGACGTTGTCGGATAACTCTTTATACGATTGAACTTTAAAACCCGCTACTTAACTTGTTCTCGTCTTCGTGTATCGATTTTGTTTAAATCAGATAAGGAAGATTGCTAATATGGATTCTTCTCTCTTATATTAATATAACTCGAATCAAACGTAAAAGTTTCATTATTTTAATCACATCATGTATTTTAGGTACTAAATAATGATTCATTATTATTGTAAAAAATATTGATTTTTGTAATGATGCTAAAAATTATAATGATTATTTAATTTTTTCCTTCTAATGATTTTTCCTAATTTTTATCCACTTTGACGCGACATTTGAAGATTGTTTGAAAAAAAGACACGACAATAACTAAATAAAATAACATCCTCACGAACTCAAGATTTCATACATTGCATATATATCCCACGTTTCAATATATAACTGCTAAATAAATTAATATGATTTTTTTTTTATATAATAAACGAAAAAAATGCATTTGTCCTTCGTTTATTTATGTTAATGAGAATGAAATTTATAATCCTCACAAAATATAATTTTTTGTGTTTTACACTCAACCAACTACACTATTGGACAATTGACTAAAAATATAATTTATTATCAGATAAAAAAATATTAATCTGATTTTTCTTAGGAACGTAATAAAAACAAATAAAAAATCTGGATTGATTTAGACAATAATTTGACAAAATAATTTGACGTGTACCTGTACAAAATATTCTTATATCACCTTCACACATGCAAAAGTGAATATATATCATCATGAATGAATACACCATAAAACATAAAAATGTCATACATATTTTTATATAAATTGAAAATAACATGTTTAGACCTATAAAACATGAGAAATACTATAGATTCTATTTTTCTACTAGTTTTTTTCTTTCTCAAAAAATGTCATTTGTTAAAAAGAAAAAAATGTGGTTTTAAAAGCATTTTGAAGCAAATTAGATGCCAGCATTATAAATATCTGTGTCATCTTTAGATACTTACAACTAATATTATTTTAATTTTTATATTAATCTAATTAAAAAAAATCGGGGAGACCTTTAAAATGTAAAGATTGAAAATAGAGTGCTACTTTGTTAAAAAAATATAACATAATGTTATATAAGAGGCAAGTAAAAATTCATTGTATTTTATATGATATTTTTCTTAAAATATCTAGAGAGAATTTTACATTATTTTCCATTATGTAAAGTATTTAAATTTCCATTTATTATAATTATTATCGTTGTCGTCGTTGTTGTTGTTGTTGTTGTCATCGTCGTCATTGTTGATTTAGGGTTTATATCTTATAATTATTCCTCAATTATATTACAAAAAAATCCACGCGCTTCATTTTATATAAGCTTATTATGAATTATCAATATATTTTTTATCATGTCTTTTAATTTTTCTATTATATCTTTCAAATTAGTATATTTAATATGTTTAGGGCTATGCCTTTGTATACTTTATTTTTCTCTCATAAAAAATTGTCATAATCAGAATTTTACCTTGAATCGTTTAGAGATAGAAACAAATCGGATCGTTAAATCGTATTTTGAATCGTAAAATTTATGAAAAAAATTTTATTAACTAGAAAACAAATATAACAAACACAATTGTCTAAACAAATATATATAAATTAATAGATGGAGTATATTTTTTTTATTTGAATCATATACAAAACATTATAAATAGATAAAAAAATGAATTATCCGTATCTACACAAATGTTAACCGCAACTAACCAAAATATGGAGGATTAATCGATTACCAGTATGATGCAAAATTAAAATCCAGATTAATTGAACTAAGATATAATAAAACAAATAATATATACAAAAATAAGTTGAGTAAAGATAAAATAAAAAAGATCTGTGAAAAGAAACAAATTATTTTATTTTTGCAATATTATATTATATTATATTATATTGCAATATGTCAATATTTTATTTCGTATTCCAAGTTAATTAAAATAGACATTGGGCCATAATCGTCTTGAAAATTAAATGATTTGTAAGTCATAATAGTGGAATTGTAAAATCATATATATAGTAAATTTTACGTCTTGAATCGAGATTTCATCGTGATTTTACCAAATTAAAATTATATGTCCGACTTAAATCGTCTTGTCAAGTTGAGTCATAGAATCGCAAAATTATAAAATTTGAATCGGAATTTTGACAACTATAACCAGATATAATAATACATTCTATCAAATTATTTTGCCTAAATATTTAATTAAACATAATACCATGTGCAGGGGCCGGTGTGATGCTTTGGTTGCCGGTGCAAATACCCTTTTTGATATCTAAGTTGATACGGTATAAATGCTATGTTACGCGGATACTTCAAAAATGCAGAAATATCCTGAGGATACGGGTATCCGATACGGATACGGGTACGATACGGTTCGGATACGTATCGGATACGCCACGTGGCGTATCTGATTATTTTAATATTTATTTTTTTCGGATACGGCGGGGATACGACAGGATACGGCTGGGATACGTTCAAGATACGGCTGGAATACTCCATTTAGGATATTTCGGCACATTATATATTTTGGCCCATAATATTTTTAAATAAATAATATAGGATACTTGTAGGATACTTCTATGATACTTCTAAATTAGTTTTAGGATACTTCTAGAATAAATTTAGAATACTTTTATGATACTTGTATTATTATATTGATTTTATTTATTGTCATGATATTTAAATTAAAAATATTATTTAATTTATTATTTATTTATTTATTACATACAATATAAATATATTAAAATAATAAATATATAGCCGTATCCGTATGCGTGATTTTTTGAAAATCGCCGTATCCGTATCCGTGCAACATAGTATAAATGGTATCCCAATTTAATATCCCATTTTGATAGTTGGCACATGATAGCTATTAATTTCATACATAATTAACATTAGTTCGAATTCATAATTTGAATCATTATTAATGATTTTTTAAGGATATGTTGTAATTATCACGTTAATTAAATGCAATAGTACAAATATGAAAAATACGGCGGGTACATTTTGGAATAAAGTTAAATTTTATATCTTTTTCACGCGTGAACAGTAGCTGATATTAATTTTTTTTTTTACTTTATTCCAAAAGTTACCCGCCGTATTCTTCATATTTGTACTATTGCATTTAATTAACGTGATAATTAGAGCATATCATTAAAAATTCATTAATATTGATTTAAATTTATGAATTTGAACTAATGTTAATTACGTACTAAATTAATAACTAATATGTGCCAGTTATCATGTTAATTATACGGTCCAGATTACTAAGATAATGGAAGAAATCATTTTGAATAAGTTGATTGCAGTTGATACGGTCCAAATTACTAAGATTCTCATTTTAAAATTCATATTGATTTTGAAAATTTCAAATGATAATAAGAGAATTTTGAATTTTTTTTAACTCCCGAACAAGATTCGTTTTCGTATTTGTATTCAAATGAATAAGACGGATGCAGATATGAACCGTATCGGCAAGACGACTACAAGAAAAATCTAAGAATTATTTGAGTTATTTTCGAAATTATCTATGTATTGGTTATTAAGAATAAAATCATTATAAATATGTATTGAAATTTGGGTTTTGCTGCTTGGGAATAATTAGTACATGATTCGAAATTTTAGAAGACGTGTTATGAGTGACATGATCATTCATTTTGCATTTACTTCGAATATATATATATATATATATATATATATATATATATATATATATATATATATATATATATATATATATATATATAGCAAAGAGGTGGTTTGTATATTTTTGTGAAAATGCATAGCACACAAAATTACCTATAGAGAGCTAAGAATATTATCATTGGTTTGGTAACAAAATAGTGTCTAAAACTGAATTTTATCTTTTTTATATAAGATATTGGAAGAAATCAATTCGAACAAGTTGATATCTCCCGAATCGATTTGAATATTTGGGTGAACTCTCATTTCCATTGAAATTTAAGACTCACTATTGTCTTCTTGTACGTATTTTGAAGGCATTTTCGCGCAAAATAGAGACCAGGATTATAAATATTTGGGTCATATTATGTGGGAGTTATCAAGATATACCTATACATAATTACAAATAATAAAATTATAATTTTTATTAGCCCAATTTTAGAAAGATGGGGACACTTTTTAAAACAACATGATATGAAATATATTCATATATGTATTATATATGTATGACATAAGATCAAATTCGTATTCGTAATCGTGTTCGTATTCGTATGAATCGTAATAGTTTCGGTTACACTTTAATAAAATTATGTAAACGTGACAGATTACGGCGACTACAAAAGAAAAGTAGAAATTCTATAAGATTTTTTTGTAACAGAATGTTGATTCATCACATATATTGTATATTAGGCATCATATTTTTAATCATGATGTTTATAATAAAGTATAGCATAATGAGAACAATATATTTTATTGAGATCATTTAAAAGTATTTGTGAAATAACATGCCGTTTATATGAGATTAGTACGTCAAATAACATGTTGGTTAATTAATTATTTGTGAAATAACAATATATTTTATTGGTTCATCCAAACAATATATTTTGGATGACGTTATTGGGACAGTTAAAATGACTAAATTGAGAGTGATTTCAATTTTTTTTAATCAAATGATCATTATACTCATATTTGTGATGATTGATATTTATTAAACTTATATACTATTATTTATATTTTTTATGAGCAATGCAAAAAAAAAAAATTTCTAATTTATGAAAAAAATCAAATCTAACGAATATATATTAATTTTCATATTTAAATATATATGACATATTACGATTTAATTTTTTTTTTATGATGAAAAAATTAAGAATAAAATATTTTTATATATGAAAGATTTTATTTACATGATTTATGGAAAGTAATTAATTATTAAATAAATGTAAGAAATATCAATTATCAATTCATCATTAACGTGAGTATAATGGTCATTTGATAAAACAAAATTAAAAATCGCTCTCAATTTAGTCATGTTAGATCTTTTACAAAACTAAAAACAACGTTGTTTTGGAAATGATTAGTACGCCATTAGAAAGTTACAAGGCATGTTATGAATAGCATGCATTTTGCCTTGTATATTTTGTGAAAATGCTTAAAATTGGCAATAGTAAAGAGCTAACAATATATTATTGGCTTGATAATAAAATATTGCTTAAAACTGAATTATATTTTTTTAAATAAGATAATGGAAGAAATCATTTTCAATAAATTGATTATTCGTTGTAATTGATACGGCCCAAATCATATTCAACTCAGCCATCAATTCTCATTCAGTTGAATCTTAAAACTCACTAATTTCACTTAAACTAAATTAAATATTAATTTTAAATAAAATTATATTAATATATAATTCGAAGCAAATAAAATAAAATCCAGTGGGACTATCACAATTTTTTTTTTCTATGAAGAATATCAAAATATGAAGGAGGTACTGATTCATTATTATAGTAAAGACATTGACTTCTGTAATTATGTTAAAAATAAGAATGTTTATTTGACTTTTTCTTTTTTAATGATTTTCCTAATATTTATCATAATGATTCATTTTGAAAATAGTATAATCCTATAAAACATGAGAAATACTATAAATTCTATTTTCTCGTAATTGTTTTTCAAAATGGTATTTGCTCACTTGTTTTGTTAAAAAGGAAAAAATGTGATTTTGAATGCAGCAAATTATGTTGTATTATTTATTATAAATAATACTAGTTAAATTTAAAAACTTATTTATTTTAATGATATAAAATATTAGCATATGAATTTTAATATTCATCAAATAAATATAATATCATTAAGATATAAAATAAAAAAAAATAGTGAGATATTAAAAGAAAATTCAATACACTCTATTTGCTATCAAATAACCATTTCGGTTTTGATATATCAAAGGACGATTTAGTAATTGACTGTCATTTATTTTCCAAAATAAAACCGAATTAAAAAATTAAAGAGGGTAATGATGTCTCTCTCCTTCAATATCATTTTATATACTTTCATCTCATAATCATATCCCTTCAAAATATATAATATTTATCAGTGTTTTAAATTGCGGCGATATTGCGGATATTGCGGGTTGAGATTTAGAATCGCTATATCGCAATGAAGTATTGCGAAAATATCGTTTTTTGAGAAATTGCGGATATTGCGGCGAGATTGCGGCGAAATATCGGTAATATTGCGGCTATATCGGGTCAAATATTGCGGATAATATTCAAATCGTTGTAATTTTCTCATCCTTCCACCAAATTACATGAAATTTATATCGAAATCACTCGTCTCGACGAGAGGAATGCAGTGATGGACTTGAATTTGTGAAATTTTGTCCTTTACCCTGAATTAAACACAAAACACACGTTAAAGTGATTTTATCGAGAATTATTTAATATAAATATTATAACATAAATTTTGTGATTATTTAATACTTAGTTTCCATGTTTTATTATCAAAATATTTGATAAAATATGCTCATAACATATATAACTTCAAAAATGTGTTATTTTCATCTATAAATGTATGAATTTAGTAATTTTCATTGTATTTCATTGATGTTTCGATTTAAAATTTGAGTTATAGTGTTTTGATATTTTTAGGATGTCGACAAAAAATTCTTCAACAAAATACAATTCCAAAGATCCAGTATAATTGTCATTTTAATGAAAATTTCATAATCAACTTTTATTTACACTGAAAATGTTCCTGGACAATCAACTTTTTTATTCTTTTTAGAAGAAAATTATAAAGAAAATTTTACGATATTAATGGTGATAAAAAATATTGTGCAAAATATATTTAAACAAACTATTATTTTTACATAATTTAATATCGCAACGACTGTCCGCAATAAGGTCATTGCGCCCGCAAACGCAATCCGCTGCAAAAAAGACCCGACTGCAATGGACCGCAATATCGCAATTTAAAACATTGATATTTATTCTTCAACTTCTAAACAGAGAAGACTTGGTTGAGAAATTATTGTACCTGACTTCGTCTCTTTCGAAATGAAAGTCTTTCATTTTACGACTGTATTATTTGACCGGAACCGAGGCAAATCGGAAGTGTAGAATCTTGGAGACGGACAAACGAAAATATCCTGCACTAGGGGATGTCATCTGTCTTTAGGACAGTAGTGACACGACCACGCGATTACACCAGGTTTGTCTTGATTTTGTTTATGCATTTAGTTTAATTAATTATTTATTTGATTTATGTTATTTGGTTATTTGGTTATTTTAAAATATATAACCAACAAATTGGAGATCAGAAATATAAATATTTGTGTCATCGTATGTAGAATCACTCAAGGTATTATCTGTAAATATTAAATAAATACTTACAAATAATATTATTTTACCTTTTTTTTAAATGGGGAGGCTTTTGAAATGTAATAAATACTAAGACAAATTTAGTAAAATTAAAGATTGAAATTGGAGTGCTACTTTGATAAAAAAAAAAGAATACGAACATTATGTTGTTAACTTTAATCTTTATAAAAGATAAGTAAAAAATGAATGTACTTTATTGAGATTTTTTAAATATCTAAAATGTGATGGAGATTTTTTTTCGATTTATATAAATTGGACTCAATTAACCATTAATTTAATTGACATGATGATATCATCGAGAAAAATTTTATCATTTTTGTGGGGCACCATATATGCCCTCATAAAATTATGTAAACATGATAGATTATGGCGACCATAATGAGACCAATATATTTTATTGAGATCATTTAAAAGTATTTTTGTGAAATAATAAAATTATATTTGATTACATATAAATATAAGTTTTAATAAAGTTATTAATAAATAAAATTAATCTGCTCACATTATTTAACTATTTTTGTGACATTTACTTGTAAATTTTGAATTATTATGTGTTCGGAGATTTGTGTTTTTCATAAAATCATTATAGATATGTGACGAAACTTGTGTTTTGCTGTTTTGGAAATGATTAGTGCATGATTAGAAAGTTACAAGGCATGTTAAGAAAGGCTTGATCATTCATTTTGCATTTACTTCTAATATATTATTGGCAAAGAGGTGCCTATTTTGTGAAAATGCATAAAATCGGAGTAAGGATTTAAGAATATATTATTGGCTTGATAATAACATAGTGTTTAAAACTGCATTATATATTATTTAAATAAGATAATGGAAGAAATCATGTTTTGATAAGTTGATCGTAACGGAAGAGATCATTTTGAATAAATTGATTGTAGTTGATAACTTGATATCTCCCCCAATCGAATATGCAGATGAGTCCAAATATACATTAGATTTCGAGAGACTATGATGTGTTACAAGTTGTCACGTTAAATTGAAAATAAATTGGGTACTTTGATAATTTCATAATTATACACATTTATCTATGTAGTATGTCATATAATGAGTCATATACTAGAGGTAGTTCGACCCATTACGTGACTTGCCAGTTCTGTCATTAAGCAAAAAAAATTAATTGATACATTGCTACATTGATATGTTGGAATAAGTTTACAATATTCAGATTTCAAAATATTCAGATTTCAATGAAGAAAGAAAAAAAAGATATTCTTAATATTTCTCAATACTTTGTTTTTATTTTTTTCTCTCTCTTACTTTCTTCATTTTACAAATGAAATGAAATTTTATTTATAGGTTAAGTAATTCATACATACATAAATCACATTAAACTCTCACATTAACTTATTATTAATATCAAGTTCATGAATCCTATTTCCTAGAATTGTCGTCTATTTGAGTCTTGTTGAGTGGTCTTGATGTGTGTCGTCTATTTTATTCTTTTGATTTTGATCTTTTTGCGGAGCTTCATCTCTATCTCTACAATTGTCACTTACACACTTTGATTAGTAGTATCGGGATTATTTTGAGATAATCAAATCGTAGAAAATTTGACCCAACATTAACATCCTCGTCGCGTAGCGCGAGTATTCTCTTAATATTTGTGTTAATTTATGAATGTTGATTATTGAACTTGTTAAACAATTAGCAATTGTATTACTTAATATTTGAACTTATGATAATAGAATAAACTATATATTTAATATTCTTAAGAATTTCAAAATATTTATTTTAAATGTCACGTCAGTGCTTAAGAAGTATAAATATTTAACATGTCATTAATTACGTGTTAGAATTAACATACATGTAAATATTTAACAAATGTAAAAACTATGTATGCAGCAACATAATAGTTTATGGATTAAAAATATGTCATGCAAAAATTTAAGGACTGAGTTCACACAAACTCAATAGTCGAGGAACCAAAATTTGATTTTTCTCAACAAAAAAAAAAGTTTAATGTGACATTTATGGCAATGACTCTGGACAATATTCTGTCCAAAATCATTTTACAACTGTGCGATTTTGAATCCAACTGTGAATAATTGTTGTAACAAAATTTTACTTTAAAATCCTTTGAACTTTGTAAATTTACCAAAAATCATTAATGTCAAAAAATCATATTAATTGTTCGATTCTTTTTGTGAAAATTTAATAACTCGTGTAAATTTATCTTATGTTATCAAATATAATTTTTTTAATTAAAATTTTATAATTTAAAAAAAAATTGGACGAAATTTTGTCAGACCCGGTCCAATATAAAATTTATACCGCAGACTTCTTCCCCAAGGCCTTTGGTGCACACGGCACGGAACGACCGGTCTAGAGAAAACCAAGGATTTGTCCAGTTTTGCTATAAATGGAGAGCCGATAGGTGATGCAGTCAAGAGAGCTTATCTTATCTACCGGGTATCTGGGGGCGGTCTTATCTAGTCCCAACTTCTCTCCCTTACTTTCAGAACCGGACTTCTCCTTTTATTCTCTATTTTTAATGGATGATATGTATAAATACTAAATAGAAACAAAATGAGCATATACATAATTTACGTCAGAAAAAGAGTTGAGAATAATGAATTTTCGTATGTACAAAACTAGGTCCTTCTCGAATAAAAGTAATTAAATTGTTATTGTATATAAATATAGAAAAATTATGCTATGCCTTCCGCTTCATCTAATTTCTCATGATGTGATCATCAATTAAAGTTGGATGAAAAATATCCCCAATTTGTACCCAAACTCTCATTCAATTAATTTTGTATCCAAAATTTGATAATTTTAATTGAATTTAATTCATTAGATCATTGATTAGTTGGATTAGAATGTAATTAATTAGAAATTAATTAGAGTAATTATTAATTGGAGGAAAGTTTTTGGTGCAAATTGGATACCCATTTCACCTAAAATGGCTTCGTGATGTCATGATGATGACATCACGATTTTGTGGGTGAAATGGAAGGACATAGTAAAATTTCTCATAAGTATAATAGTCAAATTGTTATTTATTACTAAACAATTAATCGATTATTTATTTTGTTAATGTATAATTAAACTCAAATATTTATCTTTTTTAGTATAAAATGTCAATGCCAATTGTTGGGGTCACGTATTATAGAATTATAAAAAAAAATTCTTAAATTCATGATTATTAAAATAATTGGAATTATAGTTGATATATTAAAAATACTTGATAGTAAATATAATTAAAGATATTTGGCACACAAAAACTCAGTAATTTTTCTCGATCCGAATGCGGTATTATAATCATTAAGGCATTATATGTAACAATTTCGATTAGACCGTACCGATTCGAAATAAAATGAACTGACAAGATTCAATATTTGATTTTTTCATTATTATCAATATACCACAAAAAGCACGTTCTATTTCGTACAAACTATTATACACACTTCTATGATAAAAAAAATAAAATTAAATTAACCCAATAAATATTTGAAGCACTAAAATCAAAATAATTTAGATTTTAAAATACGAAAAGAAAAAAAATATTTTCTGAAACATCCCCTTAAAAATAAAAAATAAACAATATATATATAATAATAATAATAATATAATTTAGATTAAAAAAAAACTAAACGGCTCAAAAATATATTTCCTATTTTGTCTCAAAATTGTGGAAACTGAAAATAAAAACAAAATTTAACACCAATATATTCTTAAAAACAAAATTTATCCAAATTTTGGGAAGTACAAGATTCTAGAATTATGTAATTTCTTTATTTATGGTCTATCAAACTGAGAATTTAGAAAATACTGAATTTGGAAATAAAATTCTTGCTTCTAAATAGCCCCTAAGAAAACTCTAACCTTCCTCAAAACCTCAAAAGTTCATCAGACATAGCGTTCCTTCGGTTTGCTTAAATTGGAGAGCATTGCAGTAATGATGGTGGGATCCGGCACGCACAACATACAGATAGTGCCGTCCCGAGATAAGTACGGGCGGGCCATCCTTCCCTCCCCGCGGGCCCCACGCCAGGTTGTATCTTATGTACGGAATGCGCTCCTCTAATTTGTCTCTATTTTATTCTCAATAAATGGATACAGCTAAAAGCTAAAGCTCAACTCAACTACAAAAAATGCAATTGAATATATCTTCCTAATTTTTTTTGATAATATTAAATATAAATTCTGACTTATTAATCCATACATATAATTAACTATGTAAATACAATACTTTCTAAGGACGAGTTTACAAAAATAATCAATAAAATTCTAGAATATTCCTAAAAAAATCACAGACTCCATCAACCAATCCACCGTCACCACACGTCCTTAACTTTGTTTTACAAAAATACCCTCAGACATAAGTTCCCACTCGCAATAAACAACGCTAGCCCGAAGGGCAATTCCGTCATTTGCAATCATAAAGGGTCCTTTACGAGGGGTATTTTCGTCATTTGACATCTAAACAGGTGATAACTAAGCTAGTGAAGGCCGCTTCCCGACCGTACTCCTCTTCTTCGTTCCCACTTTCTTATTTTGTCTGCGCGCTTGTTATCGTGCACCGCTCTTCTTCTGCTGCGAATAGAATAAACAAATAGCAGAGAGCTCGTGGCTTCGTGGCCAATAAGATGTGGTTTAAGAGGGAAGAAGAGTGGATCCGCGGGCACACCACATCCGACCTCCCTCTTCCCGTCCTTCTCCCTCTCTTCTTCCTATTCATTCCTACCTGAATTACTCGCTAACTCCTCTCCGCCGTCGTAGGTTCCTCTTCCGATCACCGTCGTGCATTTATTTGTAGATCAGATCTGTATAGTGTATACTACTCTTCTACAGGCTGCTTTCTTCTCTGAGAATCTTCGCCGATCGTCGGCAAATCGAAGCAGTTGCAAAAAATTGCGCATTCTTTCTCAGTTCAGCTCTCCGGAGTCGACGACGGGAGATTCGATAGTATCGTCCGTACATCACCCGCAACTTTGTCGTTTCGCTTCCCTGCTCTTGGTTCAGACTGTACATGATACACCGAAGTAGAGATGAGTGACATAACTGCAGTGCTTTCAGTGGATTTGTTAGCTCAAGTTCTAGACAGAGTGCATGATGCAAGCGATGTTAAATCATGCCGGCTCATCAGCAAGGCGTTTCTGCAGGCGGAATATTGCCACCGGATAGCTATTAAGCTGCTGCGCCTCGGACCCCTACCCCTCCTGCTCCGGCGGTATACCTCCCTTCAGTCATTGGACCTGTCCAGTTGTCCTTCCCTGGATGACGCGGCATTGTCCCTTTCGATTCCAAGCCCTAATAATTTGAGATCGGTGTCTCTCTCACGGGCCAGTCATGTGACATGGCGAGGCTTGGTAATTTCCTTTTTTTCCTTTCCTTTTCTTGCTTTTCTTCTGCTGGCAAGAGTTTAGCATTTGATGGGACTAATTGATCTGCATTAGGAGGCGCTGGTGTCGTCATGCATGAAAATCGAGGCAATCGACCTCTCCTATTGTACCGGATTTGGAGACAGGGAGGCTGCGGCTGTTGCGAAAGCAACGGGATTGAAAGAGCTCAGGATCGACAAGTGTTTACTAGTTACCGACATGGGATTGGCCAAGGTCGCTGTTGCCTGTACTGGTTTGGAGAGGCTCGGAATAAAATGGTGCCGCGAAATTAGTGATATTGGGATCGACTTGCTTGTCAAGAAATGTCAGGAGCTTAGAGAACTCGATATTTCTTACCTTAAGGTAGCTATATCCTTTACTGTTCGAAGATTTGAGTTCTATTCATGATTTGAATTATTAGGTTGGAAACGAGTCACTAAGATCGATAGCCTCTCTAGCAAAGCTTGAAGACTTCGCCATGGTTGGTTGCTCCTACATAGATGACGAAGGCCTGCTATATCTCGGCAATGGAAACAGCTCATTACTGGTCAGTGCTGATTACAGCTCATTTGCTAGGTGGACTCGTATTATCCTGAAATCCAGGAATCGAGTTCTTGGTTTTTTTAATCTTATATCTTGTCTTTGTTGGCAGAGCATTGATGTGTCGAGGTGCGAGAATGTGACTTCGCACGGCTTGTCTGCCTTACTCGAAGGGCAAAAATGTCTCAAAAAGATCAATTCTGGCGATTGTAATCCTGTAAGTCAACTACTTCTTACTTTACGACACATCACACTCTTTAATTTATATATTTGATTTCAATTTGCAGGAATTAACCCCAACATTCCTGTCTAAACTAAGCTCGCTAAAAACCAGCTTGAACATTCTAAAACTGGACGGTTTACAACTCACAGATTCATCCCTCGAACCAATCAGTCAAAATTGCAAGAATCTTGAAGAAATCGGGCTAAGCAAATGCGAAGGCGTTACTGACGAGGGAATATCCCGTCTTGTGATTGGCTGTCCTGATCTGACGACAATTGATCTGACGTGTTGCAATACAATCTCGGACAGAGCACTTTTTTATATCGGCAGTAATTGTAAGAAACTCGAGTGTCTTCGGTTGGAGTCTTGTAGTTTTATAAGTGAGAAAGGGCTCGATCGGGTTTCTACTGGCTGCGCGGGTCTTAAAGAGATTGATCTCACCGATTGCAATGTTAACGATGCTGGTATGGACCTCTTAATGTACTTATTTTTTATGGATTTTGCATACAACAAAAAATAAATATTTTTATTATGATTTTGCAGCGTTGAAGTGTTTGTCGAAATGCTCGGAACTTCGCGTTTTGAAATTAGGGCTTTGTCCTGGCGTTACTGACAATGGCCTTGCCCTTATCGGAAACAATTGCGATAAGCTTTTAGAGCTTGATATCTATCGGTAAGTATGATTTACATATCAACCCTTCCAAAAATCAAATTATCATATTTACCCTCTTGAGTTTCGAAAGGGAATTGTTTACTAAAATATCCTTTCTACCACTCAGATGTACTGCAGTTACGGACGAAGGCTTAGCAGCGATATCAAAAGGATGCAAGAAAATCAAGAAATTAAACATGTGCTATTGTAACCAGATCTCCGACACTGGGTTGAGCCATCTGGGTTCCTTGTCAGACTTGTCAGAACTCGAGGTAAGAGGCATGGTTAGGATAACCAGCTCGGGGATCAGCTCGGTGGCCTTGGGTTGCAGACGCTTGACCCATTTGGATCTGAAACGTTGCTATTCCGTCGATGATGCTGGCATGTGGGCTCTCGCTCGCTACACCGAAAATCTCAGACAGGTAAAAATAAATACGATATTTTGATATTTTATAGGGTTAGTCTAACAGGAGTATTTTCTATGCAGCTAACTATTTCGTACTGTACTGTGACGGGACTCGGCTTGTGCCATTTACTAGGGTCGCTGAGGTGTCTTCAAGACGTTAAAATGGTGCATCTCTCATGGGTCTCGATCGAAGGGTTCGAGCTCGCGTTGAGAGCTTCTTGTGGTAAGCTCAAGAAGGTCAAATTGCTCGGGGGATTGAAGGACGTGCTGTCCCCCGAGTTGCTACAAACCTTGCAAGCACGAGGTTGCCGCATTCGTTGGGTCAACAAACCGCTCGTATTTAAAGGTTAGTCGTAGGATTAGGGTTTGGTTTGATATGGTGTGTTCTTGTCGAGTTTTGTATTTAGTCGATTATCAATAATTGGGCCCAAAAATCTTTTAAGTTTGCCACGAGATCTGTGAATGAATCGTAATTTACGACCTATTTATCGATGTAAATGGTTCGACTTGTTAAGAAAGCTTAATAATGGGACCCGAACCAATGTTTTGATTACCGTTTAGTTTCTTTGTATATTAGTAAGGTTTTCAACAATTGTTTTTTTTTTCAACATAATATTTCTTATAAATGAATAGTTGTTCATTTATGTAGCGAGAATTGAATTTTCGATAAATGTGTTATCGGTATTAATGGGTTTCAGAATTTTGAAAACCAAAACCAAAACCAAAAGCATTAACATAATATCAATTTTTATATGTTGAATTTGTTATTCACACACTATTCGGTTTGGTGGAAGTCTGCCTTTCAATTTAACCATTGAGTGTTCGAGATGATCCTTAATCTATGAACTATATACAAGATGCACGATTGTTAATTAAAAATCTCAAATATTATTTAGCTAGCTAAGAAAGCGGGTTTTATGCGCAAGAAACAATTATTCAATAGGGAAACTATTTTGGGTTTTAAGAAAAATAAAACTCATGACCAATGTAATGATTCATAATTCATCAAATGATTAAATTATGATGTTCTTGTTGAGTTTCACCCGATGTGTGAATGAACATATCTTGTGACCTTTGTATTGACGTAAAAAGTTCGACCTGTTATTAAAGTTTAATAAAAAGCCTCAGGTGTTCCGAAGAATTTTCTTCTTTTTTCTTCATTAAAACTTTTTCGTTATGAATTTGTGGTATTTCCGTAAGCTAGTAAGATTAGTACTTTCGACTAATTTCAAATTTTCAGTTATACTATTTAAAAAATGTGTATTAAACATATTCATGTGTCTAAAACACTATTTAAAAAAGTGTATTAAAGTTTAATCAAGGGAAATTTTACTGTTTAGACCAAATAAGTTTCGTATTACCAAAAATAGACCAACTAGTTTCAAAATTTGGAAAATAACACTCTCGACCTTTGAAAAGTCGAGAGATTGCTAAACTGCTCTACTTTTCAAAAGTCGAGCGCTTTTAATCCTTAATCACCTGATCACAGGGCAGGATTAATTATTTTCCCAAACTGCTCGACCTTTGAAAAGTCGAGCAATTTTGCAATGATGATGCACTCCCTCACTCTCTCTCTCTAAAGTGCTCGACCTTTGAAAGGTCGAGCACTTTGTGCAATTTATAAATTTTTTTTTTATTCTACTCCAAAATGTACCCGCCGAATTATTCATTATTTAGTTATTACGTTCAATTATGTTGATAATTAAGAAATATAATTAAATATTCAGTAAAATTTATTCAAATTTATGAATTCGAACAATTATTAATTACGTATTAAGTTAACAACTAACATATATTGGTTATTATTTTAATTAACATATATTGGTTATTATTTTAATTAAATATTGGTTATTATTTTAATTAAATATACTAATTTATGAATTCGACTGAAGCGGATCCATAACCCAAACCCGTTTCACTACAACCCCTACAAAAAGAAACACCACACCATTAACCCATCTCCCAGAGACCACTACCAAACCCACGACCCCAAGAACACAATGCAAGGAAAGTACATCAACACAAACGGAAACTACAAGCAAAGAGTAGAGAGAAGGACGAGAAACACCTATGCCGGAGCAGTGCAGCGCACAAACCGGGTTTGGCAGAGAGTCGACGCTGGCCCCGCACTGTCGGCACACGCCTCCTCCAACACCCCAGCAACCCGTCCGGCAAACGAGCAGCCTCAACAAACAAGGAAGATACAACTATCTCCGAACCAGCAACCCTCCGACTCGCGTGCTTCACCCCTGCCATACCCCCCAGATCCAAACAATCCGGCATGGTTCGGTTTGTGTCTCAAGTGCACTGGAGACGACCACATTACCGAAGAGTGTCGCAGAACAAGGGCCTGCTGCCACTGCCGAAGGCCAGGCCATTTATACAAGAACTGCACGGTCCGGATGAATGATATGGAAAACGGACGCCTGTTCAACCCACTGAACAAACCCCTACTTCGACTGCCCCCACAAACGGCAACGCCCCCAACCTGCTACATCAGAGCGTCAGCAGAGCACTCCATTGAAATCAGAGAATTGCAAGCGGCCATTGTAATGGACACGAGGCTCAAGAACGGCCATGACCTCCAGTCGCTAAACTCTCTGATACGCCGTACGTGTAATTGGTCCGGTAATCACGAACTCGTGTATTGGGGAGACAACAAATTCCTCTTGAAAACCCCGAGCAATACGAATAGAGAGCAGTACTTGGCCGACTACGGTCCCATGTTCGAAAAAGAGGGTGTAGTTTGTTACCCATGGTCGGTTGCTATCGGTGCCAAAATCGTGCATTACAATCACAAGCTAGAAGTCGACATGTATGACTTACCACTCACGGCATACTGTGAACGAGAACTAGACAACATATGTGCCTCAATCGGTGAAATCATTCACCACGGACCCCTGACCAGAATCAGGACCTTGGAAAAGCTGCGAGTGATAATAGCCACCCAACAATTGACTGAATACCCTCCTTTCGTCAATTGCTTGGCAGACGGATACGCTAGAAGAGTCCCAATCAAAATCAACAAGGCGATAAACGAAGCGGCCTTCTTCTTCAGGCCCCCGGATGCCACCCCCACGATTGCAGAGTTCGTGAGAATTGACACGGCACTACAGAGACCTGTCAGACGCGAGATCAGCCCACCTCCTGCTGCGTACTCGCCAAGCTCCACCGAGAGAGGCTCGCCATCGAAAGATAAGAACGATCGTTCTCTAGGCTCCTCTGAACTCAGAGATATGGAAGACAAATTGGAGGAGGACGAAAAGAATCACAACACGCTGCTGCGATTGTGGAAATTGGCCCCGCCATCTCAGGAAAAAGATGCACTGGCACCGCTAATTTTCGGCCCAAACACCCAGCACCTCAACGGCGCAAACGGTAAAAAACAAAAAATGCTACACACACGGGTAGATGGAGCTCAAGCCATCAACAATGGAGGACCGGTCCACAAGACTACAGTAGACCAACTAGAGAGGAACAAGGAGAGAGTCACAACTGGAGAACAGGGCACCGAACCAGGGCGCGCACAAACCAAGGAGAGGGCCCCACAGAACTCCCAACCGCCAGGTTTCGAGCAAGACACGGCAGACAGAAGGATGACGCGCTATTCTCCGAGGGACAATAGGGAGCTCCAACTAGCTGATGGAAGGCAAATCAATCGCCGCCTGACATGGGAAGAAAAAGGCAAGGCAGTTGTCGCTACCTCAACTCCCAAGACACAAATCAGTAAGGACAAACCTCCCTCTCTCTCCTCATTAAATTCTATAAGTACGGAGTATAAAAAGAAATTAAAAAAAAAGAATATGAATAAAACTTTTCGGGTACCCACCTTTTTCAATATAACCCTGGCAAAGTTTAGGAAAAAATTAAAGGCCCAAAAACAAAGAAATAAGAAACAAGCCCAGAAAAAGATTCTGACAAATCCAAAAACAAATAAAACACAGAAACTAAAGCCCGATAGGGAAACTGAGAGCCAAATTAATGAAGTGCGAAAAGTAAAAAATATAAACCAAAAACCCCTGTACAAATCAAAGGATAAGATTAATAGGGACCGTACTCTTAAACTATTACAAATCGAGTCCATTTCTGCAGACCCCTTGAAAGAAGATCAAATTTCAGCTATTAGAAAATTATGCGGCTTAGAGACACATAATGAAATAAGAATTAAATCGCCCCAAAAAAATAAAGAACAACAAAAAAGGCTCGGAGAAATGGGTAACAACAGATTATATAACGGGCCGGGTCAATCCAAAATAAAAAATCAAACAGGGATCTCAATCCTAAAAAGAAAAGTCTCAAATGCAATAGTCCCACTGTCTATTAACTTCTTGTCTCCGGTTGCAGAAAACAACGAAGATTGGGAGGGCAAATTGGACTTTGAGGACGACACGTCTCAAAAAGTCGACTATAGGGAGGACAAAGACCTCCACACGTAAAAGGTCGCTGACCCGAGATAACTTTTGGAGCATAGATAAGCTCACTTTTGATTTAAAATTAAGTTATTAATGTCGCTTTTTAATTATCATGCAATCTTGTGTTGGAATGTAAGGGGGTTGGGAAACCAAGAAAAATGTAAAATCGTTAAGAATGTAATTCGGGATGCAAAATGCAATATTATTTGCTTACAAGAAACAAAATGGGAGAACCCCAATTATTTTCACATGAAAAGTATCACACCTCCAAATATTAGAGAAGGCCAATTTAAAAACGCTTTAGGCACCAAAGGAGGGTTAATGACGGCTTGGTCAAACCACTTTGAGTTAACAAACTCGCACACCGGCCAATTCTCTCTTAACGTCACCTTATCACTGCAAAATGGATTTTCATTCATAATATCAAATATTTACGGACCAACAGATGAGACACAAAAAATAGAATTCATGAATGAACTTAAAGACATAAATCAAACAAATATGCCATGGGTCATCTTAGGCGACTTCAATATGATTAGAGATCCAAATGACACAACAGGCAGGGGACACTCCCTTAATGAAATACTACTTTTCAATAACACAATAAGTGCTTTAGCTTTGTCAGAAGTACAACTAGAGGGAAGGACGTACACATGGTCGAACAAAAGAGAGGTCCCAATTTTTTCAAGGCTGGACCGGGCGCTACACTCCCACCATTACACTATGCAAAATGTCGCCTCAACACTTCTCCCGTTGACGGGGTTAACATCCGATCACATTCCTCTGAAACTAGCATTTCATCGTAACACAAACCACACGCCACCAAAGCTAAAGATGTTCGAACGCTCATGGTTAAAGAACTCAGCCTACAAAGAATTATTTAAGATAAATTGGGGCACATCAATACTGCACTCAAACTCAGCAAAAAATTTTGTATATAAAACAAACAAGACGTGGGCGGTGATTAATAAACAGGCCAGAGCGGACAGGGATGCCGAACAGAAAGATAAAGAACAAACGAAGGCCTGCATTGAGATCCTCGATACCTTCGAAGAACAAAGACCCCTTAGCCAGCAAGAAAGAACAACGAGATTACACTTAAAAGAAAAAGCCCTCAAAACGAGTCTTTTAGAAGAAATAAAATGGCAACAAAGATCGTCCGTTACGTGGCTAAAATTAGGCGATAAAAACACATCGTATTTTCACGCGGTGGCATCCGCAAGAAGAAACAATAACAAAGTTACCAAAATTATACGGGACAATGTCGAAATCACGGATCCAAAGGAAATCATGAATGCCTTTTTTTATTATCTAAAGAACATAATAGGAACTCCAAACAATAACACACAAGAATGGAACTCAGAGATGGTGAGACCGATCACGACGAACGAATTTCAGAATATCCAATGGGACTCACTCGTGGCTCCTTTTACCGAAAACGAGATATCGAACACGATAAGCTCAATAAAAAAAGGTAAGGCCGCTGGACTGGACGGCATCCCGATCGAACTAATACAAACAATGTGGGAAACAATGAAGGAAGATGGCCTCAAAATAATACAGGACTTCCAAACGAATACACTAGACCTAAAGCACATTAATAAAGCAACTATTACGCTAATCCCTAAAACAAAAGGAACAACTAATATAGAGGATTTTAGGCCGATTAGTGTAATATCTATTCCATCCAAGATCATTACGAAACTTTTGGCCCAAAGATTACAACCAATCTTACCGAAGATAATAGATCAACACCAAACCGCGTTCATCAAGAAAAGATCCATAATAGACTCGTATGCGACCGCAAGAGATTTACTAAACTACTATCACAAAAAGAAAATACCGTCGATAATACTTAAAATAGATTTCAAAAAAGCTTTCGACAACATATCGTGGTCTTTTCTTACAAAACTAATGGAGCGTAGGGGATTCCCGAGCCGTTGGCAACAATGGATATCAAATATCCTATCTTCATCCTCATCCGCAATCAAATTAAATGGGGCGGTGTCACCTTTTTTTCCTCATAAAAAAGGATTAAGACAAGGAGATCCTTTATCCCCGCTTCTCTTTGATTTAGCTGTGGATGTTCTACAAGACGTTATGAACGCAATTGCCCCTCTCTTGCAAAAAACAACAACGTGGAACACACCAACACTTCAATATGCGGACGACACCTTACTCTTCATCGAGGCTAAACCACAAAACCTAAGAATAATCAAAGAGGCCCTTCAAGCTTTCACACAAATAACCGGGTTGGAGATAAACCAACAAAAAACGAGCTTCACACCCATAGCGATTCCCCAAAGACACGTGGAGACAATTGCTAACATCCTAGGATACGAGGTAAAAGATTTCCCTTTAAACTACTTGGGGATTCCGCTATCGATACGAAAGCCCAAAAGGATAGCATTTATCCCACTGATTTCGAAGATACAAAACAAAATAGCCGGATGGAAAGCCCGATTCTTATCGATAGGAGGACGAATTACTCTAATAAACGCCACAATAAATTCGATACCCGTTTACATGATGCAAGCAATGAAACTACCATCTTGGGTAACAAACGAAATAAATAAATTAACGAGGGCCTTTTTATGGGCCGGCTCCGACAAAAACAAGCCTGGAAAAAATCTAATTAATTGGGAAGCGGTGTGCCTACCCAAATCTAACGGCGGTTTAGGAGTAAGACATCTAACCACGATGAACGACTCACTACTCCAAAAATTTCTGTGGAAAATAGATAAAGAACCACAAAACATTTGGTCCAAATATTTTGCTACGCTATACGGAATAACAAAGGCCACGGACATCCAATTCTTGAACGATACTACAAAGAACTACTTTTTACGGGATTTGGAAAAAATCATCCCGATATACAAAGCTTCGACAGAATGGTCCGACCAAAGTAATGATATCCTATGGAAATGGGAATCATCGAAGAACTTCACGGCCAAATCGGCATATGCGTTTATAAGGAATCCCGGAGTCCTTAATAGATGGCAAAGGGCAATATGGAAAACGACAGCCCCGCTAAAAGTCAGATTCTTCTTTTGGGTAGCTTCACACAATAAAATAAACACCGCGGATGTCTTAGAAAAGAAAGGTTGGTCAAATAATAGTTTATGTCCTCTCTGCAACGTCGAACGCGAAACGAGAGACCACCTACTTCTAAAATGTGCTTACACAATCGAAACTTGGAGAACATGTAGCACCCTACTCAATTGTGGATTCCCGGACCACACAAAAACTTCCGCCTTCGAAGAATGGCAAAACCACGGCAAGAAGCTGAGAAAGGACAATAGGAGGCCCTGGTCGACACTATGGATGGCGGTATCCTGGCAGATATGGAAAGAGCGAAATGCAAGGATCTTTCAAAACAAGTCTACCGTACCTCTCACACGACGGCAAATATAGCCACCCAAAATGCCAGCCTATGGACCAAATTTAAAAACGGGTGAACGCGCTAGACCGGTACTGCTGCACTAGGCGTACTCGGACACACCCTGGGGAGTTTTGTTCTTTCATTTTTTTTTTTTTTTCCTTTTTCTGTTAATACCTCTGTAAACACTCCATTTTTAGGATTTATATTAAAAAAACCTTAAGGCGTAGCTTTCGCTACCCTTAACTCAAAAAAAAAAAGAATCCTTTCGCAATCAACTGGAATAGTCTCGTTCTTAATATCGACCGCGTAAAAAAAAACTCGGCTGAGTCAACATGGACTCGGCCGGTCCCGAGCCAAGTTTCTTCCGAGTATATCACTGAACGAGTCTCCAATTTTAGGCTACGTACCATGTAGGGTCGCTGCACACAGCAAGAGTCGTCCGACTCGATTCAGCTCTGATCTGGCCGGAACCCGAGATCTAGAATTCGAGTTTTTTTAGAGCGATAAGCTACCATGGCATCGAAGATTAAGGGAGAGTTGAATTGGGGAAATGGAAAGATGATTGGATCTTATGTTGCTTGATATGCTCTATGTGTTTGTCTTATTGTAGCAAGTTTTGCATCAATTTATTTAGATATCAAATATCAAATATCATTGGTCTTATTTACAAGAAGAAAAAAAAAGTACATAATTTTTCTACCCAAACATAAAATAGTAAAATTCAAAGATATCATATGCGTTTGTTAGTAAAAACATTGCATTGATAAAATATCATAATTTGTAAAAGGTTTATAAGCATATAGATTTATAAATATTAACCGTTTTTTTGTGTGAATACATACATTATACACACCACCCACGTATTATTATACATATTATTATAATTATAATTATAATGTAAGAATTAAAAATATATAGTTCTCACCATATTCTGATACGTGTCGTTGATTTATTTCAAAGATGATACACTTACCGAAATTATCCACGGAAGAACCACCGAACAACACACGGCAAAGATCTATTGATTAAATAATTATGGGACCCATTCAAAACATACCTATTTTGTTATTTCGGTATCAAATTAGTGAGATAATTCGGTAAGTATATACTTTTTGGATTTATAAATTATATCTTATATATAAATCAAACAAAATTCTTGCAATTCTAAGCCTCCACGTCATCAAGGATTTTTGTGTAAAAAAATATTTTTTTATTTATAATTTGGTCCTTTTTATTTATATTTTGGTCATTTTTAGTTTTAATTTATATTTTGCTCATTTTTATTTACATTTTGGTCTTTTTATATTTACATTTCGGTACTTTTTTACATTTTAAAGTTTATATTTAGGTTCTTTTTATTTACATTTTGGTCCTTTTTAGTTTTAATTTATATTTTGGTCCTTTTTTATTTACATTTCGATCTTTTTTTACATTTTTTAATTTACATTTTTGTCCTTTTTATTTACATTTTGGTCATTTTTAGTTTTAATTTATATTTTGGTCATTTTTATTTACATTTTGGTCCTTTTTTACTTACATTTCGATACTTTTTTACATTTTGATCATTTTTTCTTATTTTTCATTTTGGTCCTTTTTTACATTTGGTTTTTTTTTTCCTATTTTACATACATATTAAAATTTGCGAATATGTCCTGATTATATTAATCGATTTTAGAAGTACCTGAACAAATGCTATTTATACAAATTATATTAGAAAATAATATCCGTGATAGACTAATTTCATGAACCTTATGCATTTATTGACATCATGATATTTGCAAATATGTCATGATTAAATTAATCTAGTTCAAACGCATGCGCGTTAATTCGCACACGCATTAATTCTATTTAAATAATTATATAAAAACATCCCGCGCAATTGCGCGGGGATAAAGCTAGTACAATAAAATTCAAGCGAAAAAACATAATGCTACGCAACGCAGGCGATTTTATAATAATTAAATTGAAATGTTACATTAGATTTTATAAATCAAATAATATAAAATTGAATATTGTACCTAATAGAGAAAATACCTAATTTGGTTGTCGATTTCAAATATTCATATTCTCGTTTCTAGGGTTTTAAGAAAAACAATAAAGAAACACAATTTTGTGAGAATTATGGCTAATTGAGGTAGAAGGGTAAATAGTTCAAGATATGAAATTTCTTATTGTTTTTTTGTTGGCTTTTGCAATTTTAGCATAATTGACGGCGGGTGAGAGGAATTAGGGTTACCTCGACACAAGAAATGATCCACAATTTTGATATCATGCCTTTGTTTACGATTTCTTGCTTTAGTTAATTTTTTTCTTTTTATGATCATTCACGACATCCATGCCATGCCGGAACAAATAACTGAGAGATAGAACAATAATATGACTTGGGCTTGGAATTATTAATTTGTCTCCCCTAATTAATTTTTTTTATTTAGGGCTTGGGTTGTGTAACTGGACTTGGAATTATTAATGAGATAATTTTTTTTTTATAAATATTTCTAATTATAATTACATATATAATATAAATTAATTATGCTAAAAGTATTTAATTTTTTAATCAAGCTCAATTTTTTTTCGAGCTTAATACGAGCGTGCTGGGTCGGGCACAAGCTCGACTCGATAAGCGTTCGAGCTAGCTCGGCTAGGCTCGATTAATTTCGACTTAATGTCGAACGAGCTATTATCGAACTATTATCGAGTCGAGCTCGAACGAGCCACGAGTCACAAGCTAAAGTTGCAGTCCCATTCCTGAAGCATCATAGTATATAAAAATTGAAGGAGAATATCCTCGACTCCGGGCCCGCGCAGCGGAATGAAGGCCCGGTCCGATTCTCCGATTCCCGAGATCACGCCATGACTTCGAGGGTACGATGCGAATAGAAGGATAGATCTATACCAGCGTGAAATTGATCACGCACGAAGGGTTGATCGCCGCCTTCTATCTCCTGTCACGTTGGTGACAATCCGCGCGTCCCATACCACGCGTCTTTCACCGTTCATTGGCCGTCTTCTCACTCCTTGGGTCGATCACAATCTAAGAGCCACAATTGTCGCTCCTCTACTTGTATCCACCGTGAGTCGCAAGACGTCGGTCGCGGATGCACCTGCCTAGACGATGCACCGGCGAACTTGCTCGATCGTTTGATTCTCTACAACGAGAAAACTCTTTTTTCTCGGTTATCTCTCTTTACACCCTTTCACTCAATAGAAAGTTGTATCTCAATTATTCTGGAAAATCTCCTGAATATTCTGAATAAGATTGCATTAACTTCCATAGTGATGAGAGAGAAAGTATCCTATTTATACCTAATAGGATCAGGATTAGCCAAAAGGCATGTATATCCAATATACACCCTCTCACACAGAAAACTGCATGAACCTGGTCAGTATTCTGTCATTTAGAAATTGGTAAATTTCTCCGACAGAAAATCACCCAACATGAAAGTTGTAGATAATCTAATTATCTACACAACCCAATTTGGCCCAGCCCAATTGGAGTTCGTATGCAAAAGTTATGACTGTTTTACTAACTGTATGTCATACTGTTGCACCCTTTCGGTATTTCACATAAACGACACTAATACTTCGTTCATATGAAATATATTTCTACATGAAGGTTATAGCTAATCTAATTATCTATCTAACCCAATTTGAACCATTCAAATCGGATTTTCCCACTGACAGTTATGGCCACGAATGTACGATTACATTCGTTTATCCTTGTGTACACTTTTACGGTTGATCCTGAAACTGTATTTCCTTCAGTCTCCCACTCAATTTCAGATATACCTAAAAGGTACTCATGCATATCCAATACACACGATTTTAGAGAATATAGCTCGCGTATCAAATACCAAGCTATGCACATCCAATGTGCCAATTTTATGATCAAGCCCGACTTAGTACGACTCGTTGTGTGACCATGTAGGTTCGACTTAACGATGGCAGTAGGTTGTTTCCAATGCCTACAAGCACATGAGCGGGATCTAGTCACTCCATCATAGCTACCCATGTTAAACGAATAATGATTGTGATCATTGTGCCTATCTCGAATAGCGGTTACTAGGTCTCTTGTTTGCGATATCCGTTAATCAAAAGGCATGGTTATAGTCATCCTTATAATTTGATTAACTACACTTATTCCCCGATTCCGAGTTGAGTTAACAAATTTCAATCGATATTAACCATTAATACCATTGACCGTGGCCACGGTTTTCGTTAATTAACTCATCGAGCGGCGCCTAAGAGATATCTCTTCCTTTCGGAATAAACAATTCCTATCTTGGAGACTCACACTGAATTCCGTGTTTCGGACAATACCCAATGATGACCCTTTTAACTCCCTGTTACGGTGAGCGTAAGATCATATCAAAGCATTGTGTTACGCACGTAACGCAATCAATGATCCCCTCAAGTTTGAAGAACCTAAAACCCTACTCGTCGCGAGTTCATCCATAATGACTAAACCATGTCATGATCTCGCGGCTTCGGTCATATCCAATACATGTAACCTAACATATATCTACGTTCCCGATTCGACAAGCACCTTGTCCCATGATTAGCAAAACATAATCATCTCCTCGGCTAACGTACTAGTGTACGCGTTCAGTCTATTCCCTTGTAATAGTAATGCTTCTCTCTTAAGCAAACTGACCCGCGACTAGGGATGTTTAGAAATGACACTTTAAGTGTGACGGTTTCGCTGCACATGGTCCTCAACCATGTCGACGTCCACACAAGTTCAAATCAAGGTTCATGTAATCATATTACACAACCCAGCACACAGTTTTCATATAAGGTGGATGCATGAAAATTTAAGTAAACAAAATTTTTAAAAGGGATACATTCATATGGACTAAGTATTTGGGTGATACAACGTTTATCTATGGGTATCTCCATACCCACAACCTGCGAGGACTATCGTATTAGATAACTACACTCTACTCTCTTCTTCCTCCTCTAGGTATCTCCATACCCATAGTCATCGCATGACAGTCACGCGCGACTAGAGAAAGCGGTTTTGTAAACGGGTCCGCACGTTCCCGCTAGTGTTAATCTTCAGCAGGATTGGAACATTTCCAATACCTACGATCACATCTTTTCACAAAATTTCATGGATCAAATGAAATTTTCTGAGTATTGGCTAGAAGTGGTTGTGACCTCGGCATTTTTGGCTTGTACTATTGCGTTTCACGCAATAAACAACCATAAATCCGATAACTCGTGGCTACGAGAGTTTGGTCATGTTTCCTTGATCCATACCACTTTCTTTTGCGATTTATAACCGCAATATACTCGCCTCCGTACATAGAATCATAAACTATTGGTCTTGTGGAACCATTCCACATAACCGTGTTTTCATTTAAGCAAAACATGTACACACTTTGTGATCGAAAGTCGTGCTACATATTTGGACGTGCTTAATCTTTGGAAACTGTTGTTGTTATAACTCTTTATAACCAACACGTCCTCCACACCATTATAGATAAAAATCCTGAATTCTTTCGCAAAGTATTCAAGGATAACATTCACCGCTATAAATACAGATTCCAATGGGTTTAAATATACATAACCATTATGTATATAAATGTATAACCATTATACATTCACAAGAGTTAGTCTTATGTAATAGAATTACATTCAAACTCATGTGATTCCCATGAATTTATTGACGGTAAATTAGACGACTTATGTGTACGACGTATAGCCACATACATATCATGACAGATATAATAGATCCTAACATCAAATGTAAGGCATAATATTATTACTTTTCGCGCTGCTTGATGTCTCACATCGAGCCTTTGAAAATTTCTGTCATTCAACATTTTGATTTAACTCCTCCAAGGAGTTATATGTTGAAAACCATTTTCAACAATATGTCGATATATGTGCCATAACATAGAACGAGAAACTTCTTAGATCTATCCTATAGATCTTCATGCTTATTCATAAGCGGTCTCGTCTAAATCCTTTGTCGTTACAAGAAATATAACGCAGCTCCCACTAACCTTCATGTGTACACAAAGTTTTCATTCGTTCCGACAATGTTATAACTGTTTATAACTTTGTCAAAACGAATATTCCAATTCCGAGAAGCATTCTTTAATCCATCATATGGATCGTTAAAGCATGCATATCCTATTCCAATTCTTATGAATCGACAAAACCGTAAGGTTGTGTCAAGTACACATCCTTTAATAAAATTTATGTTAAGAAATTCGGTTTTGACATCCATCTTGCCACATCACATAGTCATAATACGCGATTATGGCAAGCATAATTTCGAGAATAGGAAAGCATGGCAACATGCGAAAACGTTTCTTCATAGTCCGACTATGAATTGCATGAAACTCTTCGCAAAAAGCCTCGCTTTATATATATGCGTATTCCTATCCATGTAGGTTCTTCATCTTGAAAAACCTACTCACATTTCACGGGTCTAACCCAGAAAGTGATGAAATCAAGTTCTGAACTTGATAATTGACATGGATCGAATCTCAGATTTCATGACACCATGTCATGTGGAATCAACTTTTCATAGCATCCTTGTAGGATATCGAATCATCATATGATTTCGATCTATCATCATTAGCCACGATAAATCCGTATTTACCGGCTTATGATATAGCCTACTTGATCTACGAAAAATTCCTTTGTGTGTTCGACTTGCGTTCATCAATTCTTGATGAAGCCATGTCAACTTTCATCGGTACAATGTTCATTTTCAGATCTCGAACTCTTTCGAGATTTATTCTACTCCCACTAGCCCGCATAGAGATAAATGACACCAAGTTCCAAACTTGTGCTCATCTAGTCCTCCTCCAAGAAGGCATCTCTTCGAGCCACGAAAATCTCATTTTCATAGGGACGTTAGAACTAATACCCTTTAGTTTCCTTAAGGATAAACGAACAATTTCCAGATTTGGGATTGAGTTTAACCGAAACAAATTTCGAAATATACTCACATCCTCAAATATGTACAAATAACAACTTCGGAACCATTCCGATCCATATCTCATATGGCGTTTTTGTACCGATTAGAAGGTTTATGGTCCATATCTTATATGCAACCATTCATTAGTGCCGCTGTCTCAAGGGCGTATCCCCAAAACATTTTTGGGAGATCCTATTGGCTTATCATTTATCGAACCATGTCCAACATGCGTTCATTTCCTCTTTTCGGACACATCTCAATGTTCCAAATGAAGACAATCGTGAAACGATTCCACAATCATAAATGATCATCAATATTCATAACTCAAATATCGCATCTTCGATCCTATCGAAAGGTCTAGCTCAAATACTCGTCTTCTCGATCCTATTGAAAAGCTTTGATTTTCTTGCTTCGTTGATTTCGTATTTCGTTTTTGAAACTCTTTGAACCTTTCAAAAGTCTCTGTTTCGGCACGCATTAAATAGATATTTTCATATCTACTTTAACCGTCCATAAACGTAACAAAATACCGATAGCCTCCTCTTGCCTCGGAACTTATCGGAACATCATATGTAAATATAATTTCCAATAATTCGCTGGATCTTTCTCCAATACTTTGGAGAATGATGCCCTTTGTCGTTTTGCCTAATAAATAAGTATTGCATTAATCAATCAAATCTAATTCGAATGATTCTAGCATTCCATCACATGGAATCTAGATACGCGTATCTCGTTTATATGGCCAAGACGGCAATGCCAAAAGAAGCAATCAACTTCTAGGTTTAATCCTCCTCGGATTTCACCATTCTTTGAGTCATTAGTTTGGACAACTCTTTGTCCGAACTCTCCATTTTGGAAAACATTTTCCCAAAATACCCTTAGACATACATTTCTTTCGATCCCGCTTTTGAATTACAAGGACATCCACGCATCTATATGCATTGGATTCCTCGGATACTCCGAGCATCTCCAATTCAAATTTAAATCGCATCATATGCAATTTCGGGATCGACTTATCTATCGAATGCATATGATATTCGGTCACGAACATCAAATCTCGTACCATCAACACACGAGTGTTAATCAAAGACCCATAAGGCGTCTCAAAATTAACCTACTCTTTGAGCCGCATCGAACCATTCAACGCGCTCTAGCTCTTGAAACTATTTCATGAGCGTTGTGTTTTACTTTCATATACACCCGAATTCTCAAAACAATTTTGAGAAATTTGCGTCTATACATGCCACCAGAAGGCACGTAATATCGTTCGATTCCTTCTTAAAGTTTATCGAACCCGGATTTCTCTAAAGCCAATGCCTCGAGTCCCGAATCTACCATTTCCGTGTCCAACACGTTCCTTTAAGTCTAAAGAACTATTCTTTAACTATCAAGGTTAATCATGGTAATTCCGGCCCAAAAGCTATCTATCATATCGATCTCTACGATATATTTGGTGTTGCTTGAAAACATAATTCTAAACGGATGATGAAGATTAACTCCTAACCGTGCGTACTTAATCTATATGCTTATATGATGAATATATGATAGTGTTATTTTATCGAATCGATAACCCTCATACCGATACGGGACTCCAAGTCCATAACACTCAAGATCCATATTTCCGTTCCTCCCACAAGTGACTTTAGCCTATCGGGTGGGATCCCGTTATTTAGGTAGGATTATATCCAATCGTATCCAATATGACTCTTGAACCTTTATAGGATTTCGGTGATGGATCGTATCCAATACAATCCCAGTTCCGTGTGTGTATCCTATCTATGCCCCGAACTCCAATCTGATTGGCCTGGACGGTTAAGTCACAACCATCTCCAACGTATCGTTCAAATAAGCTACTAGTGAGTCGACTTTAGCCTGTGCCTCACAAGTCCTGATTTAACGCTTGCCACCCTTTCGATTGTTTCAATATCACGTGCCCGACTTTAGCCTGAACCCACGTGAAACGTAACACCGAACTCGGTAGTTGTGGATATGGAAGGCATTTCCATGACTTAAATATTATGAGGGATCATGCCATTGCATGTTTCTAAATCCGTGACATAATCCAATTATATCACTATCACAA